>OX637321.1:14936049-16391716 GCA_951799385.1 Hyppa rectilinea | reverse complement strand
TCGATTGTGCCCCATTGTTCCTCCAACGAATGTGCACGTTCGTATATTATTTAATTATCAATGTTTACATTGTGTTATTTGTTTTTATAAAACAATTGGAATAGTTATTAATAAAATTAGAAATATATATGGTTTCAAAACAACAACATAACACATCTTTCTTCTTCTTTTTCGTGTGGTTAGTGAGTAACCTACTATTAGTTAGCAATACTTCGATGAAATGTAATACCGAAGGGATAACGTTAGATCGAAATCATCCTAAAATAGGGTCCGTATTGAAATAAAAGGCGCCGAGTCGACGATAAAGTCGATTACTTGAAAATGTTGCACATTATTCAAACATAGATCCGCTTGTCGCATTGTATGTATAATATTATGTATTTGTATATATTATGAAAGGGTGGTTAAGTAGGTGCTTTTGTTGAAAACACACGAGTGTGTTGCCAGTTTTAAAACTTAATTTTGTAAATTAAAAAATTGGGTAACCTGTAATAATAGTGAAAATTTTGCTAAATAAAACTACTGTTACTTATTAAAATAATTGGATCAGTATTCGCTTGACATGTTCAGAGTCTAAATGGACTCTAGCTTAGAGTCTCTAAGATTCAATTTGCAACGCAGTTAGCTTCACGCATTTGTTATAGTGTCTTAAGCAGATATACGGAAATATACACACGTTGTTTTCTATAAGTAGTTATATTTGTACCGTTTTTATATTGTAGACAAAATGTTTGAGTATTTAAACTTTTCGGTAGGGAATGGGTGGCGTAGAGATCGTTATCAAACTAAATGTACGCTTTATAAGGTTCGGTATGATAACAACTTAAATAATGCCAATATTTCTCCATTCATTCCCGTCTATCATTATATTATAAATATTATTTGTAATAGCAATTCGCAATAAATTCTGTCCAAGGAGTCCACATAAAAGCTATAATTAAACAAAAAATAAATATTATATAAATTATTATCTATACTAAGATCTGAACGCAAATCTGTGCCATTTATATGCCAATGTAACCGTCAGCAGTCTGTCCGTTACAGTCGATGGAAGTTTCGCTCACGTATATTGGAAAATAGATGCATCAAGCTATTTATTTTAAAATCGGAATACATCTTTTTAAACAAAATTTTTAAACTTGAGAAGTGCCCTATTAATTAATGCAAGTTTCAATACATTTAAGAAGACTTGCACAAAAATTGCATTTTTTCTCAACTAAATGCAATTAAGGCCTCAACTAAATTCAATTATATTATATTACATAACAATATTATATTTGAGTGACACATCCATCGTCTCTTTACCTAAGAATTTCAAGTCCAAGTGAAAACTTACAAAACCACGACATTAGCATAAGTTTGGACAATACTTTAACTGTATTAATTTATTAACATTTTAGATATTATTATAATTTAGTAGAGTTAAGTTTATTTCTTAGATTTTTTTCGTGAAGTCTGATTTGTACTTTTATGACACAGGGTGCCATTTTTTAATGTAAACGATGTTATATGATGCTATGATTGGAATTGGGAGACATTTTGAAACTGCCGTAGTTTTTTTTCTACTATTCTTGTGGCCAGCTTGTTTCATACATTCAAATGCCACACACTGTATAACGGGCAACTTATTTTCTTTTCTGTTTCTTAAGGAAACCAGTGAAATACATGACACAGATAAATATCTATGTGTCATGTATATGTGTAAATCAAAAATATATTAAAACTAAAATTAGTTTTAATATATTAAAACTAAAATTAGTTTTAATATATTTTTGATTTATATAAAATATCTACTGGTATTCGCTAGAACTGCAAGATGCCTTGGCCTACGATGATTTAAACATCTTATTGAACGAGAGTTATTTAGTTTCAATCATAGCATTGTTAGAAATTAACATTCAATCAGGACAAATTAAATCTCATTTTTATTAATTCTAATTCGTTTACGTCCGACATTAGGTCGAGCTCATATTTACCTTATCTGTGATACGTTATGTTTGTAAACGCCGCAATAACAAGTATTATAGGTGTCTTTTAGTTTTAATCATAAAAACTTTTTTTTATTTTTATAATTATTAAGGATTGTTTGAACGCCAACGATGCTTACCATGGACTTTCGCAAGTTATGACAAAATCTTTTACAGAATTATTTCGTACGATATGTAAATCTTTTGTCATTATATTGGTTAGCGCTTGGCGTTCAAAAGATATATTTAACACAATATTAACAGTGGTAACATCGAGTATTCCGTCTCCTGCATTCCAAGCGGTTTTGTATATTTTTCTTTTGTATCAGTTTCTAAGTACAAATCAATAAAGGAATATATTCAGATTTTGTATTTTTATTACACATACCTACAAGTCATATAAAGGCACACTTTTCTCCATGAGGGTAGACAGATTCAGCCAACGAGATGAGCAACCAATCAGAGCGCTTTGGTTGTCGGGCCAGTCTTGCGAGCTGTCGTGCACAGACTACTTATAGAAATGGAGCTGTCGTGTATTAGACGTCGAGATATTATAACGTGCTGGTGTGTAGTGTTGTTATTAAATTATTATTGATTTATCTATTTCTCTCACTTTAGAAAACCTTGGTCAAGCAACCATATACGGTGTTCCTCACCAACAATATGACACTTCGGTTCAGCGGATATATCATAATCTGCCACAATCTTGTCGAGCAGTTAGTCTTCAAGAATATTCTTCGGGGTTTACGTTTGGCATACCTTACTTTGTGTCAATTAATAAAGAGGTAAGAAACTCCACTACTAACAGGAACATAAAGTCGATTCGTAAATGAAAACACATACAAACCGTAAAATATTCTTTATTTGTAAACAAATTCGAAATCGGGTATTCAAATATAACGGTCAGAACGTACCTACGGAACATAGAAATATATTGCGTTCTCAAACGATATAAAGTACTAATTTAGTATCTACAGAATATACATAAACTATCGATAAAAGTTTATCGATATCGATAGAAGTCTATAACCTTTCGAGAAAATCTTAAAATCACGAAAAGTTGCTGGATGGCTTTGTTCTATCTGCCAGATAAGGATAACCGGAATTTATCCGGTGGATATGAATGTTTAAACCTTAGTGTTTTACATAACTGCTCGCTCTTTCGTGATTTTCAGAATATTTTCCGAAATGTACAAAATTAAACTACGTTAGATAGGAATAGTGTGCACAATAATATTGTCATACATTGGACATCGAGATACAGTACCCAAAGGGTCGAGTGTATCATGTGAAAGGTGAAGTAGGTACTAGGATGTTCGTTATTCATAGAAAATGGGTTTTTACAAGAATTTAGAAATAATTATAATATTGGTATCCTTATATTATTTAATAATTAAAACCGCAGTGCATCATAATATTATAATTTATAATAATTATTTTATTTCCAAAGGAAACGTAAAAGTATCGGAAAGAAATCCCATTTTTATGAGAAAATAAAAACTGGACATTTATTTACGATCGTGTTTTTTCGTCAAAGCTAAGGCGTCTTGCACCGTCTCAGAATTTCTAATTCCCAAAAAAATCATTCAACATCTTCAATTACATACGGATACTTGTATCTCGGAATCTCGTAGTGATAAAACAACTGAACGATTTCGTTAATATTTTGTAATTTACATAGGTAGTACTTAGAGACGCCAGCAAGGTACAACTATCGGCACGGATCTTGAGCGCTGACCTTCACCTGCGCAAAAGTGAGTTATTGGGTCCCTTTGGTGGTTTGAAGTGAGGCGCGGGAGCGGGGTATCTAAATTGTCGCACAGTGATTGGCCCGTCGCGCGTCCCGTCATAGCCGCCACTCGGGATTAGTCGTAATTCGTTGTTTACTCTTGTTGCACGTACCTCACGACGACGAGTACACTTCCGGCCAATTTAATTGACACCGCTTTTTAAACGGCATCGTTTTATTATTTATATCACCGTAACGTTTTTACCACTACCCAACTACACAGGGTATAAATAATAATATCTTATAAATATATTTTTCTTTTTTGTAAAAAATGTTTTTCATTTCATTAATGCATAAATTAAATTTGAGATCAAAAATGTCAACAAATAAAAAGTTTTTAAGTAATTTTCGACACATTACAAGAACTAACGAACTTATAATTTTAAATGTGATTACCTACATTTTTGATCCCAAGTTCCATTTCTTAATTTAATAAATCATTGTAAAATCATTATCCTTTCTGTAATGTTGGTACATTAATAATACTGTCAAGTGTCAGTTGATCCGAATAAAGTCAGTTAGACTCCAACCGTGGTTTTATTACGTTGCACTGGCGACGAGTCCGGCGTAAAATATATTTTTACGTAGAACCTACGCGTACGGTGCACCAAAAATATTGTTTTGTTGTGTTTAGCGATTATAAACCATTTTCGATTCGCAATGCCAATCGGTAAAATCGAACCATTTGATTTAACCTCCAAGCAATGGCCGGCGTACGTACGACGTGTCAATCAGTACATAAAACTAAACGAGATCAAACCAGAATTGAAAGTGTCGATGTTAATTACAGTGGTCGGCGATGCAACTTATAGTTTGATGTGTGATTTATGCGCTCCAGCTAATCCGGAAGATAAAACTTTTGATGAGCTAATTGAATTAGTGCGAGCTCACCTCGAGCCACAACGGTCGGATATTGCAGAACGCCACATTTTTCGTCAAAGGAGACAACGACCAGGCGAATCGTTGACCGCATACCTACAAAGTTTAAAGCATCTGGCGGTCACTTGTAATTTTGGCAACCGACTAGAGGAGGATCTCAGAGATCAATTTGTATCGGGGCTCGCGAGTGAAGTGATGAGATCTAGGATTTTCGCTGAGAGGTCGATCAACTACCAGAAAGCGGTGGAGCTAGCTCTGGCTCTGGAGGCGGCGGACCGGCACGCTGAGATAAGCGGCGGCGGCCCAGCCACGACGGGGAGCACGGGCGCTGGCAGCGGCACGGGCGCGAGCGCGGGCGGCAGCGAGGCGGGCGAGGGCCTGCACGCGGTGCGCGCCCGGCGGCCGAGCGCGAGCGGCGCGCGTCAGCAGCGCGCGGGGGGGCCCGCGGCGCCCGCAGGCGCAGGCGGTGGCGGAGCCCGCGGAGACACGGCATGTTGGCGGTGCGGTAAAGGTCATCCGGCTAACAGGTGCCGTTACACGAATTACAATTGCGATAATTGTAATCAACGCGGCCATTTACGTGTGATGTGTGAGAAAGTGCGTAATCGTAAAAGTGTTGAGTTACAACGTCAAAATTTTGTTGATGAAGATTCCGAAGACGATGACTTTTTCAACATGGTGGTATCCTCAGGGCAAGGTAACCAACCTTATTTTATAAGAGTGCAGATCGATGCTGAAATGCTAGAGTGCGAGATCGATACCGGTAGCCGTATTTCTGCAATCAATGATAGTTGTTATGAGTTGTTATTTAGTGACAGATCCTTGCAAACCGATAATTTGATTTTGCGCAGCTATTCAGGCTCAAAGATCGAACCACTCGGATATATTTTAGTTAATATCAAATTTAATAATGTAATGGCTACTAATGTTCGATTGTATGTAATCAAAGGCGGCAGTAGGCCGTTACTAGGTCGAGACTGGCTCGCTGCTTTGAATGTAACACAAATAAACATTAATAAACTTATTGAAGAGGATAAATTAATCAGTCAATTGGTTAAAGAATTTCCTGAAGTGTTTACAAATCAGCTAGGTACTTGTAAGAAATCGTTACGGTTACAGCTCGTAGACAGCGGCGGTGTGTACGTGCGCGCGCGGCCCGTGCCGCTGGCGCTGCGGGCGCGGGTTGAGCGCGAGTTGGAGCGGCTCCAGCTGGACGGCTCCATATACCGCGTCGAGCACTCAGATTTTGGGACCCCTATAGTGCCGGTAGTCAAAAGCAATGGCGAACTCAGGATTTGTGGTGACTATAAAATCACCATTAATCCCAAGTTGAAACGCGATTTTTATCCACTTCCCCGGATTGAAGAGTTATTTGCGAACTTAAGTAACGGGAAGGAATTTACTAAAATTGATTTACGACATGCTTACGAACAGGTACTTTTAGATCCGGAATCACAAAAATTTACGGCGATTACAACACATATAGGGACGTTTGCTTATAGGAGAACGCCGTATGGTCTATCTTGTGTACCAGAGCAATTTCAGAAAATTATGGAGGAGACACTACGCGGCATTCCGGGCACGGTAGTATTTCTCGACGATATTTGCATAACGGGCAAAGATAGACACTCACACATGCGCAGCTTACGGGCTGTCCTCGAACGATTACGTCAGATGGGCCTCACTGTCAATTTGAAAAAATGTACTTTTTTACAAAAAAGTGTAACATATTTAGGGTTTATTATTGATAGTAACGGGTTGCATCCCGACCCCGCTAAGCTCGACGCGATTGCCAATATACCCGCACCTACTGATGTGACACAGTTAAAAAGCTTTCTCGGTTTGTTAAATTATTACGGAAAGTTTATCCCTAACTTAAGTTCATTGCTTCACCCGCTGCACCATCTGTTAGGTAAAGGGGTTAAGTGGAATTGGGATTCGTGTTGTGCACAAGCAATGGAGAAAGCAAAGAAGATATTGTTAAGCGATAAGGTGTTGGCTCATTACGAGGAGGGGCGGCCGCTCGTGTTGTCGGTGGACAGCAGCGCGTACGGTGTGGGGGCGGTCCTCGCACATCGGTATGAGGATGGTAGCGAGCGGCCAGTCAGTTGCGCCTCGCGCACGCTAAACGGTGCGGAGCGAAACTACAGCCAACTAGACAAAGAGGCATTAGCAATTTATTACGGCATTACAAAACACCATCAATATCTCTTTGGTAGGCGGTTCACTTTGCGTTCTGATCACAAACCCCTGACATATATCTTTCATGAAAAGAAGGGTATTCCGCAGACGGCAGCCAGTCGCCTGCAGCGCTGGGCCGCACGACTGGCGGGTTACGATTTTCGTATAGAATTTGTGAAGTCAGCGGATAACGGTCCGGCTGACAGTTTATCACGGTTGCCCCTGACACACGAGCGGCAACCCACTACTCACATAGATTATTTACATTATGTCGAAGAATCATTACCTGTAGATTTTAATGATGTAGCTAAAGAGACTCAGCGGGACCCGCTGCTTTGTAAAGTGTTAGGTTACCTGTTGTTTGGGTGGCCGGCATCGCCTAGTTGTGATGAAGAAAAGGTTTTTTTTGCTCGTAAAGAACGTTTATTCACAGACCGTGGTTGTATTATTTATCAATATAGAGTAGTAATTCCACAAAAGTTACGACCAGATATTTTAAAAGAGATCCATAGTGGCCATTTGGGCATGAACAAAATGAAAAACATTGCACGCAATTATGTCTACTGGCCCAATATTGATAGGGACATAGAGGACGCTTGTCGTGCTTGTGACGCGTGTAGGGCAGTGCGAGACGCGCCTGCGCGCGCTCCGCTACACCCATGGGAGTACCCGTTACACCCGTGGCAGCGCGTTCATGCTGACTTTTTTGATTGTGCAGGTAAACGATTTTTGATTATAGTAGATGCCCACTCAAAGTGGATAGAGACAGTGGTCATGGGAAGTACATCAGCTAGTGTCACTATTGCCACTTTACGGTCTATTTTTGCACGGTTCGGTCTTCCATCACAACTAGTGACCGATAATGGTCCGCCTTTCTTCTCGGAAGAATTCAAGCAATATTGTCAAAAAAATAGAATAAGACATTCGACATCGGCGCCGTACAGACCCCAAGGTAATGGCGAGGCAGAGAATGCCGTAAAAACAGTAAAGAAAGCGATTAAACGAGCTATTTTTCAAAAACAGGATATGCTAGCTGCTTTGTATCGCTTCTTATTTCAATATAGAAATTGTGAGCACGCCACCACAGGGGTATCGCCGGCAGTCGCACTGTTCGGACGTCGCTTGCGCGGGCGGCTCGATGTGCTACGTCCGGATGGGGCGACTGTAGTACGCGCCGCACAGGACAGGCAGGTGGCGGCCGCCGGCGGTCGTCACAAACCACTCGCGGTGGGCGACCATGTACTTGCGAGAGATTACACCAAGAAAGGGGACAAGTGGGCGAAGGGTTACGTATCAGAGGTGACTGGCCCAGTTTCTTGTAAAATAAACATAGGGGAAGGGGTGGAATGGCGTAGGCACCACGACCAACTTGTCCCGCTTCGTGGTCCAAGTCGATATTCACTATCGCGTACGAGCACACAGCCGATAGTGGAGGAAACCGAGGGGTCTGACGGTGAAGAGACACCTACAGAAGCGAAGGCGACTGGCACGACGGGTATGTGTGATGCGCAGGCAGTGTCGCCAGTAGTCGATTCAGGAGAGGAGTTTAGGGACGCGTTGGATGGTGATAATTTCGGTCGGGTTCAGTCGGAACCTCAAACTCCTCCACCGCCGCCGCCAGACGCCTCCGCCCGTGCCAAGAGAGCATACAACAGGTCTAATAAGAAATATTAAACTTTGTCAACGTGTGATTATAATACATACTTATTCTTTTATTCAGTTTAGATTTAGTTATTGTTAAGTATATATTTTAACGGAATACTTTGAGTTTGTTGGGGGGATGTGTAATGTTGGTACATTAATAATACTGTCAAGTGTCAGTTGATCCGAATAAAGTCAGTTAGACTCCAACCGTGGTTTTATTACGTTGCACTTTCAACCGTAAACCAGTAAGAAAAAACGTTGGTAACTTAAAAAAAATAATAATAAATGGGTATGCGTTTTATTTCGCCATAAGTGTACGATGCGCAAAGCGATCCCCACTCTACCGCCGAGCGCTCAAGATCCGTGCCGGTAACTGTATCCCAAACTCAAACTTTCCCAATTGAACATGAACCTAATTCTTTAGTAATAAAGTTGAAAATCATAGAAATTTGACACACTGGGATAGCTTCATGTGTTGGCCTCTATACTTACAACTCTTTGGGAATTAGATATTCAGTCGTGTACGTTGCCAGTGCTCTGTGCATGCCATAAAGGTTGATTATAACCTGAGAATAACTAATACAGATATATAGATAATCACAACGCGTTGATAGGAATAATTTTCGTGCTGTTATAGCGTACGGACGTGCTTACAACTAACGGTGAAGTACGATGCGTCTAAAAATAACAGATTCTGTTCTAATCGAGAATAAACTGCTTTTTCTAGCTAAACTATTTACGTGCATTTATTTAATATTAAGTAACAGCTCTATAGAGATAATTATAGTGGAAAAAGCTGCCTGTATTCTGGCTGCAAGCATTCTGTCTTGAGGCGTTACCTACTATGAATATAGTAAAGACGAGTATTTTATGAATAGGGAAAAAATATGATTAAAAAAAAGTAGTTATATTATTATAATATTTTTTCCTAATAATAGTACAGTAAGCCCGCACATTAAGCTATCCCAATTGTCAAATATTCCTAATTGAATATAAACCTTATTCTTTTGTGATAAAGTTAGAAAGAAGACCTATCAAAGAAGTTTGCCGATTGGGGTATCTTGATGTGCTGGCCAATGTACATTTTCATAACAATTTATATCTATCCCAAACTCTCAAATATTCCCAATTGAATATGGTAATAAAATTGAAAATCTATCAAATATATTTGAAAGATTGGGGCAAAACTTTCAAATATTCCTAATTGAACATGAACCTTATTATTTTGTAATACAGTTGATAATTTATCAAAGATATTTGACAGATTGGATCTATGTGAGTATCTTGATCTGCTGGCCAAAGTTCATTTTCATAACAATTTATATCTATCCCAAGCTTTCAAATATTCCCACTTGAATATGAACCTTATTCTTTTTCTTTTGTAATAAAGTTGCTCATCTATCAAAACTTATTTGACAGACTGGGGTAGCTTCATGAACTGGCTTCAGTACATAGTCATAGTCAACTTGGGTAGCGGTATCTGTCAGTCTTGATTTTGCGAATGTTGTAAGTAGCGCCGTGGTACATTCATCATTAGACAGTCACCTTGCAGGCAGAATACAGTGCCTTCTCAGGCTCGTATTAATAAACCTTTCTCATGATAAAGACTTAACAATATTTTTTTTGGAACGAAGTTCCTTATCGCTCGTTGCGAAAGGGGTCTAGACGGAATTAAGACCAAAAGTTGTAACCACACTTTTTTTGGAGTAAAATATGATGTCTTTTTAATCAATATTTTTTGATTGGTTAATTTTAGATCAGATTTTGTTTGATTATTATAACTTTAAAGAAATAAAATTTTAATACAATTCCTTCACTAATTAATCGAAAGGAACTTCGTTCCATCCGGGTGACCCTTGAAACCTCTCAAGTTTTTTTTTTGAATCAGCATCTTGAGTGAGCAAACGGCTTTACACAGCTCTTTATCGATAATGATTTATTAACATGAGCCTTAAACAGCAAAAGAAAAACAACATACAAAAAAAATGCATTTAAACTAGAAGTCCCAAATCTAGTTGTCCACAACATCGACGCTAGTGATTCTCTATTCAACAACTAAACGCTAAATGGTTCGTACTACCCTCTTTTCGTAAGTTACAACGTACTGATTCAGCGACCCTTTTTGAACGATGTCTCATGATCCCTGGTTCTGGCTATTGCTGATGTTGATAGATAAACCATAGTAAAAAAAAGATACAAGAAAAATATTATTGTTCAGTGTCATACGACTACAATATTTTTTTTAATATAGTGTGTTACGTTAAACGACGGACATACCTTCAGGTTGTATAGTACTCATGAAATCAACAACATACATTTTGACGAATTATGCGAACATAAATGTACTAGACAGCTGTTTTTTTTCGTGATTTCAGGTAGGAGTGCCATAGTCAAAGTTTTTCATTTTCATGAGAATAGTAACCCCTGAAAGTAAGTCCCTCGTTTGCTGGAATTTCAAGCTGCATATTTGACCAAAGGTAACACACAAACAGGTTTTTTACAGTAAAATGAGAAACACATCCAAGTTATTTAATTATATATAACTTGGATGTGGCCATCAAATACAATGTTTTACAATAATAATAATCTGTTAGAATGAAAACTCTTGTTGTTATGAATTTTTAAATTTCTTATTTAAACTTTTCGCACAAAATAAAGGTACAAAGGCGGACTTAATGCATTGGGCATTCTTTACCAGTCAACCAAGGGCGGTGAAGAGATCTTATCTTTCAGTTAAAAACACCAACCCGCACTGGGCCCGCGTGGTGGATTAGGGTTGAACCTCATCTGGCAGCACGGAATCGTCTTTTTCCGTCGCCCTTTCTCTTTCTGTCGCTTAGACCTGCCATTTGCTAGACCGAGACAGAAAGCATAATGCGATAGCACGCGGCGGAATCCTCGAGGCGATCGGCATCACGGACAAAATGCATACATACATACTGCAGCACGTGGTAGCACAGACGGAACAAATGCGATTCCGTGCTGCCAGATGTGGTCCAACCCTTACGGCCCACTCCCTGTCTTAGTGAAGAGGCCTGTCTCGCAGCAGTGGGAACATTATACGCTGATTATGAAGTTAAAAACATAATTCAAAAATTACTCTAACATTTAAATTTTTATTTAGCTTATAAGCAACTTGAATTTGTAAGCTATTTTGTATTTAAAATAAATAAAAGTAAGTACTTACGTTAGCTTATCTATCAACATCGACAATTCCACTCCCCTGACATGTTACGTACAACCCCTCTATAGTGTAAAACTATACAAAAACCATAACAGTGATTCTATTACTAACTATACTAGATAAATCAGGTATACGTGGTAATTTAGACGTTACTTACACATAGTATCAGACATGTATTTTTCTTAAACTACAACTAGTATTTTGACTAAGTTTAGGTGAGCTGTGTCTCGGAGATGAGAGCTTCCAGGAGAACGTTAAGTTAATAATACTTTAGAATAAATATTTGAGCATATTTTTAATAACGATTATGAAAAATAAGACGTGATTATTGAAACAATAAAATAATTTAATAAACCCCAAGAGTACTTTTTTATGAAAAAGCAAGAACTATTTCCAAACTTGAAAAGCTCTCATCTTTCAATAAAACACAAATATCGAGACTTCACATTTAAAGAATTCCAATTTTCATTCATAATAAATTCTATGAAATTCTTTGAATACAAAAGCCATTTAATTCATCCTCCCACCATCCTAACTATACGATAATAAATGTGTTAATTTAAAACATGCAAATGCTTGATATGTGCGATTAATTTTCTAAAATTGTGAATTATATTGCTGACTGTACCTTACGACTAACAAAGTGAGATTTGATGCCCGAAGACGATAACAGTCTTATTTATGTAATAAACATGTTAAACATGTAAAAAAAACTACTAAATAAGTATGAAAAACAAAATATGAAAAGTACAAAATAAATGGCTTACAATAAGCTACTAAACACATTCAAATGAAAATTCAAATACGTATACAGGCTTTCTAGTCGTCTCATCTTGCAATCCACCCCGAAACATATCGATAGATGGTAGGACATGATGGTACCTAGACAATAGAACATGGAGAAGGCATATCTGAACCTACAATCACTTTTTTTTATTTCGTGATTTAATTAAGAATAAAAAAAAATTCAATAATCTCAGTACCAGGCCAATGCTAAGGTTGTTGAAGTGGCCCAATTCTGGTCGAAGCTTATTTAAAATGAATATAAAAAAAGATACGAAGAAAAGGTAAATTGTGTAAAAAATGCTGTAAATTGTCACAAATGATAATGTTCTATACTAATTATTTACGGCTAGTAGTAAGGATCTTTATATGCAACTTCCAGCCCAAATGCATAAGAATATAAGCCATTCATGACCATTCCATACAACGATGCAAAGCCATTCAAAAAAATTAAAATAAAAAACCTAAGTAATTATTTAAACATAAATTTTACTAATAATTCGACTACATTTTATTATCATTATTCGTTTAGCACTCGATTTTTTTTTAAATTCGTTCCAGCTGCTCCTACGATTTGACCTTGTAATTTGATTTTAAGGTCAAATATTGCTTTCTATGGTAGTGCCTGGACCAACCATTCCTAAACTTGCTCACATGGTCATATACTCCGATAAGACATACGCGTATTTATGACATAAATGCCACGACTAAATTAAAGGGATATTTATATTAATTGATTTTTGTTATCTAAAGATTTTTCGGTATTACTTGCAGAATTTGTGCAACTTTTTTTCTGAATTAATTATCTTTTAACCATACAGCAAAAACTAATGTTGTACAGCGTTTGTTTCAATGCTAAAAGAATTATGGATTAACATTTTATTCAAAATCTCACAAAAATGCATCCAAATATCTCCCTTTTATGATAAATCGCTCCGAGGCCTACCTCCCCCCACTACATCACTGGGTCCGACCTTCCTTCGCCCCACGACACCGTACGGCCTCCCGCATCCGTTTAGCACCGAATTACTACATACAAACACACCTATGGGGTCTCTAACAGTAACTAAACTGATAAGGACTAGTGAAGCAAGGTGTGGCGAGGATCTACCTTCCATACAAAAGCGAAATATGCTCGAATATTGAATATAAGCATCAGTTTTTATGTTTAATACGCCGACATTGAACTATCCTATAAAGAATCGATTGTTATCTTTCCAGATGTCATTTGATATGGCTACTACTAATTTTACTTTTACTAGTATATGTTTTAAATCGTCGTGTGCGTGGGTTACTTAACCTTTTGAACGCCATTGTAACATATACCTGACAAGCGCATGCCCTGTACGCCAAAGCCTACAATATGTGACAATGGTAGACGATTACACGAAATAAACAATTAAGTCATTACTTTTGGGTGTGTTTATATAGATATCTTAAAAATTGAAGATCTCGTACGTATTTAATGCCATGAAACAAATTAAAATACACCATGGATATTGGGAAATTCATGATAACAAGAAGAAATAACTTTAGCTTGTCGTGAAGGGCACGCGCGTGCGTTTATGCTCTGGCGTTCAAAAGATAAGCAAGTACACTTCATAATTTTGTGGATTTCGCATCTCGGAAGGCTAGTTTAGAAGTTTTGAACGTTCCTCGCCACCACCTCGGCGTGAGATCAAGACTGTGGTAAGTGCCGTCGCGCTTACTGTTACCTAGTAATATTGGCACATAGTTACGATAATCTCATACATTACTATAGGGCACTAATCATAATAATTACTTTAAGATAGTCTTGGAGGTAGCACCTCTCATGTCTTCGCTATAGTTTTTAGGATTTTTTTTCTAAGAACTTGGGCATTAAACTTTTGTGGATTTCTATCGTTCTGTCTAAACTTTTCTAATTTAGAATATAGTTTTAAACGTCTGAATTATTACAACAATTTTTAAATATAAATTATTGTACATAGAAATCCATTAATTAGGCCCGGTAACTTATTCATAATATTTGAATAAAAATAGACATCGAAACACAGCGGTTAAGCTGTTATAAAATACAATCTACAAACAAGAAACTCAACATCGAAAAAGCAAACATATTACATAGAAAATGTCACAAACTCTGAGACACTTTAGTATATTTTTATAAAGTTCTATCATAAATAAACTTCAACTTGAATCATAGATCCATTCGAAGTAATCATTTCTTCTCGAAAATTGAAAAAACCCGAGTAGTCTTAAATCGAGCTTATAGGACATCTCATTACATCATTAACAATTGAAATAAGGCTCCACAAAAATCGCTAAGTCCAACCCAGGGTAGGGGATGTAATGTCACTTAAGATTTGTGAGACATGAGAGAGTTGGGGGCAGTTCAGCGCGGCGGGGAGGCGGCGGCGAGGCGCTGTCGAAGCCTCGCGAACTTGCCGTGCACCAGGCGCAGTTGCGTGCGGAGCCTCGAGGACAGCTCCCGCTGCAGCGCCTGCACCTCCACCAGCTCGCGCCGAAGCTGCTGGTAGTCCGAACGCACCTGTGTGTACAGCCTGATGTTATGAGGCGATCATGATGGGTAGGTCAGCTCCGGCTAACGCAAGCGAAGGCCTCGGAGGACTTTCTAACGTTTACGCCTTTGAAGTTCAGTATTTTTGCCTTGAAACTTGAAACCAGTAATTGTGTTATTAAGTTTCTAATTTTGTTAGTCGGAGTTGACTTACTATTTTATAAAATTGACACAGTCAAAAACCAGCAAACAATATTTTGATTTCTTGTTGAACAACAATTTTTGACCCTCAAATAATAATTTTGAAGTGCTTATTTGCGTGACATCTTGAAACCAAGGTTTTGTCTGTGTCAAAAGTACGCACGAGATGGAAAGAAAACAACTAATGGCATGAATATGGTGTCCCATATCTTGAAGTATCCTGATGGGTTCGTGAACAAGAAGTAACGAATAGGAGAGAAAATGAACATAATAGAGAACGGAAGCTGGACAGAAGACATAACATATACATGAATATCATCTATTTTGTTACAATTACACGAGACGACTCATTACCGCCAAGGAGAATTCTATTCGTTAAATGATTAAGAAAATATAACTTAGATTACTTTAACTACCATACAGTATAATACAAAATCTGACAGCCAGTCTACCAAGGGGTATCGTATTGCCCAGTTACTGGGTTGTGGAGGTCAGATAGGCAATCGCTCCATGTAAAATACTGGTATTCAGCTGCATCCGGTTAGCTGGAAACCCCAACATAGTTTGGGAAAGGCTAGGCAGATGATGATGATGTCAGTATAAAACAAAATATTTTCCGGATGGCTATAACCCACAGCGATTTTTGAGCTCTGGGACGAAATGTCTTACCATGTCGAAAATCGGGACCAGATATTTGCAGATTGCGGTATATTTTTGTGGTTTCGAAAATCGTATCATGTCCCTTAATCACCAGGAATTGTTCTCTCATCAGTAACGAGCCGCCTCATGTAATCAGACGCATATCGAAGTCGCGACACTGAAAGTCCGCAACGCCTAGTTAAGCCGTAAAGCGGCCCCGACTTCAGAGGCTTTGGACCAGGCTTCGACTTCGTACCACAGCCAAGCCCGGCTGACAGCTATATATCGATAAGCATGATCTTGTGGCTTGTCGGTTTTCATAGGCATCGGTAGAAGAGATTTTTAAACTTTTATCGAATCTTATTTTATTGTTGTAGCACTGAGTTAACTGGGAAAAAAAGGTTATTGAAATGAAAAATTAAGCTCATTGCAAAAATATGTGTGGTCAATAGCGCATCATGCTATACCAAATTGTCATATTTCTCCAAATGATTTTAAACCTTAAAACATCGACAGTTAAGTCCAAAATCGATTGAAAAAAAATTGTCAGTTTGTGGTATCTTGATGTGATGGCGTGTGTACTTTTTCTTTTTTCTTTTGATCTGTTTGTGTTGTGTTGGTCGTGAACAGTTTGAAAAGCATTGAATCGATTACGTAGGTATGTACCCAAGTAGGCCGGCTCCGTGAAGATATTATAACGAAACGGGGTATTATTGATTCATCCGCGATCCGACACAGAACTCTTGATCAGACTTGTCAGAGGCCGGAGGCCGAAAAAACATTATAATTAAAGCTGACTCAGTGCAACATTACAGAAAAAACTTCCAAATCTTAATTATACCTGTAATTAATAACTATTACCGACTATGATACTCGAAAAACAACAAGCCATAAGCAACATGACTGTATAATCAGTAATCTGACCTGCCACGACACTAACGCATTGGCTGAAAAATAAATATTATATTTATACATACATATTATCTTCTACATATTGGGTTGACCAGCGTTGCAGTAGTTAGTGGGCGTATGCATAATGTAGATAATACAGATCAACGTATAGTACAGCAGTACAGGAACGGGATAGTATAATAAATATAATATTACAAAAAATATACATAAAGACCTATATTTTAAAAATATATTTTATAGGGTAACTGGGTAGAAGGGTTATGTCAGCATGAATTCAGTACATGATTTTTGACCTCCCTGCATTGAAATTTTTCGTCGGCAATTTAAAAAAAGCATATACATACTGAATCTATGGTAACTGGCTTCGCGTCAATGTATATTATAGGTACATATGTATGCATGTGTGTTATAAGTTTATATACTGCTATCTGTTTACTGGTGTACCTATTTTAAACATAATTCAAAATTATTATAAATGTATTATAAAGGTACTTATTTATAATTACTTTTGTCTATAATTTCTCCTATTAATTTTAGCATCTCCCATCTAATCTCTTTAAAGACTTTGTTTGTTTGAACCCGTTAATCTCTGGAACTGCCAGTATCAATATCAATTGTTTTTTTTTTCATTTGCAAGCACATTTCTTGAGGAAGGTTGTAGTATAGGCTATATCACACCACGCAACCCTTACGACCCGTGCAAAAACTAAAAAGTCATAAAGAACGCTAAGTGCAACGAAGTAATAGCGCGGGCGATGCGATGCGACATGCGAGGGTCGGGCACCTAATTTGTGCTTACTGTATTTTTATCAGTTCACTTTTCCAAATTCTATGAAGAAAATTTGATAGACTTGATGTCTCGCCTAGAACAGTCCCTCAATTAATTTTCTTACTAATGCTTTGAATACTCGTTAAAATGTTTAAACTGCTGTCTTTTTCCTGCATAGCTTGATATTAATAGCCTATATATATTGTGTAAATGAAATATTAATTACGTGAGTGTTTATGGGTCAAAGCATCCTCAACTCGGAACATGCGTAAGTACCAAATTGCTCACACTATCTATGCAGACAGAGAAGTGAGTAACCCATTGTTAGTAGTGCGACGTTATGACGTCCTAATTCCTATGGGAATTTATGTGAGGCACAGCAAAACAGAAGTATTACCGTTCAGATAAGAAGCTCACCTTGGAAACTGAACAAGGCTTTTGTTTAAGCATTTTAGAACCGCGTCAGTATCATCTGTTCTATTTTATCTTCGTATGACTATTTTAGGTTCTTTACGCATCAATGTGTTTTACCTTTGAATGTTCTAAATACTTTAGTAGTAGGGATATAAAATGCAGAGATATACCTAATTTTCGCTGACGTCATAAATACTGACTAAATTGCGATTATAATATGTGATTCAATGTTGTCCTTCTGACTATTTTTGATGTTGTAGTTACATAATATACAAAACTACAAAATTTTCACAATTTTCCTGTTCTGTAGAATATGTAAATACTTGATTATTTATCTCAGATGTTCTTTGCCGTACCTACACTTCACACTAAGTATATGTTAAAACTTGGCATTATTACGCTAATTTTATTTGCAATAGCGCACAAATTAAATCGTGAGCCTCTGTCTTACTTTTCCACTAACTTACTGCGTGCGTTATGGCAAAAAAGTATTAAAACTAGGTAATTTAAAAATGTACTAGTTGCCTACGGGAGGGACTTAAAAAGGCGGCAATTCGGTAAAAGCAACGTCAATCTAAAAGTATGTGATTTCAAGTTTATGTAACATTTGAAATACAAAATGTTATCTAATATTCACAGTAAAATACTTATAGTTTTTCTAAATTGAGAAAGTTATTATTAACTAGCTTCTGCCCGCGGCTTCGCCCGCGTGGATGACGGAAATTACATGTTGTTATACACATGAACCTTCCTCTTGAACCACTCTATCTATTAACAAAAACCGCATCAAAATCCGTTACGTAGTTTTAAAGATTTAAGCATACATAGGGATATAGGGACAGAGATAGCATCTTTGTTTTATACCATGTCAGTGTAGTAAAATATGTTAATCCATGCCCTATACAAATACTAAAACACAAAAAATTCCTACTCAACCCCATATATTACATAGTTATAGGTAAACAAAATCTGAGCTTATCACAAAGTTAGTTAACAGTAAAGTTCCACTCTCACCTCAGAGACGGACTTGAGCAGATGCATGATGCACATGTCCTGTGTGTTGATGGGGGCTACCAGCTCCTTCTCCACATTGTCCATCTTCCACTCCATCAGGTCCAGTTGCTCATCTGTCCGCTTTACCTGACACACATAACAAGTATGTTTTGAAATTGTATGTAAAAAACTAGGTCATGCTCATTTAGTAATCAAGAGATGATAAAACACATTGTGTCCAGCAGCAGAGTCTTTTTATTTTAAATTACTGCATTAGATTTGGACGGTATAATTATTAATTTAAACCATTGAAGGACAGTGAACGAGACACAATAGAAGTTTTATTGTTATTACGTCTATAGGCGTTCAGTGTCCCTCAAAGTGTTAATTAAAATATAATGTAACTGTCTTCTGCAAGCGGCTTCACCATGTCAGAAATTATCACACATGAACATACCTATGGGAAAGTATCCAATGTCCTATTCCAGAATATAATCTATCTCTGGGCCAAATGTCCTCCAGATCTGTTCAGCCGTTCTGGCATGGTTGAGTAACAAACATACATCCACACACAAATCTATCCAAACTTTCTAATTTATAATATTAGTAAGGAGAACACTCCAAAGATTGAAAACTGTCAAGGCTGACAGCCAAATATGGGACCCTAAATTCTTTAAATAAAAATATAGAACATAGACTAATCCACTTATCAAAAATTTTAAATTTATTCGCACACTGACATGACAATACTCAGCCTGAACTGCTGGGTCTAGAACCATGAAATTATGCACATGAATTCCATAAATAATTAAAGTTGAACAATGAAGATTTTTTTTAATTCAACCTCTAAGTAGGTTAAATAGAGGAAGAAAGTTTGCGTGTACATTATTACTTTATGCCAATAGGCATATACCTTGTAGTACCTAAACCTAAAACACATACAATTATGTAACCTATAGGTACATTGATATTTTAATAGGCTTCGTAACATTGAAATACCTGGGTATATTTGATGTTGTATAAGTGTGGGTTATTGATAGAAAGTTGAGAATCTTAAATCACAACAGCTGCTGTATGAGTAATGAGATATTTAACTTCATATGTCGGATCAGAAGATACAAAGGTTGTCCTTACAAAGAGACCAAAACATTATCTAAGAACTATGATTTTCTGAATGAACTCAAATATTAGAAACCTACACTAGAACTATATAGCAATATTCTACTTTGAGAACATTGCCGTTAAGGCTTCAGCATACAAAATGATGTAAATATTTGAAGAATTCGAATGAGGATATGTAAACAAAGTGTTGACATCCCTACCTACTGATATTGTCGGGTAAATATATAATATCGTCAGTGATGACGTCAGGTTATGGTGCTATTTGGGTAAAGGATACATGCATCAATCAACCCTCCAGCTGTACATTCCAGCACTTTATTATTTATAGTGAAGATGCGGCTCTGTGGCCTACATTTTTATCCGCGATTAACTGTACTTGATTAGCTAATAATGTCAATAAATAAAACTGTTGACTCACCGTTTCTTCGAGTTCTTCTACAGAAATTTCTTTTTCAGTCATGATTGAGACAAACCTATAAATTTTTTATTCAATTTCTAAAAGAAAACAAGAATCTTGTGCAAACCGACCATTTTTGTTCAATAAAAATGACAACTTTGACATTTCACTTCTACTCTACCTTTGAAATTGTCAAGTTATAAATAACAAAACGCTACTGAACTTCGTCTGAAATATTAGGCAAAATGAATACCTACGTAGAAACAAAACGTGAAGCGGCGGGCAATACGAAGCTATTTACCGGTATTTAGACCATGACTTACACTATATTAATAAGAAATCGTCTGGCGTCGTCCAACTTTAAAGAATATAATAACTGTGCCTAGAAGAAGTGGTCGAAAAATAACTGTTAAGACTAGACCGCGTTCCTTCGCGGGCTCACTGCTGTACGCGGCCATTTTATTGGATCTATTGCGTGTTTGCAGTAATGAAGAATAATATTGTTTTTTGAAATACCATTCATACCAATATCATTCAATAATTTCGAATTAGGTGTGGGTGAACTCGTATTTGCTTTACCTCCTAAGGTTGAATGTCGGTTGTATGCACAGAACAGATAAAGAGGTTTATCTCTTCTGTGGTTGTATGGCATATTTGTCTATGTATAGCTGGATAGTTTCAACCTATATTGGTGAACTAATTTACTGAGAATTGTTGCCTGAAGAGGTCAAGCATTTACGAGGTCGACAGCGCTGGATTTACCCTAGGGGCAGTCGGGGCGAGTGCCCAGGGCCGCAAATTTTTTAGGGCGGCAAAATTTCGAAAGTGAAAAAAATTGTTTTAGTCTTATCAAGATACCTCAATATAAATTAAAAAATTCTATGAATTAATACTTTTTTGAAATTATTTTGATTATTGTGACAGTTGTCACTATGTCGACTTTTTTTTTTTTTTATATGGTTCTGGCTTCGCGCGGTTTGCGCATTTAGCCAATTTCAAGTTATTTATTTATATTATAAGGTTGGGTAAAAGATTTTATTGAGACAAAGATAGGGAAACAGGGATTCATCAAAATTATTTATCACGGAATTTGGGATATAGGATCAGTAGAATTCTAACAAACTATGTATATTAATAATGAATGATGAGATGTAAAAACTGTGACTAAAAAAAAACCAATTAAACGCGTTTTTACATGACAAATATGTCAAGATTGCAATAAGCCCGTGTCAGTGGCGGATTTACAGATTTGCCGCCCGTATAGGTTAAATGCTCTAAGCCCGTAGGCTATTCCGTTGTGCCACCTACAAATTTTGATACCATAGTCCACAATCAAATATCAGTTTTCTATCAATAAAATTCCAACTTTATGATTTGTGCTCCATCATCCTCGTTACATCAACTTTTCCCGTATCATTGTGAAATATGGTACTGTGTTAGATCCTCTCTAGCTACTCCTCAAAGAGAGGTCTTACCATTACTATCGTGGTGATCACTATTTGTTGGTATTATAATTTAATTAAATTATAAAAGCATTATAATACTTTTTTGTGTATAATATATGTCGGCGTCGCATTATAAACAACACGCGGTGGCGCCGTAGCACCGTAGCGCGCTGCATCATTCTCCCGCCTCCTTGCTACGGGGCGGAGTTAGTATGCGCTACGTCGTAGCACTGCGTATAAAAGGGGCCGCACGGCGGTAAAACGGCATTCTGACTACAGGCGTCGCCCGGTGCA
This sequence comes from Hyppa rectilinea, assembly GCA_951799385.1. NCBI lineage: Eukaryota > Metazoa > Arthropoda > Insecta > Lepidoptera > Noctuidae > Hyppa > Hyppa rectilinea. Next base: position 16,369,603 of record OX637321.1, on the reverse strand, counting down.
CAGGTTGTATTGCTCTTAATTATTGTTACTCTGCCTCTCTGTACATTCTTGCTATTTTGTGTGAACTAAGCTATTACTGTATTACTGAGGTGTCGTGGCTATTATTATAAGGTGTTGAATTAATTATTCCCTGAAAACTGATTAAGTGAGTAGCTGTAAAATTCATTGATCAAATAATTCTATTTCTTACTGTTAACCTAACGTCTTCTATCTATTTTACAATATGTCTGATCCTGTGCCGTCATCAGAAGTGGGATCAGACCCACTCCCACCTATATCTGGGACTGCCGGCAATTTAATGCTGGAACAAATGTCGTTCTTTTTTTCGGCTAGTATGGAATCTATTTTAAAAAAAAATAGCAGATAATATGACACCTCGCCCAGTATGCAATTTCCTTTCATATCCGAGTGTAGCCTTATGAAAGAAAGTAACTGTGATCTTATTACTGGTGGAAAATTTCATTAACAAGTTTAAGTTGGTTCTAATAACGTTAATTGCTCCCTCCAAATAAAATGTCCAACCATGGTACAAAACTGTCTTCTCGATGTTACATATCGATTATCGTGTATTACCTGATGAATGTCTCAATGATAACATATTATTAGGTCGCGATATTTTGAGGCAAGGAATATCCGTTGTGGTTAGTAACGATGCCTTAACTTTTTCAAAAAAAAAAAAAACAATTTCATGTCCTAGCTCTAAATTAGAAATGCCTGTTGACATTAATTTGATTGACACAGATCTTTGATATCATCTATAAGGAGGGGAAAAATATGGCACATGCAGATTTCCTTTCACGTAATCATGCTGACCCATCTTTTACTCATAAGCCAGCTAAAATTGTAAATTTATCTGAACTGGAGAGAAGTTGGTTATCTGAGGAACAACAACGTGATTCTGAAATATCAGACATTATTTCTAAATTCCGTTCAAATGACTTGCCATCTGAAATGTCACACACATGCGATATTAAACAGGGCGTACTTTATAGTAAAATCGAACGTAATAAAACCACTAAATGGTTACCAATATTGCCACACTCTTTATCCTAGTCAATGATTAATCACGTACACAGCTAAATTAAACACCTTGGTTATGAAAAAAACACTAGATAAATTATACGATCTATTTGTAGATTCATGCGTCGTTTGTAAAACTTCCAAAGGTCCGTCTACATCCAAACCCTAAATTGGCCGTTCCATGGCATACAATTCATTTAGATTTAACTGGCAAACTCAGCGGAAAAAGCGAGCGTAAGGAGTATTGTTCCGTGATTATTGACGGTTTTACAAAATTCGTCTTGTTAGAACATACCTTAACCCTAAATGCATCAGATGCTATTAAATCACTTAAAAATGCAGTGAACTTGTTTGGCGCTCCTAAAAGAATAGTTGCAGATCGTGGTAGGTCATACGACAATACTGAATTTAAGAATTTTGCAAAGATAATCGTATTGATTTACATTTAATAGCCACTGGTTCCAGTAGGGCCAATGGCCAGGTCAAGCGTGTCATGAGGACCTTGAAAAGTATGCTGACACAGATACCGATAGCTTATGGCAACATCATGTAGGCGATATCCAATTGGCTCTCAATAGTACTCGTTGTAGAGTAACAGGGTTCACGCCCTTGGAATTAATGTTTGGTATTAAGAGTAGTTCATTAGGGATATCAAAAGTATCTACCCATCATCCTGATGAAGACAGGTTAAACCTCGAAACCATTCGATCCGATGATTCTGCTAGTATAAAAAGGCTGGCCCAATATGACATAAGTCGATTTAACAGGGGTAAAGCTATAGTAAAACCTTTTTCAGTAGGTGACTTTGTCTTTGTTAAATTCGAGGAAAGACACCAAACGAAATTAGACCGTAAATACAAAGGCCCCTTTAAAATAACCGCTATTTTGGAAAATGATAGGTACGAATTAAAACACATTAATGGAAACAATAGTCTACAAATACTCTCACGAAAACTTGCGAGAAGTACCACGTGGTCAGTCATTCTTTTCGGAAAATTATGATGAGGATGACGTGTCGGCGAATAATAACACAGAGGTTCATGAGACTAGGCACCAGATTAGCAATGATGATATTCAGTCTGATAATAGTGATACTATCTCTGTCAATAGTGATACCATGTCTGCTAAAAGTGACACTATATCTACCAGTTCAAAAAAAAAAAAAAAAAAAAGATCCGGTCCAGTCTAACTGAAGGGATACAAAAAAAAAGATCCGGTCCAGTTTAACTGAAGGGATACAAAAAAAAAAAAAGGATCCGGTCCAGTTTAACTGAAGGGATACAAAAGAAAAAAAGAAGGATCCGGTCCAGTTTAACTGAAGGGATACAAAAAAAAAAAAAGGATCCGGTCCAGTTTAACTGAAGGGATACACCTGAAGGGCAGTTGCCGGACCAGGGAGTAAATCCGGTCCAGTTTAACTGAAGGGATATACCTGAAGGGCAGTAGCCGGACCAGGGACATTAAAAAAAAAAAAAAAAAAAGAAAAGAAAAAAAAAATAAAAGAAAAAAAATAGAAAAAAAAGGAGCTCATCTTGTAGGGTCAAAAGTTGACCGGACCAAGAAACAAGCCTTGAAGGTTCATGTATGACCGGACGAAGCAGTAATAATTTTGAAGGGTCGATAGACCGGACCAGATTATTACTCTGAAGGGATTACTTTGAAGGGTCTAAGTAGACCGGGCAAAAAAAAAAAAATATAGCAGGATGACCAAACGGTGCCTAATCAGTTTTCTGTTCTAGATATGACATTTTAAGCTAAGCGTACGAGGACGTCCGCACGTCAGCATGGCCGTGTCGGCGTCGCATTATAAACAACACGCGGTGGCGCCGTAGCACCGTAGCGCGCTGCATCATTCTCCCGCCTCCTTGCTACGGGGCGGAGTTAGTATGCGCTACGTCGTAGCACTGCGTATAAAAGGGGCCGCACGGCGGTAAAACGGCATTCTGACTACAGGCGTCGCCCGGTGCACAGGTTGTATTGCTCTTAATTATTGTTACTCTGCCTCTCTGTACATTCTTGCTATTTTGTGTGAACTAAGCTATTACTGTATTACTGAGGTGTCGTGGCTATTATTATAAGGTGTTGAATTAATTATTCCCTGAAAACTGATTAAGTGAGTAGCTGTAAAATTCATTGATCAAATAATTCTATTTCTTACTGTTAACCTAACGTCTTCTATCTATTTTACAATATGTCTGATCCTGTGCCGTCATATATATTTTTTTAATTTACAAATCGAAATAAAAAAAAATAGTTACGTAACTTCACTGTCACGTGATTGTGTGACCGAAACACGTGACTGTGTGTTTGAATCGCGTGACTGTGTTCGAAGCACGTGACTGTGTGTTCGAAGCACGTGACTGTGTGTCTGAGCCACGTGACTGTGTCTGAGTCACGTGAGTTTGTCACTGTGTCACGTGATTGTGTGTCCGAGCCACGTTACTATGTGTCTGAGACACGTGACTGTGTGTCTGAGTCACGTGACTTTGTTTCCGAGTCACGTGACTGTGTGACTGTGTCACGTGATTGTGTGTCCGAGCCACGTGTTTGCGTGTCCGAGTCACGCGACTGTGTGTCTGAGTCACGTGTCTGTGTGACTAAGGCACGTAACAGTGTGTCTGAGTCACGTGACGTTATCACTGTCACGTGAATGTGTGTCCAAAACACGTGATTGTGTGTTTGAATCACGTGACTGTGTGTTCGAAGCACGTGACTGTGTGTCTGAGACACGTGACTGTGTGTCTGAGTCACGTGACTTTGTTTCCGAGTCACGTGACTGTGTGACTGTGTCACGTAATTGTGTGTCCAAGCCACGTGACTGTGTGTTTGAATCACGTGACTGTGTGTTCGAAGCACGTGACTGTGTGTCTGAGGCACGTGACTGTGTGTCTGAGTAACATGACTACATATGTTTCTGAGTCACGTGACTTTGTGACTAAGGCACGTGATCGTGTATCCGAGTCACGTGTCTTTGTGACTAAGGCACGTGACAGTGTGCCCAAGTCACGTGACTTTATCACTGTCACGTGATTGTGTGTCCGAAACAGGTGACTGTGACAAAGGCACGCGATCGTGTGTCCAAGGCACGTGACGGTGTATCTGAGGCACGTGACTGTGTGTCTGAGGCCCGTGACAGTGTGTCCGAGTCCCGTGACATTGTCACTGTGTCACATGATTGTGTGTCTGAGTCACGTGACTGTGTGCCTAAGGCACGTGTTTGAGTCACGTGACTTTGTTTCTGAGTCACGTGACTTTGTGACTAAGGCACGTGACAGTGTCTCCAAGTCACGTGACTTTGTTACTGTCACGTGATTGTGTGTCCGAAACACGTGACTGTGACAGAGGCACGCGATCGTGTGTCCGAGGCACGTGACGGTGTGTCTGAGGCACGTGACTGTGTGGCTGAGTCACGTGACTTTATTTCTGAGTCACGTGACTTTGTGACTAAGGCACGTGATCGTGTATCCGAGTCACGTGACTTTGTGACTAAAGCACGTGACAGTGTGTCCAAGTCACGTGACTTTGTCACTGTCACGTGATTGTGGGTCCGAAACACGTGACTGTGTGTTCGAAGCACGTGACTGTATGTCTGAGGCACGTGACTGTGTCTGAGTCACGTGAGTTTGTTTCTGAGTCGAGTGAATTTGTGACGAAGGCACGTGATCGTGTATCCGAGGCACGTGACGATGTAACTGATGCACGTGACCGTGTGTCTGTGTCACGTGACTTTGTTTCTGAGTCACGTAACTATGGCACGTGACAGTGTGTCTGTATCACGTGCCTGTTTGTCTGTGTCACGTGACTGTGTGTCTATGTCACGTGACTGTGTGCCTAAGGCACGTGTCTGAGTCACGTGACTGTGTGTCTAAGGCACGTGTTTGAGTCACGTGACTTTGTTTCTGAGTCACGTGACTTTGTGACTAAGGCACGTGACAGTGTCTCCAAGTCACGTGACTTTGTCACTGTCACGTGATTGTGTGTCCGAAACACGTGACTGTGACAGAGGCACGCGATCGTGTGTCCGAGGCACGTGACGGTGTGTCTGAGGCACGTGACTGTGTGGCTGAGTCACGTGACTTTGTTTTTGAGTCACGTGACTGTGTCTGAGTCACGTGACTGTGTGTCTGAGTAACATGACTACATATGTTTCTGAGTCACGTGACTTTGTGACTAAGGCACGTGTCACTTGTCACTTGATTGTGTGTCTGTGTCACGTGATTAAGTGTCCGAGTCACGTGACTTTGTGTCTGAGTCACGTGTCTGTGTGACTGAGGCACGTAACAGTGTGTCTGAGTCACGTGACGTTATCACTGTCACGTGATTGTGGGTCCGAAACACGTGACTGTGTGTTCGAAGCACGTGACTGTATGTCTGAGGCACGTGACTGTGTCTGAGTCACGTGAGTTTGTTTCTGAGTCGAGTGAATTTGTGACGAAGGCACGTGATCGTGTATCCGAGGCACGTGACGATGTAACTGATGCACGTGACCGTGTGTCTGTGTCACGTGACTGTGTGTCTATGTCACGTGACTGTGTGCCTAAGGCACGTGTCTGAGTCACGTGACTGTGTGTCTAAGGCACGTGTTTGAGTCACGTGACTTTGTTTCTGAGTCACGTGACTTTGTGACTAAGGCACGTGACAGTGTCTCCAAGTCACGTGACTTTGTCACTGTCACGTGATTGTGTGTCCGAAACACGTGACTGTGACAGAGGCACGCGATCGTGTGTCCGAGGCACGTGACGGTGTGTCTGAGGCACGTGACTGTGTGGCTGAGTCACGTGACTTTATTTCTGAGTCACGTGACTTTGTGACTAAGGCACGTGATCGTGTATCCGAGTCACGTGACTTTGTGACTAAAGCACGTGACAGTGTCCAAGTCACGTGACTTTGTCACTGTCACGTGATTGTGTGTCCGAAACAGGTGACTGTGACAAAGGCACGCGATCGTGTGTCCAAGGCACGTGACGGTGTGTCTGAGGCACGTGACTGTGTGTCTGAGGCCCATGACAGTGTGTCCGAGTCCCGTGACATTGTCACTGTGTCACTTGATTGTATGTCTGTGTCACGTGATTGTGTGTCCGAGTCACGTGACTGTGTGTCTGATTCACGAGTCTGTGTGACTAAGGCACGCAACAGTGTGTCTGAGTCACGTGACTTTATCACTGTCACGTGACCATGTGTCTGAGTCACGTGCCTGTGTATTAAAGTCACATGACTGTGTCTAAGGCACGTGACTTTGTGTCTGTATCACGTGCCTGTTTGTCTGTGTCACGTGACTTTGTTTCCGAGTCACGTGACTGTGTGACTGTGTCACGTGATTGTGTGTCTGAGTCACGTGACTTTGATTCTGAGTCACGTGAATTTGTGACGAAGGCACGTGATCGTGTATTCGAGGCACGTGACGATGTAACTGATGCACGTGACCGTGTGTCTGTGTCACGTGACTTTGTTTCTGAGTCACGTAACTATGCCACGTGTTTGCGTGTCCGAGTCACGCGACTGTGTGTCTGAGTCACGTGTCTGTGTGACTAAGGCACGTAACAGTGTGTCTAAGTCACGTGACGTTATCACTGTCACGTGAATGTGTGTCCAAAACACGTGATTGTGTGTTTGAATCACGTGACTGTGTGTTCGAAGCACGTGACTGTGTGTCTGAGACACGTGACTGTGTGTCTGAGTCACGTGACTTTGTTTCCGAGTCACGTGACTGTGTGACTGTGTCACGTAATTGTGTGTCCAAGCCACGTGACTGTGTGTTTGAATCACGTGACTGTGTGTTCGAAGCACGTGACTGTGTGTCTGAGGCACGTGACTGTGTGTCTGAGTAACATGACTACATATGTTTCTGAGTCACGTGACTTTGTGACTAAGGCACGTGTCACTTGTCACTGTGTCACTTGATTGTGTGTCTGTGTCACGTGATTAAGTGTCCGAGTCACGTGACTTTGTGTCTGAGTCACGTGTCTGTGTGACTGAGGCACGTAACAGTGTGTCTGAGTCACGTGACGTTATCACTGTCACGTGATTGTGGGTCCGAAACACGTGACTGTGTGTTCGAAGCACGTGACTGTATGTCTGAGGCACGTGACTGTGTCTGAGTCACGTGAGTTTGTTTCTGAGTCGAGTGAATTTGTGACGAAGGCACGTGATCGTGTATCCGAGGCACGTGACGATGTTACTGATGCACGTGACCGTGTGTCTGTGTCACGTGACTTTGTTTATGAGTCACGTAACTATGGCACGTGACAGTGTGTCTGTATCACGTGCCTGTTTGTCTGAGTCACGTGACTGTGTGTCTATGTCACGTGACTGTGTGCCTAAGGCACGTGTCTGAGTCACGTGACTGTGTGCCTAAGGCACGTGTTTGAGTCACGTGACTTTGTTTCTGAGTCACGTGACTTTGTGACTAAGGCACGTGACAGTGTCTCCAAGTAACGTGACTCTGTCACTGTCACGTGATTGTGTGTCCGAAACACGTGACTGTGACAGAGGCACGCGATCGTGTGTCCGAGGCACGCGATCGTGTGTCCGAGGCACGTGACGGTGTGTCTGAGGCACGTGACTGTGTGTCTGACTCACGTGACTTTGTTTTTGAGTCACGTGACTGTGTGTCTGAGGCCCGTGACAGTGTGTCCGAGTCCCGTGACTTTGTCAATGTGTCACTTGATTGTGTGTCTGTGTCACGTGATTGTGTGTCCGAGTCAAGTGACTGTGTGTCTGAGTCACGTGTCTGTGTGACTGAGGCACGTAACAGTGTGTCTGAGTCACGTGACTTTGTGACTAAGGCATGTGACTGTGTGTCTGAGTCACGTGACGTTGTGTCTGTACCACGTGACTGTGTCTCTGAGTCACGGGCTTGTATGTCTGAGACCCGTGACAGTGTGTCCGAGTCCCTTGACTTTGTCACTGTGTCACTTGATTTTGTGTCTGTGTCACGTGATTAAGTGTCTGAGTCACGTGACTGTGTGTCTGAGTCACGTGTCTGTGTGACTGAGGCACGTAACAGTGTGTCTGAGTCACGTGACGTTATCACTGTCACGTGATTGTGGGTCCGAAACACGTGACTGTGTGTTCGAAGCACGTGACTGTATGTCTGAGGCACGTGACTGTGTGTTTATGTCACGTGACTGTGTGACTAAGGCACGTGTCTAAGTCACGTGACTTTGTTTCTGAGGCACGTGACTTTGTGACTAAGGCACGTGACAGTGTGTCCAAGTCACGTGACTTTGTCACTGTCACGTGATTGTGTGTCCGAAACACGTGACTGTGTCAGAGGCAAGCGATCGTGTGTCCGAGGCACGTAACAGTGTGACTAAGGCACGTGTCTGAGTCACGTGACTTTTTGATTAAGGAACGTGACAGTGTGTCCAAGTCACGTGACTTTGTCACTGTCACGTGATTGTGTGTCCGAAACACGTGACTGTGACAGAGGCACGCGATCGTGTGTCCGAGGCACGTAACGGTGTGTCTGAGGCACGTGACTGTGTGGCTGAGTCACGTGACTTTGTTTTTGAGTCACGTGACTGTGTGTCTGAGGCCCTTGACAGTGTGTCCGAGTCCCGTGACTTTGTCAATGTGTCACTTGATTGTGTGTCTGTGTCACGTGATTGTGTGTCCGAGGCACGTAACAGTGTGTCTGAGTCACGTGACTTTATCACTGTCACGTGATTGTGTGTCCGAAACACTTGACTGTGTGTTTGAATCACGTGACTGTGTGTTCGAAGCATGTGACTGTGTGTCTGAGGCACGTGACTGTGTGTCTAAGTCACGTCACTTTGTTTCCGAGTCACGTGACTGTGTGACTGTGTCACGTGATTGTGTGTCCGAGCCACGTGACTGTGTGTCTGAGTCACGTGACTTTGTTTCTGAGTCACGTGACTTTGTGACTAAGGCACGTGACTGTGTGTATGAGTCACCTGACGTTGTGTATGTGTCACGTGACTGTGTCTCTGAGTCACGTGCTTGTATGTCTGAGGCCCGTGACAGTGTGTCCGAGTCCCGTGACTTTGTCACTGTGTCACAGTCACATGATTGTGTGTCTGTGTCACGTGATTAAGTGTCCGAGTCACGTGACTGTGTGTCTTAGTCACGTGTCTGTGTGACTGAGGCACTTAACAGTGTGTCTGAGTCACGTGACGTTATCACTGTCACGTGATTGTTGGTCCGAAACACGTGACTGTGTGTCTGAGGCACGTGACTGTGTGTCTGAGTCACGTGACTTTGTTTCTGAGTCACGTGACTTTGTGACTAAGGCACGTGACTGTGTGTCTGATTCACGTGACGTTGTGTCTGTGTCACGTGACTGTGTCTCTGAGTCACATACAATTGTATGTCTGAGGCCCGTGACAGTGTGTCCGAGTCCCGTGACTTTGTCACTGTGTCCCTTGTTTGTGTGTCTGTGTCACGTGATTGTGTGTCCGAGTCACGTGACTGTGTGTCTGAGTCACGTGTCTGTGTGTCTGAGTCACGTGACTTTGTTTCCGAGTCACGTGACTTTGTGACTGTGTCACGTGATTGTGTGTTTGAGCCACGTAACTGTGTGTTTGAATCACGTGACTGTGTGTTCGAAGCATGTGACTTTGTGTCTGAGCCACGTGACTGTGTGTCTAAGTCACGTCACTTTGTTTCCGAGTCACGTGACTGTGTCACGTGATTGTTGGTCCGAGCAACGTGACTGTGTGTTTGAATCACGTGACTGTGTGTTCGAAGCACGTGACTGTGTGTCTGAGTTACGTGACGTTGTGTCTGTGTCACGTGACTTTGTTTCTGGGTCGTGACCCAGTCACGTGTGACTGTGTTTCTGAGGCACGTGACTGTGTGTCTGAGGCACGTGACTGTGTGTCTGTGTCACGTGACTGTGGGTCTGTGTCACGTGACTGTGTGTCTGAGGCAATTGACAGTGTAATTGAGCCACGTGACTTTGTGTCTGTGTCACGTGATTGTGATTCCGAGCCACGTGACTGGGTGTCTGAGAAACGTGACTGTGTGTCTGAGTCACGTGACTGTGTGTCTGAGTCACGTGACTGTGTGTCTCAGTCATGTGACTGTGTGACTGTGTCACGTCATTGTGTGTCCGAGTCACGTGACTGTGTGTTTGAATCACGTGACTGTGTTCGAAGCACGTGACTGTTTGTCTGAGGCACGTAACCGTGTGTCTGTGCCACGTTACTGTTTCTGAGTCACGTGACTATGGCACGTGACAGTGTGTCTGAGTCACGTGACTGTGTGACTGAGACACGTGACCATGTGTCTGAGTCACGTGCCTGTGTATTAAAGTCACGTGATTGTGTCTAAGGCACGTGACTTTGTGTCTGTGTCACGTGACTGTGTCTCTGAGTCACGTGCTTGTGTGTCTGAGCCACGTGACTGTGTGTCTGAGGCACGTGACTGTGTGACTAAGGCACGTGATCGTGTGTCCGAGGCACGTGACTGTGTGTCTGAGGCACGTGACTGTGGCACGTGATAGTGTGTCTGAGTCACGTGACTATGTGACTGAGGCACGTGACCGTGTTTTTGAGGCACGAGACTGTGTGTCTTTATCACGTGACTTTGTTTCTGAGTCACGTGTCTGTGTGTCTGAGACACGTGACCATGTGTCTGAGTCACATGCCTGTGTGTTCAAGTCACGTGACTGTGTCTAAGGCACGTGACTTTGTGTCTGTGTCACGTGACTGTGTGTTTGAATCACGTGACTGTGTGTTCGAAGCACGTGACTGTGTCTGAGGCACGTGACTGTGTGTCTGAGTCACGTGACTTTGTTTCTGAGTCACGTGACTTTGTGACTAAGGCCCGTGATCGTGTATCCGAGGCACGTGACAGTGTTATTGAGGCACGTGACTTTGTGTCTGTGTCACGTGATTGTGGTCCGAGCCACGTGACTGTGTGTCTGAGAAACGTGACTGTGTGTCTGAGTCACGTGACTGTGTCACGTGATTGTGTGTCCAAGCCACGTGACTGTGTGTTTGAATCACGTGACTGTGTTCGAAGAACGTGACTGTGTGTCTGAGGCACGTGACCGTGTGTCTGTGTCACGTGATTGTGAGTCCGAGCCACGTGACTGTGTGTCTTAGTCACGTGACTTTGTTTCTGAATCACGTGTCTGTGTGACTGAGGCACGTGACAGTGTGTCTGAGTCACGTAACTTTGTCACTGTGTCACGTGATTGTGTGTCCGAAACACGTGACTGTGTGACTGAGGCACGTGATCGTTTGTTACAAGCAATTGACTGTGTGTCCGTACCACGAAAATTGACCAAAAATTTGAATATTTATTTAATCCCTTAATTTCTTCCAGCAGTGTATAAGTTTAAGTAAAATTTCAGTATTGGGGCGGATTTTTTCCGGTGCCCAGGGGCGGCATTACATTTAAATCCGGCCCTGGGTCGAATGTACATAACTTATGCCACAATGACAATATTTATTTTATAAAGTCCAGACGCCAAGCACATCAAGCTATCCCTAACTGTCAAATTTTCTCAATTAAAAATGAACCTTATCGCGTCTTTGCAATAAAGTTGAAATACTATCAAAGAAATTTGACAGATTGTGGTAACTTGATGTGCTGGCCTCTATACATTAATTTTGCTTCAAAAACAAAAAAGCTTGGTATCATCAAATGACTCTTTGGGTGTTAGTGAGCACGGGGCAGTAGTTTGGATGTCGGTGGTCATAACTCCATGGATTGGGCAATGAAACTGTTTCACACTTTTTAGATAGTTTAATCACTTATACACTCTAGTAGTAATTATATTAGATAGTCTCACAATAGTACAGAATCGCAGATGTAAGGGAGCAACTAGTTAGTACTGGTCAAACTTAAACTCAAATCATATATTTCAAATAAACCAATTACAGGCACTTTTGAATTGTCAAGGGGCCGCCCGGCCGGTCCGTGAGAAAGATGAAGCTAGTTGCCCATTCCAAAGTAATACCGATGGAGAAGAACGGGCAAGAAACTCCATGGACACTCTTTTAAATCAAAATATGTTTACAAAAACTGGGTTACATCATTCATGTTGAAATATACACGTGAGAACGATGCAGAACTTAAAAAAAAACAATTCAAAATAAAATAAAATTTTAAAAGAGCCGTGGCAGCTAAGAGGTGACCAGTCCCTACTGACGGCGCCCGTTCATGAACACATGGATTAGCACCATTCAGCTATACCATTTTCATGGGAGTTAAATGATCCAACATACGCGCCACCATCAGCGAGACATTACAGGGAGCATGACATGCTCTCAGCCGCCAGGGCACTATGTCGACAATTGGAGCAGCTCAATCGAACGAGCCTCCTAATTTTTGAGCCTTGTAGTGAGTACAACAAATTGGTGTTTGTTCCTAGTATTCTTATCATGGATATCACTATATTTTTTAAACAATATTATATTTTTATGGGCATACAAGAGATTTTCAAAAATTAACTGTTCGTAGCTGGATTGCAGCCCCTCACACCTGTCTCTACTGGGTCTTTTTTTTTTTTTAAGGCTGGGAAATCATCCAATGACTGCTCCCGCTCTGGGTGGAGCGGAAGGGAGTGTCAGACTCTTACTGACTAAAACCCATCCATGTTCCTTCCGTAGCCCTTTATGTTCCGGGGTAGCGGTAACCCTTTCGGACAATCGCGCTTAGTCTCTACTGGGTCTTACAGTCACTTCGTTAGTGGCGGGCAAAACTAGTGTTGCCACTACGTAAGGCCGAATACAGAAAGAAAGCTGGCAGCCTAACAGCACTTATAGGAACCGGTCCACGCAGGTATCCTGCTCAGGCATTTATATGAACAAGCACCGATGAGCGCCGAACGTCGCCAAGTATCGTCGACACGCGCCGGTCAGCGCTAGCGCCGCCAGCCAAATCATCGTCTGATGATTACGACATTTTGCTGACTCTGCTCCAATCTGCTTGCTTTATGGAACTGTTGCCAGAATGGACCAGCGTTGATAAGCGCTGGTAGATCGGCGCCGGCTACCAGCTTTCTTTCTGTATACGGCCTAAGGCTAGATTAAAGCTACTCTCTCGAAAAAAGCTTTAAAAACCGTGATAGTGAAGGTTTTCGTCGGGATTTACAGTGAAATTACATCTGAAAAAAATTGCTGGTAATCGACATGATTTGATACGTAATTTGGTTTAGCCATAAATTTTCTATCGGTAACACGTGGTCGGTACGAAAAAAATACAACAAATCACCTCTAAATCGTTGAGATGAAAACCATTTTACTCCTTCGTTTTATCTAAAAAGAGTATAACAAATTATCTACTGCTTTGCAATACAAGAGAAAATGATTAGGTTTTGTGACTTAAAAAAAAATATATACTTATTATTGTTATTATATTAGGTTACAAAAGCGTTTAATTTGGGACAACGCTCCTTGATGGGCGAGTCCTATTACTAGCACGTACGACACGTTGAGTGTGCTCAGCAAAGAACGCACAAGCTATGCACTCAAGGCCGTTGGCATATAGATTGAACCCCACAACTACTCCCGCTCTGGCTTTTACTGACTAAATGAATATTGTATTTAACTACATAAATGATAGTACTTTTATACTGATAAATAAAGTAATTCGTGCGAAATTATTCCCTAACCATTCCAAAATATTCAAAAATGCACAACATTAACGTTCAATTTTTTTTTTATTATATGTCGAGGCTCCTGTCACTTCACATTGAAAAAAAAAGAATATTTCACCTTGAAAACCTCAACCAGTAGTCACACAACTGTCAGTACCTACCTATATTCCGGCATCTCGTCAGTCATATATCTGGGCACAGACTACAATATTATGTATCTAGGCATCACTATTAACACGAGGTTCTTCTTCTGGCTTTGGCTGGCTGGCAGAACAAGGAAATTAGTTTTTATTCGACCACGTATGTAAATTTAACGTAAATTGTTTCTGCTCATTTTCATTAGGTTTACACAAATTGCATGTGTAAAAAAATAATTTTAGGAAAATAATTTACGATATTTTACCTGGCTTTAAAGTATACATACTAGGTAGTAACGAAACACAAAAAAGGAATCGTGGTCGTCACTCATTGTTGTGGTCCAACATGCACCTGGCCGTTACGTATCACGGTTAAAAGATAAAGTTCCATAATAAAAAGGACATTATGGCACCCATTTGTCAAGAAACACTAATAATACAAGGGAAAAAAATCCGTCTATAAATAAAAATTTCAAAACAAGCTCATTTTTCGTAAAAAGAGATTACAGTTCGTACCAGCCGATCTATTCTGTAATCTCACCGTGACAAGTTTGCTGAAGTGAGCTGTCATTCCACTTGATGCTAGGGATTAACACTGCTGATAGCTCACTTCATGTTCACTTCACCTTTGTTTCACGGTGAGATTTTTACAGAATCTTGTATTTTGATGCAATTTCGAAATTATAAAAATAAAACTTAACCATCGCGCGACTTGGGCAGACCTCATGTTCAGATAAGAGTATAGGATGCTTCGACGGTATAGAGAATCCCAAATTACAAAGATACATGTGAAAAACATTATTACTATCGCACGATTGTATAAAAATCACAGTCATCTGAAAGTTATCTCCATGCTCGATAGATGGCGTTAGTGGAAAAATTAAAACTCGCTATGGTTTCGTTACCGCGAGGAATACAAATAGAGAGAACTGCCCGCCTACGCGATAACTCCGCTGCGGACGACGCCATGCGCCCTGATGCAATGTATATTTGTCTTGAACGAGCGCTAACTGGGAAAAAGACTGGTTAGCGCTTACATAAAAACCGGCCAAGTATGTACTATGTAATGGATTATGGAGTAGACATGGGTCGGATTAGGTAAAAACGATACCTAATCCACCTAATCCTAGTATTTAAAAATACCTAATCCGAATATTTATTCAATAGAGCCGCTGGCCTGTTACCGATATTATGTATCGTATGTGGATTGGGTAAGAAATATTCGACATGGAGTAGGGACGTTCTGTTTCTGATTTATATTGTGGAACGGTAGATTATATTTCGTTTTTTATGAGCAAAAGGAAGTACCGTTTACCCATAAAGCCAACGTTAATACTTTTGTTTTTATATATATACTATATATAACTCAAACGACATATTTTTTTGTCTTTTTTTATCAAAAAATGGCTTAAAATTAAAGCTGGTGTACTATGTATAGAAACCAGAGTATTATTATATTAACATACATTTCACCCATATTATTACATGAGTTTCTGACTTTTACACATTTATTTTTAATAAAAGACGTCTACATAGATGGCGCTGGTGGCAGCCCACATTATAAAGTACGGAATATCTGGTATCTATGGCTGTCTAAGAATATTTTGTGCCATACCTAATCCTCGACGCTTTCCCCCTAATCCGATCACCATGTACGGCAAGCCGATCCCTTGGGCGAAGCATGCCAAGTACCTGGGTGTCACTCTCGACCAACATCTCAGTTTCGCAGAGCACATAAAGCAGGTCCGTTCGCGGGCCGCTTTCGCTCTCGGTAGGCTCCAATTCATGCTTACAGAACGCAGCAAATTGTCACTCCGGTGCAAACTGCGTCTCTATAAGGCTGTAATTCGTCCCATTATGACTTACGCTTGCGTCGTCTTCGCGCACGCCAAACCCAAGTATCTGCATCGAATGCAGACACTCCAAAACCGGTTCCTCCGTAGGGTCGCGGGAGCTCCCTTTTACGTCCGTAACATGGACCTCCATGTAGACTTTAAACTCCCCACAGTTCAGCAGTTCATGAAACGCCTCTCGAAGCGTTTCTTTGACACTGCCATTAAGCACCGAAATCCCCTGATTGCGGCCGCCTCCCGATACACCCCATCCCGCATCAGTAACACTCATTGCCCCCGACGATGCCACCACTCTCCTCCAGGAGAGCAGCCCGACTACTAGCACTATTACATTAGCACACAGACACAAATTTCCGTCGTTCCGTCCTCGCCGTCGAGGTCCGTCACGACGTCCCTGTCCACTATCATCTCCCCGACCCTTGCTCGAGCCAGCCCGCGTTGCCGCTGAGCCAGTAGTTTTAAAAACCCCCGATCCAGCTGTCCCTAGGCTTGCTGTCCCCCCCCCAGCGACGCCCTAAGCCGAGGTCCGAACCCCGCAGGGGGTGTCCTTAGCGTGTAGTCGCTTAGCTTTGTAAGTTAGGTTTAGTTTTTATTAAGCCCTGGCTGGAGGCTACAATTCTTTTGTGGCAGCCACAGGCAAGCCCGGTTAAGCAGTAGACAACCCTTTGGTTGAACTGCGAGATGCCATTTACAAAAATTTACAAAAAACTCGACGCTTTGTATTAGGTACGGACTCGCATCAAAATATACCTAATCCACATACCTATCAGTCTTATTATATTACTCTTTGCACATACCTAATCCAATATTTATGCCTCATGTCTATTATGGAGTTCCATTATTGGGAATATTGGGATGAAATAAAAATTATCCCAAGAACAAACTTACAATAACTTTGTAGTTGAAAAGAAATAATATTCTCTGATTCATTTCATAGACACACGCCACGGTGAATACCCCAACTGCAAATAATTTGTACTAAACAATATTTTCGTGTTATAAAACTACATTTATTAATGATTTTCGGATATTTTCTTTTAGGTTGTAGTACTATGAGACCTTGCTTCTGCCAAATTATTATTAATAATAAGTAGTTTATTACAACCTAAAGAGAACAATACGACAACAATGAACACTATACCTAGTTTTTTTATGTACGTAGTTCAACGTAATATGCACAAAATAAAAAATTGAGCAACTGCGCCTGAGCTAGACCGAGCCTGTATTTCAGGTCACTGTTCTCGCCCCTAAAATTTTGAACTGTAATAACAATGGTTAATCATATAATAAATACAGTACTCCCAAATTAATAATGCACATGCAAATCTTCGCTAATTGTCGTATTCCCGGAAACACCCGAATCATTGAATCGTTCGAATCCTTAACAATGCACTTGCATTTTGCACCTTGTTCGAAAGAAATAGGAGTCAATATCATGTGTACACAATCGAAAACAATTCGGGCGGTCGGCGGCGGTCAGTCAAAGGTCCGTCAGTCGTCTTGTTATATTGGTGGTGACTGCACGTGTTCTCTTTGTCTGGAATTATATAGAGCTGCTATTACGAGAAGATTATTATTATTATTAGAAGAGTCTGCAGGACATCATCGACCTGCTGAAGAAGACCGATCCGGATGACGTGCCAGATTTTGTGGCGAAAGAGCTGCACAAGCTGCCTCCTGTCACTTTCGACCACGTCGACGTCACCAGGCTGCTTAAGGACATCACGACTCTGAAGGTGAGCCTGGCTGAGATGAAGTCCAAGTTGGAGTCATCGGATGTCACCATTGGTGAATTACGAGCCGAAGTAGCGTTGTTGAGCAACGCTATTCCGACAAGTGGGTCACCGGAAGGCTCCAATGCAAACACACGTCGCGGGGCACAAAATGCTTCTGTCTGCAGTTTTCAGTCGGCGAGTGAATCAACGTCATCGGCTGTCAAGAATGCAAACGTTGCATCGTGTTCCGCTGATCGCGTCGTACCTGCCGGGGAAGCGACGCGCGTTATAGGTACATCGACCCCCAAACGTACCTATTCGGATACCGTCGCTAATCAGAAATCTGCTGGGTCAGACACTAAACGACCAGCAGTCAATCTGAAAGGGGGAAAGCAGAGTCGCTCAGTATCGAGCGCGAAGAAAGGCGCTGTGATGGACCACGAACATCAGGTTCCACGCAAGAACACTTGCGATGATGACGGCTTCATCAAGGTGGAGAGAAAGAAGAGGAAGCCTACTTATCGCAACCAGTGCGGGACAGCGCCGACTGGATGTAACATGCTGCTACGTCCTGCAGTGCCGACGACGCAGCTGTACGTGTCCCGTTTGCATCACTCTACGCAAGCTGAAGACGTCGTAGAGTACATACGGGTGAAGACCAACTGGACCTTGAGGGTGGAGAAGTTGGAGGCGCGCCATAGCACTAAATTCAAGTCGTTCGTGGTGCGCGTTCCAACTCACCATTTGGTAACCTTCCTCAAGGAAGAGTTTTGGCCGAAAGGTGTGCTGTATCGGCGTTTCGGCGGCCGGCTACGCGACACCTCGCAGCGTAACTCGACGCCGTCACAACGAGTGCAGTAGTTTTTAAAGTTTATTTTTAAAATTATGTATTAGTTTATAGTTATTATTTTTATACATGTACTCTATTTTATGGGCCTACGATGCCTGAAATAAAGGATAAATAAATAAATAAAATATTACACACCCTTGTTGGTTTTGTTTTCAAAGGTGAATTTAATTTCAACTTTAATTATCTTATTCTAATTTAAATAGTTAATTTTGTAAAATATTTAAATATACTAACATTTTTCACGTTTTTTCAATATTAAAAAAACCTACGTAAAATACATATTAAGTACTAGAAAAAACATTAAAAATCAGATTTAGGCTTATATGAATTATAGCTCGCTATTTACTTACATGGAATTATTGAATCAAATTTCGTTACTGATAAATCAATATTTATCTGTTTAGGACAAAACACATAACCTTACTAAATTATGCATGAAGAAAATGCACTTAACCACTCTATATACATATCGTCTTCCGACGCTCGGGGAATACGACCGTTGCCGAACAGTGGCGAAGATTTCTATGCGCATTATCACTTTTGGAGACCTGTATAGTGTTATGGTTGTAAATATACCACTTTATAATAAAATATTGTTTATCTAACCGACGGACTTTCTTTTTTTACGTTGTTGTCGTCCCTATTGCTGGTTGTGCCTTAGAGCATTTATAGGTTAAATGCTCTAAGGGTTGTGCTATTGCTAAGGGAAGTAGAGTGGTGTTGGAAGCTTTTTTATTACTTATATTATAACTTTTTTCTTTTAAATGTGTAATGGTGTTCGTCGTTATTTTGTGAACTTACCGTGCGAGTCTCAATAAAAACTTTTTCTTTTTTTTGATGATTTAATCTCGTTTCTTGTTGAGTCCTCAGTGTGTTGGAGAAGTAAGTTCTAATCTTTGCCATTATTAACAAACTGCGGCTATTCCAAAAGGAAGTTTATCTTATGATGTTCGTAAGAATTCTAAAGGAAAGTTAAATAAAACCAAAACAAATTATATACACATTTATTTTTTGTCTTTAATTTTTACACATTTAAGTAATGTAGAACGAGATTTTAGTGACACTATCTATGAAACCATTTTGGCCATTAGACGTCCCGATATTACCCTTTTTTACCTATGGTTGCGTTGTAGCAACTACATATTAAATTCACGTGTCGATTAAATTAATATCCACTTAAATATACTCCACTAGGAAAATAATGAAATCGAAAACAGTTGTCGGTCCACTTTCGTAAATCGTCACTATTTTTGTCAATCTTGCACACAACCGAACAGAATAATGATTCGATTTGAGTACTTTCCTAGTGATTCTAAGATATTTTAACACTTAGAACATTAAGTTTTTGACACTTCTAATTGGAACATTATTAAAATAAGCCGTACAAATTAATTGAGAGTAAAGTAATAGCTATAGATACAGAATATTTTTGAGTAATTTGATTTCATGAAACATATCTAATACTTAAATTCAGTTCGAGACAATACAGAGGCTGCATGAGGTCATTAAGCTTGCATAGACAACCATCGTACCATCTAAGTAGTGTATGAGAAGCGAACGGAACATTATAATTTGCGTTTGGGAATGTAACTAGTGTGAACGTTGCAACTTCTATATTCTGTCGAATAGATTTAGTTATATTACAGACTAGCAATTCGATTATAATTTAAAATCACCATAAGAAACATGTCTGGCTACAATCAAAACACTTTTTTTTTCGCGCCTCGCCGTTGCGCTTATTATTTTCATATTTAGAAAGACTGGTGGGAACATAGAGTACGATATTGCACGTGCGATACAAATATAGTATGCTAACATCCGATAAACATACAATAATTAGTGTTTATATTAAAACTATGTTACATCCTCGTATCGTCTGCGACAGTCGCAATGAAAGGTAGAGTAAAACAAACTATAACATCGAACAATTAAATAAAAAAACACTAGGATATTTGTACAAAAAAAAAATTAAAATTCCATTTAACTCGTATACAAGAATGTACCGCGATATTGACTTGGTCATGTATACTAATCACAAGTTAAAAAAAAATATGAAGCGCTCAAACGGCTTGAGGTTCACGGTCGTAAAGTATGAATAAGTAAAAATACGTAAAGTACCTAAAATAAATCTTATGCACTCGTGGCATGTAGATCATTCTCACTAAACTTGTGTCGTGACGTCATCACATACGTGCGTGCGCGCAGCTCAAACCTAACATTTATTTACTTGTCGTGTCATGTTATTCTGTGATAATTATTATTAAGGCTAGATTGACTTTACTATTTCGTCATAAACAATTATGGCGGCAAGAATAAAGGGAAAAAGAAAAAGAAATTAAACCGAGCCGAGCAAAACGTCAATTTGACAGTGCGACCAGCAGTGTGGATCGTACCAAGGTGAGACATATCTCGCACAACACTGACACATGTCGTGTTGTGCGAGGCCAGTGTACCCGCAGTAGTCACGCTAGCCGCAGTCATGACGTCATCGACACGCCATCTTACACAATCACGCCGTCTCGAAACCGACGCGTCCCCTTTCAGTGTTTGCGAACTTGCCTATAATATCATAGATGGACTGTGTGTGTTATCTTCAGTTCCAATATAAATTGACTTACGATATGTAATACTTGAACATAAACATTATATTACGAGGCAATGGTGACGTGATATTGAACTAGTTATTTTGTAGGTAATAGGGCTATTTTTAAAGTAGAATTCTTAGGATACCTATCTACTATTATTTTGTGACTTTTCATTGCTAGAGGCAATAGTTAGGCCTATAATTTGAAACGGTAATCGAATACTAACAACTCGTTTAGGCCTTTTCTTACATAAGCGCGCCTCTACAAACATGAACAATAAATATGGCCACCACCTCGCGTTACACAGTCCCATTCGAACGTCAGTTGTCAAACACTCAAAGGGTGTTCTATTAATCAGTCGTAGCTCCGCGACTCAGTGGCTGAGTGTGGACCGAGCGGTCGCGCCGGAGAGTAATAAAACAAAGAGAGAGAGGAACTATGGTGCGGCTCATTTGAGCGCGTCTGTCTGCTCGAACTTCTGCTCGCTGACCGACACCGCGTCAGACGAGAGCGCCTCCTTCAGCGGCTCTACACAGTTTTTTGGAATCAGCGTACCTGGAACGTGACGATGTTGTGTTATACACTGAAGAAAATTGTAACGTAGAAATATTTTAATTAAAAACTGCACTCATTACATTAAAATTTCCATACAAACATTTGAAATGTTTATACAAACAGCAGTGGAGTGGCGTGCAATTTTTAAGTGTATTGCGATTTCTATTAAGTTTTAATTATCAACTAGGGACCTGCCCCTTCGCAAGGTTTTTAAGACTTGAAAAGTAAAATCCGATATTTTTATAAAATAATCGAATTATTATTGTCGGTTTTTTAACTATTATAATTCGAGAAACTGATTAATAATAATGATTAAATTAATGTTCGTAGTGTATTGATTTTGAGAGTTACTTCAATTATTGTGATAGACGTGTTGCGCTCTGAATCACGTTCATTGTCACGTGACCAAAGCCTTAGTAGCAACCAACACGTAGTGGGCTGGTATATAGATGAGCAGTACGTACCGACGATCTTGAGCCCGTCGTCCGCCTTGATGCGCACCACCTGCATCTTGTTGAGGTGCGCGCGCGCCGCCAGCACGTGCTCCACGCGCGCCCACACGGCCAGCACCGAGCCCGACAGCACGTGTGCAGGCCCACCTGCCCCGGACCAAGAGATACAATCTAATATGTGTGTACGTACCGACGATCTTGAGCCCGTCGTCCGCCTTGATGCGCACCACCTGCATCTTGTTGAGGTGCGCGCGCGCCGCCAGCACGTGCTCCACGCGCGCCCACACGGCCAGCACCGAGCCCGACAGCACGTGTGCAGGCCCACCTGCCCCGGACCAAGAGATACAATCTAATATGTGTGTACGTACCGACGATCTTGAGCCCGTCGTCCGCCTTGATGCGCACCACCTGCATCTTGTTGAGGTGCGCGCGCGCCGCCAGCACGTGCTCCACGCGCGCCCACACGGCCAGCACCGAGCCCGACAGCACGTGTGCAGGCCCACCTGCCCCGGACCAAGAGATACAATCTAATATGTGTGTACGTACCGACGATCTTGAGCCCGTCGTCCGCCTTGATGCGCACCACCTGCATCTTGTTGAGGTGCGCGCGCGCCGCCAGCACGTGCTCCACGCGCGCCCACACGGCCAGCACCGAGCCCGACAGCACGTGGTGCGTGCGCACGCGCAGGCCCACCTGCACAGGGACAGGGACCACAAGATATAATGAAGTATTTGTAATTGCATGAGTTGTTAATCTACAATCTAGCAAACAGGACAACACGGAACAGGCAAGTGGCCGCCGACGCACCTCGCAGTCGGCCGCGTTCCGGCACACGGCGCGCCAGTAGGCGTGGCTGCACACGCGCTGCGACGCGTTGTACTGCGCGCGCCACCACGACTCCGCCTCACTGCTCTCCACCTTGCGGTACTTCTTGTCGATCTCCGCTAGAGATTCAAGTCGCATCTGTAGTCCGGTGTTAGGTCTATAACATCAAAAACAAAAGTTTTTTAAACCCAGCGGCTTATCAGCGGCGGAAATGTGTATTTTCCGGATAAAAAGTACAGTCCTTTCACAATTCAGGATCTAAGTGTTTTTCTATATATAATATGTATTTATTTACAAAAAAAAAATGTATATAAGTAGTTTCTCAGCCATCTCGTTACCATAACACAAGCATTAGGTTGCTTAGCTTGGGACTATATGGCGTTGTGTGAAATGTCCAAGGATATTATATTGTATTATTATTATTAATTATTTTGCATCACTGATCTTTATGTCTATTACAATAAATAGGGTTACTGCTGCTGCCACTGAAAATCTGTCAAAATCACAGAGAGCCTAATTCTTGTAACAACAAGGTTGCTATTGAGTTGCTGCTAGTAGGATATGAGAAATAGATAAAACTTCCATCTATCCGTCATCGCTTCCTACGCCTACATTAAAGTCCATCATGACAAACCCGGTGATTCTGATTTGCATTTCAATCAATCTGCCTAGCCTTTTCCCAACTACATTGGGGTCGGCTTCCAATCTAACCGGTTGCCTGAATACCAGTTTTTTACATGGAGCGACTGTCTATCTGACCTCCACAACCCAGTCACTTGCTGAGTGATACAATACCCTTGGTAAGACTGGCTGTCAGGCTTTCAGGCTTCGTACTACTCGTAATGACTGTCAAAGATTCACGAATGACAGCCGGGACCGACGGCTTAACGTGCTTTCCTAGGCATGGAGGAGTTTCGATATCTGAAGATGATCACCCATCCACCACAGACCAACCCCGGCAAGCGAAGCTTAACCCGATGGATCGATCCGTGCGGCTGTTATTACTTAGCCGCGAGCTCTACTGTTTACATAATTCGTCAAATGTATGGAACAGATGGTTTTTTTTCATATTTCAGAGTTGGTGCTAAACTCAAACTCAAAGCATTTATTTCAAACTAGCTGACCCGACAGACGTCCTGTCTTAACTATGATACCTACCTTACCTACCCTACCTACCCTACCCACCTACCCTACCTAACCTACCTACCTACCCTACCTACTCTACCTATCCTACCTACCCTTCCTACCCTACCTACCCTACCTACTCTACCTACCCTAGCTAAAATGTGCAATAAAAATATTTTTCTCATACAAACTTTGCCACCCCTTGTAACTCTTTTAGGGGTTGAATTTCCAAAAAATAATATGCCTATGTCCTTCTCATGAATGCAAACTTTCTACATACCAAATTTCAGCAAAATCGGTTGGATGGTTTAGGTGTGAAAAGGTAACAGACAGACAGACAGACAGAGTTACTTTCGCATTTATAATATTACTGTGGATAAACCAATTACAGGCACTTTTGAATTGTCAAGGGGTCGGTCAGCCAGAAGGATAAAGCTAGTTGCCCATTCCAAAGCAGTAGGTACCTATGGAGAAGAACGGGCAAGAAACTCCAAGGACACTCTTTTAATTCAAAATATGTTTACAAAAACTGGGTTACATCATTCACGTTGAAATATACACGTGAGAACGATGCAGAACTTAATAAAAACGTCCATAGTTAAAAGAGTTTAGAAAATAAGAAAAGATTTAAAAAAAACAATTCAAAATTAAGTTAAATTTTAAAACAGCCGTGGCAGCTAAGAGGTGACCAGTCGCTACTGACGGCGCTATATCAAATAGGCGCATATAGTCAAAGTTGTACATTTTCATGACTTCTATACTTCTATGACTTCTATTTTCTGCTTCTTCTTCTTCTATTATTATTATTATTATTATACCCCCTGAAAGTATGTCCCTAGTTTAACCTAACACACTGTATATACTTCGTCTTAAAGCAAGTAGGCCCGGTGCTGACCTGTATATCTGGAACATGATATCCTTCTTCGTGATCTTCTCCTTCTTGGTGCTCGTGATGGCGGCCACGCACAGCACGGCCGTGTACTTGTTGTTGCGCGCTTGCTGCGACACGTAGAACCCTTCCTTGGGCCCCGTCAACTCCGACCACTTCTCTAGGGCTTCTGCCCAGTCCATGCCGCGCTGTGGATTAAGTTTAGTTTAGTTAATATAATAATATGTAATAATATATTTATTCAGAATTAAATTGGTAAAATATTAACATTAAAATCTTAGAAAATAAATTGTAAAGGTATTATTTATATTGTAAGATGCCTGTACTAGGATGAACCTGTATCACAGGCGGCAGGAGCGCATACGTTATGGTATTTGTAGTACAAAACAAGAGAGAGTAAGAGAGTAATAAGTTAATATTACTTATACAAAACGGTTCGGCAAATGCGTACACCCATATTTTGCAAGTTGTGTTTAAGTCTCATAACAGGGGGTGAAACTATTGCCACCAAACGGGTATAAATCCATCTCCAAGCAGATACGGAGAAATTCCACATGGTAAAAACTCCTTGCGCAACTTGGGAATCGGATCCAGGACCTCACACACAGTAGTTGTCCTTGCAAAAACTAGACCAACGAGGATAAGTTAGTGTAAGTCTTAAATTACTGAACAACAACTAAACTGTGTAAGGCTCAAACTACTAAGCGACAAATAATCTTGAGCACATGAGAATGGCAGGACAGTTTTTTTTAATGTTCCGTGTTTTTTTCTATGGGGTTTTTGCACGAATGTGATAATGCGCATAGAAATCTTCGTCACTGTTCGGCAACAGTCGTATTCCCCGAGCGTCGGAAGACGATATGTATATAGAGTGGCTAAGTGCATTTTCTTCATGCATAATTTAGTAGAATTATGTGTTTTGTGCTAAAAGAGATAAATATTGATTTATCAGTAACGAAATTTGATTCAATAATTCCATATAAGTAAATAGCGAGCTATGATTTATATAAGCCTATATCTGATATCTTTAAAATGTTTTTTCTAGAACTTAATATGTATTTAACGTAGGTATTTTAATTTTTTTAATATTAATAAAATGTGAAAAATGTTTACCTATTTAACAAAATTAACTACATGTTGGACACTTGGAGGTTGTTAACATTTCTATTTTTAAAGTCAAGACGGTCCGGACCAGATTGATTGTAGTCCCTTATTTGAATAAGATAATTAATGTTGAAATTAAATTCACATTTGAAAACCAAACCAAGAAGGGTGTGTAATAGCAGCTCTATATAATTCCACACAAAGAGAACACGTGCAGTCAACACCAATATAAAAAGACGACTGACGGACCTTTGACTGACCGCCGACCGCCCGAATTGTTTTCGATTGTGTACACATGATACGATACGAACAAGGTGCAATACGCAAGTGCATTATTTAGACGGCGAATTGCTAAAGAAGTTAACAAGGAAATTTCTCCACACCAGGGAAACAGCGGGGCGACCTTTAAAAAGATTTGGATAATTTTGACTTGTCAGACAGAAAGTTCAGTTCTGTTCCGCTGTCAAAAAGATGCCGCACGAGCCCAGGTCCAGGATGGCCAGGTCGAAGCGCCCGCTGCTCTTGGCTGGACATACAATAGTTGTGCGGCCCACCTCGGTGTGCACGGTGTGCAGCTCGACGGGCGCGCGGCCGGTGGCGTGGCGCCGCACGTAGCGCAGGCAGCGCCCGCTGCGCTTGGCTGGACATACAATAGTTGTGCGGCCCACCTCGGTGTGCACGGTGTGCAGCTCGACGGGCGCGCGGCCGGTGGCGTGGCGCCGCACGTAGCGCAGGCAGCGCCCGCTGCGCTTGGCTGGACATACAATAGTTGTGCGGCCCACCTCGGTGTGCACGGTGTGCAGCTCGACGGGCGCGCGGCCGGTGGCGTGGCGCCGCACGTAGCGCAGGCAGCGCCCGCTGCGCTTGGCTGGACATACAATAGTTGTGCGGCCCACCTCGGTGTGCACGGTGTGCAGCTCGACGGGCGCGCGGCCGGTGGCGTGGCGCCGCACGTAGCGCAGGCAGCGCCCGCTGCGCTTGGCTGGACATACAATAGTTGTGCGGCCCACCTCGGTGTGCACGGTGTGCAGCTCGACGGGCGCGCGGCCGGTGGCGTGGCGCCGCACGTAGCGCAGGCAGCGCCCGCTGCGCTTGGCTGGACATACAATAGTTGTGCGGCCCACCTCGGTGTGCACGGTGTGCAGCTCGACGGGCGCGCGGCCGGTGGCGTGGCGCCGCACGTAGCGCAGGCAGCGCCCGCTGCGCTTGGCTGGACATACAATAGTTGTGCGGCCCACCTCGGTGTGCACGGTGTGCAGCTCGACGGGCGCGCGGCCGGTGGCGTGGCGCCGCACGTAGCGCAGGCAGCGCCCGCTGCGCTTGGCTGGACATACAATAGTTGTGCGGCCCACCTCGGTGTGCACGGTGTGCAGCTCGACGGGCGCGCGGCCGGTGGCGTGGCGCCGCACGTAGCGCAGGCAGCGCCCGCTGCGCTTGGCTGGACATACAATAGTTGTGCGGCCCACCTCGGTGTGCACGGTGTGCAGCTCGACGGGCGCGCGGCCGGTGGCGTGGCGCCGCACGTAGCGCAGGCAGCGCCCGCTGCGCTTGGCTGGACATACAATAGTTGTGCGGCCCACCTCGGTGTGCACGGTGTGCAGCTCGACGGGCGCGCGGCCGGTGGCGTGGCGCCGCACGTAGCGCAGGCAGCGCCCGCTGCGCTTGGCTGGACATACAATAGTTGTGCGGCCCACCTCGGTGTGCACGGTGTGCAGCTCGACGGGCGCGCGGCCGGTGGCGTGGCGCCGCACGTAGCGCAGGCAGCGCCCGCTGCGCTTGGCTGGACATACAATAGTTGTGCGGCCCACCTCGGTGTGCACGGTGTGCAGCTCGACGGGCGCGCGGCCGGTGGCGTGGCGCCGCACGTAGCGCAGGCAGCGCCCGCTGCGCTTGGCTGGACATACAATAGTTGTGCGGCCCACCTCGGTGTGCACGGTGTGCAGCTCGACGGGCGCGCGGCCGGTGGCGTGGCGCCGCACGTAGCGCAGGCAGCGCACGCGCCGCACACGCTCGCCGCACGAGCCCAGGTCCAGGATGCCCAGGTCGAAGCGCCCGCTGCGCTTGGCTGGAAACAATATTCGTGGCGTTAAGCAGACCAGTTCAACTCACACGTGGGTACGAGGGCTTAGAATTTTACAAAGCGAGCGATTTCAAAACAAAAGAAAAACGTTTTTGTATAGGTATTTCGTACGTATTCTCAAAAAGTTAATTCGGTACTCATTTTCTACGAAGTCTAATTCCCCACCTCATAAACTCACCCTATTTAACGAAAGCGAATACTAAAGAAAATTTACTAAAAATTGGTCTTTATGGACTTTCATAATTTTACCTATGAAAAATCCCATCGGGAAAATAGCTTGTCACTGATTAAATAGTAATAGTAAAGTAATAGTTCATAAGTCAACCACGAACTACTGTCCGCGAATTCATCCCCGTGATATTTTTGTTTTAACAAAAATATATTCTGACACCCGACAATATAGACCAGTGTCGATAATTTTTTAAAACAAAAAAAATATAGTAGGATGAAACCCATTGGAAAAGGAAGAAAATATAGCAAAAATTAAAGGAAAAATAATTTACGGGTGATCTGAGGTCGGTAAGTGGATGGGGGTGCGTTTTTAAGGGTTAAAAATGGTTTATCTCGATTGCCGGCAAAACTAAAAGTCCTAGGGAAAATAGGCAAATAGTAAAAATGTGTTTGGAATACAAGAAGGTAAGTTTTCACCAAATTTCGTGGAAACAAAAATTTTTTTTTTGTAAAAGATACAAATAAAAAACCAAAACCTTCGTTATTTGAATTTTTCACATTAATTTTGAGGTTATGTGAAAAAAGTGTGAATACAAAATTTGTAGATCTTTTTATTACCTACATCTTTGCCAATTAACTTTTTTCCATAGGACTTGTAGTTTTGCCGGAAATCGAGATAAACCATTTTTTACCCTTAAAAACGCACCCCCATCCACTTCCCAACCTCAGATCGCCCGTAAATTATTTTTCCTTTAATTTTTGTTACATTCTCTTCCTTTTCCAACCGGTTTCATCCTACTATAAATTTTTTCACTTTTTACCATTTTCAAAGGCTTCGGGCACTGGTCTAATACGCTAGCTTCTCATTAGGTTTTTTTTCAGCACCGAATCAATGGTTCTGATTATTAGCCCCCAATTTAGGACCCCTCCCGCTCTGAGTAGCGGAAGGGAGAGTCAAACTCTTGCTGACTAACACCCATTCATGTACCTTTGTGTTTATCTTCATCTCTCTGACTGACCGACCCCTTGACAATTCAAAAGTGCCTGTAATTGGTTTCTTTCAAATAAATACTTTGAATTTGCCGCTGTCATCTTTTCGGCTGAAAAATTACCCCCCTACATACAAAACACAAATTGTACCTATTCAAATTATTTGTTTTTTTATTTTTTATTATTATAAGCCTGTTATGTCCCACTGCATAAGATAAAGATATATTTATTGCATAACTGTGTACATTAAGTTCTTATTAATAAACATTACATTTTTGGTTTCAACAGTCTACCCAATAGTCTAGCCAGATATATACTAATGAGTTTTAGGACATTCGAAAATTAACAAAATATATTACTGTTTATGAACAAACTCATGCAGGATAGCATAGTATAAGTTTAGAAGATACATCTCACAAATAATACACAAACGTAAAATGATGCTGTGGTACATTCCCAAGAGGGATTGGCTTATCGCTATCTCCATGTATTAAAACTTAATGTTGACTGACCTTGCTCCATGACAGCGGCGAGCGTGTCAGTGAAGTACTTGAACAGTCTGTTCTGCAGCTCCACCGGCATGCCCAGTATCCTGTTCAGGAACTTGGACATGTTGTTGTAGTCCTGCAGACAACATTACAATATTATGTACAGAGGCCAGCACATTAAGCTACCCCAATCTGTGAACTTTCGTTGATAGATTTCAATTTTTTTTACAAAAGTGTGATAGCCTAGTGGTGTGTCACACCACTAGGCTATCACACTTTTGTGGTGTGGTGGTGGCAGTCAGATGGTCACACCGTGTGACCATCTGACTGCCAAGTGATAGGTCTTTACGGATTCATATGCGTATTGTATAATTGTCACTTGCTTAAAATCGGTAAAAAAAACATCGTGAGGAAACCAACATGTCTGAGATATATTTCTCAACTGCATGTGAAGCTAAGTTCACGCACTGGATTTCCAACCCTCGGGGCACAACACACTTCCGAAACGTTATTGTATTTTGAGTTTTGTTCTAAGCAAGATGAAGGTTTTTCGGATTCTTGTGTGTATTGTATAATTATCACTTGCTTAAAATTGGTTAGGAAAACATCTTTTGAAAACCAGCATGTCTGAGAGATATTTCTCAACAGCACGTGAAGCTAAGTCAGGGCCCATGGGCAGCATAAAAACTTTGACACCAGGTTAGTCACTAACCACACGAAAAGACGAAGAACAAAAGAGTATCGTCAAACGGGGTGAATAGGGATGCAGGGGTGAATCGGAACGAAACTTTAAAAGGGATTTTTGAGTTTGAACTTGGATAAAATACAGTTTGTGGTCAAAAAGGACTAGAAATGTGTTTACTAAATTATGATTAACAATTAAGTGCCCTTGTTGGCAACTAACTAACTATATTATTTCGATGTTAAAATCCCTTTTTAAGTTTCGTTCCGAATCACCCCTGCATCCCTATTCACCCCGTTTGACTGTAAGGTTAACATCATCATCATTCTCCTGCCCTTATCCCAATTTATTTGCGGTCGGCGCAACATGTCTTCTTCTTCCACACTTCTCTCTATTAGTCGTCATCTCGGTAGTCACTCCCTTTCAAGCCATATCATCTTCTATCACACAATCCATCCATCGTTTCTTTGGTCTTCTACTTGTATAGCCATCCACATTCATACTCACAACTTTCCTGACAACATTTTCCTCATTCCTCCGCATAAAATGCCCATACCATGACAACCGATTTCCACACAACTTTTCAGACACCGGTGCCACTTTCAGACTTCCTCTTATATACTCATTACGTATTCTATCCATTCGCGTAACACCACACATCCCTCTTAGCATTCTCATCTCAGCTGCATGCAGTTGTCTTTCATTCATTCCTTTTGTGGCCCAAAACTCTGATCCATACAGGACGACTGTAAGGTTAAAAAGTAACAAGGTGGCGGCACCTTGTCGAGCTGCAGCACGCCGGGCGCGGCCTCGCTGTTGACGATGAGCCCGACGCCCACGAGCGCGGAGGCCACGTCCTGGAAGAAGTCCCCCGCGTAGTCCCCGGGCGGCGCCACCAGCGGCGCCTCGTACTTCATGATGGCGCGCATCACGGCCTCCAGCGCCGCGCGGCCTGCACACGGGTTCAAGGGTCACCAACTAAAGGGCTATATATCGCTAAAATAAAATCGGCTGTTCTATACATTTTTGGTCACGTGACTCGTCGAAATGTAGGGAACAGCTGATTTTTTTTTCCACGATTTCCGATTTGGTCCCGTAGTAAAAGTTGTTCAGTTTGGTGGTCTGTAGCATATCCTTTTGTATATATCCTTTCGGTTACACTCTGTATGTACATACATATAATAATATAGAAAGGAAGTCAAAAATCGGTCTAGGACCGAAAATATAGTTTTTCAGTATTACATTTGCCAGACAATATATGTTCCGGATTGACGCAAAAATAGCTGCACGGACCAAACTATGGGCCCTATCTCGCTAGGGCACCAGTAGGTGTGCAATCTAGCGCTGCCAATAAATGTATGATCGCGCAACCAATTGAACCCCTGGTGAGATACTTATCATAAAGTTATGTATATTTTGCTGGCAACGCGACCATTATGTCGGCCATATTTCCTAGGCCTTACATGCAAATTACAAAAAAAAAGTTTAGAAAATTCGAATTTTCGGGCTTCCTTAGCGCATGCGTGTTAGCATACGTAATTCAATACGTATCGTAAACTCATCGTAATACATAAACTCTCGGTTTTTTTCCCATGGGGGAGGCAGAAACTACAGCACGCCATCCCACCCGCTGCAATACTTTTTTTCCACTATTGACTATTGAATTGCCAGCTCAGTTGCAACTTACAACTCAGTTCCACGCCTACTCCGGTGAGATTTAGCCAGAGTAGCAGTAGACACAAGCGTACCGTATTTGTTGTCGATGTTGAACTGGCTGAGGTCGCGCGTCTCGGTGGCGCGGCGGTCCCCGTGCGTGAGCGCGCCCAGCGACTCCAGGCGCTTGGCCACGGTGGACGCGAAGCGGCGCTCGCCCGCCAGGTCCGAGATCAGGAAGATGTACTCCGGCGCGTTCACCTGGTTGGAGCGGTGCGTGCGGCCTGCGGGCAGGAGGACACAGCCATGCAATTATGCGCAACGGTTCCTTTTATAACGACTAGATTTTGACATATCAGTTGACTCGTCGAGATTTTGCGAATTACGTACGCGAGCGAAAGCTAGTTAAACTATAGTGTATTTTTCTTCAGTTGTCTCATTTGGTAAACAAATGTCGCGACTAATATTAAGATTTCTAGTTATTGTATGTGTCTCTGAAGCAATATTTTTTTATAATTCGTGCCTTTTGTGTATTATACAAAGATCAAGACGTTTATGCTCAACTTAAAGTGTATGATTGATGTGAAAAATCAGAATTTTCATCCTGTGTTTGTTTACCAAATTGGACACTGTAAAAGAAATACACTATATATGTATAAACCTTCCTCTTGAATCACTCTAATTATTAAAATCCATTGCTTAATTTAAAAGATCTAAGCGTATAGAGGAGCAGCCAACGGGAACTTGGTTTTATTTTACGTAGAGACAAACTACTTAAAAACCACGATCAAATCTCGATAAAAATACTCTTCAATTTTCTTATTTCGATTCAAAATTTGCCTAATCGATACTCGCAAAAACAATTTAAAACAATAATAATAGGGAATATATATGTAAAACGAAACCCTTAGAAGAATAAATAAGTTTTGAATAAGGAGTCTCTTTTGGTGACAAATCAAATAAAAGAGCTTGTTGTGAGGGTCTCAATTTTATTGTTCTTATAAGATAGAGAAAATAGTTCTTTGATTATAGCTTCTAGGAAAACCTAAGGATTATTAAGTTAAATTCATTTATTTCAGGTAACTTAAAACTAACTTAACTTAATTTTTTTTTTAATTTAAACGAATTTCACAACAGCCATGGTTGCACTATAAATGTTACAATACTAATCACTACATAGTATAAAACAAAGTCGCTTTCTCTGTTCCTATATCCCATATGTATTCATAAATCTTTAAAAGTACTGAACGGATTTTGATGCGGTTTTTTTAATAGATTGAGAGTGATTCAAGAGGAAGGTTTATGTGTATAATTTGTCAACATATTATGCGGGCGAAGCCGCGGGCGGAAGCTAGTATATAAATAATATTACATAATATATATTAATTAATTTGACCTAAATTTATAATTAGAAGTCTACAAAGAAATACAAAATATTCAAAAATGTCAAAAAACTATTAAATTTTTTTCAAAATATCAACTTGCCTTTTTTTTTGCTTACTACCTCATTTTTGCCGCAAATAAACATATTTTTTCTTTCTTTCTCTTCGAAAAAAATTCTTTGGTCCTTCCAAACTTATATTGGCAGTTGGAACATATGGGAGAACATGTTTTTCGTTTTTCATACGATATACGATAGTGGTCTTGACATATATTATTGGTACAAAAAAAATATAAGGTCCTACGCACACGGCGCCTTTTAAACGCGCGTTACATAGGCCTACCCGTTTTTGCTTCGATTAATCAGGAAAATTTACGGAAACAGAAAAGATTACCGAAGGACATTCTTTTTCTCGTAGCGTATAAGATACAGGCGGTCCTTCTTGTGTTAAAGAACAATAGGTATATTTATATGAGTTGCGACCAAACCTTTGTAACGATTTCGGACTAGAAGAGTGGGGTGATCATTAACAAGTCATGTAAGTAGTAAATAAGCAGTTAAGATTCCTAATAAATAAATAGTATAAAAATGTTTGTCGTTTTTGCAGCACAAGTCTTATAAAGCGACCAAATTAGTGGATTACACCCGAGTGTTGCAAGGGCGGGTCATTATCGTTAAAGCGAATCAAATTTGCACTCACCAAACTGCTGTATAGCTCTGTCGGCCGACCACGGTAGCTCGAGCGTTATGTGAACCCTCCGCCTTTGGTTTCGCGCTCTGAAAACAACAAGAACATTAATCAATCTGCCTAGCCTTTTCCCAACTATGTTGGGGTCGGCTTCCAGTCTAACCGGATGCAGCTGAATACGAGTATTTTACATGGAGCGACTGCCTATCTGACCTCCACAACCCAGTAACTGGATAACACGATACCCCTTGGTAAGACTGGCTGTCAGACTTTCGGGCTTCTGACTACCCGTAACGACTGTCAAAGATCCACGAATGACAGCCGGTACCAACGGCTTAGCGTGCTTTCCGTGGCACGGAGGAGTCGCGATATCTAAAGATGGTCACACAACAAGAACATTAATATAAACCATATAATACACTTGACAAGCCCCAATGTCACGGACACGCCTCTTCCAACTATTAATTGAGTATTTGAAAGGGTAGTCAATAATTTTCCTTTTTGAACTGTCAAAACGCGGAATTTGTACGTGATTTGTATGAAATATAAAAATGCGACGTCACAGATTTTTTGAATCAAATGGAATACTTATTAGCATTAAATGCAATGTTATAATTATATCTTCCCATAATATTTAATTTCTGTACGGCGCGGCGCGCGGCGATGCAAGTTTTTAAGACGAGCGGTCTTTTTTTTTATGTCATTTCATATTTTATTTTTGACCATTTAAAATAGTATCTATATCTAGTCTATTGGCGACTGTTTTACCATACATTTTGACGTTTGAACGTTTCTAAATAAAGGAGAAAATCATATAAATAAACGCAGCTTACCTCCTGTCACTCTGCAGCGATATACCGCTGGAGGCCGCCTCGGAGATGATGGCCACGTCCTTCATGCCGTCCATGAAGCGCTGCTTCTCCGTCAGGTTGAGGGTCTCGAGAGGCACGTCAGCTTCTGAACGACTCTCGTATAGGATCTGGCCGTCTTCTGTTTGAACCACGCGGCCTTTGCGACCTGTCATCTGAGGAGAGGGAACACTTTGTATACAGGCTGGATTTTTAAGACGCGCCAGTGAGGGTATGTATGTAGCAGTGGCGTATCGTGCCTTGGATCCCAAAACTTAAGTCAGGAAAAAAAAAGATTGCTGTTTTTTACTTTAGTCATTTCAGAAGTGAAAACTCTATGGGTATGTATGACAGTTTTTTTTAAATGTTTTTTTCCGGGCAGCACGAGATTGTGAGAGTGATTTTGTGGATAACATTTTACAAATTTTTGCTTGTGTATGTTAGGGGCCTATGTAGCCCGGAGGCCCAGTATCATTGATAATGCTGATACGGCGATAGTCACGCCCCTGGTATATATGTATGTAGGGAGCACGGTGATAGGAGACTGTTCTCAACTTGTAAAGAATTTTTGTAACTGCACTAACAGCTTTTGTAAAAATAATAATAATATCCTTGGACATTTCACACAACGCCATATAGTCCCAAGCTAAGCAACCCAATGCTTGTGTTATGGTAACGAGATGGCTGATAAACTACTTATATACATTTTTTTTGTAAATACATACATATTATAGATAGAAAAACACCCAGACTCGTAACAAATACTTGCAGATCGTACAAATATTTGTTCCGTGCGGGAATCGAACCCGCGACATAGTGCGCAGCAGTCAATCGCTCAACCACTGCGCCAACAAAATGTTAGTGGTATGCAAGAAAATGATACATTTTGAGAACAATGCAGTACCTCGGCCACGTTGTCGGTGCCGCCCAGCTCGTCCACCAGCTGGTCCAGCGTGTTGGGCGGCAGGCGGCGGCCCAGCCGCTCCACGTGCAGCAGCAGCTCCTCCTTCATGCTGCAGGCGCGCTCGATGGCCGAGCGCGGCGGCGGCTGGTTGCGGGCCGGGCCTGGGGCAGGACCACTTGTTTACTCAAAGTGGACAGGGAGTTAGCACCTTTTAAACGTCATACCAACCTAAACCACCATGGGTTTTTGGTTTATCGAGCAACATACACATTAATATTAAATCCAATTTTACAGTTGGTATATCCTCGCATAATATTTAATTTCTGTGTGATGATGAAAGTTTTTAAGACGAGCGGTCTTTTTCTATGAGACTTCATATTGTACAATTATTTAACCGTGTCAAATAGCCAATTACAGGTCTCCCAAAGTGAGAATGCGCATAGAAATCTTCGCCACTGTTCGGCAACAGTCGTATTCCCCGAGCGTCGGAAGACGATATGTATATAGAGTGGTTAAGTGCATTTTCTTCATGCATAATTTAGTGTGATTATGTGTTTTGTCCTAAAACAGATAAATATTGATTTATCAGTAACGAAATTTGATTCAATATTTCCATGTAAGTAAATAGCAAGCTATCCTACTACTATTATAAAGGCGAAAGTTTGTAAGTATGGATGTATGGATGTTTGTTACTCTTTCACGTAAAAACTACTGTATAGATTTGGATGAAATTTGACACAGAGATGGTTTATATCCTGGATTAACACATAGGATATTTTTTATCCCGGTAGAACATTCCTGTGGGATAATTTCCGACCTCCACGCGAGCGAAGCCGCGGGCAGAAGCTAGTAATTCATATAAGCCTAAATCTGATTTTAATATGCTTTTTCTAGTACTTAATATGTATTTTACGTTGGTATTTTTAATTTTTTAGTATTGAAAAAACGTGAAAAATGTTAGTATATTTATATATTTTACAAAATTAACTATTTCAATTTGAATAAGATAATTAAAGTTGAAATTAAATTCGCCTTTAAAACAAAACCAAGAAAGGTGTGTAATAGTAGCTCTATATAATTCCAGACAAAGAGAACACGTGCAGTCACCACCAATATGACAAGACGACTGACGGACCTTTGACTGACCGCCGACCGCCCGAATTGTTTTCGATTGTGTACACATGAAATTGACTCCTATTTCTTTCGAACAAGGTGCAAAATGCAAGGGACTCGAACGATTCAATGATTCGGGTGTTTCCGGGAATACGACAATTAGCGAAGATGTGCATGTGCATTATTAATTTGGGAGTACTGTACTTCAAGTATGAGTTGAGATTTATTTATTTTTTGTATCTTTGTGTTAAGTTACGGATCTGTGAAGTTTACAAACTAATAAGTACCTATTTAAAAGTATCAAAATCTAAACATATGGTGTAATGTTTTTTATCGAATTTGACCGTTTGAACGAGCATAAACGCACGCGCGTGCCCTCCACGCCAAGCAACAAATTTATTTATTCTTGTTATCATGAATTTCCCAATATCCATGGTCTTTTAATTGGTTTCATATCATTAAATACGTACGAAAGCTTCAATTTTTAAGATATCTATATAAACACTCACAAAAGTAATGATTTAATTGTTTACTTCGTGGTATAGTGATTATACTGCCGTGATACATCTATAATGCCGTTATCTACCAAAAACGTTGTTTTGAATATCATGCAAAAACGAAGGTAAAAATAAAAACCGATGTAACTTGACATGTAACATGACAAACACCGATTTGACACTTGGAAGTACAGAGGCCAGCACATCAAGTTACCACAATCTGTCAGATTTCTTTGATAGTATTTCAACTTTATTGCAAAGACATAAGGTTCATTTTTAATTTAAAAAATTTGACAGTTAGGGATAGCTTGATGTGCTGGCGTCTGTACCAAAACGTAGATAAATTTAAATACTTTCGAACGACTCCCCGGTCAAAAGGTACAAATAATTTTTAAAAAACGACCAGATGTCGGATAACGGTATTTTAGTTATACTACGGCAGTATATGTGACAATAAGGGTATTGTCACATATTTGTGTCGTTCAAAAGGTGAATCTGCGCCTTAGCCGCACTGACCCAGATAGAGCCCGTTGGTCCCGACGGGCGTGCCCGTGAGGCTGAGGCCGGCCGCCGTGCTCACGGTCACGGTGGGCGCGGCCGGCGTGCTGATCTTGCGCTCGAACATGGTCTCTATCTTGTCCTGCGTCGTCGACGCCTTCTTCTTGGGTGACGCGGCCTTCTTCTTCTTCACTGGTTTCTTTTTACGGCCAAGCCAAGGTTCTGTGGCAGGAAGTGAGGAACTTTTATACGAAATGAAAAAGAAGGAGTACAAATAGGGTATTTGACAGGGTAGTCAATAACGTTCCTTTTTATAAACTGTCAAAACGCGGAATTTGTACGGGATTTGTAAGAAATATTGAAATGTGACGTCACAGATTTTTAGAATCAAATAAAATACTTATTAACATTACATGTAATTTTAAAATTATTTCCTCGCATAATATTTAATTTCTGCACGGTGATGTAAGTTTTTAAGACAAGTTGTCTTTTTTCTATGTGATTTCATATTTTATTTTTGACCGTGTCAAATAGCCAGTTGCAGTATCAACCATCTTTGGCAATATTGATGAGAGCAATTTTTATTGAAGTTCTAAATCAAAATTACGTTGCAAACAAAATTAAATAATGTGAGATAATAAAGAATATATTACAACTACATAGTTACTCTCCTTAAAGAATAGTATAAAATTGAAACTTGGTATAGATCGCAACTTAACTAGGAGTGAACATAATTCACAGTATAATAATATGGTAAATCACCAGAACAAAAAAAAACGAAACTAACATTTTAGCATGTTATCTGAAGACTAAGGGCGAATTTCACCAATGAAACTGAACGCGAACAACACAAACCCCGTTTAAGGATTACCTGTGTAATTATTTTTTGTGGAAAATTGACACTGACAAGTCTTGAATGCGGTTTAGATGTGCTAATGGCGTGGTGGAATCAGCCTTTAAGGTGTCGATTTGACATAAAATAAATTTCCTATACAAAAGCATTTTAACCGCCATTTTTTTATTCGTCAGACAAAAGTTATGGAAAGATTATTCTTAGTGTCGGAACCCACTTACCATCATCACTGTCACTGCCTCCATGGAAAGGATTGAAGTCTGACAGGTCGGAGTCAGACCCCGGCGGCCTTCGCTCCTCATCGGACTCCATCTCCAGCTCATCATCAGACCCTCGCACGAACTCGTCGGAGGAAGAGCGTCCACGCATGCGCTTTGCCACTGCGTTGGCTTGCTGGCGAGCTGTTACTGAGATCAAAAATAATTTTATGAATTATATTAATACTTGATGTTGCTAGCGGCTACGCCCGCGTGCACGTTGGAAACAAGCCTACGAGAAGGTACAGACGCCAGCACATCAAGCTATCCCTAACTGTCAAATTTTCTCAATTAAAAATGAACCTTATGTCCTTTGCAATAAAGTTGAAATACTATCAAAGAAATTTGACAGATTGTGGTAACTTGATGTGCTGGCGTCTGTACCACCATTTACCTAGAACCAGTAGGTTCTGAAAGTACCTACTGGCTCTAGGTAAATGGAGCTATTCCTATACATTTATAATATAAAAAATATCCCGCCAGCTTTAGTGCCTGTTATCGTGGTTGCGTGGGTGAGTACTAACAGCAGCACAGGTCGAATCCATCGTTAAAAAAATCCTCTTATCCCCGTGTTAAGGCTCTACACTACAAACGTGACTTGAGACTTGCTTACGTAAGCAATTACAAATGAGCTATGCAAAATATTTGTGAACAAGTGCTGAACTCAATGTATGTGTGATAACAGCTGTATGTGTACAGGTCTCCAAAAGTGATAATGCGCATAGAAATCTTCGCCACTGTTCGGCAACGGTCGTATTTCCCGAGCGTCGGAAGACGATATGTATATAGAGTGGTTAAGTGCATTTTCTTCATGCATAATTTAGTGTGATTATGTGTTTTGTCCTAAAAGAGATAAATATTGATTTATCAGTAACGAAATTTGATTCAATATTTCCATGTAAGTAAATAGCGAGCTATAATTCATATAAGCCTAAATCTGATTTTTAATATGCTTTTTCTAGTACTTACTTAATATGTATTTTACGTTGGTATTTTTAATTTTTTTGTATTGAAAAAACGTGAACAATGTTAGAATATTTATATATTTTACAAAATTAACTATTTGAATTTGAATAAGATAATTAAAGTTGAAATTAAATTCACCTTTAAAACAAAACCAAGAAAGGTGTGTAATAGTAGCTCTATGTAATTCCAGACAAAGAGAACACGTGCAGTCACCACCAATATGACAAGACGACTGACGGACCTTTGACTGACCGCCGACCGCCGCCGACCGCCCGAATTGTTTTCGATTGTGTACACATGATATTGACTCCTAGTTCTTTCGAACAAGGTGCAAAATGCAAGGGACTCGAACGATTCAATGATTCGGGTGTTTCCGGGAATACGACAATTAGCGAAGATCTGCATGTGCATTATTAATTTGGGAGTACTGTACTCACATTTCCTCTTAGAAGTGTTGGCGTCGTCGTCGGTGCCGTTCTTGGCGGCGGGCGGCGCGTGCGCAGGCGCGCGGGCGGGCGGGCCCTTGCGCGGCTCCAGGCCCAGCAGCCGGTTGATGCGCTCGCGGTCCGGCGCCGGGAAGTGCTTCTCCACCAGCGTCTGGAACACGCCCCTGGGGCCAGCAACTTTCTCTTTAGGTTCATGGTATGGTAGCGCAATACTGGATGCCATCATACGAGATGAGAAGATTTAAAACTCGCAGCAAGGCAGAACCCAGTGAAAATATTAGAGCAGACTAAGTCAAAACACTCACAATATTTGTATGTTACCCAAAAATCTCAAAAAAAGGCGTTATTGCTATTTTCTTAACTTTAGAATATCGTGATGGATCGTTGTTAAGGCCTTGCTTTTAATGTACGAAGGGTTCAAATCCCGACCAGTACCAATCTGACTTTTCAAATTCATAAGTACTTTCTCGAGTTTATCACTGACATCACCAACGATACTGGTATTCAGCTGCATCCGGTTAGACTGGAAGCCGACCCCAACTTAGTTGAGAGAAAGCTAGGCATATTGATTGATATAGGAAAAACATCGTGGGGAAACCCAAATTATAGTTCTTGAGCAAGCGTCGAACATATTCAGGGATTGATGTTGTCGCGAAGATAGTACAACAAAAAACAGAAAAAAGAAAAATCTTAAACTGTCTGCAATTTATAACATCTCAAAAATACATAATTAATAATTTATCAGGCAGTTTTCAGAAAATATTTCTCTAACCCAAAACAAATATGAGATTATTTCATTTAACATTAAATTATTTTACTAACAAACATTCATAATCAAACTTATTATTCACATAGTACTTTTCATAACTGTCAAAACGCAACATAAAAGAGGTTCAACGTAAACGTCAAAATTCAAATATTCCCGCGCTGTCAACGAGTCGCGCAGTTTCAAATAATATCGGCAGCTGCGTCGGGCGACCTCGGCACCGGTTCGCTCACCCCGCGCCGCCATTACGTGTTATCTATACTGCGAATAGTACACGGGCTCAGCGCACGGCTATCCATGCGCTGACGGAACTAAATGCAGTGTCCGAGTATCGATTTTAGAAGCGTATTACGTATTTCGACATTGTGCGCGTTTGTGTGATGTTTGTAAACTGATAAAACTGTCTGTTATGATGTGCTAAAACGTATTTTAATGCTATAATATTCTGCTTGTGTTGGAGTTTTAAGTCAGCGATAAATACCATGTGCTCTAAACAAAAACTAAAGAAGTTCCTCAGTAAAATATCCGAAAATGCGGAGTTTCCTTTATTTAATTACGTATCGGCAGAGAAGTTTACAATCTTAATCAAATGCCGAGTGGACACTAATCGTAACGCTCAATTCTACAGCAACTACGCCAATGAATGGATAAGGAAGTTCACTAAATACACAAAAACTGTCTGGATAGTTAAAGCATCCTTTCCGCACGTAAAGAGATTTTTGTACAGGAAAGTTTTTGCATGCCATCATGCCAGTTTTAATAAAACGAAGCCGCCAGAGCAACCAGGAGGGAAGGACAAACAGTGCAAAGCGAAAATA
The DNA here is from genome assembly GCA_951799385.1 of Hyppa rectilinea. Lineage (NCBI taxonomy): Eukaryota > Metazoa > Arthropoda > Insecta > Lepidoptera > Noctuidae > Hyppa > Hyppa rectilinea. Next base: position 16,327,822 of record OX637321.1, on the reverse strand, counting down.
GACTTCAAAATGAAGTTTATAAATCGTAACACTATTAAAAACGATAAAATGTTAAAAGACGGTTTGAATTTAACCATTGATATACACTTCATACACTCGCATGGTGTAAGAACTCAAGATACGATACTCCACTTGCTGAAATGTTCACCGGACACGGACAAGTTGTTCTACAAATATTATACAGACGGACATAATATAGCTACGGCGAAAAGCTACCACGAATTAACGTTACTTTTAAAATTTGGAGCTAATACTAAACATTTGGCAAATGCTGAAATAAATCCTACCCAACGCCATGCGAAGTATTTGTACAGAAAGAATAAGAAAGATGGACTCGATGACAATGTAGCCGACATCATGAGCGAGAAAGTGAAGGCTTTAGAGGAGTGTGGCGGCGTGGTGAGGTACACAGACGACTACAGCATCTCCGTCGTTATAACACCATTTATGAAAAACGTTCTGTCTGGACATGACCTGGACTGCATTATAGTAGATAGTAGGCCTATCAAAGAGTGCGTGGTATCATCTTTCTTGGTTCCTACTCCACTGGGCGCCCTGCCCATCGCCTGCGCTTTACACTCACAGGCCACGGAAACCAGTTTCAGTCAAGCATTCTTTTCTACAAAATTACTTTTAGAAAATCAGACCTTAAAAAGTTTTGAGCCGAGCAAGATTATGATAAATCAGTTAGATGAACAAAAGCATGCATTAGATGCAATATTTGCTAATAAGAGCTTGTTTGAGACGCGGGCGTCCGTGATCGAAGGAATATGGACCACGATTTGCGACGGGCAGCTTAAGCTTGATAAGCATAAGACAATGGAGCTATTCACTTCATTATTGCACGCACAGAATTCAGAAGAAGCAAAATTATTCTACAAAGAGCTCGCGAGTAACAGCGACGTGCAATCATCTCCAAAACTCGTAGAATATCTAACTGACGTATGGAACAAACGAGAAGATTACATCACACCAAACAAAGTGATGGACATTTCTTTACGAATTCTAAAACAATTCCTATTAAGCAGATGTAATTCCTACAACAGTTTGATTATGATAGATGTACTGTTGAATATATTAGACGGCCATTGGTGTCAAATATTGCGTGCACATTTGAGAAGCGAATTAGTCTTTGAAACTTATATCAAGTTCTTGCCTCGGGACAACTCGGTGATAGAAAGCTATGCTGGTCTGGAAATTATTGGTCAGGAGTACAGATTAGAGAGAACAAAAACTCATGTAATATTTAGAGCAGATACGATGTGCTGTGACTGTGCTGAAGGGAGGAAGGGCGCATTGTGTGAACACTTATGTGCCGCGTTGCACACTGCTGTGCTGACAACATCTGTTCCTGATGATAAAAGAGCATTTTACACGGCATTGGCTGGTGAACCCGAAGTACACGTGGAGCCCGAAGTCCATTCTGAATATGAACATGACGATGAACAAAATGAGGAATATGATATGGAAGAAACTACACATAGCAACAGCGAAGAAACTACACATAACAACAGCGAACAAACAAACGAACAGTATTTCGTTATTAAACAAGAAATAGAAGATCACAACGACCCTTTAGACGAGAGCGACAGTGAAAGTAACAATTCTGAGCATAACTCGACCGAAGTCGTTAATGCTGATGTGAAAAAAAGTTACGAAAACGCACTCAGGGCTTTGAACGATGAATTCAGAAGACTAAACAAAGTGTTTAGGGAGAACCCTAACGCATCTAACTTGGACACCATGGGCCGCCTGGCTAGGGAACTAAGTAAAATAAAATCTGTTGAGAAATGCAACTTAATGAATATGGTTGTAGAACGGACGGAAAATGACGGAGACGTGGAAAGTAATTACCAAAAACCAAAGAACTAGTAATTAATGGTTCATTTATTGTGATTTTCGTTTTTCAAGCAATTTTTTGTAATAAATATTGGTGAATAGAACATTAAGATTTGTATTTTTTTCTAATTCTGTAGTTATCCTACTTAAAAACAAATGCAAATTAAAGAAAAAGCATTAGACAAACAGCTAAATAATCATCTGCCTAGCCTTTTCCCAACTATGTTGGGGTCCGCGTCCAGTCTTACCGGATGCAGCTGAATACCAGTATTTTACATTGAGCGACTGCCTATCTGACCTCCACAACCCAGTAACTGGGCAATACGATACCCCTTGGTAATACTGGTTGTCAGATTTTCGGGCTTCTGACGACCCGTAACGACTGTCAAAGATGCACAAATGACAGCCAGGACCAACAGCTTAACGTGCTTTCCGAGGCACGGAGGAGTCTCGGTATGTAAAGTTACCCATCCACAGCAAAACCTAAAACGACAAACAGCTAAATAACGACATTTATTGTGTAATTTTTTTGAACTAGGTATTTTTAATGTAAATGGTGAATAATATTACATTCCTTTGTATTTAGCATGTAATAACGGAGTTATTATAGGTTGATATCAAAATAACGAAAGGGTGATAACCGTTATTTGTCCAAGGTTATAAAAAATGAGATGACAGAATGTGATGTGGTGCGGATGTGTTCATTTGTCTTGCAGCAGTTACAAAAGGAACATGGATGGGTTATAGTCAGGAGAAGTCTGAAAAAGGGGTTGAAGTCTCTTTTGTGTGGTGACAAGAATAGATTGGATTGATCACTCACTTGGCAGTGGAGACAAAGTCTGACAGCTCCCCGTCGTCCCTCTCCAGCTGGTCGAGCGTGCGCGCCTCGCCGGTGCTCTGCAGCCCGATGACGACGCACTTGCCGCACTTCACCGCCTCGCGAGCCGTCACTACGGCGTGGTTTACCTGCAGAAAAGACAACATGTCATCTTCCTTATCTCAATTTATTTGGGGTCGGCACAATTTGACTTTGAGCATGAGCAGTGGTAGCCCAGTGGTAACGGCTTTGACGCAGAGACTCCACGCGCCACTCGTACAGACACGCGAGGACTATCGCCTCCAGATCCCACGGCAGCAGTCCGGCAAGGAGGCTTCCGCTTCGCCCGAGATCGTGCGGTACCCCCGGATCAGCCTTACGGCTTCCACCCTGGTATTTCTTTTTGGTCTCGATGTGAACCCCTCCTACCGTTAGTTGGGTCCGATGATGGTCCGTTCCGTGGCCCATGAAATGACATGGCGTCGGACTTGTGCGAAGCCACCTCGAGACCCAACTGCCGGAGCCTCTCCACGACTATCGCAACCTCCCCTACGCCAGGACCAGCTACGCTGACGACACGCTGAGGGTCAGGGAGGTCGGCCCACCCAGAGTCGTAACCAATGTCCCACAGGAGCGGCGCCAGAACAGTAAACTAGAAAAAGTATGCGTTTCGTGTTTCCGAATTAGCACGAAAGTAGACCCCACAGATTAACACCCCTCGGAGGCACCAGGTGTGTAGCTTTCTTTCTGCCGGGCTACCACCTACTCTGTTCTCAGATCGTCATTTGCCACTCAACAAGATTAGAAAACTTTAATCTATAACTTTGTATAACATGGTAATAGGCAAGTACTTCCAATTTTTTAACAGATTTATATTAGACTTGAACATCCCACGTTCGTATTTCCGAAGAAAAACGACGATTTCCGAAGTGCAATCTTTACTTAAAGGCTGTGTAACATTCATTATTTTGCCGTGTCCTGTGCGAGTTCAGAATAAAAAAAAATATTTCTTTTAAACAGACAGACGCACATCGCGAAATTATAAAAGCTTCGTTCATTTTTGCCATTTGACTACAGAACCCTAAAAATGGAGCGTATATCAGTCTTACCTTGGCAGCGATACAGAGATACTTGAAGAACCTCTGGTGCGCCGACCAGAACTGTCCCCACATGGTCTTCTTCATCCTCGACTCTGCATTGATGAGCTCCGCCGCCTCCGTGAACCGTTGCATGGCTTCCACCCACTGTCGGGCCAAACAATCAGTACATACCCCGCCCACTGGTATTCACATATTTTGCCATTTTAAATGAAACCTTACATAATATTGTTAGAGTCGGTAATATTTTAAAGTATTCTGTTATTTAAGGGTACAATTTTATAAATGTAAACACAAGTGAGGCTATGGGTTTCATGTTTGTCCCCCGATGTCCCCGTCCAAATCCGATCATTGTTAATAAGCACATCAAAACCGCGTTCAAAACCTAACCTAGAAAAAAATGACACCGCAATCCCATAAACGGAGTTTATGTGATGATGGCGTTCAGTTTTATTGCTGAAATTCGCCCTTACTCTTACACAACTACAAGGATTTTTTGGCGCTCGAATGACGTCGACATGGGGGCGCTGTTGGCCAACATATATGCAGAAATGTATCGGAAAACAAACTGGCAGCGTTAGTTCTGATTTTGGCCACGCGCGAAAAGATCCTTGTACAGCTCTATGTGAGTACTGACCAGTGCCACCGACTTGTCGTAGGTCTCTTTGAAGGCGTCGGACAGAGGCACCTCCTCTATTTTGAAGGACACGCCGTGGAACGACAGCTGGCGCGCGATGTACATACCGCGCAGCTTCATGTCCATGGCCACTATCTCCATCGCGCCTACACCTCTGCGAGAGTTGAATATAAAGCGGGGTTCACATTACGACACTAGTGACGTAAAACTGTTGCTTGACTGTGCTGCTTCGGGATGTCTCGTAGCTTAGTCTGATAGAATAACTAAGACTGTTCTCGAGGTAGCTTCGCGGTGCGGAAGGGGTGTCGGTCGGTTGATTCTGTAAGATTCTCAACGTGGAAACTTAGGTGAAGTGTACCGTCCTTCCACCTAATGGTATTATTGATGATTTATGATTGATACTATTGACAAAAAACTGACAGCCAGTCTTACCAAGGGGTATCGTATTACCCAGTTCATAGAACAGTTAAAGAGGTCAGAAGGGCCATGTGGGCGGGACAGGCGCGCCACACATTTGCGCGGGCGCTCCAAACCCAACCGAAATTAGAATCACCGGTCAACAGTCACGCTCTTATTGTGAAAGCGTTCAATTCTCCGCGGAAAAAAAGAATTATGCCGTCTTGCCCAATTAAAACGTGTCGGAAAAGAAGTCAGGAGTGTAATGTGGCCCGAGGAGGGATTTCATTTCACCGGTAACTCCAAAAACCTTAAAATACGAGTGATATTTGTAATTATTACAAAAGTATTATGTAGTTTGTAGACAAAAACGATAAATTCGCATTCAGATGCAAAATTATACATTGCTTGCATTACATTGGTACGATCTTGCACGACGTGAGCGGTCGCGCAATGTATTGCGTTCACTGCGAACGTCGCGTGCGTCGATCCAAAGCTTCAATTCTGGGAAATCTATGCGCGTCGATAGTGTTGTTCCAAATTGTAAACAATGTCGATATTAAGATGTGTATACGAATGATTATTGTCAGTAATATAACAATGAAAATAACTTTGTTTATATTAACACCAATTATTGTATAATGTGGATTATTAATTTAGTTTCTTAGTTGGTTTTTCGTCTAAAATCAAATTTACGATGCAAACACTTTTTTTTTTAATTTTACAAAAGATCCAGCTACAAGAAAACTGTGGTTTTTGAAGCAACTGGTAGAATTTAATGGATACGTACTAAATGTAGCACAATTTATGTTTGCAACATTTTGCAGAAAATGATTATGTAACGCGGGTGAAACCGGCGGGCACAGCTATTATTAATAAATTAACATGCCACAATTAATAAATACTTTTTCACGGAGTAGTTCACAATAAATTAATTAGATTATATTATGTTAATTCGACTTAGCATTCGATATGGACGTGAAATTTAAAATTTCTTTATAGTTTTTTTTGCATATTGTAGCGTTGTTTTACGTTTTATGTTATTCAAAATTGTCTTTTTCTTTCTTTCATTATTATGACGTAAAACAGAGCTGCAACTAGCATAAAACTAAAGAAAATTAAAATTTCGCGGCAGTATCGGATGTTCCCCCTTAATTTGACTTTGATTTAAGTTTATTTATATGTAATTAGGAAGTTATTATAAGTTATATTCGTACCGTATCTTCAACTTGAAAAAATGCAAATCTTTAATTAACTGAACTACAGTAATTTTTTAGATATGATTAATCGACCTTTTGGTAGCCGTAACATATATGAGAAATAAATTGCTTTTACACGTGTGTGAGTGTACGTCCAGAGCAGTATTTGCGTTAGTGTGACAACCAATAGTAAACACGCGATCTAAGTGCGTGTGGTTTATTTGTGTGTGTAATGCGCGTACGTATTATCTCTTGCTTGTAGTTGAGAGACAAGAGTGGGAGACATGCGGCGACACGCGTTCTAATACAAATCAGGAACTACTTCCATTCTAACTTCTTTATCTGTTCTGTGACCCAGTTACTGGGTTGCGGAGATCAAATAGGCAGTCGCTTCATGTAAAATACTGGTATTAGCTGCATCCGGTTAGACTGGAAGCCGACCCCGACATAGTTGGGAAAAGTTAGGCAGATGATGATGATTATTGACAGCTCACTTTAAACTCGCTCCAACTACGTTCTCACAGTGAGATTTTTACAGAATAGTACTACAGTTGTCACAAGTTGACAAAACAGTGAGCTGACCGTCGCGTCAGCACAGGTCTCCCGTACCGCGCAACTACCTCTGGTAAGGCCTCAGATAAACGATTGGGCTATAACTTTTTTTTTTTGGGTGGGAAATCCTCAAATTACTTCTCCCGCTCTGGGTGAAGCGGAAGGGAGTGTCAGATTCTTGACTAAAACCCATCCATGTTCCTTCTTTAGCCTTTTATATTCCGGGGTAGCGGTAACCCTTTCAGACAATCCCGCTTACATTGGGCTATATAACTAAATACCAGTTTTGAAGTTGATAAATTCAACCAACAAGCTAAACATACATCACATAGTTGACTTTCACTCACCGTTTCTCAACAGCATTGATGAAGTCCATGAAAGTTGGGAAGGGAGTGCCGTCTCCCCATATGCCCAACCGGACCATGTAGGCCATGTTCCTGGGCTCGCTGGCGCCCGTGGCCGAGGCATACACCACCCGGGCTTTGGGCAACTTGTTCTGAAGCTCTAGGGCAGTTAAACCAGTCTTGGTTGCCTTCCCCGAACCGACCGGGCAGAGGTTCTTGGCTTTGTGACATTCGTCGAATACAATCTGATGTTCGAGTTCAGGATTTTATATAAGGTGTCGAAGAGTTGGGGGTGAAAGAAAGTACGCTAAATACTGATGTTAGCCGACTTTATTCAAAAGAAACATGACTTAAAGTTTTTTTCTGTTTTCCTATATACACCAGGCTAAGCTAGTTGCACACTTGCTTTAATATTGTATTACCTTTTACATGTTGGTACTATCAAATATGAAATTCTAGATTTTCTCGTTATTATTTTCGTTGGCCGCGCTGTGTTATTTTGGTACAGATTTTGTATTCTTTTCCCAGACGTTACACAATATACAGGAATCAGATAGTTATTTTCTAAACTGGAAAATAATTTGTCAGCAACAAGTCAAGACTTGTACGCGGCTGACAGCCATACTAATTGTTTATATTCTGTGAGTTTTCACAGAAAAAAAAAATAGATTAGAAAAACAGTTTCACACAAAAATGCAATATCTACCTGATCAAAATGTACCAAACAGTTCTTTTATTCGATACTAGCTTCCGTCTGCGAAGTGATAAGATAACGGCTACATCTAAAAAAAACTGCGTCGCATTCCGTCGCGTCCCCCGCTCGACCACTTACTTCGTTTTCGCTTAACTTTCTTTCTCAAAAATTAGGCTTAATAAAATATATATACATGTTCAAACAAAGAAACGCTTCAGCTTATCATATTAGTATACAGATTTCTGTGTTACCGCCTTGTTATTCTAAACTACGCAACGGATCATTCAAGGTTTTTTCCGCCTTGCATACAATTAAAAAAAAAACTCTAGGTTATAAAGGATACACATCCGTCAAAGTCCTCCCCGCACCACTGCAGCAACTGTTTCAACCTCGTGCGGTACTTGGTGGTTGTGGACTGTGTCTCGCCGATCAGCGCCGAGTACGTGCTGAAGATCACGCCCTTCTTCACGTTGCCGTTCACAGCGGACGAGATCTTCGCGTATTTAAACTGGTGGAGACATCATAATTATGACAGTGTTTGAAATGGTGGGCTAATAGTATGACCGTGTTTGAGATGGTGGGCAAATAGTGTGTCCGTGTTTGAAATGGTGGGCAAATAGTATGACCGTGTTTGAAATGGTGGGCAAATAGTGTGTCCGTGTTTGAAATGGTGGGCAAATAGTATGACCGGTGTGGTGGACAAGTGACGATTTCTACCAGTCAATGCCGCGTAAAGGAACTTCTAAACAATTTACCTTATTAAGCGGGTGCACTTCAATCTTGCCGGCCCCGATGTCGCGCAGGTCCCGCTCGGCGTCGTACTTCAGGTCGTTGGACACGGACACCCAGATGGCGCGCTTGCGGCCCTTTATGTAGTTCTCGAAGATGATACCGGCGATCGTTCGGCCCTTACCGACTCCCGCGCCGTCACCTGCACAAAACTATTTGGTTACAGCTCGATTTTCGAACACGAATTTGCTTGCTCCTATACATCGTTAAATTCAGTCGTTTTAAACCTCTTAAGGGGTCATTGTACTCGTAACAACGAGCAATTTGTACAGCGCAAAAAATAAATCAGCTATTCAGTACTTACATTTTGACGAGTAAGGCGAACATAAATGTAATGAACAGCTGATTTTTTTTTCGCGATCTCATGTTTGGTCCCATAGTAAAAGTTGCTTGTTATAATGACCCCTTAAGAGGATTAAAAGTTTAAATTTGATCTCATAATCTTTTAGGAATAAGCCGACAAAGCGAATTGGGAGCGTGGTGTATTTAAGAAAAAAAGCTAATAGAGGGAGTATGTTAAAACCCCTTGCTTTAAGTGCTGACTAGTGCCGCTCAAATGACTCACCAATGAGGAAGCCCGCCCTGGTGTTGTCAGGCAGCAGATGCTCGTGCGCCTGCGACGCGTACACGACGGCCTCCAGCTGCAAGGCCGAAAGCAGACCGTTGCGGATGAGGTCGTCCGGCAGGCTCACTTCGTACGTCACGTCGACCGGCTCCACGGACGATAGCGACGCCGTCTCTACAACTGGGTCGGGGTGCTTGCGACCTAGTTTCACTATTGAAAACAATTGAATATGATTATAATATGTCATAATTAAATAAAGTATAGTCGCCAGCACATTAAGTTACCACAAACTGTAAAATTTTCTCAATCGATTTTTAAATTAACGATGAACGTTTTAAGGTTTAAAATCATTTGGAGAAATTTGACAGTTTGGTTTAACTTGATGCGCGTGCGACCGTACTTTCAAGTTATCTGTAAACAGAGTTAAACCAGAAAACACGAAATGCGAACTTAAATATAGTGATATTTAAGTTCGCATAATTCGTAAAAATGTATGGATCAACTGAAAATTTTGTTTCATCTTACAAGGAGTGACTGCCAAACTGACCACCACAACCCAGTTACTGGGTAATACGATACCCCTTGGTAAGACTGGTTGTCAGACTTTCGGACCCGTAACGACTGTCAAAGATCCACGAATGACAGTCGGAACCAATGGCTTAATGATGTTTCCGAGGCACGGAGGGGTTTTGGTATGTGAAGATGGTCATCCATCCACGGACCAACCGTAGCAAGCGTGTTTAAAATTGATCGATCGACCCGTGCGGCTTGTATTACTTTGTTGGCTACAAAAATAACATATGATTAAGTCATTGACTGCCACGCAGCAGACGCAATAGAAAAACTATTGTTCGCGGTCACCGGTGACCGCGTTGGCGCTCAACGTGGTAATAGCTAAGTGTATGCCTTACTTACATTTCGAAGGCATATAATCTGCGTACGTTTCAGCGACACCCATCTCTTCATCATCCACCTCTTCTTCATCTCCCCCCATCTAAAAATATTATGAATGAAAAACTAAGTATGCATTCTTCTTTTCGTGTGGTTAGTGACTAACCTGGTGTCAGAGTTTTTATGCTGCCCATGGGCCTCTGACTTAGCTTCACATGCTGTTGAGAAATATCTCTCAGGCATGCTGGTTTCCTCACGATGTTTTCCTTCACCGATTTTTAAGCAAGTGATAATTTATACAATACGCACATGAATCAGTAAAATTCATAGGTGCGTGTCTTGGGTTCGAACTCGAGACCTATGACTTGGCAGTTCGACGGTCACCACTAGGCTATCACTGCTAGTATGCAAAGCCCAGATGCTGTTTATTATGTACCTATCATCTCATAGTTCCATTGAAGTTTGGCTAATTTCATTGTCCTACTGGGTATCTATACCTGTTTATAAAAGTAAAATAAAATTGCAGTGCCTGTTTGTAATGACAAAATAACAGCTTTTTACTAAATGCGTATAAAAGTTTATACGGTACTTATACAACTTATCCATACTAATATTATAATTGCGAAAGTAACTCTGTCTGTCTGTCTGTTACCTTTTCACGCCTAAACCACCCAACCGATTTTGCTGAAATTTGGTATGTAGATAGTTTGCATTCATGAGAAGGACATAGGCATATTATTTTTTGGAAATTCAACCCCTAAAAGGGTTACAAGGGGTGGCAAAGTTTGTATGAGAAAAATATTTTTATTGCACATTTTTGCATAGGTAGGGTAGGTAGGGTAGATAGGGTAGGTAGGCAGGGTAGGTAGGGTAGGTAAGTTGGTAGGTAAGGTAGGTATCATAGTTAAGACAGGACAACGTCTGTCGGGTCAGCTAGTAACAAATATATATATACAAGGTGATTTTTAATCCACTATTAACCTTTCAGGGGATACTGCTCTTATCATGATTATAAACAACTTTCACTATGGGACCAACAAATCACCGTGTATAAACAAATATTTATATGATCTGTCTGTTTGTTTGTTCCGGCTAATCTCTGAAACGGCTAGGCCGATTTTGACTTTCACTGGCCGACATCTGGTGTTATAAGGAGTACCACTTCTTTTATTTAAGAAGAACGATTAGGGTTCACGCGGCCGAAGCCGCGGGCAGCAGCTAGTTTTAAAGAAATTTTATGAATTTGTTTATCTACACTAATATTATAAAGCTGAAGAGTTTGTTTGAACGCGCTAATCTCTGGAACTACTGGTCCGAATTGAAAAATTCTTTTTGTGTTGGATAGTCCATTTATCGAGGAAGGCTATAGGCTATGTGACATCACGCTACGACCAATAGGAGCCGAGCAGCGGGTGAAACCGCGCGGGAGCAGCTAGTTATGTATACATATAAACGCTGCTTAAAGTAAATAGACGGTCAAACGTAAAAAAAGTAAACGTTTATTATTATTTTAACTTTAAAGAACGTTTATAAATATACCTGAAACCGTATGTGTTTAATTGCATGAAGCAATAAATGAAACAGAATGATAGTCTCACCTTTTCCTGCTGCCACATGTTGCCCGGCTTGTTCTGTGGCCAAATGGGGCCGACCTGGGCAAACTGGCCCAGCATACCAGCGAGCGGTCCCCCCATACCCGACTGGATGATTTGATTCAAGTTCTGCATTAAGTACGAGTTCATGCCTGTCATGCCCACCATCTCCACTGTTGAATAACAAAACGTTAGTTCATAAATAGATGGCGCTGTTTTAAGCCGAGTTAGTTTTGGTGAAAGAAACATAGATGGCTTTGTTAGACGTTTCGTTATGAATTAAATAGATCATTGATAGCTAATTATTTTAGCTACGAGTACGTCAAAGCGGCCGTAACCGACATTCGCAAACGATTCATGGAGTTTTCTTTTATGTAATTACTAAGTTTAATAAATAGGACATAAACAAAAAATACTTACAAATAAATTAGTTCAAGCCACTTTCACGCCTCTAACTACTTATTAAATAGATAATAAGTATTACTATAAAAATACAGGTTATTAATAGTCTCGCATACCTTTATAACTTATTACTGTACACAAACAATAACAAAATAAATACGAAGAAATATTAATAATACATTGTTAAATGCCTGGCCATTTGCTTTCAAATTTAAATATTACGCAGCTCACGGGAACATAACTAAGTACTTGATTTAAAAAAACAGACTACTACTTACCAAGTAACTAAAAACTGAGAGAATAGAAAATATGTGCAAGAAAATTGGTAAAAAGACACTAAATATTAACAACAATCCGAAACGCCGAACTTGAAAATGAGTAGGAATTGGGATGAGTTATGCTAGATCGTAATAGGCGCGAGCGCGTCAAGTTCGAGGCGCAACAGAGGTAAGGTTCAATTATTTTTTTAAGATCCTCATAATGTGAACCTAAGATATTGTCGGGCTATCCTGTAAATGCCTTATAAATAATTCTCCTCTAATTGACTACAAGCTAAGGGCAATCTACGGGTCCGGCCATCGGGTTAGGGCGGGCCCTAATACTGTTATTATCATGTACACAATATACCCAGATTCATACCATACATTCTCCTCAGGTTAAATTCTTATGAAGTCACGCAGTGTCACCTAGATCTGTATTTAAAAGGTTTCAATTTCAACTGTATATCTCTCCTGTTTTCCAACAAAATTGAATTTATATTGGAAAATCATCGAAGACATTTGAGGTTGATTAATGCGTGCATGTGATCGCGCTCTTATGGCGTCACTGAGGGCAGCAAGGACTAATTTAATCAGTGTTTGCGCAAGAATTGAACCAGAGCAGAATTTAAGAACTTGGATTTGTATACACTTTCGTCATATACTTTTGGAACACACCATAGCGAATATAGCGATCATTTGTAAAGGCTCTCCTGGAGGAGAGTGGTGGTATCGTCGAGGGCAATGAGGGTATGCCGTGGACGGCCAACGTTTGGCCGGCGTTTCATGAACTGCTGAACTGTGGGGAGTTTAAAGTCTACATGAAGGTCCATGTTACGGACGTAAAAGGGAGCTCCTGAGACCCTACGGAGGAACCGGTTTTGGAGTGTCTGCATTCGATGCAGATACTTGGGTTTGGCGTGCGCGAAGACGACGCAAGCGTATGTCATGATGGGACGGATTACAGCCTTATAGAGACGCAGTTTGCACCGGAGTGACAGTTTGCTGCGTTCTGCAAGCATGAATTGGAGCCTACCGAGAGCGAAAGCTGCCCGCGAACGGACCTGCTTTATGTGCTCTGCGAAACTGAGGTGTTGGTCGAGAGTGACACCCAGGTACTTGGCATGCTTCGCCCAAGGGATCGGCTTGCCGTACATGGTGATCGGATTAGGGGGGTTGGGGAGGGCCCTACGAATTCTCCTAAAGAGAACAGCCTGGCTTTTATCGGGGTTGACCTCGATTCTCCATTTCCGGAACCAAGCGCCTAGGAGGTTGGCCGTGGCATGACGTCACGAGTATGTAGTTTTTATACTTACTTGTGACGTAGCGAGCCCCCACTCCCCAACATTATCTCAGTCATTTTTCGTTAATATGATAAAGCAAAAAATGCGTGTCTAATATATTTTTATTATCTGACTGACGGACTAAATATAATTTCTATTTTTTTACCCTATTATCAGGACCGTGAGTAATTTGAAAGACGTCTTTATCCTTATTTTGTTTCCCGAGCATGGTTTACCGGAAAAGGTAATAAATAGACTTCCGTCGTACGGTTCTTAAAAGAGGTACACGTGAAAAGGGTAGGGATTCTTGACGTCACGTTGCGGCCCACGATGTAGCGAAACAAGTTGAGCAACTTCTTAACAATTTCTTTAAAAAGCGTTTACACAACCGCTGTAAAGGGTTGGTACATTTGTACAGCTTCCATTGTCAAAACTTTCACCCTCGCTCTCCTTACAAAAAGTTTTTTTTTTCGCATTTCGTTTTCAATTGTATTTATAAGGCTTCTACACAACCTTTCTTTAACTATTTGTAAATATTTCTTTACGTCAAAAGGGGTGAATAGGGAGGCAGGGGTGAATCGGAACGAAAATTCAAAGGGGATTTGAACATAGGGGGGCGTCCATAAATTACGTGAGGTGTTTTTTTTTAAATTTTCTGTCCCTCCCTCCCCCGCTGGTGAGATGTGAGATTTTATTCAACCCCCTCCCCCGTCCCCCAAACTCACGTGAGATTTTTCAAAATGTGGGTTTCTTACGTAAACGCCTTGGATTGTTATTGTAAAAAGAAAAAAAAATTGTGAATGATTTAATGTATTATGATTACGCTTAAGATTAAATCTTAAGCATGTACAATCTGGATTAAAAGGACCAAAATAGTATATATTTTTTATTGATTCAATCAGAAAAAAATTGCATGATATTTGCCGAGACCCCCCTTCTCTCCAACGTAAGATTAGATGAGATTTGACTCGACCCCCTCCCCCCCTAAAATATCTCACGTAATTTATGGACGTGAATGATTTAATGTATTATGATTACGCTTAAGATTAAATCTTAAGCATGTACAATCTGGATTAAAAGGACCAAAATAGTATATATTTTTTATTGATTCAATCAGAAAAAAATTGCATGATATTTGCCGAGACCCCCCTTCTCTCCAACGTAAGATTAGATGAGATTTGACTCGACCGCCTCCCCCCCTAAAATATCTCACGTAATTTATGGCCGCCCGCCTTGTGGCCAAAAAGGACCTTTTTTTTTAAGGCTGGGAAATCATCCAATGACTGCTCCCGCTCTGGGTGGAGCGGAAGGGAGTGTCAGACTCTTACTGACTAAAACCAATACATGTTCCTTCCGTAGCCCTTTATGTTCCGGGGTAGCGGTAACCCTTTCGGACAATCCCGCTTAACCGTGTTGTGTTTACTGTATTATAATTAACAATTGGGTGTCCTTGTTGGCAACAAACTATATTATTTCAATGTTAAAATCCATTTTAAAGTTTCGTCCCGATTCACCCCTGCATCCCTATTCACCCCGTTTGACTGTACATTAAAAAGATACATCGAAGTAGCACTACAATACAAATCAGGTCAAATCTAAAAAGAGAAGAAAGCGGGGCAGTCCTTGGTTATATTGGCGGCCAGGCCGATGTATCATGAATAACTTAGCAAAATTGGCTCCGATCAATATCGATTGTTAGCTTGCAAACTATTTACAGAAATACAGTTTCTAGAATGAAATGTTAGCAGGCCGGATAGTTCACTACAGCTAGAAGAGCAAGCTAACTAAGGATACTAAATCAAATAGAAATGCAAATATACATACATGCTGTTTTTGTATGGGTTCCAAATGTTAAAAAAATAATAGTACTTAGTTTTTTTTTTAATTAAAAATATTTTGGTCCTCATAAAATCAGCATGCATAGCGACTTCTACAATACAAAGATAATATCGCCGTGTACACGATACGTTGCGGGCACTAAGTCTATTCGAATCTTTGCTTCCAATTCACATTATCTCCACATAAATGAATAACGCAAATCATTTCAGTATTACTGTGACTGAGAAAGTTGTAAGTGAAACTGCACTTTATTAGTAGGGTATAAAGATATTTTTTTAGAAATAACATGAATTGGAAGCTAAATTGTGTTCCCAGTTTACACCGTACTCACTCTGAGCGAGTAGAGAAGCGGCGCTGAACGCGGCAGAGGAGCCCGCCGCGAAAGGAGACGGCGGAGCCATGGCGGGCGCTACGCAAAATCACCGGTTTAATAAGCTGACCATACACAACGCGACGAAGGATATGGATATGCTTAAGGACTAAATGATTTTGAAGATCTCGTATGTACCGTCGCCAGCGCAACAAGTTATACCAAAATGTTAAATTTCTGCAAATGAATTTAAACCTTAAAACGTTGACGGTTAAGTTCAAATTCGATTGAGATTATTTTAGTTTGTTGTAACTTGGTGTGCTGGAGATTGTACCTCTGAATATTTGTGAAAAAAAAGCTCGTTGGATATTTCATAAAATGTGGATGTTTTTGAAATACTTTTTTTTTCTTAGTGCCATAGTAAAATGTTGCTATAGTGAACTCTGTTTAGGGAGTACGATGTTCTTATTGCGCTACTTAACGTTTAATAACTTTCAATTGTTTGGTATTTCTTAATCATCTTCACAAAAGGGTCAGCTTCGAATGCAAATAGCAACCAAAGCTTTGACGTTCGTTGATTTAGAGATAAATGTAAAATGATGACTACTTTTTTATTCTTTTCAGGATTTATGAAATGTCAAATTTGCCAGGACTAGGCTCCAACAAGCCGTGTTGTATTCATATACTTATTCTATATCAGGACAACAAACGCAAACAGTTGTATTTAACATACTTTAAAATAAAAAACAAAATTAAATTTTTCGGAGTTCGTCAGATTACATTGAAATCGAAAGTAGCTTTGTGATCTATTAAATTCTATTATCTAATCTATTTAAGGCCAATTTCAACAAAGTAACTGAACGCGATCAGCTCATAAACCCCGATAAAGGGATGCTGTCAGTGTCATTATTTTCTATGGAATACTAAGACAAACAAGTCTTGAACTAGGTTTAGATGTACTGCGTTCAGTTTCATAGGTCAAATTGGCAATCTGTCGTTTCGAGTGAGGCCCTATGAGATGAGGTGATTAAGGCGATTTACACACGGCACCGCGCTCCACCGCGGCGACGGAGAAGCGGATCTCATGTCGCATTGGTCTCTAAGAAATCCGTTGATGCCTAACATACGTACACCGCCCACCGCGCGGTCGAGCGGTGCTCGTTTCTACCGCAAACTGCTACTACCGCGCGGTGAAGCGGTGCCGGGTGTTAATCGCCTTACAACGGCGCTGAACATTCCGTTGAGGTAGGCTCTTTTTTATCCCTTGCGCGTAAGGGGCTCTTATCTAATACTTTTCAATAATATTTTTGACGTTCTCTCATGACGCCCACCTATTCAGTGATCAATTTTTCGTGCTTAACAAGGGTACTGGTAAATCCCCCCTCTACTACTCTACGATTTCGTTCCTAAAAGATCCATTGCGCAGCCAAACAGCTAACTTCAGGACCACCAAGATACGTCGGCGTAATATACACGTGAATGATTTAATCAGGGATTGTCTATATCCAAGTAAGAGTAACTAGCGAGACTTCACAGATGTGACGGATATCGAATTATGTAAATCGAGTTTTTCCTACTTTGGGGTCGGCTTCCAGTCTACAGAAGAGAAGTCTAACAGACAGCTGAGCTGCTGGTTTGTTGCGCCACTTCTTCTTCCCAGCTAAAGCACTATTAAGTGGTGAAGGGTGGGCGTTTTTGGGGGACTGTCTTATGTAACTTTGCCTTTCAAAGAGTGCTGATTTTCAGCCTAGTTTGAATAAATAACTTTTGATTGAAAGCACAATTTCCGATGATCACCTCACAACAGGTGCAGTGAATTGTTAACACCATTTATACTACTACATCAGTTATTTACCTACTATTTGTTTAAGGAAACCTAGATAATACTATGTATAAGCATTGGAATGTGATGCCTGAGATACAGGTTTATTCCTAGTTCAGGTGGAACTCTATTATTATATACCTCTAGTTTTATGCCCGACCGCGCGGTCAAGCGGTGCTCGTTTCTACCGCAAACTGCTGCTACCGCGCGGTCGAGCGGTGCCGTGTGTTAATCGCCTTAAGCGAATTAGGTGTGATGATACATCTAGAGTACGGACGCGAGTTTATTAGATCTTTAGATGTCTCCTTTTCAGAAGATTTAAAATATAACTTTATTAATACTCCATTTCTTAAAACTAAAGACAAATAACGGTTTTCATCCTATCCTTATTTCGATATAAACGTATAACATAATCAGCCTATAAGGTTCCCAGTGCTGGGACACAGGCCTCCTCTCTTAGAGAGGGAGTGGGCCCTAATCCACTACGCGGGCCCAGTGCGTGTTGGCAGTTATAAACGTATGATACTCCGTTATTTCACAATGAGTACAAAGCAATAATAATAATAATACTATAATATAATATTAATTATCCTTGGACATTTCACACAACGGATGGATTGGCCTTGGATATAACACAGTAACTGATGTTATTTTACCGTTATTTGTTTATTGCTAAAATAAATGGAGTACCTATCATATCGGTAAACAGGCAAGTTACTAATTATTTTCGATACGAATGATCTCGCGCGTACTGTATGTATAAACTCTATAGTCGAAAAAATACTAATAAAATGTTTAATCTTACTTCCGCCTCTGCCTAGGCCGGCTAACGGGCCTATGGACAATGGTTTGGTGAGCGAGCTCGCTGATATCTTGATGGGCTTCACGTTGGTGGCCTGGCCAAACGCGTGGCCGGAGGGCGCTGCGGAGATAAAAATAACAATAAGAACAAAAATTAAAGTTTACTTTTTTTACGGCATATTACCTTTTGAAGGTGGGAAATCATGAAATGCCCCACCACCCCTCCCGCTCTGGGTGGAGTGAAAGGGAGTGTCAGACTCGAGGGCATAGGTACACCCAAACTTCGGGTTGCTACTGAGAAATTCAGACAGAAAAAACCAATAACGCTTTGATTTGCCGGACCTGGGAATCGAACCCAGGACGTCAGCAGAAGCTCTTGCGAGCGCAAGACCAATGAGGCAGCCCTTAACTTAATGCTTTTGCAATTGTCATTCTTATAGGTGTGTATAAACTTTGCCTTTCATTTTGTATTATTGCAATTTATTTTTAAGGGTTTTAATCCAATTTTTAAAAATGGAATCCCCCGTACGATGAGGTGAGAAACAGGAGCACAATAGACTGCAGACAGAACAGCAAAACCCTTGAACACGCTCTACGCAATAATTTCTCGAACACGCCATGGGGAATCATCTCATGCACGCTATTTTAGAATGGTTCTGAATACATATATTCACGCCTCTTTCCCATTGGGGCAGGCAGAAACTACTAGAACCAGAATTACAAACTGGAACTAGTCGCATTTATCTTAATATCAATAAATAAAATGCAGTGCATTTTGTTGCTCTGTGTGCGCTGACCCCAAACTAATTGTTGACGGATTATTGGTGTGTCGTTAAATTAATTTTGGTTGCAATAGAATTAGAACTTTGTCACGTACAACATAGAGTTTATAGTTCCAAGACTTGGTTATGATCTAAGATTCAGAATCAAGTGTTCACATAAGTATAACTCACCTGCTAGTGGGTTTGTGGTGGGTTTGACAGTGACCTGTGGTAAGACTGTGACCTTCTTGGTATGTGCAGCCATGCTGGCCGCCGCTGCCAGGGTTTTGCCCCCACCTGGTAACAGAGACAAACTTAAACTCAAAGCATATATACAATACTAATATTATAAAGAGGAAAGATTTGTATGTTACGGTTCCTATTTTTGGTTTTCATCATCATTTGTAGAATGTATTCCGAACATAATATAACAATAATTAATCTATACTTAATATTATAAGGAGGAAAAATTTGTATGAATATTTGTAACAAATAAACTCAAAAACTACTTAACGGATCTGGATGAAACTTGGCACAAAGATAGATTATAGTCTGGAATAGCATAGCTACTTTTTATCCCGGAAAAAGTTACGGTTCCCGTGGGATAATATCCTCCATACACGCGGGCGAAGCCGCTGACAAAAGCTAGTTTCAAATAAACCAAGTACAGGCACTTTTGAATTATCAAGGGGTCGGTCAGTCAGAAAGATGCAAGCTATTTGTCTATTCCACAGCAGTAGGTACCTATGGAGAAGAACGGGCAAGAAAGTGCACGGACACAAGAGTAACTCAAAATATGGTTACAAAATATTGGTTACATCATTCTTGTTGACTATGAGAACGATGCAGAACGTTAAAAGCGTCCGTAATAAAAAAGATTTAAAATATCAAAAACAATTAAATAATTTAATTAAATATTTAAAAAGCCGTGGCAGCTCAGAGAGGACCAGTCCCTACTGACGGCGCTAGTTCACGAACATGACGCATGGATTAGCACCATTCAGCTCAACCATTTTCAAGGGAGTTAAATGATCCAACACACGGCCACCATCAGCGAGACATTGGAGTGAGCACACGTTAACATGATATAACATCACGCCTCTTTTCCCCGATGAATTAGGCAAAGATGCACACATTGTACACTAATGTCAAGTTTCCACGTCTCAAGCAATAGGGGGACGGCCTTTTGCCTTCAATGGAGCTCAAAATCAGACTTCGAGCTACTGAGAAATTTCTAATGGAAGAAACCAATAACACTCAGGCTGGGAATGGAACCCAATACCTCGCTCATCAGTAGCTCTTACGACCACACGCTAGACCAACGCGACACTCACACACATTAAAATAGGAAACAATGTTAAAACATTTAAAAAGAAAAACTATGAAAAGCAAATTTATTTCAGCGGTTTACATATTGCACCCTTGAATGATATTCAAAATAATATATTTAAATTTAAATTAATTGTAATAAAAACGTTCGACAAACGGTGCGCATCTGTGTAGTGTAAACAACAATTTATTCGTTTTTCTTTTATGCACAGGATTATGCAATAATTTAAAAAGAAAAAATATACATAAAAATATATTCCAAACCTAATTCAGGGCAGTGAAAACCCAAGCCGCATTATTACAAAACAAATCTCTAATTTTAGTCAGAGCCTAAACCTTCGAACCAGTTATTGTATTTTGAGTTTTATTTTAAGCACCATAAAATTCCTAATACAAAATTGAGAATCTGAACTCGAGTTTGACTTAATAAGAACTTTAACATAGTCGAAATACAGTTCGAAATTCAAAGTTCGATGGTTCAAACCTGGGACTAAACCTGGTTTTGTAATGGTCGATAGGATCTTTAAAAAAAAAACACCCACCATAAACAGATTCAATAAAAAGAACTGACCTGGCACCTCCAAATTGTCAGGATCCACATCATCATCAAAGTCTGAGTCGTCAGATGGTGTCGGCGGATTGTCCTCGTCATCATACGCTGACCGTTTAGACTAGAAAAGAAAAAAAAAATACATACTTACACAAGAAAGGCCAGTCATATCCGTAGGCTAGAACGTGGGGCATAATCTGTTTATACTGAGACTCCCTTTACAATGTTGCAATTTATTTGAGACTCACTTGTAAAGACTACATTATGCGTGTGGTGTTCAGTCTAGCAGCTAGATCCATAAAAATAATCCAGCTAGACTCTAGATAGATTATTTTATGCACACACACTAGATGACTAGACCAACGAATCAATTAAAAAATTTCAGTCAAAATGTTTTTATTTTTAGTCTGCCTGCTTTCTCGCCACTGTGCATCAGACAAAAATAAGTAGTGCTACCAAATACAGTTCTTTTTTCGTATTATATTATTAAGTACGGGTTTTCCCTCGCAAGCCCTATCCAACTTCCTCAGATAAATTGGGGAAAAACCCAAATGTGTGCCAGCTATAGTCCCCATGTAATATGTGACTCATCACCACAAACTAATAGATGCAAGAATCTTCTGCACACTGTGTAGGTAACTGTTTACACTCAAAAAGCTTTAAAAACCTTTTTACAAAAAATAACAACAGATTTTAAAAATAACGACTAGAAAGTCTTTTTATTATTTTATATTGCTGAAGGCTCCCGCCGACAGGCGCGACGCGACAGTGCGATGCGACCCTAGTAGAATAAAATCGGCTCGCGTGTCACGCGCCTGTCTGCTTTCGAAACTAAAATTATATTTCACACTTTTTCGTAGTTTTAATTTTCACCTTTTAGTTAGTAGTTCAATTGAGGGTAGTTTTCTCCCAATTTCCATTTAATGAGGAAGCCTAATTATTTCCAATCATAATGGATTTTGTTTCATCGCAAAAGATCATTTAGGTTTTAAAAGTTCCATAAAAAATGTTTAGTTTTTTTTAAATATTTTTTTCGTCGATAAAATTAAGCATAGATTCTCTCATTGTGATATGTGCACATTATAAAGACTCACACTGTAAATACGAAAAAATTATATCACCACAAAAATGTATTTAAAATAAAAATCATTGTCATACTATCACTCAGATAACCTTCACCAACCAAAGAATTCAATTGCTAGGACTTGTATTTGACCTTGGCTTCTTTCTAGCTAGAAATAGCTCAAGTTCATTTTCTTCCTTACCAACATATTCAGTGAGTTTGGTTTGTTTCTTTCTTATTATTCATAGCATGACTTGTGTTTTTGCACTAATCTGGATATTCAACAATGTAGGTAACTTTTTGTCTTTGGTTTTGGCCAATTTGTGAAAAACTGGAAATTAGATTACTTTATTGAGTCAGTCATTTTATAAACGAAGTTTAAAATACATGTAGAATGCTATGTTATTTATCTGTAGGTACAGTCAAACGCACATTAGTGGTCACACTTTCAGTACAAAAGTAGTTGCCACTGTACAATACAAAGGCACTGTCATGTCTAATGGTTCCACTGAAGTACATACTAAATTAGCTAAATTGTTATTACACCTATTTTTCTAATACAAATGATTCATCACCCTCCCATCCTTATCCGAATTTTTAAGTATTTGTACAACAATCATGTCTTTTTCTTCCATACTTTTCAGTTGTTGTAATAATGGTAGTCACTCCCTTGGCAGCCATACTTTTTACAAAGAACATCCATTGTGTCTTTGATCTCCCTTTACTGTTATAGTTCTCAACATTCATACTCTTCTTCACAACAAGTTTTCATCAAGATGTTGCTGATTGACTTTCCTAGAAATAAATGGGGTGGATGTCCCTTTAAAACCCTTCAATCTTTTGGGACTGGATCTCTACTTTTTGCTTGATAAAATATGTGAGGGAGGGAGGGGGGTTGTGATTCATCTGTGTTTACAGTAAGTCATGGTTCCTCTGTATTATTTTGGATGTAATTGTGTTTGGTGTTTGTTAATGAAGATTAAATTGATTCAATGTGATTGCATAGATCAAATCAATCTTCCATTCATAGTGGAAACCATGGTACATGAATGTTTCTTAAGCTTTATGATTTTTTTTTGTATAAAATCTGTATCTTTACATAAAACAAAATGTTAACAATCATCACAATATAAGTTTAAACAGAATTGGATTCAAATATCTTTTTTTTTTTCAAGAAAATATATGTTCATGCATTGCACATACAACCAATATTAAAAATTAATATTATTCTGTATACAAATATTTCTTCTTATCGCTTGTAATTATTCTGTTTCTCAACCTGATATGCAGCAACAATTAAAAAAAAAATTAAGAAAGATTGAATTTTGCAAAATAAGTGATGTGATATTCAAACATCAGGGAATGGGCAATATTCAAAAACCAAGCTACTGAGAACCATGTGAGTCAATTAGGAAAAATGACCAAATTGATGGCCACAGCCACATTGAAGGTATACAGTAATAAATAATAATGATGGTGATAGAATATATTTTTGAAGACCTTGAGTTTGTTTAGATAAGCATTATCTAAATGTCAACTTTTGTTTAAATATATATATTATGTTTATTTCACATTTCATTGTAACAGCATGTTTAAATCATAGACCGTTGTTAGTCATGAAATATTATTTGTTTTATGTCATTTTTATAGAACAAGGAAAAGCATTAGGTATGTCACCTAAATGTTGCATGGTCTAGATAATATTATGTTTTAATGCTAAAAGTTGGGAGGTAGGGACCAAGATTTATCATTTGCATCTCCATTATTAATTAAAGACAAAATTAGAATAAAAATGTAAACATTCACACTCACATTTTTAAAAGTAAATTTAATTTGATGAACAATTTGTTTAAGGTGCTTTAAAAATTATGTTTTTAATGACTTCAATGTTATCCATCCATAATTAATTACATGCAAGGTTACAATAATCAACCAAATCTTAAAAAAAGGAAAACATTATCATAGACAAGTTTTATGAGTAGGTAACCAGAATAACACTAAAGTCTTGGCACAGTCAGTCTTATTACATTACCTATAGTTGGCAAAAGCACCAAAATACAGTAAAAACCTTACATAACTGATAACATGGTTTTATAATGCTTTTTATGACTATTTTACTTTCCACCATGATAAGTAAATGCATGCATTGAGCAATTTCAAAAATTCCATCTTATAGCTTTCAAATCTTATTAAATACTCATTTAGGGGAAGTGTATTACGAATAGAGCGTAAATATAAGCGAATGGTACTGATTTCAGTCTCCAAACTAAAGATATCATCGATCTCGATGCGTTAACACCGCATTGTACTAGTGTGCTAGACACAGTCACAGTGCAGTACTTCAAGACGTATTCTAACACTATACCTAGAACCTTCCAAGAAAATCAATACAGCCACACCCAGCTTGAATAATTAAGTCCCCGGGAAGACGATCAAATTAGTGATATAACAATGATACATTATATTATTATCACATGTGAGATCGACATCACCTTAGGACAGTTTTTTTTGGTTAGAAAAATTGAAAACAAAGAAAAAAAACGAAAAAATCTTGTTTTTGGACCTCCGCTTACATTTGAACCCTATTCCTTAGATAATCCTGGTAATTATAATAGCCATCAGGAAGAAAAATGAGGAAAACACATTTTTCAGCGAAGTAAAGTTTGTAAAAAAGTATCAAAACAAAAAACTATCATTACCATTTTTTTAGTTCAATGTGACGATTTGAAGCACTACAATATTTCAGCTATTAACGTAACCGATTCACAGTTTTATTATAACACTTCTGTTTCACACACTTAGGAAATATTAGCGAGACACTTCTTTCACGATAATAAAAAACGCAGACGTCCGAACGGCGGTCACTGCCTCCGCCATATTAAAAAAGCAGAGAGAAAAGAAACATTCGTTTCGGATACATGCCAGAACTTCGCGAGATTTTGTGCATGGGCATTAAAATGTATGACTGTCCAAGAATATTTTAAATTTTATTAAAATACGCAAGGGTTTTTAAAATAGCGTTATTATAAAATATTTGAAGTATTCATACATGGTAAATTAAAGTTGCTTATCGTGTCTGTCTGTAGTTATCTGTGGCGTTGTCCTTCTCTTTCTAGAAAGTAATTTGTGGTAAAACTGTGCGAAGCAAGGACGGAGATATTCATAATTTGAATTAGATAGGTAGATAATTCCTGCCCATAAGTTGTATCCAAACGTACTAAGAAAGCAGCGGATTAGCCTAATGGATCCATAGATATTTTGACAATACCTGTCAGATAAATACTGTTTACATCTGACAGTAACCATAATATTTATGGTGGCAACCACAGACCACAGGGGATTGGGGAGCCTGCGAAATTCAAATCTTTACGTTTTCTACACAGAACTTACTATTTTAATTACGAAGACTAAGATTTTCAAGACAGTGTGACAAGTAAAAGTCATCCGTCAATTCTCATAATTGACACATGATGACATATTTACATGAAGTTATATACGGTTCCAAAAAAATAACGATAGAAAAAATAAGTAGTATGTACTTAATGTTTTTATTATTTTTCTAACAGTCAGACAGTCTTAATGAATCGTCTAGCGCGTACTCAACAGAAGAATTCAGCTGAGCTGGGCAGCGTTTGGGAATACATATTCCGCTATTCGTCGATTCTTTTTGTATATTATTCCACAGAGCCATTTCTTAAAATATATATTTATTGCTATTTCTATAATTATATTACGACTTACGAGACGTCGAAATTCACGGTACGGCTGGTCCATAAATTCTATGTCACTCATAGAGCTGCGAGGCATCAGAGGGAGAACCTAAGTTGTCGACATAGCTCACAGAAGTACCGCAGTGGAAGGCTATGTACACCCCGTTGTAATGGTTAAAATTGTTGAGGGTTTGTTCTTCTGGTCGGCACTTTCGTTTTTTTAGTACCTACACAATGTTCGAAACCTGAATCCTGTTCTGTTTCTCTAGAGAGTCTAGACAGTACAACGCAAAGACTACTATAGTATACGTACAACGTCCGACCGTGGTCCGACGGGTCATCTAGTACTTAAATGTCGCCCACGAAATCTATTTCCCTCCCTACCCAAAAAGATTGAATTTAAATCATAGTTGCTAAATAGTGCCCTTTGCTTGCTTCAACGGCGCGGTCGGAGTGACCGCGTAGAACGTTCAAATAAACGCGCCCATAGAGAGAGGCTGGAACAGTGGCGTAACTATAGGGTGGCAGGACTGGCAAAATGCCACGGGCCCCCGGCCTGACGGAGCCCCCGGACCGAGAGGCTGCGAGCTCAAAAGTGACCTAACATGTATAACAAAATTTAGTAAAAATTATAAATTTGGGGCCCCATGCAATGGATTTGCCAAGGGCCTCAGATGTTATAGTTACAGCACTGGCTGGAATTTGACAATTTCAACAGAACGTAAATAAAACTCCACACATTCATATGTTCACTTTGATCTTTAATTGGAAACCAAATAAATTATCAATTTGAAACGAATTATAAAATAAAAAATGCCAATTTTTAAGTGAAAAACTGAATATCACAGGATGGACAATACTTTTGACAGACACGTCTTCACGCTAGCCACTATTGAAATAGGGAGAGAAAGCAAGGTCGCTTAGAATTTGTAAAAAGAACAAAAACGTTTTAAAATATTGTAGTGGCTTGTGTGAATTTACTTGTGGTTATTCATTAAGTAGTCATATGATGATGTGGTATATTTACATTGATCTTTATAAAGCACTGGAGTCTTGTGATACTAGTTCGATATTTGTCTAATGTTTCAACAACATTGAAGATACTGGATCAATGTAAATCAGCCTTGAAATGGATATTACTTTGAATATACATAGAACTTTGACTTACTTATACATCATTAACATAATATTAATCGAGAAAAAACCACCATTTACATTTTTTTTTTCATATAGCTTCAAACCACCAGCATCAAGTCAAGTTTCATCTTATTTTCTAAAATCCTATACTAATTAACAGACTTGCGAATAATTTACATACATTCGTGTCAGAGACGCTCTTTAGAAACGTAGACAAGGTATTTACAAGGTTCACAATACCGTATTAATCTAGAAACTCGTACCTAAACTGCAAGATTTTGGGCCTTAACCTTTTGAACGCCGTGGTCGGATATAGTAGCCGACAAATGAAAATGTACCCATCACGCCACTGTCGGCTAAGATATTTTTTTTGTGGCTTGGCGTGGGAGGCTACTCTTATGCGTTTACGATCTGGCGTTCAAAAGGTTAAAACCGGAACAAGGGCCCATAAGGGCGACACACGGATAATGTTCTTGTAATGGGCATTTTATTATACATATTATTATATTTATTACTAGTTGCTGCCCGTGTCAATGTTTGTTTTTTTTTTCTACTTGGGTGTCTTTCAGTGACTTGCTTTCAAAATAAACATCTGGCGAGACGAAAATCTGTGTTGCGTTGAAAAATGCGTTTGCACCATGAATGTTATTATGTAGATAGATGTTTCGAAACTTAACGCATAAAAAAAACAATTTACTTTCGCATCGCACAAACCAGCATTAAGTTCTATGAGAGATTTCAAAAGTGCTTGTGTGAATATTTGACAGTGAGAAAGCTGTTAACCTTTTGAACGCCATCGTCACATATACGTGCCAAACAAGTGCATGTCCACTGTCCTGTACGCCAACGACTAATATGTTACATGGCAACAAGACTATAACACGAAATAAACAATTAAATCATACTTTTGTGAGTGTTTAAATAGATATCTTAAAAATTGAAGCTCTCCTACGTACCTATTTAATGACATGAAACAAATTAAAAGGCACCATGGATATTGGGAAATTCATAACAAGAAGAAATAAACTTACAGCTTGGCGTAGAGGGCACGAGCGTACGTTTATACTCTGGCGTTCAAAAGATTAAATTAATGCCTTCGCTATACAACATCATGTTCGATGTACGAATTTTAAAAGCATAGAGAACCCGACGCGACGCTTAACTATTTTGTACATCAACTGTTACGAATTCTAGAAACAGGCTGTGTTGGAAGCCTAATGCATTAATATTGTCACCAATACTCATACCAAGATTTTAATATTGTCATTCAGTTGAAAACTAAGGTCGCCCAATCTTGTCAAGACGTAGTTGGATGTGTATCTAAAATCGCTAACTGGCGATGCCATTTGATTGCTTTTGTTGACAGCAACAAACTACATCACGCCAATGAATGGAATTCATTGAATGGTTTTTATTCAACGCTGCGACGTTCAACTAGTTGAACGAGTCTCTGAGCTACATCTACTGACCTGATATAATACTAATTTAGGAGAAGTCTACCAATATCGTCAGGTTTAAAAAAAAAACAACTCTTAAAAATCAGCTCTTTCATGCATTACTCACAATATATGACCATATCTCACAATCTAAGATGTGAATTTCAATTTCAACGTAAGTTTTTAATTCACTCAGTTCGTCGAGATTGCGTTTTCGAATTTAGTCGAAGACCTAACGAGTCAAATTCGTAAACGTTCGTTGAGGAATTCAATCTAAGTAGTTGATTCATATACCTACAGTTAACATTAATATGTTGACAGGAGATCAACGGTTGATTCAACTGGTTCATTGATTCAACGCCCATCGCTATCGGCCGTATTGTACGGCTGGGTATGGCTGTAGAGCCTCAATAGCGTTTTTTGATCGAGGCGCAGTTATTTGCAAGTTTATACTTAAAAGATGTAAAAATTGATCATTCATTCAGGTACCTACATAAACAATAAAAGAGCTTTCGTAAAATATTAATATTTTACAAAATCTTTTTTACACAATATAAAATCCTTTTACTTGACTCTTTATATCCATCAATATTCATGTATTTTTTTAAAAAGAATGCTGGTAAAAGTGCTGCATGCAAAAGTATACTCCTAAGTTCACTAGGATAAGAGTGAATTCACAAGCTCACAATAGCCAATAAAAAAAGTGTTGCACTGGTCCAATATAACTACACTGTCATCTGCCTGCCTTTTCCCAACTATTTTGGGGTCAGCTTCCAGTCTAACCGGATGCAGCTGAATACCTCCACACAACCCAGTTACTGGATAATACCTCTTGATAAAACTGGTTGTCAGACTTTTGGGCTTCTAACAACTTGTAACGGCTATCAAGATAAGACCAACAGCTTAACATGCTTTTTGCTGTCTTGGAATGTAAACATGGTCCCTTATCCACCAACCAACCAACCGCAGCAAGAGTTGCTTAACCAGATGCATCAACCCATGCTAGTGTTATTACTTAGCCAGAAGCCCTCCAATATTACTAGACTGTGTTGAAAAACATAATGATATCTATATTGATATCTTAGTAATGTATTACATAGCATTTACTATTTACAAAACTTATAATAACCGAGGCAACAAAATTTGACACAATAATAGCATAGACTTTGAAACATTATCAAAATGTTATAATAATCTAGCTTTTCTCAATGATGAATGCATACAAAATGCAACATTATCATCTACAACATACCTTATGACTTTTATTCTTTGCCTAAAATATTTCTATGTCTTTGTACTCAATCGTCAACCTCTAACTCAAGCTCAATGTCCGCAAGACTGATTTTCCGTAGAGTGTTGATGACCATGTATCTTGAGAACATGACATACAGGTATCGGAACCACACCATTTGGGAGCGGTGTCGCTTCATCGCGCGGACGACGCGCCGACACTCGGTCCAGCGAAGGAAATATCTGGAGTGAAGAAAACAATTTATCGACAAGATACATCACAAAAATGCATGCACAAAAAGTCTTTTTATTGGGCATATTTGAGACAATGGAACAGGAGACGGTTTTAAACAATTAGCTTTTATATCTGTGAAGGCAAGGTAATTAGCAATTTAGTTAAATATATTATTATTGTTATTATAATTTTATTAGTGTTTTTACTAGTTTGTGTGCACCAAATGCTATGTGCATAAATTCAAATATTTAACTCACCTTTTAGAAGACAGTATAAAACTTAGTGGGAGGTCCAAGAATCCGATGTATTTTCGGAATAAATTTACTGAATCTAATGTGTATACCGCACATCCTGGAAATGGAAAATACTACAGTTAAATATTATTGGCTCATTAATTGGATAAATTATAAGTGCGAACATAGCTCGGTGTGTTTGTTTGTCTTCATACTTTAATAGCTGTGATACTGATGTAATGCAGTTTAAAAAGACCATAACCTTGGTTTGGACATAAAACACTTTTATCTGCCGGAATTTTGCTCCCGCAGGCATATTCACAGACTACAGCTAATAAACTATATATATTTTTGTGTAAGAATAAATTAAGTAAATAAATATTATACTTGCTTTCAGGCACTAAC
This sequence comes from Hyppa rectilinea, assembly GCA_951799385.1. NCBI lineage: Eukaryota > Metazoa > Arthropoda > Insecta > Lepidoptera > Noctuidae > Hyppa > Hyppa rectilinea. Next base: position 16,297,607 of record OX637321.1, on the reverse strand, counting down.
TTCTCAACAAACATGTAAGCAACCGCATAGAACACGGCTGAGTGATTCGCATGAGCCGACACTCCTCCCCTATCAAACGTAACAAGTGTATCAATATCTATGGCTTCTAAGTGATGGTTTATTAATTTAGCTAACACCGGTACAGGCCACTGAACTTTCGGGTCATCCTTTAGCCTGTCATCCATTATTATACAAATATTCTGGTTTGGTACACCAAGCTCTTGACATGCATCCCATAATTCTTTCCGTCTTATGCAACCTTTTCCTTCGTAGTTACCTGCGAATAAAAATATGAGGTTGAAATATAATATGTACATAGCTGTTACTGATTTGGTACTGATGGTGGGAATTTCAATTTCGTAAGGGATGTAATATGTCCTGTATGTATGACATTTGGCATATCGTCAATCGATATCTTATTAGCAATTGGCAACTAAGTTAAATCAATGTAATCTACAATCACCTGATTAACATTTTGACCTTTAGAATTTGTAAACATGAAAGGACAAATATAATTCAAAGATGAAATAATGCCACAAACCATTAGATAAACACAGGACATGTACGTCGGCACCCTGTTCGCACAAGCGGAAGATCGTGGGGCCGAAAAACATGCATTCATCATCCGGGTGCGCTACGACCATCAACACCCGTTTGGCGCCTAAAGCACCGCGCGTCCGTGTCGGCAGCCGCCGGGCGTAGCGCCGGTACACCACACAACACACCAAGAAGTAACCCAACAGCCATAAGCTTATATATAATGCGAAATTCCGAAAATACAACAACAGTTCCGCGAGAAACTTCACGTAAAAATTGTAGAAAAAATCTATGTCATATGGCGAGTCATTAAGTAACATTTCTGACTAGAACTAAGGGAACTATTGGTCGGCACAATTAATCTAGTTGTTTGTCATGTATTTTAAGTAGTTGTTAGCATTAAATCTTATTTACAATAAATTTTGAAAAATCTAAATTGTACTTTCTGATATCGTCATTGTGACGTTTATACTAGTATTGCCAGAGTAGGACAAAAAAGTACTCTGTGGAGTAGGAGTACTTTTTATATAGCTGACAGTTGAGTGAGTTTGACTTATAGTTCGATCTGTTAGTGAGGTGGCCCCGCCCAAACACTAAATTGCTCTAGATTTCCTTAGAGCATTTAACCTATGGAGATGGCAAGCGGCGAATCATCGAACAACTTTTTTTGCCACTTTTTGCGGGGGGCGAGGAAAACACATATAGCACACTTCTTAAATTTGACAACCACACACAGAGACATGCTTCCTATTGCTACAAACGCTCACATAGAAATTCTAGACACACTGTAAAAAAACACATACACATTGACAAATTTGTGCGTATCTATGCAATTGTCCTACGACAACAAACACAAACTACTAGTGTTGAGGCACAAGGAATGAGTGGTATTTCATTTCATGAATGAACGAATAAAAAGTTCTGTTTTCTTTTCTTGGAAAAAATACGTTTAATGATTAGTGCCTGCGAAACTACGTAGGTAGCCGCCAGTAATCACAAAACAATTTATAGTGCTATAGAAAAAGAACGATTGTATTTATTTTTATAGTCAATTTTTTTTTCTTATTTCTCAATAATATTATATTGATTGCATATCATTCTGCATTTAGGGTCGGCAATTCGGAATTCATACCCCTTTCTTTAAAGCGGGCTTTCATTTATATACACGTGTCAAAAATGTAGAAAGGGGACAATATCAATACATAGTATAGTCGGTTTCTCTGTCCCTATATCCCTATGTATGCTTAAATCTTTAAACTACGCAACGGATTTTGATGCGGGTTTTTGTAATAGATAGAGTGATTCAAGAGGAAGGTTTATGTGTATAATTTGTCGGCATATTTTGCGGGCGAAGCCACGGGCGGAAGCTAGTAAATAATAGAATAAGATAATCAATCAGATGTACTTTTATTATTTTTTTATGAATGACAGTTTTACACGTCGGTTTTATTGTTTTGCAGTCCGGTGTTGCAAAGCTAAATGATGTCAAAGTTAAAGTCACATCATTTATGTCAAATAGGCACAAAGAAAGGCACTTTTGAACGTGCTCACAATATTTACAAACATTCTAAAAGTTAATAAATCAATCAATGTGAGAGGTAAAGTTATTCCAAAATGTTAAAATATGTAGTATGGTACAACATTATAAATTATTTATTACCTAATTTACTAAGCAACCAGTTTGATTTTGTCTGGACACTAGATTGTCCTGTGGAGCGGGACCAGTATATTTCCAAGCATCCTTATCCTTTATATAATCCTCTAATTTGTTATAAGCTTGTTTACAAAGTATACTTTTAATATGAGTTTAAAATTTTCTGTCATTTGATTGCAATACAATTCTGTTATTTTGTTTTTCCGTGTGTACTTCACGTAGTAACATTTGTTGATATTTAGTACCATTTTGTTATCGTTACACCATCGACTTAACGCGTCGATATCGCTTTGAAGAAGTTCAGTATCGTCAATAGACTCGAAACTCTAGAGAATTTGAGATCGTCCGCGTATGTACATATTACATTCCGAATATTTGAGTCAGTGCTGGCGATTGTACTACGTTTTTTTAACAGCGTACCTACGCGGTCCGCGGTGGATTATTAGATTTCGACGTCATATTTAGCTATCTATTGTAATTATTGTTTCATTTCAAATTTCATGAGCTATAAAAACTCACTACGAAACGAACAAACTATTATTCTTTTATTATCCTAAACATACAATGAAAATAATTTAAATCGACTTCCAAAGAACTTTTATAGTTATTTTCTTTTTATTTCAAGCTGACTTGTCCAGATACATACACAAAAAACTGGTTACTGAACCTATTTACTGAAAACATCATTTATTTGGCGAATCATTCATTCGCGTTGTCCCAGCACTATGCAAATCCTACCCCTGTACTACTTTAGCGCTACCTACGTACCAATGTATTTTTTCTATCGTTACGTTGATAACGATTACTTCGACATTGTACGTAATTAAAAATATTTTAATGTATAATTTATATTTACAAGTGATAGGAAACACCATGGTTTCGAAAATTTGAAGTGGCAGATCGCTTTTTGCACGAGGATACTGCACAATTAACCATTTCTTAGGAGGACTTCCTTGCGACACAATACGATACATAATGGCGGCGGTTGGCGAATGAACTAGTTTTATAGAACGTGTATGGCCGTATGACCAATTGGTCATGGCAGAGGGGTACGCTTAGCTATGCCATCTCCATAGGTTAAATGCTCTAAGTAGATTTCTCATGTCTTGATCTTATCAATCGATGCAACGAATCCGAACAAGAGTTGAGTAAGGATTTTGGAAGAAGAATATTATTAAAATCTCTAGAGAACAGTAGTTTATGTTTAACAAGTCACATAATTACCAGTGAGACCCTATTTAAGAAAATTAAAAGTTTGGATGTTACTAAAGGAGCTGGACCAGATGGCATACCTCCAGTATTTATTGTAGCTTGTGCTGAGGAGTTAGTATACCCACTTATGCTTATATACAACAAATCCTTAGAGTCGTACTTAGAGTTAGTAGAGTCGGCGTATTCCCTTTGAAATGGAAAATGGCTAAGGTGGTGCCGATTCATAAATCTGATAACAATTATAACATATCTAACTACAGGCCCATCTCAATTCTCTCAACGTTTGCAAAAGTGTTTGAGTCATTACTATCCCCGCATTTCCGAAACCATCTAGTCCATCTAAAATTATTCATTAGCGATCATCAGCACGGTTTTATTGGATCACGATCGACAAGTACCAATCTGGTTTCCTTCACGGAACTTTTGACTGAAGTTCTTGACTCTGGTCACCAGGCTGACGTCATTTATACGGACTTCAGCAAGGCTTTCGATAAAGTTTCCCACAAAATCCTGTGTTATAAGTTGCGCGCTTACGGTATCGCTGGTAACTTGCTTGAATGGGTGACTTCATACTTGGATAATAGGTCTTTTTTTGTCGTGGTGAACGGTTATCAATGTGACGTACATAATATCTCATCTGGAGTCCCACAAGGCTCTCACCTAGGACCCATATTTTTCAACTATTTTATTAATGACATCCCCAGCTGTTTCCGGCACTCTAACATTTTCATGTATGCGGATGACTTAAAGTTTCTCAGAATTATCAAATCTGACACGGACTCTTCACTCTTGCAGACGGACCTTGATAGTCTCATTCAATGGTGCAAAGATAATCAAATGCATCTGAACTCAAAGAAATGTTACTACGTAAAATACACGAGAAATAATAATGTTATAAAGACAGAATATTGCATTAAAGAGACAACATTAAAGAAGTGGACACTATACGTGACCTCGGAGTTTTGTTTGATCAAAAATTAACCTTTTCACCGCATTTAGACCACATAATTAAAAAAGCGTTTTGGATAATGGGATTTGTCATAAGACAATGCAAAGACTTTTCGCTTAGCATCTAGCTATTTCTGTAGGTATAGCCAAAAAAATACGTTCTTACAAAGACAGATTGAAATTCTTCAAAATGCACACCTTGGAACATCGGAGACGTTTAAATGACGCAATGTTTGCAGCTAAAATTTTGAAAGGAATTATCGACTCACCGCCGCTGCTTGCACTCATTAAGTTTTATGCTCCGTCGATAATTCCGCGTAGACCTATTACCCCACTTTGTCCTCCAAGGAGAAGAACGGTGTTGGGATCTAACTCTCCATGTCTCCATGTGCCAGGTTTTGTAGGGTCATAAATGGTTGTAGCGATGTAGTCGATTTCCACTTTGATTCTCTCAATAAGCAAAAATGTAAAATCATGAACTGTTTATCTGATTCAAAGTAACACTAAATGTTCATTTGGTCATTTATTATTATAACTGTTCAAGGATAATGTCTTAAATCTTTAGCAATTATGTTTAGTTTTAAGTATGCTTGTATATTTTACTGGTATCTGTAGCCAAAAATGTTTTTTTTTTTGTTAAGTGGTGTTTACCTTTATGTAATTGTTATACTGTGTAAAGTTTTAAATGTATGTTTCTCAAGTAAGTTCCAAGTGTAAACAATTGTTGGTAGACCAAATAAATAAATGCAATAAAAGTACAGGTTGTAATTTTTACAGATTTTAGGCGGTTCGATTCCCGGGTGTGGCAAGCAAAATTTTGAAAATCTTTGAATCTTTTCTTTTCTTTCTTTCTATTCAAAAATAAAGGAATGTTTTCTTTGAGTACAATTTTCTATCTACAGTATTAAGAGTACTTTCCCTCCAGGTGGCGTTACAAAATTCCACCCTGTATAGTAGTCGCAAGTATCACATCGGTGAAGGAAAAACTTTGGGAGGTATCTGGACTTATAGCGACTACTACAATACCCCAATACCCAACAGTTGGTACTGTTGAGTAGTAAAAAAAAATGAAAGCCAGGATAGTAGAAAATTAAATTTTCTTATATGTTTTTGCAATTTGCAAGTAAGTATCAGGTTATCAGTATTTATGACCGCGAATCGTATTTTGATAGATATAATTCACAGCGCAAAATGGGTGCTGAGTTGCGTTATCATTCTAGTTCGAGACATGTTTTGACTCAATTATCAAAGTATAAAAAAAAATCTTTTAAATCATTTTTGTTTTGTTGTAAGATCAAATTAGATTTTTAAACAGATTAGGTTTAGTTTCAGCTGTTATGCTACATTAGAGAAATCGGCGACGCCGGCCGCACGAATACATTGTCGTGGGATGTTGAACGAATTCTATGAAAAAAAAAACATGTGACAGCATTAGTTGTCAAAGTTGTTGGTATTGTTCACTGTCTAATGTTTTTCTGTATTTGACGTCTTCCTTCGCAAAAATATTAGACGACATATTAACTATTATTCTGAGATTGTGAATTTCTGTTATCCCGCGTGCTATTCAAGATGATACAGCCCGACTACCCATCAGCCTTAGGCTTGCTGGCCCATTTAAACTCGGACGAGCTGAAAGAAATGTTAAATGACGACACTAAATTCGATACCGTGTTAAAGGATGTAAAACAGGTACAACAATGTAATTATTTAATATTAGTGTGTAGTTTACATTATATTGACTAAGCTTACTGAATGGTTTACTTAATGTTCTTCTGATATGGTTTTTTTTTGCGCACATACTGCTGATAAAGTTGTTCAGAGGATGAGTCATTGTTTTAATTAAATGAACATGCTATCTTCAGTGTACATTGATTGATAATAAAAGAGCTCTACGTTGTTACTTCATGTTCATCATATTCGTTTTAAAAAGGAACATAATTACTGCTGCATTTAAATTTAAAAAGAATATAAAAAAAATAACAAAAATGTACCAGAACAAGTTCTTTGTTGTTAATTATATAGGTATCTCTTGTTCAAATAAACACAAGAGTAAGAATAATTGTGATATGATGCAGATGAACTTCTTGCAATAAGATGTTGCCGCTATTGTCTGTCTGACATTGATTTTAAAACCTCAAAGTGTGTGAATACTGCAATCTTATTGGGACTTATATTATAATCGAAACATTTGGGCTTAAAACAATAGTTTTTCGAGTTATTACGAAGTGGTTTGTCGACTCTTCACATGGCTAGAGGACGGGACTAATTTTTGGTCAAAGAATCTTCCTCATAGGCTGGTAGCATTTCTATACAATGTGTTAATGACAGCAATGTGATTGAGATACCCTATGATTATTCCCCATCCTTTATTATATACTTGTACATATTATTAATTATATTTTAAGACTAGATAGAGAGACTATGAAATAGAGCATGTTAGGATACAATAGAAGAAACTAAGTTGTTCAAAAACTAAATTCATATTTGCATGTGAAAAACAAGAGCAAAGCAGTTTCAAATAAAAAAAAAAACATTGTTTCATCCAGGTAAAAGATTGGGAGACAGAACGGGAGATGACAATAGCCAGCAACAGGTCTCTTGCCGAGTTCAACCTTAGCAAGGAACCTGAACTCGAGGATGTCAAGCAACAGGTGCAGGAGAAGTCTGAGATGGGTGAACAGCTGTGTACTCGCATCCAAGAGCTGCTTGAAGAATATAGTGAGTCTACTGTACACTTTGTTAAAGACCCTATTAAGTATACTCAAATTTTTCTTTCTCTATCCATGTGTGTGTGAATTTAAGTGGTGCTTGCTTAAAACCCAGTCTCAGGGACTCGTTGCATTGGACCATTTTTTGTTTTATATATTTCTAGTCACGTCTGGCTAGGCCCAGAGTTGTGGTTATACCTACTATAACTCTCAATTTTGACTTTCCTTGTCATCAGAAACAAAATCAGCAGGCATATCGCCGGATACAACCCAAGCTCTGCTACAAACAGCTGCAGCAGAGTCTGAGGAACAATCAGAAAATCTAGCTCAAGACTTCCTTTCCGGGAAGATTCCGGTCGAAAAGTTTCTCGAAGATTTCGAACCAGCTCGCAAGAACATGCACTTACGGAAGTTTAAAGCCGAGAAGATGGCTGAACTACTCAGATCCGGAAGCCACAGCTCGTTTGGTAATGGATTCGCTAAGCCGTACTTACCGTATCCCAGTTACGGGGCGCCACAAGGGGCGCCGAACGTGCCATACCCCATGGGACCACTGAACATGCCGATGCCAGGCATGTATGGAAACCATTTTTGAATTCTGTGTTCATAGATCTCGTTTTCTATAGATTATTAATTTGTAGATTTAAAATATAAATATGAATCAAATATTGTTTTATAGTGACTTGTTGTGCCATCACTGGCCTCACTTTAAAATGTCTATGTCACAGAAAGAACATACTCTATTAAGTCATGATTGATTGACTGATTGATAACCTACAAATGATGTATATATGTGTCAAAAAGTAGAACTTTTGGATACAATGGCTCATATTTGACAGCGGTCGATATATTGAGTATAATATTCGATTTAGTGCCCTTATTCACAATGCATTTATTTGAGTTCGGCGCGGTTGGTATACTATACAACCGCGCCGACCTTAAATAAATGCATTCCTCCTCAAATATATTGGGATAAGAGCAAGATGAATAACAATGATTTAGTTAAGACTATAGCGAAACTGGTTTGAACGCCAGAGCATAAACGCACGCGCGTACCCTCCACGCCAAGCTACAAATTTATTTTCTCCTTGTAATCATGAATTGCCCAATACCCATGCTGTCTTTTAATTTGTTTCGTGTCATTAAATACGTACGAGAGCTTCAATTTTTAGATATCTATATAAATACTCACAAAAGTAATGTTTTTATTGCTTATTTCGTGTTATAGTGTTGTTGCCACTGTCACATATTGGTGTCGTTGGCGTTCAGGGCATGCGCTTGCTTGTCACGTATAGGTGACAATGGCGTTCAAAAGGTTAAGTGGCGGTGCTTGGGGGAGGCCTTTGTCCAGCCGTGGACATCTTAGGTAATAGGGTCTGGTCTCCGCAACTCTTCGTCAATGCGCGTAGTTATGCTGTGTACAAAGAGTGGAGGTCTTTCTGCTGAAATGATAATGGTGATGACGTCTAACGTAGGTAGATCGGGTAGAACCATCTATTTTTAACCGACTTCAAAAAAAGGAGTAGGTTCTCAATTCGACCGTATTTTTTCTTGTAATAAAGTTGGAAAACTCTCCAAGAATTTGTAGTAAAGTTGAGAAACTCAAAGAAATTTGACAGATTGGGGTAACTGGATGTGCTAGCCTCTGTACAAACTTCTCAAATGGTTGCTGTACAAGAATATTGGCTGCAAACTCGGCCTAATACACTGGACCCCAAGTTTCGTCAAGGTGGCAATTAATATCGAAAAAATGTCTGACATATTATGAGCCTTTGTATAAAAAAAACCTATTATATATAATATACTTTTAATTTAATTAATGTATTTTTACTTTTATATTTTATTACTTTTCTTTTAGGAAAAACTATTTTAAACTATCAACATAACAATATTATAAGGAATTATTTAGTCAATATTATCAGTGTTAAACAATAGATCACTACTTAAATCTGTTAAATGGTGTAAAGGATTTTCTTTTAAAATATTAATTATACCTATTGAAATACAAAAATTCATAATGCACATGTCTATAAAATAATCATTAATTATATCGCACCCAATAGATGGTAGCCCTTTTATGATCCTCACAAGTACAATATGATCCTTAACAATGATTGATCAATCTTCAGAATGTGATTGATAATCACTTTTATTTCTCTGTTGTACAGAGGCCAGCACATCAAGTTACCACAATCTGTCAAATTTCTTTGATAGTATTTCAACTTTATTGCAAAGACATAAGGTTCATTTTTAATTGAGAAAATTTTACAGTTAGGGATAGCTTGATGTGCTGGCGTCTGTACATTTCGTTATGTATTGTAATCGTTGTCTTTATCTGTAACTGCCATTTGCAACAGCCAGTATTTTTTCACTTTTGATGGTCACTGCTTTGTATTTTTTGAGGTCCATCTTGGCATACCTACATAACCGTCTATCGTTCCCATTAAAAAAAATAGTTCAAATACTTCGAGTCAGTTTTTGCATTATAAACGTTAAAAGTAAGTTGAAATAAAGTTCAAAGTAAAAAACTGGCTTGAAGGTTTAGCTGTTGTTTGAATATGATAAAAGAATATGTCCCAAGGTGCGGGCGGTTCTGGTCTTTAACACATACGTGTTCATGGCTGTGTATTGGTTAAGAATCTCAAATGACCTTAGATAAATACATCCATGCCAAAAAAAGGTCTGCATCCAATGGCTAAGGAAATATATTTTATCTCTATGGTTGGCTGCAACCTTGTGGCGCTTGTTTGACATAGACAAGGAGAGTTTTCCTTTTTTTGCAACCCCTGTTGACCTATTTTGTAAATTTGTATTAATAAAACAAGATGGCGGTATTAGCTGCATTTACCTAATACTTGAATATAATTGCAAATGGCTGCCTTACAGTTGGATAAATATTAGGACCACAATCAGATTACTGTTTTAATTGATGTAAAAGCAAGTGTCCATATTTTACGACGTACGTAAGTTAAATGATGTGTCAATTCTATTTGTGTAAATTCGCACTTTAATACTGATCTCGTTCCATTCGTTGAAGCTGATGAATCAAATTTTTGGCGCGCACTTAGATTTTCGTCGATGAATTGAAAGATTTTGATGACTCTAGAGTCATCAAGAGTCTAGAGAATTCCATAGTCTAATTCTGAGGGGCATTACCACAGATATAGATAGACATAGATAACGCAAGAGCAACTAGTTCGCGTGCCTAGCTTACGTACAAAAATCGTAAGTGGTCACTTTCGCGCTCAGTCTGCATCGGTATACAGCGCTAGTCGTATCATCATACATCACTAAATAGTGCTTGTGACGTCATAATAGGTAGTCAAAAAATGGCACGCTTGGTTTTCATACAGATCGTGATACTTGCGTTATCTATGTCTATCTATATCTGTGGGCATTACACTTACCAACTGTTAATATTCAATTGTTATAAGGGGCATAATGAAGGAAAATTATAGTCAAACGTCTTCTATACTGCAGTTGTTTTTGAACAAAGAGCACGACAAGAGGAGAGGCATCATTTGTAATGTAGCTCAACTGTCGCTCTGGGGCTCATAGGAGTACCTTTACCTACAGCGACCCACCTGGCTTCTTCAGTGATAGCCTGTGTGCCATGTGACCGTCGGACTACCAAGTCATAGGTCTCGAGTTCGCACCCAAGACACGCACTTCTGATTTTACGGATTCATGTGCGTATTATATATAATTATCACTTTTTAAAAATCGGTGAAGGAAAACATCGTGAGGAAACCAGCATGTCTGGGAGATATTTCTCAACAGCATGTGAATCTAAGTCAAGTCAAGTAAGCACACGAAAAGAAGAAGACCTGGCTTCTTTGTAGGTTCAGAGATTTGAATGGAGGCCACGGGACTTGGTGGCCTGCTGGGAGCTTTTCAGCATATACATACAACTGGAAGGGGATGTTTGAGCAGCCAGTTTTAATCGTGCCGCAACCCAATTGTAACGACAACAGTAAATCAACTGAAAGGATTGTAGCTAAATTAGACTTAAAAGTGTCAGTATTTTCTACACTGTAACTCATATAAATTTCACAACGGCTGGTATTTTCTTTATCTTGCAACATCGGTATGGTAGAGATTCGGTGTTAAGTGTAGGTAATATATGTTTCATTGGTTGGTTATTTTAAAGATAAACTGTCCGCTTGATGTTGGTGCTTCGTAGAATAAATGTGATTCAAACAATGATATGAATTATTATTCGTTTATTAGTAAAAGTTAATGAAATAAATACGTTTTTGGTCCGCCATAATTTTGTTTGTATAAAATCCCATTTAGGTATTCACTTGAAGCTGCGCAAGCAATAACTAATACCCACGTGATTTCCTGTTGAAACTATAATTAATTATTGAGAGCTACCCAGCTCGCAAACCATGCCATGGAGCCAAGCAATACCCCTGGAACTACAACATATTCAGGTAAGTATCGAAAATCGTAAGACTTGTCATATAACGTAAACGTTTGTTGTCTCTACACAAGTTAAATAAGTACTAGCTAATCATAGTTGTGCACAAACTAGGAGCTAAATTCATGAGAACCTGTCGCCCGAAGTTGGCTTATACAGTGTGTTAGGTTAAACCAGGGACATGTGTACTTTCAGGGGGTACTATACTTATGAAAATGAACAACTTTGACTATGGAACTATACCAGAAATCATGAAAAAAAACAGTACAGTACAGTATGTTCGCATAATTCGTCAAAATGTATGGCAGAGCAGATTTTTTTTTTCATATTTCAGAGTTGGGCCCATGGACGAAGTTGTTGATTTCCATGAGTACTGTACAACCTAAAAGTAAGCTCAAGGACAAAGTTGTTAAGATCGAGATAATTGTGTTGGAGGCCCTGAGATTAGAATGGCTCAAACTGTATTGAGCACGTGTGAAAAACACAGCTGTGTTAATGGCAGTTTAGGTATATGCTAGGGAATGTACCTGTCACCAAAGACTTACAAATGTGCGTAATAGAGTGGTAGTAGGGAAGTTAATGTACCTACCCGTTCCCTATAAGATCTTCCCGTATTCTGTTCAATTCCCACGGTACACCTCTTTTTTCTTTAAATCAATTATTGAAGAAATGTAGCAAATATAAGCAATTTGGTAGCAATTCTTGAACATACTTTCAGAGCCGTTTACCATAGGCAACCAGCCATTCTGACGCTAACCCACCCATCAATATTGTCATTCACTCCTTCAACATGAAGAAGTATTTTTCCTCATCAATGATTTAAAGAAAAGAGAGGTGTACCGTGGGAATTGAACAGATATACGGGAAGATCTTATAGGGAACGGGTAGGTACATTAACTTCCCTACTACCACTGCCGCTTACCATAGGCAACCAGCCATTCTGACGCTAACGATGGGTGGTCCATATAAAACGTCATAATGTCTTATGACGTTTTATGTGTAACGTGAGCAGATGCAGATCCGCTCACGTTCGCAAATCAAGTATTAACGCTATTAGGGTCTACCCACATTTATCGACGCGGAATCGGCTAACACCGGTCAAAAAAGCCTTTATGTCTACGTAATAAGGGTGTTACTCATACCATTCGCATTGGCTCATCTCGGACGACGCGACGCGACGCCGGCAGACGGCGAATCGAGCCGTTGTCATTTGTCAACATCCGTCGCAACAGCTGATCGGCGATAAGTCGAGTAATGTGGTGATACGCACTCGGCTTAAGCCGATTTCACGTCGATAATTGTGGGGAGACCCTTATTGTCCTTATATTTGTTTACCACTACTCTAAAAACTGTTAAGGAAACCATCATGAGGAAACTGGCATGGCCTTGAACCAAATGAATAAAAAACTACTGGAGGTAGATAATTAATATATTTCTTAATGTGTTCTAACTTAATACATAATTGACTATTTGAAACGGTCAATAATAAAATATGAAATCACATAGAAAAAAGACCGCTCATCTTAAAAACTTCCATCATCGTACAGAAATTAAATATTACGCGAAGATAAGATTGCATTTAATGTTAATAAGTATTCCATTTGATTCTAAAAATCCGTGACGTCACATTGTTATATTTCATACAAATCACGTACAAATTCCGCGTTTTGACAGTTCATAAAAAGTAACGTTATTACCCTTACAAATACCCTATTTTATTGACAAGTAGGTACTTACTTCTACCTATCCAATTTTACTGGAGGAAAATTCATATTAAATATGAGTATTTTTGGTATTATATAAAATTTTGGTATTCTTGGTTCATATAATTATGTATTTGTGTGTAAAATATACACGAGACTAGAGACGCTACGCGATTACGAATGCTAACACATCAAAGTACACTTTACGCCATTAAGTCTAAAATCACAGCAGTTGAACATTACAATACCTACATACCTTCTTAAAATCTAAATTCCATCCAATCCGACTGCTCATTGCTTGTTCGACGAGATTTCCAACAGGGTGGACAAATTTAAACATCTAGGCCACTGATCTGGGTCACTGAAGACCTTAAAGATAATTGTGACATCGAAAGGGAACGTAGGTCGCTGGGTGTCCGTTGTAACATGTTGGCCCGCAGGTTTGCACGTTGTACGAAGCCAGTTAAAGTAACGCTTTTCAAAGCGACCTACGCGTTCAATATAATAATGCACTGAGAGTGCTGCTGCGGCTGCCGTGGCGATGTAGTGCGTCAGGGATGTTTGCAGATAATAATATTGATGGTTTTGCCGCTATTATTAGGAAAAGATGTGCATCCCTGATGTCTCGTGTTCGCGGCGGCACCAACAGTATTCTCAGTGTGTTCGTAGATCGGTGGGATTCCCCGATGTTGCGGAGGTGGATGCGGCTCCATGCCGAAATTTAATTGTTTATTAATTCTATGTGTCTGTAACCTACTAACACTAGAATTTAAGTTAAAATTGTTACTAACCCTATGGACTCCGGTCTGAAATAAAAATATTCTATTCTATTCTTCTAAAGGCTGGTTGTCACTTCCCGTGACACTAGGGCTGGCTTTTACCTTGTCCAGAGGCATTACTTTTCAACGTGGCAATACTGCCAGTCTCTGGTCTTGGGTACCTACATTACTGGACAGCAATGCTTACGGTACCTACTTACTTACTTGTTAGTTAGGTAAGGATAATATATTTTTGCATTTATACATTAGGCACTTTTATGTTATAATGTAGAATTTTAATAATTTCAATGGTTGATCACAATAAATTTGAATGGCTTGTATACAATACTTTTGTGGTAATACCCACTGTTTTGGAAAACATTTCATTTAACGCACCTACAGATAGGAGGATAGTTGGTACCATCAATTATTTTTTGTACAAATAGGCTATCTACTAAGAAACCAGCTACATATCATAAATAACCTAGATGAAATTTTATGATGAGCACCTACCATATCGGTCACAGATGATTAATAATGATCTATTTATCACTCATAGAGCTTTGATCATTACCTACATCATAATAAAATATTATGTCCCTAAGGAACTAACTAATGACTTGTAGATACTTACTTGAAACAGTACCTATCTTAATTGCCACACACTAAGGCTGACACATTCTGAATTCTGGAATACGGTTCGGAAATCATATTATTAAGAAAGCCCGGAAATGCATACAATTTCATTATAGGACAAATATTCAAAGTTTTTCAGGTTATGATTTTCTCAAAATTGTATGTAACATTTCCGGGCTTTCTTAACTAATAAATAATATGGATTCCGGAGAGGAATTCAGAGTGTGTGAGTCCGGCTTAACAGTAGCGATGGCTTAACAGTAGCGATGGCTTTAATTTTGACATTTTAACAACATCACGTTATTTTTATGATGTTGAGAAGGTAAATTCTGTGAACTTAAAAGAAGCAATGTAAATGCAATAACCTTCAAAATGATTCGAATTGTGAATGTTAGACAATTATTAGGGTGCTTGTCTAAATATGAGCTAAAGTACTTAGAACCTTTACGGTGCCCTTTTATATTAGGCATAGAGTTATGGGAAACAAGGAAAGATAATCCTCCATAGACAAGGGAGGATCGACTGTTGTCTGAATATAAATGTTCATCGCACGGATAACTTTGCTTACACGATGCAGGATTTACCTGACGTCAGGTGTGATTCACTTGTTGTAATTTATACCGCCACATGACTCCCTTTTAGTAGGACAGTCGTCCACGTCCAGTGTGCTTGCCAGGCTGGTGGTAGATCCTAGTAGGTAAGCCGAAACCGTGTCGCATAGTTCAGTTCACACTAAAATAGGTATTCCCCATTTATTCGAATTCGTCTTCGCTGACCGACTCCGCGTCAGACGAGAGCGCCTCCTTCAGCGGCTCTACACAGTTCTTTGGAATTAGCGTACCTGGAACGTGACAATGTTGTGTTAGACACTGAAGAAACAGTGTTTGAAATAAATCTGAAAGCCTGAATTGTGTCACATGCTTGGAATTATATATCACGAACGACACCCTTTTTTTTGAGGGTGGGAAATCATCTAATGACTCCTCTAGGTGGAGCGGAAGGGAGTGTCAGACTCTTACTAAAACCCATTCATGTTCCTTCCTTAGCCCTTTATGTTACGGGGTAGCGGTAACCCTTTCGGACAATCCCGGTACCCGGCAGGCTGCGGCCCTAACGGGCCCCTTCATATCCTGACATATTTTTTAAGCCGCGCGTGGAGCACGTACGCGCCGTCCAGCACGGGCCTGGTACGGATGACACCCTAAGTACATCCTAAAAACGAGAACAGGTACAGCAATGCAGCTTAGCGTGCCAGAAGTGGATACTTATTTCTGCCCCCAAGGCAGGAATTTTGGCGGGAATTGGGTTCCCTGCAGCCCGCAGCTTACTAACTACACGCGACATACTTCTGTCATGACATGACATTAAGCGCCCAGATATTTTTTTTCTTAGTGTACGTACCGATGATCTTAAGACCGTCGTCAGTCTTGATGCGCACGACCTGCAGCTTGCTACGGCGGTCGTGCGCATCCAGCACGTCCTTCACGCGCGCCCACACCGCCAGCACTAAGCCCGATAGCACGTAACGCGTGCGCACGCGCATCCCTTGCTGCGGACAAAATAATAGGTTTTTATTATTAGGTACTATAGACTCAAGCTAATTTTAAGGTTTTACAGGATTTTGAACGTTAACAATAAACTCGGAAATAATACCTACCACTCGTTGAACACTATCCTTAGTTACACGTGGTTCGACAACAGTCCCTCAAAAAGATTGTAATGGCAAAATGATACAAAAAGGGGTCTTTTGAAGTGTCTGTTGGACATCCAAACTCCCTAATAGAGAAGGGCTCTTATATTTTTTCATTTAACCGGTACCGACTCGTTGCAGTCTACAGCGCTGATTGACGTTATTGACTGTTCGGAGAGTATCTGATAAAAGTGTAAACAAATCCGGTATAAATTATTTTTTTACAAAATCACTCACTAAAGGGTAGGAAGTTAGAATATCGGGTTTTGGGTATTTAAATAATCAACTCTATTAAGCACTTAAGTAAATAGCACTAGAAACTGGTACACACAGGTCCATTTTCTGAAGCATTTGCTCAGACACTCTTGGAGCAGAGCATAGATAGTTTAGCACCACAGAACAGAGGTCTACCAGGTCCGTCCTTCTCTCAATCTCTTACTATCTCCCCCCCGTACCTCACAATCGGGCGCGTCCCGGCAGAAGCCATCAAGGTAGGTGTGGCAGCAGACGTCCAGCGACGCGTTGTACTGCGCGCGCCACCACGACTCCGCCTCGGCGCTCTCCACCTTGCGGTACTTCTTCTCGATCTGCACCAGACTCTTCGGACTTGGCTCTAGACCGGTGTTAGGGCTGCGAGAACAAAATCAACCTCAACCTTTTATTTCAATCAAATCATTTAGAGGCACTTTTGAATAGTTAGGAGTCAGTCATACAGAAATATGAAGCTAGTTGCATTAAAGCACTAAATGGGGCGCCTCCAACTGAGAGCTGTAGACCAACTATAGAAGCACACTTTCTATTTATATTTTAAAAATAGCTATAGGTACCTATATTTTTGATAAAAATAATAGACTTGATTGATTTCCCCGTTCAATTTGCTTTCGTTTTTCAATTTCTTTTTTCATCGGTTTAAATTTTTGCAAAAAGCTTTTTTGTGACTTTCTTTATTAGGTAGGTACTAGTTAGGTATTTGAGTACTTTTGTATTTACTAGATAAAAAAGAAATGTTGTTTGCATTTTCCTAAAATGATACAACTCAACGTATGTTCTAGTAACGGTAAAAAAAACGGTTTGAAGAGGCTTTGAGGGAACTTTAAAATCTATGTCTATGTCAAACTAGCAAGTTTTCTTTTATTAACCGACTTCTAAAAAAGGAGGAGGTTCTCAATTCGACTGTATATATATATATTTTTTTTTATGTTTGTTCGCGCATAACTCCGTTGCTTGCCAACCGATTTGAAAAATTCTTTTTTTGTTGCAAAGGGTATACTTCCCAAATGGTCCCATAATTTTTTTTATCGAAATCGGATAAGCGGTTTTTGAAAAATCAACAAAAATCTAAAAAATTCCTTCTTAATGTATGTGGATGATGTTCTAATAAGTTCCTGTCACTGTAATTTACATACCAGGTAGTGGTATTAAAATTTGGGGGAGGGGGTGGGTTGTGTAGGTACCACAACTAAAAAGTGAAAAATAAAAACTTTTTTACAAAAAATAAAACAGACTTCCAAAAAAAAAAATTATTTTTCACTTTGTAGTGTTTTTTTTGGAAGTCGGTTTTATATTTTGTAAAAAAGTTTTTTACTAATCTTACTTCATAATTATTACCTCCATTACATCTTTTCCAGACTAAGTAATTATAGTTTGTTCGAATTAAGACCCCATCCATGGTTTTAGTCACTAAAAGTCTGACCAGCCCTTTCACTCCGCCCAGTACGGGAGGAATTATATGATGAATTCCCATAAAAAAAAAAACAATTTGCAGCGTTGAAAAATTTTCATCAACTGACCTGTACGTAAGGAGCATGTTCCTCCTGCTGCTGTCGGCGTACTCGCACAGCACGGCCGTGAACGTATCGAACTCGTTACATGATTGCTTCGACACGTAAAAGCCTTCATAGGTCCCTGATAGTTTGGAACATTTTTCTAAGGCTTCCGGCCAGTCCATGCCGCTCTGTTGAAAGATTTTTTATGCTCATTAGTTTGTTTGATATCAAAAAATAACTCGCGTTTTTTGCAGAGAAGTGTATTGTTATTAATTTTAATGACAGCATTCCTCCGGCTACTCTTGCGTTTTCATCTTTAATGATTTTGCGGTGTAAGCGGGGCTAAGAAGATATAAGCCTACAGCCGGGCGATTCTGTTAAAAACTCACCGTGACAACTTAGGTGACGTCAGCGTGAAGTGGGCTGTCGTTCCACTTTAATAGCTAGGGATTGACACTATTGACAGCTCAGCAGTGTAGAGTACCTTACAGAGCAGCGTGTGCAGCAGCACGGGCGCGCGGCCGGTGGCGTGGCGGCGCGGCGCCAGTGTACAGTACCTTACAGAGCAGCGTGTGCAGCAGCACGGGCGCGCGGCCGGTGGCGTGGCGGCGCGGCGCCAGTGTACAGTACCTTACAGAGCAGCGTGTGCAGCAGCACGGGCGCGCGGCCGGTGGCGTGGCGGCGCGGCGCCAGTGTACAGTACCTTACAGAGCAGCGTGTGCAGCAGCACGGGCGCGCGGCCGGTGGCGTGGCGGCGCGGCGCCAGTGTACAGTACCTTACAGAGCAGCGTGTGCAGCAGCACGGGCGCGCGGCCGGTGGCGTGGCGGCGCGGCGCCAGTGTACAGTACCTTACAGAGCAGCGTGTGCAGCAGCACGGGCGCGCGGCCGGTGGCGTGGCGGCGCGGCGCCAGTGTACAGTACCTTACAGAGCAGCGTGTGCAGCAGCACGGGCGCGCGGCCGGTGGCGTGGCGGCGCGGCGCCAGTGTACAGTACCTTACAGAGCAGCGTGTGCAGCAGCACGGGCGCGCGGCCGGTGGCGTGGCGGCGCGGCGCCAGTGTACAGTACCTTACAGAGCAGCGTGTGCAGCAGCACGGGCGCGCGGCCGGTGGCGTGGCGGCGCGGCGCCAGTGTACAGTACCTTACAGAGCAGCGTGTGCAGCAGCACGGGCGCGCGGCCGGTGGCGTGGCGGCGCGGCGCCAGTGTACAGTACCTTACAGAGCAGCGTGTGCAGCAGCACGGGCGCGCGGCCGGTGGCGTGGCGGCGCGGCGCCAGTGTACAGTACCTTACAGAGCAGCGTGTGCAGCAGCACGGGCGCGCGGCCGGTGGCGTGGCGGCGCGGCGCCAGTGTACAGTACCTTACAGAGCAGCGTGTGCAGCAGCACGGGCGCGCGGCCGGTGGCGTGGCGGCGCGGCGCCAGTGTACAGTACCTTACAGAGCAGCGTGTGCAGCAGCACGGGCGCGCGGCCGGTGGCGTGGCGGCGCGGCGCCAGTGTACAGTACCTTACAGAGCAGCGTGTGCAGCAGCACGGGCGCGCGGCCGGTGGCGTGGCGGCGCGGCGCCAGTGTACAGTACCTTACAGAGCAGCGTGTGCAGCAGCACGGGCGCGCGGCCGGTGGCGTGGCGGCGCGGCGCCAGTGTACAGTACCTTACAGAGCAGCGTGTGCAGCAGCACGGGCGCGCGGCCGGTGGCGTGGCGGCGCGGCGCCAGTGTACAGTACCTTACAGAGCAGCGTGTGCAGCAGCACGGGCGCGCGGCCGGTGGCGTGGCGGCGCGGCGCCAGTGTACAGTACCTTACAGAGCAGCGTGTGCAGCAGCACGGGCGCGCGGCCGGTGGCGTGGCGGCGCGGCGCCAGTGTACAGTACCTTACAGAGCAGCGTGTGCAGCAGCACGGGCGCGCGGCCGGTGGCGTGGCGGCGCGGCGCCAGTGTACAGTACCTTACAGAGCAGCGTGTGCAGCAGCACGGGCGCGCGGCCGGTGGCGTGGCGGCGCGGCGCCAGTGTACAGTACCTTACAGAGCAGCGTGTGCAGCAGCACGGGCGCGCGGCCGGTGGCGTGGCGGCGCGGCGCCAGTGTACAGTACCTTACAGAGCAGCGTGTGCAGCAGCACGGGCGCGCGGCCGGTGGCGTGGCGGCGCGGCGCCAGTGTACAGTACCTTACAGAGCAGCGTGTGCAGCAGCACGGGCGCGCGGCCGGTGGCGTGGCGGCGCGGCGCCAGTGTACAGTACCTTACAGAGCAGCGTGTGCAGCAGCACGGGCGCGCGGCCGGTGGCGTGGCGGCGCGGCGCCAGTGTACAGTACCTTACAGAGCAGCGTGTGCAGCAGCACGGGCGCGCGGCCGGTGGCGTGGCGGCGCGGCGCCAGTGTACAGTACCTTACAGAGCAGCGTGTGCAGCAGCACGGGCGCGCGGCCGGTGGCGTGGCGGCGCGGCGCCAGTGTACAGTACCTTACAGAGCAGCGTGTGCAGCAGCACGGGCGCGCGGCCGGTGGCGTGGCGGCGCGGCGCCAGTGTACAGTACCTTACAGAGCAGCGTGTGCAGCAGCACGGGCGCGCGGCCGGTGGCGTGGCGGCGCGGCGCCAGTGTACAGTACCTTACAGAGCAGCGTGTGCAGCAGCACGGGCGCGCGGCCGGTGGCGTGGCGGCGCGGCGCCAGTGTACAGTACCTTACAGAGCAGCGTGTGCAGCAGCACGGGCGCGCGGCCGGTGGCGTGGCGGCGCGGCGCCAGTGTACAGTACCTTACAGAGCAGCGTGTGCAGCAGCACGGGCGCGCGGCCGGTGGCGTGGCGGCGCGGCGCCAGTGTACAGTACCTTACAGAGCAGCGTGTGCAGCAGCACGGGCGCGCGGCCGGTGGCGTGGCGGCGCGGCGCCAGTGTACAGTACCTTACAGAGCAGCGTGTGCAGCAGCACGGGCGCGCGGCCGGTGGCGTGGCGGCGCGGCGCCAGTGTACAGTACCTTACAGAGCAGCGTGTGCAGCAGCACGGGCGCGCGGCCGGTGGCGTGGCGGCGCGGCGCCAGTGTACAGTACCTTACAGAGCAGCGTGTGCAGCAGCACGGGCGCGCGGCCGGTGGCGTGGCGGCGCGGCGCCAGTGTACAGTACCTTACAGAGCAGCGTGTGCAGCAGCACGGGCGCGCGGCCGGTGGCGTGGCGGCGCGGCGCCAGTGTACAGTACCTTACAGAGCAGCGTGTGCAGCAGCACGGGCGCGCGGCCGGTGGCGTGGCGGCGCGGCGCCAGTGTACAGTACCTTACAGAGCAGCGTGTGCAGCAGCACGGGCGCGCGGCCGGTGGCGTGGCGGCGCGGCGCCAGTGTACAGTACCTTACAGAGCAGCGTGTGCAGCAGCACGGGCGCGCGGCCGGTGGCGTGGCGGCGCGGCGCCAGTGTACAGTACCTTACAGAGCAGCGTGTGCAGCAGCACGGGCGCGCGGCCGGTGGCGTGGCGGCGCGGCGCCAGTGTACAGTACCTTACAGAGCAGCGTGTGCAGCAGCACGGGCGCGCGGCCGGTGGCGTGGCGGCGCGGCGCCAGTGTACAGTACCTTACAGAGCAGCGTGTGCAGCAGCACGGGCGCGCGGCCGGTGGCGTGGCGGCGCGGCGCCAGTGTACAGTACCTTACAGAGCAGCGTGTGCAGCAGCACGGGCGCGCGGCCGGTGGCGTGGCGGCGCGGCGCCAGTGTACAGTACCTTACAGAGCAGCGTGTGCAGCAGCACGGGCGCGCGGCCGGTGGCGTGGCGGCGCGGCGCCAGTGTACAGTACCTTACAGAGCAGCGTGTGCAGCAGCACGGGCGCGCGGCCGGTGGCGTGGCGGCGCGGCGCCAGTGTACAGTACCTTACAGAGCAGCGTGTGCAGCAGCACGGGCGCGCGGCCGGTGGCGTGGCGGCGCCAGTAGCGGCGCACGGCCCGCCGCCGCACGCGCGCGCTCAGGTCCTGGATGCCCAGGTCGAACGAGCCGTCTCGCTTCGCTATAAGCATAACGAACTGATGTATACGACCGTAACATACATATCAATATATAAAGTATGTCTTCATCTTTTCACTATTTTTTTTTAAGACAGAACTGCGTGGCGAGTGCCTTAAAACCCTAGTAAAGAGGATAAAAAAAGATCTAAACGCATTCCGAGGTAACAAGGTTAACAATCTATATCATCATCTCCTAAGCCTTTTCCCAACTATGTTGGAGTCGGCTTCCAGTCTAACCGAATGCAAATTCAAATTCAAAAGTATTTATTCGCAAATATGGGTAAATAATGTGTAATGTGGTATCACCATATTTTACCTTCCGGTATGCAAAATACTATAGAAGACTAAACAGAAGAGAAAAAAATAATAATTAAGAATGAGATCAATAGTCTTAGATTAATACAAGTAAATAAATCCTATATGCAGCTGAATACCAGTATTTTACATGGAGCGACTGCCTATCTGACCTCTACAACCCAGAAACTGGGCAATACGATACCCCTTGGTAAGACTGGCTGTCAGATTTTCGGGCTTCTGGCGACCCGTAACGACTGTCAAAGATGCACAAATGACAGCCGGTACCAACGGCTTAACGTGCTTTCCGAGGCGCGGAGGAGTCTCGTTACGTAAAGATGGTCACCCATCTACGGGCAACCCCGGCAAGCGTAGCTTAACCTGATGGATCGACCTGTGCGATTGTTAGTACTTCGCCACGAGGGTATGAACAAAAATTCTGTATCATTTACATTGTGTATTGCTGTTGGTTCCACAGTTTAACCTTTTAATAGAAAAACAAGGTATTAAGAAATGTATCCACTCACCTTTATCGATTTTAGCGTCGAGCGTGTCAGTGAAGTACTTGAACAGTCTGTTCTGCAGCTCCACCGGCATGCCCAGTATCCTGTTTAGGAACCTGGACATATTGTTGTAGTCCTAAAAAAAGAGGTAACAGATGATTATTGCAGATTTAATGTCATTGATCTATTAATTTAATGTAATGTGACGGTACCTAGCAAGCTATGATGGCGGCCGCCCGTGTAGGTTTACGAATACGCGCCACGAAAGATGAGACTTCACACACCACATTTTTTATTTTAAACTTAATTAAGTATTTTGTATCAAAACAACTACATAAACATCATAAACTTACTAGATGAGTCCCTTCGAAAAATTACACACACCAACGTAGTAGTTTGTCTTCCGACGTATAAGCTAGGATCACTTATTTATAACTTCAAAGTTGAGATGTTTAACAACCTCCTTCACCTTGACAACCAAAACCATAAGTACGCATTAACGCATACATCTCCGACAGTAATCGTGATCTTACACATAAGAAGTTTTCTCACACTACGGGTAGAATCAATAAATACGGAATCAAAAATATATACGACAATATAAGGAGTAACATTCAGATTGACCTAGACTTATATTGTCAGACAAGCAGTCAGACGAACAGTAACAACAGACAAGCATGTGACGAGATTTTAACGACTCCCTTTGATGACGAACACAATCCAAGCCTGAAAGAAAACCCCAACTTTTTTCATCTATAATAGAATACATATCCTTCATCAAAATATTGCTGGACTTCTGAATAAAAGCGACACGCTTACTGTGTATTTGGAAGAACTAGAAAATAGTAAAAAACGGGTCGATACTATATGCATAACCGAACACTTTATGACATCAGAATTGGAAGGACTTCTAAATATACCAAACTACAGCCTAGCAACAAGTTTCCCCAGAGATAATAGAAGAGGTGGTGCGTGCATTTTGACCAGGGTCGGTCACAAGTACAAAGTGTTAAACTTAGGGAAATATTCTGTAATGAACGTAATTGAATGCTGCGCGATAGAATTGACAGAACACAACATTATTATTGTATGTATGTATAGGTTGCCTCAATCTAATTTGGACATGTTTTTCGACAATTATATTTTGCATATGTTTTGTTTAAAATTTAATAATAAAAATGTTGTCGTATGTGGGGACTTTAATATCAACTTATTAAAAAGAAATAAACAAACCTTAGACTTCGAATGTACATTGTTAAATTATAATTTAAAATTACAATTTTCTCAACCCATTAGGCTAAGCAGTGGGACATGTTTAGACAATATCGCACATAATGTATATTAAGGGCTGTAAAGGGGACATTATAGAACTCGGTTTGTCAGATCATACGGCACAGATTTTGAAATGTCCAGTTAAGAAGACATGTGTTCTCAAGCGATGGCGAGTAAAAAGACGAAACTATTGCCACGAAAATATAGAAAAAATAAGAAACAGCATAAAATGTCTTAGCTTTTCAGACATTAATATTTGTACGCCTAATGGCAAAACATAGAGAACCTTTTAAAATGTTTTAACATCTCGCACACTGTGTAATTGTACCTATGTTTACAATAAAGATTCTGATTCTGATTTTGATTCAAATATTATAATATTGTTCAGAATTTTAATCTAAATGTCATCGAAAAATCTCTGAATAGGTTTACAAATTGTGGGTATAAACGGACCTGCGCAAGTGCCCCTTACTGTCGCTCGTCAAGTCTCATCTTTCGTGGCGCGTATTGTACTAGGTTATAGTTGGTGATTGTGCCTTCTTATTTTTGTTGGTGGCTTCTAAAATACTATTTAATGTACGTATGAAGCAATCTCCAGTGTATTTGAAAGAGGCGACCTCTTGCGAGCGACGTTGGTAACTATTTGTCAAAGAGAGTTTATTTTCTGAGTGGTCACCTTTTCAAGCAGCGGCGCGACGACACCGTTGATAATAAGTCCGACGCCCTCGAGCGCTTTAGCCATGTCTTGGAAGAAGTTGCCCGGGTACCCGCTAGGTGGCGGCACAAGCGGACATTCATTCTTTGTTAAAACATCCATCACAGTTTTTACCGCCGCACCACCTATGAAAAGAATATTAATAGTACACTGATAAATAAACATACACAATAAGAAAAAAGAGACTGATTATTTAGATAACGGCCAAACAGCTTGGTCACTCTCGTCCTTAGAGCATTTAACCTATGGAGATGGCAAGCGGCGAATCATCGAACAACTTTTTCTGCCACTTTTTGCGGGGGGCGAGGAAAACACATACAGCACACTTCACACACAGAGACATGCTTCCTATTGCTACAACCGCTCACAAAGAAATTATACACAGAATAGAACATCTTTTACTATGGGGATGAACCCTGAAATCGCGAAAAAAATATGAGCTGTTCCATACATTTAGGTATGCACACGTAACTCAATATAATGTATACAACAGCTCATATTTTTTTCGCGATTTCAGGGTTCATCCCCATAGTAAAAGTTGTTCGTAACGTTGAGTACTATGCTCCCACGAAACTCTTAGAGTTAATTTTTAACACCTTATGTCACCATCTGCCTAGCCTTTACCCAACTATGCTGGGGTCGGCTTCCAGTGTAACCGGATGCAGCTGAATACACCAACACAGTTAAATTTTAGTCGTTCTAATCCCCTTAAGGGGTCATTGTACTCATTATAACAAGCAACTTTTACTATGGGACCGAACCTGAAATCTTGCTATAGTGCTTGTTATAATGAGTACAATGACACCGGGGATTAAAACGACTAAAATTTAACCGTGTCTATACACGGTTAAATTTTGTTTTAGTCATCCCATGACTACAACATCTTTGTATGTACTCTTTGGTCAATTGTAGATAAATCAACAAACCTTAGTAAAAAAAAAAATACCGTAATTGCCGTCGATATAGAACTGGCCGAGATCCCAGGTATCTTTGGCGCGTCGATCTCCGTGCGTGAGAGCTCCAAGCGCCTGCAGACGCTTGGCCACAATGGACGCGAAGCGGCGCTCGCCCGCCAGGTCGGAGATCAGGTAGATGTACTCCGGGGCGTTCTCCTGGTTGGAGCGGTGCGTGCGGCCTGCGGAATACAGATATTAAATTTCAAGTTAAAAAAGAAAAAGGAGGTACGACTCTTGCGCGAAAGGACACTTCCCGTTATGGACTTTTGAGTGAATAGATTTTTCCGGCGAAAAACAAATTCGTGTACGCTTTTTTTTATTATACTTCATCGCGAATAATTCAAGCCCTCACACTTCCGGACGCCGCCGCGCATGCCTCCCTCTCGCTTTAATAATAATAATAATAATACTCATTTATTTCAAACAACAAGGTCCATATGTGTTAGTAAATCTGTACTTAATAACTATGTTAGTAGCAGAAATTTGGTGACTCATTTACATAATTATTCATTCAAATTTGTTATTATAAGTTAGTCAGCACTCTGATGTGATGACTTAGAATAGGGCAGTCAAATTTGTCCGCAATAACCGCCAAAATGCCATTGCTGCTAGCACGAACTCTGCTCAGTAAGGAGGCGACTTTTTTGCGCAAAAATATTATTATTATTTAATGACTATGCACTCGAGGCATAAGAGAGGGAGAGACATAACGCTACCGCGACGCTCACGCGCCGCTCACGCGCCGCTCACGCCGCCGACGCGGGACAGTCTGAGTCAGTAGTCGAATAGTCATAGCCAGCCACGCCCGAAGGCGCGCGAGTACATGTTACGAACCGCCGCACGCGCCCGAGCTCTAGCCGACCGGCTGTGTGTTGTGATATTGGTTTTGTTCCAATTTAAATAGTTCCCGTGACAGTTATTTATAATATTTGTACCCCTTCAATACCCGTTTTACCGTGATTATACGTTACACGAGTGTATAATTCCAAATAAATCCAACATGGAGTTACGAAAACTTATATATTTTTTTGTTAAGTAGGTAAGTATTGCAAACACAATATAAATGTTTATGAAAAATAAAAGTCTAAAAAAAAAACACGCTTTTTATAGAAAACCAAACTAAAAATTAGATTATTAATTTGCACTATTCTTAATTCACATTTATTAAAAATTATTTTCTATTGTTTAGTTTGATTTTCTACAGAAAGCGTGTGTTTTAGTGACCGTTTGAAGTGGGTCAAAATCAAGTCCAAAGGAGTCGGTTACAAACAAACATACAAATAAACATACATACATGTGAAGCTTATTAAGAGCGAGTGCACGGTGGTAGTAAATATTATTTTAAAAAGCACACCACGCTTTAAAAAAAAAAAATCTTATTTACAAAATTTATTTTCTATTTTTTTAGTTCGGTTTTCTATAAAAGGCGTGTCTTTTTTAAGTTTTTTTTATTTTAACTATTATATTTTATTGGCTTTATCAAAGAAGGAACTGGTAAAACAATTCGAATTGTGTCACTTGACGGTTTATAGAATAGAATAGCTTTCAGATACAAATATCCATATAGTGTACTGTGTAGTGTGTTTATAAGTTGATAAACTTACCGAATTGTTGTACAGCGATCTCGGCCGAATACGACAACTCCAGTGTTATGTGCACCCTTCTACTTGTGTTCGCAACCCTGTTAACAAAGGTCATATGTATAAGTTTTTGAATATTTACAAGTCATGCTGTCACGTCGTCGGCAAGTTACGCTTGCCGGGGTTCGCCATGGATGGGTGACCGAGACTCCCCCGTGCCTCGGAAAGCACGTTAAGCCGTTGGTCCCGGCTGTCATTCGTGCATCTTTGACAGTCGTTACGGGTCGTTAGAAGCCCGAAAATCTGACAGCCAGTCTTACCAAGGGGTATCGTATTGCCCCGTTACTGGGTGGTCGAGCTCAGATAGGCAGTCGCTCAATGTAAAATACTAACTGGTATTCAGCCGCATCCGGTTAGACTGGAAGCCGACCCCAACATAGTTGGGAAAAGGCTAGGCAGATGATGTTGTCACGTCATACGGATGCATAGGAAAAACTTTGACAATGTGACCACTCCAGAAATATGAATAAAAAAGGAACTTCTCTTCTTTTCGTGTGGTTAGTGATTAACCTGGTGTTAGAGTTTTTAAGCTGCCCATGGGCCTCTGACTTAGTTTCACATGCTGTTGAGAAATAAGCTCTCAGACATGCTGGTTTCCTCACGATGTTTTCCTTCACCGATTTTTAAGCAAGTGTAATTACAATACGCACAGGAATCCGTAAAATCAAAGGTGCGTGCCTTGGGTTCGAACTCGAGACCTTGGCAGTCTGACGTTCACTCCACTAGGATATATCACTGCGATGATAAAAAAAAGCATAGAAAATCATCAAATGACCCCTCCCACTCCGTGTGGAGCGGAAGGGAGTGTCAGGCTCTCACTGACTAAAACTCATCTCAGTATTATGCCTTCCTTAGCCCTATGTGTTCCGGGACATTATAATTCAGTTTATCCGTCACATTAGTCTGATTACCTCCTGTCGCTCTGCAATGATATTCCGCTGGAAGCCGCCGCGGAGATGATGGCCACGCTCTTATGTCCGTCCATGAAGCGCTGCTTCTCCGTCACGTTGAGCTTCACGTGAGGCACGTCCGCCCTTGAACGACTTTCACATTGGACTTGACCATCTTTCGTCTGAACCATACGTATCTTGCGACCTGTTATCTGCGAGGAGAGAAAACATGTTTGCTTACTTTGTTCAAGATCATCTGATTAGTTCCTGACGACAGGCCTACAGAGATACAGCTGGCAAACAATTAGAGGGAAGCGCCAGGGTAGCCCGCGAAATCTTAAAAAAGTCTTATGTTTTTAAAGTTCCGTGCCCACAGGGTTAAACGGGACTCTATTACTAAGACTCCGCTCATGAACCGTGTTAGTTAGACAGTTGAAATTTTCACAGATATAATGTACCCATTGCTGTTGCCGCTATAACAACAAATATTAAAAATACAAAAAAAAACGGGTTTTTACCTGTAATAATAGGTGTAAGTGATTATTTACCTAAATAAATATTTAAGGGCCATACTAAAAACGTGTTT
Organism: Hyppa rectilinea; assembly: GCA_951799385.1. Lineage (NCBI taxonomy): Eukaryota > Metazoa > Arthropoda > Insecta > Lepidoptera > Noctuidae > Hyppa > Hyppa rectilinea. The sequence continues at coordinate 16,268,742 of OX637321.1, read as the reverse complement.
TTTTTTTGCCGTTTTTACAGATAATAGTAGGGAACTCCTCGTGGTGGAGTCCGACTCGCACTTGGCCGGTTTTTTGAAATTTGCAGGTCAGTATTAGGTTTTATGTTGATCAAAATATGGTTGGTGGCCGTAGCAAGGACCTATTTCTATTATTTCACAGTTTTTACTGTGAAATTTTGCCACCCCCCTAAACAGAGCCCCCCGGGGCGGGCCGCCCCCCTACCCCGCTACGCTACGCTACTGGAATTACTATTTAAAGTGAAACTTTTATTACATCGTCTCATTAGTTTTTATTAAGCCCTGGCTGGAGGCTACAATTCTTTTGTGGCAACCACAGGCAAGCCCGGTTAAGCAGTAGACAACCCTTTGGTTGAACTGCGAGATGCCATTTCAAAAAAAAAAAAAATACATCGTCTCAAACTTTTTCGTCTGTGTGTTGCATGTCGCGTGACGGTTGGCCGCGGAGTAGGGATAGAGTGAAAGGCGCTCGTCAGAGCAACCAAGGCCAATATGGCGGCGCCTATAGTGTCATGTGAAAAAAAGTTTCACTTTTACCGTGGTTTCATAAAACCACACAATTTCGTGAAATCATGACATTTGAGGACAATTATAACTTAGAGAGTTGTATGATGGTTCTAATTAAGTATTATAATTTTGTACTTTACACAAGATTATTTTAGTGAAAGAATTTACAAAACCGAATCATTAACATACATACTAACCAGGGTCGAACAAAGAACAGCCCTTCTTTTTCCTTAAGACGATTAAAAATTCAAGTCGAATGATCAAAACTAACTGGAATAAACAAAACTAAGCTTTGTTCAACCTCACTGACAAAAAACAAGGTACTTATTACTTTTATCAAAGTATAGCGTAAAAATACTTTATGAATTTTATGATACAAAATAATTAAAATGGTCATTTACATTTGTGAGGTCCTTCAAAGAGAGCGGCCAATAGGGATGATGACTAGAATTTTATTTTTAGTCCTTAAGCTAGATTTACAAAAAATATTGGACACGTATTTTCCCCTTTTTTACGTAATCCAAAGATTACGCTGATACATTGAGTTGAAATGTGCAATGACGTCACGAGTATGAACTATTTATACTTGTGACGTAGCGAGCTCCCACTCCCCAACATTAATGCGTTTTACCGCAGTATTTTTTTTTGTAAAGATAAAGAAAAAAATTACGTGTCTAATATTTTTTTATTATAAGATTGACGGACAAAATATATAATTTTTTTTTACCCAGGCATTATTGTGGTGTGAAGTAATACACTGTTGTTTACTTAACCCCTCCTCACATCGCATGGCAACCCTGCCAGGATGCTGGACGGCGTTACAGTTGCCTAATCGGGGGCTAGTCAGAGTCGCAGTTTAGTAGACTTCCATCATTTTTACGTCACGTCGGGTCAAGGGCCATGGGGAGCACGACATCCAAAGAAGAGGTGATTATCGCTCAGACGGCAGCGGGTGGTTCAAATGCCGCAGCGGTTACGCAGGAGCAGCTGACAGCTATCAAGACGGTGCTGTTGGTTATTGCTGTATGTTTACTGTTGTGTATCGTCGGTGCGGCAGTCAAGATGTACAGAAAATGTCACCAGAATTGGATCGAAGAGAAGATCAATCAGCGGGAGGTTTGTAAAGCTGTGCAGATGGCCTGACCAGAATGGACGGAATAACGCCCCGTCATCAAGAAGTAACAGGCTTACCCAGGGGGCTAGGATTCGGTTGTCTTTCAATTACGCAACGGTAGACAGTCTGTTGGCTGACATGAGGAAGTATTTATTAACAGTAGATTCGGACGTGGCTATGCAAGCCAAACTTGCTCGCGCTAGACAAAATAATAAATCGGTCGCGGATTTTGGAGCCGAGATAGAGAAGTTGATGGTCAATTTGACTTTTTCTCAAGCCGAGGAAAGGAAGCCTATAAAATTTTGCAGCCATTGAACGAAAAATATACGATTAGGAAGTTTGCTGACGGACTTCGTAAGCAGCGTCTTGCTACGGTTATTACGGTTTTTTTTTTACTTTAAGATGGGTGATGTGGTGTGTAGTCACATATATTGCACATCAACATGTCTCGTATAGTGCATATTTTAAGTTAAGGTAAATAAGCTGTTTTCGTAGTCTTAGTATTAGCACGTAGTCACGTACTATCTTTTTATATGTAGGCCACCAAATAAAGGAGAAAAGAGTTCAGTTCTGCAGCTGATTCTCGAAGTAATACACTGTTGTTTACTTAACCCCTCCTCACATCGCATCATCCCTATTGTTTTGCAAGCAAGTGTGCATTTTGCAGATGATGCGTAGACGTTCGTACCTCAGCCACTTTGGCGGTCCCGCCGAGCTCATCCACGAGCTGATCGAGCGTGTTGGGTGGCAGGCGCCTGCCGAGGTTCTCGATAGCTGCCAATAGCTCATCCTTCTTATCTTGTGCTTGCATAATGGCCGTGCGTGACGGCTTCTTGTTTTGTGTGTAACCTGAACATTTTATAACTTTGTTTCAGTTTTATTACAAAACGAAGCACTCAAACAGTCCTCACTTCTAAAATAGCTGAATGATAATAAAGCATTTTTTCAATAATAGATCCCTAACCAGTGTCTCAGTGTTGTAGTTATCATTTGATATTCAATATTCTAGAAGCGAAGACATATGTATAATATGTCGCAGATGCGTTGCGGAATCAGCTAGTTATCAAACTGCTACCCAAGTTTAGACGATGGTAATGCAGAATGGCTTGTCTGCAGTCATAAGCAAATTACCTGTCAATTTAATTATTAAAAAAAAAACAAGTTAAACTGCCGAAGAAGACTCAGCAAATGCCGTTGAATGTGGGAGTCCCACGGTCTCATCAAGCCTCATAACGAAGCGATTTGAGGTCTACCATTCACAAAAATTGTAAGACAAATGTGACATCCACCAATCCGCACTGGGCTCACCAGGTGGATTATGGCCCTCTCCCTCTCATAGAGAGGAGGTTTGTGTCCCAGCAGTGAGAACATTATAGGCTGATTATGCTATGCTATGGTATTCAAAAAATAATGAGAAGTCACGACCCTCAAACCCTTTTTTTTATTTTATTTTTTAAGGCTGGGAAATCATCCAATTACTTCTCCCGCTCTGGGTGGAGCAGACGGGAGTGTCAGACTCTTACCGACTAAAACCCATCCATGTTCCTTCCGTAGCTTTATGTTCCGGGGTAGCGGTAACCCTTTCAGACAATCCCGCTTAACCCTCAAACCCTAAGAGATTGACCTAAAGTGCAGCCAGGCTGCTGTCGTTAATGTTTGCCTCAAAACATATTCGATAACAAGGTGATTCCGCATCACCGCCAGCTATAACGACGCTAGTCAACACGCACATTGTGTTTCATCAGTCGTAGAACTAAAGGCGTCCTCATGGCGCCGTAGCTGCAGCAGTATCAGAACTGGCCGTCGTGTGTAACGGCTCTATTGCAACAACTCACCGACATCTCTGTCACTGTAGCTGCAGCAGTATCAGAACTGGCCGTCGTGTGTAACGGCTCTATTGCAACAACTCACCGACATCTCTGTCACTGTAGCTGCAGCAGTATCAGAACTGGCCGTCGTGTGTAACGGCTCTATTGCAACAACTCACCGACATCTCTGTCACTCCCCGAGTCAGGCCGTCGTTCTTCATCAGACGCGTTTCCTCGCGTGTGCTGGATGCTGCGATGACTTGCTGGTGACCGTGAGCAAAACAAGAATAGTGATTAAAATAAAATGTTGCAGTATCTTCAGTAGTTACTGCGATTGGGCTCACGGTGGTCAAAGTTCCAATGTAACTTGTAATGAATATCAATCAAGCTGCTAGTAGAACGCTGCGGTTTGGGACAAAAGCTAGAGGATCCCAAAAAGTTTTTCACGCAAATGCAATATTATTGAACGGCCATTTCCAGGATAACAGTTTATATTTTCTTGTTCTAAAGAACCACCACACCATTAAATTGACAAACTGAAACGAGTTGTCGTGCAAACCGTACTTTTTCGAATACAGCGTAACGTGACGTACCGATATTTTGATCGGCCTACAGGGGGTAAGCAACGCCACCTCCTAAGGCCATATTAATTTTAACATTACTTCATGTTGGAAAGAGATGGAGCTATGCATAGTGTAGCTCTTTCGCACACTGACGTAATATTGAAACAATGTTGAAAACTGTTTGAAAACTTTCCCCTTAAAGCAATTTCAGAACCCACTAAATTCAAACTAAAACTCCTGAATTGTGACACAAGTGTGTATTTCTTTGAAATTTGAACTTCTGTTGAATACAAGTATGGAGTATGGAGAGTAGTGCAATTAAAAAAAAAACAATAATTGTATCCATATAAATACCCCCAAAAAACTCCCTGTATAGATTTTTCTCCCTAAATTTAGGGAGAAAACCCCCAAGTTGGCATCACTGTATTGAAATAACCTACGGCTCTTTGACGTGGTGACTGACCCTCAGATCAGTTAAGTGAACAACGTACCGGCATCACTGTCTGTTCTCGAACTAGACCCTGGTGACCGCCGTTCTTCATGTTTGTTCATTCCATCGTCATCGTCAGACGAGATTTCCATCATGGGGCGGGCTGCTGCGACTGGAGATCGATTAAAAGGGAAACGAAAATTGAATATTACATTGCATTAATCTTAACCAGTCTAGGTATAATATTAGGTGTATCTTTCAGGTTCCGTAAAAAAACAAGAGCAACCGCCAATTTCGACCAGCACCGGTTTAATCTGTTCCAAAAGTATGTGATGAACATGTTGTAAACCTTGGCATCAGTATCTATGGACGAGAGAGATGGTTACAGAATAACACTGCTGTACCTTATAGTGTTAAGTGAGCGCTTCGATTTAATTATTAGGTACTTGAAAAGGTACTTAAATACAATTCTAAATTTAAATCACCTTAAAAAAGTTATTCTGACAATAAAAATTAGGTTAATTATACAGTTTTCGTTGATAATGTTCCAATTAGTTATTATATTATGACAACACTCAGGGTCCCAATGCAGGGGTACCATGTGACATGAAACAACTTACATTTCCTTCTAGAAGCGCTGGCCTCGCTCTCTGCAAGTAAAAAGTTAAATTGTGATTAAAATAAAATATTGCAGTATCTAACTAAACCAGTTTTCTAGAGTGTGTAAATATTTTAATAAAAAATAAATAGATGTGTAGCAAATCATAACAATAAAATCGATGAAATACTATGTATAGGTATCATTAAAAAGCATCAAAAAATTCGTTCACATCGCTGTCAACAGGAAAAGTTCCCAAAAGGCTGGCAGCATTGTCGCGTTGTATGGCAATGCTGATTCTTTGACCAAAAAATAGGCCAGCCCTCTGGTCATGTGAAGAGTCGATCAACCGCTTGGCGATGTCTCGAAAAATACTTGATCTTAGATTATTTTTTAATTTTAAGCAAATATAATTTATTCGATTTTTCTGAATGCGTCGATAGTTCTTATCGGTGGTGGCAACCATCAGGGTCCATGCAGTGGGCTGTCATTGCATGTGACATGAAAAAACTTACTTTTTCTTCTGGGAGTGTCGGCCTCAGTCTCTGCAACCAAAAGGTAAATTGCGATTAACATAAAATATTGCAATATCGTCAGTGTAAGTTATATAATACTTATCATTATTTTAATATCCGTTTAAAAATCTAGATAAATTTCAAAAGCAAGTGTAAGTGTAAACATAATTAGCATCTATCCTCAATAGGACACTTTCCCGATTTGTTACGTCGCGCGTCGTTGACCAAAACGAAAAATGACATGTATTTGAAGAGAGGCAATAATAATAATATTAATTGTTTGGTCTGGAACAACCAATTTTTCGGTTGTGACGCGCCATATGGTACGATTTACATCGTAATAAATCATCAAGATTTCGGAGTTTTATTTGAGTCATTAACCTGTATCACGCATATTCGCATTTTGACGACACGGTTGGCGCAGTGGTTGAGCGATTGACTGCTGGGCAGCATGCCGCGGGTTCGATTCCCGCACGGAACAAATATTTCTAAGACCTAATACGGACAAGTATTTGTTCCGGGACTGGGTGTTTTTCTATCTAAAGGGTCTTTCAACAAGGACGGGTCGATTTTGATAGTTTGTGGCGGCCATGTTGTTTTGGCAGCATCTGTCAAATGCGTTTTTATTTCTTCAGTTACTGATGCCAAATCACCATGGTAAGTTTCAAGATTGAGCAGCACGTCCAAATGATAAAACTTTATTATCAATCAAAATGAGTGTTTGTTAGTGCAAACGTTGCGCGCGTTATGCCCATTTTAAGGCAGATGCTGTGGCCCTTCAAAGTCGATTCTCCAACGTTTGGTGACCAAATTTGAGACGACTGGTTCGGTAAACAACCAACCAACACCCTTACGTCAAAGGAACGCAAGATCGGCCGAGAACATCGCTGCTATCCGTGAGAGTGTCCGAGGCAGTCGATTTCTCGCCGTGCACAAGAACACGGCCTTTCGCAGACTTCAATTTTGCGTCGGGACTTGGGCCTACACCCGTACAAGATCCAACTGACCCAGGAGCTGAAAGTGAATGGCATTCTGCATAAACGGTTCGAGGGTAGCGTTATCTCTCGCAGAGGTTACGTGAATTGTCCACCAAGATCGTGCGATTTGACCCCGCTAGACTTTTTCTTGTGGGGTTTTCTCAAGTCGCAGGTCTATGCCAATAATCAGCAATCAACCGATGCCCTGAAAGTCAACATATCGCAGGCCACCTTTCGGATCCGTGCCACCGTTCGAAGCCGCGGTAGAAATTTAAACGATGTCATATTTCATAAATAATGGCATAAATTGGCCTTTCAAATAAAATAATAATTTCTTTAATATCTCACATACTGCTTGTTTTATTTAATTTCAACATCGACCCGTCCTTGTTGAAAGACCCTTTATAATATGTATGTATTTACAAAAAAAAAAATTATATATTATAGTGTATTTTTCTTTAGTTGTCTCATTTGGTAAACAAATGTCGCGACTAATATTACGATTTCTAGGCAATGTATGTGTCTCTGAAATATTTTTTTTAAATAATTCATGCCTTACGTGTATTATTCAAAGTCCAAGACGTTTATGCTTAACTCAAAGTGTTTGATTGATACGAAAAATCAGAATTTTCGTCGCGTGTTTGTTTACCAAATTGGACACTGTAAAAGAAATACACTATAAGTAGTTTATCATCCATCTCGTTACCAATACACAAGCATTAGGTTGCTTAGCTTGGGACGATATGGCGTGGTGTGAAGTGTCCAAGGATATTATTATTATTATTCTTAAATCTGCCGTTTGACGTTCAAAAGTGCCTTACTTGTGCCTATTTGTAATAAATGATTTGACATTTGACTTTTGACTTAGACTTTGCTGCAGACAAACTGAAGGTTTCAACGCCGCCTTACACACCGGCCGGCTGGTCAGATTTCGTGTTCGTATGTAGCCACTATAACATGACGTACCACGTACCTACCTACGATAGTCCCTAGTCTTTGATAGGTCCAGTTTGGTAAACAACTTACCGTCATCAACGTCACTTTCTATCCTGAGCCTGGCATTTGCTGCTGGTCGCCGGTTATAAAAAAAAAGAAAATTGTGTTGTAAATTGCAGTAGATATTTCTAAAAAACTGGTTTGTATTTCATAGTACCAATTTCAAAAGAAATGTTTTGCAAAAAAAAATCGAATAAACTCTAAACACTGCATTGGAACCCTGCGTGTTGTCAACACTCCGGGTTCCAATGCAGTTTTTGGTAGCATGTGACATGAAACAACTTACATTTCCTTCTGGAAGTGTCGGCCTCGTTCTCTGCAAGCAAAAAGGAAAACTGTGATTAAAATAAAATATTGCAGTATGTTTAGTATAGATATCATAGTAACTATAATACAAAATCCGAAAAAAAATGCGATCCACAACATAGTGTCAAGCTTAGCTACCCTGAACAACACACTTTTTTCCTTCGATCTGGTAGAATAATTATTATAAAACTTGTGTTCTTTCCACCCTCCACGCGCGCAAATATATTAATCCGTGACTTATTAGTCACTAGTACCTCTACCTATCTACATTTTGATAGGCCTCAGGGGGCCAACGACCGCCTCTTAAAGCAATCTAATATATAAAATTCTCGTGTCACAGTTTTCGTTGCCATACTCCTCCGAAACGGCTTGACCGATTTTGATGAAATTTTTTGTGCTTATCCGGTATCTATGAGAATCGGCCAACATCTATTTTTCATCCCCCTAAATGTTAGGGGTAGTCCACCCCTAAATTTTTTTTTGTAGGGTAGGTAGGGTAGGTAGCGTAGGTAGCGTAGGTAGGGTAGGTAGGGTAGGTAGGGTCGGTAGGGTAGGTAGGGTAGGTAGGGTAGGTAGGGTAGGTAGGGTAGGTAGGGTAGGTAGGGTAGGTAGGGTAGGTAGGGTAGGTAGGGTAGGTAGGGTAGGTAGGGTAGGTAGGGTAGGTAGGGTAGGTAGGGTAGGTAGGGTAGGTAGGGTAGGTAGGGTAGGTAGGGTAGGTAGGGTAGGTAGGGTAGGTAGGGTAGGTAGGGTAGGTAGGGTAGGTAGGGTAGGTAGGGTAGGTAGGGTAGGTAGGGTAGGTAGGGTAGGTAGGGTAGGTAGGGTAGGTAGGGTAGGTAGGGTAGGTAGGGTAGGTAGGGTAGGTAGGGTAGGTAGGGTAGGTAGGGTAGGTAGGGTAGGTAGGGTAGGTAGGGTAGGTAGGGTAGGTAGGGTAGGTAGGGTAGGTAGGGTAGGTAGGGTAGGTAGGGTAGGTAGGGTAGGTAGGGTAGGTAGGGTAGGTAGGGTAGGTAGGGTAGGTAGGGTAGGTAGGGTAGGTAGGGTAGGTAGGGTAGGTAGGGTAGGTAGGGTAGGTAGGGTAGGTAGGGTAGGTAGGGTAGGTAGGGTAGGTAGGGTAGGTAGGGTAGGTAGGGTAGGTAGGGTAGGTAGGGTAGGTAGGGTAGGTAGGGTAGGTAGGGTAGGTAGGGTAGGTAGGGTAGGTAGGGTAGGTAGGGTAGGTAGGGTAGGTAGGGTAGGTAGGGTAGGTAGGGTAGGTAGGGTAGGTAGGGTAGGTAGGGTAGGTAGGGTAGGTAGGGTAGGTAGGGTAGGTAGGGTAGGTAGGGTAGGTAGGGTAGGTAGGGTAGGTAGGGTAGGTAGGGTAGGTAGGGTAGGTAGGGTAGGTAGGGTAGGTAGGGTAGGTAGGGTAGGTAGGGTAGGTAGGGTAGGTAGGGTAGGTAGGGTAGGTAGGGTAGGTAGGGTAGGTAGGGTAGGTAGGGTAGGTAGGGTAGGTAGGGTAGGTAGGGTAGGTAGGGTAGGTAGGGTAGGTAGGGTAGGTAGGGTAGGTAGGGTAGGTAGGGTAGGTAGGGTAGGTAGGGTAGGTAGGGTAGGTAGGGTAGGTAGGGTAGGTAGGGTAGGTAGGGTAGGTAGGGTAGGTAGGGTAGGTAGGGTAGGTAGGGTAGGTAGGGTAGGTAGGGTAGGTAGGGTAGGTAGGGTAGGTAGGGTAGGTAGGGTAGGTAGGGTAGGTAGGGTAGGTAGGGTAGGTAGGGTAGGTAGGGTAGGTAGGGTAGGTAGGGTAGGTAGGGTAGGTAGGGTAGGTAGGGTAGGTAGGGTAGGTAGGGTAGGTAGGGTAGGTAGGGTAGGTAGGGTAGGTAGGGTAGGTAGGGTAGGTAGGGTAGGTAGGGTAGGTAGGGTAGGTAGGGTAGGTAGGGTAGGTAGGGTAGGTAGGGTAGGTAGGGTAGGTAGGGTAGGTAGGGTAGGTAGGGTAGGTAGGGTAGGTAGGGTAGGTAGGGTAGGTAGGGTAGGTAGGGTAGGTAGGGTAGGTAGGGTAGGTAGGGTAGGTAGGGTAGGTAGGGTAGGTAGGGTAGGTAGGGTAGGTAGGGTAGGTAGGGTAGGTAGGGTAGGTAGGGTAGGTAGGGTAGGTAGGGTAGGTAGGGTAGGTAGGGTAGGTAGGGTAGGTAGGGTAGGTAGGGTAGGTAGGGTAGGTAGGGTAGGTAGGTAGGGTAGGTAGGAAAGGTAGGAGGATATCATAGTTAAGGCAGGACGACGTCTGCCGGGTCAGCTAGTATTGTTATAATGTTGTTTCACATTGGGAAAGAACCGAGACCTCCTCATACTTAGCACACCTCCTGTATAGGTTCACCTCTTTCTAACACTGACTACTTTAAACAATACGGTTTGAGGTTGTGGTTGGTCGCCCTTAGTTTTGTAAACAACTTACCGTCATCAATGTCACTATCTATTCCACGCCTGGCGTCTGTTGCTGGTCACCGGTTATAAAAAAAAGGAAATTGAGTTTAAATAAAATTTCAGTAAGTATTCTAAAACTGATTTGTATTTAATCGTACCTATTTCGGACGACATGCAGTGGTACGGTAGGATTGGTCTCTTGGGTTTGAGTCTATACGCAGCCAGCAAAGGAAAGCGGTAGTAGTAAAATACATAACTATGCCGGGGTCTAGGTCTAGGTTCCGTGTTTAAGGAACCTTCAATCAAATTAATTAGGGGTAGTTTTAAGGTATCGTAAAAAAAATTAAGAACAACCGCCACTTTCAATTATGACAATAGTAGCATGTAACATGAAAAAAAACTTACATTTCCTTCTGGAAGTATGGGCCTCGCAAGGGACCCCGTCATAAAGCGGGAAGTACTTCTCTACAAGGTTTTGAAATACACCCCTGGAAAGAAGCAGTAGTGCTATTCTAAAACGTAGGTAAGTTTTAAGTGAGCTGTCAATAGTCATTAGATGGAATGACCGCTCACTTCAGCTAAGTTTCCACGGTGAAATTTTTGCAGAATCGACCGACAGGTTATCTGTATACACATTAACTGATAGCGACACTATATCGGCGGAAAACCACGAAAGATTACTATTTTTCCTGGTTTTCCGCATGGTACTTACTAGTTCCATAGACATAAGAAAGAAGGTTAGTACTACTTAAAAAAGGCATTGAGACTAGCGGGAAACTTAAAAACTAACTTGTATCTATGGAGACTTTCAAACTGGCGCAAATAGTCGCGTGACGTCATAGTCATTAAAAAAAAACGCGCACACGTGGACCGTTGCGTCCAGCGATTGCGCGAGATTTGCCCAAAGAGTATAGTAAGTATTAACCTGACGATTTGCCTCAGAGCTTCAGTGTTTAGCACTCACCTTACAGTGGACACAAAGTCTGTCGTCTCCCCGTCGTCCCGCTCGAGCTGGTCGAGCGTGCCCGCCTCGCCAGTGCTCTGCAGACCGATGACGACGCACTTGCCGCATTTAAGTGCCTCACGAGCCCTAACTAGGGCGTGTTTTACCTACAGACAAGATAAAAACCTTTTCACACCACCTGCCCCATAATGTCATATTATTATATCATGCAAACCTAACTTCAGCTAAGGTTTGCATGACATATAGTCCTGTATCATTATAGCTCCAGAGCCCCATAATCTAGTTCTAGTTCAGTGGGGCTACAATATCAACGCTTGCGTCACACTTTTCATTTAGCTATTATCAAAGAGGATCTGAGAAAAGTTAGGTTAGGCTTGAAGCTACGCCCAAACAGATGCGGGCATGCCCGCGAACGTAAACTACGTCAACTCTCACTAACTACCTCGTTTTTAAATATAAAGATGAATGTTGAATCGGGCTGGCCTACCTTAGCTGCAACACAGAGATACTTGAAAAACCTATGATGCGCCGACCAGAACTGTCCCCATATGGTCTTCTTCCTGGACGGCTCCACATTGAGGAGCATCGCCGCCTCTGTGAACCGCTGCTTGGTTAACACCCACTGTCGAACGAACAGTTTCTATTAGAATTACTAGAAGACATATTTTACAGTCGTGGAATAGACCCTTCGTGCGTACACTTCCCTGGGCAGTAAAATGCTAGGGCAATTTTCATTGGCAACACGTAAATTGCTCATCTTCGCTGGTTTATAAACATAAAAAGGCGAAATAGACGTTTATGAGATTTAATGTCTGTGGCGAGGTCGGGCGCTGTTGATAGCCACTCGCCATGTCTCTGGAATATTTAGTGGGCATATTTTGTTGGGTTAATAAATATTTGAGTACTGACCAATTTCACCGACTCGTCGTAGATCTCCTTGAATTCGTCGGACAGAGGCACCTCCTCTATCGTGAAGGACACGCCGCGGAACGACAGCTGGCGCGCGACGTACACCCCGCGTAGCTTCATGTCCATGGCTATGATTTCCATGGCGCTCACACCTCTGTACGAATAGAAATTCCTGTATCAATTTTCGATGCTGGTGGGTACGTAATAACAGCCGCGTCGATCGAAGGTTAAGCTACGTTTGCCGAGGTGGTGCCGGCTGTCATTCGCAGATGTTTTACAGTTACGAAAACTCGGAAGCCTGACAACCGTCTTACGTATGGGTAAGATGATCGGGGCCGAACTGTTGGGTTGCTGTCGAGTTAAAATTATTCAAGTCGAGTTGTTTCGATGTGTTTAGAACGGTGTACACTTGAAGAAAACTTCGTATTGTATCAGACGAAAAAACAGCTCACATAGCATATAGTGCATAATATGAACAGATAATAAAATTGTGTCTACTCTACAAGAATTCCTAGAGCGTAAAGAAACATTGTTATTGTAAAATAGGTAGATATTTAATAAATAGGTATTATATTAATAGATACTGAAAATTTTTATGTTTGTTATAGTTGTTTTGTTATTTTATAATACTTAGAACATATTTTATAGTTTTGTAGTACCTGCCTAGTATTAATGTAGGTACTTAAACTAATTTGCATGCCCTAAACAGGCAAAATATGGATTGTGCATAACCACCAATTTTAACATCTGGTAAAACCTGTATTTTCTGCAAATAAATTATTCTTATTCTTATAATTTGTAAAAAAAATAGAATAGTAAATTCCAGTGCAAATTTTGTAAACTCCATTTTGACTTGCGTCACCCGCTATACGTTAGCTCACCTCTTTTCAACGACTCCGATGAAGTCGTTAAAACTTTTGAAGGGCGTACCATCTCCCCATATGCCCAACCTGACCATATAGGCCATATTTCTCGGGCCGCCGGCTGCGGTAGCCGAAACATATACCACCCGAGCCATATGCAACTGTTGCTGAAGTTCAAACACTGCTATAGAACTCTGGTTACCAGCTGTGTATAGATTTTTGGCTTTGTGACACTCGTCGAAAACGATCTGAGATAAGTTCAGGACTTTTTTTTACTTTATTCAATAATCAATATGTACTTATTTGCATCTCACAATGTGATCTTAATACTGGTATTCAGCTGCATCCGATTAGACTGAAAGCCGACCACAACATAGTTGGGAAAAGGCTAGGCCGATGACGATGATGAATGTGATCTTAAGTGGTAGCTCTTAATAGCACATGTATAATATGGACCTTGTCGGGCATAGCTCCTATATGGAGAGGGATTCGTCGACAGCACTCACAATACATATCCTTGCACAGCACTATTGTAAAATTTGAAGAAACCAAGAAATCAATAACCTACAAAACGAAACAATCGAATGACATCCACACTAATATTATAAATGCGAAAGTAACTTTGTCTGTCTGTCTGTTACCTTTTCACGCCTAAACCACCCAACCGATTTTGCTGAAATTTGGTATGTAGATAGTTTGCATTCATGAGAAGGACATAGGCATATTATTTTTTGGAAATTCAACCCCTAAAAGGGTTACAAGGGGTGGCAAAGTTTGTATGAGAAAAATATTTTTATTGAACATTTTTGCATAGGTAGGTAGGGTAGGTAGGGTAGGTAGGGTAGGTAGGGTAGGTAGGGTAGGTAGGGTAGGTAGGGTAGGTAGGGTAGGTAGGGTAGGTAGGGTAGGTAGGGTAGGTAGGGTAGGTAGGGTAGGTAGGGTAGGTAGGGTAGGTAGGGTAGGTAGGGTAGGTAGGGTAGGTAGGGTAGGTAGGGTAGGTAGGGTAGGTAGGGTAGGTAGGGTAGGTAGGGTAGGTAGGGTAGGTAGGGTAGGTAGGGTAGGTAGGGTAGGTAGGGTAGGTAGGGTAGGTAGGGTAGGTAGGGTAGGTAGGGTAGGTAGGGTAGGTAGGGTAGGTAGGGTAGGTAGGGTAGGTAGGGTAGGTAGGGTAGGTAGGGTAGGTAGGGTAGGTAGGGTAGGTAGGGTAGGTAGGGTAGGTAGGGTAGGTAGGGTAGGTAGGGTAGGTAGGTAGAGTAGGTAGGGTAGGTAGGGTAGGTAGGTTAGGTAGGGTAGGTTGGTAGGGTAGGTAGGGTAGGTAGGTTAGGTAGGTTAGGTAGGTTAGGTAGGGTAGTTAAGGTAGGTATCATAGTTAAGACAGGACAACGTCTGTCGGGTCAGCTAGTAATTATATAAAAAACAATGTGAGGTAACTGAAAGCTTGTAAAAAGGATACAACTCCATCAAAGTCGCGCCCGAACCACTCTTGCAACTGATTCAGCCTTGTGATTGTGCACTCGTTCTTCCTGGTCTTACCAATCAACGCCGAGTACGTGCAGAACATAACACCCTCCTCAGCTGACGAAGTTTCCCCGTATCTCATCTGGGGGACAAAACCAATACTTAGACTACCAGATTCTCTCTATAGCAGTTTCTGAACTCTTGAGGAGTAGTAATTACTGCCGCGCAGGCTTGGCAGTCTGGCAGCGGCGGCGCCACTGGTCAGTTTTATCCTGGTTGCAAAGGGTGACAGTGACGACATTTAAGGCACATCACAGATTCACCGACCAAGGCTTAGAAATCCAAAATCAAGTATAAGCTTATCGACCGAAATCACAATACGCACGCTCAAAAACCGGCATTGCTGTTGTAAATTGGCGATTGGGTGAATTATATATAAGGTGACTGGTAATTAGTTACCGATATTTAAACACGTGATTGTACTCATGATTACAATCAACTTTCCCAAAGAAACTTTTTTTGTATACACAATGGCTGCTAACAGCTGATCGGCGTGAAGTTCATTGAACTTTGCGCGCGCCAGTTGTATTGTTATTGTAATAAAAATAAAACTATTGACTATACAAAAAAAGTTTCTTTACGTAGTATTTGTTACGGGTCTGGGTGTTTTTCTATCTATAATAAGTATGTAAAGGGTGATTTTTTTACTGGTATCTTTTTGGGTACACTGTTTTTGAAAGATCACGCGTGAATCGTGTCTTGTATCATTGTCAAACTTGTTCAGTTTGGTCTATAATTTAACCATGAATCGACTTACGAACGAACAACGCTTGCAAATTATTGAATTTTACTATCAAAATGCATGCTCGGTTAAGAGAGTGCATCGCGCACTTCTTCCAATTTATGGGCAGTTTGGTTGGCCTTCTGAGGCAGCTATTCGGAAGCTTGTGACTAAATTTCGAACCCAGTTTACATTATTGGACATTAAACCACGAACACGCATACGTAGAGTGAGGACCGAAGAAAATATTGCGGCTGTATCCGCCAGTGTTAGTGATGACCGTGAAATGTCGATTCGCCGCTGCTCGCAGCAATTGGGCCTCTGTTACTCCACTACGTGGAAAATTTTGCGAAAGGATTTGGGTGTAAAACCTTACAAAATACAGCTGGTGCAAGAATTGAAGCCACACGACCTCCCACAACGTCTAACATTTGGTGAATGGGCATTGGCAAAGTTGGAGGAAGATCCACTTTTTTATCGAAAAATTGTGTTCAGCGACGAAGCTCATTTCTGGTTGAATGGATATGTCAATAAGCATAATTGCCGCATCTGGAGTGAAGACCAGCCAGAAGCATTGCAAGAGCTACCACTGCATCCCGAAAAATGTACTGTTTGGTGTGGATTATGGGCCGGTGGCATCATCGGGCCGTACTTTTTCAAAGACGACAATGGCCGAAACGTTACTGTGAATGGCGAGCGCTACCGTGTGATGATTGGCGATTTTTTTTTGCCCAAAATGGAAGATTGGACATGCCTTTTTTTTTTTTTTTTTTTAAGGCTGGAAAATCATCCAATGACTGCTCCCGCTCTGGGTGGAGCGGAAGGGAGTGTCAGACTCTTACTGACTAAAACCCATCCATGTTCCTTCCGTAGCCCTTTATGTTCCGGGGTAGCGGTAACCCTTTCGGACAATCCCGCTTACCCGGCAGGCTTGGCCCTGAGGGGCCCCTTCATATGCTGACATCTCTTTGAGGCGCGCGTGGAACATATACGCGCCGTACGGCACGGGTCCGGTGCTGATCGGACGGTGAGTCACACATTACACACCGTCCGCAGGCCCGCGCCTACGGTGGCCGGGAGTCGTCACGTGGCTCCCGACGCCCGGGGCGTCTCTTGCGGCGGCTGGGACGGGAGGACCTTTCTCTCTCCCTTCCCGCCACTTCCTTCGCGAGCATAACTTTTTCGCAGAAGGAGGTGACTGCCTCCCACTCCCTCTCGCCCCGGACCATGGCTTGCACCAGGGCCGGGCGCGAGAGGTCGCCGCCGATCGCCTCTACGAGGACACGGCGGTGCTCCGCCCAAGCGGGGCAGGTTTGCACCGTATGTTCTACCGTGTCCTCTGGGCGATCCTCGCAGTGGTGACACCCGGGCGTTTCCTCCCGCCTGATGATGTGCAGGAACCTCCCGAAACATCCATGTCCGGTGAGGACCTGCGTCAGGCGGTAGGTGAGGGCGCCGTGACGCCTCTCTAGCCACTCCTCAAAGAGGAGCCTTACCGCCACTATCGTGGCGTGCCCTGCGCTGGGTTGCGACAGTCGCTGATTCCAGGCCGCCATGAGATCACGCCGGAGGTCTGTCCGCTCCGCTGCAATTTGCTGCGGAAACGGAGTTTCCCCCCGGCTTAGTACCTCCGCGCGCCACTCGAACAGGCGCGCGAGGACTATCGCCTCCAGATCCCACGGCGGCAGTCCGGCAAGGAGGCATGCCGCCTCGCCCGAGATCGTGCGGTACCCCCGGATAAGCCGAATGGCTTATCCGGGGGTACCACCTTTTGGGGCGCGTTCAGATAGTGGGCGGCTCGCCGCCGCAATGAACGCGCCCACACCGGGGCCCCGTTAAGGGCCATGGACCGCACGACTCCCGCGTAAAGCCTCCGGCAGGAGGCGTTTGGCCCTCTCAAATCGGGCAAGAGCCGCTTGAAGGCGGCCCCAGTCCGTTCCAGCTTGGGGGCCAAACGTCGGAAGTGCCCCACGAAATTCCATCGGCTGTCGAGGACCAGACCCAGGTATTTCATCGTGGTCTCGACGCCGATGTGAACCTCAATTGGCCGCCTAGATCGTGTGATCTAACGCCTTTGGACTATTTCTTGTGGGGCCATGTTAAGGCTCATGTCTACAGGGATAAACCAGCAACGATTGACGCACTGGGAGCCAATATTGAAGCATTTATTCGTGATATACCGGCTGATATGTTGGAGAGAGTGTGCCGAAATTGGGCCTTGCGAATGGGCCATCTAAACCGGAGCCGCGGCCAGCATTTGCATGAAATCATCTTCAAACATTAAATTATATTGATCGTTCTATCGATTCCAATAAAGATTTCATCAAATTTTTCAAATTTTTTGTTTTTTTTGAAAATCAAAAAAATACCTCTTAAAAAATCACCCGTTATTTACAAAAAAAAAAATGTATATAAGTAGTTTATCAGCCATATCGTTACCATAACACAAGCATTATGTTGCTTAGGTTGGGATGATACAGCGTTGTGTGAAATGTCCATGGATATTATTATTATTCCATCGGAAGCACCAAGACAGGCAGGCAGCATCGTCACGCAGATAGAAATGTCTGAACACGAGCTTCGTCCTCGAGACAGGCTTAGGAAGAATAGTGTGAGTACTTGGATTCACTAATGACGAATTTGTCAAAAAGAGAGCAGTTATTAAGTTTTCACCTCACAGGCTCGGAAAGAGTCTGTTTGTCATTCGAAATCTGAGCCGAAAATCGATTTTTGCTCTCTAGCGTGGAAAGAGTTTTTTAAATTCGAACCTTTCTATTTAATAATTTTCTATACTGCCAGTCCACTGAAAATGCGTGACACGGTCTAAAATAAAATATTAAATAATACCGCTCACCTTAAAAACTTCGATCACAGTACAGAAATTAAATATTTTGCGAGGATATAATTGTAAAATTGGAATTAATGTTAATAAGTATTCCATTTGATTAAAAAAATCTGTGACGTCACATTTAAATATGCCATAAAAATACTACCCTGTCAAATACCCAATTGTGTAGTAATTTAAGTTTAATTTTTTAAATAAAATAAATACTAATATAATATATTGTTATTTAATCCTTTGCTTGGCAAAAATAAATGTATTAAATTAAATTAGTTAGTTATTTGTTTTAATTAGTTTTTGTCTTTCATTCTCCTTAGAGGACAAGTAGGATATAGAACAAAATACAGGGTATTTATTTTTGGAGATATTCTATGTAACTCATAAGATACATTGCCAAGTATCTGTTATTTTCTTCACATGAGTCAATGTATCTGAGACGCTCGAACAAAATAAAACTCAACATATAACATCTGTTTTCTTGCACCTAGCAGTTTCCTCGCTGTTGTGAGGTGAAAAATTGTGTGTAGCGCTCGGCAGCAAAGCTTTTCTGCGTCTCGTACCTTTGAAACCTTCGTTACGCTCAGGATTCTATATTTGAACCACTCGCTTCGCTCATGGTTCAACCCTAGAATCCTTCGCTTACTCAGGTTTCAATAGAAGTACTCGCGCCAAAAATCAACTTTCCAGCCTTGCATAACAAATAACTATTATTTCAGGCATCAAGCCTTGAATAGATGCCATTCCCAATTACCTTATCAAGTCCGTGCACCTCAATGTTGCCGGCCCCGATGTCGCGCAGGTCCCGCTCCGCGTCGTACTTGAGGTCGTTGGACACGGACACCCAGATGGCGCGCTTGCGGCCCTTTATGTAGTTCTCGAAGATGATGCCGGCGATTGTGCGACCCTTACCCATACCGGTGCCGTCGCCTGCAGGTCAATATTGCTCAGTTAAGATGGCAGGTTTTTACTCTATTTTAATAACAAGCATGTAAAATGTTTCGTCGTGTCTATCATTCCACTTGTTCTTCTCATTACGGCGGGGTAATTGCGTAACTCTGAACACAAGACGACAATAGGGATGTGACTAAAATTGTTAGGTCACTTCACAACTCACACGAA
Source organism: Hyppa rectilinea (assembly GCA_951799385.1). Taxonomy (NCBI): domain Eukaryota; kingdom Metazoa; phylum Arthropoda; class Insecta; order Lepidoptera; family Noctuidae; genus Hyppa; species Hyppa rectilinea. Next base: position 16,249,598 of record OX637321.1, on the reverse strand, counting down.
ATAAACAATTAAATCATTACTTTTGTGAGTGTTTATATAGATATCTTCAAAATTGAATTGAATGAATCAAATTAAAAGACACCGTGGATACTGGGAAATTCATGATAGGGTAAGTGCTCCAGTGAATGAACACCCCACAGTGAATGAACAAAACGCAGTTTTATCCAAAAAATAAGAAATCTGAACGTTTCTACCATGTGTAGTATTTTTTTTCATAATTGCAACTCTATTTCCCATTTAAGTGGTCACATTCACGTTTAATGTCATAATTCATTTCAAAATGGCGAGTGGTTAAAGTTTAAGTCGATAGTGAAATTTTTATTTGTTCGGGCTAGAGTTAAGGACTGAGGTAAGTGGAATCTTTTTTATTTGACATTGTAATGTAAATAACGGTATTTTTGATGGGTTATTTGTTTATTATCGTAGGATCGAACAGTTTAATATTGTGTTTCAAATCCATTTATTTGCGATTTTTGTCAGTTATATTAAATAATTAAGTGTTCCAGCATTGGATCAAAAAATCGTTTAAATTGAAAATGAACACCCGTTCATTCACTGGGTAATCGTAAAAATCACGTTTTGGTTGAAAAACATAACTTACGCTAATGCTATAATATAAGGTTCATGTTTTATTTATTTATTTATTTAGGATCTCCAACAAAAGATGTACACAGTACATGACACATAAATAAAAAGTTATATCAGGTAATAAATAGATGTACTCCTTCACTTATAGGAGACCACAACATGCACAAAAAGAGCATGGGACATTTTGGGAGCTATTCCTTAATAGATTTCCGATCTTTTGGCCAGTATTGGGACAGGTATGTTCATTTACTGGTTCATAAAATCCAGTGAATGAACACTTCATATTTTAAGACAGATTTCTCAAGAAATTTGGTATTTCTACCTACCTACTTACCTACAGGTAGTGAAATAATGTTGCAATCGTTTAAAATTTTTCATTTTTCTCTTGTCCATTTAGATTACCATGGATCACAAAAAGAAGTACAATAGGTTTCAATACAGTCAACAAGCACTTGAAGCAGCTCTTAAGTCAATTGCTAATGGAGAACTAAGTATCAATAAAGCAAGCAATGTGTACAAGATACCAAAATCGACTTTACATAATAAAATCACAAACAAGGTACAAAGAAAAATGGGCCCTCAGTCCGAGCTTACTGTAGATGAAGAAGCTAAGATTTCTGACTGGACTATAAATAAAGCTAAATTAGGTTTTCCAATGCACCCAGAAGAAGTTTTCGATACTGTTGAAAATGTTATGACCACTAATAATAGGAAAAATAAGTTTATCGGGAATAGACCAGGAAAAAAGTGGCTTGGTTTATTCTTAAAAAGGCATCATGAGATTACAAAAAGAAATGCGGAGATTATATCCAAAGGCAGAGCCGCAGTTACTGAACAAGCTATCAGAGCTTGGTTCAAGGAACTCGAAGAGTTTTTAACAGAAGAACAAGCATTGGATATAAAAGACGACCCCAGTCGCATATTTAATGCCGACGAAACAGGTGTAATGACTTCCCGAAAACCGGAATAATATTGGGGCCCAAAAATTACAGAAACACTAACGAGATTTCGGGTGGGAAAGAAAAAGAATCATTTACAGTTCTATGTAATTTTGCAGCAGATGGGAGGGATGTTCCTCCATTTACAAACGAATGCCAGCCCTGTGACGTCGAAACGCCCGGGTGTCACCACTGCGAGGATCGCCCAGAGGACACGGTAGAGCACACGGTGCAAACCTGCCCCGCTTGGGCGGAGCACCGCCGTGTCCTCGTAGAGGCGATCGGCGGCGGCGACCTCTCGCGCCCGGCCCTGGTGCAAGCCATGGTCCGGGGCGAGAGGGAGTGGGAGGCAGTCACCTCCTTCTGCGAAAAAGTTATGCTCGCGAAGGAGGTGGCGGGATGGGAGAGAGAAAGGTCCTCCCGTCCCAGCCGCCGCGGGAGACGCTCCGGGCGTCGGGAGCCACGTGACGACTCCCGGCCACCGTAGGCGCGGGCCTGCGGACGGTGAGTAATGGGTGACTCACCGTCCGATCAGCACCAGACCCGTGCCGTACGGCGCGTATATGTTCCACGCGCGCCTCAAAGAGATGTCAGCATATGAAGGGGCCCCTCAGGGCCAAGCCTGCCGGGTAAGCGGGATTGTCCGAAAGGGTTACCGCTACCCCGGAACATAAAGGGCTACGGAAGGAACATGGATGGGTTTTAGTCAGTAAGAGTCTGACACTCCCTTCCGCTCCACCCAGAGCGGGAGCAATCATTGGATGATTTCCCAGCCTTAAAAAAAAAAAAAAAAAAAGCCCTGTGACGTCGGTATTTTTGGCCCCATAGTTGAAACCATAAAACATGCTTTTAGGGCATGTGGACTATATCCTTTAAATGCAGACGGAGTTGACTATTCAAAATGCATTAGCACTCGAAGAGAGGAAGTTAATGGGAAAATTGCTCTTAATCGTGATAACCGAATTCTAGAGGAGAGAAAGGACGATATGAGGAGCACTATTAAAATAATTGAAACAGCTTATATTTCGACTCACTTATTGTGATTTTAGTTACTTATTATTTACGCAAAGTTTCAGTACTTCGGTGAAGTTAGTTTGTACCTGATTATTTAAATTGAAAACTGATTAAAGTTTAAATTTGCAAACAATACATGACCAAGAACATTTTAGTTACCTAGTTAATTAGGTATTAGCTAAATATTGTTTTTACTTGGTAAAAAAAGATTTTAACGTGTCTGAGAGGTCTATGAATGTTTGTAGAATTAAGGTAAGATTTAGAGGTTTTGTTTTGAGAAGATTTTATTTTTATTTTTTCTATTAAGACATTGAAGATTTTTAAAGAAATGTTGTTTTTTTCACCGCATTTATTGCAATAATAAGACTGTAATAGTGTAATTAATAAACGAAGAATTTTGTTCATTCACTGGTTTCATTTCGTTCATTTACTAGAAAACGCCGTTCATTCACTGGAGTTTTGGGGTATTATCCGATTTACTGCTTATTATAATAAAACTGTGAATGTTATGTTGTAAAACGTAGGTACCTAAAAATGATTTTCGAATATATTCTTAACACCGTAAAACAAATTTCGGCCGCTTTCATTAGTGATGATAACCCACAGTAAATATTTTTTAAAGTTCGCAAATTGCTTAAGTGTTCATTCATTGAACAAGAAGAAATAAATTTGTAGCTTGACGTGGAGGGCACGCCTGTGCGTTTATGCTCTAATGGTCAAAAGGTTAATATTTGTAATAAAGCAAAAACACGTCTCATATTTTTTATGTTATCTGACTGTCTAATATTTTTTTTTTTTACTTGGCATCATCCCTATTTTTCGCAATGTGTTTATTTTTGACAGTTCATCATCGTTTGTTGCGTTATTTATGTTGTTTAGCTGACGAGTTTTTCATACCTATGAAGCAATGGATCAGAAATATCCTTCAGGCCTGTCGGGTTGTGGACTTGTGATTGAAAGACTGTTACCTACTTACGCGATTAGGGTGCCGTATCGACAGGGGTTGGTGAGGGCGCGATTGGCCATCGCATTGGACTGGACCGCGTTACGCCAAAGAGAGCTTTATTTATTAGCCACTATGTTTTAAATTAAATTTCCAATGACACAATTAAAACAATCCTCAGTCACTAAACACAATACAATGTTCTTGACCACATGCACGCGGACGCTAACTTTAGTAAATTGATAAGGCAAGAAAGGAGAACATTTAGGATCCATTCATTTTTGGGCATTTTCTGAAAGTGCCGCCTATGAAAAAAAAACTGGAACATGTGGTTAGTACTAATCATTTAGAGCAATATAGTTAATATTGCAAAAAAGTTGTAGGATTGCTCTCAGCCAAGTTTTACAACTAGGATTAGTTGTAGTTTTTTTCATAATATTTATTGTTCTCTGAACTTGTGTAACTTGACATAGAATAATCCTACAACTTTGGTGCCCTTAATCCTACAACCTTGGTGCCGTTAATCCTACAACTGTGGTGCCGTATTAGGTAACTTTTGCTCCAAATCATTAGTATTAAACTCACGTACCACTTTAAGAAAAGGCCTTATCATTTTATATTCATTTATAAAAATAAATAAGCCTTGCCAGTTTTGAATTGAAATGAGAGTTGGCTGAGTTTTTACTGTAATTTTCGAACGTAATCACGTAACGCTTTTTCGTTGCGTGACGCTTTCTTTCGCTAGTTGACTTGTGGTGTAAGACACCACAAACCGCATAAAAAAACGCCGTTCCAAAAAGCTAGGAGTGTGTTAAAATATTGGGAATACCTACTCTAACTGCCAGCTAGTGCCGCACAAATGACTCACCAATGAGGAAACCCGCCCTGGTGTTGTCAGGCAGCAGATGCTCGTGCGCCTGCGACGCGTACACGACGGCCTCCAGCTGCAAGGCCGACAGCAGACCGTTGCGGATGATATCGCTCGGCAGGCTCAATGTATACGTCACGTCGACCGGCTCCACGGATGCTAGCGACGCCGACTCCACCACTGGGTCAGGGTGCTCCAATCCCTGATTAACTGCAGGAACAAACATCCATGGGCGTTTTTAATATTAATTTTCTCTAAACTCTCAATTTTTATGGCGTTTATTGCATACCATTGGGTAGGTACTAATTCGTAAACAAACCATTCGATGTAACCAAATATTCTAAAACATCAAACAGTTACAAGTTGAAGGAAGTAGTTTAGTAACCATTATCAAAAATCAACACGTTCGTGAACTAAAAATTTGCATCTGCCTAGCCTTTTCCCAACTATACCAGTACCATTATACCAGTATTTTACATCCTAGCGAGCGATTGCCTATTTGACCTCTACAACCCGGTAACTGGGTAACACGATACCCCGTGGTAAGACTAGCTGTCAGACTTTCGGGCTTCTGACGACCCGTAATGACTGTCAAAGATCTACGAATGACAGCCGAGACCAACGGCTTAACGTGCTTTCCGAGGCACGGAGGAGCCTCGTTATGTAAAGATGGTCACCCATCCACGGAGCAACCCCGGCATTATGGCTGTTCTTATTTAGCCACGAGCTGCTCCTAAGTTCTTGAACTAATGCGGTATATAAGTTTTTTTAACATTTTGAAGTTCCGATGAAACGGTCGATAATATAATCGACAATGGTGGTCACACTGTCACGTTCCGGAAGGATTACGACAAATCACAAATCATGCTGTAGATAATAAAACTGCTAAATAAACATTTAATTCTTACTCACATTTGGAAGGCATGTAATCTACAAATGTTTCTCCGACACCTATCTCTTCATCGTCAACTTGTGCTGGATCTGCTTCTGACTGGAAAAATTAAAAGAAAATGTTGGGTGCAATACCGCTACGATTGAATAAACTATGCACCCCGGCAAGGCATCGGAAATCCTCGTTTGTCTTAACCTTTTGAACGCCTTTGTCACATATACGTGATAAGCATGCGCATGCCCTGTACGCCAACGACACAAATATGTAAACAATTAAACGGTTACTTTGTGTGTTTATATGAATATCTTAAAATTTAAGGTCTCGTACGTATTTAATGACATGAAACAAATTAAAAGACACCATGGATATTGGGAAAATCATGATAACAAGAAATAGTTATTTGTTATGCAAGGCTGGAAAGTTGATTTTTGGCGCGAGTACTTCTATTGAAACCTGAGTAAGCGAAGGATTCTAGGGTTGAACCATGAGCGAAGCGAGTGGTTCAAATATAGAATCCTGAGCGTAACGAAGGTTTCAAAGGTACGAGACGCAGAAAAGCTTTGCTGCCGAGCGCAACACACAATTTTTCACCTCACTACAGCGAGGAAACTGCTAGGTGCAAGAAAACATGTGTTGTTGAGTTTTATTTTGTTCGAGCGTCTCAGATAGGTACATTGACTCATGTGAAGAAAATAACAGATACTTGGCAATGTATCTTATGAGTTACATAGAATATCTCCAAAATTAAATACCCTGTATTTTGTTCTATATCCTACTTGTCGTCTAAGGAGAATGAAAGAAAAAAACTAATTTAATACAAATAACTAACTAATTTAATTTAATACATATTTATTTTTGCCAAGCAAAGGATTAAATAACATATTATATTAGTATTTATTTCATTTAAAAAATTAAACATAGATTAGACATTGGGTATTTGACAGGGTAGTATTTTTATGGCATATTAAAATGTGACGTCACAGATTTTTTTTAATCAAATTGAATACTTATTAACATTAATTCCAATTTTACAATTATATCCTCGCAAAATATTTAATTTCTGTACTGTGATGGAAGTTTTTAAGGTATTATTTAATATTTTATTTTAGACCGTGTCATGCATTTTCAGTGGACTGGCAGTATAGAAAATTATTAAATAGAAATGTTCGAATTTTAAAAACTCTTTCCACGCTAGAGAGCAAAAATCGATTTTCGGCTCAGATTTCGAATGACAAACAGACTATTTCCGAGCCTGTGAGGTGAAAAAATAATTTGTAGCTTGTCGTGGAGGGCAGGCGCGTGCGTTTATGCTCTGGCGTTCAAAAGATTAACCTAAATTGCTTTCTATCTATATCTATACATATTATAGATTAGGTAGAGTCTACTTTCATGTCTGTGTGTGTGTCCGCGTTGTTCATCTAATCTGCATAACGTATTTGGATGCGGTTTATACCATCATTCAAATAATGAGTTCTGGAAGGTGTGTTATGTGTAGTACAGAAATAATGTTTTGACTTGTCGCCAACATACGGCACGTAGTCACAGCATTGGGAGTTGTTTTGATTATTATTCTGTAAATACATGTGCGATACGGCCACGAGTCGTATTTGTTATAATAACCAATATCAATAGATACGGAGATACCTATAATATAATCTCATACTTACCAGCGAACTACCACTTTTGTGTGTTTATAAACATCATTACTTTTGTTTGCTTTTACTTTAATTTTTAAGATATCCATTATAAGTAAAAGTGAAGCTCTCGCACGCATGTAATGACGTGAAACCAATTAAAAGACACCGTGGACATTGAGAAATTCTTGATAACAAGAAGAAATAAATTAATAGCTTGGCGTGGCGGGCACGCGCGTGCCTTTATACTCTGGCGTTCAAAAGGTTAAATAGCTACGCGAAAGATGCGCGGCATTACAACTATATCTTGCACGCATTACAACTATATCTTGCACGCATTACAACTATATCTTGCACGCATTACAACTATATCTTGCACGCATTACAACTATATCTTGCACGCATTACAACTATATCTTGCACGCATTACAACTATATCTTGCACGCATTACAACTATATCTTGCACGCATTACAACTATATCTTGCACGCATTACAACTATATCTTGCACGCATTACAACTATATCTTGCACGCATTACAACTATATCTTGCACGCATTACAACTATATCTTGCACGCATTACAACTATATCTTGCACGCAATTTTCATCTCTTTTATAGTTTTTCCAATCCCTAGCGTCTTGCTGCTCTGTCTGGTCTCTGATCCTTACTATATTTCGATTTCCTGATTGCTTTAAATCATACATACCCCCTCTTTAAACCTCGCTCTGCCCGCATGACTATGCGCGCCTGGTAGATCAATGTCCCCCATACCTAGAGAATTAAGAAAGGCCAATTTTGAGAATTATTTTTTCATATCGTTTAGGGTTTTTGGTTAAATTTTTTGTTATTCCATAATATATCGTATTACCTACTTATTTAATAACATTGCTAAAAAACGATGTTATAACATATCCACTCAACGAGGTCTATGATCTTGTCATATATGATAACATGAGTAGTATGTACATATGTATCCAAATTGATATTAGATCTTTGAACTTTCATCGATAAGCATTATCACAGTAGGTATAATCAAAACGCAGTAGGTATTACGTCTCTACTATGGCCCATATGGGCTCTACAGTGTCCCTGAAATAAGTACCTACGGCCGCCTGTAAGTCCGACCAATTTATTTTATTTGTTTTTATATTTATACAGTGGGTTAGGTTAAACGAGAAACATTCTTTCAGGGGTCAGTATACTCATGAAAATGAACAACTTTGACTAAGGAACCACCATACCAGAAATCACGAAAAAAAAATCAGCTGTTCAGTAGGTACACTTATGTTCACAAAATTCGTGTAAATGTATGGAACAGCTGATTTTTTTTTCATATTTCAGAGTTGGTCACATGGACAAAGTTATAGATCTTCATGAGTATAGTACCCCTGAAAGTATGTCCCTCGTTTAACCTAACACACTGTATATGGAGACGTAATACTGCTTACTTTATTGTACTGTGGCATTATCGATAAGTCGACACATAGTTACTAAAGTAGGTAGGTACCAACGTCCATTGATTAGGTTCTAGTGGATGTATTCTATTATCTGTGGTCCTAGTAAGCACGACCACTAGGTACTGTCATTCCAAGATAGGCAGGCAAGTACATACTAATAATCTTGCGCGTGCAGTAAAATATTATCATAACAATAAATAGAAAATCAACTTACTTCCTCCTTTGCGCCGGTCGAAAAAAGGCTCGAATCCGGTAAAAAGCGACTCGCCAGATGCGTGCCCAGAGGGCGCTGCGGACACAGAACCACATGCCTATTAGAAAATATATCTTCCCCAACAATAACAGACTACGCATCAAGTTTTTTGGCGATTTGTGACTCGCCTAGCGCTCTAAACACTGTTGGTCTAGATGAGTCCTCCTATTAAATTATGCTAAACAGTATCGATCGGCATCATAATAATGTTGAGAATTTATTGACGTTTTTTTTGCTGACAACATATTTTCCAAAATGTCTGAATGTGAAAAAACACCAGCTGTTCCTTACACTAAGCTTGCGTAACTCGTCAAAATGAAGGAGAACAGCACATTTTTTTTCGCGACTTCAGATTTGTTCCTGTATATAGGTACTGAAGGTTGTTCATAGTGAAATTTTTAGGTGTCATTGTACTCATCAATATGAACAATATTGATGAGTACAATGACACCATAAAATTTTGTCCATAAATTCAAATTCACCCCGTATAGGCACAGCTGTGCTACTCTACGCTCTACTCCACTACAGTGGACAGGCAGCCTAAATGCCTTTTTGTTTTTGTATTTATTTATATGGACAGTCATTTAAAATATACCTTTAGATATCTTTTTAATAAATAGAACATACTACAGTGCATCTGAATATTTGCAGGACACATTATAGGATGTATTTTTATACTTATTTTAAACTAACACTATTGATCTCATTCTTATTTTTTTTCTGTTTGGCCTACAAAATTTGTAGTTTTTCTTCATTTATTGTATTTTGCATACCGGGATTCCAAGATTGTGATAACTATTACATGAATGTTAAATATTGTTCACCCATATTTGCGAATAAATGATTTTGAATTTGAATTAAAAAAAAAGATAAATATAGTAAAAGAAAAAAAAGGAATTGTGATTGTAGTTTGTAGGGTAGTTGCGCAGTTGGGGTGCGGGTTCGATATATTCACTGTGTAACACATTAGATACTCTTGGGTTTCGGTCGTCGGGTATAATGAACTGACCTGTCACGTCCATGTTGTCAGGATCCTCCTTGTCCTTGATGTCATCATCAGACTCGTCAGACTGTCCAAATTGAGTTTTCATGTCCCTACACGTTGGACGTTTAATCTAAAATGAAAACAATGAAAGTTGTCATAAAACAAAAACGATACATTCTATGGACTTGTTTAATTAATTTTTTGGAGTGATTATTAATCGTGTTTTGGTTTCTACTAACTTTCATTTTCACATCTATTAACATAATTTTACGAGCCACCAAGCTAAAAGACAGAAATGGGGAGTTGCTCTGCGAAAAACACAGATTTGTCGTAAACTTGCCTTAAACCTTAGTGGAGCAACCGGCGTGTCTGTAATATGCCCGGCCTTGCGCTTTGTGCCAGCGGCAGCGGTCCCAGTAACTGCGCTCGCGCCGTTAGCGCTAGCGGTCTCAGCAATCACGCTCGCGTTGTTAGTGCCAGCGGTCCCAGCAATCACGCTCGCGCTGTTAGTGCTAGCAGTCCCAGCAATCACGCTCGCGTTGTTAGTGCCAGCGGTCCCAGCAATCACGCTCGCGCTGTTAGTGCTAGCAGTCCCAGCAATCACGCTCGCGTTGTTAGTGCCAGCGGTCCCAGCAATCACGCTCGCGCTGTTAGTGCTAGCAGTCCCAGCAATCACGCTCGCGCTGTTAGTCCTAGCAGTCCCAGCAATCACGCCTGCGCTGATAGTGCTAGGGGTCGCAGTCGTTGTGTTTTTCAAGACTGGGGCCTTACCCGCCCCTGCTGCCACGGCTTCACGCCTACCTGGTCAAATAAATACACATTTAAAAGGACAACAATTACCCCAGTTCGTAACCCTAAAACCGGAAAAATCCCTAACAATAATAATGTTGGTTACCAACTGCTTGAGACAGCATGACGAGGATACAATGGCAGCCTAACCCTAGGTGCCTGCTGCACAAACTACCTTCAGTTTGACCAACTTAGTTTGTTCACCACCTAGAGCAACCATATTCTATTCTATTGCAACGTTCACATTCACCATTATGATAACACTAGCTGCTCCCGCGCGGTTTCACCCGCTGCTCGGCTCCTATTGGTCGTAGCGTGATGTTACGTAGCCTTCCTCGATAAATAGAGTATACAACACAAAAAGAATTTTTCAATTCAGATCAGTAGAAGTTTCAACAAATTCTTCAGCTTAAAATATTAATAGCTTTTGCCCGCGGCTTCGCACGCCATAAATTCGTAGTAAAACAATTCGTTATTATACATATAAACCTTCCTCTTGAATCCCTCTATCTATTAAAAAAAACTGCATCAAAATCCGTTGTGTAGTTTTAAAGATCTAAGCATACTGTATACAATATAGTAGACGTTATATAGGACAGACGCGGGAAGGACTTTGCTTTATACTATGTAGTGCTATTATAGATATTGTTGCTACAGGTTGCATGCTAGATTAGGAAACCCTGACACTCTGCATGAGTCACTAGTGTCGTAATCTACTTACTGTCATCACTGTCACTCCCCGAGTTAGATCGCGCTGACCGTCTTTCTTCATCAGATGAGCTGAATAAAGACGGTCTTGTTCGCTTGGACTTGCTGCGATGATTTGCTTGTGACCGGTCTGTGGGCAAATGGAAAGATGTAGGGCTGGATATGGTCCGGTTAGTTAAATGAAATCCTGCAAAATTATTTTGAGGAATACCTACAATTATTTATGTAATTCTTATCATCATTAACGGACTTAATCAAACTTCAAAATAATTATTTGTGTAGAAATAAATGCATTTAACAAAGTATTTTTCTTTGAGTTACATAGTCGCGACTATGTGACTTTGTCGAATTAATTATATGTACGAAAAGCTAGAAAAAAAATAAAATTGAAAAATAATTCATATGCAAGTTGATTCTTTGAAATGGTCTCATTCATACCCTAGAGTTATTGGGCATAAAAAAACACCTTGTATCTTCTTCTTTTCGTGTGGTTAGTAACTAACCTGGTGTCAGAGTTTTAATGCTGCCCATGGGCCTCTGTCTGACTTAGCATCGCACTTTGAGTTGCCACTTCATAAAATACAAATACAAAGAACCTGAGAAAAACTCTCAAAGTCCTTTTCAATACTTAACTATAACATTGAGTAGCTAACTCACAGCTTTACAGAAAAACTCAAACATCGAAAAAGAACTAACTGCATCCATCACGCATTTACCGTCATCACTGTTACTCCTCGAGTCAGATCGCGCTGACCGTCTTTCTTCATCAGATGAGCCGAATAAAGACAGTCTTGTTCGCTTTCTTCGTCGCCTTCGCTGGCTGCTGCGATGACTTGCTGGTGACCGGTCTGTGGGCGAATGGAAAGATGTAAGGATATGGTCCGGACAGTCAAATAAAAAGAAGGAAAATTGTGATTCAATTAATAAAAAAGAACAGGTTATGTTTATACGACACTCCTTTAAACAGCCCACCACTACAGGCAGAAACTCGGATTTGTGATGGTAGTTTTTGTGGGTTAAAACCAAACTTCACGAAAAAGGATTTTACGAAAATCAGCCCACGTTGAGCGCCAACGCGGTCACCGGTGAGCCACGAACAATAGTTTTTCTATTGTGTCTGCTGCGTGGCAGTCAATGACTTAACATTAACTGGTTGAAATTAGGTACAGTCAAACGTTAGGGTGAATCGGGACGAAACTTCGAAAGGGATTTTAACATGGAAATATGACAGCAGTGATAGCCTAGTGGTGTAACCGTCGGACTGCCAGGTCATAGGTCTCATATTCGAACCCAAGGCACACACCTCTGATTTTACGGCTTCAGGTGCATATTGTTTAATTATCACATGCTTAAAAATTGGTGAAGGAAAACATCGTGAGGAAACCAGCATGTCTGAGAGATATTTCTCAACAGCATGTGAAGCTAAGTCAGAGGCCCAAGGGCAGCATAAAAACTCTGACACCAGGTTATAGTAACTAACCACACGAAAAGAAGATTGAAATATTATAGTATGTGGCCGAAAAGGACACGTAATGTGTTTACCGTATTACAATTATCAATTAAGGGTCTTTGTTGGCCACAAACTACATTATTTCATTATTTTAATTTTAAGTAGTTTATCAGCCATCTCGTTACCATAACACAAGCATTCGGTTGCTTAGCTTGGGACTATAAGTCGTTGTGTGAAATGTCTCAAGGATAGTAAATTTCAAAGTTCAAGGATGGGATGCGTCCCTATTCACCCCGTTTGACGGTATTCATTTTAGGATATGTATAACTAAATTCCTTCTGTTTAACTTGACACGAACGTGCCGAATTAAATAATAAAGTTTCCTATTATCAGTTTCTGAGCGCTACTCCGAAGGGAGTTAAAGATTTGGGGGTATGACGGTATTAGGGCGACAACTAATAAGAACGTCGTGTTTTTGATTTTTCGAGATTCATGCCCGAATAGCTGAAAAGGTGATAAAATACCGTTTTAAAAGGAGGATTTTATACGGTTTGCTCAAAGGACACAATTTATGATCCCAATATCCAATGTAATACATCGTTGAATAGGTATTTTTGAGCTGAACAAAAGTTACAGCGCCAAGTATGAAGAGTTTTATTAAAGATGGCTGTTCAAGCAAAAGTCAAATAATGTTTTCTTCGTATTACATTGATTTTTTATGCATAATAAATCGATCGAGTATTTTACATGGATTAACTGCCATTCTGACCCACCCAACCCAGTAACTGGGTGATACCCCTAGGTAAGACTAATTGTCCGACATTCGGGCTTTTGATGTAAAGGCTATAAAGATCCACGAAACTGCTTTCCGAGTCACGGAGCGATTTTGATATGTAAAGATCACCCATCCACAGGCCAACCGCGGCAAGCCTGATCAATCGACCAAGACCCTACATCGACATAAGTAGATAATACTAGTACGTAATTCAAAAAATGCATTGTATTAGAAAACATTCTCTTCGGCTATTGTTAAATTGCTATATTTCATGATGCATTATACTCTGGACGGACTAAGATTTGAAACATATTATTAAGTAGAAAATCGTTTGAGAAAAATAGTCAGTTCGTGGTAACTTGATGTGCTGGCGACTGCACCACTCATCTACAATCGTGTTCTTGTCTAAGAGCAGTTTTTTTTTGAGTCGCAACTTCAAAAATCGAATGAGAATTAAATCGAAGAAAATTTTAACAATAGTTCGTAAAGTATTTTCGATGAAAAGGCACAGTTGCTGACTACACCCACCACCATTTACCAAAAACCTACCGCCATCACTGTCACTCCTTGAGTCAGACCTCGCTGACCGTCGCTCTCCATCAGACGAGCTTCCTCGCGTGTGCTTGCTGCTGCAATGACTTGCTGGTGACCGGTCTGTGAGCGAATGAGAAAAATGTATCTTGCAGTATCTTCAATAGATATATCAATATGTGATGTACGTTTAGTAAAATAGTAATAATAATGCAATTCATAGCACGAGTAGGATCGCAATTTAATCAAGCATACTTATTGCGGTCTCGAGGTGACTTTGCACAAGTCCGAGGCCATGGCCTTTCATGGGCCTCGGCATAGGCCACTATCGGGATCCCGACTAATGGTAGGAGGGGTTCACATCGGCGTCGAGACCACGATAAAATACCTGGGTCTCGTACTTGACAGCCAATGGAACTTTTTGGAGCATTTCTGACGTTTGGCCCCCAAACTGGAACGGGCCATCTCACACTTAAAAGACAACCTTGAACAAAAACAAACCTGGCCCCAGCAGGAGAAAAGTTCAGGTTTGTTGGATTTTTCTTGTCCGCGAGGTGAAAGGTGAAAGTTCCTCCGAAAGCTCCGTTCAATCAGAACTCCCATATTTCGGTGATAAATAGATAAATTCCACAATTATCTATAGATAGATGTGGTAACTGAAAGTTAAAACTTTCCCTAACGCTGAGCAGAGGCACTTAGATTCGTATACCACTCACCGCCATCACTGTCACTCCTCGATTTTGACCTCGCTGACCGTCGTTCATCACCACACGAGCTTCTTCGCGTGTGACGGCTACTACGGCTGCTCGCTGGCGATTAAAACGCAAGCTTCAGACACATAACTTGGATCGACTTGGACTTACACAGCACAGTACTCATGGCACGTTTACAATGAAACTAACTCAGAAATATAAATTTTAAAAAGAAACACCCGTTCCATACATTTTGATCGTGCTAGTATGGATAAAAACTTCCAACCGTCCGCAGGGCTGGATGGCATCTTCCCAGCCTTACTGCAGTAGGGGTTAGACCAATGGACACTATTGCTGGTGGAGTTATATCGAGCCAGAACAGCACTCAGACACATAACTTTTGCATGGCGCTGCATACCCAAACCTGGCAACACCCAACGCTTATAGACCTATAAGTCTCACATCATTCTTACTGAAAACTCCTGAGAGACTCTGCGATAAGTACATCGGAGACGGACCTCTTCGGATAAAACCAATACACAAACAACAGCATGCGTACTCCACAGGCAGATCTACGGAATCCGCGCTGCACAGCGTGGTCTCCAAAATCGAATGCGCAGTGGACCACGAATAGCTGCCTTCATTGACATAGAGGGCGCCATCAACAAAACCACATTGCCCTTGACAGACAAGACACTAAAACAAACACTTCCACACAATAGACATAACGGACAGTTCTCTGTGCAGGGCCTGCATGGAGGCTGAGGAAACCGTCGCGCACGTACTCTTTGAGTGCACAGGCGTCACACTGATCAGGACACAGACCCTCGGAATACCCAGATCGTTCACAGATATACTGCACAGGGCAGGAGACGTGATCAACTTCTGGAGGGAGGTGGGCTGGCTGGAATAACCACCGATGGCCGCCATGGCTCACGCACAATGTCCGGCTAAGGACTGAGTACGGAAACAATAACCTCAAGATAAGATAAGAAGGTGTGTAACTATAATCGCGTTCTTGTCTGAGAGTAGTACAATATTCATAACCTTTCTTAGTACAACATCACTTTGACTCGCCACTCTTACACTCATGCAAAATGAACCTAGATAAAATGTAGAACTTACATTACAATAAACTTTGAGTAGACTTTGTACCACCGCAACTTACCGCTACCACTTTCACTCCTTGAGACAGACCTCGCTGACCGTCGCTCTTCATCAGACGAGCTTCCTCGCGTGTGCTTGCTGCTGCGATGACTTGCTGGTGACCGGTCTGTAGGCAAAAGGAAAATACTTATACTGTAGTATAATTTAAACCTGACTGCCTAGAAAAGAAGCCATCGCTTGCAAAGAGCTTCGTATATCTACCCTACATCGACTTCCAAAGAGCTTCGTATTTACTTCCAAAGAGTTAAAATATTAATATTTTTTAGTAATTCTGCGTCACCTTGAGTTGTAACTGTGCCTGACGCCAGCACTGTTCTAGTGGCCATCCCACACTCAAAAGAAAACTTTAAACGATTGCAAACTTAGCCCCAGCAGGCGAAAAGTAGAGGATTGCTGAATTTACCCCTGAAGCCCCTAAAGCCTCCACGTATACATCTGTATACGGAGTATCTACTCCGTTTCAGTGTTATATAAACAAATTCAGCATTATCAGCTGCATAGATAGATGTGTTAACTGAAACTTTCTCTGAGGCTGTGGCCCCCTGTGACCGTGTGTGCCTTTAGTATCGTCAACCACTCACCGCCATCACTCCTCGAGACAGACCTCGCTGAGCGTCGTTCTTCACCAGATGACCTTCCTCGACTGTGCCGGCTGCTGCGGTGGCTTCCTGGTGACCGATCAATAAATAAAACAAAAGAACATTGTTATTAAAAACACAAGTTTGCACAAGCAAATATGTCGTACGACACTTGGACTTATACAACTTAGCACTCATTGCACAACGTTTAGGAACCCTGACCCTGTATAGCTGTGTGCACAAATTGCTTTCTTTAGCCACCACCACGCATCACGCACTTACCACCACCACTGTCACTCCGTGAGTCAGACCTCGCTGACCGTCGCTCTTCGTCAGACGAGCTTCCTCGCGAGTGCTGGCTGCTGCGATGACTTGCTGGTGATCGGTCTATGAGCCAAAAATTAAAAGTTTGAATTTAAACACTAATGCAGTAACGTCTAGTAGTTTCTTTTAGATACTAAGTTGTTTAAAAAACGTAATATTTTGACATTTATATAAATACTAGCTGACCCGACAGACGTTGTCCTGTCTTAACTGTGATACCTACCCTACCTACCTGCCTACCTACCCTACCTACCTAGCTACCTACTCTATCTACCCTACCTACCCTAGCTACCCTACCTACCCTACCTACCCACCCTATCTACCCTACCTACCCACCCTACCTACCCTACCTACCCTACCTACCCTACCTACCTACCCTACCTACCTACCCTACCTACCTACCCTACCTACCCACCCTACCTACCCTACCTACCCTACCTACCTACCTACCCTACCTACCTACCTACCCTACGTAGGTAGGTAGGTAGCTACCTACCCTACCTACCTACCTACCTACCCTACCTACCTACCTATCCTACCCTACCTACCTACCCTATAGGAGGAAAATCAGCAGCTGATCTAGAAAAAACAAAAATGTATTCTGCTATTCAGGGCGGAGACAAATCCAACGAAACAAAAA
This sequence comes from Hyppa rectilinea, assembly GCA_951799385.1. NCBI lineage: Eukaryota > Metazoa > Arthropoda > Insecta > Lepidoptera > Noctuidae > Hyppa > Hyppa rectilinea. Next base: position 16,232,369 of record OX637321.1, on the reverse strand, counting down.
CCATGAAAATGGGTCCAGCTGATCTCGAGTTATAACGAAGGGAACAAACCCGTCTTTCTTTTATATATATAGATTACTTCATATAGCTGGGACATGAAGGGACATGAAGTGAGACAAATAGTCAATATCAGACATCGAGCTACAAAGGAACCGCTGCCTGTATTTTATGTCGATTTAAAGCCAAACAACAAAGCCATATTCGTTGTTAAATACTTGAATAACTTGAAGATTACTTTTGAAGCCATATATAAGAAAAAAGAAATCATTCAAAGCATGAGATGTCAGAGATTTGGGTATTCCAAGAACCAATGTGTTAGGCTACAACAACATGTATTAAAAACCAGACACTGAGGCTACTTGCGCGAACTGTGACGAAAAACGCCCCGCTAGCTTAAAGGATACAAAATGTACAAAGAGAATAGAGAAAGAATTCTTAAATTAGACTCTAAGTCAAAAGAAAAACCAAAGCCTAACAATATAGAGATCAAAAACCCGTATCCCCATCCGGGTTCTAAGTCTAACCGCACAGATAATCAAAAATTATTTCAAATCTATTCAGAAGCAACGAAAACCAAAGAATAATATACTCAGCAAGACACAAAGATTTAATCTGGCGGCACCGCTTTTTAGAATAAACAAATCGAACACTACAGACTGGACAATTTATAAAAATATAATCACGACAATACAGAACTAAAGACCAAAATTAATATTATTGAAGAACATCCACATTGCTGCCAATTCTGCAAATCCAGAAAGGACAGGTAAACGACAACTTCTGAAACATAACTCATATCCAAAGGATATCAAAGAGAAAATACAAGAGCACCGTCGTTTGAGAAAAATCTGGCATACTACAGGATATCCAAATGATAAAACTGCATTCAACAGTTTCTCAAATGAACTCAAAGCCCTTATCAGCATCCTAGAAAATGATAATATTCAACATTATCTCTCAAATCTAGATCCAACGAGAGACACAGACTACTCGCTATGGAAGACTACCAAGAATTTAAAGCGCCCAAAAATTAACATATCTCCTATAATGATGAAAAAGGAGGATGGGCTGGATCAGATAAAAAAGGGCAACAATCTTTGCGGAACATCTGAAAACAGTTTTCCAACCACTCCCTGAAAACAATCCCGAACATACTATGGAAATCAAAGAATACCTCGAATCAGCAAATCAAATGTGTCTACGAGGTTCCTTATTTGTGTGAAAGAAATAAGGAATCTCAAGGATGGTAAAGCACCCGGCTATGACCTTATTGATGCCACATTACTTAAAAACCTGCCTCATAAAGGTGTAATGAAATTAGTTAACATCTTTAATGCCAGCTTAAGACTTGAACATTTCCCTGGGCAATGGAAAATTGCACATGTAGTCATGGTACCGAAACCCGGTAAACCCCACAGGAAGCTACATCATACAGACTTATCAGCCTGCTACCAGTTATTGGCAAACTGTTCGAGAAGATATTGCTTAACAGGATGAAAGAACATTTAAGTACAGTATTACCGAATCACCGATTCCGGGAAAAACACGGGACTATTGAATATGTACAGCGTATAATTGACACCATTCGCAGATGCCTTGAAAACAAATTATATTGTTCTGCAGTATTTTTGGTTATCAGCCAAGCGTTTGATAAGATATGGCATGACGGCCTTCTGTTTAAGCTAAAGAAGCATCTCCCGCATTTTCTATTCGGAATACTTAAACCCTACTTAGATAAAAGATGCTAACTAGTGAAGAATAGCGATGTTCTCTCGGATTACACGAAATAAAGTCAGGTGTCCCTCAGGGCAGTATCTTGGGCCCTATACTATACCTCATTTTTACAGTAGATATCCCAACAACTGACTACACCACGACTGCGACATACGCTGATGATACGGCGCTACTGTTAGCTCATAGCAACCCAGAAATGGCATCATCAGAGTTACAAAACCACCTGACAGAAGTTGAGATGTGGATTGGAGAATAAAAGCCAATGAGAGCAAATCGGTACGTGTAACATTTACACTTAGAAGAGAAACATGTCCACCGGTAACGCTAAACTGCAAAGTTATCCCTCAAGATAATGACGGAAAATACTTGGGCAAGCACCTAGACAGGAAACGGCTTACGGAATACAACTGTGGGGAACGGCCAGCAATAGTAACCAGACCAAAGCTCTGAGAACAAAGTTTGGCATCCCTCATCGTATAAGTAATAATACATATACCTCGACCTCGGCCTTTTTTTTTTAAGGCTGGGATTTCATCCAATGACTTCTCCCGCTCTGGGTGGAGTGGAAGGGAGTGTCAGACTCTTACTGACTAAAACCCATCCATGTTCCTTCCTAAGCCCTTTATGTTCCGGGGTAGCGGTAAGCCTTTCGGCCATCCCGCTTACCCGGCAGGCTTGGCCCTGAGGGGCCCTTCATTTTTCGCAGAAGGAGGTAACTGCCTCCCACTCCCTCTCGCCCCGGACCATGGCTTGCACCAGGGCCGGGCGCGAGAGGTCGCCGCCAATCGCCTCTACGAGGACACGGCGGTGCTCCACCCAAGCGGGGCAGGTTTCCACCGTGTGCTCCACCGTGTCCTCTGGGCGATCCTCGCAGTGGTGACACTCGGGAGTTTTCTCCCGCCTGATTATGTGCAGGAACCTCCCGAAACATCCACGTCCGGTGAGGACCTGCGTCAGGCAGTTGGTGAGGGCGCCGTGACGCCTCTCTAGCCACGCCTCAAAGAGGGGCCTTACCGCCACTATCGTGGCGTGCCCTCGACCTCGGCCTAAAAACAGTTCAACAGGAAATAGCTCAAAACAGCCTGAAATACCTGAGAAACTGACCGTCCATGTAAACAAACTGGCACACGCTCTAAGAGAAGAAGGCGCTCTTCAGCATATTCGGCTAAAAAGAAGTGACATATCGAGCCTACACAAAAGATTTACCACTGCTACCACTAATTCCACCCAGAAGAGAGCGGTGTGAAAAGAATTTTCATACAAGTATGGCTCTTGAGGAAAACCTAAACTGATAAATCAAACAAAGACCTGGCTTATTTTTGGAAAACAGATTGCCATGAAACAGAAACATAAAAAAAACTTAATATAGGTATTGCCCGCGGCTTCGCCCACGTGCACATCAGATATTATCCCACGTTGATGTAACCCAGGTCACTGGTCATGGTCTCTCTTTTTGCAGCTCTGTTAAGGTATGAAAAGGTTAAAGGTATCAGACAGAGATACTTTCTCTTTGCTTTTTTTTCGGATACGGGTAGTTTTTTTTAATTTGGATGTTAGAAAAAAAAGTACAAAGGAAATTACCGTTTATGGCATTAACATTAGACTCCGACCGTCAACAAAAATTAGATTGTTACGATTCATGATTATAGGTTACATTTTCTAACAACGTTCAAAACAATATAATTTGAAGTAATAATAATAAATATTATGAAAAATCGCAAAATACGCGCATTGACGTGGCGTTGCGGGCACAAGGTCCTACTACTTATATTAAAAATATTACTGTGTTAAGGTTATTTAGAGGGCGAACTGAATTTTCGATTTTTAATATGAATCTCACTGCATCCAAGCATAAGCCCAGCCTTGAACTTCTATCTTTCTTTTTTTATTTAATCTTATTTGGATTAAAACAAACTGACCTGTATGTCCCTTGATGTTCGACGCCTCATCAACATCAACATCTGAATCGTCAGATGTCAACTCAATCGTCGGATACGCGTCGTCATACGTTGTCCGCTTAGGCTAAAATGAGAAAAAAACATCAAGCAAATTCAAAAAACGTTGAAAAGTTGAAAACATAACACAGTCGTAGACTTGCCTTAGACGTATGTGCATGGCTGGTCATGCGGCAGCGCGCAGTTTTACTCCGTGCACTTGGCAACGCCGTCACCACGTCCGTGTTTAGTGGACCTGACGACGTTTTGCGCTTTTCGTTAAAGGATGTAGGCGTCGTATCCGATGAGACAGCGGATAGCACAGCTTTGCGCTGAGCGCTAGGGGATACAGACGTCTTGTCCAATGAGTACGAGAGGCGCGCAGTTTTGCTCTGTGCGTCACCAGACGTAGCCTTCTCATCAGTGCCCTGTGAGTCTGAAGCCAGAAGCGCCTTGTAAGACAAATGTCTGGGTCGTGCAGTTTTATCCTGGTCGTCAGAGGGCGCAGCCGCTGCGTTAGTGTCCTGTGCGGCAGAGGCCACAGCCCTATCTAATGAGGGCGAAGATGGCTTAGTTTTGCGCTGTGCGTCAGATTCAACCGCCCACTCAGTTTCCTGTACGCCAGAGTTCGCAGCCACCGCTTCCGTGTCCTGTGCGGCAGAGATTGCATCCGCCATCACACTGGCCATTGCTGCAACTATTTTGGCCCCACCTGGTCAAAGAAATACTTTTGTTGATACAAAGGTCAAAGAAAAAGCTTTTAATTTAGCATTTTAGTAAATCTAAATAATATATAGCATTGACAATGAGCGTCCCGGTTCGATATTCCACATTTTGATTTACATAAACTGTTGAATCAATTTAACAAAATCAATTGAAGATGGGATTTAGCAACTTCAATTGATTGTATTGTTAAGTGTTCTTCAAGTTTGAAATTAATAGTGGAATATTTGTACATTAATACACAATAGACAAGCTAGCGAGCGCCGTATGTAATAGGCGGACTTATTAAAATCACATCTAATCTGATGTTTGTAATACCGTAATCACGGTAATGGGGCGTCAATACCAGTATTGGAAAAGGCCCGTATTAAATCCGTGATGATGGTATTATAGAGTCTCGGAATACTTTTTTTTTATTTTATTTTAGAGTCTCGGAATACCGATATTGAAAGCCCAAGTAGCAGCATAGAAACACATGAAGTTAAGGCTTCTTCTGACATCTATGGTTAGGTGATTGTGAACGAGAACGAGGAACGAGTCCCGTGTGATTACGATCTATTGTTACATGCCTAGTTGCCAGCTCTGTCCTAGAGGTCATCTCACACTCAAAAGACGACCTTGAACAAATACAAACTTGCCCCAGCGGGAGAAAAGTTGAGGTCTGCTGGATTTTTCTTGTCCGCGCGTGAACGTCTAGGCCTCCGTTCACACAGAACTCCCATAATTCAGTGATATATAGATAAAGTCCAGCATTATCAGTTAGATAGATGTGGTAACTGAAAGTTTAAACTTTCCCTAACGCTGAGCAGAGGCACTTAAGAGTCATAAACTAGGTACTCACCGCCATCACTGTCACTCCTCGAGTTTGACCTCACTGACCGTCGTTCATCACCAGACGAGCTTCTTCGCGTATGACGGCTACTACGGCTGCTCGCTGGCGATTAAAAATGCAAGCTTCAGACACATAACTTGGATCGACTTGGACTTACACAGCACAGTACTCATGGCACGTTTACAATGAAACTAACTCAGAAATATAAATTTTAAAAAGAAACACCCGTTCCATACATTTTGATCGTGCTAGGTAGTATGGCAATTTCCCAAATTGTTATTTTTTTTTTAAGATACGATGTGTAAGACATTTATTTTTTGCCAATATTTTTGATCAAACGTTTTTGGTCCGATACTAAAAATTTTTCATAATGCAAGGCGAAAATCGAAGAAAAACCCAAAAAAAAGTAAAATAGTGAGCCAAAGGAATGTAGCATGTATAAATGGTACAATACAGTGGACTGCGCATTCACTTGAAATCTGGAAATGTATTTATTTATTTATTGAAAGGAACAACAAACAGTTACATTATAAGGACTTACAACTAGTTTAACAAAATAATAATTTGGTTATAACGTAACCCACAACGTTGTCCACAAGTAGACACAGAAGTTTAAAAAAAAGAGCTAATCGCTAGGAACATTGATAGCAGTACGTGTAGGAATACTTCGTTACAGTTAAATGGATGTTAATGTTATAACAACTATTAGAAAATATGTTCAAAATGAAAGTGAAAGACAGATATCATAATATATAATAAAAATTAGTTAGAGGCAATTGTTTTATTTAATAACGTACTGCAAACGAGGCTTTTAAATTTGCTTATTGTACAAGTGAAGATGTCAATGTTTAAAAAGGTACTGTTATATGTGCCAACCATACGGCGGACAGGTGAGCGCAGGCCTGAATTAGTTCGGCAAGTGTTCAAAGCGAAAAGAGTACCTGCGCGTACCTTCCGAATTTGAAGGTGTGTACCTGCAATCGTGTTCTTGTCCGAGATTAGTTCAATATTCATAATCCTTCTTACTACAACATCACTTTGACTCGCCACTACAACACCCAAATTGTAGAACTTACATTACAATAAACTTTGAGTAGACTTTGTACCACCGCAACTTACCGCTACCACTGTCACTCCTTGAGTCAGACCTCGCTGACCGTCGCTCTTCATCAGACAAGCTTCCTCGCGTGTGCTTTCTGCTGCGATGACTTGCTGGTGACCGGTCTGTAGGCAAAAGGAAAATATTTAAATTGTAGTACAATTTAAACCTGACTGCCTAGAAAAGAGGCAATCGGTTGCAAAGAGCTTCGTATATCTACATCGACTTCCAAAGAGCTTCGTATATGTTTACTTCCGAAGAGTTAAAATATTCATAATTTTGGTAATTCTGCGTCACCTTGAGTTGTAACTGTGCCTGACGCCAGCACTGATCTAGTGGCCATGCCCCAGCACGAGAAAAGTGGAGGATTGCTGAATTTGTCCCCCCTAAAACCTCCACGTATACAGATACTCCGTTTCAGTGTTAAATAGATAAATTCAGCATTATCAGCTGCGTAGGTAGATGTGTTAACTGAAACTTTCTCTGAGGCTGTGGCCCCCTGTGACCGTGTGTGCCTTTAGTATCGTCAACCACTCACCGCTATCACTGTCACTCCTCGAGTCAGACCTCGCTGAGCGTCGTTCTTCACCAGATGACCTTCCTCGACTGTGCCGGCTGCTGCGATGGCTTGCTGGTGACCGGTCAGTAAATAAAATAAAGGAAAATTGTGATTAAAAACACAAACTACAAATACGACACTTGGACTTACACAACATAGCAGTCAGGGGCAACATTTAGGAACCAACTCAGAAATATTAAAAAAAAGAATTCGCGCGTTCCATAATCGTGTTGGTGTAGAAATTTTCCAGGGTTGACTATGACAGACTATCATCATCAACCTATAGCAGTTCAATGCTGGACATAGGCCTTGGAGAGATTGCACGCAATTCAACTTTATTCTCGGCAACTCTCAAGCAGCTGCAGCTGGAAGACTAAGTCTTCAGTTTGTTTTAATCATGGTCTTAATAATAAATATCCTTCCTTGGGTGTTGTTCGTCGTTGAACTTCTCAATTTCCGAGATGAGCTGCTCTATAATTGACAAATGCGTACACTGTCTGGACAGGTCCACTAAATCTGTGTTCCTAAAGACTATTTCAGATTAAATTAGGTGTTGTCGTACCTCGGAATATGTTTAAAAATCATTCGTTTTTGTGTTTACTTCCGGTGGATTCTAAACGAGATGAAATATTTAAAAAAATTAGTAGAGCTGTTCTATAAACTGTGACTCTTACCCGTCACATCATGTCTACGAAGTTTTGCCTAGCAAACATTTGACCCGGTATAGCTCTGGCCACAAATTGCTTTCTTCAGCCACCACCACGCACTACGCACTTACCATCATCACTGTCACTCCCCGAGACAGACCTCGCTGACCGTCGCTCTTCGTCGGATGAGCTTCCTCGCGAGTGCTGGCTGCTCCGATGACTTGCTGGTGACCGGTCTGTGAGCAAAAATTAAAAATTTGAATTAAAATACTAATTAAATGCAGTAACGTCCCATTTTGACATTTAATATCCGCGCCTTCGCCTGCTTTCAGTCCGTCCGTCCGTCCGTCGATTCTAAAAAATCTCACCTAAATTTTTACGGTGATATTTTTACAGAATACCACTACAGGTAGGGTATTATCTCACGAGGTCATGGTCTATCTGTTTGCAGCTGTTAAGTTATGAACGGTAACGGACAGAGTTACTTTCTCTTAGTTTCTTTTTCGGTTTCGAGTAGCTTATTAATTTTGGATCTTTCTTTTTCCGAATTTATTCGGGTTAAAACAAACTGACCTGCATGTCCCTTGATGTTCGACGCCTCATCACCATCAACATCTGAATCATCAGATATCAACTCAATCGTCGGATACGTGTCGTCATACGTTGACCGCTTAGGCTAAAATGAGAAAAAAACATCAAGCAAATTAAAAAGGCGTTGAAAATTTGAAAACATAACACAGTCGTAGACTTGCCTCAGACGTATGTGCATGGCTGGTCATGCGGCAGCGCGCAGTTTTACTCCGTGCACTTGGTAACGCCGTCACCACGTCCGTGTCCGGTGCGCCAGGGGAAGCATCTCCCGTTTCCGTTTCCTGTGAGTCAAACAATGCACCTCCCGCTTCCGTGTCTGGTGCGCCAGGGGAAGCATCTCCCGCTTCCGTTTCCTGTGAGTCAAACAACGCATCTCCCGCTTCCGTGTCCGGTGCGCCAGGGGAAGCATCTCCCGCTTCCGTTTTCTGTGAGTCAAACAACGCATCCACCACTTCCGTGTCCTGTGCGCCAGGGGGTGCAACTCCTGCTTCCGTTTCCGGTGCGCCAGGGGACGCATCCACTGCCTCCGTGTCCTGTGCGCCAGGGGACGCATCTACTGCTTCCGTGTCCTGTGCGCCAGGGGACGCATCCACTGCCTCCGTGTCCTGTGCGCCAGGGGACGCATCTACTGCTTCCGTGTCCTGTGCGCCAGGGGACGCATCTACGGCCTCCGTGTCCTGTGCACCAGGGGACGCATCCACCGCTTCCGTGTCCTGTGCACCAGGGGACGCATCCACCGCTTCCGTGTCCTGTGCGCCAGGGGACGCATCCACCGCTTCCGTGTCCGGTGCGCCAGGGGAAGCATCTCCCGCTTCCGTTTCCTGTGAGTCAAACAACGCATCCACCGCTTCCGTGTCCTGTGCGCCAGGGGACGCATCCACCGCTTCCGTGTCCGTTGCGCCAGGGGAAGCATCTCCCGCTTCCGTTTCCTGTGAGTCAAACAACGCATCCACCGCTTCCGTGTCCTGTGCGCCAGGGGACGCATCCAGTGCTCCCGTGTCCTGTGCGCCAGAGGACGTAGCCACCTCGATCGTGTCCTGCGCCTCACAGAATGCAGACGTCATAGCCAATAAGTGTATCGATTGCGCAGTTTTACGCTGTGCGTCACGTGACACAACCGCCGCAGCCGATCCCTGTGTGCCCGAGGACGGAGCCGCCGCGTCCATGCCCTGTACATTGGCGGATACAGCCGCCGAGTCCATGCTCTGTTCGCCAGAGGACATATCCGCTGAGTATGTGTTCTGCGCGCTAGAGGACGCTTCCCCCGCATCCTTGCTCTGTGCGCCAGAGGACGAATCTACAAAAGCGTCCGTGCCCTGTGTGTCAAAAGATACAGCCACCGCGTCCGTGCTATATACGACAGGGGACGTAACCGTCGATAAGTGTATCAATCGCTCAATTTGGCGCTGGCGGCCAGAGTACTTAACTGTAGAGTACATGTCCTGTTCACTTGAGGAAGCTGCAACCGCAGTCGTGTCCTGTGCGCCATAGGACACAGCCGCAACTGTTATGCCCTCACCTGGTCAAAAAATACTTTTATTAATATTGGATTTGGAAAAAGCTTTTAATTTAGCATTATAGTAAATCTGATTAATATTAGCATTGACAATGAGCGTCCCGGTCCGATATTCCTGATACATCCTCATACGTGAAGATGGTCTTTAGCACCATCATCAATTGCTTTTTTTTTGTCGAAGTGTTCCAGTTTCAAATTAACAGTTGAAGATTTATACATTATATATAGGTACAAGCTACCTAGCGTAATATATGTATCGAGGTTTCTCCACGTGATCGAATCAGAAATGATGAATCGATCCCTAGGAGAAAAAAGATAATCGGCATAACCCGAAGATTTGACATTAACAGGGGCCTAACAGGTTTTGGAGTGGCCACCGCGGACCGGAAGATGTTGCGTTGGAAGGCCTCCCACAGGGTGCACATATGACCTTGTGAGGGCTTTTGGAATCTGCTGGATGCGAGAAGCAGTGCTTCTCGATGGCGACGGTTGGTGGAAGCTTAGGTCTATTTCATGAAATCATGACATTTGACGTAAAGTTGTATTTGATGATTCTCATGATTTCTTATTCTGTAAATACCGACTACTCGATACTCTAACTCTCTCACTCGCCTACTCACTCGCTCACTCTCTCTCTACTCTTTTTTTACCACATACCATAACATCTTTTGTCATGTAGTATGCAAATAAATTATTTGATGTGATTTGATTTTTACTTGCTACTAGCAAATCATACTTTGATCAACATAATTACATACTTTCACTGACCTGCAAATTGAAAAACCGTAAGAAATATTTAATTTTGCGAGCTACCCTGGCGCTTCGTCATTAAAACAACTGACCTGGGAGTCTGCTTCTTCTTCGGTTTGCTTTTCTTTTTTTTTCTTTCTCTTGTGATTGATGCTGTTGTGTTGTGTCCATGTTGAATAAAAGTTTTTCTTCTTCTACATTATTCACAGAATCTGCATCATCATCATCACACGGTGTCGATGAATTGTTCTCGTCGTCGTAGTACGTTTGCCGTTTAGACTAGAATTATAAACAAAAACAAATTAAAAATTTTGCCAAAAGAAAGCCTTAAATCGGCCGATTTTAGATTCATTGGTTGGATGTGTTTTTGAAATAATATAAACTTATACAGACCTACGTGTCATTAAACACCTGCCATTTATAATATTTTTTTTACTTAAATTGATCGTACCTACGTACGTTTTTGGTGAGATACATCATGACTTGCCTTAAACTTTTCCTGCGTAGCCAACTTCTCCGTGGAATACGTGGCTTTGCGCTTTGTGCCAGTGGGTGTGTGGGAGTTCAGAGCTACCACGTGCGTTAGTGGCGCGGCCGTGTCCTGTGTGTCGGCGGTCGCAGCCACCACGTGCGTTAGTGGCGCGGCCGTGTCCTGTGTGTCGGCGGTCGCAGCCACCACGTGCGTTAGTGGCGCGGCCGTGTCCTGTGTGTCGGCGGTCGCAGCCACCACGTGCGTTAGTGGCGCGGCCGTGTCCTGTGTGTCGGCGGTCGCAGCCACCACGTGCGTTAGTGGCGCGGCCGTGTCCTGTGTGTCGGCGGTCGCAGCCACCACGTGCGTTAGTGGCGCGGCCGTGTCCTGTGTGTCGGCGGTCGCAGCCACCACGTGCGTTAGTGGCGCGGCCGTGTCCTGTGTGTCGGAGGTCGCAGCCACCACGTGCGTTAGTGGCGCGGCCGTGTCCTGTGTGTCGGCGGTCGCAGCCACCACGTGCGTTTGTGACGCGGCCGTGTCCTGTGAGTCGGCGGTCGCAGCCATCACGCGCTTTTGCGCGGCCGTGTCCTGCGGGTCAGCTGTCGCAGCCACCACGCGCTTTTGCGCGGCCGTGTCCTGCGCGTCAGCTATCGCAGCCACCACGCGCTTTTGCGCGGCCGTGACCTGCGGGTCAGCTGTCGCAGCCACCAGGCGCCTTTGCGCAGCCGGGTCCTGGGCGTCGGAGATCGGAGTCACCACGTGCGTTAGTTGTGCGGCCGTGTCTTGTGTGTCGGCGGTCGCAGCCACCACGCGCTTTTGCGCGGCCGTGTCCTGCGCGTCAGCTATCGCAGCCACCACGCGCTTTTGCGCGGCCGTGTCCCGTGTGTCGGCGGTCGCAGCCACCACGTGCATTAGTGGCGCGGCCATGTCCGGTGTGTCGGCGGTCGCAGCCACCACGTGCGTTAGTGGCACGGCCGTGTCCCGTGTGTCGGCGGTCGCAGCCACCACGTGCGTTAGTGGCGCGGCCGTGTCCCGTGTGTCGGCGGTCGCAGCCACCACGTGTGTTAGTGGCGCGGCCGTGTCCTGTGTGTCGGCGGTCGCAGCCACTACGTGCGTTAGTGGCGCGGCCGTGTCCCGTGTGTCGGCGGTCGCAGCCACCACGCGCTTTTGTGCGGCCGTGTCCTGCGGGTCAGCTGTCGCAGCCACCACGCGCTTTTGCGCGGCCGTGTCCTGCGGGTCAGCTGACGCAGCCACCAGGCGCCTTTGCGCGGCCGGGTCCTGGGCGTCGGAGATCGGAGCCACCACGTGCGTTAGTTGCGCGGCCGTGTCCCGTGTGTCGGCGGTGGCAGCCACCACGTGCGTTAGTGGCGCGGCCGTGTCCCGTGTGTCGGCGGTCGCAGCCACCACGTGCGTTAGTGGCCCGGCCGTGTCTTGTGTGTCGGTGGTCACAGCAGTGCGGTGTTCGTTCTCATCGCCAGATATAGCACGGAGCATGTCCGCGAATATGACGCCTATGCTCCGTGCGTGGGTGGTCATAAGGTCGGTGATAGTGGCGAACGTCGAGGCAGTGGCATGCGCTGCCCTTTCCTGAGCGGCAGTGGCCGCAGCCACCACTTGAGCAGCGTGCACGGTCGCGTGCTGATTGGTCGCAGCAGCAACCGCTTGCATCTCTTGCGCGATCGCATTATGTGTGATTACGGGTACAGACGCCTCACGCATGGAATGCGCGGCAGCGACCTGTGCGGCAGCGCTCACAGCCGCTGTGTGCGCGAGTGCATCTCGTTGTACGGCAGCGGCTGTCTCCACGTGGGAGGCATGCGCGGTTGTGCTTGTCACCGCTCCCAGACCTTCGTCCCCACCTGGTCAAACAGACTCATTAATTGCTAGTAAATTATCGTCTTCTTCTTCCTCCAAAAGTAGCAGCAAAAGCAAAAATATCCTTTTATGTGATGAAACTACAAATTTTAACCATTTTTGGACTTTATCTATTTTGTACTGCGAGACCTTGCTTCCTGCCGGGAAGTACGCTGTAGGTTTTGTTTTGTAATTGGGAGTATTAAAATAAGTCGCTTATATGCCTGAATATTTTTATAATGTTGACTTAGAACTTGATTTTTTTACAGACTGTCGCGCCACGAACTATAGACCTAATACGTATGTGATATTTATTGAAACTGGAGCTATCATTCCACACGTTGCTGAGAAAAGTATATACTGACATACGAAAACTTAGGTACCGTTATTCAATGGTCAAATCTAATAAATGTAGAGCCAAATCCAACCTCCTCCTCCTCTACATCCTTAACTCTACTTAGCCTTACTTTCTACAAAACGAATTACATCTTGGTATGGGTGGGCTCGTATGTATGGCTTGAACGATCGCGGACTTGCGCGACGCCGACGGTCACTTTCAATAAAATCACCTTCAACAATGTTCCTCTTAGATAAAACCCAAGATAGAAATAAAAAATCAATTAAAGAGAAGTAGTAAGTCTACATCTCTTTAACTTATTTTTAATTTGATTCACACAATCAGATTGGTCATTTAAGATGGGAAAGTCTTTCAGGAAAAGAAAATCTGTTTTACAGGAAAATTGTTGGACACATCTAAGCATTTGTGACACTATTTTTTTTTTAATTTAGTTCTCAGTTCAACCCATTAGGTTTGTCTACTGCTTCATGTACTGTCTCGGGCTTGCCTGTGAGTGCCTCAATAAAATTAAGGTATCCAAGCAGGGCTTAACTACTCATGACCTACACCCCCTGTGGGATACGGACCTCGACCTAGGACGTCACTCGACAGGCTGGAATCTGATAACAGTGAAAAACTCAATATGTTAGCTTCCCTAAAAATAACTGACCTGACACGTCCATAGTATTGTCTCCGTCATCATCATCAACAGAATCATCATCAGGCGGTCGTGATGGATGGGCCCCGCTGACATTCCTTGATCGCGTAACCTAAAAGGAAAAGAATACATAAAATTACAACACAAAAAAACCCCGATGAATTAGCGCTAGTGTTAAATAAAACTAAAGTAGCGATTGCCGATTGAATTAGTTTCCAATTTTGATGGAAATGTCAATAAAAACAAAAAAAACTATTAATAATATAGATAAATAGTTTATTAGTCAAATAATAAGTCTTATGTTGATAAGCACCTGAATAGGTATTTAATCTATGTTATAGGCACTGGCTCTCTGTTGGCGGATAGTGAGAAAAACAGGAATTATGCTTTATCATGGGGTCTCAACTCGAACAAATTCTAAAGGGGCCCCGAGACGGTCAAACGGTTTGATTTAAACTTTACGTGTTTGATGAAACCGTTTGATGTCGGTTTGAACGGTTGTCAAACGGCATTGCGCAGTTTGGTTCGGTACGCCGCCATAATTAGACTTGTGTGTGATGCAGACAAGATGCGTTTTACCCACGAACATCTACAGAAAGTGCTAGAAACTACCGCTCCAGATGATTATAAGAATTTTCTGAGAATGGATTTTGTTCGACACACAAGTTCACGCTTCAAAATCCAGCTCTAAACTAAGCAGAGTTTGTTCAAAGTTCAAACGCGTCGGAAAACGATCAAACGGCGCGTCAAACACAACAAAAATATGAAATTTCATCAAACAAGCTTCAAATTCGTAAATGTTTGACAAACCGTTCAAACTAGCTATGTAAACGATCAAAATGGTTTGAGTCAAACCAAAATTTACGTGTTTGAATCAAACCGTTTGACCGTCTCGGGGCCCCTTAAAATGCAAAAAAGAAATGATAAGTAAATAGGTACCAAAAACTTATCTTAGAAAAGGGACGTCGACTAATTTCTTTAATACGACAGTAGATTTAAAAAAGTATTGGACACGTATTTTTTTTTACGGATTACGATTAGGATACATTGTGTTGAAATGTGGCAGGACGTCACGCTTAGGTAGATTTTAAACTTAATAAATTGTGACGTTGTGAGCCCGCACTCCCCAACTTTAATGCGTTTTATCTAAGACTTTTTTATTAATATGAGACTCAAAGCAAAAATAAGTACGTGTCTAATATTTGTTATTATCTGACTGACGAACTAAATATAATTTCTGTTTTTTTATCCTGTCGTCATCCCTATCTTTGAATGTCTATGCAACATACCTACTAGATAAAAAAATAAATGGTTGAATTTTTCTAAAATGAAACAACTCAACGTCTATGTTCTAGTACGCTCTACGCTCTAGCAAAAAGCTCTAAAGAAAGAAGCTACTTTAAATACAGTAAAACGGGGTGAATAGGGTTGCAGGGGTGAACAGGGTCGAAACTTTAAAGGCGATTTAAGCATTAAATAATATATTTTGGTGCCAACCAGAACAATTGATCATTAATTATTATACAATAAACACATTAGGAGTCCTTTTTGGCCACAAACTATATTATTTAATGCTTAAATCGCGTTTAAAGTTTCGACCCTGTTCACCCCTGCAACCCTATTCACCCCGTTTTACGGTACATAAACATTAGTCGAATTAAAATAAAAGGTTTCATTTATCTCTTCATCATCTGCCTAGCCTTTTCCCAACTATGTTGGGGTCGGCTTCCAGTCTAACTGGATGCAGCTGAATACCAGTATTTTACATGGAGCGATTGCCTATCTGACCTCCACAACCCAGTAACTGGGCAATACGATATCTCTTGGTAAGACTGGGTGTCAGATTTTCGGGCTTCTGACGACCCGTAACGACTGTCAAAGATGCACAAATGACAGCCGGCTCCAACGGCTTAACGTGCTTTCCGAGGCACGGAGGAGTCTCGGTATGTAAAGATGGTCACCCATCCACGGCCTACAGCCTACGGCCTAACCTAACCTAACCTGGTGGTTCGACCTGTGCAGCTGTTAGTACTTAGCCACGAGCTCCTCTTTTCATTTCATTTATCAGGTTTCATTTATCTCTTCTGTTGAAAATTTGTGACATATGAGTGTAAATAGATAAATCAACATTAAACAAGCAGGTTTTCATTTTTACTAATCTTACTTCAGCCAAAATCTGTCTTTATCGCTTTTCATTGATGCTGCCATCTATTAATTTTTTCAAGACTATTTATAATTTGTACGAGTTTAGACCACGCAACTAATTACGTTGAGTTGTTTCATTTTAAGAAAATTTAAACAATTTTTTTTACAAAGAATTGAATAGAGTTCTCTATTCTCGGTACTTGTTTATAATTTTCTTTTTTTTTTCTTTTTTTATTCCTACTATCTAAGCCGACTTCTAGATGGCGTTGTACGGCTACAATATCTGGCAATTAGTGGGTCGCTCATTCTGATCATCAGCGAATCATCACTAATTAACTAATTCATTGAAAAAATGGAGAAAGAAAAATAGTCAGTTCAATAATCAGACATATGGAAGTGTCATTTCCTTGCACGGGTTTAGTATGTACTAGAAGTAAACAAAGAATGGCAACTGCCACTGACAAAATATCAGAGAAAATAATTATTTTGAAGGAATTATGGAATCGTCAGTTTGCACCAGGGGGGGGACAGTCGCTATGTGGTGCTATTTCGACTGATAGTGGCGCTATCTCCTATATGAATCATGAAATGTGAAATGTCATTTTGTCATGTGTCGTTTTTAATTTATTCAATAGTTGTGTAGATGTCACTAGTTTCGTAAAACAATCTGTAAATGACTAACAAAATCAAAATAAATTCACAAGAAATTTCAAAATATTAAAACTATATTATTTTACATGCATTCACAGTAAAAATTAAATATTTGATAAAACCAACCGATAAAAATTACCCAACTGATAATGGCAACAACTGACAAACGTAAGTTAACCATTGACAACTACCGACAAATTCAAAATGGTGGCTACTTTCGTAGCGTTGTTTCATGTTTGTAGAATTTCTCCGTTTTTTCAGTTCTATTTCGGCTGTAAATACTTTCAGCTAGTGCGCCGAGTTGAGCTTTGATCTCCTACGCCTTGTTGTGGTGTTTTCGCCCCGAAATAATTTGAATTGTGTTGGACAATATCGCGAAAGGACGCTGTTTTTGTGTTGTGTTTTACAATTACTATATTATATAGTTCATAATGCATAAGTTATGTGCATTTGGATGTGCTCCTGGTGGTAAGTTTTATTTTCTTCTTCTCTACCATCCTTGCAAAGTCACAAACTATGTGTTTATAATACTTACCCCTGAACTACACTTAGCAAATAGCTGAATAAAATGAATTGCTAACAAATTTTATTTTTTCTTATTTTTAGGCACCCCAATGCATCGTTTTCCAAATGCTGAAAAATGCCCTGAGCGGTTCAAGACATGGGTCACTCTCATTGGAGGACAACTCGAAACAGCATCTGATTACGAGTATTAACAGAAGATGAATTGTGACAAACATTTTACAATTGGTGATCGAGTTCGGAATAATAAATTAAGTGCTTTGGGCTTTGGCTATTCCATCACTACATTTACATGGTATGTATGCTATTTATCTTGCGTTTTGAATAGGTTTTTTATATTAAGTTTGAACGAATTTTAAAATAAAACTGTTTTAACCTTTGTTTTATCTAGTATTTAAGAGGCTTCGGTTCAGCCTCATAAGATCTCTCACTTAGTTGAACAATTGGACAAGCCCCCATCATTCTATTCTAGTACCCACTCATATCTTAGACTAAAATTATCTTCCATACAATTCTTATTAGCTCTGTCCCTATCGATCATTTAATTTCTCTCTTTCGAACAATGTTTCAATTATATACATAGGTAATCATATAAATAATAACATAAGTTTAAATGTGTTCAATAGTGAACTAGTAATAATTTTAGCTTTATTTTTACTTCAGGACAATCAGCCAGTTTTGTGTTGGATCAAGAATCATTTTTAGTAGAAGCTAGTAAAAAAATGAGCCAGAATTCTGCTTCTGAATCACCACAGCTGCTGCATCATATAAATACAGGTAGGTTGACCTATAATTATAATAATTGTAGTTTCTTTCTGACTGAATGTCAGTCATGCTGGCCAATCTCAACTAAGATTAGCCAATAAGTGTGCATGCGTAAACACAGGTGCTCTCTTTAATCTCTCACTCTTTTTGCGATGCGATGGCTATCCGAAACTACTGGAGATATTAGATCAGATATAGAACAAACGGACCAAATAATTATTAAACCTACCTACAATTAAAAAATTTACTTCCTTAAACATAAAATATGTTTATCTAGCTATTCAACATGATATCACCCATGTTAGTGTTGTTGGTCCGCTCATGTAAGTTAATGTTAAGCAAAAAGTTAAGCCTAATGTTATATAGTTGTTATTCGGAGATTGGGTGATTTTTATTTAAATCTATCTAATTAGCTTATATACTTATAAGCTAATTAGATAGATCTGTTATGGTAATTTTATTTTAAATGTTTATTCGCCTACATTCTTATCACATAAGACCTCACAACAATGTAGGCAAAAGTATTGTACCTAATCCATCTATTTAAAAGAGCAACCACATATTTTTTACCAGATTCTTCTTTACATACATCTACATACATAAATGCAAGCATGCAAATCTTTTATATTTATATTATTACTGTAGATCACATGTGCGATAAAACCCAGTAAAAGCTTTATTAATTATTCACTCAATTATTTCAGGCACAGTACATGACAGCATTGCACCTGCTGTAATGATTGTACACAATTAAATGCTAGTAGTCAATTTAATGCTGTATTTGCAGAGTAGTTACCTTTTAATCACGCTTGAGCATAATGGCTTTGCATGAATAGCGCTTGAGTATTATTAAAGGGCAAAAATAATAAAAAGGTTTTACACAATTATTTTTTTTGGAAAAGTCTAATAATTATGTAAATTCTCAGTAAAATATAAGTAAATAAATCGTTTCCTAAACTGACCGAGCTGTAACACCTGATTATAGTATTTGCCATTAACTGATGAATATTTCATATAACAATTAAATCTGTTTCTGATTTAAAAAAAAAACCGATGCCGGTATCGGTTACGTAACTGAAACTGATGTAGAAATTATGTGTATAAACATATATCTTTTTTTTTTCAGATTCTGTGCGTTCATTGGAATTCAATTGTGTCCAAATTAAACCCTTCACCACCAAAATCAAGCATCTGCAGTCAAAAATAAGCCGTTTGAGAAAAAGAGGCTAATCATACAAGGCAAGATTATTAAACGCTTTGAAATTGTGTAAAGATAAGGTATTTCAGCAAACTATCCAGAATATGCGAAAACCTGCACAGTTATTTTTACATATGCAGCTACAGTCCACTAAGAAGCCCAAAGGAGGACGGTTTACTTTAGATGAAAAAATTCTTGCGTTATCGATGTACAAGAAAAGTCCGAAGGCATATTCATTACTGTATAAATATTTTACATTACCTTCAGTCAAATTAAATTGTATCCTAGTATAAACCCAATTGTATTTGAAAACATTAAAAAAAATGTTCTGGCAAAGGATAGTCCTGAGTTCCTGACCGACTATGCAGTCTTATAAATTTTGATGAAATATCGTTGACCCCGCAAGTATTTTATAACAAGCACAAAGATGCATTTGAGGGATTTGCCAATTCACAAAATGTTAGGTTTGCTGACCACACTCTTGTATTCATGGTCAAAGGCTTAAAACATAATTTTAAGCAACCAGTAGCTTACTATTTTACTAATGGCATAAATAAAATTGAATTGAAAAATTTAATTAAAAGTGTTGTATCAGAAATACAAAAAACAGGGCTTATAATTATAAATTCTGTGTGTGACCAAAGCTCTATTAATGTCAGCGCTATAAACGAGTTAGTTAATGATACAAAAGCGTCGTTTCTACGACTTGGCAAATATTGGCGTCATGACTTTATACTTTATACAGTAATGAATATTATGCCTTCGGACTTTTCTTGTGCATCGATAACGCAAGATTTTTTTCATCTAAAGTAAACCCTCCTAACCTTTGGACTTCTTAGTGGATTGTAGCTGCATATGTAAAAATAACTGTGCAGGTTTTCGCATATGACTGAGAAGCAAGATTATGTAACTTCTGATATTCGATATTGAATCATTTTTAAGAAAAGAACGTCCTAAACGCGATATTTATAAAATTAGTTGCAGATGTACTTATTGATTATCCTTTTGAATGTATTAATCACAAAGAAAAACTGAAAGAATACTTCACAGACTTAACTATTACTCTAATATTATATAGTTGGTGCAGATCTATTAACCGTATACGCCAATGGTGATGATAATACCAAAATAGCAGCTCAAAGATATTACAATAAAATAGTTTTTTCTATTTTTGTTTATTATGTTTGTTTTGTTTACTAACATTAGCTATTAAGTATTTTACTATATATACATTAGCTCTTAAGTATTACTATATATTACATTAGCTCTTAAGTATTAAACACTAGCAATTTATATGGAGAAATCTGAATTAAAATATTATTACGATAAACATAAGCATTACGAAAATAAAAAATTAAATGAATTTTCCAGTTTTATTTCAGCCGCCACCCTAACTACTAAAAGTTTCAATAATGAAACTTTCTGTACAATTGAAAGTTTCAGTAAGCTTATATTACTAAATATATATATTATAGTGTTTCTGCGAATTAGTTCGGATTCAATTCACAGGTGGCGCTGCTAGTTCGATTTAGTTGTCAAAAAAATGCTTCAAGAGGCTTCTCTTTATCAGTCTTATTATTGTACTCTTTGGTTTGCACAAAAGCACTGACAAGCAAGCAAGACAACAAAGTGATCTTTTACGGGATCCGTTTTTTCCTTTTGAGGTGCGGAAAATACCTTCGATTACTTCAATATTATTTTAGGCCTTAATAGTAGATATAGCGAAACGCGTGTGAAGTCAACAGTGACCCAGAAGTCGTAAAATTATCTAAAATCACAATATCTACTAAACCACTGGACTCATGACTGGACTACTACAAACTGGCAGCGTACAGTAATAGTTCAAATCTATTTATAAACGACTGTTGGTACAAATTGTTACACTTGCCTGACTCCTGCATCCCGCCAGTGTATTGTCGAGCGTGCTGCGCGCACCAGACGGCGCGGGCGCAGCCGCCGCGTCTTCGGAACCGCCGCCCGCGGCACGCGCCTGGCCGTGGGCGGGAGTTGACCCTGCATCCGGTGCCTCTTCCAACTCCAAGGCCAATTTGACAGCTTGCTTAAAATCCAACTCTTGCTCAGCAAACAGCCTGGATCTAATACTGTCATTGCGCAGTCCCGACACAAACTGGTCTCTTAAATTAATTTCAAGAGTGTAGCCGAAGTTGCAGGTTTTCGCAAGGTGCTTTAGACTTTGTAAATACTCGTTAACAGACTCCGACTCTCCTTGCTTCCTTTGTCGAAATACATGACGCTCCGCAATATCAGATCGTTTCGGTCCAAGATGCTGTTTGATGATACTTTCGAGTTCTTCAATAGACTTATTCTCCGGTAGATTAGGCGCACATAATACACACATCAATTCATAACATGGATCAGTCACTATACTAGTCGCAAGCAGCTCTTGTGCTATGTCATTTAGAGTTATAAACTGTTTAAGCCGCCTAAATAATGCGTTCAAATTGTGAGTACTAATTTCAAATTGATCGTTCGACATGATTTAAAAAATAAACAATTATGCCGACTACGAGTGTTCCCATCGAATCGGCGACTGGCGTTCCTCAGATAGCGCGACTCCGTTCACCCATCCACAAGCGTTCGCGTCACCGATAAGGATAAATAAATCATCAATGCGAAATTGCCTACAGTAAATCTTTATTCTGTACATGTAGTACATATTCCTCATGAATATATCAAATGGTGGCTAAAAAAAAAGCTTCATGGATTGGTCATAATCTGACGCGACTGTGCGAGTGAGAAGGCACTATTCGCGTCGCCATTTTCGTTTAATGTTTAATGGCACATATTTTAAGTAATAATTTAGGCAATTGGTTGGTTGGTTGGTAACTTCCCGAACTCGCTTTGCTAGAAGTAAACATACCGGTTATCGGCCGTTTAACTTGTTGACTTTAGAGTTGATTTCTATCATAATGCTGTACTCCAAGATTAAAAAAACAAAGTTACAGCCTACAATAGTGCAGTTTCATAAAACCTAACGCGTATAGACGTATCAGTGATACATAATTTAAAAAAATATATTATATTCGTAAAAATTGCAAATATATCGGCTATCGGCCTTTTCACTCAGTTATCGTCCACTAGTGCACTGGTTATTGGCCACCTAATTCACGGTAGAAAAAAACTCTTATTCTGTAGATCATAGGGTTTATAATAGTATGAAAGTAAAACAATTAATAAATTTAAAAAAAATCGGTGTATTTTTACTCTCTTCTACGACTTACAGCTACTTTTGGCTTTAGCATCATTAAAAATTCTCTTATCACAATTATTCATATAAAAATAAAATTCACACATAACAGTTCGTGTAGTTCGTCCAGATCGAATGGCGCTAAATTAGAAAGGAGCGGTCTATAACACAGAACGTCTATAACACTGTCTATTATTTAAAATTTTAATAACGTACGAAGTGGCCGAAAAGGGGTAGTGGCCGGTAAACCGGTATGTTTATACATTTTCAAAAACGTTCTGCTCAATTATATAACAGGATAAATAGGAAAATAAATATATATACAAAAAAATTCTATGACTGCAAAAAAACATTGATTAGTGGATAAAACTTTTAAATTATGACGAAACAGAAGCACTGCTTACTCATGTTTCATGACTTCATGACGCATTGGTTCCGTCCTCTCGAACTCAGTTTTAAGTGTTATAGGGATTGTGGAAGTATGGTGGCACGTATATTATACTCATTCACAAACTTGCACTCACACACTCACAATTATACTCACACTCTCCCACATACTCAAGCATGTACCTACTCACTCACTCACATACACACTCACACACATACTCACTCATTCACTCACACACTCACACAAATAGTGTATTTTGTATTATTTTTTAATTATTTATTCGTTTTTGTTATCCAAGCATTATAAAATGGTATGGAAGAGCGCAGTCTCCCAATACAGGCACTACTTGTTTAAAGGGAGGCTCCAATCACTATCTGTTTTGACTAATTTATGTTGGAGAAATAAATAATTTTTAATTTTGATTTGATTTGATCATCACCCATCATCTCTCATTCTTGGAGAAAGAATTTTAGCCAACGCTTGTCATGTCGGCATTTTCGCAGAAGGCTACCTGACACCACGACACAGTGAAATACGTCGCCGACCCAACCCAGTTCGGTTAGTAATATATGAATTTGTTAATTATTGGTATGTTTTTTTTAATATTTTACCTAAGGCCTTAGTTGATTGATAATAAAGAAATAATATTATTACCATCCACCGGGACCTTAATCAATAAAACACTTAGTAGGTACCTATTTAGATATTTTTTATAGAGTTCAGTAAAACAGGGTGTATGTATAAGGATGCAAGGGTGAATCGGAACGAAACTTTATAATAGATTTTGACGTTGAAATAATATGGTGGTTTGACAACAAGAACACCTAATCGTTCAATATAATACAGTTAACATATGAGAGTCCTTTTTGCTCACAAACTGTATTATTACACTGTTAAATCAAATCCCTTTTAAACTTTCGTCTCGATTCACCCCTGCGTCCCTATTCACCCCATTTTACGTAATTACTAGGAACATTGAATTATTTTCTTTTTTTACACGATGACATCCAAAACATAACATCACGCCTTGTTTCCCCGAAACGTTAGGCACAGGCGTAGGTACCCATGGTAGTTACGTACGTTTAAACCGCTAAAGCGTTTATCTTTATAGTACAGAAGCCCTATACCCGGCGCCTCCACCAAAATGTAGAGGATGGAAGATCCTCTACTGAGGGGGCTCAGTGGTAGAGCGTGTAATGTGGGTATAGGGCTTCTGTACTATGAAGATAAACGCTTTAGCGGTTTAAACGTATGTTATTATATTTTCACTTTGTTATAACGAATACATCTGTTTAGCTTTGCTGCGGGACGTCAAGTCTAGAATATGTAAAAACCTAACTATCTCATAAATTTATTTGATAGGTTCGAATGCCAAGAGTAAAAGGGCTTAGTTATTTTAAAACTAAGTGTTCCCTTTTACTCAAGGGGGGCGTAGCTGATGTAGAGCCTTAGAGTAAAACCTTATGTTGTACAAGGCTGGAAATTATCTGACGGCATTCGAACCTATCAAATAAATTTATGAGATAGTTAGGTTTTTACATATTCTAGACTTGACGTCCCGCAGCAAAGCTAAACAGATGTATTCGTTATAACAAAGTGAAAATATAATAACATACGTTTAAACCGCTAAAGCGTTTATCTTCATAGTACAGAAGCCCTATACCCACATTACACGCTCTACCACTGAGCCCCCTCAGTAGAGGATCTTCCATCCTCTACAGTACATACACACTACACACACATTTCGGAATGTTTCACTCATATGTAATAGGGAGTCTATTGCCATCAACCAGGTACAATCCAGACCCCGTGACGCTGCTGACATATTCGTAATGGAAATTCCCATAACACTGCCTGACCTGGGAATCGAATCAGCAGTAGCGCTTGCGTCCACTAGACCAACGAGGCAGTCATTATCATGCATGGATGCATGATAATGACTGCCTCGTTGGTCAGCTCAAAATCTGTAAAATTTGCAAGTACAAAATCAATGGTTGTCTCGTAATTCTGCCAAAATCTTACATCAGGCTCGCGACGGGTGCATGCTACAACTCCTTACGTCAGGTTAAACTCAAATTCAAAGCATTTATCAAATCAAAACGATCTTTATTGCATCCATAATGTACAGACGCCAGCACATCAAGCTATCCCAAACTAGAAAAATTTTCCAATTGAAAAATAACCTCGCGTTTTTGAAATAAAGTTGAAAACCTATTTAAAGTAATTTGACAGATTGGGGTAACTTGATATGCTGGCGACTGCTAAATATTAGTGTTTAGAAACAATTATGGACCCTTATTTCAAAAATACCAAAATTACTGGCACTTTTGAATTGTCAGAGGGTCGGTCAGTCAGAAACACAAAGCTTCCTATTCCACAACGTAGTAGGTAGTTATTGTGTAGAAAGAGCATGAAGCGCCAAGGACACTCGTTAAATTGTAACAAATATAGATGATGATAGATGTATCCTGAAATCATGAACGATAGTTAGGTAAGTAAATACTTGATGATTTATCATTCAAGTACGTACTTTATTCAAATAATAGATACTTCAGCCGTTTCAAGGTGATATCTGACCGTAGGGCATGCCACCGCGCCGCGTGCTGTGGGTTTACTTTTAAATTAGTAAATACTAGCAGCTCCCGCGCGGTTACACCGGCTCCACGGCTCCTATTGGTCGTAGCGTGATGTTACATAGCCTAGAGACTTCCTCGATAAATAGACTATCCAACACAAAAATAATTTTTCAATTCGGACCAGTAAGTAGTTCCAGAGATTAGTGCATTCATACAAACATACTCTTCAGCTTTAGCTTTATAATATTACCTTTAGATTATATTCTGTTCTCGCAAACCAAAAAAAAAAAAAAACTGCTGAACCATACATTATGGTCGCCTAACTCATTAAAATGTAGGGAACAGCTGATTTTTTGTCGCGATTTCAGGTGCGTTCCCATAGTGAAAGTTGTTCATGATGATGCGTACATACAATGGCCCAAATTCGCCCTGTATAAAAACTAGTATGTAGGTATATACGAGTTTGTCGACTTGTGGGAAGAGGACCTTTTTATTTTTAAGGCTGGGTATTCATTCAATGACTTCTCCCGTTCTGAGCGGAAGGGAGTGTCAGACTCTTACTGACTAAAACCCATCCATGTTCCTTCCTTAGCCCTTTATGTTCCGGGGTAGCGGTAACTTTCGGATAATTCCGCTTACCCGGCAGGCTTGGCCCTAAGGCTCCCGACGCCCGGGGCGTCTCCCGCGGCGGCTGGGACGGGAGGACCTTTCTCTCTCCCATCCCGCCACCTCCTTCGCGAGCATGACTGTTTCGCAGAAGGAGGTGACTGCCTCACACCCCCTTTCGCTGCGGACCATGGTTTGCACCAAGGCCGGGCGCGAGAGGTCGCCGCTGCGAAGAGGACCCTTATCAGTACGATAATGTTAATAGCCTAATAGCGGAGGGCCTCGACCAATACCTTAGGTTAAGAGAAGGCTGTCATTGCGCGGCTGCGTCAAGCGCTGGTTCAGAAAGCAGTAGGTTGTCCTGGACACGGCATTAGTAATGAGGAGGTTCTCACTCTAGAGCCCTGGACACCTGCAGCTTGGTCCCTGTTCCCGATGAGCTACTATTTTTTTAAAATAAAAATGTAAAATAATATGTTTCTAAATTAAACAAATACTAGTAGTTAGGTATTATACATTACATATAACAATGTCTAAGTTTGCGGTTGTCATACCTAGTTATAAATACACCTCACGCACACACAATATCAAGCCTTATTTCCTGATAGGATTGGGCATAATGGGTATAGGTCATCAGAGGTGCACCTATATATATAGTAGGTATAACCACTATTCCGTTGAGTGAGGCGTCCGTGACGCGGGCGCATCGCACTCTTTACCTTGTAGCAGAGGATATAGAATGTAGAGTTCATAATTGTAGTAATATAAGCTTAATTTTTAAAATAAATAATTTGTAATGTAATAATAATATGTTATTAAGCCTTTTCTTGTCAAAAAGAAGTATAAATTAAATTAAATGAGACCTCCACTGTGACCCATCATCTCTAAATTAAACTAAGTAGGTACTTATATATGAATCTATATAGCTCCATTCTTGGAACTACATTTGTTTGCAAGCTCCCGGCGGCGGCGCGCGAGGCGGCGCGCCGGATGAGTCATTGTATAACTACGCATTGTAGATAGGTACCTACGATACAATAAAATTCGCCTCCAAATCGCCAGAAAGACTTCTTTATTTACGCTCGGAAAGAATCTGAGAGTAGGTTTTGGGCTAGAAAGATATCACACGCTCCGGAATCCCAGAACCCAAAAGTGGCGCAGCCAGTAGGAATGTCTCCTAGGAATCGGTAGTTTTAGCTTTTTACCGAACTCCAAATAGGTACGTCCAGAAAAAAATAGGCATAAAATCTATGAAAGCAGAGAAAATCCGTCGAGCATAATATATCAGCAGACATTATCGAATACCGCTTCCTACAGTCACCGTAATGTATGTGTAGGTACTACGTAAGTAAGTATTGTGGTGAGTGGATAAATCTTATCCGCAATCCTTTGTTCACCTAATCCTCCTATAGTTTTCATACATTTTAAATTTTATTTCCGAGACCAAAACTTGCTCATAACAAGTGTTAGTTTAGTTAAAAGTTTGATAACTCTGTATGAAACGATATGGTCTTATCTCTATTTAACATAGAGTAGGGTACCTAGTGTCAATGTTAGAGAAGTCACACTTTTAACATGATGTATAATATTGTAACTGTAAATACAATTAAAAGTGTAGTATCAGGTACAGTACCTAATTATTGTTAAGGAAAACTTATTGTACTTACAAAATAGTACAGATTATAAGTACCTAACGGTTTTCTAAATTTATACAGTAGTTATGCCCCATTACTAAAGTGCATTATATTATATTCTGTATTTATGGCTGTAATGTGTTTGTTGTAATTTAAAACCCTTACTAATAAACGTTTTATACCTTACACAACGCTTTCTTCTTCTCTGACGAAAGAGGGAAATCGGCGTACGTTACTATTCACCTGATATAATACGTTTATTAGTAAGGGGGTAAGTGTAGGATTGAATTGTAATAGGATTATTTTAACGCTATGTGCAGCCTCTGAACATTTCATCCTACTACTATTATAAAGGCGAAAGTTTGTAAGTATGGATGTATGGATGTTTGTTACTCTTTCACGTAAAAACTACTGTATAGATTTGGATGAAATTTGACACAGAGATGGTTTATATCCTGGATTAACACATAGGATATTTTTTATCCCGGTAGAACATTCCTGTGGGATAATTTCCGACCTCCACGCGAGCGAAGCCGCGGGCAGAAGCTAGTTACTCTATAATCATGACGACCTACTTGAAAAGTTAATGTACACCAATAATATGTGTGGTAACCGCTTCATGGTCTTACGAGGTTAAGTTCAAAGTCACCGATAACCTAACCATTCGGGAACAAACCCGCGTAACCTCTTCCACAAGCTACAAATGAATGATTTTTGGACTTATTGTGCTGTGAGACCTTGCTTTTTGCCAAATTTCATGATTCTAGATCAACGGGATGTACTTACCAGTACCTACGGCTTCAATCTATTTCGATCTATCAAAATAATTAAGTCGCATACGGGTATTTAGTCTGAACGGCCCAAACTGAATGGCCCGCGCGCCATTCGACCGTAAACAAAATTCGCCTACGTTCCAAAGTACCGGTGGTAAAAACTGGTAAACAAATTCAGTGTCATAAACTACATCAAGTACATTCGGGTGCAAAAGTTAAAAAGTTGAAATAAAAGTTTTTTTTTTTTTCATAGATTTGTATTACAGTAGAATCCGGATATAACGACCTTCAAGGGACCGGCGATACTATGTCGTACTAACCGGACGACGCACAAAACGGACGGATTATTTCTTAAGTACATACATAACTTACGAATATGTATGTATGTACTTACATATTATTATAATATAATTTTGGTTTTCCGAAATTTCGTTAAATAAAACATTTCATAGAAATCACAAATGCTTTATTTTGATAGTTCTTAAACATTACAAATTACAAACATAGGCACATAATGTTCTGTCATACAAATATGTTGTATGACAGTACATTATGTAGCTGTATGTGTAGCTTTAAGAACTTGTCATAACAGGTGACAAACACGAACTGTGATTTACGCGCGCCAATAAGGAGGTGAAGCTCGCGGGGCGGGGGTGCGAGTGCGTAGGTAAACAAAACATTGCGCGTGTGTCGTTTTAACCGGACGTATTATCATAAATAATGGTCGCTATAAGCAGTTGGTCGCTTAAACCGGAGTCGCACTAAACGGATATATTTTCTTAGTACCTATCTACGAAACCAAACTTGAGTAAAGATTATCGTCGTTATAACCGATTAGTTGTTATAAGCGAAGTCGTTATAAATGAATTCTACTGTATCTTCCTTAGAAAAACAATCAACAATATTATAAAATGTTTACAAAAGTTAAATTTAGCCTGACTATTACAATGTATGCGACTGTACCTTTAAATTAATTTCGAAATCATTTTATCACCGGTCCTTTGAAACGTAGACGATTTTTGGTTACGGTCGAATGGCCCGCGGTCCATTCGGTTTGGGCCGTTCAAACTAAATACCCCGCATACATAGCCGTTTTTTATTGTGTTGAATTAAAAGCAATTTATTTTTAGATCTTCGAGGGACTGTAGACTTATGTACGTACTTTTTCGTTATTAAATATAACTTTATAAGTTGTCAGAAATTACTTTTGTAAGAAGAAGACAAAGCGTTGTGTAAATACCAGTGAACGGATAATCGGATGCATATTTACCTAAAGTGTACGTGTTGGTTATTATGGAATGCACTTTAGTATCGAAAAAAATCCCGGGTATTCGGCATCGACAAATTTAGTTTTTTTACTATAGAATCAAATCAGGTGTAGGAATATTTTCGCATTCACGAATTTTCTGGAATCCCGGGATTTATATTTTAAAAAAAATGTTTTAAGAAGCCGCTTCCATAATTTCTTAACCAAAAATGAACTTTAGGTAAATATATGCATCCGATTATCCGATCACTGGTAAATACAGACGCTATAAAACGTTTCTTAAAAAGAGGGGTTAGTACCTATTTAAAGTTGTGTTTCGCTCGGTTACAAAGTTATTCGGCGTCTCGTACTTTGGAAACTCTCGCTAAGCTCAGGATTCTATATTTGAACTTAGCTTGCTTAGGTTTCAATACAAGTACTGGTGACAAAACATCACATTGTCGTCTTGCATAACAAATGACTGCCTCAGCTCAACTTCCAAACGAACACTGTTTGGAAGTTGAGATTACTCCGATGAGACAAGGGTTCGACACAAATACAGCAGCGGAAAAAAAACATCATTGGAGCGAGTAGCAGCACCAGCAGCGGACGTTTGGTGACATCATCCTTTGACCTATTGACCGCATCGTTTTATATCAATTGCCGTGCCCCCAGCGCCCAGCTCAAAAATCCACAAATAAATCTTCGACGAATAGGGTCTTGCAATGACGTAAACACGCAAAACCCAACATAAATTCCCAGTCGTATCAATAAACACGACTCAGGCGGCACGGGCCCGAAAACATGTGTCGTATTAATCAACTGGGGCGGTTCAAAAGTTAATTATGTATGTACCCATTATCTCGATGTTTTGTGGAGTCGGAAAACCGTAAAAAGCAAGGGCACCCCTAGTACTATAAGCAGGATTGTCCGAAAGGGTTACCGCTACCCCGGAACATAAAGGGCTACGGAAGGAACATGGATGGGTTTCAGTCAGTAAGAGTCTGACACTCCCTTCCGCTCCACCCAGAGCGGGTGAAAAAAAACCCCTAGTACTAATTACGTAGGTATGTATAGTACGTGTAATCCCACGGAGCGACGCGCGGGTACCATGTGGTAAACAAGTGTACAAACACGCTGTGAATGTGTAGGTCAGGGTTGGCGAACCTCAACACATGTAGGTACGTGACATTTTTTCGCAATAAATTTTGAATTAAGCCATGACGTGCCAACAAACAATCTTGTATTAGGAAAGAATACACAATAATACCTTTTTTTGTGTGACAGTAACAATTATCAACATTAACAGTTTTATATTTATTTATATGAAAGAACAAATTAGTGCAACTTTTGAAATGATTGCGTGCCCAAATTATGTTGTTACGTGCCATCGATGGCACGCATGCCATTGGTTCGCCTTCCCTGGTGTAGGTCAAGACGAGTAGCATCCGCACGTAACACACACTATATTATGAGTGTATCAAATCTATAAAGCTTATATGATATCGAACCAACTCACAAAATTTATAACAGAAACAAATCACAACAGATTAAATTATTTTATTTGTGTTGGCCTCAAAATATTCATAGTTCATTTTACAACAAATGTTATTTATTACATTACACTTATCAATGCAAGAACTTTGAAACTTTTAATTAGCTAAACATTTAAAAATTGACAATTTTAGCAACTATAGATAACTATGCGATGATGAAAATTTCTTTAACTACTTAAGAAATGGAGCGACAAAATACTTACAAGCTTAAAGAATTTACAAAACATGCACCCAAGGACCTGTTTGAGGTAAAAAAATAAAATAAAATAATTTGTGTACTTAACTTTATTTGGTAACTGCAACAAATAAGCTTTAACAACATCATAGCAAAGCTTCTATATATTACAGGACCTACGTCGTCGTACACGAGGCACGCAACGCCGCGGGATATCAACATTTTATTATATTGGAAGTTACTTAGGAGTCACGGAACAGTTAAGTACTAGGTGTTGAACAGAAGCACTAGGCGATGCTAAAAGCGGGTTGGCAACAATTTCACTATCTCTACAAAAAAAAGACTACTTGCAAATATATTATCACGCTGTATTTGATGTAAAACTTATTACAACATAAGTAAAAAAAAACTTAATTAAAAAGAAAGTGCAATATGAAGCAGTAACGCCCCGTGCACATCTCCGCCGCATTCTTGGAATTAGTAAAGAACAACTCGCGAAGGTGTGGACGAGCCGACACAATACATGGCTACACCGAATTATTGGTTAAAACAGGAACATAATCCACTATGAACTTGAAGATCTACATAAAATTTCATATTGTACTGATTCAATGATTCCACGTCCACAGATCCCATATACTGCGTGAACACAAGAGAGCGAACAAAGATTAAGTAGCAAACAATAGCAACGTCACCATCGGTACAAACTGGAATGTCACACAAATATAAAAATACTGATTTGTTAAACAACAAAAACTTATTAATACAAAATATATTTGAAAAATCACTAGCCGAGGATGTTGCAACCTGAACCCATTCCCAATAAATAAGTTAACGAGGTTACCATAATAAAAAATAATCCCATAGACACCGCACCTTAAATAACATTCACCTTGCAACACCCTCACAGACCCCAACTACCAGAGGGTTGCCATTGTTAAAAAAATATTGCACCGATAATTTATAATGTGCCAGAACTAACATATGGTACTATTGCGCAGAATTAATTAATTTATATTATAAATACACAACAGATGAGCGTGTGGCTCTAACCTAACAGAACAATATAACTCTGGCTGCTGTCACGCTGGTCTTGTTGCAATGTAGTTGTCAAATTGAATTACATTTATATATTTTTTTATTAATTAATTAGGTAACGACAACACTACCTGTTAACCACTGACTACATCGACTTATTAGTTATTAAATATTATCTATACCATATTATATAATTTTTTCTAATGGTAATCTATGCCCTCGCATCAACTGAGATTGCTGTTCGGTCTCGGTACACACCTCTATGTCATACATATTATTGATCTATTAAGCATAACAATACAGAAGGAGTGAAAGTTATTATAAAATTAATATTTCCGCATTGTTACAACTGCCAGCAGTTGTTTGTTAGTATTACCATGAAAAAAAAATTCTGAAAAGGTAGGTAGTGGGCAGGTCTGATGGCTTGGGGATGTCCTGGCAATAGACCAGCGACACATAAGACCACTTCTGTCCTCACATCTAGAGTTCTGGATAATTCTGGCATTTTCTTACGCCATAATAACTTACTAACTTATTATGTTTCACACAATTCTTAAAAATATTTAAAAATAGAAATGCAAAGTATGTTACTCCATATAAAACAATAAATAACTTCACAATCTCATTATTTTACAAACTTCATTAATTGGCATCCATATTGCATAGCTTGGGGTGCATGCGAGTAGGTTGAGCGTTTCTTTGGAGATATATTTTGTTGTGATAACATGTCACTTTTTCATGGTAACACTAAATGCAATCTCAGGTTAGTATCAGCTCGGGCAGTGCGCGTACGTCGCCGAGCGCGGGACATTATTGCTTAAGATGACAAACCACCAACGGCATCACTCTTGAATTCTATTACACCACGCAATCAATTCATAAACCCTCAAATTAACTGAGCTACATTACACTATAATGGACAAAACATTATTGTTTTCAACGCGTGAAATTACCCCTTTAGTCAAACGCCTAACATTTATATATTAAGTCTAATACCAAAATTGAATTTTTAATTCAAGTATATAGCTTTTCCAAGCATTTGGTTATGAAGGAACGCTTGGGAACGCTTGGGTAGACATAGTAGGAGCCGCGCCCGACGCTCGCCGCTCGCACGCACGCACGAACGCACATGCATGTACGCACGCACGCACGCACGCACGCACGCACGCACGCACGCACGCACTCACGCACGCTGCACGCTTACTCGTTCTCAGCGCGCATGCCGCGCACCTCTCCCTCACGCCGAAGCTTCTCCAATTCCTCTTTGGTGCGATCCTCAATGGCGCGAATGTCCGCCATGGTCATGCCGAACCAGTCATCGATTGAGCAGAACACTTGTCTGGAAATAATTATAAAAAAAACTTTTGTAAATTATCATTATTGTAAATTAGTGTAATATAATAATACACACCTCTAACAAGAAAGTCTGACAGCCAGAAATAATAATGGCATATGGAGGCCTTTTGTGGTGTAGTATTTTTATTCTGGGTGCATCGTTTTCACATATAATATTATAATTCATGTATATGTCGTAGGATAATTTGATACTTCGAATCTTCGCGGAAATCCTAGGGGTTTTGCGAAAACGCGGATAATTAGACATAGGCGAAAAATTATCAAATCTTACTGGACAAAGTCAGGATTTTTGCGAAAATACTCGTTACTATAGTAAGATTTGATGTGCTCAACACTGA
The DNA here is from genome assembly GCA_951799385.1 of Hyppa rectilinea. Lineage (NCBI taxonomy): Eukaryota > Metazoa > Arthropoda > Insecta > Lepidoptera > Noctuidae > Hyppa > Hyppa rectilinea. The sequence continues at coordinate 16,198,493 of OX637321.1, read as the reverse complement.
TTGGCTACAATTTTGCTGGCTGACTTCTAATTGGTTCCTAGTTTGCCGATGATTAAGACGTCAACCAATCAGAGACGATCTCTTATTGAACGCGCTGACCGACCAATCAGCGTTCTTATTTCATAACAGTCAGCGTTTCGTTTCGCAATATTGCTATAATAACGAGTATTTTCGCAAAAATCCTGACTTTGTCCAGTAAGATTTGATAATTTTTCGCCTATGTCTAATTATCCGCGTTTTCGCAAAACCCCTAGGATTTCCGCGAAGATTCGAAGTATCAAATTATCCTACGACATATACAAAACATTTTAAAAGAGTAACGGTGTAGTTTCCTGCCCATTCTTCTCCATACGACCTTACCTATAACATACCTTTTGGAAGGGGCGACTAGAATCCTATTTCTTGTTAATATTGACGTTCAAAAGTGCCTTTCTTGTGCCTATTTGAAATAAATGATTTGAATCCGTGACGTCACCCTGATGGAGATTCCCATAGGAACCTAGGCCAAGAAGACCTAGGAAATTTCTTCAGCACAAGATAATTATTTAGTCAAACTCAAACTCATTTATTACAAATAAACCAATTACAGGCACTTTTGAATTGTCAAGGGGTCGGTCAGTCAGAAAGACGGAGCCCATTCCAAAGCAGTCGGACACTCTTTTAAATCAAAATATGTTTACAAAAACTGGGTTACATCATTCATGTCGAAATATACATGTGAGAACGATGCAGAACGAAAAAAAGCGTCCATAAAAAAAGATTACAAAAAAACAAATCAATAATTAGATCACTTGGGAACCCTGTATGTTTCTGGTACTAAAAGTTTTTTGTCGACTTGCTAACAATTATGTAAACTTAACTCTTCATTATAAAAATATTAGTAAGTATTGAATTATAATCATAATTTGAGCTGAGATTGTTCTTCTAATCGGGGTTTCTGTTTATTGACGACACGGTTGGCGCAGTGGTTGAGCGATTGACTGCTGCGCAACATGTCGCGGGTTCGAATTCCGCACGGAACAAATATTTGTACGACCTGCAAGTATTTGTTACGGGTCTGGATGTTTTTCTATCTATAATTATGTATGTATTTACAAAAAAAATATATACAGTAAAACTCGTTTAAGACGATTTTACAGGGACTCAACCAAAAACGCGTCTTAAGCGGGAAAGCGTATTATGCGGGATATAGGGAAATAAAAAACGGATCTACTACATACGTATGTATTAATATTAGGTATTGAATTGTACATTTAAAAATTATGTACTTTATATAAAGTGCCGTGTATCTATCACGTTATTTAAAATAATCACTTATTTTAGTTTGACAAAAAGATTTTGAAGCATTAGAAATTACAAGCTTTTCAACGTAATTTAACTTTTGTAGTGCGTCTTCGCTTTGATTCAAAGAAGTTACATGGCGTCTTAAATCATTAACTGCTGATAATGCCTGGGCGTGTGACAAAATCGGAGTGAATGACTCATCTTCTTGATCATTATCACTTTCAACCTCTTCTTGTGTATTATTCACACAAGGCTGCTGGCCGCTGCCGCAGAGGTAATATGTGTTGGCGTTAGGCGTATTAAACGGGATGACGAATCGTATTAAGCGTTAAAGAATGTATGAAAACATGTCTCAAGTTGCAGGGACTGATGCAAAATGGCGTATTATGCGAGAAATCGTATTAAGCGTGATCGTATTAAACGGGTTCTACTGTATATAAGTAGTTTATCAGCCATCTCGTTACCATAACACAAGCATTAGGGTGCTTAGCTTGGGACTATATGGCGTTGTGTGAAATGTCCAAGAATATTATATTGTATTATTATATTTATTATTGTATGACGTGTTATCGATTATCGACATGTGAACAGTACCTACTTGTGTTACTATCTTGCATATTAATTTTATCTTTTAGTCTGTTAATGATAATAAAACCAAGTTGAAGAGGTAATAATAACGAATACCTTTTTTAACCTTTTGAACGCCATTGTCACATATACGTGACAAGCAAGCGCATGACCTGTACGCCTAACGACACAAATATCTGACAATGCGGTGCACTAACAACACGAGATAAACAATTAATTCATAAGTTTTGTGTGTGTTTTATGGATATCTTAAAAGTTTAAGCTCTCGTACGTATTCAATTGTCTATTGGGAAATTCATGATAACAAAAAGAAATAAATTTGGTGCTTGGCGTGAAAGGCACGCGCGTGCGTTTATCCTCTCGTTCAAAAGGTTAAAATTTAAGGGATAAACATCAATAATGCAGTAGCGTTGTAGAATCTGAATCTTGTCTATAACCAATTCACTTTAGCGTGGCAATAGCGGTCATTTACCCACCTACATTTTCTAGCATTCTTTATTCCAAAAACTGAAATAAAGTCCGTTAACATCCTGAATCAATTTCTTTTGTGATATTAAACATGTTCCACTAACTAAAAACCATGCATAGTTTAATAATTGGGTTCCTACGGAGAGATATTAGGCAAACGGGCAACGACCGCTATCGCCACGCTAAAGTGAATTGGGTATATAATTGTTTTTCCCAATTTTACCACTCGTTAAACAGAATTTTCTGGGCCGAACAAACTGCCTCTTTGCTTTGCAGAGTACGAGGGAACTCCAACTCTATCCTGAAGACCATGGCGGGGAAGTACGATTCTCCTTTATTAGGTAATGTTGTTCAAAGATGTATTTTGAACAACAGCCTGATTTACAAGTAGATAGTTAGTTTACTAACATAAGTTATCTTTTTGTTTACCATATGGATGTTGCATATCCGAAATAAAGATTGTTTTATTTATAAACTCAGAGGTCACAGTTTAGTTTGACGCCAAGACATGATCTTGGTCAGGTCATATGGGGAGAACCATGCAATTGGTGACTGAAATTATCTTTTAAAGAAAGAACCATACAGGTTTGGGTGGACCAGTCCAGTCTGTGCAGCATTTGTGAGTAGTATCGTATATCATACGATCGGGTACAGTACTAAGAAGAAAATCTAACTAACCTGTGGAAAATAGTGAACAGCCGCCGCTCCGATTTCTGGATCACATTTTCTACTTTACTCTGAAAACGAAAAAAAAAAACATTTAGAATTAACGAAAAAATTATATTAGAGCAGAAATTATTGAAGTTTCAACTCTATGGGGATGACGAAAGATTTTTTTTTTAGTCTGTAATCTAGATTTACAAAAAATATTGAACACGTATTTTTTCTTTTTTTACGTAATCCAAAGATTACGTCTATACATTGAATTCAAATGTGGCATGACGTCACAAGTATGTAGTTTTTATACTTACTTGTGACATAGCGAGGCCCACTCAACTTTAATGCGTTTTATTTACTTAGGTCATTTTCTAATCACTACATAGTATAAAACAAAGTCGCTTTCTCTGTCCCTATATCCCTATGTATGCTTAAATCTTTAAAACTACACAACGGATTTTGATGCAGTTTTTTTAATACATAGAGTGATTCAAGAGGAAGGTTTATGTGTATAATTTGTCGACATATTATGCGGGTGAAGCCGCGGGCGGAAGCTAGTAATATGATAAAGCAAAAAAACGTGTCAAATATATTTTTATTATCTGATTGACACACTACATATAACTTCTTTTTTTTACACTTTTTCAAAAATCCAAAGATTTTGAAAAAAAAAACAAATCCATTGCCAAGAGTAATCAATACGATTGTAAAGGGTTTCATGCTAACAAGCCGTGGGACTGCGGCTTTATGCTGCGAAATGAGATGTATATTTTCTGTAGGTCGATATTTTTAAGACACTTTTTACACGTCAATCTTTTAAAGCTAAATGGCGCGGTCCCTTGGCCAGTTTACTGACAGGCCGCCGCACCTGACAAAGCCTGCTGTGGCCTGTTCTCAGAATACCCGGCACGGGCTGCAACAGGCCTTGAGAGGTGCGGCCTGGCATTTAACGGGCCGTGGGTTCATTTTTGAAAATGGAATATTTAATAACTACTTACCTCTTTTTACATAAAATATAATTAATTATGTAATAAATTATTTTATTATGTACTAGCTTCCGCCCGCGGCTTCGCCCGCAAAATATCTCGACAAATTATACACATAAACCTTCCTCTTGAATTACTCTATCTATGAAAAAAACCGCATCAAAATCCGTTGTGTAGTTTTAAAGATCTAAACATACATAGGGACAGAGAAAGCGACTTTGTTTTATACTATGTAGTGATTACCTAATTATTATTAGCAATAGTTAAGTCCTAAAGACACTGACCTGAAGTCCAAACCACTTGAACTCGGCTGTGACCAGCTTGTAGCACGTCATGACAGGTTTGACCTCATTCTTCCAAGCGGTGCTGGTGAGCGGGCCGCGGTTGGTCTTCGAGGACTTGAACTTTGTGGGGTCGGTCTCAGCCTTGTAGTCTGCAGATGAGAGCGGGTCATGAGCGATGTCTATGTGCACCACCTCGCGGTTCTTTAGCTTTTCCGGAGGCAGTTCGTGTACCTGGAAAGGAGAATAAAATATGTGAAACATACATAACATTCTAGAGCGAAAGAGGCCGAAAGTATTATGAAAGTACAGAGGCCAGCACATCAAGTTACCACAATCTGTCAAATCTCTTTGATAGTATTTCAACTTTATTGCAAAGACATAAGGTTCATTTTTAATTGAGAAAATTTGACAGTTAGGGATAGCTTGATGTGCTGGCGTCTGTACTATCTGGGGGAAAGAGCTTTGCTTACTTTTACTGACAAGTGGGATGGGGGAGTAAATGAAATAGATTAAATACAATGTTTGTAAATATGTGAGCACCATGTACTTATGTCATAATTAAGTTTACCTGTCATGTGTTTTTCTTATCACCTTTTGTGGTGTAGTGTTTTTATTCTGGGGGCATCGTCTTCACATAATATGTTTTAATTAATGTAAACAAAACATTGTAAAACATTTTAAAAGAGTAACGGTGGAGTTTCTTGCCCATTCTTCTCCACACGAAACTACCTTTTGGAAAGTGCGACTAGAATCAATTCTATTTCTTATTCATTTGGACGTTCAAATGTGCCTTACTTTTTTTTTAAGTCTGGGAATCATCCAATGACTTCTCCCGCTCTGGGTGGAGCGGAAGAGAGCGTCAGGCTCTTACTGACTAAAACCCATCCACGTTCCTTCCTTAGCCCTTTATGTTCCAGGGTAGCGGTAACCATTTCGGACAATCCCGCTTAAAAAGTGCCTTACTTGTGGCAATTTGATATAAATGATTCTAAAACCTATCCACGTTCCTTCCTTAGCCCTTTATGTTCCGGGGTAGCGGTAACCATTTCGGACAATCCCGCTTAAAAAGTGCCTTACTTGTGGCAATTTGATATAAATGATTCTAAAACCTATCCACGTTCCTTCCTTAGCCCTTTATGTTCCGGGGTAGCGGTAACCCTTTCGGACAACCCCGCTTAAAAAGTGCCTTACTTGTGCCTATATGATATAAATGATTTGACTTTGAATAATCGTAATAAAACTGCTTACGTAATACTTGAACGGCCCCAAAGCACCACGTGGCAAGATCTAGCCCTTGCAGGTCTGTTGTCAAGATATTGTGTATCAAACTATGATTCGCCACCGTAACAAATATGAATTTACAAAATGATAATCACCAATACAACGCTCCAAGTTACAATTGGGCTCCAGTCTCATGAAATAGTCATTCAAAAACTTAGTAGTATAATTATGATTCTAATAAAAGAGCTCGTGGCTAAGTAATAACAGCCGCACGGGTCGATCCATCAGGTTAAGCTACGCTTGCCGGAGTTGTTCCGTGGATGGATGGCCATCGTTCCATACCAAGATCCCTCTGTGCCTCGGAGACCACGTTAAGCTGTTGATCCAGGCTGATGTTCGTGGATCTTTGACAGTCGTTACGGGTCGTCAGAAGCCTGAAAGTCTGACTGCCAGTATTGTCAAGGGTATCGTATTACCCACTTACTGGGCAGTGGAGGTCAGATAGGCAGTCGCTCCATGTAAAATACTAGTATTCAGCCGCATCCGGTTAGACTTGAAGCCGACCCCAGCTTAGTTGGGAAAAACTAGGCAGATGATGACGTGTGTAGTTTATAAACGATGCTGCGTCATCGTGATTTAAACATAAATAAAATCCATACTAACTATACATGAAACATAATTGTAGCGAAGTCATTTCAATCAATCAAAGGTAGGTCTCTATAATAGAGATACATACATTAATAGTCTTGATCTTTGATTGTTTGCGACACCAGCGTGTACTCATTTGTCTTACGACACCTGAACGTGCGTTTTTCTCTCGCTCTGGGTGGAGCGGAAGGGAGTAGCAGACTCTTACTGAATAAAACACATCCCTGTTCCTTCCTTAGCTCTTAACATTTCGGGGTAGCGGAAACCCTTTCGGACCATACCACTGACCCGGCAGACTTTGGCCCTAACGGGCCCCTTCATCAAAGCTGACGTCACTCTGAGGCGCGCATGGAACACGTACGCGCCATCCGGCACGGGCCTGGTCCTGATCGGACGGTGAGCTACCCATTACTCACCGCCCGCAGGCCTGCGCATACCGCCGGAAGTCGTCACGCGGCTCCCGACGTCCGGAGCGACAGCTGGGACTTAAGGGCCTGTCCGTCAACCATCCCACACCTGAGCGTGTCTGAGCCATCAAAAAGAGAACGTGCGACGCTTGGCGGACAAACACTTGTTATGAGAGTCTCGCTTGGAACATAGACATACCAGCGAGTAATCTCTCGTAGCCGTCAAGCGCTCGCTACTCGCCAACTCGTTTGGAGTTGCTAGCTCTACTCGCTCCCCGCTGAGCACCGGCGGCGGCGATAGAACACTAGTGCTATTCTGTAAAAATCTCACCGTGATTAAGTAGATGAAGTGAGTTTAAAGTGAGCTGTCAATAGTGTCAATTCCTAGCATTAGGTGGAACGACAGCTGACATCACCTTGACTTCACCTAAGTTTTCATGGTGAGAATTTTACATATTCATTAAAATTTTCGTACAATCTGACCTCGCGGCGAGCACGTCACTACGTAATGACGACAACGTATTGACAATAATCTCATTATTGGTGATTATACCTCGCGTGAGCTGGCTGTAATTAGAGTTATTTCATGTGACATCCACTCGGCAGGTTACAAATGGGTTTCAATATTCTGTGCTACATAATTTTACACGTTCTTGTTTCGATATTGAAATTATAATTCGCACTTCGATTTGTTTCAATTTATTTGATAATAAGGTTTTGTTGAAATAACTTAAAAACTGAAATTAAGGTCTTAATTTCATAGGCCTAATATTATCAAGCTCATGTCGTGGTCTATCCGTATGCTACGTTTCGTACTAAGCCGTAAAGGTTAAGGCGTACAGATATTAAGTACGGAAGTCTTCTTCTCTTTATTTTCGTGTGGTTAGTGACTAACCTGGTGTCAGAGTTTCTATGCTGCCCATGGGCCTTTGACTTAGCTTCACATACTGTTGAGAAATATCTCTCAGACATGCTGGTTTCTTCACGATGTTTTCCATTACCGATTTTTAAGCCTTATAATAATAGTAATTCTGGAATTATATGAACTTAGAGGATTGCATAGGTGATTTAATGATTACAGTTCAATAAATACATACTTGTTATGGTCGCGATTCATATTTTAATCAACATACAACCTGACACGGACCACTTTGCAGCCTATGCGTTAAAGTAGCCCACCAAATTCAATGTTTAACCATAAGCAATTCTCAAAATTCTGTGATAATTCACACATATTTTATCACATATTGTACTTAGTATTTAGTATGTTTTTCTAAACACCGAAGCACACGCGTCAACACCTTAACCTGTTCAGAATAAGCCGAGCTTGCACCGATGAGGTTTTCCTCATAAAGACAGGCCAATTTACACAGGACCGTATATCTTGATGATTGGTCGTGCGTACTATTAATAAACATATTATTTCAACTGCAGACGCTACTTCTTATGAGTTCATAAACATTAATACTCCTTGTTAGTCAATGTCATGGAAGTACGAGCGATCTTTGTACCCTAGGCTTAAGTAAATGACGATGATGTTGACACACTTGTAATACTGTAGTGACAACTTATCCTTAAATGTCAGTGCTTGTTATTTATAGGATGGGCCATCTAGTGTTTTAAATTTGAAGTACCTATTATTTTGACAGTGAATGGTAGAATGACAGGAATTTTTTGACAGGAAGTAGTTTTATGTTTGGCATTTGTAAAATGGGACGCTATACGCTCGAACAAAATTGGGAATATTAAAAACTTACTTCTAAAGTTTAAGGTAAACTGTAAGAAATTTAATAAATAATTTAATTTTCCAGAGACAATTGAAGAGAAACATGAAATCGAAGTTGCCATTGAAGAGATTCAAGCCGAAACAATCGAAAATGGACCTACTGAAAAATTAGGTTGATCGGATGGGGTACTGCCGAGCCAGTCGTGGTAGTCATATGAATGATATTGTGTTCCATTCTTAAATGACAAAGTCCAACCTTTCCAAAGAAACCAGAAATTTTAAAGAATTATAAGTAGTTTTTTTTTTATAGCCGATTCAAATTTCAAACATTAGATGGCCCACCCTGTATTATTACCTATTTAAAAAGCATTTATTTTCATAGAGAAGCAAATATTTTATGGTACAGAGGCCAGCACATCAAGTTACCACAATCTATCAAATTTCTTTGATAGTATTTCAACTTTATTGCAAAGACATAAGGTCCATTTTTAATTGAGAAAATTTGACAGTTAGGGATAGCTTGATGTGCTGGCGTCTGTACAAACAAATGAACAGCTGTTCTATCTAGAGTCGAGTCATTTAGCACTTGAATAACATTGACAGGGGGCGTTCCTGGTAACATAATCAGCCTATAATGTTCCCATTGCTGGGACACAGGCCTCCTCTCTAAGAGAGGGAGTGGGCTATAGTCCACCACGCGGGCCCAGTACGGATTGGTGGATGTCATATGTCTTCGAATTTATTGTTCTAGGATATGCCGGTTTCCACACGATGTTTTCCTTCACCATTTTGAGTGTACTTGAAATATTTCAAGTATGGTATATAAGGTGCCTGGTAATTAGTGACCGATATTTGAACACGTGATTGTACTCATGACTACAATCAACTTTCCCAAAGAAACTTCTTTTGTATACTCAATAGCTGCTAACAGCTGATCGGCGCGAAGGTCATTGAACTTTGCGCGCGCCAGTTGTATTGTTATTGTGATAAAAATAAAAAGTTCCTTTGGGAAAGTTCACGTTCACAATCACGTGTTTAAATATCGGTCACTAATTAAATTACCAGTCATCTTAGCGATCGTTCTAAATAAGATACATTGTAATAAAGTAAACGAAGGAGTTGTAGAGCGTCGTCATCATTATTATCCAGCCGAAAGACTTCGGGGAGGTCCAAGTCTGGACACAAGTCTACCCCCCCAAACGGACGTCTTTCGGCAAAGCATCCCCGATTCGACTGGTTTCTATGCTTCTCGCATCAGTCTCTATCAATCATACTAATTGGACCCTCCCCACTCCATCCTCTTTTAACATACTCGCTTTTCTTTTCGTTCTCTGTGACAATCTGTTACTTAAACCCGTTACTCCACATTAAGGGCCTGTGTATACGAAGCGATTTATACGGGGCTTGCTAAACTATAAAAAAGCATTGCTAGTTGAGTTAGGAGCTCGTTCGTGGTCCAAGGCACAATAAAAACCGTGCGTTAACCTTTTGAACGCCATTGTCACATATACGTGACAAACAAGCGCGTGACCTATACGCCAACGACACAAATATGTGGCAATGACAACAACACAAATATGTGACAATGGCAACAACAATATAACACGAAATAAACAATTAAATCACTACTTTTGTGAGTGTTTATATAGAATCATTACTTTTATGAGTGTTTATATCTTAAAAATTAAAGCTCTTGTACGTATTTAATGACATGACACATTAAAAGACACCATGGATATTGGGAAATTCATGATAACAAGAAGATATAAAGTAGCTTGACATGGAGGGCACGCGCGTGCGTTCAAAAGGTTCAAGTTCGGGCAGGGTACTCACATTGTACTGATCTCCGGCATCTGGTAAATGCAGTGACTCTATGCAGATTACAAAGTTGTCCTTCATGTAGCCCGGATTCTGTAATGAATTGGAAAACATTAAATATGACTGTTCAGGTAAACTGGGATAAGGGCAGGGCAATGTTTATGATGATTGGAAATAACATAATGTTTTACTATTTTTAAGTATTTAAAACAAAAAAACGTCATCTCCATTTTTTCACGATTTCGGAGTTGGTCCCGTAGTAAAAGTTGTTCAGTTTGGTGGTCTGTAGCATATCCTGTTGTATGTATACCCTTTCGGTTACACCCAATATACTCTTAAAAACCATTACCCTGCTTCTAGGACGGTTGGATAAATAGTGCAGGGGGTCATTTTTTTTGGATTTTAATCGATTTCGGTTCGATTCCCGAGAGTTACAAGTGAATTTTCGAAAATCTTTGAATAAGTCCTGATTTGTTTGTTTAAAAAATAAATGAATGTTTACTTTGAGTAAAATAATCTAAGTATATTAAGGTGAATCATCCAACCAGCCCGCGAAATTCAAATTTTCTTAAGTTTTTTGCAATTTGCAGGCCAGTGATAGGTTGTATGTTGATGAACATTTGATTCGCGGCTGTAAGACGTAGTAGTTACAGAATTATAATCCGGATAGGTTCCGGAATGACTTTGACCTTGTAAAAAGTCATTTTTACACCTTTATGAGCTCGGAGGGTTGTATTAATGATTTTGATGATTATAATTCTGTAACTACATACGCCTTACAGCCGCGAATCAAATGTTCATCAACATACAACCTATCACTGGCCTGCAAATTGCGAAAAACTTAAGAAAAATTTGAATTTCGCGGGCTACCCTGGAACATCAACCTTAAGGTATCCCTTCAGGGCCCATTGATTATTTCCATACTGTATATACATAGGTTGGTATTGTACAGAGGCCAGCACATCAAGCTATCCCAAACTGTCAAATATTCCCAATTGAACATGAACCTTACCTACCCTTTTCTAATAAAGTTGAAAATCCATCAAAGAAATTTGACACATTCGGGTAGGTTGATGTGCTAGCCTCTGTACATGGGATTAGGCCCGGATTCATGCTAAAACATGTAGCAAGCATGACAAAATGAAACTTGCCAGCTGCAGAAAATATTTCTCTACGATTGGCGTAATCGGGTAAAAAACCGGCATTGATACGGACAATCTAATCTAACGATACAAATGAATATAAATTGACACTAACCGTTTTTATACATACAATAAAACAGTGATCCGCGTCTTCCGTATAGTAACTAAATAATGTAGTCTTTAAATACATAAAGTTAAGGTTTACTTCGTAACAGCAGCTGATATGGATTAATTTACTATTAGTCATTGATAACTGATAAGATACTGCTATCGTTACTTAAGTGTGGTAATACTTATGTTCACAGAGGAATGTTCAAAGTGCCTTATCAAACGAAGCTAGCTGAAAGAACGACTTTTATTTTGACATTCATATTTTTCGGTGAAACGGGAGAATACTCAATTGTTTAATGTTTACTTAGGTTGTAACAATAGTAGATTGTTTGCCTAGGGAGCAAACGACTATAAGGCGAAGGTATTCTTAGAATCTAGAGCGGAGCGAGGGTTTTTCTTTGAATCCAGAGCGGAGCGAAGGATTCTAGAATAATCTAGAGTAGAATCCTAAGCGCGGAGATTAATCTCATGTACTGTTGTGTTCACGTAATGTTATTATTTTGTGCATTAAGTACTGTTTGCCAAGTTGCTGCTTAAGTGGTTATCATTTTTGATTATTTTCCTAAATTACAGTCAAACGGGGTGCATAGGGACGCAGGGGTGAATCGGGACGACAATTAAAAATAGATTTTAACATTGAAATAATATAGTTCGTTGCCAACAAGGACACGTAATCTATACTAATATTATAAAGAGGTAAAATTTGTAAGTTTGTATGTTTGTAAGTTTGTATGTTTGTAAGTTTGTATGTAGGGGGTAATCTCCGGAACTAATGATCCAATTTCAATAATTTTTTCACTGATAGAAAGCTACATTATTCCTGAGTGCTATAGGCTATAAATTATATTTATATCATACATAATTAGCCGAGCTATTGCATTTTTCGTCTAGCAAGTCGGAAAGAAATACCTCTTAAAACAGAATTATTTGCATGCGCTGCCTAAACAGTTGTTTAAAATTGAAAGCAATGTATGGCAACCCGGTTCGCCTTAATTATTTCTACAAAAAAGTCCGCGACACCACATTTCTATCTTTTGTATTTTAGCTTTTATATTTCGTTTTATGTTTTAAAAAAGTATTTTTTCGACTTACTTCTGTTTGGATGATTATTTAAACAACAAAATATCAATTCTTATCAAATTAAATTATTTTATGATCACAAGGACATCACAGAGATAAGATTTGCCCTCTACAGTATGTCAATTGGTCATATATTTTCCGAGATAATATAAAATTACTAAACGCACAATGCTAAAACATTTGCCGAGCTCAACTATCATTCCTACTTCCTACGTGCTTTGTGCGGACGTTTTATCGTTTTAGAGAAGCTTTAAATTAAATAGGTTCCTCACTTAAATTTTATATTTTTAACGTTAACATTTTTAAATGATGGTTTGTATTTTGTATATAGGTAGTGTAATATCTTTTGCCAGCGGCTTCGCCCGCGTGGTTGTTGGAAATTATCCCACGGGAACGGGTACGTTTTTCCGTGATAAAAATTAGCCTTTGTGTTATTCCAGACTATAATCTATCTCTGTGCCAAACATCCAGATCCGTTCAGCCGTTTTGGCGTGATTGAGTAACAAACATCCATCCATCCATCCAAACTTTCACATTTATAATAGTAGTAAGATAATTTTATTATTATCCGTGTTGGGTTAAAAAAACCAATAATGCATTTGCACCTTTACAATGCGAGGCAGGGTGTCGTAAACCGTCATCTACCCCGGTCGTGATGGGGAATGGAACCGGCGAGAGATGTCGTGCGGTGTCCCACAGGGATCGTTTCTGGGGCCGCTCCTGTGGGACATCGGTTACGACTGGGTGCTGCGGGCCGACCTCCCTGACGGCGTCAGCGTAGTTTGCTACGCTGACGACACGCTGGTCCTGGCGCAGGGGAGGTCGCATCAGGCGGCGGCCGACGCGATGACACGTGGGGTTGCGACAGTCATTGAGAGGATCCGGCAGTTGGGTCTCGAGGTGGCATTGCACAAATCCGAGGCCATGTCCTTTCATGGACCTCGGAATAGGCCACCATCGGGATCCCAGGATAATTTTAACAGAAAAGGAGGAAAACCGACTTTTATTTTGACATTCATATTTTTCGGTGAAACGGGAGAATACTCAATTGTTTAATGTTTACTTAGGTTGTAACAATAGTAGATTGTTTGCCTAGGGAGCAAACGACTATAAGGCGAAGGTATTCTTAGAATCTAGAGCGGAGCGAGGGTTTTTCTTTGAATCCAGAGCGGAGCGAAGGATTCTAGAATAATCTAGAGTAGAATCCTAAGCGCGGAGATTAATCTCATGTACTGTTGTGTTCACGTAATGTTATTATTTTGTGCATTAAGTACTGTTTGCCAAGTTGCTGCTTAAGTGGTTATCATTTTTGATTATTTTCCTAAATTACAGTCAAACGGGGTGCATAGGGACGCAGGGGTGAATCGGGACGACAATTAAAAATAGATTTTAACATTGAAATAATATAGTTCGTTGCCAACAAGGACACGTAATTGTTAATTATAATTCAGAAAACACATTACGGGTCTTTTTTGGCCACAACCTTTATTATTTCGTCCCGATTTACCCCTGCATCCCTATTCACTCCGTTTGACGGAATGTAGTCGGTGTTTTTGGTGCACGGTAAAACTCGAATGAGTTTATGTTGGCACCAAATTTAATGTTTAACATGTATGCTTTTTCTTTATAAATAAAAATAAAACCGGGTGTTGTAGTGCAAGCGTAGGCTGAGTTGATTGAGCATAAAAAGTTGAGTTCTCACCGTGAGGACAGTCCGGCAGTAGGGGTACGCGTTCCACGCTTCTTCGTGCACCTCGAGGGATCCCTTGGGCGCCAGCAACCTGATGAACGCCGGCACCTTCGACGCCAGGTGGTAGATCTTGTAAGTGTACTGGCCTGAAGAGAACTTGCCACCTGCGGGAGACATCTTAGCATTAGTAAATAAGGACACACTGCCGATGTAATACTAAAGTCAATCTCGTTGTTGCCTTACCGTCATAAGGTTGAATCAATCATAAGAATGACGTCAAGCTTCATATTGCTTTAAAAGCACATCCTAAATGAAATTTTAGCATACTTGGAAGTTTTTCTCAGAGGTGTTAAAGCAATTACGAGATTGACTTCACATTTAATTGTTCAGGCAATATATTTAAATGAGCTACATTCTGATTCTCTGTTTGTCAAGTTAATATAAGGCGTCCCGCGCACTTGGCGACCAGGGGGCCTACTCCTTAAGTCCGTACGAAGATAAGGGCCCGTCCGAAAGTAGTTCGATACTTCGGAGAGAACCCACTCCCGATTTACTAACTCTTTCGCTCGGGCAAAAACACATTGGATATAAGGGCTACTGTCATTCATTCTTAGTTCTGACCCAGAACCAATCTGATGTTCGTAGGCGATACGGAGTAGGAAAAGCGTGTAACTTCGGCACTCGGATGCTTAGGGAGTAGACCTCCAGGACCGCGACCATAGTCGCAATTAAGAAAAGTTATGTGTCATTTGAGATTTAATTTTGCTAAAATACCGCCCACATCACACTATTAATTACTATTTCTAAGTAGGCAATACAATACAAAGATCATGTCTATGTCGTGGCTCTTAACTTTAGGACTGTTTTCGAGTAACAACCATTCTCGTCTACATCCAACGATATACCTACGTATTACTCAACTTCAAGTTAACTACAGTACGATTCAAACTGAATGGCGGCTCGGAACATGAGGCGAGTCGCTGCGCAGTAACTAATACATGTATTAGCGGGGGGGAGGGGCGGGGTACTGCGCATCGCGTAGCGCACTTCAGAGCCGTCATAAAATTTGACGCTTACTATACCCTTATTTTAATTCCTTGATGAAATCCGAAATTTAACTAAAGGTGATATTACATGAAGGACAAGTACAGTCAACAGCAAAAGTAGACGATCAAAATCAGAAATTTAATACTAATGAACGGTGTTCTCGAATATATGGCAGCTCTACTAGTAGTAAATGTTTGGTATAATTTCCAATCACAAACTTTTGAATCACTCTGACACCACATAGGTCTGACGCGAACTCCGTTCTTTAGTATTGAATTTCTGATTTTGATCATCTACTTTTGCTGTTGACTGTACAAGTTATAAGTGAAGCGAAGTGATTTTAAAAATGTCATAGTATTTAACAGCTGAGGTAAATTAAATTTGCTTACGGTAAAAGTACGGTCGTTTGTGAATTCTCCAGCAAAAAATGTATGAGGAGCATGTGACAAGAATTGTTATCGCGGATGGCTATATCAATAGAGAACGATCGAAGAGGTTGAAGCTTGCTCGTGTGAAAGATGATCATCAATTCTTTTTCATCATCCTCCTTCCCTTTTATCATTTTATGGCGTCCTCTTACATACTATCTAGTACTTGTACATTCAATAGTCATCACCATTTTAGCTATATCATCTCTTAATTCAATCTTCTTTGGTCGGCCTTTATATAAGATCACGGCTGTGGTCCCCGAAGCGTTAGACAGCACTCTACACCCACATTTCGCCAGGTGTTTGAGTCTCATGTAAAATGTGGCGAGCCTATTGCCGTCAACCGGGCACGAATTCAGACTGACCTACGACTGAGAAATTCCACATCGAAAAACCCAATGACATTTTGTCCGATCCGGGCATATATCCCAGGACCTCATGCTCAGCAGTAGCGACCACTAGACCAACGAGGCATTTGGTCTTACTCTACTCTTAGTATAAACCACATTCCGCATGTGCGATGATCAGGGTGGACTATGCATCGATCCGATGCCAAATAGGTATAGCCGAAGGGGAAGATTTATAATGACTTTACTTTGTTAAGTAACCGTCTCATACGCAAGTGAACCTTATTTGTACAAAAAAAACACTACAGTTAAAAAATACAAACATTTATTGATAAAAATGTTACTATAAAATACATGAGACTTTTTTTAAAGAGTTCTGTCGGTCTTGTCCTGACTTACAACTTAAACACAAATATAAAAACAGGTATGTGAAATCATAAAAACGAGAAGTAATTAAAAATAATAGCAAAGATTGTAAAAGTTTAGAAGGTATATAAGGTGACTGGTAATTAGTGACCGATATTTAAACACGTGATTGTACTCATGATTACAATCAAGTTTCCCAAAGATACTTTTTTTGTATACTCAATAGCTGCTAACAGCTGATCGGCGCGAAGGTCATTGGACTTTGTGCGCGCCAGTTTTATTGTTATTGTGATAAAAATAAAACTATTGAGTAAGTACCTATACGAAAAAAGCTTCTTTGGGAAAATTGATTGTAATCATGAGTACAATCACGTGTTTAAATATCGGTCACTAATTGCCAGTCATCTTATATAGCATGGTTCTGTTACACTTTACAGGAATAGATAAAGAGTGTGATATTATATGCTTGTTAATAACATAACTAAAGGCCTGTATTCCCGGACCGGAGAGGCTGGGCTTTATTATACAAACAAGCAATGTGCCTCACGTAATGAGGGTTGGGAACTCGTTTTAATCGGGCACAAGACTCTGTGCCCTATCGGAGGACATTGAAACTCAATCCCAAGACTTCAGCAGCCATATTGTGTGACCGCTAGACCGACGAGGAAGTAATTTACTTTCTTATCCCTTTCAACAGGTTCTTACATTCCAAGGGGTTATGCCAATTGATAGTACAAGCCTGCCCCTTCCTCTGACAAAGGCATCTCTGGCTTCTGCATTGATTCTCAGATTCCTTGCACCTACATTTAGCAGTACTATATCCAGACCGTTTGACCCTCAATGCTTTTGGTTTTACTTTGGTTTTGTTAGATTTCAAGTTTCTTTCCATGTACAATGCAGGTGTCGTGTTTTCCCAGTCGGTCACTACTGCCTCATGATCAACTTCTGGACTTTCAATTAAAATTGCATCGTCTTCATCTCTTCTTTTTATCGACGAGGTCTTTATGTCGACTCGTTTATTTGTATTTTTTGTAGAATCTTTGTGGCACGTTGGACATAGTAATGTCGGACTTCCAAAGGTGGTTATTCCACAAGTGTCATGTATGGTTCTATGGCAGTTGTCACATGAATGTACAGGTATTGTGTTGTCCCCGCAAATTGCACATGATATTGGTTGGTGAATGGAGTTTGATAGTGGCATAGAAGCTTCTGGCAAAGCTGGCGTTAGTTCGTATGGTGCAGGTTCATCCATAGGTTCATCTGCCGTAGTATCCTCGCCTTCACTTTTTATATTCACTTCTGTGTGGATATCGTACATTTTTTCATTTTCGGCTATGTCACCGTTTTCTGTCTTAATTATTTTTACGGCATTTATGTGGCACGTTGGACATAGTAATATCTGACTATCTAAGAAAGCTATTCCACATGTGTCATGAATGATTTTATGGCAATTGTCACATGAGTGTGTAGATACAGTTTTGTCCCCGCAAACTGCACACAATATTGTTTTGTGAGTGGAACTTGAGGGTCGCATAGAAGTTTTAGATGAGAGTGGTATTAGTGGTGGTATTTCATAGGTATTATCGTGCAATGTTTCATTTCCAGTTGTGTCGTCTTATTCCGTCTTAATTTGAGCACTTACGTTAGTTTCGGGTACCAATACTTCTTCAAACTGATTTGGAAGAGGATTCCCGTTGTCTTTTTTTTTTTGTTTAATTCGTACAAAAGATCTTCTTCACGACAAATTTTACTGAAGAAATCAGCGGGACACAGAAAGTGCATTCCTACTTTAGGATCAGAACCAAAAAGCGCTTTGTATGGTGTTTGTTGCACAGTTGGATGGTAAGTACAATTAATCTTAAATTGCACAAAGTATAAACCTTTGCCCCAATTATTGGAATTGTTATCTCGCATCCATGCTGTTACCTGAAGGTACACATTTTCGGTCACTTCTATGCTCGGATTGGTTGGTTCAGGGACTGGTCGTCCGTTTAAGATCTTACAGCTTGGCCATAGATCAGCTAAATTCTTTATTACGTCAGCAGTGTATTCGCGTCCATTCCCTATTTGCAAAATAGCCGGGCCACCAATTTCTAAAAAGATCTTCAGTAATTCGGATGCGACTTCAGCTGCGTCATTAGATGTTAAAGGACGCAGGAATGAAAACTTTGAGGAGCAATCTTGGTAATGTAAAATCCATTCATACTTTTCATCTGGTGTCGATTGCATGTCGATCAACTTTACTATGCCGCGATTACTTAAAGCATTCTTAGTACCGGTAAGAAAGATCTGGCCGTTTTTAGAAACGGCCTTTTTTCTCTCACATATTTGGCATGATCTGACAAAAGTGACAACAGCGGGCGTGGGTATGAAAAACGAGTCTTTCAACGCCATCAACATTCTGTCGCGTCCACCGTGACCCGTGTTGCGATGAATCTCATCGAGTACGTCATAGTATTCTTCCACCGGTACTATTTTCACTGTGTGGCCATTTATATCCTTTTTATTCCGTTTTTGAATTAAACACTTTCGACTCCCTTCTTCTAAGATTTCATAATTTTTCGCGTAATAATAGGACGCAGACTTCTGCCGTTGTTTTGTTTCTAACGCAGCGTCAAAGTCTTCTAATAAACCTATGACATTATTAACTCGTTCCTTCGACCATTCTGGTTTCGTCGATCTTCCGCCGTACATCGCCTTGATTTTCTTTTCAAAGCACGATCTCGACACAATGTCGTCTTTTTCGATATTTGTTAAGTTAGACATTATTTAGTTTAAAACCACATGGAATGCTGAACACACATAAAAGGCGATATTGTTATTTAATTGGTTTGAGTATTCTACCAGCGATGCGTTGACGTAAAATAAGCAACGAACGAGTGAAATCGACGCGTGGCGCGGACCCGAGGCTGCCCGAACACGCGCCGAAGACCCCCGAGCATGCAGGAGCATGCGCCAGCGTACAACACACGAACGTGTTTCGCTAGAGACATAACTAAATGCCGACGTTACGTTATCTTACTGCGCAGCCCAACTGCCACATTATAGCTTCGTTTGAATGTCGACATAATGTTGGGGAACACAGCACACAATTTTCTGTGTATTAGTGCGCTTTTATTAGCTACAGTACCGCTCGGCCCTCTGATTGGCCTACGTCGCCGCGTCGGTCATCACGAGTGGGGTAAAGTGCGGGTAGCAGATTGTTGCGTCAAGTAACAACGCCATCTATTATCCCAATGTGGACGCGCGCGTTATCGACGCCATCTATTGTGCGAAGGAGGAAGCGCGCGGCAATATAGGTGCTCGGACCGATCCACGCGCCGAGCGCCAGTGTGCAAAATTATCGTTGAAGCGTGCGTACGTGACTTTTCAAAAATTGTATAAAAACGAACATTATATTCTTTCTGTAAACCAACATTTTCGAGCCTTATTGAAGAAGATGGTTATACGTGGCATTGTAGACTTGAATGTACACCAGTACAAGCGTATCTCTAAGTTTCATTTAATCTCTTATACTAGCGTAGCGCACGGATTTTAAAGACTTGACAAAACGTTCATATTTTCTTATTAAGTACCTACTTATATTAAGTATAATATTCATGCATAACCTTACTTATAAAACAGAAATATATATTTATTTTTTTTTTGTGTTTATTTGCGATCAGTCGATGACTATAAGCAAATCTGGTGAGTGCGTTGTGTCATGCAGAGTGTGCCTCCCAGCGGAAGCAGCTGCTCAGTGTCGATGGCTAAACCTGGTCCAAACCCAGGATCACGCGCCGTTTCAAGCGGGTTTCATGCCTGGTATGTATTAACTGCACTGCTAGATCATTGGGATGATTCGCTAGCCGCTTTTTGTAGGTTTCAGTACTGTTTCGGATTTCCTCCTTCACATTGCTGATTTGTAGGTTCTCGTGTATCTCGGCATTTGTAACAAACCATGGCACGCCTGTTATAGATCTGAGTATAACGTTTTGAAGTCGCTGTAAGATGTTTACATTGGAGTCACTAGCGCTTCCCCATAGTTGGACACCATACATCCAGCTTGGTCTCAGTATGCTTTTGTAGATCAAGAGCTTGTTATCTACGGAGAGTTTTGAGTTTCGTCCCATTAGCCAATAGAGGTTTTTATAGCGTAGGTTAAGTTCATCTCTTTTACATTTTATGTGCTTTTTCCAGGTCAATCGGCGGTCCAAGTGCATACCGAGGTATCGTACGCTTTCGTTATGAGCTAGGGCATGGCTATCGAGGGTGACTGGTGGACAGTCACCGCGCCTCAGGGTAAATGTCACATGCACTGATTTGTTGGCACTAGCTTTTATTCTCCACTTGTTCAGCCAAATGCTTATTTGATCGAGACCCCTTTGTAGCGATTCAGAAGCGGCAACAGGATCTTTATTCCTAGCTAGAATGGCTGTATCATCAGCGTATGTGGCGATTATAGCTCCTGGTACTTCCGGAAGATCAGCTGTATATATTGTGTATAACATTGGACCAAGAATAGATCCCTGAGGGACACCTGCACTGATGTCATGAAACGATGACGTGAAACTACCCTCTTTCACTTGGAACATTCTACCAGACAAGTACGAAGCCAGTAGCAGGTAATAGCTATGGGGAATATTGCATTTGATTTTATAGAGCAACCCACTGTGCCAGACTTTATCAAATGCCTGCTGGATATCGAGAAACGCTGATGAGCAGTATTCCTTCTCTTCAAATGTCCGTCTTATTGCATTGCAAACTCGGTGAACTTGCTCGATTGTAGAGTGTCGTTGTCTAAATCCGAATTGGTGATCCGGTATTGTGTGATTGCTATCCAGTATGGGCAAAAGTCTGCGGAGCAATATCTTCTCGAACAATTTCGAAAGGATTGGCAACAAGCTTATTGGTCGATAAGAGGTAACCTCATGAGCAGGTTTTCCTAACTTGTGGATCATTATTATTTGAGATACTTTCCACAAGCGTGGAAAATATTGCACGCGCAAGATGCCATTAAAGAGTGTTGTTAGAAAGGTTACTGCTTTTTTCGGTAGTTCTCTTAGTACTTCTTTTGTTATTAAATCGAAACCTGGCGCTTTTTTGTCCTTAAGAGTCTTTATTACTCCCCATACCTCCCGAGTTTTTACTGGGTTTGGTGGTAAGTCCAGTTGCAACGGCTGGCAGAGAGTGGCCTCAACGCTTCTTTCAAAAGCAGCATCGCTATTGTCATTGGCGGTAAATACTTTGGCTAGATGCTCTGCGAATACGTTTGCTTTGTCTTGGTGCGTTCTAGCCCATTTATTTAGAGCTGTTCTTATAGGCGGTTTTGGTACTTGAGGTCGGTCCAAGGTCTTAGTAAATTTCCAGAGCGAATAATTTGTGTTTGCAGTAGGTGTCAGTGACTCTAGCTTTGACTGCAAGGTTTCTTTATGAAGACGTGATAGTTCGGCCTTAAGAGTTGCAGATGCTTTATTTAGAGCAGTCTTGTCCATCGGATGCCTAGTCAGATGCCATACTCTTCTCAGGCGGCGCTTCTCGAGAATTTGTTGTTTAGCTTGCAAGGGCTGATTTGTGAAGACATTATCATTTTTCAGTTCAGGAGTACATTTCCAGCAAGCTTCCTGTATAAGAGATGTTATAGATTTAGCAGCTTCTTCGATATCATCTGGCGATTTGAGTGCCACGTTTAACTGAATATTTGCCTCAATGTACTCGCGGAACGCCTGCCAATCTGTTCGCTTATTGCTGAGTGTGGGCTGCGTCTCATATTCTATCAGCGTTGTGCTGGCTGTGAGGATGACTGGCGTGTGGCTGGAGGAACTGTCAAGGCAGGATTCGGCCTTAAAATAATGCCTTGAGAGCCCACCCACGACAAAGAAGTCCAGTAGGTCAGGCACTTTGTTTGGATCTGTAGGCCAATGAGTCGGTTCGGAAGTTGATATTGTGATAAGGTGGTTAGTATCAATGCTGCTCTTTAATTGTCGACCTCTGGTTGTAATTAACCTAGATCCCCAATGGCTGTGCTTAGCGTTCCAATCGCCACCAGCAACAAATCGGGGTCCAAGAGTTGAGAAAAAATAATTAAACATAAGCCAGTCCACTTTGTGTCTGGGTGGACAGTAAATAGAAGATACGTTGAAGTATCCACACTTGTCCGTAACAGCGATTGTTGTAGCTTGTAGGTAATCCGTTTTAAATTCGGGCATAATGTGATGTTTGATGGTCTTTCGAACAATTATAGCTGTCCCCGCATGACCTGTTCCATCTGGGTGATTTGTAAGATAGGTGTGATAACCGTCAAATTTGATTTTGCTGGAGCTGGTACAGTGTGCTTCCGAAACAAGAACTATGTCCAACTTATGTTCATTTATTAATAACAGAAATATATGTAGGTATATTATAAATGCGAACATGTTTGTTACTTAATCACGCCAGTACGGCTGGACCAATCTGGATGAAATTTGGCACAGAGATAATAAGTTTATAGATAGGTAACCTGGATTAACGCAAGACACTTTATCACGGTATTTTCAGACAACAACGCAGACGAAGCCGCTGCCAGAGCTAGTTAACTTAAATGAACATAAACATACAATTTATATGACGGTTTCCATCCCTTGAAAGTTCAAGAGGTGGGAAGGGTTACAATCAACGTCAACGACGTGTTTGAAGGAAAATAAAAAGCCCCCGGCTCGCTGCTGGTTGGGTTTTTTTTTCTGGACACCTTTCTTGTATACAATCAAGTTTTTGATTGGCTTTTATTGATTTTGCTGGATTCTAGCTAGCGCAGACAACTCTAGTCTTAATTGAATATCAGCCACTGACATTTTTTCATCTTTCAATGATGTTTTCATTGGCCATGCCATAATAATAAAAGCAACTAGCGACCCGCCTCGGTTTCGACGGCGAGGACGAAACGACGGAAATCTGCATTATGGTTGCATATTGAATGCCAATTACGACACACCGACGCTAGCACATAATAGTTCGAAGTACGTAACGGATAAAATCGCAAAAACGTCGAACGTGGTCGAGTGGGTCGATTTTACTAAGGATTTTCGGCATTTTCAACGTCGAATATCTTTTGTCCCCCGCAAGCTACAGTTGCCCCCATACAACAAATATATATATTTTCAAAGACCTTTCTAATGGTCAGCACATCAAGCTATCCATAACTGTCAAATTTTCTCAATTAAAAATGAACCTTATGTCTTTGCAATAAAGTTGAAATACTATCAAAGAAATTTGACAGATTGTGGTAACTTGATGTGCTGGCCTCTGTACCAATTTCAATTTGCTACATGGGTGGGTACGTTTTGTTCCATGTTCTTTAATTATTCATTAATTTATTATTGATATTATGATGATGATTATATGAATTGTAAAATGCATGTGTAGTAGATACAATCGTAAAACTTCCTATTTCTAGTGAGAGTTTAGTTTTTTTATTAGTGTTTAAGACAAATAAGAGATGTTACTGTTTTAAAATTGAATTAAGAAAAGAACTGAAAACATTTGATTATTCTATTAATATTAAATTATAGGTGGTGATTTCGAATTTACTGCTCGATTTATTATCCTTTCTTATTCATTAGATATGAATAGATAGTACAGGTCTCCCAAAGTGATAATTCGCATAGAAATATTCGCCACTGTTCGGCAACAGTCGTAATCCCCGAGCGTCGGAAGGCGAATATGTATATAGAGTGGGTAAGTGCATTTTCTTCATGCATAATTTAGTAAGATTATATGTTTTGTCCTAAAAGAGATAAATATTGATTTATCAGTAACGAAATTCGATTCAATAATTCCATGTAAGTAAATAGCGAGCTATAATTTATAAAAGCCTAAATCAGATTTTTAATATGTTTTTTCTAGTACTTAATATGTATTTTACGTAGATATTTTTATAGCGCTGAGGGCACGCTTTTTCATTTTTGACGTGGCGGTCAAAAGGTTAATTTGCGAGTACCGTACATATTTATTGTTATCTTATAGTGGTAGTATTACAGCTTTAAGTTTGAAAGGAACCGAAAAAACCGGTTATCGGGCTCTAGATCAAAACCAGAATCTTAAAATCCGGTTCTTAAAATATGGCTCGTCCTCGATGCCTTAATTGTGACGTATTTCCACAGCCAATGCTGAAGTGGAGGTCACGAATTTGTGACCCTGAAGTAAAATTGCAGCGTCGAATGTTGGTGAATCGGTGACGTCATTCGTTATGTCATCACTACGCTATAGTATTTGTTTTGGGTATTCTTTAAAAAACTGTTTAGGTAAAATACTTGTATTCAGCTGCGTCCGGTTAGAATGAAAGCTGACCCAACATTTGGAAACAAACTAAGCAGATTGATTGATTACTTAAAAACTTATTGATTTTAAGTGGCTTTTAAACCAACATGTCTGCGAGATATTTCTCAACAGTATGTGAAGCTAAGTCAGAGGCCCATGGGCAGCTTAAAAAATCTGACACCAGGTTAGTCATTAACCACACAAAAAGAAGAAGTGGCTTTTGTGAGGGTGACCAGACCGTTGCCAGTTTTGGTGTTTATCCTATTTGTATGTGGACTTTATGGTTCCGTAAGGAAATTTTTGTAGGAAGGGCTAATTTAGTTTAGTATTGTCGCTGTATCACTGTTTACGCCTGTTACTAAGAGCAGAACCTACATAATAATAAAAAGAACCAAATTCCTTAATTTTAAATGAGTTAATCCAACTAAGAAGTCTTTCTTTGTGGTTTATTTTAAATTGAAGCTGACACAAAGCCCACCGGAACTGATTTTGGTCCAAAGGTAAGCTCTTCTCTCTTAGTTATTCATGAACTCCATAAATTCTAGTAACTGTGGTAATATTCTTATTAAACCATGCAACTAGGGAATGCAAATCCGATCTGTTTTAAAATCCGGATTTTTACGAACGGATTTTTGGTAAAATCTGGATGAATCTGGATTTTACGGATTTTTCATGAAAATAAACAAATCTTCCCAAATTACTGTGATGTTTCTTCTATTTGTGTAAAAAGATTAAAAATAAAAACACACGAAAATGAAATAAAAATGACTTTAAAAAGAAATGTTATTTAGTCCAGTCACTTAAGTATAAATAAGGGGTCATTATTCAAACTAAACTAAATTCAACATTATCATCTGCTTAGCCTTTTCCCAATTATGTTGGCGTCCGCTAAGATATCGTAAGCCGTAACGATACTTTAGTAAAATAATTATTAAACTACAAATTAAAAGAAACTCTGAAGAATCTCATTTTTTTTACAATTTCCATTTGTTATTATATTAAAAATCCGGATTTGTTTTTCAAGTCTGGATTTGAAGGCTACGAAAAATGTGCGAATATCCGGCTTTTTCAAAATACGAATTATCCGGATTGCATTTCCTAGATGCAAAAAGAATCCTGCTAGTAATCTGGCAGCTTTGAATAGGAAAAGTCTCTAGAACAGCTTTCCCAAAGTGGATGATAACGCCCCTTTGTAGGAGCTGCCAGCCTAAAGGGAGACAGTACGAGGCTTAGGGGCCGATTCGTAATTTCATCTAGATAGTGGTTTTTAAGTAGATGTTCTTCCAACTAAACAGACAGCTGTGGTGCTGGAGAGTTTGTGGCGCCACTTCTTCTTCCCAGCACTAGGAAGTGGTGAAGGGTGGGCGTTTTTGGGGGACTGTCTCATGTAACTTTGACCTTCAAAAAGTGCTGATCTTCAGCCTAATTTGAATAAATGACTTTTGATTTTGATGAAAAAATGGGGATGCTAAAAAATAATTTATTCTCAAAGTGGGCAGTAGACAAAATAAGTTTGGGAACCTCTGCTCTAGAATCTAGACTAGATTCTAGAGGCTTCAGATTAGTTTAGGCAACCCACCCACACGTTATAATGTTCGGTTGTCATTGAAAATTGTTTTGGTGAAGAAAAATGACTGCGATGAGACAATAGATAATGGCGTCAGGAAAATTTTGATTTTTGAGTATGAATGTGGATGGCTATACAAGAACTTACAGGAAGACCAAATAAACAATGGATGGATTGTGTGAAAGATGATGACTAAAAAAGAAGTATGGAAGAAAAAAACACGGATCACAAATCATTTGGGATAAGGACCAAAGAATGATGACTGTAATTAAACGCGCTACATAATTTAACGAACGGCATTTGCTTGTAATATCAAAAATCATTATCAGAATATTAGTTTATCATCATTTAGGGAACAACAATATTTCAAGTACTCCACAACTAGCATAAAACGGAGGACACCTGTGTAAACTGACATCAGACGTCATAGTTTATAACAATAAACAATATTTGCTTACCGTAGTCTATGTAACGTGATACCACAGACCACAGACAAGGCGTGTGTGAAACAAAAGACCATCTGTCCTAGACCAAGCGTTGTTTTGTGATCCTGAACATAAAATATTGTTATCTTTCATTAACAGATTAATATGTCCGCCTGCGCCAATTCGGTATTTGAAGGTCTTTTTATGAGTTGTCAAAACGCGCCATTTGTACGTGACGTCACAACATAATCAACAATGAAATCATGCAATCTAACAATGTGACGTCACAGATTTTTAGAATCAATTCAATATTAATTAAATCAATTCTTCGCATAATATTTAATTTCTTTCGGTGATGGAAATTTTTATAACGAGAGGTCTTTTTTCTATGTGATTTTGACAGTTTTAAATAGTCAATTTAGAAATAAAGCTAGCTGCTGCCCGTGGCTCCGCCCGCGACAATGTTGAAATTTGGATTTTTCATCAGAATTTCCCAGTAGCAGCCCGGAGGCTGGATTTGTGCCGGATTGATGGCAATAGGCTCGTTCGAAAATGTGGGCGTACTACAGGCACTCCTCTGCTTAACACTTCAGGAATTGAAGGCGTGAAGATAAGTAATGTTTCTGTTTAAGTATTCGTGGGTTCATATTTTTAGATTAGCTTCAAATAGAGGAAGTGTGAGACGGAAAACAAAACGTTTACAATGGGTTAGATCGGCTCGAGTGTGAAAATAATAACCTAATTTCGGCTCTCTACGATATACGACGGATGGATATGACTTGTTATTTCGACTATTCTAAACTTCTATCTACGTACGGTCAGAGAAGGAAAATGTTACCCATGTTAAAGTTATTTTTTTCGGCTTATTTCCATGAGCTCCAAACTTTTTAGAACATTTTTGGAGCACGTGGAAGTAAGCCATTTTTTCTTGCCCCTTAAATTGTCTACCATATTCACTACTTGACCGTAAATGGCTTGCGTTAATCAAAAACCCCTTATGTATTTAATGACCTTTAAAAACGAGGTTATCAATTCAATAATACCTACAGCTCTCAAATCAAACTAGACCACTGTCAGTCAACAAAAAAATTGACAGTTGTCTCTGGTGGAGCATTGTTATACTACTCTGTCAAGAAAGTACCGGGAAAAGATCAATAATACCCAAAATGTCTGTTATTCATCCAAATTTATTTTATCACCTTCAAAGTATGCTCCTTTAGAAACGATACACTTGCGCCAACGAATAATCCATTCCGGAATTGAGTTCAGTTCTCGCCGCGAATTCTCCTTTATGTCTTCTATCGATTGAAAACGGGTGCCACAAAGTGGTAATTTGAGTTTATGGTGGAGTGTTTGGTCAAAAATTCGTTCACAATGATAGCCTTGTGCGAAGGCGCATTGTCGTGGTGCAAAATTCAAGAATTTTCTTTCCACAAATCTGGCCTTTTTCGTCGAATTTGCTCTCTTAACCCTAGATCACTAACCATTCGTCTCTCAGACTACGCATACCCCCGCATTTCATAGTTCGGTAGGTTCGCGGCACCCGCACTCCCTCCCCCGCTCCGTACCCTCCTGATTGGTCCTGTTAGTGACCCGTGTGCACTCGTGGCGGTCACATGTGCTTTGGAACAGGACATACAGCCGTCGCGTCGTCCGTCGACGAAAGGTTAGTGACTGTGTAACATTATTTTTAGTTATAATATTTTTCTATTTTCAAGATTACTTTTATTATATTTTACGCTACTCGGTTTTTTACCTATTAATTGTAAAATGGGAATTACTACATATTATTTTGTGGAATAAAAGTAAAGGGGAAATTTATTTTGCAGACTTTATGAATATTTTTGGACCATTTACGATATTGTTTTAATTTTCAATTTTATTATTAGATGGATTTGAGAGGAGATGAGGAGCGCATTCAACGTTGGTTGTGTGAGTCAGACATCGAGTTCAAGAGGAGAGAATTTGCCTTGCAAATGGCAGATGAACTAATAAAACCCTGGCTACTCGAGCTCTACAATACGGTGACTATGCAGCGTGATGTGAAAAAGAGTATTGGAGATATTCTCAACATTGAAGTGCCACAAGAAAGCTGTGTACAAGAGCTACATAAAAAAAGAAAAATATGTGGATTTTGCCCAGCAAAAAAAAGGCGTATGACAAAATATTGTTGTACATACTGCAAAAAGGCCATTTGCGGCGAGCACACAGTTCCTATTTGTAATAGTTGTAAGAATTAATATTGTTTAATTTTCATTGTTTTGTTTGATTCTTTAAAGAAAGGACTTCAAGTTTTTGTTTCTTTTATAAAATAAATAACAACGATTTTGAAAATATTTGCGTTTCATTGCGTAGTCTGTGAATCGAATGGTTAGTGATAGTGTTACTCCGATTTAAGGTTAGTGATCTAGGGTTAAACGCCGCATAACGCTCAAATAATATTCTTTATTTACCGTTAGACCTTCCGGTAAGAATTCAGAGTGCACAACACCGCGATAGTCAAAGAAAACAGTCAACATGACTTTGACTTTTGATCGACTTTGGCGTGGTTTTTTGGTTTCGGTTCAGTTGGAAGGCGCCACTCCGAAGCTTGTTGACTAGTTTGCATGTCAAACTCGTAAGCCCACGTCTCGTCACCAGTAACAATGCGTTTCATGAATGTTGGGTCCGAACTGACTCGTTCTAGCATGTCCTCAGCGACTTTCATGCGATTGAGTTTTTGGAGAAAATTCAGATCTTTTGGGACTAGCCGAGCAGCAACATGTTTCATACCCAAATGATTAGTTAAAATGGTAGGGATCGACTCGTGATATACAGAAAGTTCGGCGGCTATCTCTCTCAGAGTTGAATGGGGATTTTCAGTCACTATTTTATTCACTTTTGCGATGTTAACTTCGGTTGCAGACGTTGACGGCCTACCAGAGCGAGGCAAATCTTCCATCACATCTCGACCGCTTTTGAACGCTTTGAACCACTCATAAGCACGAGTTTTTGATAAAGTCGATTCACCGTAAGCCTTCTGTAACATTTTCAGTGACTCCGAACACGAAATTCCATTGGCGATGCAAAATTTAAGACAAACTCTTTGTTCGATATTTTTGTCCATTACGAAATTCGCAATACACACTATATTATATGATATTACTAAAACCAGCACTGTATTTAATATAAATAACAGATGCAACTCAAACTCCGCGCCAAAATGGAAAACAGTTGTGCCAATCTAACAACTACAAAAAAACAAAAATTTGAATTTGGAACCATAAACAAATCATCCATTCCCGATACTTTTTTGACTGAATGTATACCCAATAACGCAATGCGTAATATAATCTACATTTCATAGATAAGGGACTTAGGACTAAGTGGTAAAGCTTCCTACAGCCTAGCTCAATATTTGAGTAAGGTTTGTTAGATAAAACTGTTGATGTAATAAAATCTCAGCAATAGTCAATGTTATGTTATGATGCGTTCCTCATAAAGGTATCCGTAATCAGTTTGGATAAATGAAAATAGGGTCCCTATACAATTTAACCTTGCCTGCGGCCACTGGCGGCAAGGGATAAGGGATTTTTATGCGACGAATACGAATGTCACATAATAGTCAATCAATCAATCAATCTGCCTAGCCTTTTCCCAACTATGTTGGGGTGGGCTCCCGTGAAGCTGAATACCAGTATTTTACATGGAGCGACTGCTTATCTGACTTCCACAACCCAGTAACTAGGTAACGATACCACTTGGTAAGACTGTTTGTTTGACTTTCGGGCTTTTAACGACCCGTAACGACTGTCAAAGATCCACGAATGACAGCCGGGGTCAACAGCTTAAGGCTAGGTGGCCGCGCATTTAAGTGTTTTTTAAACCATCTGAGACAAACACTATAGTTCTTTAACTTTCAATAAAAATATATGTGCTAGATAAGGGTTTTGTCTAGTCAAAATCGCATTCAGTTGCAAGACCTGATGAGTTTTACTCGATAGAAAAAAATCGCAAAGATACCCCTTTTTAAAACCTTTTTACAATATTATGACTACATTACTAATGTTTTACATTTAATTTTTGTACTAAATTAAAGAAACTAATGTGTTATAGACAAATTCGCAGAGTTTGACTTGATAAAATGATTTTGTTAGTTACTATGTTTAAATAAGCCCGCGGTGGCCCGGACACGCCCGTTCAGTCGCGCGCTGGCGCTTACGGAGGACGGACCTGTGTCAATTTTTTCCGCGACAATTCCGCGCACCATACCATCTGTTTTTGACGAATTCATTATAATTGTTGCTTGTCATAATGGGCAATAAACAACGCACGCGAAAAAAGTCGTCTAAAGCAATAAAAGTGATAAATAAAAATAATGCACGCCAAAGATATGTGAAGAAGTAAGTAAACTAAATGTTTTATATTTTGTATTGTAATAATGTTTGGTCTTGAAATTATTAAAATTTTATTTTATTTTACTTTAATCTCTGATTGGTAATTTATTAGGATAAAACTAAAACTTACGATTGTCGTACCATAGTTTAAGAGTATCAGTACCGAAGATCGCAATTTTTTTTTTGATAATTGTATTTTGTCTTTGGTTCGGTGATTGCGAGTGGCGAGCCACAGTATAAAAATATCAGCAGAGAGAACGCTAAGGTTTATTTAATAAATCATATTTATTTATGATTACCTAACTATCAATTTCATCTGAGAAATAGGTATTTTATTTACTTTTTGTTATAGGTCAGTGGGGCAGCCTGAACAAACTGACATTGCCAATGAAGCCAATTGGCTGGAGAAAATGAACCCTTGCTTACAAAATGCATCGAAAGGGACGATAATTTCTGGAAGACGCAAATGGAGTCAAAGCTGGTCAAATTTTACATGAAATGTTTAATACCGGAAATTGTGGACAGTAGACACGCACGTGGAATGCCAATAAGAACGTTATCCTTACAAGATGACAAGGAAAATTTTAATTAAGTATGTGGAATCTCCAGCTATATCATCACCTGCACAACAAATGGGAAATGTTAATTCTGTACAGTCCATAGCCTCATCATCTTCAGAGCCATTATCAGAATTGCAACTGGGTACGAGCTCAAGAGTAATCAATTTTGAAAATTTTTGACAGTATTTTTACTTAGATTTGTCACTATTTTGTTTCTTTCTATTAAAACAATATAATAATAATAATATCTTGGGTCAACACATCGCCGTCTGATCCCAAACTAAGCAGAGCTTGTACTATGGTAACCAGATAACTGATAAACATTCTTTTGTATGTTTTAAATACATAATATATAGATAAATTACACCCAGATACAGAACAAATACTTAAAATAAATACATAATAACAAAAACAGGAGATTGTTTATTTTCTACATGCTTTGTATGATGTCTGCTTAGTATGACATGTTTGTTATTTCCCTTCCATGTCAAGGAAATGGATTCCACTGTGTATAAATACATTTTAAATTTAATTTAAAGTTTGTTTTATTTGACACCCTAGGTTTTTTATGCCAAACTATCTTAGCAGTAAATACCGGTAACTGAAACCGTCGGTATTTCAATTTCATAAGTCGGCATGAAATTGAAATACCTCCTCAAGAAAAAATATTATTATAGTACTGTAGTGTAGTATGTAGTTTTGTATAAGTATACATTTTATACAACCTAGACAAAAACATATAAGTAAACAAATCAGAATTTTATCTTTACAGTTCTGAAACCTACTAATAGCGAACGAACTGTTTATTATCAATTAATTACTCCAACGGCCAAATTATGACTATTTTATATTCTTATAATTATTTTATAGACAATTATTCAATTTATTAACGAAGCTCTAGTTTATCGCTACGACCAGTAACTTTTTATCATAAAAAAAATATATAAGTACCTTAAAAGTCTAGTACCTACTTATCCTTCTGCATATTTCTATACTGTGTCGCTGAGCGAGTCATGCGAGTTCCGTGAGGCGCTGTGTACACACGCGAACTATTTCGCGCGCAGCCGACAGCGCTAAATGCCTACTTTTGAAGGAATACCTAGCCTTAACGTGCTTTCCGAGACACGGAGGAGTCTTGGTGTATAAAGGTGGTCACGCATCCACGGACCAACCCCGGCAAGTGTAGCTTAACCAGATAAAACCGAAATATCAATGTTTAATGTCTAAGGATAATATGGCGGCATCATTGCGGTGCGGTCAGTATGCGCTTACACGAAGGGGCGAAGGAAGGATTCCTGACGCGTCGCCAGGGTGCGCAGCTATATCAAGAGTCGGAGACGATTCTACTTTACCTACTATAAGCTTTAATGTTTTTTCTCTGTATACTTGACTGAATAAAACTCCTTCACAAGACAATGCCTATAATTTTAACAATACAACAGCAACCATTGCATTGAGTTGGATACCGTGAGCAAGAATTTTCAAACATATTGCGCAATGGAAACAGGGCGCTATCGGAATTTCAGCAATTTGCGTCGTGCCTAACTTTCTGAATGCATCCTTTTTGTTTTATATTTTCTGATCCATTTGTTTACATTTTCATCATATTCTTTTAGGACAGACTATAGTATACACCAGCTTAGTAGTTGTCATGAGTGCCTAAGCCCATTAAGGTTAGTTTGAAAAGGAACAGGTCACTTCTCCAAACAAAACAAGCACGAATGAGTTATGTATTAGTTTACATGAGTTTAGTACTTGTCACTAACACTAACAACTTACGTGTAAAGTGATTTAGTGCTTCTTATTAGTGGAAGTAGAACCTCGGTTAGCTACTAATGATAACAGGACAGGTACCAGTATCGTGTAAACATGGCATTAGTATTTAGTTTATGGTAAGTAAAAAATAAATAAAAAGGTGAAATTAAAAATAAGGGTACGTCAATCTAATACAATACGATAACCAATTTCAAATACCATTACAGTACGTTTTTTAAATAAGTATGTAAAATATTTACAACTGCGTGCTAACGCAAGCGATAACACTGTCTAGCAAGTTTTCTACAGTGGGTGCATTATATTATATATTTTTTTTTTTTAATCACTGACAGACTACGCCTAAGGTGCCTACAGAATCAAGAAATATTTCAAGAGAGTACTTCATATTATAATGAAAGTGCAGAAGTGCAATAAAGAAGCATTTTTGAAAATTATAATATCATATTTTATAATAGCCGAAAGCAATGATTTAACAATTAAAGTGTTTTTACCAGTTGCTTTTTTATTATGCTCAGATTCGAAGTTCAATGGTTTTTTCTTAAAATTCCAGAGTGCAACAATTCATCAAATTAGTCTGACAATACAGCTGCAAATCCACTCGAAAATATAACCACGATTCGAAATGGAAGTAATCAATGCATAGGCGAGACTATCTTAACGTCAAACACTGTATTTTCTAATTTCTATTTTAGTCTGGATGTTAAAACAATTATGCACCCACGCTAAAACACTACACCTTAGAGTATGAATAAGGCAAACTATAGAGCGCGTCTTCGAAAGTACGAAGTCTCGGGCCAGGTATCTAAGTCTACGTCGTGTAAATTAACCGGTAAACTATGGAGTCTATAAGGTTCAAAATAAAATCGCAGTGTCGAGTTCAAAACTAACAGCAAAACTAACTATATTCCGGCCACCGGGAGAATGCATTCTTGACACTATCAGATGGACACTATTACGAACAAAAAGCAGTGATATCCTAATGGTATGACCGCCAGACTGCCAAGTCATAGGTCTCGAGTTCGAACCCAAGACACGCACCTCTGGTTTTTCGGATTCATTTGCGTATTGTATATTATCACTTGCTTAAAAATCGGTGAAGGAAAACATCGTGAGGAAACCGGCATGCCTGAGAGATATTTCTCAACAGCATGTGAGAGATATTTCTCAACAGCATGTGATGCTAAGTCAGAGGCCCATGGGCAGCATAGAAACTCTGACACCAGGTTAGTCACTAACCACACAATGTACCTAGTAGTAGTACTATTAGGAACTAAAAATGTTTAAATTCGTAGAATACGTTCTTCTGTAATCAAGTGACAGGTGTTAGAAATGCGTTCTCTCATCGACCGGAGTGTGTTGTTACAGTGAGAACCACGACTATTACAGGGGAAATTGCTAGAAAAATACATCACTAAACAAGCTAAAGTAGTTACAGTTCTCTACAACGGCGCTCTTTGCGCTGGCTTTTCCGTTTAACAAACGACATGTATTATAAGTAATAAATAATCCAAAAGAAAAAAAGAATCGATTCGAGATAAAATTCCGACGGCATTAAAAATCACGTTTCATGTCGGCCAAGTATGCAGACGATTGCAAGACTAGCAGTCAAATGAAAAGCCAGCGCTCTCTACAGCCTGTATTCATACTCTAAGAGGAACATTGAGAGCATACTGGCTGCGTTGCAAACCGGGCAGGTACCACATTCTGACGACTCATCCTCCGAGTTCGCTGGCATTGACGATTCCACGGTTTTTGTAATTTTATTATGATCTAACGGGAAAAATAAAAAAACGGAAATAAATTACTAAAAGAAATAGTAGATAGGTAGGTACCTACTTATATTTTTTTAATTCACTTGAAAGAAAAAAAAGGACCAAGAACACAAAAAAAAACATATTTGAGGGAGATTATAAAATAATAATATTTGTTCTTATAATAAGGGTTTGGGTTTGCTATTTGACTACGGAACTCTACAAAGTCAACCATTTAACGGGTAGCTTAATGGTACAGTGCCATTAGAAATTACGTCAAGCACTGCATCCTTCAGTGAGCTAACGACATTACTGCGATCGAAGTTCATAACGTACGATGATAATTGTGTAAGAAGACATTTCCATAGACAATAACGTAATAATTAAAACGCTTTAACTGGTAGCAAATATCTATGGATTATCATTCAATTAACCCTTTGAACGCCAATGTCACATATACGTGACAATGGCAACAGCACTATAACACGAAATAAACTATTAAATCATTACTTTTGTGAGTGTTTATATTATTATAGATATCTTAAAAATGTATGCTCTCGTACGCCTTTTATGAAATAAAACAAATTGAAAGACACCATAGATTAAGGGAAATTCATGATAACTTGACGTGGAGGGCACGCGCGTGCTATTATACTCTGGCGTTCAAAAGGTTAATATTATATACACAAAATAATAGCCCAGCATAAACTAACATTCGAAATCACACTGTTGATGTTGTTCAAAACAACAATGAGCTTCGAACTTTATGGCAGTTCTGGAGAGGATACTCACTGCGCAATACCTCTCAGGGTGCCTTTCCATGCTATGCTACGTTGCTATGGATACGTTTGATATCCACCAATCATATTCATTGGTCCATTATAGCACCGGTGGAAACTGCTAAGCTATGTTTTTTATATGGATGGATGCATGATCTGGATGCGTGCTATGGGTAGTCGCGAGTGGTGTAACAGTAGCTATATGCAGAGCAGAGTAGCTACAGTAAGTGCATTATTCCTCGCACACCTCGCGGCGTCGCCTCTTCATAGCGCATCCTTCTAGCCCGCAACATAGTTTAACATCAGTGGAAACGGTCACATAGTTTCGTAGCTAGCTTTCACATCCTCGCAGCATATCTGCATAGCACATCTCTGGTGGAGAAACCCTCACCCTCGCAGTCATATGAATTTGGTATTACACAGCTACTCGCCTCGTGTTCAGAGCTGCCATCAAGGTGCGTTTCAACTGAAGCGGAGCTGGGCAGAGCGGAGCGGAGATGTGCTGGAACCGTCCAATGGCAACCGAGACGAATGAAGCGATGAGGATTTCAACCATTGTGATTGGTCGATACCTAAACGTCTTCGCTCCGCTCCGTCCAGCTCCGCTTCAGTGGAAACGCAACCTAAAGCTTACATCGGCCCGTACGAACGAACGTGATGAAACGCTAAAACTTATCTAAACCTAATAAAAAGACATGCTTACGAACAATAGAACGCGCACACAACAATCAGTGGCCGTAGTTATGTGCCAAATGTGTAACGATAATGTTTTATTGGTACTTACTTAAGCAGACGTCACTATGTCCACATATAGCGATCGATGATTTAAGGGGGATACACGAAGGCAGCCCGCGAAAAAAAAATGATCCATCCAGGGCTTCGGGATTGTCCGAAAGGGTACCCCGGAACATAAAGGGTAAGTAAGGAACATTATGGATTTTGGTCAGTAAGAGTCTGACACTCCCTTCCGCTCCGGGAGTGAGGAGTTATTTGATGATTTCCCATCCTCAAAAAAAAAAAGCCCGCGAAAATCAAATGTTCTTACGAGACGTCAGGTTATATTTTGATCAACATAATATGATTTGAGAACGTAAATAATATTTATTTATTAACATCATTATTGTCATAAGGATAATTAATTCACTGAATAATATCATTAGAATCTTCAATTAATTCTCTAAGTTACAATTGACTATTTGAAATGGTCAAAAATAAAATATGAAATCACATAGAAAAAGACCGCTCATCTTAAAAACTTCTATCATCACCGTACAGAAATTAAATAATATGCGAAGATATAATTGTACAATTGCATTTAATGCTGAATGCTGATAAGTACCTATTCCATTTCATTCTAAAAATCTGTGACGTCACATTTGATACAAGTCACGTATAAATTCCGCGTTTTGACAGTTAATATAAAAGTTTCAAATACCCAATTGGCCTTAAAAGTCATAATTTCATTTAATAGTCATTCTATACTGTAATATGAACTTGGAGAGTGGCATTGATGATTTTTTTAAATTTTAGACATATCTACAGGAAGAGGCACCATGGTGCATGCTAT
The DNA here is from genome assembly GCA_951799385.1 of Hyppa rectilinea. Lineage (NCBI taxonomy): Eukaryota > Metazoa > Arthropoda > Insecta > Lepidoptera > Noctuidae > Hyppa > Hyppa rectilinea. The sequence goes on along the minus strand of OX637321.1, from coordinate 16,161,120 downwards.
TTGCCGACGACATCGTTCTTGTCAGTGAAGATGGACCTAAGATCCAGAACAGACTGGAGAAATGGCAACGGAAACTGGAGATTGTTGGCCGGAAAATCAGTAGAACCAAAACTGAGTACATGTTCTGCGATTTCGGCGGTCTCTCCAGTTCTTTTGCTCCGACTTTCGGTACCTCGGTTCACTTGTGCAAAGTGACGACGAAATAGATCGGACTGTTAAGTATAAGATACTAATAACTGCAAATTGCAAAAAACTTATGAACATTTGACCTTTGTGGGCTAAAGTGGCGTTCTCGCCTTAAATTAAAAAAATAAAGAGCTGTGCTGTATTTGTGTGTGTGTATGTGATAGATGATGCATGCGGGCCTATGTTACTGTGTTGAGGAAACATGATACCTTACGCATTATACGCAGATTAAAAAGTTGCAGAGATGAACTGACTGCTGCAAAAAGTAAAACGCTTCAAAAGCCAAGTGATTTTTTCTTAGTCTACTTGTTCTTAAAAACGTTGAATGAAAACATCGTGAGGAAACCAGCATGTCTAAGAGAAATTTCTCAACAGCATGTGAAGCAGAGGCCCATAGGCAGCATAAAAATCTGACACCAGGTAAGTCACTAACCACACGAAAAGACGAGAATGTTTTTGAATAAATTATAACTTATTGTTCGTCGGAAGCTACAGTTACTGCCGTGCTTTCGTTGTATCGATATTCTTGAATGGGTTAAACGCAAACGCAGATGTCGGTACCTTTACGGTCAGCTACCTCCCTGCAATATTTCCTGCACTTTAATAATACGGTATACCAGTCTGTACAGTCGCGATTACATTCACCTAACAAAAAAGCAAGATAAAAAAAAACTAAAGTAGGTATTGATCGAAGTTTTATGACGTTACGGACAATCTTTTCAAAACCATACTGTTTTGAAATCGTCTTTTTAAGTAACATTAATTGTTATTTTACGAGAAAATCGATTTTCAAATTTGTGCAAGTGTAAGGAATGTAGTAGTAGGTGGTTGGTTAGAAAATAACTGGCAGCATTCGACCTTTCTTTTTGAATGATGGACTCTGTCAGTAGCCGTGCTACTGAACGCATGTATTCTTTAACCTTTTGATCGCTAGAGCATAATAAACACACGCGCGTGTGCTCTCCACATCAAGCTACAAATTTATTTCTTCTTGTTTTCACGAATTTCCCAATATCCAGTGTCTTTTAATTTTTTTTATGTCATTAAATAAGTACGAGAGCTTCAATTTGTAATATATCTTATATAGATATGGTAACACACACAAAAAAGTTACGATTTAATTGTTTATTTCGCGTTGATAGTGTACCCATATTTGTGTCGTTGCCGTACAGGGCATACGCTTGCTTGTCACGTATGTGTGACAATGGCGTTCAAAAGGTTAAAAGTAATATATGTAATTCAATAGCTGCTGCCCTGTGTGTTTCTATTTGTAGGATTGAAATCCCTACACGATACCTTACGCGAGCTCTATCACTGAGAGCTCTCTTAGTGAAGGCCCATCCGGTCTTCACAGTATTTATGCTCGTGACTGTACCTGTCAGTAATTTGTATTGGTTTCCACACCATAATGTGTGTTTGTAAGTGTGATTGCAACGTCCATAATTCTCGCAGTTTAATGTAGCACCCTAATTGCGTAATACAATCTGAATACAGTCAGGGAAATTCATTGTTTCGCAGATCGACACACGTCAATTTGTCGTGTTATTATTATAACCGTTACATACCAAATAATGGCAGTTTGCTGGGCAACTTCCCTGACTTTACCTACTGTTGTACAATGAGCAGTTCGCTCAAATATGTATCGGTATGTATTATTATTTGCATTTATTCAACGCCATCTAGCGGGAAAATGGCTGGGAGCAGCCTGTATGAATCACCTTAAGCGCCAAACTATGACTTTTGCGTGCCTTTTGTAAAATATGGCTGTACCTACATTTTATTTGTTTTAATACCATGTACTGAACCCATATATAATATATTTTTAAGTATTATCTCCTTCCACCGTTCTTTATGTACTTGTATGAACAAGTAATATCTACCAAGTTTTTAGACAATGCTCTCTTAAAAACTGTGGTTGATAACTTGATAGTGTTAAAAGGGATGCTCCGAGAGCCGCGAAATTCGATTTTTCTTACGTGTTTTTCAATTTTGAGGTCAATTTCAGGTTATACTTACATATGTTTATCAAAATACGATTCATGAACGTTAAAAATGTGTATTTATAAAATTCTAATAATTTTATTAAACTCAACAACACATCAGCAATACACAATACAACTCTCAAAGTAAGAATTGAGCTAAAATGTCACGATTTTATGAAATTGTCATTCAATAGAAATGGTGAAGGTAAACATCGTGAGGATACCAGCATGTCTGAGAGATATTTCTCAACAGAATGTGAAGCTAAGTCAGAGGCCCATGGGCAGCATAAAAACTCTGACATCAGGTTAGTCACTAACCACACGAAAAGAGAAGAATGGAATAATCTGAACTTATAGGGTTGTAATGACGGTTTTAATGGTTATTATTCTGTAAACACACATTTTTTACTGTCGAAAATTATATTTTGATCACCATACAACCTGATACTAACCTGCAAATTGCAAAAAAACGTAAAAAAATAATAATTTCGCTTTCACCTTATCCTACTTCATTGCTGACCGTACTTGTTTCCTTCATTGTCATAATTACCAAACATTTAAATGACGTGATTAAACTTCGCATAATAATTATTATAATAATAATTAAATACAAGCGTCATTTTCTGTTGCCATAGCATAGGTACGTCGAAAACCAGTTTTATTCCAAAAAGAACATTGAGAACTTGTTTCAAAAATCAAGTTTATTTACAACTAGTTTTTAGTATTGTAAGAGTTGCCTCATAAGCGTATATTATGTGAGATATAATAAGTCTTTTAGATTTTATACAATTGCAGGTGTAATTACGAGGTCATATGGTCTTGAGGACTGGAAAACTCTTGTATAATGTAAAGTAAAGACCTTTTTTTTTAAGGCTGAAAAATCATCCAATGACTTCTCCCGCTCTGGGTGGATCGGAAGGGAGTGTCAGACTCTTACTGACTAAAACCCACCCATGTTATTTCCTGAGCCCTTTATGTTCGGCGGTAGCCGTAACCCTATCGGACAATCCAGACTAATTGTGGAATATACATTAAATCTGACCTTAAAACCGCTCTAGGTGGAGCGGAAGGGGCTACAGGGTATTTTCTGCTTGGTAGATCTTCACCCAAGGACTACTCCATGGTAATTTGTACTTATACAGGATGTAGTGATGATTTTAATTATTGTAATTCTTCTAACACATATTCGGTTGCAAATCATATTTTGACCAAAATACAACCTGCTCTGAAAAAATGTCAAGAAATTTGCGGTCTACCCAGGTGCTTTTACCTTAAATCTTTTCGAAGTATTTACGAGTAGTTTTTTCAACTACATACAAAACTAACCCTCGAGGCTCAGAATTACAATAAACAGTTATTAATTAGGTACTCCAAACGGTTGCGGGTAAAGGTTAATTGGTTTAAATCATGAAAATTGACCTGGGAACGTAATGGGGCAAACGCTCGGTGAATGCCAACGACAATGAATTTCTTTTAAAGGACAAATGAGTATTGATTTCGTTATAAAGTATTTTAATTAAAAATATTTCCAATAAAAAAATCGAGAAACAAAAAAATGCTGCTCCCTACACACGCGAACATTAATGTAGGGAGCAGCTGATTTTTTTTCATTTTTTAATTGGCAATATTTTTTAGCATGTATTGACTTAATTATGCTATTGCGGGTTTACGGAAAAGCCTTTCGTTAATTAACATACTGTATAGTAGTTTTTAGTATGTTTATCGATTTTGCTTGTGATAAGGCAGGTGTTAATATTCACAGTATAGGCCTTGGTACGTTATGATGTTATACGAATATTTACTTAGCCTAATAACAAGAGTTACCGCAGTATCTTCCAAATTTTATTAGATTATGAGGATATAGTATATCTCTATTCTATCCCCCTAAAATGTATTCCAAGCATGGACGCAGTATTGTTGACGAACCTACCTAGCTTCTACCTACTGAAGGATTGCGGCTTATATTATAACAATAGGCAAAAATATGCCTTGGAACTCGTCACATTAATAATTAATATTGAACATACAGCCGCCATTGTCCGCGGTAGGACGAATTACACAGTGGTTACAAAATGGAGACATAACATGCCCCTACCGTGTGTCTTGTCTTGACACGACACATCCGCATGACGCAGCAATCCTGCAAGGGCAGACATTACTTGCTAGCGTACCACGCTAGTCTAATGTATCATTATGTAGCTGTTAATTACTCAAATTAATTAGTATCACTTACCAAGGAGGGGGTAATCTTTGAACGGCTCATTTTTTATTACTTCAATTCCTTCGCCGCCGCCCGTTTCGTTTTTGGACACCTCGGCCACGCAATACAGTTGGCCCACTTGATACTGTGAACAAAAAGTGTGTGTTAGAGGGTAACATTTTCTCGATGTATGGGGCGAGGGACTCGCCTTAAGATGGGTACTGACCAACGTTCGAAGTGTAATGTAACATTCGCATCCAGCGTGTTACGCATCGAGCATGTTTACGCTGTGTTCTAAAATCGGCGTAACATGCTCGTCAAAACTCAAAACTCTGTGCTCCGTTTTCGCAACCGCGTAACAGTTAAAGGATTCGCCAAAAAACCGACAACCGGGTGGAGCACTCAAAGCGAGCAACGAGCGGCTCGTTGCTCGCTGGTTAGTGGTTTCCCCGTAACACGACGTACTGATTGCACGAATGCTCGCTGTGTAACGCGTTACATTACGCCCCGTAACGCCAGTCAGTACCCAGCTTTAACTGTACGTAAGAAGCTATATTTTTTTTAAATTATTTAGAAGGCAGACCTCTATGGAAACCCCGGTATGGGACGTCTTAGGAGGACATATTGTGACCTTATTGGTGACGAAGGTCAAGGGATGGTCAGGTGCATAGTACAGTAGTCTCATCCGGCGAGCGTGTATGACCAGATTTTTATGAACGTTAACTAGCCAAAAGGAGTATGTAAGGAGCTGTATTTTCTATCTACCCCCATGAGAAGGCGAGAGTTTATGTATGTATAGAAAATTAATGTTAGTTGTCAAGACAAGGTCATGAACGCTAAAGTAATATAAGAAAGCATCATTAATTCGGCAACATATTTTTTAAATTTCCGTATTTGGAAATGACTGATGTACTTAGACAGAGTTTGTTACCCTCACTCGATAGAAGGGAATTTGACAGTTTTTCTATTATATTTATTATTACGAAAAGAAGGGAAATTCGACAGATATTTAAACTTAGTGATGCGCATTGCACCCGGGTTTGAGCAACAATCGATAATAAATTTTGTCTCATTACATTTAGTAAGGCTATGTAAACTAAAGAGAAACAAGTATTCAAGTTCAAATTAAATTAGCTAGCGAAACTCAATATTTAAAAACTTTTAAATAAAAAAAAGCATTGATGATTTTTATTATTACTTGAATGTATGTATGAGTTGAGAAATCAGTTTTTTTTTGTTTTATCGCGTTTAGGCATCCATTCCCATCAAGCATGCGGAGTCTTGCTAGCTAACTTAACCCATTGAATGTTTGCCTATTATTAGAAGCCTTGTTTATAAGAGCTCAACGATTTATACGGTTATGTTTAATGACGTTTCGAGAGATTTTTTCCTATGAACCTATGGGATTCATACGACATTTGAGGGGCAACCTTCCCAGTAGGCAGTAACTCTACTTAAAAGCATTTTTGCAATATCGCGTGTGCAATTATAATAGTAAACTAAACAATAACGCATTAAATAACCTATTATTAGAGCAGCACACTTTGCCGTAACCTTCGTCTTGACTTCTTGACACAAGCAAAGACATTTACGTAGACATTATACAAGGATTAATTATAAAAAAAAGAACTCGACAGGTTAATAATAATATAGGTAATACATATTCTTATCAAAGCCTGATCGCGTTGCGAATCGTGTGACGGGGGACGACTAACATTTCACTCCCAGTTTCAAAAGTTGAAAATTCCTGTCAAAAAGTCGGACTTATGCAAAAAACTTCCGGGCATATTTTTTTTAATTTCCCTGTAGTCGAAAGTCCCGACTAAATAATGATAAGAATAATTTCATTATTGAAAATACAGGTTTTACAATTGTAAAAGTAATGATTTATGCAAAGTTCATATTTTGCCTGTTTAGAGCATGCAAATCAGTTTCACAATAAAAATTCCGAATCGAAATAATATCAATTTCAGTATTATACTGTGACGTGGGCGGAAGCTAGTTAAACTATACTACATAAACCCTCCTCTTGAATCACTAACTATAGATGAAAAAAAAAAAAAAAGAAAAAGTGAAAACCGCATTAAAATCCATTGCGTAATTAAAAACCCCAGATCTACTAAAGCGTACAGAGGAACTGACGGCGCCTTTGTATGGACTGGGGTCAAAGGGCTGGATATGTACAGATAAATCCGGACGGATGTCGACCCCGCCAATCCCGCTTCACCACCCGACTCCGTAATAGCCTAGATACGAGTTTAAAGGCGCGAGTAAAAACTGCAGTCTACTACTGAAGCTCCAAATATCGATCTGTGTGTCGAGGCCGCGAAACCCGGATATAGGTAACGCAGATACTATGAGAAAACCGTGATATCTGATGAACTATATCCCTATTCATCTTCTCGATTTCAACATTTTCTTGGATTAAAGCCAGAGGCTTTTGCTATCTTGGCTTAACTAGTTTCGTCGAAGGTGACAATGAAAATGCAACTATAGAATTAAGTGGGATTTTTCATTTTCTTGTTTTTGGAAGCAAAACAGTTCGTGTATTGAAACGACATGAATTCTTGTGCTTTACAAGCGGCCTTATTCACCGCTAAACCACGGATTTGAAAGGAATTATTTATTTATCAATTAGTATCATTATGCTGTTTTAAGGTTGTACAGTTTCCTCTGAACCTTGCCCCCAACATAATTGAAGTATATACGTATGCAAAGATACGTAAATGTGTATGTTATGTACGTTAGTGCAGATGTCAGAGACAATAACATAATCGTTATAAATGCTACCTATAAATTAAGAAATAAGGAAGACTTTTTTAAAAGTGATGAATAGTTTTTTTACATTTAAACAGTTTGGCAAGGTTATGACTACATTACAATCATATTTTAAAGGCATGTAAATTATTTCTATGTTTTATGCCTGATACTAATGAATGGCTGATTTTACTTAAAGATTTTACTGTCTTTTTGGATATAATCATAAGACTGATAGTTAATTCCCCCAAAATGTTAGGCAGAGAAGTACTTACATAGCCACGTTCCGCCAGTATGTTTAAGTCCCATGTAATATAGGTAAGCCTATTGCCACAAACCAGGCACAAATCCTGACTCCAGGTTGCTAATGATATTCGACATCACTACATAGTATAAAACAAAGTCGCTATTTTTGTCTGTTTGTTTGTCTGTATGCTTAAATCTTTAAAACTACGCAACGATTTTGATGCGGTTTTTTTAATAGATAGAGTGATTCAAGAGGAAGGTTTATATGTATAATTTGTCGACATATTTTGCGGGCGAAGCCGCGGGCGGAAGCTAGTTCGTGATAAAGAAACCCAATAACGCTTTACCTTTTTTTTTTGATGGAGGGAAATTATCAAATGACTCCTCCCGCTCCGGGTGGAGCAGAAGGGTGTCAGACTTTTACTGACTAAAACCCATCCAGGTTCCTTCCGTAGCCTTTTTTATTCCGGGGTAGCGGTAACCCTTTCGGACAATCCCGCTGACAAGTTATTATGCTGACGGTACTTTGGCACACTTATAATAATATTATCTACATTGGTAATACATTCCAATTGATAAAGCTAAGCCTTATCGCCTTTTCCTGGTTTAAAACTTGCGAACACACCTACCTATAACATCATCATGACATCAAAATTAGATAACAAATGTGGGAGTTTTTTATTTTATTTGTAAGAACTTCTTGTCCGAAGCCTCAGACTTTAAAGTCGGTGATTTAATTATCCCAAGGAAACGAGCTACGGGAATAAAAAAGTATCCTATGTATTAATCGTGATTGGTATGTGTGCCATGGTCCTGCGCCTGAGCTCTTCCCGCGAATGTCGAATTTTCGTCATATCAGACTATGAGAGTTAAGCGGGATTGTCCGAAAGGGTTACCGCTACCCCGGAACATACAGCATTAAGGAAGGAACATGAATGGGTTTTAGTCAGTAAGAGTCTGACACTCCCTTCCGCTCCACCCAGAGCGGGAGAAGTTATTGGATGATTTACCAGCCTTAAAAAAAAGACTATGAGAGTGACTTCGATGGCTATGCTCCACTGAGATATGCCGCCATTGTACCTCGGTCAGGACCAGCTGCACTATTACTACAATTTTAATTTTGAATTATTGCAAAGAAATGTTGTCAATATTTTTGAATTTGATCACTACCAAGGCAAGCATAAAACGATATTTTTTTTTAACAACTTGAAAAAAGTTGGTAGTTACTGATTTGATTTTTTCGCAATTTTTGCTGTATCATGCAAAAACTTATACATGTATGTCCTCAGCATAAAATTGAATGAATACGCAATCTGAACCAGATCACCAAAATAATGATGAGGTGCTCAAACTACTCAATATTGATGTCATTAAAAACTTGTGTTGCAAAATTGGGTCAATTTCAAAATTAGCATGTTAATTTCATTTTAAAGGAATTCTTAATGAATTGTAGGAGTGTCGGTTCATTAGAACATATATTTACAGTTCCAATCTTAAAATATAAAACGGAGCCTTTCGATGATCACTGTTTTTTTGCAGAGTATTGTCTCGAAATATATGCAACAGAGGAATTTGTTTTTTGGCATAATATTGGGTCTCAATGAAGTGTAGACAATATATTGCCAGTGACAATTATTTTTTATAGATTGTCAACCTAGAGGAGAGTAGTGGTAGCCCAGTGGTATCGGCCTCGAGTTAAGAGTTGTAGGTCGAGAGATCGAACCCAAGGTGCTTTACTTTGGGTATTCAACTTCATCACAGCTGCTCTCAAAACGGTGAAGGAAAACATCCTGAAGAAACTATGTGAAAATTTTTCCTAAACCAAAAAAATTAAATCCACACTGGGTCCGCATGGTGTATTATGGCCCACATTCTCTCTTAGAGAGGAGGCCCGTGTCGCAGCAGTGGGAACATTATAGGCTGATTATTACGTTATGTCAACCCATCCATCATCCCTAATACATATAGGGGAATGTAAATACATTGTACAAATGTAAAAAGGAAACCGTGACTGACTTATCCACACATAGCTCAAACCTCTAAACGGAATGGGCCAAAATTTGGCATATGTACTGACCATAGGCATTAACTACGTGAACCAAAGTCACAGGCAAAAGCTATTTGTTTATAAGAGGATTATAAACTAATACATTCTACCACAGAGAATTTATATTTGGCCATGATAAGACCGTGACTAACAAGGTAAATTAAGTGATTATACCACTGACATGTTTTGCAAAGTGCAATTTAGGTATTAGGATTTTAAAAGTAACTTTTTATAAATATTAAAGTATGAATTAAAAAAAAAAACATGTAATTTACTTCCTGCTAACACAAAAAAAAAGTTTCAATGTTTATAATACTTTTTATAGGTCAATTAATGTGCAGGCATACAACAAATAATTGGCTGTTTGGTTTGATACTTATGCCTGTACTGAAATAAGATAGTAATCATAGAAAGGTTGAATGCTTGTTTATTGATGACCAGTCCACATAACAGCAGGAAATAGTTGAGATGAACAAATCATGATGATGACATTTTATTTCAGGAGTATGTTCTGCAATTTTTATCAAAAGCAGATAACTAAAATTTTGTACTATTCAAATAAAAACTATACATTCAAATCTCTTTGTGCACCCATTCTATTGTATCAAAAAATCAATGAGATATTTTTGACCTAGATTCCCAACCATTGTAAACATAACAGTAAAGAGTTTTGCTACTGAAACAGAGGAAGAAAAAAGGATAACCATAGACTTTTAATTCTTAATACAAGAATCTAATTAGAATATTATGAAACCTAGGTGATTGATGCAAGCAATTTATTGTTATAAATCATACTTCCTACTAAGGTGAGGTTTAGCAATAATATCTTGGGTTAATTACGACAGACTTGTCGATGTTGCAGACTATCTGGTTTCAGAACCAAGCTCCTTGTCCTTGAACAGAACTTGTGAAAAGAATCTTACCTCCTCGACTGTTAGGGGGAGCGTCACACGGCTGGAAACAAAGAGAAATGCGTTTAATTTCCCTATAGTATTTCTATTAATTCATGACACAAACATCTGTTAGATAAATCCGCGGAAATTCACTGTCTCCGCGGACAAACCTTGACCTGGAGATCTGTCACTGTCACTACCTTTTTATATTGCAACAATTTATCTCAACTGATTCAATTAAATATTACAATTAAAGCTTCACTTCACGAATAGCGACTGCTGATAAGATGGGACGACTAGGCGGACCGTGGCAAATTTTCAAGTAGATTGCCCGAAAATCGATTTGTATTCGCAAACTTGTATAACCTTAACATAAAATACTCACTATTCCTTGATAATCATGTTGTATATTTATTTTGTCACACTTTAAATGCACATCAGACAGTCCACTACCACCTTAAAAGAAGACTTATCACAGAACGAGACTTGAGCGATGGCCCGATTATTGGTAGATTATTTTAATTTTAATCTATGACCAACCAATGAAAATGACAAGGCGCATGCTTCGCTATGACGCAACGGATATTACGTCAATATTTCGAGTTACGTTCCGATACAACCCCAGAAGCTTTTTCAATATTTATACGTTCTCATAATTAAAACAACATATTTTAATTAACTACCCAAAGAAATCTAAATTTAATCTTTGTTTCAACTCTTTTTTCAGTACCGTTTCGATTCTGAATTAGCAATTTAACGCAGAACTAGTTTTCATGTAAGTGAATTGTGCGAAATGGAGCACAAATGAACCGGAACTGCAAACGTTTCTTTACATCTGTTATTTACCACGCAAGCAAACTATCTAAAAAATTAGTTGTCATATAATAGAAATACCGGATTAATTACATAAATTATTAATTCACAAAAGTAACTTATTTATTTTGTAACAAAACCTGTAACTAAATTGTTTTCAAAACTGACAATAAGATCGTGTTCGGATACATTACTTGAATACGTATCTACTAAACTTGGTGAATTGATGAATTCGGGGAAAATGTGAAAACTGCCTCAAGTTTTACTAAGAGCTGTTTCTTTTTTCATTGATGGATATTATTGTGGATATGCGTTGTTGTTGTGGACTTTGGTTACAAAGTATGGCTTGCGTTTTTTGGCCTAGTTAATAACAAACTAGTTGTATCCGATCTCCGCCGTCATAGTTTCTGTTTGACGTGATATCCAAACATTGAATGAATTTTTCATTCAGAATCAGAAAATAAATTATTTATATCAACTTATACTAAAAATGCTGTGATACGCAGTTTATGCCATCAAATTTGAATCAATCGTGCCTATATTTTTGAAATTACTTAATATTCTGCGTACGAGGTATACTTTACAAAAATGAGTTTAGTCGGAAAAAAGTGCGAATCAATATCGATGCTCGATACCAATAAAGACGACGTAATAGTCAGTGGAATAACTCCCGAGGATGTTCTGAGGCTAGATCGGATTACGGATACATATATGTGCAGTCCTGAGGCCAACGTATACGACATAGATTTCACGAGATTTAAGATTCGTGACTTGGAAAGTGGAACGGTTCTGTTCGAGATCGCTAAGCCTCCGACGGACTTCGGGGTGGATAGTGAAGGCACTGAGGACGCTCCTGAGGAGCCTCTGGACCCCAACGCAGGCAGATTTGTCCGCTACCAGTTCACGCCTCAATTTTTGAAACTAAAAACTGTTGGAGCCACGTACGTTTGTATATATTTTATATATTCACTCTCGGTGATAAGTAAAAAAAAAGTTTGCGATAGAGTTACCATATGTCTGAATAGCTATGGCCTCGTAAATCTTGTTATATGCAATTCTTAAAAACAACATAGTACAAAACTGCTATACTATATTTTCACGTCAATATTTTGAGAACATCTCTAACATGATTCTTCATACATTACAGCGTAGAGTTCACTGTTGGACCTCGTCCGGTCAACCACTTCAGGATGATAGAGAAGCACTTCTTCAGAGATACATTACTGAAGACGTTTGACTTTGAGTTTGGTTTCTGTATACCATTCTCAAGAAACACTTGTGAACACATATACGAGTTCCCGACACTGCCCCCTGATCTAGGTAAGATTCTTTATCTGTAATAACATAGTATCAGCCTATAATTCACCCACTGCAGAGCCTCTTCTCATAAGGACAATGCACATACATTGATCACCACACTTGCTCAAGACGGGTTGGTGATTTCTGACTTAACTAATATTAATTACAAGTCAAGGTTTCCTTACAATGTTTTCCTTCACAAATAACAGTGCTATTCAAGATAAACTTAGAAAGAAGATATGTATTTTAAAACTCACATTGGAGCTTACCAGGATTTCAACTGATCAACTGCGCTAACCACTTGGCTATCACAACATGAATGTTTCTTCATTATCATTTTCTTGTTAAAATGACAAGATAAAGTTTCTCCTAGGCATTTTAGGCATTGCCCTAAAATATAAATGATCTTTTCCCTTATGTTCACTCAGGTCACACTAGACTAATCACTGAAAAAAGGCCTACATATAGAATAGAATAGAATATTTTTATTTAACATTTATTTTCATATTTCAGTGGATGAAATGATTGCTGCACCTTTCGAGACCTGCTCAGACAGTTTTTACTTCGTCGACAACCATCTGGTGATGCATAACAAAGCTGACTATGCTTACAACGGAGGCATCAATAACTAATCACATTTACTTTTTTTTTACTAAAATTGGCACCATGCATCGTTTTCGTGATTTGAATTTTTCAATTTATAAGACACTGTTTGACACAAGAAATTGATTTTTCGTGAGTAGATCTGTGTTTTGAGTGTGAGATATCTTCATAAAGGCAAGGTTAGGAAGTTAATACAAAGGTAGATTGATAAAGCGAGAAGGGAGGTGTGACAGAATGTACCATCTAGTTGAAACCTGTGATAGATGCCATATAGCACCATCAAAACAACTCAAAAACATCATTTACATAACAGCAAAGAGTACAAAAGAAGAGTTATGTGGTATGGCTGTGCTGTTCAGGCAAGAAGAATACTTAAAGATTGTAAGTACCTTTTGGAGCCACTTCACAGAGTAGTATAAACAAATGGAGTACTAACAAGATGTATTTTTAGAATTTACAGTATAATCTCACTAATCCGGCACTATTAAAAACTATTGGGTGCCAGACAATTGTAATGTTCGGATTACTGGATTATAGTGAAAAAGTCATAGGTAATGAATAAAATGAAACATTTCATAGAGGGAATAAAATACATTTGTGTATTCAACTGTGTTTATGTAACTGGTGTAGCGGGGCGAAGGAGGCGTGGGTGGAGGTGCCAGATTATTGGAGGTGCAGATCTATCAATGTGCCGGATTAGTGAGATTATACTGTAATTTGTTTAATATGTGGGTGAAGTGAACGGACAACTTCTTGGGGATGGCGGATTGGGCGGGCTATGTCCAGCAGTAGACGTTTTTCTGCTGAAATAATGATGATGGGGCTAGGCTAGGTTCACAATGGATTCCTATTGTTACGACCCAATGCTAGGCCCATTGTCCACGCAGACAAAAGAATGCATAGGAAAGTATATTTGGCAAGACACACACATGTCTTGCTCCTTTCAACATGTGCAAGTACTCATTTGTGCACTAATCTGTGTATTACGAACAGCATGACATTTTTAATCCATCACACTTAGTTAGATGATATTTGTGATCTTATTGATTGTGATTTTTACACCTACTTATTAACGTAATTGACATTAATGTGTACTGAACTTAAATTAAGGGAGAGTTTTGTTTAGCGATGTTGCAAAAAGGTTGCACTTGCAATTTGCACCTTTTTCGGTTTTAAGTATAAATCAATTGAAGTTTAAAAAAATGTTTATTCTGTGGGAATTAATTGTTAGTGGTCTTTACTTTTTCTTTTTAACATTTATGGCCATTATCTTGGGAGGGAGTTTTGTGCGGTTTTGTGGAAAGACGGTAAACAGGGCAAGAAATAAATGATGAATGTAATTTTGTATTAAGTATTATTTTAATTTATGCATTTTATTGAAACTGATCTCGATATTACCGAAGTTATCTCAGCAATGTCATTCCAAATTTAAATTATTATGTAATATTTTTTTGTGTTTATGTTAATTAAGTAATTAGATTATTATTAAATATATTTATTACCAATTAGTTTTGTTTAAGTGTATGGTTTAGAATAGATTTTACTTGTTAAGTTGTAAGACCTCTGTTGATGAATCATTATTTAATGCTGCATTAAAAGTTTGCAACACTTTAAAGGTTCAGTCAACCGCATACCATTGGTAACAATTTGCTATTGACAGCTCTATGTCTTAGCAGCAAGAGTTATTTTCGTAGTGCAAGTGTTACCATTGATGTGTGGTAGTCCATACAAGCCAATATCTTGGTAAACTACATGTATTTAAAACGAAATAAGTATAGATTTTCTGGCAAAGCATGAATTGCATAAAATATTTTTGGAAAGTAATAGTATAACATTATTTCCAATGGCGCATTTTAAGTATTGCCACTCGGTTTTATTTTAGAAAATTGATTGGTAAATGTGCAAATTCAAATTCAAATTCCTGTATGTAAAAACGAGTCTGAATTATAAATTCTTGTCAACTAGTTGACACAGAACTAATTTAACTTTGTTTTCACTGTAATGTTGTGTAAAACACTTCTTTATTATGTTTAATACCCGGGCCTGCTGTCTGTCATTATTAGGGACCTAGCGCACATCAAAGAAAAAGCCTTTAAGGTGAATCCTCCAACCAGCCCGCGAAATTCCGGAATGACTTTGACCTTGTAAAAAGTCATTTTTACACCTTTATGAGCTCGGAGGGTTGTATTAATGATTTTGATGATTATAATTCTGTAACTACATACGTCTTACAGCCGCGAATCAAATGTTCATCAACATACAACCTATCACTGGCCTGCAAATTGCAAAAAACTTAAGAAAATTTGAATTTCGCGGGCTGGTTGGAGGATTCACCTTAAAGTAATTCGTGACTATCAGCGTTGTAATAGCATGGAACAGGCGGAGGATCTTGTGACGGCTCCCACACTGAAATGCTTAGAGCTCTTACACACAAGGCAGCTTTTCCCGTGGAGCAAATCAAGAACTTATGCGTGTACGGTCGCCAGAGCATCAAGTTATACCAAACTCAAACTGCAAATGATTTTGAACCTTAATTTATTTGTTACTAGCTGCTCCCGCGCGGTTTCACCCGCTGCTCGGCGACTTTTGGTCGTAGCGTGCTTTTACATAGCCTTATAACCTTCCTCGATAAATGGACTATCCAACACAAAGAGAATTTTTTAATTCGGACCAGTAATTCCAGAGATTAGCGCGTTCAAACGAACAAACTCTTCAGCTTTATAATATTAGTTTAGATTAAGTTCAAAATTGATTGAGAAAATTTGATAGTTTGTGGTCACGTTATGTGCTGGCTACTGTACTTAATTTACCAGATAAATATATGAGAGTCAGGAAAACTATGGTTGACAGTTCGGGTCCAGGTGGAAAGGGGGCGGAGGGAGTGATTATCATTCCCTGTTCCGCTACGCCCTTGGCTTTATTTTGTGCTTTTGATGTCTACAGGGTGTAACCGAAAGGGTATATACATACAAAGCATATGCTACAGACCACCAAACTGAAAAACTTTTACTATGGGACCAACTCCGAAATAGCAAAAAAAATTGCAATTCTATACATTTTTGGTCACGTGACTCGTCGAAATGTAGGGAACAGCTGATTTTTTTTTCACGATTTCGTAGTGCGTCCCATAGTTAAAGTTGTTCAGTTTGATGGTCTGTAGCATATCTGTATGTATAGGTATACCCTTTCGGTTACACCCATTATAGTTTGTAAATGGTGCTTGCCACCTGAAATTGTTCTAGTCCTTTTTTAAGCTTTTGAAGTTTAATATTTGAGAAATTTATTACTCTAATAGAATGGGAATTATCAAGAAAGTTGATCCGTTTTGCTCAGCACAAGGGCTCAAGAATCTTGATCGTTTGCAGATAAGCTGAACGGCATCCTTTTTTTATTTTTTTATAATTTTCTTACTTTCATTATTTTATTTCACGGCTATTGGAATAAACATTCGTGATGATACAGGGAGTTGAAACTAGAGGATAATAATAATTTATATTGTTTTCTTAATGTGTCTAAATACAGTCAAATGGGGTGAATAATTATTCAGGGGTGAATCGGGACGAAACTTTAACAGGGATTTTTGCAGTGAAATAATATAGTTTGTGGCCAAAAAGGACCATTAATGTGTTTACTATATTATAATTAACAATTAAATGCCCTTGTTAGCAACAAACTATATATTTTTTAAATTAAAAACCCTATTAAAGTTTCGTCCCGATTCACCCCCGCATCCCTATTCACCCCGTTGGACGTACCTATCAATAATGTTCAACATAACATTAAAATACAATACGGTGACTTATCTCCGGAAACGCGAAAACGAAAATTCTTAAATATGCATGATGTGTTTATGTAGTCGAGATAGAAAAATCTAAACTTCAACGTCATGTTTAATAAAAAAAAACTTGACGTATTTTATCTACATCCTTCATTGTAAACTAACCTTAATCGGTATTTTAAAATGACGATGTGAGTTATTGAATGTTCAGCTTTAAAGGATTTTAGACTTAAAAAAATAATACCAAAACTCCCATTTCATGCCGTCCATGTTTTATTTAAAAAAGTGACCTTTTTAATGTAAAACTTTAATAATACGAACTTAATGTGTTCAAATGAATTTTCATTTTAAGTATTATTTCTTGTAACTATGTATAATTAGTTGTAAAGCTTTATCTACACTGTGTGACGCTTGTAAATTGTAAATGCCTGTAAACGCCTATGAAGAAGTATCAATATTATTCAAATTATTTAAATACTATCTTTATTGTCACATTATATTCTAACTTTATTATACACACATATTTGGCGCCCAACTATGACGGTAAAATACTTAGGGCCAGTATATCAATAGTCAGACTACTTTGATGTGGAGAATAAAAATGGCCGTTTGAAATATATTCATTACTGAAGCTGTCAAACAGGACCTGAACTTCAATGAGACGGAGCTTTGCAGGACATATAACTCCATAGTTTTCGCATTGCTTTAAGAGGTGGTGATTGGGCCCTAGTTCTATTTATTTGTCACATACAATTTAGATGGCTATTGTTAACAGTTTTAATTTAGAATTTATGAATTATTTCATAACTTTCGGATTGTGATTCAAAGCGTGTTACGCAATTAAGACATTAAGATGCTGTAATTGAGAATCTAACGACACTGGCGCATCAAGTTATACCAAACTTTCACCCCAAATGTTTTAATCCGTTGTCTGTCAAGTTCAAAATCGATTAAGAAAAATTTGACAGGTTTTGATAACTTGATATGCTGGCGACTGTACCATGTATACTTAGTTACAGTTCAGAAACACGTCAAACGGTAGACGATGTTACCAACTTAAAAAAAGTTTTCTTAGATATTTTAATCATGAACTGTGAATATTGTAAGACCAGTGATATTTTTGTGTCGGTTTTAAAATACTCTCGGACTCTTGTTTCGAGCCACACTATATTTTTGTATACAGGTTTTTAACTTTTTTTATTTGATCGTGAATTCAAATTTCGAATAATCATACATCACAATGGACTGATGGCCAGTATGTTGACTACAAAACTGCATTGTAACTTTTTCTTTACCTTATTATTTATACTTTTTAGCTTACAAATACCTACATAAAATTGCACAGTGCTCGATTTAGGGGTCGGGAGTGAATTTTGAAGACGAAATTAATGTGTCTTCTGTTAAGTCCTTTTAAGTTTTTAATTTGGGAAAACTGCTATTCACTGCCTAGCGCCGAGTATACTGAGCCGAGCATTGGCGATTAAATAATAACATTTACAATACATAAAATCGACTGTAATGCAATTTTGTTTCTCGTAGTTTTTTAGAAGATTAAAGTAGAACATTGTTAAGTCTCTTTACTGACGCTGTCAGTGGAGTGACTGCTGGTTTCGTCAATGTGTTTTTGAAGTAACGGTAGACTGATTTCTGTATCTGAGTAACCAATAATAATTATTGTAATCTTATTTAAAATAACATCTACAGATCGCTCGATCGATCCCCATAAAGTGTAGACTGGAGAGGCCATCATTCAGATAATTTTAAAAACTATAGACGGTGTTGCCAGCTTTGTATAGAGCGCTAAAAGGTTCTCTCGGCGCGTGGCCAAAATCAGAACTAAATTCGCAATCTTGTTTTTCAATAAACACGAAATAGCGCCCCCTGTCGACGTCATTCGAGCGCAAAATGACCATTCTACTTGTTATATTATTTATCTGAATGTTGGTCGTCATAAGATAGTATTATTTAAATGAATCTACAGCTTATTGAACTTCTAGGTATGAGTTATTTGGTAGGATGAAGTAACTGTGTGTTAAATATTATTGAATATACTTGTTTAAGAGCGGGCACAGACGGCCCAGTTCAAATGACATTAAGATATTTTTTAAAATCTTATTTATCTATGATTCTCAGGCCATATAATAAAATAAGTATTATTTATTTAAAAATTAAGGTCAAACTTGTTCAAAAAGGTGCTTTAGTTGTTTAAAAAGTATGTATTTGTTTAGTATCTATTCTCATTGCTTTTACTTTTATTGACCGTATGTGCTCGCTTTTAGTCAATTTCACTGTCACTGATCACATACACTAGTTTTGTCGATGAAAATAAAGTTGATAAAAAGATATAACTAGAGTGTTATTCCCATATAGCCCCGATCTAGCTTGTCCTCGCCCAGCGACGCCCTAATCCGAGGTCCGTACCCCACAGGGGGTGTAGCGCCCGGGTGTCACCACTGCGAGGATCGGCCAGAGGACACGGTAGAACATACGGTGCAAACCTGCCCCGCTTGGGCGGAGCACTGCCGTGTCCTCGTAGAGGCGATCAGCGGCGACCTCTCGCGCCCGGCCCTGGTGCAAGCCATGGTCCGGGGCGAGAGGGAGTGGGAGGCAGTCATCTTCTTCTGCGAAAAAGTTATGCTCGCGAAGGAGGTGGCGGGATGGGAGAGAGAAAGGTCCTCCCGTCCCAGCCGCCGCAAGAGACGCCCCGGGCGTCGGGAGCCACGTGACGACTCCCGGCCACCGTAGGCGCGGGCCTGCGGACGGTGAGTAATGGGTGACTCACCGTCCGATCAGCACCAGACCCGTGCCGTACGGCGCGTATATGTTCCACGCGCGCCTCAAAGAGATGTCAGCATATGAAGGGGCCCCTCAGGGCCAAGCCTGCCGGGTAAGCGGGATTGTCCGAAAGGGTTACCGCTACCCCGGAACATAAAGGGCTACGGAAGGAACATGGATGGGTTTTAGTCAGTAAGAGTCTGACACTCCCTTCCGCTCCACCCAGAGCGGGAGCAGTCAAAGGGGGTGTAGCGTGTAGTCGCTTAGTTTGTTTTTCTAAGCCCTGGCTGGAGGCTACAATTCTTTTGTGGCATCCACAGGCAAGTCCGGTTAAGCAGTAGACAACCTTATGGTTGAACTGCGAGATGCCATTAGCAAAACAAAATTTTATTTCCATAATCTAAGGCCCGTCGTCCACGACGCTACTTACAACCAGTTACAAACTCCAACCACCAATGAGTAGCCTGCACTGGGGGCCTAGACAAGTGTCAATCGCTCAGTGTCGATTCCATTTCGAAACTTGTTGATCGAACAATTCGTTATCTGAGGTCTACTCTGAAATGACACATCCGAATGTTCGGGATCGGCCGAAACACGACCGACATTTACATTGTTGCCCTACTACGAAGTAAGTTCGGGTTTGTCAACTTCGGTCGGTGTCATAGTCAATGATCGGCGGAGTGTCGGATTGAATGAAATGTAGCGCTAGAGTTGAACGTTTCATCGACATGTTTTTATTAGTCATGATTATTCATTTCGATATAATTTAACTGTTGAATTACAGAGTAAAATAATTTTTTATAATAAAATAATTGAACTTTACTTTTAACTAAGTATTTATACCTACAAATATTGTAATATTTGCAAAAAAATAATATATTTGCAGCAGACATACAGATTGTCTTTGCCGATTGTCAAATTAAAAAGTCAAAGGATGACAAGTAAACAAACAAGCGGTGCTTGTTTTTTTTTTTTTTTGCAAATTTCGAATTAAGATCCTAAACTTAAACCAAATTTCGTCTATCAATAGCGTTAACCGTACCTACTTCGGTTTATCATCAAGTGCTGACTGAAGTTTTTGTGTTAAACTTACGTTATACTTAAGATGTCAACAAAAAACTAACTATAAGCTAAATATATTTTAAACTAAACACTTTAGCCGTGATTAAGTGCCCCTTGGGCTTATCTACTTCTCATGTTCGTGTTATGGAAGTTTGAAATTGGAACTGAAAGTCATGAACAAACATTTTACAAGAACAAGTCACCATGGCCAGACCGACAACGGCACAAATTGATGCTCTCCTCAATTTCCTTGAGGAGCATCGAGATTTGGCTCATGGCAACTTGAGAAGCATCGAAGGTCGGGCACTAAATCGTCGTCTGTGGGACGATATATGCAACACGCTAAATGCTATGGGCGGGTGCGTCAAAACGACGAAACAGTGGCAAAAAGTAAGTTTTCATTATTTAATTTATATGTACTTACTACTTAGTTATGAACTAAAATTACCTACCTACATAAGTAGTTTTATGTGCATTTGATGTGAATTGTCAAGAAGTCATATTTTATACAATATTGTTTTGTGAGAGATTGAAGTGCATAGTTAATTAAATTGTAAATGTATTGTAGGTGTGGACGGATAAAAAACATCTGGCAAAAAAGGCAGCAGCAACTGCACGGCGGTCTGCGTCTGCCACTGGAGGTGGACCATCTACAGCTCCTTCACTCTCCCAATGGGAACATAAAATAATTTCCATTATGGGAGATGGATTTGGTGAACCGCAGACCTCGGCAAGAACACAAGCTTTTGTTGAGCATGTATGTATTTTTTATTTTTGTTTTTATTTACACTTTAAATAAAATATTACTTTAAATTTTAAAGTAATATTTTAAAATATTCATTCAGTAAAACCAAAGCCCACTTTCTCATATCTCTTCATTCAGTTTGTTATTATCTTTATCTAAGAATATTGTTAAGTGGTATTTGCATGTCTAACTAAAACAGTTAGCTATAGTATTTTTCATTCAAGATAGTATCAATAACCACCAAGCTTTTCCTTTTATTTGTCATCTGTAGAAAATAATGTAGCTTTATCTCTACATACATATTTATGTATTTTACTTTTCAGTCATCTCAAGAACTTAATACTGCCTCTACCTATGCGCCATCCAACCAAGGAGACTTGTCAATAATAAATGGTATGTAGTGCAACTAAATAATATTTCATTTACTTATAGTATTGTTTATTTAATAGCTGCGCCCTGCGGTTTCACCCTTAGGTTTTCCATACAAACTTTTGAAACAAATATTAGCCTATGTCCTTCCCTGGGATGCAATCTATATCTCTGCCAAATTTTATTGAAATGTGTTCAGTAGTTTGAAAAGGTAACATACAGTCAGACAAAGTTACTTTCAAATTTATAAAATTAATTTTAATTTATATTTTTTGTATTAAGTATAAATATTTGTAAACATTAAAACCAACATACATGTTCCTACTATTGCCTTAAACATTATTTTTTTGTTTGTTTACTTGTAATAACGTTTTACTTTATTATGTGTGTACTTATTCTTTGCACATCTTTTTCCAATAGAAACACAGACACAACAAGTGACAAATGAACATGCTTCAGCTACACCAGTCAGCAATGTCTCAACCACACGCACCCAACTTACTTGTAAGTGCCATTGTTCATTTTAAATTCACTCGCGGCGAATTATTTACGCAATTTTAAGCAAACAATAAATTATCATTTTATATTATTATTGCACATAAATAAACATAATAGAAATAATGGCTAATTAGTCTAACTACAATAATTAGACTCCATTTGTCTTGTCCACGTTCATACCCGCACATTAAGCATTACATGTGTTATTTTACAGCCACACGACAGCGCAGACAATCTCGGCGGCATCCCGAGTACCTTCAAGATGGAACCTCTGTCAGGGACAGACTTTTTAGATTTGAAGAACGTCGTTTGGCACTTGACGAACAAAGGAATGTGGAACTAGCTGGCATAAGGATGGCTATTACAGAATTGATTCAAGTTGTGCAGGCTGCTGCATATGCAGCTCAAAGAACATAGTCTAAAATAGTTTCATCAATTTTTTTTTTTAATTAATCATATATTTTTTATATTCTCAATTGCTTGTTGATGAATTAAAGAAATTGTTAACAAAATCTTTCAAGGCAAGATTAGTGCCAGTACTGCCAGTGTAATTTTGGTATAGTTTTAATTAATTTTAGGTTGATTTGTGTAAAGACAGAGTCAAAGTCAAAACATTTATTTCAAATAGGCACAAGAAAGGCACTTTTGAACGTCAAAAATGAACAAGAAATAGAATTGATTCTAGTCGCCCCTTCCAAAAGGTAGTTTCGTGTGGAGAAGAATGGGCAAGAAACTCCACCGTTACTCTTTTAAAATGTTTTACAATGTTTTGTATACATGTATTATAACATTATATGTGAAGACGATGTACCCAGAATAAAAACAATAAGTACACCAAAAAGGTGAAAATAAAAACGCATGTAGCAGTGGCAAATAAACTTAATTATGTCATAAGTACATGGTGCTCACATATTTACAAACATTCTAAAAGTTAACAATAATAAATTAATCAATGTGTGAGATGTTATTCCAATATAATAAAATAATATGGTACAAATTATAAATTATTACCTAATTTACTTAGCAACCAGTTTGATTTTGTCTAGACACTAGATTGTCCTGTGGAGCAGGACCAGCATGTTTCCAGGCATCCTTATCTTTGATATAATCCTCTGATTTGTAATAAGCTTGTTTACAAAGTGTACTTTTAATATGAGTTTTAAATTTTCTTTCATTTAATTGCAGTATGTCACAAGGTATTTTGTTGTAACATAAGAAAATAAGTAAAAACATACGTTTATTAAATATTTTGCAAAGATTGAATCATTCTTTCCCTCTCTCTCTGTCCCCTCCTCAATGCATCTGTGGCCGATGTAGCAGGCCGTGATGATGGTGTGACCTGCCGGGCATTCTCCATTTCATAATCATCTGGAGTCAACTCCGGAGCACTTACTCCAGCCCTTATGCACATATTGTGTAAAACACAGCATGCTAATATTATTATGCCTGCTCTGTCTGGATCATAGTGTAGCTCCCTCGCTGCCAAGAGACACCTCCACCGACCCTTGAGTATCCCAAATGTGCGTTCAATAGTGGAGCGTGCACGCTTGTGGACAGCATTGAATCTGCCTTCTGGACTATCTTCGACAGCATCACCTACAGGTGTCAGAAGATATTCCCTTAAAGGGTACCCTGAATCACCTGTCAAAGTGAAACATCATTGGTTAAAATAATATAGTCTTATTAGTCCATTTTATAAATTAACATTCAACTGATACTTGCCTAACAGATATGTTGTCTCGTTGAGACTCTCCAGGTGCCCCTTGATCTCACACTGAGACCAAATAAATGCGTCATGTGTGGCTCCGCCATAAGAAGCATTCACATCTAGGATAGTGCAGTCAGAATCACATATCTGGAAAACATAGGTACTCTTATGACTTTTTGAATGTATCATGTTTTTCAAAATGTAGAACTTAATTTTGTCCCAAAATGACTGTCTTACCACTTGGGTGTTAATGGAGTGGAAATGTTTTCTATTAAAAAACCTATCCTCATGCTCACTGGGCCTCACAATGGCAATGTGTGTGCAATCAATACACCCAATCACACCTGCTAAATGATATTTTCCATAAAATCTGAAAGGAAACAACATAATTGGAAACAAAAGTTACATTAAACGGGATCTATACTTAAATAAATTCACTTTCAAACTCACTTCCTCTTTATGACATTTCTTTCAGCTGCATTTTGTGGAAATTTTATGTATTTCCTGAGTATTTCGGGTGTATTAATTGCCAATGAGACCTCTCGTATACATCGGGAGACGGTTTGCTGGGCCATTGGAGCATCATCATTTTGCCCCACAGAGCCTTGATAGCTGCCTCGAGCGTAAAAATTCAAGGCGACAAGTATCTACAATTAAAGAATAATTAATTTTTATTGTATTACTATTACAATTTTAGTTTTATTGTACAAGAAACTACTGCGTTTTAGTGACCAAAAGTACCTTTGTAGTAGGCTCAATTGCGCGGCAATTACGCTTTCGGGGTAAGAGGGGCACTATATCCTGGCAGAGTTCCTCAAAAAGTGATCGACTGAGTCTGTAATTGGCCACAAACTCAAGGTCGGACACTAAATTGGTATTGAAGGAGTCACGACGCCGTCTGCGATTCCTTCTGCGCTCCAAGCGTTCTTCTCTGAGAGCCTCTTCCACCAAAAACATACGTGATTCCATTTCACTACAATTTTATGTAAGGCACATACACTTTATCACTTCAAACAAATATAAAACTGTAAATAATCGTCATAATTCATTAAAATTCGATACTTACGATACTCAAAAGATAGCTATTTTGTTGTCGTGAATTTTGACACTAGTTTCACGATGTCACTCTTGTCAAACTCAAATGATCGGTCGGGCTTTTTGCGTTCGGAGTAGGGTTTACGATACAACAAACGTCAAAATGAAGTTCGGTTTAAACCGATCCGACCGAACGAAAATAATGACGTTCGTAGTAGGAAACGACCGAAACTTCGGCCGATACATCGGATTTAACGTTTCGGAGTAGACCCCCTATTCGGATTGTCAAGAACGTCACTTGTCAACGCATTTGTATGGAGATATTATGTATTGATAGTTTCGTTGTACAATTTGACATTGTCTAGCTAGCACTTAGCGACCGAAAACGATTGATCACGTACCATTTCGAAAGTTTATGCCAATTCCATACGTTTCGGATTTATCTAATTTCGTTATCGTTTATGAAAATGTAGCTTTGTCTAGGTCACCTGGTTTGTCACGAGGCAACCAATTCCAAACTAGTTATTGATTTCCTATGGAGGAAGCGCCAGAGTAGCCCGAATTCCAAATTTTCTTTTTTTACGTAATCCTAAGATTACATCGATTCATTATGTTAAAATGTGGGTCATGCCACATTTGCATTTTCAATCTCATGTCAGATTCAGATTTTAAACTGAGTTGTGACGTAGCACGCCCCCACTTCCCAACTTAATATTTTTTTAATAGGTATCTGACGAAATATAATTATTTTTTTTACCCTGTCATCATCGTAGTGCAAAATATTGTATAATTATTATAATCTTATTTTAGGGTATTTTTTTTGCATGCAGAATTAAGAAGTAAGTTTCGTTTTTTTCTTCTTGTATGGAACGCTAAAAATGTTTGTGTATTTTAGACAAACATCGCAGATTATACCTAATTAAGTTCTTAGGCAGGTACTAATTAAGCGGGATTGTCCAAAATAAGCGGGATTGTCCGAAAGGGTTACCGCTACCCCGGAACATAAAGGGCTAAAGAAGGAACATGGAAGGGTTTTAGTCAGTAAGAGTCTGACACTCCCTTCCGCTCCACCCAGAGCGGGAGAAGTCATTGGATGATTTCCCAGCCTTAAAAAAAAGGCAGGTACTAATGAAACAACGGATTTACAATCATATCGATAAACTTTATTGAATATAATACTTAATACAATGTTTAATAGTACAGAAAAATAATGAAGAAACCTCACAGTTAAATGATCAAATTAAAAAATAAGACGTTACAGAGTTGGATACAGTGATTAATAATAATTGATTACATTCGAAAAAAATAATAAAATAGTTTCAATTTCAATTAAATGGAAACCTACGGTTAAGGATCGTAGGTAGTTATTTACTTAATGTAGCAATAAAAATACACCAGTGGCCATTATGCTGCTATTTAGTTGGAAGTCTTTTCTTCCAAGCAGCCATGATATATTATATAACCTTTTCACCGCCAAGCAATTGGGTATTTGAAAGGGTAGTCAATAATGTTAATTTATATGAATTGTCAGAACGCGGCATTTGTATGTACCTACGTGATTTTTATGAAATATAACAATGTGACGTCACAGATATTTAGAATCAAATAGAATACCTACTTACTAGCATTAAATACAATTTTACAATTATATCTTCGCATAATATTTAATTTCTGTACAGTGATGGAAGTTTTTAAAACGAGCGGTCTTTTTTCTATGCGATTTCATATTTTATTTTTGACCGTGTGAAATTGTCTTTTGAATAGAACTTCCAGAATTTCGTTCGTTATACATTTATATCTTGGCACTGGGCGAAGCATCGCGTCCTGTATAGGTACATTGGCGGTGAAAAGATTAAAAAGATGTAGCGTTATTTAATAAAAACCGATGCCGGGAAAATTATGAAAAGCGATTAGCAAAAATAATTAAAAACAAATGTTAAAATATTTAATTATTAAATATTACGTGCCGAACTCGGGTCGCCGTATGTAGTAAGCTAAACACTGATTAAATGTTTTGAAACGTCAAGTGTATAGCACCCGGGCCGCAACTACGTGTGTCTATGTGGATGAATTAAATAGATGTAAAGGTAGTACCTATCCATAGTTTCTGCCTACCTGAACGTGAAATAGGCTAGATTATGGATAATATAATTTACGAATAAACTCTGGTTTAACACCTCATCTTCACAGTTTTAGAAAAATATCCTTTACATCGGGTATTCGTATTTCCCAAAGATACAATCATATTAAAAATTTCTTAAAAGATAACTTGTTTCTGTAACATATTACAAGAAAAATATACTTAATTAATAATATATTTTGTCAATGGCAATCATGTTTTATGTCATGAATAATTGTACCAAGACTTGCCAGTGGTAAACCCTAACTGGCAACACTTGACAGTGTTTCCATAGTTAAAAACTGGAAACACTGCAAGTTTACAATAGCATTCCGAATACAAAGACTTAGCACTTCTTTTGTCTTTCGAGTAAAATATGGCATGGGCAATATTAATTGAAATACTTCTGACCCCTATATGGTACACCTATTCAAAGTTTATCATAGACAAATTGGCAGTCTTTATGAAGACTCCCAAAAATCCATAAACAACCATTTGTTTTAGGTTATAGGAACCATAGGGATTAACCGTTACATCTGTTATCCTCTTAAGAATAAACAGACACGCGTCCATGAACAATGTCTTTAAGAAGCACATCATTTTCATTCGAACATTGTTGGAACACTTTTTCGAATCATCCAATACCCTCACCCATGGACACATTCTAGAACCCTATGGAGACACTCGCCTCACATCACACATTAAGTGAATCTCGTATAACAAATGAGACACACAGACATATTTTCATGTCCAGGTTGCAAGGCTTTTAAGCCGCAAGGAGAGAAAGAAGCTTTTACAATCTATTCAGTTGTTTTACCTCTGATTTTGCATCACAATTGCCTTTTTTCTCGTTGATATACGCCTAAGACTGCTGCTGTTTGGTTCCTGTCAGAGGTAAAAATATAGTTAACTGTGAAAATACTGTACTTCCTTCTCCCTTAGTTCCTTATAGCAACCTTATTCATAGACAAATCGAGCGACATAGATTTCGCCACGTTTCTCATCATTGGTAAAATGAATACTTTTATGAAATCACAATATTTTTATGATAGTCCTCCCTATTTAACCGGGATAGTTATCGAATATCTGTTAACTACCTTACAAAATTATATGATCAAAAAAATTAGATATTCGTTAAGAACAATTTTATAAATCACGTTTGTCTTTAAATTGTTCTTCGCGTGATGAAGACAATCTACAAAATATTGAAAAAAATCTAAACATAAAACGTAAACCTGACATCAATTTAGGTTATTTCTTATCTTATCACTAAAAGAGAGAGATGGACAGCTGAGATAGTCTATTATAAAACAATGCCTTTCTTATTGATAATAATCATTAATTTACGAGGACAATATTATCGGGTAATACTTTAGTAAGATTACAGTGTTCTGAGAATTTAAGCAATCTTGTTTAATATAAAAATAAGTGCCCATTTTCATAAATACAACTACTAAGTAAAAATCCTTCACGAATGGCAATACTTAAAAGTTCGTCCGTCTCCGACAGACGCATCCTGCGGCAGTCGGATCCGCTACACGATTGCTGAAGGGCTGATATTTTTACTAGTCTGCGGGACAGCAAAGGTTTATGACTTTTTGCTTTTTATTTTTTTGCACATTTTTTTATTTTTTGGCTTTAGTAGGTACTGTAGTCTCGTTCGTATCGACACGAATTATTGTAAATTGTACAAAGAACAAAATCATTTAGGAATAACTAAAGGATGTATTTTTAGCACAGACTTAGAAAAATAAAGTTGTACCGACACAAGAATTGAAAAAAATGTGTCAACTATTTCGTAAATTGTTAATTCTCAGCCACTCTCTTTCCAGTAATAGACAAAAACATTTTTTTTCTTAATGATTCCTACCTTTCCCGCGCTGATTTTTATTGAATACCTTCTTTTCTTCATTGCTCTTCTTAATGAATACCTTCTTTTCTTCATTGCTCTTCTTAATGAATACCTTGTAAGTCAAAGCGCCGTTGCAGACAAACGTGTTAGCGTGCCAGATACCCAACACCGCGCATTCTCCGGCCTTAAAAACATCATCTATCTTGTCCATGGTAGCGCAACAATTGTCTTCGTACATATATTTCCTGCGGCTTTCACTTTTATTGTAGATGTGTATTTCGTACAGCCATTTCATAGCGCTGAATTTCGTGCCTATAAGCTGAACGGCCATGTAGACTTTCCCGTCAGTCTCGGACACTTTAACATGTAGAAGGAAGTTGTAATTGCCCAGGACGATGAGGCTGACTTGTTGACTATTGTTGCGGACGTTTGTAAGGTGCATCTCCGAGTCCACAGTGGTTTGACAACCACTTGGATGTACGTTCTCGAAGTGGCTTGATATTTGACTTAATTTACCTGAAAATTTGCGAAGAAACTATTACCTACAATGAAGTGTGTTATGTGTGTTATATTTAATTTGCCCAAGTATCACATTTCTTAATCTGCGTAGCGTTTTCTCAACTCATCGGTTTCGAATCTAACCAGATAACGCCCACCCTTAAAATAATGCGAAACAATTCATGAAAGTATTTATGTGTTTTATCGTTAAAATTTATTGAACTGTTACACTAGGACCTAGGTATACTAAACTAAATGACCATTTAACGATTTAATTAACTATTAAAACAAATACAGAAGAAAAGGGACTTCTAGGCGTCTAAGTACTCGTCCGAAATACTGTCATCCGGAAACGTATCCAGAAGACAAGAAGTAAGGCCACGTTGAATGCCAATGCTAATTCTTTGACAAGCCCGCTTATGCCCGTTATGCCTTATAAACCGCACCCCCATCCACTTCCCGACCTCAGATCGCCCGTATATTATTTTTCCTTAAGTTTTGTTATATTCTCTTCCTTTTCCAATGGGTTTCATCTTCATCCTACTATAATAATTTTTCTTTTTAAATATTTTCGACCCTGGTCTAGCTCTCTGTTACGTGAAGTGTCGACTAGTCTGCGAGAAAGTCAGCCCTCTAGTCACGAAAAGTGTCGGCGAGAAATGTCCTTAAAAAGGAGAAGCGCAATCAGGCCCCATGATCCGAGCGCTTGACCCCAAACCTAAACTGCTCAGGACTGTAACTACCCGTAAAGTATTTGCCGCGCGTGAGAGTCTATTTAATTAAAGAAAAAAAAAATTGTTCATACCTTTCCAACGACAGGTACCGAATACTGCAGTGAGGGGACAATCTTGTTCCTTGAAAGGACACTCCTTGACGTGATTCTCCATGTCCATTATCTTTATGTACAGCTTACAGCCTTCACTAGTGTGAGGGCATGGCGCTTTCGTCTGCAATTAAAAAAAAAAATCTGTTAATGACTATGTGCAAAAACATACCTGCATATATGTAGGTATGTATTTTGCTCGTGTCGTGGTGAAAAGATTAGCCAATTTGCAATGATCCACAATAAAGAATATGAATGTCATTGGGATTTCCCCAACTATTGCAATTTATGTTGCCATGTGCAAAAATAAACATCCGTTTTTTTTTCAATCAACAGTGCCTCTTTCAGTCTTCCTTTTATGAACTCATTTCTTATTGTATATCCATTCGCTCACTTAGTTATATGTACAAAATGCGTAGATGTCGACTTTGTGTTGGGTCATTTTATACCCGTTATTTTATAGATATTTTTTAGATTAATAAAACTAGAATAAAGTAATACCTGAGCAACATGGTTCTCAACGTCATAATTCCTCAAGTTGGTAAGACTCCTTCTGCAGATGCCACATGCACGCCCTCTTATCTTGCAGTCATTGCAGGAGCTATGGCCACTTTCGCACTGGAAGATTTTCATGCCATATCTTGAGTGGCAGGTAGGGCAGTCTAACACATCACGTTCCATCGGCGAGTTGCGAGTTCTGGCGGGAAAATAAATTGTTTATGGTTAAACATTGAATTTGGCGGGCTACTTTAACGCAATGCCCCAGTGATTTTTTTTTTGAATTTGCAATTTGCAGGTCAGTGTCAGGATATGTGTTGCCTAAAATATAATTCGCGACCGTAACAAACATTTATTTACAGATTTATAATCCATGCCATGATTTCTTGTACTCAGCCCGATGGGATTTCTCATCGGAAAGATTGAATTTCCATACAAACTGGTCGACTATTTAAAACCTTTACGGATTTTAATTTCAAAGACCCTTCTTTAGGTTCATCTTCGTCACAAAAGGAACTCTGTGTTGCGTCCAATCTCATACTTCTAGCTACAAACATTGGGGTGAGGCTGTGCGTTGGCAGAGAATGAATGAATTACATCATTTAAGATTTTTGGCAACTTGATTTCCATATTTTTTCACAGATTTTGGGACATACCTGCTTACAGAACGATTTCTCGGAGCAGGCCCGCGAGGGGGCGCAGGAGCAGATGGAGCCGGCCTTGGCGACTGCCTATTATAGCTGTCAACAACAAACATTCACTTGAAAACTATTCTGTAGGCCTCGTCCTTAATCCTAACCAAAGCGTACGTCACTATCGTCGCGTTCATTTTATTCGAACCCAATCGCGTTTCTGCGTCAACAGATGGGCGCCTTCCCATTTTTCTAAGAAATTAATTACATAAAAACGCGACGATCGCGGATTGGCCCAGAAGGTTTTTTTGGATAGAACGCGAGCACAGATGTTTTACTACGATTACGGAGAAAAAAAATTAAAGAAGTGGTTAATAACAAGCTACAAGTCACCGTGACGCGACAGACGGAAACGATGACGCGCGCTCGTCGCAATTGCAAGGCATTAAAGCAAAACTAGAGTAGCTCGGCGCTCGCGTCGTGATAAAAAGATTAGTCAATTTGCAATTTATTAAAAAATATCCTGTGGTTGATATATATAGCGTGCAGTGGGTCGGACATGAGTACTTAACACATTGAGTGTCCAGTGCACTTCATACTATACTCAGTTGCACATCCAATGTTAAACTATTGATTGTGTCTAATGTCTACTACACCAGTTTGGCAGTGATCAAACTGAGACAAAATCTAAGATATGGGACGACGATGGTAGCTAATAAGATTCGAACCTACATGTTTAGTAAATTGGTCATGCTGTTGGCGATAGTAATACCTAGACATTACGACATAAATTACCTTGCACTTTGTCCATAGTTATTGACAAACACGTACTCTTGACTTGGAGAGTTTGGCCGGAAAGGGTTGTTGTTGTTGTACATATGATTATTATATTGGCCGTTATTAGGGCCCACGGGGCCGAGGTTGGGGTAGACATTATTGAATAGTGGTCGTGGCGGCGCTGATGCTGCGGCCTGCTGCAGTTGGTTCCCCGAATAGCTGTAGGGCGTGCGGTCTCTTTCGGTACTGCAAGTAATCAACACACGTTTTGGGTTCAGTTTTTGAGTAAATAATTGTAGACATACTATTGGC
The DNA here is from genome assembly GCA_951799385.1 of Hyppa rectilinea. Lineage (NCBI taxonomy): Eukaryota > Metazoa > Arthropoda > Insecta > Lepidoptera > Noctuidae > Hyppa > Hyppa rectilinea. Next base: position 16,128,613 of record OX637321.1, on the reverse strand, counting down.
TAGATACTCTTCCTTCGCCATCCAGTATGTCTTGCCTGGCATGGTGGCTCAAATTATGGTCCAGATATGTCCGGCTTTTGGCCCCCGTTCGGAACTTGTCAGACCTTGACACTTACGGGCCGTCTCGAACAAATAAAAATATAAAATAATAAATATACAGGATTTCAGGGACATCGAACGGGTAACAGTTACCATAAACTCAGGTGATTTTTTTTGACGTCTGTCGGATATTTAAAAAAAAAAACGAAAAAATCCTACAGAAGTGCTAATGTGACCTACATGGTCAAAATGTATGGAACAGCTACTTTTTTTCGGCACCGACGCTGTATTTCAGCAGGATGGTTTAGAATCGTGTGCAGAATTTATGGTAATAGTTTTCGCGTCGATGTCCCCGACACCTTCCTTGTAAGTAGAAAAAAAAGATAAGAAAAAGTTAAATGCCTGGCTTTTTGGCAGGACTTTTCAGATTTCGAAATGGTAACCCTACGTACGTCTCGCAGCGGATCGGCTGTGTCGAATGTAGATTTTTATTGGGGGTACCCACCATTGCGGAAATATGCCAGTACTATTTTGATTTGGCGACATATTGTTATAAGCCGAGTTGTGCGTGGCCTGAGCGGCCTTAGCAGCATCCTCCTGCCGCTTGATCTGCGCGGCTTTAGCAGCCTCTTCTTGTTTCCTCTGAGCCGCTGCTTTTGCCGCCACTTCCTCGAGCTTTCTCTCGTACTGCTGTCTTTGGGTTTCGAGAAGACGTTTCACCTGTTCCTCGCTCATTTGAGGCCTGAAAAAAAGGAGACTATTTAGAAAAATAACAGGCTACGGAAGCGATAGTCACGTGGTAAACATGGGGTGATAAGAAAGAAAGAAAAATATTTAATTCTGCACACGCAAAGGAAAAACGAAATAGAATTTATATAAAAAAGAAAATAACAAATAAAAATTAAAGGAATACTAAAAAAATAAAAACATAGACCTGTGCCAAGTCGAAAAGACCGTATCAACCTCCTATACTCTTTACGTTGTTACTTTGAAGTTGAAAAAAAATTAAGTCCTGGCGCCATAAGTAGCGCCCTTAGAAAGGCTAATGTCCAACCTAAGTATATTTGATTTGTACCAACTAGTCATATTCAAATTTTATGTTGTCACTTTTTTACTTTCCAACCGGGGCCCAAAATCTTGTGTGCCCAAGGGTCCCGGCATGACCTAAGAGGGGCTTGCTCCTGTGTAGCATCTCTTGACACACTGGAGTACCTAATATCCCTTTGTAGCCCAAGATCATAAAATTTTAAATTACTTTGGCATAAGACAGGTTTAAACAACAAAAAAATCAAGTATTTATCAAAAAAATATTTTTATTAAATTATTCAATTTATTTGACGTTTTAGGGAGTGTAACATTACTGTAACATTGAGTTAAAACTAAAAGAAAATGTACTCATGTGGTATGAAAGAATCTAAAAAAATATTTTGTTTGTTGTAACATAACAACAATTGGGAAACTTTTTTTTCAGACTGGGAAATCTTCTTCCGCTCTGGGTGGAGCGGAAGGGAGTGTCAGACTTTTACTGACTAAAACCCATCCATGTTCCTTCCTTAGCCCTTTATGTTCCGGGGTAGCGGTAACCCCACAGAACAGATAAAGTTATCTGTTCTGTGGGTAACCCTTTCGGACAATCCCGCTTACCCATTTGGGAAACTTGCACCGAAACCATTACTGCCAATGGGGGGACATGTTGCGCTGGCCCCTAGTGAAATGTTCGGTGTGGTATGTTACTATACGGTGACATTGATTTGAATGAATTTAAAAGTTTAGTCTATATTTTAGACGGATTATTGAGGTTTGTTACAGAAATGTCACACGAGGCTACAAAGGGATATTAAAATAATACTACTATTTGATGCGGTGGTTGCCATTGCCCCCTGACAGTTTAACTATGGGTTTCTCGTCTTACCCCCTATTACATGGTACTTAAACGTAGCTGACGAAATTTAGGGTGTATTAGTAGGCCCTGCCTGACCCTCCCTCCAGGGTAATAGGCGCTAGGCGTGTTGACGCGACGAACATTTGACATTTCGAACATTTCATTCCAGTTTTTATTTTCGTTCCAAAAATAACAATAGACTTGTAACTTTCCTCATACCACAGTAGTTTAATACCTACATAGATGTGTTCGGTGGTCAAACTATGTAGGTACGTAATTTTCACGATATCGTGTCGAATAGGTACAAACGAACTACTGCCACGCCATCGCCATAACTACACTAACTAACTGTATAGTTAGTTAGTCACTAGCTGACCCGCGCAACTTCGTCTGTGTCGCCCAAGAGAGAGAGAGAGAGTGGTTTAGATATCTCCTTTTTTTTTTTTTTTAAGGCTGGGAAATCATCCAATGACTGCTCCCGCTCTGGGTGGAGCGGAAGGGAGTGTCAGACTCTTACTGACTAAAACCCATCCATGTTCCTTCCGTAGCCCTTTATGTTCCGGGGTAGCGGTAACCCTTTCGGACAATCCCGCTTACCCGGCAGGCTTGGCCCTGAGGGGCCCCTTCATATGCTGACATCTCTTTGAGGCGCGCGTGGAACATATACGCGCCGTACGGCACGGGTCTGGTGCTGATCGGACGGTGAGTCACCCATTACTCACCGTCCGCAGGCCCGCGCCTACGGTGGCCGGGAGTCGTCACGTGGCTCCCGACGCGTCTCCTGCGGCGGCTGGGACGGGAGGACCTTTCTCTCTCCCATCCCGCCACCTCCTTCGCGAGCATGACTTTTTCGCAGAAGGAGGTGACTGCCTCCCACTCCCTCTCGCCCCGGACCATGGCTTGCACCAGGGCCGGGCGCGAGAGGTCGCCGCCGCCGATCGCCTCTACGAGGACACGGCGGTGCTCCGCCCTAGATATCTCCTAAGATGTAGATCGCAATCAAGTGATGTCAAAGACAATTTTGTTTACATTAATATACTTCTGATTAATAAAAAAAAATAAAAAAAATGCTGTTGCGGAATTTTTTCTAGAACTTTTAATGAGGAATATTTGCGTAACTTAAACCGTTTACGCAGCGCACGCAACGGAAACTCTCAAAAAGGAATATTTTTTTTCCCGTTTTTGAAAAAATATCTATTTATGTTCTGCTCTTATTGGTCGTAGCGTGATGTTATAGGTACCTATAGCCTATAATACAAAATTTAAGAGAGATAAGCACGTTCAAACAAACTCTTCAGCTTTATAATATTAGAATAGATAACTCCCATAAAAAATGAGTAATCGTAAGGAACAGTCGACGGCACGTCAGTGAGTCGCAAGTGTAAATTTGACCTCGAGCTCGCCTAGCTTAGTGAGGAGTTTCAGAAGAATACGAGGCCAGCTTTGTACTACTTTTGTTACTATTGACATGCAGCCTATTGTACCTAGTAAATGAACTTTGTACCTCTGTAAATTGTCAACAAACAATAGCAGAGATAATTTAACTGCGCTGCAATTGTGTGAGCGGTTACGGACAGTAAGGGCGCATTTCCAGCAGAGATTATGCTATGCTACGTTGCTATAGGTGCGTTTGATACTGTATTGATTTATATTGGAGTGATTCGAAGTGAGTCGCTTATCTATTATACAAACATGCATATGCTTATATACATGTTAAAAATTAATGGCGCTTTTGGTGTCTATCTGTGTGACCATATTGTTTTAAACTATGCAACGGATTTTGATGCAAAATTTATGTGTATAATACGGTTACTAATATACACAAAGAAATCTCGATGTTCGAAGTCTTAAAACTGCTAAATAGGTGTATCTACAGACATCTATATAGGTATATCTGTGGGTATATCTATGGTCAATCGGATTCGAATCGCGTAAGTGATAATACGCAGCTTCTAATCCTATTCCGAAAGGTCTTTAAGGCTAGGAAATCATCCAATGACTTCTCCCGCTCCTGGAGCGGAAGGGAGTGTCAGGCTCTTACTGACTAAAACCCATCCATGTTCCTTCCTTAGCCCTTTATGTTCCGGGGTAGCGGTAACTCTTTCGGCCAATCCCGAAAGGTCTGAGCTTCCGATTGATTGTTCGCCTACGATTCTGATGTCGGTTTCGATGAATCGGAGGAAGATCGGAGGTTATAAATAACCGGCGGTCGATACAGCGGCGGCAGCGCGGCGGTCGGCGCGTACTGACAAGTTTTAACTTGTCGTGCGGGGAACCCCCGAGATCGTAGTACGAGGGTCTCCCCAAATTTATCGACGCGGAATCGGCTAACACCGGTCAAAAAAGCCTTTATGTCTACGTAATAAGGGTGTTACTAATACCATCCGCATCGCCTCGGCTCGGACGACGCGTCGCGACGCAAACGAGCCGTTGTCAACAGCTGATCGGCGATAAGTCGAGTAGTGTGGTGATACGCACTCGTCGATAAATGTGGAAGACCCTTACTTGATTTTCCCTACCTACCTACCTACACTCTATTGATATTGATTTATCATCAGACACAGATTTCTTTAACACTAACAGTAGCTATGAAATATGACTGACGAAGACGCCAAAAACGAAGATAAATCATTTAATTTAAATGAAAAAACCTGCCAAAAACACGGATACGAGATGGAATTATCGGACTATAAAAAGCAATTGTGTGCAAGGAATCGAGACGCATTATCACAATAACGGATCCGATATAATCGACCGATAATAACGCGTCTGTGGGGGAATGCCTTTAAAATTCCAAATTCGGTTCCGATTCGGGGCCCTAACTTACCAAACTTTTTTTTACAAGAAATAAAGTATTGTGAGGTCTGGGAAAGAGAATGAACAGTATTTTAGATAAAGGAACAGTTTTTTTTTCAAGTCTTTGGCTTTTATTTTAAATATTCTTTAGAGCTTCTTGCATAACTAATGAATGTAGGTACGTCTGCTATCATTTTTGAAGGCTTCATAACCTATATTACAATATTATTATTATTAAAATAAATGAGATGCCCATTTTTTATCATCCCGCCAGTTCCGATAAAACGTAACATACATCCCATCACTATTCCATAGCTCAGACTTTCATTCAGACCGGCCATGATTCATCGGCCGTACTGTCCACGGAGGTTTTATATTTCGAAGCTAACTTCATTCGAATCGCATTACACGCTCGTGGAAGAGTGGGTCTTTGTTTTATTATGATACTTGCGATAAGCTCCAGAATGTGTTTATTGATCGTCAAAGTCAAGTAAATACATAATTTTAATTAGGTCGTGTACATCTGCCTGTTCCGCTCGTCGCCGCCTCAGTGTAAACGCATCCTTATTCATCTCAAAGACTGACCATAGATCAAAGAGACTGCTGCATAGCGAATACTTGTGTTGTTGACTATCACGTGGTATTTTTTGTAAAAACATGTCGGGTCGGGTTCATTTCTGCCAATTCTTTCGAATGAGCGAGTGAACTAATAGGCATCTCAAACTTAAAAACTCATTCCTTATTTAACTTTACAAGAATTTACTTGTATAAATATAATCAATACTTAATGTAAGTAGGTGACTGCCACAACAAAAGAAAAGTTAATGTGTAATGGTGGATGTATGCAGAATATTGACAAGATAAAAATAATATCTAGGTAGCTTAAGCAATTAGGTACCTACGACGATTACATCCAGTGCTTTTGTTAAGCATGATGTAAAATAAATGCCGAGTACTCGATAGACTGAAAGAAATAAAAGTAACAACAGCACTTACGGTGGTCTTTGTTGATGTCTTCCGCTGTCATTAGATTGCTCGGCCCCCATGTTTGACCTTTTTAAGTTTTTTACAATCAACTGTAGTGACAAATCCAACAAATATTCCATTCAATGATTACAGACACCCGTATAATACGATACCACTACTGAGACTGGTAAAATAAAGCACAACACGGTCTAGAAATGGTCGGACGAGACACGAATACGCGTCACTTTTTCGTTATCGTTGCTGCACGAAGTGCAGAATGTGCGGGGCATAGACAAGTCACAACTTCAAGCCACTTTACTTTAGGGATGTGAACGAATCGATGAATTAATAATGTCGACTAATTTATGGAGGAGGTGAGGATGTGTCCAATTCTTCAGCAGGGACGTCATTTGGCTGAAATGATGATGATGAATTACAGGCACTTTTGAATCGCCAAGGTATCGGGCAGTGACTAATAGGAAGCTAGTGTCCATTACAAAGAGTCGTTGGTTCATAGGAAATTTACGCTCTTCAGATACTCACGCACCAGCTTTTGCTTTCATCCTTATAACATTATACTGCGACCCAATTGCCAAACGTGGTGATTATGGTTTAACCATTTTGCATACCCTTCAGTAAAAACGGTTGATTACAACGGTCTAAAACATGAAAAACGTTCAGTAGTGACTAAATGACGTTCAAGCGTTCCCTTTTGATGGGATATACCTACATATTTAATATTATTTCACACAACTATAGTCTAAATACGGTTCCTTAATTGTGGCATATTATTAAAACGAAAATGGTAAAAAAAATATTATTGAGTGAAAGCATTTCGCAAAAAATGATTGTTGTAAATGCGTCGTGTGTGTTACGTCGTCATTCTGAAAAACTGATATAAAAAAAGACAATACAGAAAATGTTTTTATTTACCATCACGACAATAATGTTATGCACGCCACAATTAAAAAATAAAACCTTTATTATCATTATCGATAATTATGGGGTCCATAGGTCAAGAGTACAACACTTACACCAATATTACCGGAATTCACCAACCATAAGCAATCAAAGCATCTTATCTCCGCGTTCCAGATCTATTTTTTGTACTAAGTTAATATGAAATGTTCCATTTGGTGATTTTATTTTGTATCGTAGTAATTAATTAAATATTGATAATGATAACACACAAATCAGTAATTTATAATTATTAGGTAATTTGTTAAATAAAAAAAAATCGTACAATTCATAAATTGAAAAACACCCGAATCTTTGTCAACCTAAAACTACAGCAATGGATTGATACGCAATTTGCGCCCGAAAATTAATTATTCTAGCTCTCCAACAGTTCTTGCGTGGTTCTCGCTGTTCTTTTGTCTTCAGTAGGGACATCTACCGACAAAAATTGCACTATATTAGACAGTAGTGACATTTAGGTGACATTGTATGACATTGAATTGAGTCGAGGACCGAGGTTCTTTCTGTCTAATGTCTATTCGGTTCAAGTCTGTCTGAGTATATTGTATTCAGGAATATATTCGCTCGCTAGAATCTTGTCTGAATTTACCGATAGCGATTTATTAAAATCATACCGCTTGAAATTTTAAAATAGTGCCATTATGCCTCACTTCAGAATCGAAACTAATGTGCCTAGGAGCAAAATTCCTCAAGATTTTGTGTTAAAAGCTGTGCCGGTTTTAGCAAAGGCTCTTGGGAAACCAGAACAGGTAATTTGATATAACTGACCTATTAACGATAAGTATAACATCACGCTTGTATTCCGGCAAGGGCTAGGCAGAGCCTATTTTGCCAGTTATATCCCAGGATATCCACTTTCCCATACTTAGTCTGCTATAAAAATAAATCAGTTATTTTTTCCCTCCCGTTTTATATACTTGTACTTTATATACTTGTAGTGATTATCAATATTTTAAGTCTAATATGGTATGTGAATAAAATAAATACTTACTTAAAAAAATATATATAATGAAGTAACAAGATAAATAATATATAAATATATAATATAATTTTTAAACAATGTGGCCCAAAAGAAATTTATGCAGAAGTTTTAATTTGTATGGGGGGTTTTCCATTAGAAGTTTTTCAATAGCAGCCTATAGTCAGGATTCGTGCCTGGTTAAAGAAGTAGGTTTAAAAGAAATAGATTTAAAAATGATTTATTTACTTTTTTCTTTTACAGTGTCATGACTTAAAAATAAATGGCCCTTCAACATAGGGACGGCTTATATTATGTTGTTTAAATATTTTCAGTACTGCGTAGTGTCCGTGATTCCTGATGTCCCAATGAGCTTTGGTGGCACAACTGAGCCGTGTGCTATCGCCAACCTCATGTCAATCGGAGCACTTGGAGTGGAACAGAACAAGAAACATGCTAAAATACTGTTTGAGCTGGTGGAGCAACAGCTGGGAGTCAAGAATGATAGGTAATGTATGGGGTCTAATGGGATCCAAATCTAAAAATTAAACATTATACAGTAGAACACCAATTATCCGAATTAATTGGGACCAGGGTTGATTCGGATAATCGGACATAGACTGATAATAAAGAAAAACAAGCTGACACACATAGAATTAACTTTATTAAGTTTAACAAACACAGTTCTACAAAACTAGATACAATAATAGAGTTACATAGTAGCAAAATGTATGTGGTTTTAATTTTTTATATTATGCTTTGGACCGATTCGGATACTTGGCGATTTGGTTAGGTCGCGTTCGGATAATCGGCATTCTACTGTAATAAGAATAGGCCGTAAAGTAAGTAAATTTGCACATTAGATTAGTAACCGATACCTACTCGTAAGATAATATCTTGTTATAATAGGTGTTAGCACCTATCCTCATTATTTAAATTGATGATGTTAATGTGCCTGATCTATTTAAATTATCTTAAAAATTGCTTCTGCCCCGGCTTCGCCCGCGTGGATGACAGAAATTGCATGTTATTATACATATAAACCTTCCTCTTGAATCACTAAGTATCTATTAAAAAAAACCTCATCAAAATCCGTTGCATAGTTTTAAATATTTAAGCATACATAGGGATATAGGGACAGAGAAAGCGACTTTGTTTTATACTATGTAGTGATGATGCATGAGAAAAGCATGTCACCGCAGTTCACTGTATGTTCATTTTTTCCGTGACTTGATAGCTTCTTTGTTTCGGTGCATTTCTGGTGGTTGATTCAGGGACTGGGAATAGAGTGCATGCGTCTTGAGTAAAGTTTACAGTTCTTTTGGTGAAAAAGGGATGGATGGCACTATATGAAATGTATAGCTTTACCTCTTTTTCTCTCTCAATCTCTCATTTTCACTGGACTACACACTATAATGAATCTAACAAAAACATAACAAATCTAATTTTCACAATCAATGCAGTGTGAGCAAATAATTATTTACAGTTACGCCATTAGCCCGGTCCAGACTTAGTATTTTTGTAAACATTACCTCGAATAAAGATGTTTAACAATTGTTTATTGATAAGAACGCTGGATCGGAGCCAAGCTTATACAAACTATTGATTTCTTATCAATATTGAGTAAATCGTTTATACATTATACCTACTGCTGAATAATGGACTAAAAATTTTATGTAATGAAATATTTGTTTAATTCCAAAAGTGAAGACTAAGGAAGGATCTTTGAAATCGACTCCCTTATTTTTTCGAACAAACGTATTTTCCATACAAACTTTCATCCACTATTTAACCCTTAATAGTGGATGAAAGTTTGTATGGAAAATTCGTAATTTTTGCTGATGGGAGTTGGGAAAAGGCTAGGCAGATGATGATGATGGGAGAATCCTTCAGACGTACTTCTAATGTTATTATTTTCAAATATAATAATGCTAATGTTATAATACATGTATACAAAACATTGTGAAACATTTTAAAAGAGTAACGGTGGAGTTTCTTGCCCATTCTTCTCCACACGAAACTACCTTTTGGAAGGGGCGACTAGAATCAATTCTATTTCTTGTTCATTTTGACGTTCAAAAGTGCCATTCTTGTGCCTATTTGGAATAAATGTTTTGACTTTGACTTTATAATTCCCATGGAAAGTTAAAGTAGTTCTCATGGCCGAAGCAATGTTTATAGACATTGTAGGCTAACGGTCTCATTGTCCACATGCAATATTATGAGTAACTTCAAGTAGTTAGGTAGATATGAAAAAAAAACGTGTGCGTTTCGACCGCGCGACCATGGCGTCATATTAAAAAAAAAACCATGCTAAGATTTTGTAAAAATTTGTCAAAGTTGATTCCCAAAACCATAAATTTGTCAAAGTTATGGTTAAAAAGTTATAAGGGTTTGAACGTGGCCGCGCCATCGAAACGCGGAGAACCGCGCGGCCACGGAGATCTCTAAAACTAAACGTTGCAGAGACCTGAAATTCAGGTAAATAACAGATTGAATTTGTAAAAAATTTGTAAAAATATAGAAAAAATTCCCAGGTCAATATTTTAGGAGCTATAAGACTAAAACTCCATGGCCGCGCCATTGAAACGGTGAAGAACACGTTATCGCCGATATCTCGCTGAAAAAGCTTCGCAGAGGTCTGAAGTTTTTTGTAAAACCTAGATCAGAATTTGTCAAATAGTGTAAAAATGCACAAAAAAATCCTAGGTTAATATTTTAGGAGCTATAAGACTAAAACGGTGAAAAACACGTTATCGCCGATATCTCGCTGAAAAAGCATCGCAGAGGTCTGAGGTTTTTTGTAAAACCTAGATTTGAATTTGTCAAATAGTGTAAAAATGCACAAAAAAATCCTAGGTTAATATTTCAGGAGCTGTAGTACGGTATCGCGTAGAAATATGTCGTGATTATCTACCGAAGAAAGTAAGAGTAAAGCGAGTTTTTTATTGTAAACAACACCTATTAATATGTAAAACTATATAAAACCAGGCAAAATGATTTTTTTTTTCGGTTTTTATAACTTTTGATACGTCTTGAATATTTCAATAGGGTGACCATGGCTTTTTGTTTACAGAAAACTTTCCACCTATCGTTTTAGAAATCACTAACTGTTCCTCGCAGTTTCACCCGCTTAATGCAAAATTCGAATGAATACTATGCAGTAGTTTTTGTGTTTATCCTGGACAAATAAACAGACAGACCAAATTCTAAAAACTATATTTTTGACGATTTTATTATATACTAGATTATTTGATGAATTATTGTGTACTCAAACACATAAGTTTTGTATAAGACTAAAATCTGCCAGAAATAACACCCTATAAATACCCCATTAGCAGGGTTATATCAGAAATATTTAACTCATGCTTTTCAACATTCACAGTCGTCGTTTTACTTCCTTACCAACAGGAAGTAAAACGACGGAAGAATGGGGTATTTATAGGGTGTTATTTCTGACAGATTTTAGTCTTATACAAAACTTATGTGTTTGAGTACACAATAATTCATCAAATAATCTTACAGAAATTACGAATGTTGTGTAAAGTTATTTGTTATGGTTCTCGTACTTTTACTCAAAACCACAGTATTTTCAGCATCAAGCAGTGATTTAAGTGATTTTAAAAGAAATCTATAATATCTAAATCCATACTAATATTATCTATAAATGCGAAAGTAACTCTGTCTGTCTGTCTCGCGTTCAAGGCAAAACTACTGAACCGATTTAAATGAAATTTGGTACAGAAATAGTCCATAGCCTGAGAAAGGACAAGAAGGAAAGTTTTTATCCCAAAAATCCCACAGGAACGGGCACTACGCGGGTGAAACCGCTGGGGACAGCTAGTATATAATAAAATCGTCAAAAATATAGTTTTTAGAATTTGGTCTGTCTGTTTATTTGTCCGGGATAAACACAAAAACTACTGCATAGTATTCATTCGAATTTTGCATTAAGCGGGTGAAACTGCGAGGAACAGTTAGTGATTTCTAAAACGATAGGTGGAAAGTTTTCCGTAGACAAAAAGCCATAGTCACCCTATTGAAATATTCAAGACGTATCAAAAGTTATAAAAACCGAAAAAAAAATCATTTTGTCTGGTTTTATATAGTTTTACATATTAATAGGTGTTGTTTACAATAAAAAACTCGCTTTACTCTTACTTTCTTCGGTAGATAATCACGACATATTTCTACGCGATACCGTACTACAGCTCCTGAAATATTAACCTAGGATTTTTTTGTGCATTTTTACACTATTTGACAAATTCAAATCTAGGTTTTACAAAAAACCTCAGACCTCTGCGATGCTTTTTCAGCGACATATTGGCGATAACGTGTTTTTCACCGTTTTAGTCTTATAGCTCCTAAAATATTAACCTAGGATTTTTTTGTGCATTTTTACACTATTTGACAAATTCAGATCTAGGTTTTACAAAAAACTTCAGACCTCTGCGAAGCTTTTTCAGCGAGATATCGGCGATAACGTGTTCTTCACCGTTTCAATGGCGCGGCCATGGAGTTTTAGTCTTATAGCTCCTAAAATATTGACCTGGGAATTTTTTCTATATTTTTAAAATTTTTTTACAAATTCAATCTGTTATTTACCTGAATTTCAGGTCTCTGCAACGTTTAGTTTTAGAGATCTCCGTGGCCGCGCGGTTCTCCGCGTTTCGATGGCGCGGCCACGTTCAAACCCTTAGAACTTTTTAACCATAACTTTGACAAATTTATGGTTTTGGGAATCAACTTTTACAAATTTTTACAAAATCTTGGCATGGTTTTTTTTTTAATATGACGCCATGGTTGCGCGGTCGAAACGCACACAAAAAAACTACATGCATTCGTCGTGTTCGTGGATAGGTGCCCTGTCAGTTCAGACTTTTTTTTCCGCCCGCGGCTTCGCCCGCATAATAATTAATGTCGACAAATTATACACATAAAACTTCCTCTTGAATCACTCTATCTATTAAAAAAAAACTGCATCAAAATCCGTTGTTTAGTTTTAAAGATCTAAGCATACATTCAGTCAAAACAGTATCGGGAATGGATGATTTGTTTATGGTTCCAAATTCAAATTTTTGTTTTTTTTGTAGTTGTTAGATTGGCACAACTGTTTTCCATTTTGGCGCGGAGTTTGAGTTGCATCTGTTACTTATATTAAATACAGTGCTGGTTTTAGTAATATCATATATAGTGTGTATTGCGAATTTCATAATGGACAAAAATATCGAACAAAGAGTTTGTCTTAAATTTTGCATCGCCAATGGAATTTCGTCTTCGGAGTCACTGAAAATTTTACAGAAGGCTTACGGTGAATCGACTTTATCAAAAACTCGTGCTTATGAGTGGTTCAAAGCGTTCAAAAGCGGTCGAGATGTGATGGAAGACTTGCCTCGCTCTGGTAGGCCGTCAACGTCTGCAACTGAAGTTAACATCGCAAAAGTGAAGAAAATAGTGACTGAAAATCCCCATTCAACTCTGAGAGAGATAGCCGCCGAACTTTCTGTATCTCACGAGTCGATCCGTACCATTTTAACTAATCATTTGGGTATGAAACATGTTGCTGCTCGGCTAGTCCCAAAAGATCTGAATTTTCTCCAAAAACTCAATCGCATGAAAGTCGCTGAGGACATGCTAGAACGAGTCAGTTCGGACCCAACATTCATGAAACGCATTGTTACTGGTGACGAGACGTGGGTTTACGAGTTTGACATGCAAACTAGTCAACAAGCTTCGGAGTGGCGCCTTCCAACTGAACCGAAACCGAAAAAGGAGAATTCGCGGCGAGAACTGAACTCAATTCCGGAAGCAGCGTTTAAAAAATGTTTTGATGAATGGATTATTCGTTGGCGCAAGTGTATCGTTTCTAAAGGAGCATACTTTGAAGGTGATAAAATAAATTTTGATGAATAACAGACATTTTGTGTATTATTGATCTTTTCCCGGTACTTTCTTGACAGAGTAGTACATACAGAGATTAGGACAGACGCGGGAAGCGACTTTGCTATAGACTATGTAGTGATTATAATCTATCTATATTTTAAAATCGTTCTGCCCGCGCTTCTCTCGCGTTAATTTTGAATTCGACAATCAATTCGGGTTGTCCTCTGCTTGTTGTTTGCATGTTGCAATCATGGGCTCAGAACGGAACGTATTCGTGGCGCCATCTATTAATAATAAGAATTTTGTTGTTTCTACCCTTTGGCCGTTTCTGTACACCTCACAACGTATATGCATTTCAGGATGGTCGGCGTGAAAGGTGACAAACTGACCAACTTATTTTCGCATTTATAATATCAGTTAGGACTATTTTGAATTATTTTATAGGTAGGTATCGTTTGTTTTTACATTTACACAAAAATAATGCACCCAGGATGTATGCACCGCTGAATGGGTCGCACACACCTTGGGCGTTTGCTTGAATGATAAAAGTCACGGATGGCCAAAGATGATGGTTGATGGTATTGAATACTAGCCGCTCCCGCGCGGTTTCACCCGCTGCTCGTCTCCTATTGGTCGTAGCGTGATGTTACATAGCCTTAGCCTTCATCGATAAATGGACTATCTAAAATAAAAAGTGTCAAGTTTCAATTCGGACCAGTAGTTCCAGAGATTAGCGCGTTCAAACAAACAAACTCTTCAGCTTTATAATATTAGTATAGATATAGATTAAAAGAATCCTTAGAGATTTTTGTCCGACCTCTTCCATAGAGATCTTCATTTTGGAATGGGCGATTAGCTTCAACTTTCTGACTAACCAACCGACTCCTTGACAGTTCGAAAATGTCTGTAAATGTTTTAATTGAAATAAATGCATTGAGTTGAGTTCGAGGTAGTGCAGCCAGTGCAGGCCTTGCTATTGTGTATCGACATGTAATTGCTTTATCAAAGTGATTCAGAAGTGCCTCTTAAACCCACGACCGCGAAATGAACGAGTTTCCAAGACCTAAATGTCCATTAACTGCAATTGGCTTGACTTATCGCCAGACAGAATAAGGCCCTGGAAATGAGTTAATTAGCAGAAAAGTTAGAAACAAAAATTAATCTTAAACAACAAAACATCACGTATATTTTCCCCAAAGGGTTAGGCAGACATGTACTACAGTAGTAGGCTGCTCCGGAACATAAAGGGCTAAGGAAGGAACAAGGATGGGTTTTTGTCAGTAAGAGTCTGACACTCCCTTCCGCTCCACCTAGCGCGGGGGGAGTTAAAAGTAGTTTGTATTGTAATCTAAGACGTCTCAGACAGAATGAGCTAATTCAAACATGTTGTGCTCCATACAGTTTAATGTACTTAATAAAATTCGCTGACAGCCTAAACCTCTGGGTGTCGAAGCTTGTGCAGTGGAAGGAAGGATTAAAAAAAAACTTTCATTAAAAATATAATAGCGGATGAAAGTTTGTATGAAGTTTCTCATTTTTACTGATGATGAATCCCATCGGTCACATGGCTTATAAAATTGCATGCTACAAACAAGTAGCAGTTATAAAAAAATAGCTAATTAAGGCCAATTTCATCAATAAAATCAATTGGCTATCAGGAGCCTTTTTTTTTTTTTTAAGGCTGGGAAATCATCCAATGACTGCTCCCGCTCTGGGTGGAGCGGAAGGGAGTGTCAGACTCTTACTGATTAAAACCCATCCATGTTCCTTCCGTAGCCCTTTATGTTCCGGGGTAGCGGTAACCCTTTCGGACAATCCCGCTTACCCGGCAGGCTTGGCCCTGAGGGGCCCCTTCATATGCTGACATCTCTTTGAGGCGCGCGTGGAACATATACGCGCCGTACGGCACGGGTCTGGTGCTGATCGGACGGTGAGTCACCCATTACTCACCGCCCGCAGGCCCGCGCCTACGGTGGCCGGGAGTCGTCACGTGGCTCCCGACGCCCGGGGCGTCTCCTGCGGCGGCTGGGACGGGAGGACCTTTCTCTCTCCCATCCCGCCACCTCCTTCGCGAGCATAACTTTTTCGCAGAAGGAGGTGACTGCCTCCCACACCCTCTCGCCCCGGACCATGGCTTGCACCAGGGCCGGGCGCGAGAGGTCGCCGCCGCCGATCGCATCTACTAGGACACGGCGGTGCTCCGCCCAAGCGGGGCAGGTTTGCACCGTGTGCTCTACCGTGTCCTCTGGGCGATCCTCGCAGTGGTGACACCCGGGCGTTTCCTCCCGCCTGATGATGTGCAGGAACCTCCCGAAACATCCATGTCCGGTGAGGACCTGCGTCAGGCGGTAGGTGAGGGCGCCGTGACGCCTCTCTAGCCACTCCTCAAAGAGGGGCCACTTACCGCCACTATCGTAGCGTGCCCTGCGCTGGGTTGCGACAGTCGCTGATTCTAGGCCGCCATGAGATCGCGCCGGAGGTCCGTCCGCTCCGCCGCAATTTGCTGCGGAAACGGAGTTTCCCCCTGGCTTAGTACCTCTCCGCGCGCCACTCGAACAGGCGCGCGAGGACTATCGCCTCCAGATCCCACGGCGGCAGTCCGGCAAGGAGGCTTGCCGCGTCGCCCGAGATCGTGCGGTACCCCCGGATAAGCCGAATGGCTACCACCTTTTGGGGCGCGTTCAGATAGTGGGCGGCTCGCCGCCGCAATGAACGCGCCCACACCGGGGCCCCGTAAAGGGCCATGGACCGCACGACTCCCGCGTAAAGCCTCCGGCAGGAGGCGTTTGGCACCCTCAAATTGGGCAAGAGCCGCTTGAAGGCGGCCCCAGTCCGTTCCAGCTTGGGGGCCAAACGTCGGAAGTGCTCCACGAAATTCCATCGGCTGTCGAGGACCAGACCTAGGTATTTCATCGTGGTCTCGACGCCGATGTGAACCCCTCCTACCGTAAGTTGGGATCCCGATGGTGGCCTATTCCGAGGCCCATGAAAGGACATGGCCTCGGATTTGTGCAATGCCACCTCGAGACCCAACTGCCGGATCCTCTCAATGACTGTCGCAACCCCGCGTGTCATCGCGTCGGCCGCCGCCTGATGCGACCTCCCCTGCGCCAGGACCAGCGTGTCGTCAGCGTAGCAAACTACGCTGACGCCGTCAGGGAGGTCGGCCCGCAGCACCCAGTCGTAACCGATGTCCCACAGGAACGGCCCAGAACCGATCCCTGCGGGACACCGCACGAAATCTCTCGCCGGTTCCATTCCCCATCGCGACCGGGGTAGATGACGGCTCTGTCCGTCAAATACGCCCCGACTATTCGACGGAGGTAGGTCGGCACCCTGTGATACCGGAGTGCTTCCTCAATGCAACTCCAGGGCAGGGTGTTGAAGGCGTTGGCGATGTCGAGTGACACCGCCACGACGACCCTACCCTGGGACACCGCGTCCCCCGTCGTGAGGGCTCTAACGCGCATGATGGCGTCCACCGTCGAGCGCCCCTTGCGGAAGCCAAACTGGCAGTCCGCAAGGTCCGGCCCCGTCCTTCCAAGGTGCCCGACGAGGCGGCCCGCAATAATTCTCTCGAAGAGTTTGCCGACCTCGTCGAGCAGCACTATGGGCTGGAATGCGGACGGAGAGTCCGCAGGGCGCCCTGGCTTCTGTATGAGGATCAGCTTCCCCGTCTTCCAACGGAGCGGAAACTGGCCTCTCTCCATGCATGCGCTTAAGAGCGCCTCCAGTCGGGGCCCGAGAGCCCCTGAGGCCAGGACCCAGGCTTTACCCGGTAAGCCGTCGGGTCCTGGGGCGGTATTCTTGGCCTTGAGCCTTCCTACCGCCGCTCTCAGATCTACCTCGGTCACTTCGGGGATGTCGTCGTGGTCATAGCCATAGGCGGGGGAGTATGCTCCCCCCGTGAAGGGAACAGAGCGCTCACCACCTCCTCCACCAGCTGAGGTCGGAGACTCTGCGTCAGAGGGGGGGGGCCCAGGGGTGCGGAGCTTGTTCCGCACCATTTTACATGGGCGCCCCCATGGATCTAGGTCCAGAGTCCCCACCATCTCCTCGCGGGCCACATCCTTGGCCCGCTGGACAGCCTCCTGGAGGGCGGTCTTCGCCGCTCTGTACCCCTCGTACAGCTCCGCCTCCGTGGCTGCCGCATCCGGAGGGTGGATGCGGAGCCTGCGGTGCCTGGTGTACAGGTGGCGCACCTCGACGCACGCCTTGCGCAGTGCTTCCACCTCTTGAGACCACCAGTACACCTGACGTCGGGCGCATCCTGGCCGGACTCGGGGCATTGCCACGTCACAGATCTCGGACATGGCCTCCCGGAACCACTCTGCCTCGTCGTTGATGTCGGCAGGCCTGACCGGTGATGAAACCCAGGCCTGCACGATCGAGGCTTTCAGGAGGAGCTCCCGGTCCAGCTGCTTCAGCGCCCCCCACGGACCACTCGGGGCCTGTCGGACCGGCGCGCTTGAGGTCTGGGTGGAGACGTCGAACCGGATATACCGGTGATCGGAGTAGGTGTCCACCTCCTCTACTACGCGCCAGTCAAAGACGCACTGTGACAGAGCGGGGCTAGCGAACGATATGTCCACAACCGACTCACCCCGCATCCGCACGCACGTGGGAACAGAACCCCGATTGAGGACGGCTAGGCCTGCTTCCAGAGCCCAGTCCTCCACCATCCTACCCCGCACATCCGTGTAGCGGGAACCCCAGGCCAGACTGTTGGCGTTGAAGTCCCCGAGCACTAGCACGGGGAAGGGATGGCTTCTGGAGACGACGACACTCAACTCTGTGAGAGAGTTGTGGAACTCGGCGAGAGTACGGTTCGGAGAGTAGTACACTCCCACTACTACGATCTCTCTGAACCGTGCTGCGACGCACCCCTGTCCCTTCGTGACGCCCTCGAGAGACGGGGTGCCGGCGGCGGCCAACGAAGTTATGGCCACCGAGCCGCTCAGGTCCTCCACCCAGTTACCCCTGGGCGGGACAAAGTACGGCTCAGCGACCACGGCGATATTAATCGACCACTGCGCCATGCTCTGGAGCAATAGGTCCTGAGCACAGGCGCAGTGGTTGATGTTCGCCTGGAGGAGGCGGAGTGGGGCCATCACTCCTCCATATTAACCCCCCCCTGGGTCCCCTGCGGCACCCTCGGCAATGGCATCGGCGGCGGCGGCGGCGACAGTGGCGGCGACGGTGGGGGTGGCGGCGGAGGGCCTGCCTCTCCTCCTGGTCCCGGCAGGCGGGGCGCAGGACTTGCTCCCCGCCCGGTGATCGGCCGGCTTGCCAGCAGCCGCACATGCGACGCAGTGCGGTGCGGCGTTACAAGAGCCGGCCGTGTGTCCGGGCTGACCGCAGCGGAAGCACAGTGTGCTGCGGTCCACCTCTGAGATGCACTGGACACCGACATGGTGCCCCACGTGACAACGGAAGCACCTCAGAGGTCTGGGCTCCAGCAGCTTAACCTGTGCTGAAACCCAGCCCACCAGGAGTCTTCGGCCCTCCACAATCATGCTGGCCGCCGTCACGGGGCAGCTTACCGTAACGGTTCGCATACCCGTGAAGTCAGGGCGTATGGTGCCTGCCTTCACTTGTTCGGCGAGACACCCGCCCGTCCTGACGACGGCGGCCACCGCCTCTCCCTCCGTGACGGAGTCATCCAGGCCCATGATACGCATGTCTGCGCATTTCACAGGCCTGGAGACCCGAGCCTCATCCGCGTTTAGGGACGCCCGTAGCTTGTCAGCTAGGGCGTCAGCGGTGGGGCCACTCGACGCACCGGGGATCTCCAGCATGCGAGCGCCGGTTGCCGTCACTCTATGCCGGAGGCCCCCGGTGATCCCCAGCTCCTGGAGGTCCACCGTCGCCCTCGCTTTTGTGAGCACGTCGCGGTACGTGACGCCCCGTTTGACCGCGTCCGGCTGTAGTGTGATGACAACAGCCGCGGTCTTTGGGGCGCGGAGTCTCGCCGCGACGGCGCTCTCCTTGCGGCGCCGCTTCTTTTGTTTCCGCCTCGCTGCCTTGGCCGCCTTTTTCTTCTCCCCGACCACCTGCCACTTGGCGTCGGTCGCGGGAGGCTCCGGGCGCCGGGGAGAGGGCTCTGGGACCCTAACCACCTGCGCCGGAGAAGACTTCTTGCCCTTTTTCCCTCTTGTGGTCGTTGTTGTTGTTGTTGCCTGGGCCGGCGTCGGGGCTTTGCCGGACGGTGCTGGTTTTGCCGGCGCCAGGGCTGTACCTGTCGGCCCAGGTTTCGGGGCGGGAGATGCCGCAGCGGCCGCGTACGAGGTCGCCTGTGAACCCAGGGCCGTTCTTCTCGACGCCAGGGGGGGACGCAAGACTATGCCCTCCCCGACGGAAAACCGCTCCCGGAACTGCGCCTGGAAGGAGACCAGCTCCTTGCGTACTAGGTCCAGGACCCGGTTCTCCGCCGGCTCGGTCTGGCTTGGCCCCTGCTGTTGTTGTTGTAGCTGCTGCGGCTGGTGGCGGCCTTCAGGCCGGCCAGGTCTGCGCGGAGCTTTCCATTCTCCTCCTGTACCGATTTCAAGGCGGCCGACAGGCGTGCCACTTCCGCCCGCAAATCGGCCACCTCACTGGCCGGAGGCCCGGCGCACCCGGCCACTTTGGCCGCCGCTATGATGGAGGCCGTAGCCGAGACTATGGCCTTACTTCGCGAGGCCCGAACCCTCTTCAGGGACACATCCCGGTTGGCTGCCTCCACGACCGCCGCAAACTCGTCCGTGCGGTCTGCTTTGGGACCACCAGCCGCCCCCGCCTCGTCACTGGAGGGCCCCGAGGCGACCGCTTGACCGGTCTCCGCGTCCCTTTGGTGACCCTCTTCCAGCTCTGTAGCCTCCCGGGCAGTGAGCCCCCTCCCCACGCCTCGCTCTCTGACCCCCCTCCCCGTTTGCTGGTGGGGATCTTTCGAGCTGAGGCCAGCTCTCCCTCAGAAGACGACCCCTGGCCGTCCTCTGACCTTGGCCGCTTGGCAAAGAACCTTCGGTTCTTCGCTGCAGCGGCCAACTCCTTGGCGCGACGGGAGCTCTCTGAGCATCCCGTGCTCGCGCCGCCAGATGCGGGATCGGACTCCGATTCCACATCACTCCTCCTTTCGTCTAGGTTTTTTGGTTTATTATTCATTTCCATTTTTAGTCCCACGAGTATGAACTTTGTGTACTGGCTCAAAACAAAGGTCCGCACTAGTGACTGAACCAAGCTACCCTAAAGCTATCAGTCAAGCTTACAACCCCTCTCACGGTGCGCCGCCGCTTAGGGGTTTGGGGAATTTTTTATAGAGGTTATCTTCCTCGCGGTCCGGGCGGTTAAGCCAAGACCCTCGACCCCCTTCAACAGTCAGAGACATGACCGTAACTGTCTCCGGGGCTACGAGATTATAGCGGTGACAGGAGAGTTACCCCTCCTGCCTGCCCGGCGGCAGGGTAAGTGCACACCGGGCCCGCTCTGACTCCACCACAGTTGCCGCTCTGCTAATCAGAGCGGCAGGTGTGGAGTGATCCTCCTGGCAGAATATTAGCATGCGGACAGCGAGAACCCACTGGGAAATAGCCCCAATGGGAAGATGGATGTGGAAGTCGCTGCCCGCACCCCAGGATGCACCGGCCCGAAGACTGGCCTTCCCCCCAGATGTGTCCAGAAAGGAACTACAGTCCCCGGGCACACGTGGAGGTTTTCTGCCGGGCATCCGGAGCCTGAATCCCGCTTAGATGTGTTGATCGCTTTCAGTTTTATTAATGAAATCAGTCGTATGAAGTGTCAGTGTGGGTAATATGAAGGAGACCTTCACTGAGGGAGCTCAGTGGTAGAGCTTGTGTAATGTGTGTGTGTAAGATTTCTTATGCTATAAATGCAAACACACGGGCAAAGACTATTCAATTATTTATATTGCCTTGCAACGAATACATCTGTCAAGCCACGGCTAGTGACCGAATCCATTTACTTTTATAAAAACCATTCTATAAATATTTCAAAGTTCGAATGCTGTCAGATATTTACCAGCCAGGTTCAACATAAGGTTTCACTTAGGCGCTTAGTAACGATGGCCCTAACTGAAAAAAGAACGCACAAAAAATTTCGTGTCGCGAGTTCCAAGTAGCGTCTTTTTTGCAAATTCTGCGTCTTTCAAGCAATTTATTATGTCTTATAAAGCATGGTGGCTCTCGATATTCAAACGGTAATAAATCATCAATTTCTTAATAATTCTTCATGACGTGACCTATGGTTTGATCTTATGCCCCAGCGCAAATTAACAAAACAATTTTCGATCGTGACCTGTTTCCAATGATCTACGATACAATTATGATACCAGCCTATAATTGTCCCACTGCCGGGCAATGGCCTCTTTTCAAATAGAGACTTTGAAAATAATAACATCACAAATAGGATGTCCCATCGGCAAAAAATATGAATTTCCTTATAAACTTTCATCCACTATTTATCCACTCCAGGGGGTAAATTTTCAAAATCCTTTCCCAAAATAAAGAAACACCAGCAGCAGTTTGATCATCATACTTGCTGAAGACGGGTTGGCGATGTCACAACTTATATTAACTCCTAGCTTCACACGCTGCTCGGCTCCTATTGGCCGTAGCGTGATTTTACATAGCCTTTCCCGATTCAATTTGGACTAATAGTTCCAGACATTAGAGCGTTCAAACAAACAAACTCTTCAGCTTTATAAATTTTCCAGAGGGCCAATCACCACTTCATATAGTAGTATTATTGTAATAATGCTTCACATTGGGAAAGAGATGTAGCTATACCTCATGTATAGCTTCATATTTTTCTTGCACTGGTGGTTGGCCTCAGGTTTCCTCACAATGTTTTCCATCACAGTTGGCAGTCCAAGATTAACTCAGAAAGTACGATACTAACGGTACAATGTTTAATGGTAATATTTCTTTCAGGATGTACATAACATTCCAAGATGAACCCACGGGTAACGTCGGCTTCAAGGGCACCACATTCCATGCTATTTTTGGATAAGCATTAATCGAAAGTGTATTTTTATTAAGGTGTATTTACACCGAAGTTACTTTATGCAGAGCAATGTTTGCAAGTGTTACCAACAAAAAAAAGCAAAAAGTTCTTAATAAACTTACTTACTAAAAGTCATAATGTTATCATGTTATAAAATGTTGCCCTACATAAAGTAACTTTGGTGTGGATGCATCTTTAGAGTTAGGTCAGACGGGCATAATTTGCGTTGCTCAAAGTGAGTCTAAGAATAATATTCTTAGGCTTTATTTTGCTGCGTAATTTCGGCGACAAATGTGAGCAGCGCAAATTACGCTGCTGATTAAATGGCTTATTGTTATTGGCGATTGCAAGTGTTCCCTATTAATATTTTGATAAACTATTCAAGTATAACTACCACTGCACCCTATTTTTTCTTAAAAACCTTCGATACCCACCTCTTTTGTATTATCTACTGATTCTCGCCAGATCATGGTGTGAGAATCTAAGAGTAAATGATTTTTTAAAGTATTATTAATGGAATTAAAATAGTATGTAAGGGAAAACTCATTTTGTCGCACAATTTTGATAACCTAGCCTAAGTTCCAAATTTTTTCCATTGCGAATATAAATATTGTCATCTTTTACCACGAGTAAAATAAGAAAGAGCTATGAATACTTAGAACTGTCAAACGTCCTTGCCGAGGTGTTTAGAAAAGTTTTAGTTCCACCAAAATTGACCAAGGAGGTTAGAGGTTCGGCGAGTTTTTTTTTTATAATATCTCTTTTTTATTTTACCCGGTGGGCTATTGGGTTTTCAGTCTCGGTCATAAAGCCTAGAACATGCTAGTCACAAACTCCTGCTCATTGGACATACATTTGATCTCTTGTCGAAATGTGCTAATGACCAGGAATCATTGGCGCTATAACGGGCGTGACAAGCTTTTTCCTGGCTTTCAAATTCTGTCATCATGGGACATCAGCAATCAGTTATTGTACTAAACACCAAGACCAATCTCAGTCGCGGTTCTGAAACGTGCGAGTAGGACAGGGCTAGTACGGGACTTCTCGCCCCCTTATTTGTGCTCGGGACTGCCTCGCACGAACCTTGGCGTCTAGTATGTACAGACGCCAGCACATCAAGGTACCCTAATCTGTCAAATATTCCCAATCGAACATGAATCTTATTCCTTTGTAATAAAGTTGAAAATCTATCAAATAAGTTTGACAGATTGGGGTAGCTTGATGTGCTAGCCTGTGTACATAGGTACCTATATAATTATATTTTTTTTATTTTCTGTGCTGTTTGTTACATTTAAAATGTTTATGTATGATGTTGGAAATTGACATAAATTTTTTTTTTTGAATTTGTATGAGTATTTATGAGATCAAAAATAAATTATGTACTTATCTATTTAATTTTGCGTGGTTTCTATTCGGATTCCTTAAAGATGTTTTTTTTTTGCTAAAGAGATTTACGAATTTCAAATTCAAATTGCTGGCAAACATTAAAAGACGAGTTTCAAATACCAGGAAGTGGAAAGTTACATCTTACATTACTTAGTTGGTGAATATTCGTTTACCAGGCAAGAGGTATTTAAAATTACTAGCTTGCAGTCAAAACTACAGGCTTGAATTAATTTAGCTGGCTGTAGAGAAATGTATTGTACTCTACTTGGTTTTTAGTTAAAAATATAACTTTAATGTACAGTCACGAGCACCAATATGTATACACGGAGCAACTTTAAAAAGTTATTTTCTCCTTCTGCATTTGCTGTAATTGTATGTTGTTATGGACATAGTATTTGGGAACCCATCCTAATATGAAATAGGTTCTATTATCACAAAGTGATCGTTATTCCACGAGAAAATAGCTTTTGAATGTTTCTAAGTATATACATACTAGCTGACCCGACAGATGTTGTCCTGTCTTAACTGTGATACCTACCCTACCTACCTACCTACCTGCCTACCTACCTAGCTACCTACCCTACCTACCCTACCTACCCTAGCTACCCTAGCTACCCTACCTACCTACCCTACCTACCCACCCATACAAGACAGGTTCATTCCTATTATGGTTATTAGCGCCAATAGGTAGGTTTACTAGTGAAGCTTTTTCAAATCATTAATAATACATATTCACTACCCCTTCACTCCTAACAAACCATCATGTCAAGGTGAACCTCAACGATCGGTTATGTACCTATGTGCCAAGTTTTCACATATAATTGACCTCAAGCAATTTTACTGCAGTTAATTCGTAGAAAATCTTGGGATTTTGTCATACCATTGCATGAAAGTGGAAAAATGGTAGAAGTGGGAAGGGGCTCTGCTACACACGTGTGCAATAGCGTCATCCAAAAACTTCGAGATTTCTAGTATAACCTTAGAGCATTTAGGTTAAATGCTCTAAGAGTATAACTAATTAATCTATACATACAATATTTGTTTAATAAAGATGGTACATGAAAGTTTTGAAATAAATGAATTAAAACAGCATTAAAATCGATTGTGTAGATATTATGTCATCGGATGTAATGGGAGGCCTTTGTCCAGCAGTGGGATGATGTAGTAACAGTAGGTAACGTTATAGTTTATACAGACATATACGAAATGCTACATTGATTTATAAGTAAGTAGTAGTAGTTTTGTTTGTAGTAAGTATGTGTAAAGATCTTCTTTTCGTGTGGTTAATGACTAACCTGATGTCAGAGTTTTTATGCTGCCCATGGGCCTCTGACTTAGCTTGACATGCTATTGAGAAATATCTCTCAGACATGCTGGTTTCCTCACGATGTTTTCCCTTACCGATGTTAAGCAAGTAATAATTATACAATACGCACATGAATCCGTAAAATCAGAGGTGCGTGCCTTGGGTTCGAACTCGAGTCCTAAGACTGGGCATTCCGATGGTCACGGTCCTAGGCTATCACTGCTGTCAAAGACAATATCAGTGTAAAGATTATACTTACACACGAGTGGCACTCGTTATTATGAAATCTAATTTGTTTCAGGATGTACATAACATTCCAAGACAACGCTACTGGAACCGTTGGATATAAAGGCACCACCTTCCATGCTCTGTTTGGATAAATTAAAAATATAGTGTGCCCAGTATATTTTAGCGGTTCATTCATGGCATTAAGAATACAAATTCCTATCTTTTTAGAATTCTAATTTCACCGTCTACAGAGATCTACTGGGCCTCGTGTTTATAAACAGCTACTAATCATAAGTGGTTTTCATGTTTTACTATATAATGTAGCTGTTTGTTGTTCTTATAAATAAAATAAAGACTCAAATAAAGCAATTTATTTTTTGCCTGTTGTTTTTGCTGGTCTGCAAGTTCCAAACTATTTAGGTATCTGTATATATAATCATTTGTACTTCAAGAATGCTGGATTGAAAGATTTTCACACGAAGTTAGTGTTCTCTTTTCCATAGACATGAGTAGGGTAACAGGTAACAGTAGTTTACAGTAGCACATACTTAGAGCATTTAACCTATGGAGATGGCATAGATAAGCGTACCCCTCTGCCATAACCAATTGGTCATACGGCCATACACGTTCTATAAAACTAGTTCATTCGCCAACAGCCGCCATTATGTATCGTATTGTGTCGCAAGGAAGTTCTTCTAAGAAATGGTTAATTGTGCATTATCCTCATGCAAAAAGCGATCTGCCACTTCAAATTTTCGAAACCATTGTGTTTCCTATCACTTGTAAATATAAATTATACATTAAAATATTTTTAATTAAGTACAATGTCGAAGTAATCGTTATTGACGTAACGATAGATAAAATACATTGGTACGTAGGTAGCGCTAAAGTAGTACAGGGGTAGGATTTGCATAGTGCTGGGACAACGCGAATGAATGATTTGCCAATTAAATGATTTTTCAGTCAATAGGTTCAGTAACCAGTTTTTTGTGTATGTATCTGGACAAGTCAGCTTGAAATAAAAAAAAATAACTATAAACAGCTTATAACAAATTAGAGGATTCTATAAAGGATAATGCTTGGAAACATACTGGTCCTGCTCCACAGGACAATGTAGGTAGTGTCCAGATTAAATCAAACTGGTTGCTTAGTAAATTAGGTAATAAATAATTTATTATGTTGTACCATACTACATATTTTAACATTTTGGAATAACTTTACCTCTCACATTGATTGATTTATTATTATTAACTTTTAGAATGTTTGTAAATATGTGAGCACGTTCAAAAGTGCCTTTCTTGTGCCTTTTAACTTTGACATCATTTAGCTTTGCAACACCGGACTGCAAAACAATAAAACCGACGTGTAAAACTGTCATTCATAACAAAATAATAAAAGTACATCTGATTGATTGTCTTATTCTATTATTTACTAGCTTCCCTCCGTGGCTTCGCCCGCAAAATATGCCGACAAATTATACACCTTCAACATAAACCTTCCTCTTGAATCACTCTATCTATTACAAAAACCCGCATCAAAATCCGTTGCGTAGTTTTAAAGATTTAAGCATACATAGGGATATAGGGACAGAGAAAGCGACTTTGTTTTATACTATGTATTGATATTGTCCCCTTTCTAAATTTTTGACACGTGTATATAAATGAAAGCCCGTTTTAAAGAATGGGGTATGAATTCCGAATTGCTGACCCTAAATGCAGAATGATATGCAATCAATATAATATTATTGAGAAATAAGAAAAAAAATCGACTATAAAAATACACTATGTAAATACAATCGTTCTTTTTCTATAGCACTATAAATTGTTTTGTGATTACTGGCGGCTACCTACGTAGTTTCGCAGGCACTAATCATTAAACGTATTTTTTCCAAGAAAAGAAAACAGAACTTTTTATTCGTTCATTCATGAAATGAAATACCACTCATTCCTTGTGCCTCAACACTAGTAGTTTGTGTTTGTTGTCGTAGGACAATTGCATAGATACGCACAATTTGTCAATGTGTATGTGTTTTTTTACTGTGTGTCTATAATTTCTTTGTGAGCGTTTGTAGCAATAGGAAGCATGTCTCTGTGTGTGGTTGTCAAATTTAAGAAGTGTGCTGTATGTGTTTTCCTCGCCCCCCGCAAAAAGGTGCAGAAAAAGTTGTTCGATGATTCGCCGCTTGCCATCTCCATAGGTTAAATGCTCTAAGAGCACATATGCTCGCTCGGTAGTCAACGAAGCTGTCAAAGCTTCTATTTACCCTAGGTTAAATGCTCTAAGATTTACCCTCGTATTCCTACAACTGCACGTCGTTATTTAGGAAGTACCTGTATTAGCTTAAAAGCCATGAGCTCATGCGTAATATGCTGATGCAAAAAAATCTATCTGTCACACACTAATCAATTAATGCAGCAACTACATAATCTGTGGCAGCAAGCAATGTTGTTTCTTCAAATCGTGTTGCAATGCATGTAATAAATAATTAAGTATCGTGAAAAATACGCCTTGTTATAGTATTTTATATTTACAGCGTAGCGCTTATTTTTACCGCCATAGTCGTCAGTAAAAGACGTAAAAATGGATGACAATAACGTGGAGCAGACGCCAGCTTCACAAAGGCTAACAAATGAGGACTTTAGGAAGCTCCTCATGACTCCTAGGGCTACGCCCGGTGGCCCCGGCGGCTCACACCCCACGGGATCGGTGCGTGAAGCCATGGCCAACTCTGGGTAAGCTGTTTTTCTATCCACATTGTTGGCCTTCTTGGGGGAGGTATCTCTTAGAGGATTGAATGCTAGTTGAAAACTAAACCGCTTCTGTAGCCTTGGGATGAATTTAATCATGACTGGCTCTTTATCATGGATATTCCAGTCATTAAATGAAAAATTAGCCTGTGGTGTCTAGTTTCAGTGATATTTTATGTCATGCATATTCTAAAGATATCTATTTCCACAAATCAAACAGAACAATACCATTTCATCTTAAACTTTTAGATCAATGCCACCGCCTGCCGAAAACAAAGGTGAACTACGTAGAAAAAAGAAATCTTACTACGCAGCGCTCAAGAAGCAGGAGGACAATAAACTGGCTGAATTAGCGGAGAAGTACAGGGACCGAGCTCGTGAGAGACGAGACGGTACTAACGAATTGGGGCCCATGGACCCCACGAGCAATACTAGTAGTGCATACAGGTGAATGTTGGATTTAGCCCTATTTTTGTTCATTCCGAGACTACGTTGAATAGCCCTTAATGTTTAACAGTGAATATCTTTATGGTTTAATCTATGTTCCAAAAGTATTTTGGCTTGCTTCCCCTCACAGAGAGTAGGCCTGTGTCCCAGCAGTGGGGACATTATAGGCTGATTATACATTTGCGTATTAAAATAATAGTTGTAGTTAAAAGTGGACAGTTATAAAGTTGAAACCTACTCTACTCTAACTACAGCTTTATGTGGTTCTCTTGTGTAATTCTCTTTAGTGACTCTTGTGTGTAAGAATTTATGCTGAATAGGCTTTGTTTACATTGTCATCAAGAGTTTTGGAACTGATTATAGGCTTCAGGGCTTAGGCTTATAGGCTCATAGCTTGATAATCTGTAGAATATGTCTGGAATAACTAAACAAGTCTTTGTAAAATTTGCAACCTTTTCATTAATGTATCTGGAAGATATTTTTGTTTTGTTTTTTTTTGCAATGATTTATAAATCTATGCTAAGTTATTTATTAATTTCTCTGACTGAGCAATGACTTTTATTCTTAAGTTTTGTATCAACTTATAGACCGCTTAGTTTTGTATAAATTGTAAAAACATGCAACTTAAAAAAAATACAAGAAACGAACATAGTTTCGGAACATAGCCGGCTATACGAGCTCAGAAGCATTTGTCATATTAATCCGACTGGAGATGGCAATAGGTTAAAAATTTTCAACACATTATAATTTTTGCTTTACAGAGCTGTAGCACCAGATGTGAAATCAGGAATGGATGCCAAAGAAAGAAGAAGACAGCTAATCCAGGTTTGTAAAATTAATTTCAATCTGCGACATTGTTCTTGAGAAATTATCTGTATTAACATAGAATATAATCTTTTAGCTGTGCATACTACTTTATTTTGGCTTAGCATCCTTTCTGACATGTTAAATTTTGTGTGATTTTTCTATCTGCCATTCAAAATTTCAGGCATGTTACTACATTTTGTTAGAAAACTATTTTTTTTAAAGTTTAACCAACTAATATGTGTTTGTATACGACATTGAACAACTACCTTTCGGGGTGGACACGAGTTTTGTTACACCCTGTATAGTAAAGAGGGTATTCTATTCTACTTTATTGTTTTTGTGCTAATTAGCACTTCAGAAATTTACTGTCAGAAGGGAATAAAATTAAAAACAAAAAAACCCAGAACAAGGTCCTTAAGATCTCTTGTTATAAACAGCATTTTTTTTTATTTTTTTTTTATTTAGCCTACACTGTCCCCCTGCTGATCAAAGGCCTCCCCCAAATCCTTCCAGACATCTTTCTCTTGAGACACAAGTAACAGCATTATGTAATCTGTACACGCGCAAGCGTACCACGCGCGAGATGTGTACCGGGACGGGAAGAACATCTGAGTCGCGTGCTAAGGCCGCGCGGCCAACCTATAAATTGTAATCCAATAATGTCAAGCTGGAATTATATTATTTTATTATAACGTCCACCCGTTTCATTTATCACACATAATCCATATATTATATTTATTTACAGGAATCCAAATACCTCGGTGGTGACATGGAACATACCCATTTAGTAAAAGGTCTTGACTATGCATTGCTACAAAAGGTAAGATAATCAACCTCTTTTCTTTTTACCTAGTTAGTACCAGGTGTTTTTTGAGGCGGAGAACTTTAAATCGAATTAAGACACAAAATTTGGATGAAATCCAAAGGGGTTTGGGTAAAGTTGGCGTCGTTTTGAAGTTGAGCGGCCAGTAATGAAATTTGTACATTCTTATAGAACAGAATAAAGCGATCAAAAGTTATTATAGGCACATTTATCTAAACCATATCGGAACGGCGATATTTGGGTTTTTATAGCTCATTAAAATCGAACAAGTTATTGAAGTATTTTGCACTCTTTTATGTTTCTGCCTTATTTTCTTAAGAAATTCAAATGAAATAAACCAAATACAATGACTTAGACAAAATGGTTATGGTATATGAAGAGACTAAATCTGATGGAATCATTCTCTCAGAGATCTTTAAGAGTCGTGTGATCCCTTCCATTGGTTCTTTAATGAGAACGATGCCCTAATATTAGATAGTGGATTTTGAGACTGTTCTATTAGATATGAAGTTCCTGGGCTGGTTGAATTTCCAATTTTAAGTGCTGATGATTTAATCTTTTACGCACTTGGAACGTACCAAGTACAACAAGCTCGCAGCGACTACGGAGAACATGTAAAAGGTGATGGTTCAATATCCAATACTGAAGGCACACTGACGGACGATCGTAAAACAGTAAAAATAATCTCTATTATCAACCTTCTAAAACCACAAATAAGATATCTTATACAGAACAATAATTAAAGTACTTAAACTGATGACATTTTCAAAATGTTCAAATACAAATATCTTAGCTCCGATATTACTTAGGACGAGAATAATTGGCTATAATGCGTAGTTAACACAGCTCAATAATGTGTTATAAAAATTATTTGTGGCTGCTGAAAAAAAAAATGACGCCACCACTCCATACAAAGTGACTCAAACCCCTTTGTGTCTTAATTCTCCGCGGCTAGCGCGGCTTTTTGACCTAGAAATTATGTGTATAATCTACCAGTACATAATAAATATCCCACAAAAAAACAGGTTCAAATTAAAATAGCTAGCGAAACTGCACAGGAGTGATGAGTAATGATATCTAATGATAAAACGCAGTTTTCTTAACTCATAATTACAACCAGTCCTTTGACTTTTTTTTTTGTTTTGATTGTAGTTAGATATCGTCCATCTAATCCACCATGTCTGCAAAGTTTTAGAAGAACTAACTTACTAATAAACGTATTATATCAGGTGAATAGTTGTGAAATGTTAACACACTGATATCTCTCTTTTAGTCGTCAGAAATTTTACTTTTGAAAGAAGACGACCAAGCATTGTTTAACTATACAAGCGCTTTACAACACTAAATTAAATTAGAATTTTATTTGACAGATACAAATAACGTTTGGTTTTAATAGTAAGGATAAACACAGATTAAATTATAATCATTTTACTTTATGCTTCGCCCAATATTTGCTTTTGATGGCCATTGTCACATATACGTGGCAAGCAAGCGCATGCCCTGTACGCCAACGACACAAATATGTGACAATGGCAATAACACTATAACACGAAATAAACAATCAAATCATTACTTATGTGTGTGTTTATATAGATATCTTAAAAGTTTAAGCTGTCGTACGTATTAAATGGCATGAAACAAATTAAAAGACACCATGGATATTGGGGAATTCATGGTAACAAGTAGAAATAAATTTGTAGCTTGGCGTGGAGGGCACGCGCGTGCCTTTATGCTCTGGGGTTGAAAAGGTTAAAAAAAAAAAGTTTTTATAAGACATGTGAATTGGCTCAGTAAGTATGTTATACATCCGCTGTGTACAGGTTCGGTCGGAGATTCAGACCCGGGAACAAGAGCAGGAGGCCGAGATGGAGCGCTTGGTCACTGCCCCCATCGAACCTGTCAAGGAGAAGGTGAAGGAAATACCCGTCGTGAGTACTGATTCTACTTACATTCATATCCATGGTAAAATCATAAATGCTAAAGTAACGCTGCCTTTTTTTTTTGAGGGCGAGACATCATCAAGTGACCCCGCTCTGGGTGGAGCGGAAGGGAGTCTCAGACTCGTAATTTTATTTATTTGTATAGAAATTGAATTACAAAATACATGCGCACGGGCAATGGCTATTCACAAATAATCTTCGAGTTGTAGAACCATAAATTCAACGATAACCAAAGTTGAAATTCCGCTGCAATCAAAATTTATTAACGATTTTTTTAAGTTCTTTTCCTAATTAAATAAAATTGTTATAAGCAGGAAGAAGAGATGCAGTTCGATACGACGGTAGCTAAGAACATCTACAACATGATACAGGAACAGAAGTAAGCGACTTTTAAATAAAAAGTTAAATAAAAAAAAATGTTAGGGCATACAAGGCCTTTAGTTAAAAGAGAGTTGATGGTTCAAATGATTATAATTCTGTAAATACATACTTTATATTTTGAATGTGCGCCTGTTATAAATAAAGATTATTAATTATTATTATATTATACTATACTCTTTGGTTCTATTTGGTTTTGGGAAACTACTTTTTGGTAAGGCGGGGGTGCCTAGAACCATTATTCAATTGATTGTACTCTATGGTTATTTGACCTCTTATATGTCGTATGAACCCTATAAGTTCATAAGAAAATTTCTCTCGAAACGACAATAAATATAACCGTAAAAATCGTTGCGCTCTCATAAGCAAACGGCTTCTAATAGGCGAACATCTAACGGGTTTAACCATAGAGTATAGTATAATCTAAAAGTAATTATATTTTGACAGAAGGATTTCCTTGTCTATCAGTATACTACCAACTTAATACTACCAACTTAACCGAAACACTTAAAAGTATCCTCAACAAAATAACAACTTGGATGACAGAACATAACCTCGAGCTAAATTTCAATAAAACTAAAATCATGTCCTTCCATCCACGTCAGAAAACCCCTTTAGACATAACATTTATTTACAACGGCACAAAACTAGAAACAGTAAAAGAATTCAACCTACTCGGCTTATCCATAGATACAAATTTAAATTGGAAATCGCATGTTCAAAAAATTAGGTCAAAATTGTCAAAATTTGCTTATGCCCTCCGCGAAATTAAAAAAACCACAAATCTCTCCACTGCTCTAGTTACGTATTATGCCTATGCATACGCATGGTTAAACTACGGCGTAATATTATGGGGAAACAGTACAGACGCACCAACACTTTTCACACTACAAAAACGACTGATTAGAATACTAGCCAACATAGATGACACAGACAGCTGCAAACCCCATTTCCAGGAACATAAACTTTTAACCCTTCCTTGTATTTACATCTTGGATATGTGCAAGTTTGTTAGGAATAACCAAAAACTCTTCACTACACGCGAACAGATACAAACTAAATACACACTACGACACAAAAATAGACTAAACCTACCAGGCTCTAAGCTGAAAATACACTCCACAAGCACTTTAGTAATGTGAGTTAAAATATATAATAAACTACCTGACGCAATTAAAAATGAAGAAAAATTTAATATCTTTATAAATAAACTAAAACAACTTCTAATCCGTAAATGTTATTATAATGTAAATGAATATTTAAATGATAAATTAAATAAATAAACATTAATACCAATAATAAAAAAATAAATAATAATATATAAAACCAATAATAATAATATATAGTTTAAATGAATATTAGTATATAAATCCATATGAGCAGTAAAATTATATGTATACAATTATTTATAAGCACTCACATGAACACAAATCTTAAAATACATATAAATACATAATAAATAGATATTATCTACCTACCTACACAAAACAAAAGAGTAGATTAATACCTATTGAAATTGTAAAAATGTATAATAGCCCTCTTCCTATTTATTGTTTTTGTTATGCCTGACAGGGCCCACAATGCTCTAAAACTAAATGTATCTACCACCTAAGTTCACATTGTGGAATGCAAATAAACGTATTGAGTATATGAATACTGTTTTGTAGGTCCATAAAGATTTTTTTCTCAGCATTTAACTGTTCTAATCACTAAAACTCTCCACAGAAACAAAAAAATCCTCCGCAGCGAGATGTTCGCTCCCGGCCGCATGGCGTACGTAGTGGAACTGGATGATGAAGGGACCATAGACAGCGATATCCCCACCACGCTGACCAGAAGCAAGGCAGACGTGCCCGAGATGGACGAACGAAGCTCCGCATCCAGCGCCAATGACGTGGTGCTGGATAAACTGGCGCAGATCTTCTCCTATCTGAGGCACGGACGCCATCGGAAGCTGAAGAAGACTAAGGTAAGCTCATTTCAATATAATATAATATAATATGATATAATACCCCTGGACTGAGGAGCTCGTAGCTAAGTACTAACAGCCGCACAGGTCGATCCACCAGGTTAAGCTACGCTTACTGGGGTTGGCCGTGGATAGGTGACCATCTTTACATACCGAGACTCCTCCGTGCCTCGGAAAGCACGTTAAGCCGTTGGTCCCGGCTGTCATTTGTGCATCGTTGACAGCCGTTACGGGTCGTCAGAAGCCCGAAAATCTGACAGCCAGTCTTACCAAGGGGTATCGTAATGCCCAGTTACTGGGTTGTGGAGGTCAGATAGGCAGTCGCTCCATGTAAAATACTGGTATTCAGCTGCATCCGGTTAGACTGGAAGCCGACCCCAACATAATTGGGAAAAGGCTAGGCAGATGATAATATCCCTGGACTTTTCACGGAATGCCATATAGTCCCAAGCTAAGCAATCTAATGCTTGTGTTATGGTAACGAGATGGCTGATAAACTACTTATATACATTTTTTTTTTTGTAAATACATACATATTATAGATAGAAAAACACTCAGACTCGTAACAAATACTTGCAGGTCGTACAAATATTTGTTCCGTGCGGGAATCGAACCCGCGACATAGTGCGCAGCAGTCAATCGCTCAACCACTGCGCCAACCGTGTCGTCATATTAGAGATACACAGTATAAGCACTTTTTGAATTTGGAAGGGTAGTCAATAACGTTTGAACTGTCAAACGCGGAATTTGTATGTGATTTGTATAAAATATAACAATGTGACGTCACAGAATTTTTAGAATCAAATGGAATACTTATTAGCATTAAATGCAATTTAACAATTATATCTTCGCTTTATATTTAATTTCTGTACGGTGATGGATTTTTTTCATGACAAGCAGGCTTTTTTCCGTGTGATTTCATATTGTATTTTTGATCGATTCAAATAGTCAATTGTCAAAGGAGTCGGTGGTTGAGAAAGTTGAAACTAGCCTATTCCAATTTTCAGTTATATACCCCACGTTTTTCTACAGTAAAATCATATTTTTTAATGTATTGAAAATTATTTTCTACATTTTAGTTTGTTTGCTATTTTTAAACTATTACTTACTAGCATCTGCCCGCGGCTTCGCCCGCGTGTATGACGGAAATTGCATGTTATTATACACATAAACCTTCCTCTTGAATCACTATCTATTAAAAAAAACCGCATCAAAATCCGTTGCGTAGTTTTAAAGATTTAAGCATACATAGGGATATAGGGATAGAGAAAGCGACTTGGTTTTATACTATGTAGTGATATGTAGTGATGTGCCTATTGAAATGTGAAATAAATGCTTTGACATTTACTTTGACTTCTGGGCGAAGGCCTCTCCCTGCTACTGCCAGTGCTAGTTGGACACAAGTGTTGTTACACCCTGTATAGTATACTCAATAAATTTAAATATTCTAATTCCTATTTTAATTTGTTCACAGGAAAAACAAACGGAGAAAGGTCGCGTAGACGACTCGATCTATGACGGAATTGGCGAGTACAACGCGGCCGAGCGACAAGAGAGGCACGAGGAGCGGCCGCGAGCGGGCGGGTACTTCGACAAGCCGGTCGATGATGAGAAGGAAGGTAAGACAGGGTCGCTGGTTGATGGTGATTACTGATCTATTGTGATCGCCACCTACTACAAATCTCTTTTAAGTCCTGCCAAACAATTGCAGGAGTGTGCTGGTATGCTCAAGACGTTTTACACACACAGACACATAGACACACACACATACACAGACTCACATACACTCTCTCACTTACTCACACACACACAAACACTTACTCACTCATTCACTCACTCTTTCACTCACTGACACTTACTCACATTCACTAACACACTCACTCATTGACTCGCTCTATGACTCACTCTCTCACACATTCAAACACACCCGCAAACACACTCACTCACACACTCACTTACTCATTCGCTAACTTACTCGCACTCATATTCACTAACACACTCACTCACACACTCACTGACACTCACTCACTCACACACTCACTCAATCACACACTCACTTACACACTCACTCTATCACTCACTGGCTCACGCACTCACTCACACACACACACTGACTCACTCACACACTCACTCTATCACTCACTCACTCACACACTCACTCACTTCACTCTATTACTCACTCACACCCTCACTCTATCACTCACTCGCTCACGCACTCACTCACACACACATACTCACTCACTCACACACTCACTCTATCACTCACACATTCACTCTATCGCTCACTCACTCACACACTCACTATCACTCACTCGCTCAAGCACTCGCTCACTCTATCATTCGCTTGCTCACTCATTCACTCACTCTCTCACACACTCACAAACTTTCGCTTTTCGAAATTATACGACTGACGAGTCGATGGACACCCCATGTACCAAGTCCCTTCCTTCAAAGCATAAAGAATTCCACATACAAAGCTACATTGTATAGGTAGGTACGCGTGAAAAATATAATCCTGTCGCGCAATCGGTGATTATTTTATGTAAAGAAGGTGACATTTTTACAGAATAGATGAGTTGGTTTCGTCCTGATGTATTTTTGTGTGTGTACGTTTGAACATGCTGTGTCTCCCAGTGGAGCCGCTGGGAGCACGGCGCGGGGCGGCGGAGCGGTCGCGTCGCTCGGCGGCGCTGCTGTCGCGCCTGGCCGCCGAGCCGCAGGGCTACGCCGAGTGCTACCCGGGGCTGCGCGAGATGGACGACGCCATCGACGACTCGGACGACGAGGTGGACTACACCAAGATGGACGCTGGCAACAAGAAGGGGCCCATAGGTACGCGACAAACATGATACCAAAAATATTTTTGTTTTTTTTTCGCAGTTTCAATGATGATCTGTCCGTTGAGAACTTTATGCGGCCTGCCCAAAAGTCCTTTCTTACCGTTGAGCTCCTTAAGTTTCCAGTTGAGCTACACGATTGCTAACAAATACGTGCACTGACCGAAAAAGTCCACTTAATCTGTGTAATTCTTTCCTCAAAAGACGATTTCGAACACCAACCATGGTGAACAAAAACATGGTCTTTACAACTTCACATAATCTGACCAAAATTATAGCTAGAATTTAAAAGAGACTGTGACCCAGAATTTTTGTCGGCATTTCTTCTCATAGTCAGATAGAAAACGCTGGACTCATCTAGTTTCTAAAGTATGATTGACATGCACAAGTATTTGTTTAAACCTACTTACAGGAATAAAATTATTTTTGTAATATAAAATAAGTCTAAAAGAATTTTTATAATTTTAATATTTAAATACGAATATTTATCGACCAGGTCGCTGGGACTTCGACACACAAGAAGAGTACTCAGCATACATGAGTAGCAAGGAGGCGCTGCCTAAGGCCGCCTTCCAGTACGGCGTGAAGACACAAGACGGTCGCAAGACACGCAAGACTAAGGACAAGAGCGAGAAGGCAGAGCTGGATAGGGAGTGGCAGCAGGTATAGTACTGCAGGGCAAAGGCCATCATCTTCCCTCCTTCCATGTTGGGGGCGATTACATAACGCAATTTTTGAAGATTTATGACCTCCCTCCGCCCCTTGTGACGCACTGTAACGTTTTCCTGTACCCCCCCCCCCCTCTCTAAACGTTACGTAACACTCAAGTGACCATTTTTACCCTAAAGTCGCAAAAAGTTATGTTATAGTTTTCATCCTTGGTATACTTTTAATTGCCTTTGCGGTAATAATACTAAATAAAACAAGAGATTTTAATTCCCAGACTATACAATCGAGGGATTCCCAGTAAAACGTAAATGAAAGGGGTGGCCAATGTAGGAGTTTTTATTCCCTAATTTTTTATTTAAAAAATAACAATGTTACGTAACGTGTTGTAAGAAAGACCCCCTCCCGCCCCTGTAACGCATCGTAACGTTTTACGAGCCCCCCCCTCCCCCCAAATTGCGTTACGTAATACTTGAACGCCCCCATTTCCCTATCTACTGCTTTTTATGGTGAATCTTTATAGGTCGAGTTCGTCCCGCCGACACCTCATGGGTTAAAAGAAAATTTATGTAATATTTTTTTTATTACAGATCCAAAACATAATTCAGAAACGCAAGGCGCCACAGCCTACACCTGAGGAGCCTTCCTACAAATCGGCCAAATACTAGCATTCGCCCGCGGAGCCTCCTAGGATATCTCGCTAGTAGGCAGGTGTACACTGCATACCTACAAGACTTTACAACGGTGGTGCACTTAAGCCTGGACCTATTATTGGCCACGAAAATATTACTTCGCTTGGTACTACAATGACACTTAAATACTTCCACCCAATTCCCAAAAGGCCAATCTTGAGTTTGACACATGACCTGTTAAACTGACGTTTAGTTGTTGTTATTCGCCATAGACAGAGTATACAGGGTGCACGTCAAGTAGCCAGCACATCAAGTAACCACAAACTGTCAAATTTTGTCAATCGAGTTTGAACTTAATAGTCAACGTTTTAAGGTTAGAAATCATTTGGAGAAATTTGACAGTTTGGTATAATTTGAAGCGCTGGTGACTGTACGACAGTAAATGAAAACACTGTCGATACTAAAGCAAAGTATTTTGTAACCATCAAATAACTAAGTCTTAACATAGTAATTAAAAAGAAAACAATCTTAAGTAGTAGTGATGGGTCGACTATGGGTTTTGCCAATCACCTGAATCAGCCGGCTATATTTCAGCAACCGAAAGAACGCGTTCCTGACACCTGTCAATTGACTATTTGAAACGGTCAAAAATAAAATATGAAATCACATAGATTAAAGACCGCTCGTCTTAAAAACTTCCATCACGGTTCATAAATTAAATATTATGCGAAGATACAATTGTAAAATAGCGTTTAATACTAATAAGTATTGCATTTGATTCTAAAAATCTGTGACGTCACAATGTTATATTTCATACAAATCACGTACAAATTCCGCGTTTTGACCATTCATAAAAAGTAACGTTATTGACTACCCTTTCAAATACCCAATTGGACACAATCAGGGACTAAGAAGGTTTAAACTCGCAAAACACGTATTTTGTATTCAACTGACAGATGTCAGGAGTATATTCTCTCATCGGTCGGAGAGCAACAGCTGTAAAGACGAATTGGATATTAAGTATTTGATTGATTTATTGCTCATAGACTGGAAACGTCAACGAGTTACATATACGAAGTTTAATTTATTGTCGTATTGAAGTCAACACCCTGTATAGCGTACTCTTAGGTCAGAGATAAACAACCTTTTTGAGTCCTATAAAAAATAATGCTATTGTATACTGATCTGATGGTACAGGATCGAAAAAGGAACATGCAAATTAAGTATAGATTTTCAATTTAATATTGAAAGAAAATGTTACCAAAGGTTGAGTATCTCTGACTTAGCCTAAATAAATGCTAAGATAGCCTTAAAACGTTTGTTTTTAAAGAATTTCATAATTTACCATTTTTTAAAACAGCAACTTAAAATGAAATGATATATTTTGAAAAATTAATAACTAAAATATAATATTTTAGTTATACGTTCTTTTAAAGGTTATTTTAAAAATAACCTTACAAATTTTTGATTCTGAGTACAGTCACACGGGGTGAATAGGGACGCAGGGGTGAATCGGGACGAAACTAAATTGATTTTAACATTGAAATATATATTATATACAAGCTCCCGCCCGCGGCTTCGCCCGCACAATATGTCGACAAATTATACACATAAACCTTCCTCTTGAATCACTCTATCCATTAAAAAAACCGCATCAAAATCCGTTGCGTGGTTTTAAAGATTTAAGCATACATAGGGATATAGGGACAGAGAAAGCGACTTTGTTTTATACTATGTAGTGATTATTTCATTCGTGGCCAAAAAAGACCTGCAATTTGTTTACTATATTATAATTGACAACTAACGGTCCTTGTTGACCACAAACTATATTATTTAAATATTAAAAGCCCTTTTAAAGTTTCGTCCCGATTCACCCCTGCGTCCGTATTTACCCCGTTTACGGTAGTTTCAATGTATCTTATAACTTCATCATCTCGCCTAATTTCCTCATTGGGGAGGCAGAGATGTACAGTAAACCCTCGTTTCGATAAGCTTAGTCATAAGTAGTGTATACTTAATAATGTTGCGTTTGCGCAAGTAATTATACACTTTTTGTAAGTGATGAAGTGTTATGTAAATAGACAATTTAATTATAAAATATAAAGTGTTAACGTCGTACGAAGGTTTTATTTTAATTTTTAAGTTACAATCCTTTTGTATACTACAGGGGTGGGCAACCTTTTTGCGTCAGCCAAAAAGGTGTGGGAAATTCAGGAGCCCAGAATAAAAAAATGCGTTTTGTTGCGAGTTGCAATTTAAAATGCAAATTGCAGTCGGGACCGACAGCTTAACGTGCTTTCCGAGGCACGGAGGAGCTTCGGTATGTAAAGATGGACTTAGATATATCTTAACGTTAGTTGATGCAGGAGATACGCACGCGCGTGCCCTCCACGCCAAGCCACAAATTTATTTCTTCTTGTTATCATGAATTTCCCAATATCCATGGTGTCTTTTAATTTGTTTCATGTCATTAAATACGTACGAGAGCTTAAATTTTTAAGATATCTATATAAACACACAGAAGTAATTATTTAATTGTTTGTGTTATAGTGTACCCGCATTGCCACATACTTGTGACGTTGGCGTACAGGGCATGCGTTTGTCACGTTCAACAGGTTACCACATGGGTATTTTGTTAGTGGCATTTCGCCGCAGACGGCATACCCGATCAATATGTAATGAGCCTTCCTTACATCACATACTGATCGTTTATTGCTTTTTATTAAATAACCATTTATAAGTCATCACGTCAACCTATTGTTTTGATCACTTATTATTCCGCGCAAGTCAATATAGAATCTGTGGGAATCGAATTGTAATGCTCAGTTGATTACAGGCACATTGACATTTTGCTATGCGTCTGCGCAAGAGAAATAGCTAGCTGGTGATGGTTGCGGAAAAAATCTGGAATTATCATCGTTTTAAACAACAAAACGGAGTTAAACGAGATGCTTCTTAGGGACTGCAACCTTGAGTCGCCATATGGCGTCGTATTGTCTTGTTTTCCATAAAATAATTTGTACTATTATAGTTTTCCATAATGGTTCCCCCTAAAAACTAATTCGGGTCATATTACTCGGCACAAACTAGTTCGGGTCAAACTTCTCGGCACATACTAGTTCGGGTCAAACTACTCGGCACATACTAGTTCGGGTCAAACTACTCGGCACATACTAGTTCGGGTCAAACTACTCGGTACATACTAGTTCAGGTCAAACTACTCGGCACATACTAGATCGGGTCACACTACTCGGCACAGACTTGTTCGGGTCAAACTACTCGGCACATACTAGTTCGGGTCAAACTACTCGGCACAAATTAGTTCGGGTGTCACAACTCGGCACAAACTAGTTCGGGTCAAACTACTCGGCACAAACTAGTTCAGGTCAAACGACTCAGCACAAACTAGTTCGGGTCAAACTACTTCGGCACAAACTACTCGGCACAGAATTGTTCGGGTCAAACTACTCGGCACATACTAGTTCAGGTCAAACGACTCAGCACAAACTAGTTCGGGTCAAACTACTCGGCACAAACGTGTTCGGGTCAAACTACTCGGCACATACTAGTTCGGGTCAAACTACTCGGCACAGACTAGTTCGGGTCAAATTACTTGGTAGTTTGCTAACGCGCGTTCTCATAATCTCGTTCGTAGATTCCAAGGATGAGAATACGAGATGACCCCTCCCTCTCTGGGTGGAGCGGAAGGGAGTGTAATACTCTTACTGACTAAAACCCATCCATGTTTTTCCTTAGCCCTTTATGTTCCGGGGTAGCGGTAACCTTTTCGGACAATCCCGCTTTAGCTCTTGGTTCACGTAAGTTTTAATATTCTTTTAGAATTATGACAGTGACACCTTTTGAACGGTTTTAGGTGTGTTGATCGCGTTTAGTTTCATTCATGAAATCCGCCCGAAGTGGTTTATTTTTATAATCGCATGAGGGGCTCATGGTTAAGTAATAACAGCTGCTCAGATCGACCCATCAGGTTTAGCTACGCTTGCCGGGGTTGGTCTGTGGATGGATGACCATATTTATACAGTGTGTTAGGTTAAACGAGGGACATACTTTCAGGTTGTATAGTACTCATGGAAATCAACAACTTTATCCGTGGGACCGACTCTGAAATATGAAAAAAAAAATCAGCTGTTCCATACATTTGACGAATTACGCGACCATAACTGATTACTGAATAGTCAGTGTTGTTCATTTTCATGAGTATAGGACCCCCTGAAAGTATGTCCCTTGTTTAACCTAACACACTATTTATTATATGCTGACTTGACCGTGTGACTTTACCGTGCCTCGGAAAGTACGTTAAGCCGTTGGTGCCGGCTGTCATTCGTGGACCTTTAGCAGTCGCTATGGTTATTCAGAAGCCCGAAAGTCTGGCAGCCAGTCTTACCAAGGGGTAACGTATTACCCAGTTTGTGACTGGGTTGTGGAGGTCAGATAGGCAGTCGCTCCATGTAAAATACTGGTATTCAGCTGCATCCGGTTAGACTGGAAGCGGTCCCCAATATAGTTGGGAAAAGGCTAGGCAGATTGATTTAGTTGGCTAGTCTTGGTGTAAATGGACATCATTTTGTAATAACGGAGGGTGGACCGTCTTTTAAAATAAATGTTTGTTGGAGTTTCTTTTAGGAGACACAAATACCTAGATACTCATCCTTTACATGTCATTTCTATGGCACCTTGTATAATACCGTCAACACCCACGACTTTCTAGGGATGCCCCTTTCTTAACCCACATAGACTTCAGCTTGCAACATAATACAAAAACCTATAGCTTATTTTTAATGAGACCTACGAATTCCAAGATATAGGAATTTTTCCTAACCTTGTTGTTTCCATAAAAACAAGTTTCTAATTAATCAAGAACAAAAAAGAATTTTAATAACTACGTGTGATCCTAATTGCACACATAATAAAGAGATAACGTCATTGTTCTACACAAGTTGGTAATATGTGCATACTACACTGTTTGCAGACGTTCACACACGAAATATTTCGACTGCGACCTATTAGCGAAGTAAAGAAACGTTAGCCAAACAATGACCCAATTAAGGCGCAATGGAAAACTGGTACCGACTACAATTTGTTATTCACAACAAACGGACGTCCACAGAGAACGTATCCGCTGGGATATATCTGAATATCGATCGACCTTCAGATTTCACTGTAACAGGACAAAAGTGTGGCATTCCGTCACGTCGCGGCTGATGACGTGGAGAGAAACGCGGCCAAATTCGCGACGATTCGTTTGACACAATGCCGGTTCATCGGCACTCATGTACCTACCCGTACCCGTCCGTAGAGCCGTCTCCGCAGGTGCGTGCGCGCAGGTACGGCCTGCCCCCCGGCGGCGCGCCCCGCGAGCCCGCGCCCCCACGCGCGCCATCTTGAATTCCGCTCACTCAGACCCGCGCCCGCCTCGCGGCCAGCACGTACACCTCCGCGAGCGCCCGATCCGCGACATATTTGTGTTTTCAAAGTGATTCAGTGTCATGTTGTGATAGTGCAGTGACGAAATGGAGTCGACGCCGATATGTCGGTGCCGCGTGCTCTACCTCGGCTCCGCAGTGCCGCAGCAGAGCAAGGATGGACTGCAAGGCATCCAGGAACCGCTGCGCGAGTTGTATCCGGAAAAGGGAGCGACGAGCGGCGGCATCGACTCGTGGCTGTCGGTGTGGTCCAACGGCATCCTGCTCGAGAACATCGACGAGAGCGGCTCGCGGGTGGCGCGCTTCTTCCCGATCTCGAGCCTGCACTACTGCGCCGCCGTGCGCCGGGTCACGGTGGAGGGCGCGCCGCGGTTCCTGCCGCTGGACTCGCCCTTCGCCCGCGCGCCGGCGCCGCGCCGCCCGCCGCTGTTCGCGGCCGTGCTGCGCCGCACGCAGGGCATCAAGGTGCTGGAGTGCCACGCGTTCATCTGCCGGCGCGAGGCCGCGGCCAACGCGCTCGTGCGCTGCTGCTTCCACGCGTACGCGGAC
Organism: Hyppa rectilinea; assembly: GCA_951799385.1. Taxonomy (NCBI): domain Eukaryota; kingdom Metazoa; phylum Arthropoda; class Insecta; order Lepidoptera; family Noctuidae; genus Hyppa; species Hyppa rectilinea. The sequence continues at coordinate 16,083,955 of OX637321.1, read as the reverse complement.
AGCTCGTACGCCAAGCGGCTGGAGGCGGAGCGCGCGCCCTCGCACCTGCCTCCCGACCAGGACGAGGAGCTCGAGGTGTACGATGGAGACGAGAACCACAAGGTGTGGGTTGGAGAGACCGAGCGCGACGACGCTAGCGACGACATACCGCACCCGGCGCGCGCACCGCGCCCGCGACAAATAGCGCGGCCAGCCTCCGTCCCGCCGCCACCACCACCGCCTGAAGAGCCGAAAAAGAAGACTGCTACTGCAAAGAAAACGAAAAAGAGGTCTTCGGCATCAGCTGATGAGTTGTACGCTGGACCGGCGCCAGTGATGAACGGGCGGTCTTTGGGGCGCGCGCCTCCGGCCTGGGCAGCCGCGCATCCCATGGTACTGGTGGCCCACCCGGCGGCAACGCTGCCCCACGCGCGCCCTGCCACGCTGGGCCATCGCGGGCGCGTACCGGCAGCGCTGGCTGCGGGGCCCTTCCCGCCGGGTCCACCGGGCCCCGGCCGGGGTCGATTACAGTACGCCACAGTGGACCCACGGCGTTCGAAGCCTCCTCCCCCTCCGGCGATGAAGGCTGCCCAGAGTATGACTGGGCTGGAGGCCGTGGAGGACGCAGGGGGCATCTACAGGAAGAAGGGGCACTTGAACGAGCGCGCCTTCTCGTATAGCATCCGACAGGAGCACCGCAGCAGGTCGCACGGCTCTCTCGCCAACCTGAAGTTTGCAGCTCCACCCGAGGTGAGCTTTAGAAATATATTTTCTTATTCTAGCTATTATTTTTTTACAAACGGAAGACATAGGACTGTTTTTCAAGAGAGTTACGGACCGGGCGCTTCAAGGAAGGCACATTATGGTCCGCATTCCACGACAACCGGTACTATCAGTAGTCGGGACTCAAACCCAGGTGTTACGAGTAGCAAGTCTGATTTCCGGCATCTTTTCCATCATTCACAATGATTCTTTAACCCTGCGTTTATAAATATTCATCATGTGGTAATCGAGACCCATTAATTAGTAGGGTCAAGATAATATAATGTGCGGCTACGGCTTTCTCTATATAATTGAGTGGATTCGCTAACAAAGGGTCGGACTTCAGTCCCCGGAGTTATTACGTCATCGGTGTATGTATGTATGTGTATGTAATTATCGTGTCACGAGCGATTGCTTGCAAAATCACTTTTGTACATACATCGCCTATGAAATCGTTACTTGGCTGGTATTTCATATTTATTGCTAGTGTCAGGTGGCCTTATAAATTTTCAGTAAAGAAAGCGCAATTCGTACAAAATTGAAGAAAGAAAACATTATAAAAGAATATATTCAAGTCTAGGTTTCCAATACATAAGTAAAGGTAGTTTTTACAGTCATCATAATCGTATATCAAGGTGTCATTGAAACGACCTTCGAAGCAGTTATTAAACTGTTTTTCTAGAAGCCAACAATGCTATGATAAACAAAAATAATTGCCGATAAAAAGTGTGAGGTAGGTAACTATATTAATAATAAAAATAAAAATGATGATGATGACAATAAATATCTATATAAATGATTATGTGCGTTGAGAAAACCCATCAAAAATGTGCGTTTAAGCCTTAAAATCATTTCACAATTTCTTAATATCAAGCATGAGCATCAGCGTAGCTTTTTCAGGTCGGCTTCCAGTCTAACCGGATGCCGCTGATTACCAGTATCTACCGAGTTTCGTGAGATAGTTTGTATATTTTGCTTGACGATTATTTTTGTATTAAATATTATGTATTTGTATAAGTGCATCACCTTTCCTAATGACGAAACTATGATCAGATAATTAGTTTATGAGGAACCGGTATGTTAAAATGATGTTGTTACATAAACTTGTGCAGTTATTTCATTGATGAGTATTAACAAAATCTATCGGTCATGGCCAGTGAACAGCGTTCATAACCACGCTGTATTATACACGTATTTGCGTATTTTAATATCTTCTGGCATCGAAAATTGTCTTAGCGCTATATGGACAAATGGACAATGCAAATCTTTCCTAGAAGCTTGGCCCAAATTGAAACATGTTGCCCAAAGTTGAAACCAATGAAAAAAAAACACATGAAATATTGTTTGGGTTCATACTAAGACCTGCACATGCTTACTACTTAATCGATGTACATTATAGGTTAATTTAGGTAATGCAACATGTCATAAATACACGTTTTATGTTTATAAAGGCCATAAATAGCCAGAGTAACAAAAAAAATAATAACGATTTGTGTTCAAATAGATTAAGATCATTTGTAAACACCATTGAAACAAAATTTTTACTTAATAAAGACCTTGAAAAAAATCGTAGATCGTGTCGACAATAGTAACTTTAACTTTTTTTCTTTTACTTAGCCTACACTGACCCACTGCTGAGCAAAGCCCTCCCCCAATTCCTTCCAGACATCTTTCTCTTGAGCCACCTCGATCCATCCTTTGCGGTATGCGTCTAGGTCGTCTCGCCACCTCTTTCTGGGCCGTCCTCGACGGCTAGGACCATCCTCAGGCTTGTTGCGACTATTGCCCAGCGGTCACTATTTATCTAACAATATATAAAATATTATTATTAAGATGCGACCATAAGATTCCAGTGTTAATTTTATAGATATACAGTTTATAGTTTTACACTATAAATACTTTCTAACATATAAGGGTTACAGTTCATCATATGAATTAGATGCATGGTTAAACGCAAGGTGTATTGCACAATTTTTTTGTGAAATACTCGTGAGTCAAAGGTCGATACGTCACGCGATGTATAGGAACTTAATACAATGCAATATCATTATAATGTTGGTATACTGTTAGATAAATATTTAAGCTCGGTTGCGTTGAGCGCTAAAAATATTTAATAATAATAATAATTTATTTCAAGTACCAAGACTCAAAGTGTTAGTAACAATAAAATACTTAAAACTATGTTAGTAACACAAATAAATTACATAATCAACTTATCATCTAACATACCTGAATTGCGGTCTGTGAGCCGCCATCCAGTGATGTATTATAGGGCCATCCACCCTGCCGGCTATAGTAGCCACGAGGCTGTTGGGGCTGTCGCGCACCCGACGCATCAGTGATGCGATTCGCAGACGCAGCAGCGAACCGAAATCCGAAACGCGTGCGTCCGCAAACATCCCCGACGCGCTACAGAAGCGCGGCTACCCCAGCATTACCCGGAACGCATTATTCGCGTTCGCGTTTTCATCCGCGTTACTAATATTATTAATATATTGCCCGTCAATGGAGCAACCTATTTGGGTGTTGCTGAGCTCACATATCAGCCGGTTCGTATACAGGTTGAAGAGCCTGGGTGAGCTAATCCCCCCCTGCTTCACGCCGCACTCCAACCTGTACGCATCTGACATGGCACCTGCCCATCTAACGTAATTGGACTGGTTGCTGGTTGAATACATCCTTCTTTTCTGTCAATGTTAGGGACAGTCGGTCGATCCTGTAAAAAGCTCATCATGCAAACAGGTGAAGTCAGCGGTCGTGCCACCTAATGCTAGAGATTGACACTATTGACAGCTCACTTTAAACTCACTTCACCTACATTATCACGGTGAGATTTTTACAGAACGATGTTTGTAATATGTACAGAGGCCAGCACATCAAGTTACCACAATCTGTCAAATTTCTTTGACAGTATTTCAACTTTATTGCAAAGTCATAAGGTTCATTTTTAATTGGGAAAATTTGACAGTTAGGGATAGCTTGATGAGCTGGCGTCTGTACATTCCGAGCGGGCCTTAGTGTCCTAGATCAATGATATTTGATAAAAATAATCCACATCTAAAAAGTAGTGATGAATGAACACAATAATAACTGTTCTGAGCCTTCTAACACCATTTTAATAGATTCTTATTCTTATAAAAATGCATCGTTCTCTTAATCACCTAATTAGTGTAATTTCGTAGTGAAGTGTATGTTAGAAACTGTATTGAATTTTAAATAAGTAGAAAATTCTTAATAACTTTAACTACATAGTTGGTAAGCTAGTGTAGAATTGTTACTTAAAAGTGGTATGGGGATGGCAGTTCACATGTGTGTATTAAAAAAACATTATTTGCGGCAAACATGACGCACAGAAAGAACACAAACACAAAAAATCATCATCATCATTCTCCTGCCCTTATCCCAATTTATTTGGGGCCACGCTAATATTCACTCTCTTTTCTTTCATATCATTCCTCAAATAATCCCTATTTTATAAACCTTTTGAAAGCCAGAGCATAAACGCACCCGTGTGCCCTCTTGTTATCGTGAATTTCCCAATATCCATGGTGTCTTTTAATTTGTTTCATGTCATTAAATACGTACGAGAGCTTCAATTTTAACATATCTATATAAAGACACACAAAATTGATGTTTTGATTATTTCGTGTTGATAGTGTACCGCATTGTCACATATTTGTCTTGTTGGCGTACAGGGCATGCGCTTGTTAGTCACGTATAAGTGAGAATGGCGTTCAAAAGGTTAATTTTGCCTGTTATGGCCTGCAATCAGTTTGCAATGTTTCTTCAGTGCGACAGAAACCGAAGGTTCTTTCAGCCACAATCCCTGCTGACTCCGCACGCATTAAACCGTGAAGATCGTTCGCAGTCGGTCGCGTGTTGCAACTTCTGTGCTGTAACATCGATTAGTCGTCAGCAGTCAAACCAGTTGCGACTTGTCGCTAACGCAACGCAACTGTAGTTTATTGAACTATATTATAGGGTAGCAGAGGACATAGTTTTATATTAAGCTTTTTAATTAAAAATGTGTTGTGAACACTCAGCCTTACCACTTCACTGGCATGAAAAAGCCAGAGAATCATTACTAGCAAAGTCAAAGTTAAATAATTTATTACAATTAAGGCAAAAGGCACTTTTGAACGTCAAAATGCAAAGTCGTTCAGCAAATGTCTAGTTTTTAGGATTTTGTTTAAATAGTTTTTTTTTTGAGAGTTAATCTCCATACTTTTTCAATGCTACACAAGACTTGCCAATGTCAAATGATTACCTAAGTACCAGTATTAGCTAAAGTTATTTCAAAATGAACCTTCAACATCGCAAATTGCAAAACGATAAATAACAAACAAGGATAACTCCTTTGGATAACTCATTACTCTTCACGTTTGCCAATGCGTGACAAAAAACTTTACCTGCACACGGCACAGGTATCAATAAACATTAGTCTTTATTATAAATACTCGGTTATTATTATATTTATACAGGACGCGACCTCCACAAAACACTAAATACACTTGCACATAGATTTGAAACATCACCTGTCTTTGTCAGGATAAAGACAAGTGATGAGGAGCTCGTAGCTAAGTAATAACAACCGCACGGTTCGATCCATCAGGTTAAGCTACGCTTGCCGGGGTTGGTTTGTGGATGGGTGACCATCTTTGCATATCGAGACTCCTCCGTGTCTCGGAAAGCACGTTAAGCCGTTGGTTCTAGCTGTCGTTGGTGGATCTTTGACAGTCGTTACGGGTAGTCAGAAGCCCGAAAGTCTGACAGCCAGTCTTACCATGGGGTATCATATCACCCAGTTACTGGCTGGTTTGTGGATGTCAGATAGGCAGTCGCTCCATGTAAAATTCTGGTATTCAACTGCATCCGCTTTGACTGGAAGCCGACCCCAACAGAGTTGGGAAAAGGCTAGAAAGATTGACTCGGCTCTTTGTCATCTGGCTGTTGGACGCAGCATTTATCGAGCGCCCACACTGCAGAAGGCCTTACTTAGAAGAATTTGGAGCACTGAAACTTTTAAATTACTTTTAATTTTAATTTAGCTGCTACTTCTAGTAGAGTTGTAAACAAACATGGCAAAATAGGTTGTTATAATGTTCATTTTCATAGTCTGACCTACATGTTAATGTGTCATGGTTTTAACCACGTTTTCCTTTGTAAATCACGTCATCTGAGCATCATACATTCCTTAGAGTATCTGTGTACCTATACGTATTATATATATTAACGATCGTGTAGTCATTGAAGAAGAGTTGATGGTTATTTTATATTTTCAAAAATACACAAATTGTTTTACTTGATGATACTATGATTACGAATTTTTTATCTGCTGTTACTGTTAGGACTTTTTGGCAGTTAGTTAGCAACAGGTAATTTTGTAGACAAGGTCATTTAAAATTGAAAAAGTACGCATTTTGAACATGATTCTGATTTTCATTATCAAATAAGAATCTAAGTATGTTTATATTTACAAACACTTTTCCACATCAATTTTATTTTTTAAACTAGATGAGGTCGGCGTTTCTTATCTAACTACTTCGAAAAGAAAGGTCAAAATAAACTCAGAGGTCACAATCTCCTGGATGATCTATTTGTGCTTAACTAGCACTATTTATGTGAACGCGTTGAAGTCTTTTCTATGAAAAATAAAACGGTGGCCTTGTAAGAAATTTTGGCACGTATACCTACTTTTTCATTCATTGGTTCTAGTGGATGCCGAAAAAGATTTTTTTATTGCAATTTTCCATTTTTTTAAATAAATAGCTTAAATTCATTAATTCACTGACACACAACGCACAGAATAAACCGCTGAGTCTACATCGAAGCATGCATATTTGGCGCAAGAGTTCCTTTTGTTACCAAGGAAGGTATTTTGAAAAATCATCTCTATAGGGGTTATATAGGGGATAGAATAGAATACTCGACGGACTCCTCTACGGGTCGAAATACTCTATGGGTGAAAATATTTAGGGAGGTTCCATCGGTCACACAGCTTGTATACATAATTATAACCTTTTTGAACCTACCAACAACCGTACTACAGATAACTTAATGAACTAACTTCATACAACACAGTTACACTGCACTACTTTACTTAAAGGCCACGGTTCACCGTGAGAGACCTATTGTCAACATTACCACCTTATCCCAACTGCTGTGCAAAGAAAAATGATTCCTATAACTTTATTAATAAGAGTTGTAAGAACCGCATGTGTAAGGTGGTGTGAGGAGTCACACGGTGGGTGGACGGGTCAATGTTCCTAGGTTGTATTACTTGTACAGTTTTTTCTTTAATGGGTAGTTTGATTGAAGAGGGGAGTTGTGGAGGTAGTTATTATTGATAGGAGTTAATTGGTGGTTTTATTAGTAGCTTTAAAGTGAGTTAGCAACGAGGGTTGTTTCATACGTCGTTTGGGTCTCTTGTTCCAAGTTTCTGACACGTTATAAAGCAGAGTTTGTGTACAGGGTGAAATTGAATGCATGGGCATAATTTTAAGGGGTCATACTCATCATTATGAACAACTTTTACTATGGGCACAAATCTGAAATCGCGAAAAAATAATTACCTGTTCCCTACATTTTGACGATATATGCGAGCATAATCTATGGAATAGCTGATTTTTTTTCTCGATTTCAGATTTTTGGACAATAAATACATATTTGTGTTGAAAGCACTGGCTCAGAATGGATCAAAATGAATTGAGCACGTATGTATGTGCAGGGCACCGTGAGATAGAACAGAAGACACACAGCTGTGTTCATGGCTACTTATTTATATGATATTTAGTTGGAAGTGGAAGTTAGTAGCCTGGGACCTGGAGAGGGACATAGGCTACTTTCCGTCCTGTATCACAGACGAAATCACCAGCAACAGCTATTACTTAATAACTGTGGACTTCAAAATAGCAATCACTAAACAGTCGAACCGGCAATGATTTCCACAAACGTTGCTCAGTTTTCAGTTCGGTCACTGTCCATTGCCCCCAACAAAATCTCGACGCTGCATCTACTCCTTAATTATCACTTTCGCTGTATTTCATCATTTCATAATGGCGCATATCTCGATGTTATTACCAACATACAATTACAGGCGATAATTGTTATTCGTTCCGAGCCAGCAAACTAATGTCTGAAGCAATGTGGTCTAGATTATGTGGAGAAAAAATATATTTGATCAGCTGTGGAGGTGTTCTTGTTACAGTAAAGACATAAAAAAACAGTTTACTTTGGGTTTAATAATAATAATATAATATCCTTGTACATTTCATACAGCGCCGTATCGTCCCAAGCTAAGCAACCTAATGCTTGTGTTATGGTAACGAGATGGCTGATAATAATATACTACTTATATACATATTTTTTTTTGTAAATACATACATATTATAGATAGAAAAACACCCAGACTCGTAACAAATACTTGCAGGTCGTACTAAACATTTGTTCCGTGCGTGAATCGAACCCGCGACATAGTGCGCAGCAGTCAATGGCTCAACCACTACGCGGCTTGAACAAGTTGTTACTAATAATTTCGCGCATTTCTGACTTTTCGGATTCATGTTCGTATTGTATAATTATCACTTGCTTAAAAAACGGTGAAGGAAAACTCGTGAGAAAACTGCTTGAGAGATATCTCTCTACAGCAGGTGAAGCTATGTCAGTAACCACACGAAAAAGAAAGAGACTAAATAATTAATATTTTGGAACATACGTACGTACATACAATTAGAATGGCTTAACCGATTTTATATGAAACTGACATATCCTTGAACCATTAATTCCACGACATGTGACATCAGCCTGACACCGGGTTCTATAATGGATGCGGCCTGTTCACTATCACAGAGATAAGTCCAGAGTTCCAGTAGTTACCGCTGCCCCTGAAAACAAAAGGCTAAGGAAGGAACATGGACGGGTTTTAGTCAGGAACAGTCTGACACTCCCTTCTGCTCCGGCCAGAGTGGGAGGGGTCATTTGATAATTTCCAATCGTTAAAAATAAAAGTTCCAGTAATGGGAACATTATACATTTACCCCCTTACTAATAAACGTATTACATCAAGTGAATAGTTATACACCGATATCTCTCTTTCAGTATTACATTGGGATTATTAATTATTTTAAATTTTTATTTGAAGCCCACCTACGGGTGTGCTAAGTGTTATACTTTAGGTGTGCTTCGTCTGGGTGTGCTTCGTTTGGGTGTGCTTCATGGAATACTAGGTGGGAACGTTATATAAAGGTTTTGGGTTGACAAATTCGTTAATTAGAAGTATTTACACTTTTCTTGATAGTTGAAAATTCGTTATAAAGAGGTGATTCGAAAAAAAATATTCGCAATATAAAGGTATATTTTACATTGACTCTTATGGACAATTCAAGGGGATTACGAAGAATTTGTTAAATCGAGGAAATCATTATATTGAGGTACTATATATTCAGGTTGCACTGTATAAAAGTATAAATAAGTCATGGTTCACACATTGTGAGGCATCGAGAGTTATTTGCGAAGTAACAAGCTATTGTTTTGCCGTCCGTCGCGCTCGGCCGACGCGGCGTAATTATCGAGCGGTGTTGAGGAATAGATAGATGAAGAAAATATTAAACTTATCCTCTAAAAAAATATTGAACTTTGAACATACGCTTTTTTAAATTGATGCCGAGCCTATCAATTAATTAGGCATTCATTTAGTCTGTCCCATTGTTAGTAAAAAGTCAGTCAGTTTTTTAAGGTTAGCCCTTGAAAGATGGACCATAACATTGAAAAAGATGATTATTTTGCATAATAGGCTTATTGGACGATTCGCACGAATTTAACTCGCACAAAACGTGCGAATCGACTCCTTTTAAACATAAAATTTTTTCTGTAGTCGATTCGCACAAATTTTATTTATTGGCGTGCGAATCGACACCTTCACAAAAATGTAGTAGGCTATTCGCACACATTTCATTTTAAGGAATAAAAAAATTAAAGTACAGTCGTATTCAGCCATCACTGAAATAAAACTAAAAAATAATCGAATTTTAATAACAGATATTTACTTGAAAGTAAGAAAAATCTGTATTATTATTATATTATTTGTATTGATTTGTTTAGTACTTAGTTTTAATTTTAATACAGATATTTTTTATTATAGATTGTGTTTTTATTATCTATCTATTACGAGTAAAACACATTTGACCTTACTACTTCTGTACTCAAGTGTACTTTATCTTAACTGCATTTCATAAAAAATCATTATGTGTGCGAATAGCCTACTACATATTTGTGAAGGTGTCGATTCGCACGCCATTGAATGAACTTTGTGCGAATCGACTACAGAAAAAATAATATTTTTTAAAGGAGTCGATTCGCACGTTTTGTGCGAGTTAAATTCGTGCGAGTCGTCCAATAAGCCAATATCTTTAGCTAGTTTCTGCCAGGGACTGCGTGGATATCCACATCCAAACTTTTGCATTTACAAATTAGTAAGGGTTGCCATTTTTCAGACAAATATAATATACTAGCTGCTCTCGCGCAGTTTCACTCTCTGCTCGGCTCCTATTGGTCGTAGCGTAATGTTAGATAGCTTATAGCCCTCCTCGATAAATGGACTATCCAACACAAAAATATTTTTTTTCAATTCGGACCAGTGTTCCAGAGATTAGCGCGTTCAAGCAAACAAACTCTTCCTTTATAATATTAGTATAGATAACTACATACAACTATAAAATATGCCTATAGGGGAAACTTAAGTAATAGTCGGTAAGGCCTACAATTAGTAGCAATTTGCTAAACAAAATAAAGCTATAATTTTAAGACAAGTGAGGAATGTTAACAACTAATATAACTAGTTTCGTTCAATGGTATTTGAAGCGTAGGTCTGGCCGCGAATATATTGCTTCCTAATAACGTGAGTTCAATCTTATGCTGACGAAGGTTAAATCCATTCGATTTTACATAATATCAAATTGTTTTGTATGTTTCTTTCATAGGTTTCTATCATAATTATTAATTAATTGGGTATTTAAAATTTTACCTTTTCTTCTTAAAGACCTTTAAATTTATTTACATAGCTTTTACATTTTATTCCGATATTCCCACGGAATCGAAACTTATGCAGGTGAAACCGCGGGGCGCAGCTAGTACACTTATGATTTAGTTGTACAGATAAGCTGCATTTTTTTATTAACAACTTGCATTTTACCATAAGGCATGCAAATTTTTTAACAAAATAATTCGTTCTCTTCGCTGTCAGCGGCAACTGTGGGTAAAATGCTGGCAGCGTTGCTTAAAGCATGATTTAAAATAACAATTTCCATTTTAAGTATTTAAATAATCAAATCAAAGCACAATATATTTAAGGCGCTACAAATTGACAACATGTACGTATACACTTACTGAACCAAATGTTTGCATTTTCATAAGACGCTATTAAAATAGACTGCAAATCTGATCCATCGTATTATGACGGGATGTTTCGTTGAAATATTGTTATGATTTAACTCTATACGCTGTCATAAAACAACACTTCGACCATCCTCGGCTGCTGTAACTATCAATATGAAAACATTTACATTTATTGCCCATAAAATCTATGCCGGTAGGTTTTTTTTACAGTCTTTAAAAATATGAAAAATTTAGGACACCAGATAAGATTCTTTTCCTTAATATTTGGATAGGTTCTTATAGGACCCGTATGAGACGATATAAATTGGTCGCCTTAATAGCATAATGTTTAACATTTCAACCGTCACAAATCCCGGGTCAACTAACTCACAAATCACGACTCCGGGTTGCTACAGAGAAATTCCAGATGGATGAAACTCGATATCCGATCCACACTGTCTGACCCGAGAATCGAACCGAACACCTCATGCTCAGCAGTAGCGCCATTAGACTAACGAGGATTTGTGCCTGGTTGTTGGCAATTGGGTATTTGAAAGGGTAGTCAATAACGTTACTTTTTATGAACTGGCAAAACGCGGAATTTGTACGTGATTTGTATGAAATATCACAATGTGACGTCACAGATTTTTAGAATCAAATGGAATACTTATTAGCATTAAATGCAATTTAACAATTATATCTTCGCATTCTTCTCACTACCCTATAACAATACCGAATACAATCCTTCAGATTCTATTCCCCCAATAACCGGTTATGAAGTGCACAAAGCGCTTAATACAATGCGGTATGATAAAAGTCCTGGAGAAGATGGTATTACTACTGAAGCCCTTAAAATCGGCTCTATCACTTTATTGCCCCATCTTGCGAACCTATTTAACACTATTTTAAAATTAGGAAAAGTTCCAAAAACGATGTGCCATTCAAATATAGTACTTCTGCATAAAAAAGGCGACAAAAGCGACATCGGCAATTACCGTCCAATCAGTTTAACATCTCACATTTACAAAACTTTTATCAAGGTAATACATAACCGCATAGACGGGAAACTAGATAAACATCAGCCACCAGAACAAGCCGGATTTCGCCCTAGCTTCTCAACAACCGACCACTTACACACCTTAAACCAGCTAATAGAAAAACATTCTGAATACAACAAACCACTATACTTAGCCTTCGTTGATTACACGAAGGCCTTCGACAGCATCAAACATTCAGAAATATTCAAGTCGCTAGAAAACCAAGAACTAGAACAGCAATATATAAATCTGCTTAGGAATATATACCACAACAGCACTGCAAACATCAGACTGAATACTACAGGACCATCGTTTAGAATACACAAAGGTGTTAAGCAGGGTGACCCACTCTCTCCGAAACTATTCACAGCTACCCTCGAAGAGGTATTTAGAACACTGGCAGCCTCATGGATGACCATGGGCATTGAAGTCGGCAGCAGGAGACTGACAAACCTCCGATTTGCCGACGACATAGTCCTTTTTGCCCCCACAGCTCTGCAACTAGAGACTATGCTTCAAGACCTAAGCACGGCAAGCCTCAGGGTTGGACTCGTGATGAATCGGTCCAAAACTAAAGCCATGACCAACAATGTTAAGCATAGGATCGAGCTGGATGGGCAGGAAATACTTTATGTCGATGAGTACATCTACTTGGGCCAGTTAGTTTCTTTCGAAAACAGGCAAGAAAAAGAAATCGATCGCCGCATCGAAAATGCCTGGAAAAGTTACTGGTCCATGAAGACGCTAATGAAGGGTGATCTACCGATTTCCCTGAAGCGAAAACTTATCGATATGTGTATCCTGCCCGTCCTAAGTTACGGTGCTCAGACCTGGTCGCTCACCGAATCGCAAAAGTTCCGCCTTGGGGTTTGCCAAAGAGCTATGGAGCGCAGCGTTTTGGGCATTAAACGAACTGACCGAATACGAAATGCCACGCTACGCTCCAAAACTGGGATCGTTGACGTTAGCAAAAAGGCTGCCAAGCTAAAATGGGATTGGGCGGGTCACGTTAGCCGCATGCAGAGTGACCGCTGGGCAATAGTCGCTACAAGGTGGGTGCCTGAGGATGGACGGCGACGTCGAGGCCGGCCCAGGAAGAGGTGGCGAGACGACCTAGACGCATACCACAAGGGATGGATCGAGGTGGCTCAAGAGAAAGATGTCTGGAAGGATTTGGGGGAGGCCTTTGCTCAGCAGTGGGACAGTGTAGGCTAAAAAAAAAAAAAAAAAATCTTCGCATTATATTTAATTTCTGTACGGTGATGGAAGTTTTTATGACGAGCGGTCTTTTTCTATGTGATTTCATATTTTATTTTTGACCGATTCAAATAGTCAATAGGCTCGCCTCCTATTACATGGGACTCAAACATAACTGGCGCAATGTGGGAGTACTATAGATACTCCTCTGCCTAACCCTTCGGTGATAACAGGCGAGATGTTATGTTATCTAGACTAATATTATAAAGAGGAAAACTTTGTTTGTATGTTTGTTTGTAATGAATAGGCTCAAAAACTACTGGACCGATTTAAAAAATTCTTTTGCCATTTGAAAGCTACATTATCCACGAGTAACATAGGCTATATTTTATTTAGGAAAAAAATTGGGTTCTGTAAGATATTTCGGTTTTTCGGACACAAGGTGTAAAAAAACAACCAGAAAGTTACTTATTTTGCGTACGCTGCCTAAACTATAAAAGATAGAACCATAAAATGTTCTATTTAATTGTAGATCTTATAAATATCTACAAAAAAGTCCGCGACACACTATACCTATCTATGTCGAGTGAGGCACAACAACCATTTTTTATTTAAAAATCAGAAGAGAGGGCAGAAGCTAGTGTTTTATATTTCTAATGTCTATGATACGTTTCTCACAACAAAAAATCAAAAAGTGTTAATTTTCAGCCCATTTAAAGCAGTTTTAATAAATGACCTAAACGAAATTCACATCTAAAAACAAGTTTACTTTCCTGGCTATAAATCATAGAGAGAGGACGAAAACCATAAACTAAAAACTCTAGGTATCCATTATTCATAATGAAAAGGAACATAAAAAACAAATGGCGTACAATAAGACCTTGTCATACGCAATTAATCCGGCAAATCAGAGGTTGTTCAGCTATTACAGTAATGCAGTTAGTGGTCATAACGTGTGTTATTAGCATACCTATGTATAGCAATTCTGTTCTGTCCCATAAAACAAAAGTGCGTGTCTTTCGTATAATTAATAATAACGGAATGGCTTGTCAATTCACAGTTAGGGCTGGCTGTTTTTTTTAAGAATCGAACCTCTTTCAAATGGTTCTTCAATCATTATTGCTTGACAGTTATGAAGTGACATGTGTCAATTCTGTCAAGTTATTTTTTTTTGCGTGCGTTCATTTTATTGTTCAAGATAATACAATATATAAACTAACACTAAAACTAAAAAGGTTTTTATTATGTGCAATTATATAAAGCTTGTCTAACTCAAATATGTCATCGAAAAATTCCTCCTCGTCGCTGTCGACTGGTAATGTACCCAAGAGACTGGCGGCATTGCCACGTTGTATGGCAATGGGAAGCCACTCGCCAAGGTAAAAGCCAGCTCTTGGGCTACAGGAAATGTCATCCCTTTCCGTGATTTATACGTTATTTGAGCATACTACATTAACATTGTAGGTCGCAGCTCTGTTCAAAACTTCTTACCAATAAGTATACATACTCGTATAATCAGCCTGTAAGGTTCCCACTGCTGGGACACAGGCCTCCTCTCTAAGAGAGGGAGTGGGCATCCAGCATGCGGGCCCAGTGCGGGTTGGTGGATGTCTTCGAATATTTGGTTCTACGACATGCCGGTTTCCTCATGATATTTTCCTTTTACGGTGGAGTTTCTTGCCCATTCTCCTCCACACGAAACTACCTTTTGGAAGGGGCGACTAGAATCAATTCTATTTCTTGTTCATTTTGACGTTCAAAAGTGCCATTCTTGTGCCTATTTGGAATAAATGTTTTGACTTTGACTTTGACTTTGAGAGTAGTGGTGATGAAATTATTGACGCAAAGTAAAGCGCCTTGCTGGGTTTGAACGCAAGACCTAAAACTCGTAAATAAAAAAAAATGTGTATACTTATTTAGTTAGTTAGTAGGGGCAGTTACCACTAGGCTACCACTGCTCTCAATAAGTATACATCTATACATAAGTATAAATTAAAGTCTTTTTTCGTGTCTTCTGTGAGACCGCGTAGTTCTTCTAAACTACGCAATGGATTTATATGCGGTTTTCACTATCATTAAAAAAATGATTCCAAAAGGTTTATGTGTATAATAAATTAATATTTAACTACCATTTAATAAAGCAATCTCAATGTTTTGCCATTTCGTAACAGGGGCCGGTCTGCTAGCCCTAACATGATAATATAAAATTCCCATCACGTCACACACTCACACTCGTTTTTGCCCAGCCCGAACCTTAAAAGAGCACTCACAAACATATTGAAAAGCTACTTTGATTAGAATAATAAGCTTAAAACTGTAGATGATAAAACTATGACTGTCCGATACTTTTTTTTTGTAAGCGTCACGGTTGTCACCCCTACGGAGACCAATCTATGTAGCGGTGCGGCCGCCACAGTTTTGAACCGCATTGTTAACAGCTCACTACACAATTATTAAGGCACCTGTCCCACAGCCGACGCGCGACGAGGACGCGTTTCGCTTTCAACAATTTTCTCGCTCAAGAAACGCGTAAAAGATTACTTGCCCATGTAAGTAAAAGTGGTAAAAATATATTAATAGTTGATCGCCGACTTCCTCCGCCCGCCCTGACCCTTGCTCGAGTCAGCCCGCGCCGCTGCTGAGCATGTAGCTTTGAATTCGTCTCCAAATAGTCACTCATCCGATTCAGCCTGTTATTTGGAGTCCTCCCCCAGTGACGCCGTAAGTCGGAGACCGCACCCCACAGGGGCTGCCCTTAGCGTGTAGTCCCTTAATTTGTTAGTTTTTAAGCCCCAACTGGAGGCCTTAATTTTATTGAGGCATCCACAGACAAGAACGGTTAAGCAGTAGACAACCTCCTAGGTTAAACTGCAAGATCCCATTAAAAAAAAAAAACTTACCGCTATCGCAGCGACTAGTGCTATCAAGTATTCGTTCAGGGATACTCGTTGAGACATCAACACTTGGTACATCCACATACCAACGAGTACTCACTAATTGCTGTCGAATACTCGCTGCTGGCTGCTCGCCAACTAGTATTGGCTTCTCGTTAACCGCTGGCGGTGGGACAGGTGCCTTAGTCAATGTTTTCCTTATAATACAATTTACAATAGTCTGCTAGTCTGGGAACTGTTCAGTGTGCCAGTCCGTTAAGATGGAGGCTTTGATGACGATGACTTGTGACGAGAAAAAAGTTTGCATATGTTTTGTTCGTTATTGTGGGAAAATGATCGAGTTTGATTTAGTTTGTGATTGCAAAATATATTCATAGATGCAGTAGATCAGACTGATAGCAGCCCTATTCTCATGATGAGATGAGGTTGTCAGGGATTTAGTGAAATCTCCAAGAAAACCATGATAACTTCTCAAAAATCTCTACCTATAATATTAGCGATAGTTCTGTTATTTTGAATGCAAGTAAAAGGTAATTATAAATACTTTAGGTTTATTAGTTCAGTTTGAGAATGAGTGAGCTACAGGACGTATAGCTCCATCTCTTTCCAACTGTCAAGTGATATTAAATAAAGTAATACTGCTGTAGAAGTGGTGGTCCTCAGGCAAGCGATATTTTGTGATTGTAAAGGTACTTAGAACCAAAGAAATTTTAATCTGGCGTTTCTTAAACTAGTCTGACGAAGGAAAAACAAATGAATAAGATATATCCCTGTTGAGATGATCTTTATAATTTTATTAAAAGATTATTCGAAAAATGTTGTCTGCTAAGTTTGTGGGTTCGTTATATTGTATAATGTTAAAATTATGTAATCTATGTCCTTGATATCAAACATTCTTGACTTTGACCCCGCTGAGACTTTCGTAACAGCATCCTCAGAATTTGAATTTTTGCGGAATAATAATTAAAATTATATCCAACTAGCTTCTGTCCCCGACTTCGTTCGCGTGAAACTCACAAGAAGGTTTCTTCATACAAGTATTGCACCCTCGTTACACCCCTTTAAAAGTTGAATGTTCAACAATTTTAGTCATAATAATTATCATGTAATAATCACACATTTTATTATGCGCGTCCCACAATCACACATTTTACTTCATCGGCCAACAATCACACATTTGAGTAAGTGTGTCCAATAATCACACATTTGAGTAAGTGCGTCCAACAATCACACATTTAAGTAAGCGCGTCCAACAATCACACATTTTAGTAAGCGCGTCCAACAATCACACATTTGAGTAAGTGTGTCCAATAATCACACATTTGAGTAAGTGCGTCCAACAATCACACATTTCAGTAAGCGCGTCCAACAATCACACATTTGAGTAAGCGCGTCCAACAATCACACATTTGAGTAAGTGTGTCCAATAATCACACATTTGATTAAGCGCGTCCAACAGTCACACATTTTACTACGCGTGGCCAACAATCGCACATGTAAGTAAGCGCGTCCAGCAATCATACATTTTACTACGCGCGGCCAACAATTCACACATTTTACTACGCGCGGCCGACAATACACATTTGAGTAAGTGCATCCAACAATTACACATTTTACTAAGCGCGGCCAACAATCACACATTTGAGTAAGCGCGTCCAACAATCACACATTTTACTCCGCGCGTCCAACAATCACACAATAATAACTCCGCGCGTCCAAAAATCACACATTTTACTACGCGTACTCGAATCGTGTGAAAGAATTTGTAAAAGTAAACCAAGGGAAACTTGTTCTTAGCTATTAACTTAAAAGATGAATGACCAAACATTGGAAGTAATTAAATGGCGTGTCGAAGTTGCTTCAATACATTTAATATTTACATAACAGCTGGCCATTAATTTTTACGATTTCATTACGCATCAGACATGAGTTTCCTTTCCCCTATTATTCACAAGTATAGTGAGTAAATGTTTTTTTATGGGTGAGGCTGTATACTTTTGTGATCATGACTTTCTATTAAAAGAGATCGTTTCAAAAAGTCTGCTGCGTTGAAGAATGATACGCTGTTTATACAGCCTCTTTGGTGTACTCGTCACGAGCGATCCCGAGCACTGCCTGCCCTGGGAATCAAACCCAGGACCTCAGTGTCATATCTTAAGTGGTCCAGCACTAAGCGGGATTGTCCAAAAGGGTTACCGCTAACCCGGAACATAAAGGACTTTTTTTTTAAGGCTGCGAAATCATCCAATGACTGCTCCTGCTCTGGGTGGAGCGGAAGGGAGTGTCAGACTCTTACTGACTAAAACCCATCCATGTTCCTTCCGTAGCCCTTTATGTTCCGGGGTAGCGGTAACCCTTTCGGAAAATCCTGCTTAACATAAAGGGCTAAGGAAGGAACATGGGTGGGTTTTAGTCAGTAAAAGTCTGACACTTCCTTCCGCTCCACCCAGAGGGGGAGGAGCCCTATAAAAAATAAACTATATCTATTTATATCAGTGGTATTAATTAATTGCCATAAATAGAGCTATAACATATACTGTGTTTGATTCCCAGGGCGGGTAGTTTATTGGATTTTTCCATTAGAAATTACTCACCAGCAGCTCAGAGTCTAGATGTTGTGTCAAGTTGATATCATGAGCTGGCCCCTATTACATGGAACTTCTGGCAAAATATGGGTGTCTTATAAGTACACGTCTGTCTCAGCCATGCCGGTATTACGGGCCCGGTGCTATTTTATGCAGTTAGGTTGTTTATGAGAATATGATTCGCTACCGTAACAAATATTTATGTCACGATTTTATGAAATTATGGCTTTTGATACCAGGATTCTGACTAAAAGAGAAGCATTGATTATAATTTTTAAAATTTTAATCATGTTATTAGATGATTTTAAATTTTTTAGATGTTCGCGCTTATTACTAAGTAAGTTGCTTATTTCAGTCATTTATTATGCATGTTGTGTTCGGGCTTCTGACGACCCGTAACGACTGTCAATGATCCACGAATGACAGCCTGGGCCAACGGCTTAACGTGCTTTCCGAGTCACGGAGGAGAATTGATATGTAAAGATGGTAAAAAACAAATGGATGGTAAGAAAATTTTAATTTCGTGGACTAGCTAAATTTCCGCGTTAAGTCTGTTCGAATATGACCCAATTGACGCATCTGTCGTCATCTCAACGAGCGGGCGTGAAGATAAGTTAACGCCTCGGTCACGTACCGTCACTTTCTCGCTAACGGGACTCGAACCCGCTCTGTTGCGAAAACCGCAGCGCTAAACACTGTTGCGTTGTCGCTGAGTTTGTCAAACTATTTATTGAGGAATGTGAGGCTTGATATGGGTTCTTCATATCTGTGAGTTTAGTTTGTGATGTAACTCTTAAGACAAATGTTAATAGGGAATTTAATGGGGAAATAAACGTAAGTATAATAAACAGGTTGGAAGGGGCATCGACGCGAAGTCGGTTACCAAGGATTCAGTGCATCATTCTGAGCTTGCCTGCGTTGAAATTATTCGTCTGTTATTAAACAAAAAATTTGCTAATCCATACCACACATTTTCACTTTGTAGGGACATGGTAGGAACAGCTGATTTTTTTATAACCGCTGAAAATTTTAAACGGTTCTAAATCATGTACTGAATTTATGGTTAACGGCTTCGCGTCTATATGCTTTCAATTTTGTTGATAAATAACCCCTGATGTGCAATTGTTTCAATAAAACTAAATACCCCTCGGTAGGTACGCTCCACACCTGCCAGCGTCCACAATAAAAACGCAAAACTGTACTTTGAAAGACAAACAAGTTATTTGAAAGCTTTAGTCCATCCGATCCAGGGACAGACCCTTGCTGTCCTCCCCCAGCGACGCTCTAAGCCGAGGTCCGTACTCACTGTGGTCGCCCTTAGCGTGTAGTCGCATAGTTTGTAAGTTTTTTAAAACCCTGGATGGAGGCCTTAATTCATGAAGGCATCCAAAGGCAAGCCCGGTTAAGCAAAGCAAGCAAGCAAAAAAAACTTAGTGACTTTGACCCCGCCGAGACTTTCGTAACAGCATCCTCGGAATTTAAATTTTTGCGGAATAATAATTAAAATTATATAATATTTTATATCCAACTAGCTTCTGTCGCCGACTTCGTTTGCGTGGCAGTCACAAGATGGTTTCTTCATATAAGTATTGAACCCCTGTTACACCCTTTTAAATGTTGAATGTTTAAAAATGTACGTCATAATAATTATCGTATATTAATTAATTAATTCATTGAGGCGTCCAAAGGCAAGCCCGGTTAAGCAGTAGACAAATTCCTAGGTTGAACTGCGAGATAACGTTCGCAAAAACAGACTTAGTGACTATTCGACTTGAAAATAAGATAAAGAAAAAAAACAAAGATAAATAACAAAAAAGAGATAAAATAACTTTATAATTTTTACTAAAAAAAAGAATGATTACTTCACCTAAGTATTCATTAACCGCATTCATCAAGCCATTGCTTATTCATAACTTTACGTTATTGTATAAAAGTAAACCGTATCTGAATAAAAATAAAGTTCAGATTTGAAAACGCAGTCGCAAGCGCAGTGGGTTCGCGCGCATGTGTAGTTGCGCAACAGCGCTGGTATGCTGGTATGCGCTATACGTGCTGTCGATATAAGTATAGCTGATCTGGATGTTAAGAAAAGTATAATGTAACAGCTTGTCGATGTTTAACGTTAACTCTGTAATTATTTAATGTATTGAAATAGCCCGTTAAGCCGTTGGTCCCGGCTGTCTTTTGTGCATCTTTGACAGTCGTTACGGGTCGTCAGAAGCCTGAAAATCTGACAGCCACTCTTACTAAGGGGTATCGTATTGCCCAGTAACGGGGTTGTGGAGGTCAGATAGGCAGTCGGTCCATGTAAAATACTGGTATTCAGCTGCATCCGGTTAGACTGGAAACCGACCCCAATATACCTAGATGGGAAAAGGCTAGGCAGATGATGAGATATTGAACATCCAATTATTCTTCGTAAAAGTCGTATGTGAGGATCGTAGGAGACAAAGTTCTGCAGTTTCTGCTTACACCCATGGGAAGAAGTGAGTTTATGAAGCTATCTATGTGCAGTAACTTTATCACGAATTGGGACCGTATAAAGATCAACTGATCGATCCTGTAAAATTCCACCGTGAAAATGTTTGTGTAGTGAACTGTCATCACCGGACATCAGTCAAAAGTCCAGACTTTAAGCTGCTAGTGAATAATTTCCCATGGAAAAATCCAATAATATAGTCAAATAATATAGTCAATAGTAAATCCAATGATATAGTTTAGCTTTTGGGCTAAACTATATCTATTTTGGGCTGCCCACAGAAAAACTAAAAACTAGTGCTGGACCACTTTTTTTTTCTGAGGCTGGGAAATCGTCCAACGACTTCTCCCGCTCTGACTGGAGCGGAAGGGAGTGTCAGACTCTTACTGACTAAAAACCATCCATGTTCAAGGTGCCTGTATTTGGTTTATTTGAAATAAATGCTTTGAGTTTTTTTGATGGCTCACTTCGAATTTACTTAACAAAAGTTTCTACGGGGAGATTTTCATAGAATAGCACTACAAAACTAGCAGGAATCAGGATCAAATGGCGTGCAACCAAGGTCGAATCGAATGCCAATCATCCGGAACTTAAACAAACCGTTTCAATAAAAACCCCACATTTGTAATACCCGTTTCTACTTCCTTTGTTTATGAAAACGCGCTATTATCCGGTAGATTAGCCACGTAATTTATACACAACGACAAGCAGGGTGATTAGCACGAATTAACATTAATCGTTCATTTCCTGGCATTGCATCACGTTCCCTTCAATAATAGTATTGTAATG
Source organism: Hyppa rectilinea (assembly GCA_951799385.1). Taxonomy (NCBI): domain Eukaryota; kingdom Metazoa; phylum Arthropoda; class Insecta; order Lepidoptera; family Noctuidae; genus Hyppa; species Hyppa rectilinea. Next base: position 16,061,862 of record OX637321.1, on the reverse strand, counting down.
AGGTTGCGAAAATGTTCGGCTTGCGATTTAGAAAATTTTGTGGTAAGGTCGAGAATGTGCGGCATTTTATTGCATCAATGTAGCTATAGTGTATTTTTCTTCAGTTGTCTCATTTGGTAAACAAATGTCGCGACTAATATTAAGATTTCTAGGTATTGTATGTGTCTCTGAAGCATTTTTTTTTATAATTCGCAATTTTGATGAAGTTCCATACAACTATGGCTTGGACCCTTTTTTTTTTTGAGGGTGGAAAATCATCGGATGATACCTCCCGCTCTGGGTGGAGCGGAAGCGAGTGTCAGTCTCTTACTGACTAAAACCCATCCATGTTCCTTCCTAGGCCTTTTTTGTTGGCAGCGGTAACCCTTTCCGAGCTTGGACCCTATGGGGGAAGTTGTTTTTTTTTTAATTTAATTCAACGCCTCAAAGAATTTTATTTTTACAGACTTTTTTATTTATTTGTTTACCTACTTTTAGTAGTTTTATACTGTAGAGTCGTATAGGTTTAGAATAAAACCTCTCAAGTCTTCATTATAAGTAATTTGTTGTTTGTAGATGAACATTGATTTAGATTTAGAAAATAATAGATTGAGAGTAGTGATATGGTGAACATGGGACAGCTGAGATGAATATTAATATACCTAATAAAACAATAGTTATTTGTTATGCAAGGCTGGAAAGTTGATTTTTGGCGTGAGTACTTCTATTGAAACCTGAGTAAGCGAAGGATTCTAGGGTTAGATAGAATCCTGAGCGTAACGAAGGTTTCAAAGGTACGAGACGCAGAAAAGCTTTGCTGCCGAGCGCAACACACAATTTTTCACCTCACTACAGCGAGGAAACTGCTAGGTGCAAGAAAACAGGTGTTATAATTATGTTGAGTTTTATTTTGGTCGAGCGTCTCAGGTACATTGACTCATGTGAAGAAAATAACAGATACTTGGCAATGTATCTTATGAGTTACATAGAATATCTCCAGAATTAAATACCCTGTATTTTGTTCTATATCCTACTTGTCCTCTAAGGAGAATGAAAGAAAAAAACTAATTTAATACAAATAACTAACTAATTTAATTTAATACATAGGTATTTATTTGCCAAGCAAAGGATTAAATAACATATTACATTAGTATTTATTTTATTTAAAAAATTAAACTTATATTAAGTACTACACAATTGGGTATTTGACAGGGTAGTATTTTTATGGCATATTTAAATGTGACGTCACAGATTTTTTTAATCAAATGGAAAACTTATTAACATTAATTCCAATTTTAAAATTATATCCTCGCAAAATATTTAATTTCTGTACTGTGATGGAAGTTTTTAAGGTGACCGGTATTATTTAATATTTAATTTTAGACCGTGTCATGCATTTTCAGTGGACTGGCAGTATAGAAAATTATTAAATAGAAAGGTTCGAATTTTAAAAACTCTTTCCACGCTAGAGAGCAAAAATCGATTTTCGGCTCAGATTTCGAATGACAAACAGACTCTTTCCGAGCCTGTGAGGTGAAAATTAAATTAAACGACATCGTTTGATTTACGACCCGGTACCGTAATAACCCGCAGTTATAACAGTACTTAACTACCTACTTTAGTGTTATGTATTTATGGTTGATTTTTAAGGGACATAGTGTAATAAAAATGTCCCAAAGTTTTGTTGTAACGTAACTTGAACTTTGTCTTGTATTAAATTGAGTAGGTTGTTCGAAAACTTAAAATTTTTCTCATTTTCTAAATTCAAATATATAAGCAATAATCACAAATATAAGAACCTTCTTGGTCCTTGATACTCAAGTATCAAAACACACCGTGTACGATAATGCTAATGTCACGCAACTGGCCTAGGAATGCGGCGCCCAACTGTTCTAAATGTAGCCTAGCTTTATGTGCTTAGCGATTATTATCCCTATGTCTATTCTGCTAAGGTCCATGTACATAGTGAGGATAGTACAGGAATTTATGCTAAACGAAAAGAGGTCTTATCCATATAAAGTTAAGTTTCATGTGTATTAGAACGTGGCATATATTATTTTATTGATCAAAGATGTGTTGATGTATGATAGAATATGAACCTTATTACAAAAGCAAAAAGTAGTCCTTCCTTATTGTATTATTTTAGTCTTATTGATATTACCAAGCTGAATGAAACTGCTGAATGATTTTGATGACTTGGATGTAGCAACTACTTCCCTAGTATCATAACTTCGAAACCTATTATTAGTAGCAATATTATTAAAAAAAAAATGTGAGAATGAGACGGAGCTATACAGGACGTCTAGCTCCATCTCTCTCCCTCTGGAAGCAATTTTTGAGGTAGTGGTAGGACCTCTGACTGTCCAGGCTTTGAAAGCGTATACAACGCAACAAGCTTCTTTTGTCGCGTGGCCTAAATCGGAACTAAACCCGCCATCTTGTTATTGATGTTAATTTTTTTTTGTGACAACGTCAATTTTTACCAATGACATTTAAGCGCCATTATTTTAGTACTCTAATCAAAACTGACAGCTCTGAATCCTTTAAAGACCATAAGCTGTCAAGCCCATCCACACTTAATAATATTATAAATGCGAAAGTAACTCTGTCTGTCTGTCTGTCTGTTACCTTTTCACGCCTAAACCACCCAACTGATTTTGCTGAAATTTGGTATGTAGATAGTTTGCATTCATGAGAAGGACATAGGCATATTATTTTTTGGAAATTCAACCCCTAAAAGGGTTACAAGGGGTGGCAAAGTTTGTATGAGAAAAATATTTTTATTGCACATTTTTGCATAGGTAGGTTACCTACCTACCTAAGGTATGACCTACCTACCTAAAAATGTAGTAGTAGTGGGTAGGTAGGGTAGGTAGGGTAGGTAGGGTAGGTAGGGTAGGTAGGGTAGGTAGGGTAGGTGGGGTAGGTAGGGTAGGTAGGGTAGGTAGGGTAGGTAGGGTAGGTAGGGTAGGTAGGGTAGGTAGGGTAGGTAGGGTAGGTAGGGTAGGTAGGGTAGGTAGGGTAGGTAGGGTAGGTAGGGTAGGTAGGTAGGGTAGGTAAGGTAGGTATCATAGTTAAGACAGGACAACGTCTGTCGGGTCAGCTAGTTATCCTATAATCTATATATCCCTATATGTATGCTTAAATCTTTAAAACTACGCAACGGATTTTGATGCGGTTTTTTTTCATAGATAGAGTAATTCAAGAGGAAGGTTTATGTGTATAATTTGTCGAGATATTTTGCGGGCGAAGCCGCGGGCGGAAGCTAGTAATATAATAAGTAATAATATCTTTGGACATTTCACACAACGCCATATAGTCCCAAGCTAAGCAACCTAATGCTTGTGGTATGGTAACGAGATGGCTGATAAACTACTTATGTACATTTTTTATTGTAAATACATGCATATTATAGATAGAAAAACACCCAGACCCGGAACAAATACTTGCAGGTCGTACAAATATTTGTTCCGTGCGGGAATCGAACCCGTGACATGCTGCGCAACAGTAAATCGCTAAACCACTGCGCCAACCGTGTCTATGTAGTATATAATTATGTATCTAGTATATGACTGCACTATTTTTATTTTAGCCTGGTTAGTATGCCAACCAAACACCTAATTTTAGTTACTTAATAACTAATTTCCGATTTTATCAAGTTTGCAATTATCAATTAAATTCCAAGCATGCAGTTACAACATTTGTATTGCTCGCGGTTTCCGAAAACCCGCGAGTAATTGCTATGTTTTGCAACGTTACTTCAAACTATGGAGTAATGCAGAAGATTATCTTTTTAAATTGTTCCAAGTATTTTGTTTCTATACAGCTTCGTGTATTGAAAATCCTTGATGAATTGCGGTTGTAAGATTTTTTCTATGTTTTTAGTCTGTGGTGATGTCATAGACACTTTATCGTCTATGTTTTTTTTCTTCTTCGTTCCGTTTTGTTAAGACATGGTTTACATGTACAGTTTTGCGCCTAATTTATTTATGGTTCCCATTTGATAGCTTTTTAGTACTTAGTACAGTACTCCCAAATTAATAATGCACATGCAGATCTTCGCTAATTGTCGTATTCCCGGAAACACCCGAATCATTGTATCGTTCGAGTCCTTAACAATGCACTTGCATTTTGCACCTTGTTTGAAAGAAATAGGAGTCAATATCATGTGTACACAATCGAAAACAATTCGAGCGGTAGGCGGCGGTCGGCGGTCAGTCAAAGGTCCGTCAGTCGTCTTGTTATATTGGTGGTGACTGCACGTGTTCTCTTTGTCTGGAATTATATGTATAGAGCTGCTATTACACACCCTTCTTGGTTTAGTTTTCAAAGGTGAATTTAATTTCAACTTTAATTATCTTATTCAAATTTAAATAGTTAATTTTGTAAAATATTTAAATATACTAAAATTTTTCACGTTTTTTCAATATTAAAAAATTAAAAATACCTACGTAAAATACATATTAAGTAATAGAAAAAACATATAAAAAATCAGATTTAGGCTTATATGACTTATAGCTCGCTATTTACTTACATGGAATTATTGAATCAAATTTCGTTACTGATAAATCAATATTTATCTCTTTTAGGACAGAACACATAATCTTACTAAATTATGCATGAAGAAAATGCACTTAACCACTCTATATACATATCGTCTTCCGACGCTCGGGGAATACGACCGTTGCCGAACAGTGGCGAAGATTTCTATGCGCATTATCACTTTTGGAGACCTGTAATGATGCGATTATTACAAAATAAAGTTAACATTTTAAAACAAGAAAATAAAATCTGTAGTAGTGTGCTTGAGATATTGTAGGTTTGAACAGGGGCCAGCACATCAAGCTTCCCTAATCGGTCAAATTTATTTCATAGACTTTCAACTTTACGAAATATTTACTTACCTTATACTTTACAAAAGTATACGGTTTATGTTCAATTAAGAAAATTTGACAGTTTGGGATCGTTTGCTTTCAACTTTACGAAATATTTACTTACCTTATAGGTACTTTACAAAAGTATACGGTTTATGTTCAATTAAGAAAATTTGTCAGTTTGGGATCGTTTGCTTTCAACTTTACGAAATATTTACTTACCTTATACTTTACAAAAGTATATATAATATATAAGTTTATGTTCATTTAAGAAAATTTGACAGTTTCTGGCGTCTATACATACGTGCTTCTTTTGATTGAATCTCTTCGTGATTTTCTACATTATACCTTAGTACAGAACTTAGGTTTTATGTAGGAATAGATTAGTCGATAGCGGTTTTACTTTATAGGACTGGTAATGGCAGAGAAAGACGTGGAAATGGGTGAGGGAAGCTTTTTCCCAACAGTGGGACAAAACCAACTGGACCTTGAGGGTGGAGAAGTTGGAGGCGCGCCATAACACTAATTTCAAGTCGTTCGTGGTGCGCGTTCCAACTCACCATTTGGTGACCTTTCTCAAGGAAGAGTTTTGGCCGAAAGGTGTGCTGTATCGGCGTTTCCGCGGCCGGCTGTGCGACACCTCGCAGCGTAACTCGACGCCGGCGCCGTCACAACGAGTGAAGTAGTTTTTAAGTTATGGTATTTTTAAAATTATGTATTAGTTTATAGTTATAATTTTATACATGTACTCTATTTTATGGGCCTTCGTTGCCTGAAATAAAGGATAAATAATAATAATAATAAAAACAGGTTACATAGATCTTTATAAATAATAGTTTTACAGCTCATAGTCGCATAATGTGAACGCCGCTTAATTTTTAAGGGATCCAACTTGTAATTTTCTAAACGTGTAGCCTTGTTTGGCTCAAACACGGCATAGCACTTTGTTGTAGGGGATTTCTATTGAAGCACCTAAGTTATCTACTAACAATGTACCTATTTAGGTTCTATTGTATCGCCGACGAAAGTGAAATCAGCACCAGGCCCTAGCATTAAGCGGGATTGTCCGAAAGGGTTACCGCTACCCCGGAACATAAAGGGCTAAGGAAGGAACATGGATGGGTTTTAGTCAGTAAGAGTCTGACACTCCCTTCCGCAACACCCAGAGCAGGAGGAGTCATTGGATGATTTCCCAGCCTTAAAAAAAAGGCCCTAGCATGAACAAGTAACGCAAATGTAACGATAATTCGATCGATTTTCGAATCGGACATACAAAAGTATTTTGGTAACAATATTGGCGACAAGCACAACTTTTGTTTTAATAGCCCCTATAGATGCGAATATAGGGTTAAAACTAAGTCATTAAAATGTGAGAAGAGAGTAATTTCTAGTTAAAAATTGTTCGAATTTACGTTACGGCGACGGGCCCGTAGAACAAACACTTATATCAAATCTATACATATTTACAATATAACATTAGCAAGCAAAAACAAGTACCTACTTAAACTAAATAAACAAACACCTTTCACATAAATTTTCTACAATTTTTTTTTGTTTTGCAACGTATTTGATTCTTGGAGGAGCTCGTGGCTAAGAACTAACAGCCGCGCAGGTCGATCTATCAGGTTAAGCTACGATTGCCGGGGTTTGGGCGTAGATGGGTGATCTTTACATAACGAGACTCCTCTGAAAAAAAAGGCTAAGCAGATAATGCAGATGATGTATTTGATTCGCGTAACTTTAATGCTTCGCACTGCAACTAGACAATATTCAAGATACGACTTTGTTCTTGGGACCCGTCGATCTATCTACAGCGCGTGCTAGGCTAGGACGACAGCGCAGCACCTTTCAAGATTTCTGATGTCAAGGTCACTTCGCTCAATGATGAGATATTTACAAAATACCATTGAAGGTACCCAAACGGTTCCTTTTTCAAACGATGTCGCAATATCTATTGCGTTTCTGTTCACGGTTTAATATCAATTTGATTACGTTTAATTACGTCAAATCGAGACTGTTCAATTAAGGTTAATGGCTTTTCTAATTATATTCAGATTAAAAACATTCTTATTACTTGTTGTACTAATAAATTAACACGATATTATAATAGGGTTAATTAATGGGAGTGGCCTCAAATTACTAAATGCATTTATCAATAAACATAGTTAAAACATAATTTTGTTTCTCTCATCTTCAAGCGATTGTCAAAAAGGAACGATGTTTACAATATTTACGTTTAGGGCAAAACTCAAAGCCATGGTCCGAAGTGAGAGGGAGTGGGAGGCAGTCACCTCCTGCGAAACAGTCATGCTCGCGAAGGAGGTGGCGGGATGGGAGAGAGAAAGGTCCTTCTATCCCAGCCGCCGCGGGAGACGCCCCGGGCGTCGGGAGCCACGTGACGACTTCCGGCCACCGCACCGTAGGCGCGGGCCTGCGGACGGTGAGTAATGGGTGACTCACCGCCCGATCAGGACCAGGCCCGTGCCGGACGGCGCGTATATGTTCCACGCGCGCCTCAAAGAGATGTCAGCATATGAAGGGGCCCCTTAGGGCCAAGCCTGCCGGGTAAGCGGGATTGTCCGAAAGGGTTACCGCTACCCCGGAACATAAAGGGCTAAGGAAGGAACATAGATGGGTATTAGTCAGTAAGACTCTGACACTCCCTTCCGCTCCACCCAGAGCGAGAGAAGTCATTGGATGATTTCCCAGCCAGAAAAAGGGCAAAACGCAATTGTTCTCTATTTATTTGACCACTAGCTGCTTCCGCGCGGTTTCACCCGCTGCTCGGCTCCTATTGGTCGTAGCGTGATGTTACATAGTTTATAGGCTTCCTCAATAAATGGTCTATCCAACACAAAAAAAAAATCGGATCAGTAGTTCCAGAGATTAGCGCGTTCAAACAATCAAACTCTTCAGCTTTATAATATTAGTATAGATCAGACATCCGTCACCATCGCATATAATTTAATAATTCATGTATACAAAACATTGTCAAACATTTTAAAATAGTAACGGTGGAATTTCTAGCCCGTTCTTCTCCATACTAAACTACCTTTTGGAAGGGGCGATTATAATCAATTCTATTTCTTGTTCATTTTGACGTTCAAAAGTGACTTTGACTTTGCTAATTAACAAAAATAACGACAGTTATTGTGTAATTTTGTTGAAATTACTGCACTTTATAGTGATTTTTTTAATGTAAATGGTAAATAGATTGCATTGCTTTGTACTTATCGTAAAATAACGTAGTTTATTATACGTTATGATGATGAACGATAGGATGAACACCGTTGTTTGTCTAAAATTTTATTAAGTTTCGGTGCAAGTTTAATCGTGGTTATTAAAAAAAAAAAGAACCGTATACTTTACCAAAGATACTGGTGCTATTCTGTCAAAATCTCACCGTAAAAGTGTAGGTGATGTGAGTCTAATCTGAGCTGCCAATAGTGTCAATTAGTGTTGCCCAAATGCAAGACCAAGACGAGACTTAGGCCAGTCTTGGTCTTGGTCTTGCGTCAATACACCTGGTCTTGGTCTTGGTCTTGGTATTGCGCTCTCAGTCTTGGTCTTGGTCTTGGTCTTGCAGCAAGAGTCTCGCAAGTCTTGCAAGTCTTGCAAATACCTATTAGCCTATTGCTATTTATTGAACACGTTAGTTTAGAATGAGTTTGACTTTGAAAAAGTCATTTTTTTTTTAATTTTTCCTCGACCTTTATGAACTTGGAGAGTTGTATTGATGATTTTGATGATTATAATTCTGTAACTACATACGTCTTACAGCGCGAATAATATTGTAATCAACAAACAATCTAGCACTGGCTTGCAAATTGCAAAAAAAATAAGAAAATTTGAATTTCGCGGGCTATCCTGGAGCATTCACTAATGTACAATGTTAATCAACCAATAATAGAAGACTACAGGCAAAGCCTACCTATGCGGCCAAAATAAGGAAGTGTAGTACATTTTTTAGGCAATTTGTCGTACTCGTGTCTGGCGCGCTTTGCTATACCTACGTAGTCTGTCATCGTTGAACATGGGCAGTGGCGGCGACCTTTGATATGAAAGCGGCGGCGGCGACACAAAGTCTAGGAGCGGACTAAATTTTTACCTATTTTGGTAGGGTTGTCAATGTTGGCATTAGTACAGAAAAATATAATTAATTAAACACAACGTTTATCAACTTTTTAATAACTAGGTATCCACGATAGAAAATTTATTCTACTAATTTCCTAAGTAATCAGTCTAAATATATTTTTCATAATTTTTATTTTTCAATAATTTGTTGTGTGTAATTGAATGGTAAACTCTAAATCTTACTTGAGAGCTTTTTTTAAAATAAAATTATGGAAAGCCCTGACATGACATAATTATACAATTTTTAATCTTGCTGCTCACATTTTAGTACCACTCACTATCTATCATTTACCGATATTAACAATGATTATTTCGAAATCAAAATATTTGCAATTCAATAGATGCGATACCTACTTAGTTATTAATTATCATCTCGCCCGACAGCTTTAAACGCTGTAGTGTTCGAATTCGAGCCAGTGTGAGAATGTATTTATACAAGAAACTCAAAGCATTCAATTTATACCTACCTACTGCTGAGACATCTTCAAGGTCATTTAATTTTATCCTCCTGTACCAACCCTACCAAAATAGGTAACAATTTTGTGTGCCTCTGTCCGTACTCTTTGTCGGCGAATGCGGCGCTCAAACAGTGTCAAATGCTGTGATACACTTGTTGCAAACCGCGGAGTCTTTGTCGGTAAATTATCAAATAAGTAGGTATATAATACATCGACCGACCAACAGTTTATTCGCGGAACGTCACATTATCCCAATCAACCTTGACCTTAATTCTTTAGCGATAAAGTTCAAAATCTGTTAAAGAAATTTGACAGATTGTAGTAGCTTGATGTGCTGGCGTCTGTACCATAACATTGGCTGCCGTAGAAACTGTTACTAGACCTACTCGACTCGCTGTTAGTTTTAAATTTTGCTGAATAAGAATAATAATATAAACTTTGAAACATAAGTAGGTACCTACATAATGTTTATATAATTTTGTTGGCTATAATTTTAAGCACATACCAACCTACTAACGTTACATCTGCACATTAGACATAAACAAGCATAATATATATAATTATAGGTAGATACCTACAAGGTATGAACTTTGCTAGCAAGTTATTCTAGGTACATTTAATCACATGGGATGATGGGAACAGATTTGTGAGTATTAACACGCTACCTACTTAATAAATAGTTGAAATGTAATAAGTACCTACCTAATCAATATAATACCTTTTAGGGTTCTTTCAGACGAGCGGCACGTTGCCAACTGCAGATACAACTACGGCCCTTAGTTTAGTGTTATGACGATACGGTTTTGATACTGGGGAACGTCTATCAAAATCGGGATTAAAACCAAAGAGGTACCTACTTAATAACGCCCAAATTTCAAATTGTCTTAACTGCAAGACGCAAGAGTCTTGCAGGCTTAAGTCTTGTCTTGCTCAAGTCTTGCAGGGTTTAGTCTTGGTCTTGGTCTTGCTACAATAAGGCGGTCTTGGTCTTGGTCTTGGTCTTGCGGAAATGCAAGAACAAGACCAAGACTGCAAGACCAAGACCGATTTTGGGCAACACTAGTGTCAATCCCTAGCATTAGGTGGAATGACAGCTCACTTCATCCAAGTTCTTCTGTAAAAATCTCACCATGAAGGTGAGAGGTGTGGTGTGCTCGATAGGGCCCACAATGCTTTAAATTTAAATGTACAGACGCCAGCACATCAACTGGTTGGTTTTATTAAGTAGCCCTTCGTGTCCGACTCGCACTTAACCGCTTTTTCTTAGAATCCCTATTACACACACCACCCGTCGACTCACCGTTGCCGCGGTCCGAGGACCACACAGAATGAATACTTTTTTTTTTTTTTTTTTTAAGGCTGGGAAATCATCCAATGACTGCTCCCGCTCTGGGTGGAGCGGAAGGGAGTGTCAGACTCTTACTGACTAAAACCCATCCATGTTCCTTCCGTAGCCCTTTATGTTCCGGGGTAGCGGTAACCCTTTCGGACAATCCCGCTTAACAGAATGAATACTTGGATTCTGAAGTAGGTTACATAACATAACATCACGCCAGTACTTCAGTTAGGGTTAGGCAGAGGTGTACCTTATAGTACAGAGGCCAGCACATCAAGTTACCACAATCTGTCAAATTTCTTTGATAGTATTTCAACTTTATTGCAAAGACATAAGGTTCATTTTTAATTGAGAAAATTTGACAGTTAGGGATAGCTTGATGTGCTGACGTCTGGGCCTCTGTACATAACAAATTAATATTGCATTTAAGATTTGTGTTTAATTTGTAAATGTTGTTTAATAAGTATGTAGTTCAAAAGTTATCACGTCAATTATTTCAACCCTTCAGCTAGCGTTTTACGCTATTTATGGTAGGTGGTGGTTATTGGTGGTCTGTGGTAGTTTGTTTTTTTTTTTAATCGGGACACGACTATAATTGACTATTTGAATCGGTCAAAAATAAAATATGAAATAAGAAATTACATCGATAAAAGACCGCTCGTCTTAAAAACTTCCATCGCCGTACAGAAATTAAATATTATGCGAAGATGTAATTGTAACATTGCGTTTTATGCTAATAAGTATTCCATTTGATTCACAAAATCAGAGACGTCACATTGTTATATTTCATACAAATCACGTTCACATTCCGTGTTTTGACAATTCAAAAAAAGTATTGTTATTGAGTACCTTTTCAAATACCCAATTGATTCTAACAAATAATAAAACCTCCCTCAACTCTGAAAAATAAAAAACAAAAAAAGTAGATAAGTAGGCTTAAGAAATCATTTTTTCTTTAAAACTCGCCCGAAATATCTTCAAGACATAAAAGCTTTCTAAAACAAAAATTCAATTACTTTGATTTATGCTCGTAATGTTAGACATTAATTGTCTTTATACCGGTTATGTGATCACATGATCACAATCTCTGTCCGTGGGAAAGAAAGAATCGTTATCTACGAAGGAAAGAAAGAAATATGAGCCGCTTGAGGTGTGAATGTGGACTTTTTGCTGAATAAATGTCTTATTATGTGGAATGTTGCTATCTATGGCCAGGTGTCACCGTGACGTGACGCTGCTAGCACTTTTAAACAGAGCAACTGAATAAAGAACAATAAGTTCTTTATTTTACGCGGATAAAGAACGAACAAAATTAAAAAAAAATGCAAGTGAAAAAAGATAAGACTACAAAGTGAAATCTAACATTAATTTCGGAAGTTAGTGGTAAAAATGATCAAAGAAAGATACGCAAAGAATGGATCAAAGTGTCTCAAGAGAAAGATGTCTGGAAGGATTTGAGGGAGGCCTTTGCTCAGCAGTGGGACAGTGTAGGCTAAATAAAAAAAATATAAAAGTGGTAAAAAACGAAAATAACAAACGAAAGACACCAACTTCCGAAATTAAAGTTTTGTTTCACTTTGTAGTCTTATCTTTTATGTGTAAAGTAACGTATATTTTCACTTTTCAGTTGAAGTATGAATGTACCTACCATAAACAAATTCGTATACCACTACTTGCTATGTAAACAACGTTGGGTGATTGAGCATTGATTAGGTATTTGAATACTTAACTCTAGGGTCATGGGGCCCGAGTGCGCAGCTCCTTTTTAAGGAAATTTCTCGCCGATTGATCGACACTTCACGTGACCAGAAGGCTGGATTGTTCTTTGGCCAAAGAATTAGCATTGCCATTCAACGTGGCAATGCTAATTCTTCTGGGCACGTTTCCGGAAGACAGCGATGCCGATGAGTACTTCGACGCCTAAGTGTCCTTTTTTTGCATTTATTTGTATATAGTTAGTTAGATAGTCTTTTAATTTAAGTACCTATGTATAAGTTCTTAAATACTATATTCGTAATTTTAAATCTCCTAGATGTATTTTTTCCGCCTGACAATAATAGTTAAGGCTATAGTTAATGCCAGTATCATAATAACAAGGTACTACAGTTAGTTGGGCAGCAGTCGTATGAATGCGGCCTACCTTGGAATACAAGTCGTCCTAATCTATACTATAATATAGTCAGAAGAGTACCAATGAAACAACTATTACTCAATATCAATCAACTGTTTATTCGGTTTTAGAAGACACTGTTTACAACTCATTTCAGGAATTGATTTTATTAACACTTCCCTAAATTTCTTAACTTCTAAATAAGAACACTTTTTCTTAACCGGTCGGTAACACTGTCTGCATGTATATCCTCCAGTATGGCCGACCGCAGTAAAGTAAACTCGGATAGAAGTCAAAACACAAACTATTATTCCTCAAATAAGTGTTATTATATTATTTTTATAAAACAATTAATTTAGATCTTGCTAGTGAAATTAATTTGAATATTTTCAGACGAAATAAATAGCAAAAGCTTACAGTCGGCCATTCTGAAATAACAGAGTCCTCTCGTTACGTTTTGTATATTATGACTATCTTTATGTTATGCTAGATTCATGTTCTGAAACTATGAAACAATATTACAAAATAACATATGTATTCAAAGTAATTTACAACAAACGAATCTAATGCCTAAAACTTTTCCTGACTGACCATCAGATAATGCAGATTATAAGCAGGTAATTAGTGAAATTTCCATTAAGTGCTTAGGAATGTATCAAAACTATACAACTAAAGAAAGGCAAGTAATAAATTAATAACAAAATTTACATATTTTACTAATAAGGTAACATTTTATATAAATTCAATAATTTTGATAATTAATTTTATTTTTAATAAATATTATTTGTTCGGCCATCTTATACAGTAATTGTTCCATCAATTAATACAAAAAAAAAACATTTTTAATGATTTGATATTAATTTTAAATATTTCTATGTCCATATCAAATTAATTATAACTAAGAAAGCACTCAAATCCTTGGCCAACGGCCTCCTTGCGCGATTCCATAAAATCTAACACACTCATAATTGTCAAAAGACTCCCTTGTGTGTAGATTTTTACATAACAATTTTCAAATCTAACACACTCATAATTGTCAAACGACTCCATTGCATGTAGATTTTACATAACAATTTTCCAATCTAACACACTCATAATTGTCAAAAGACTCCCTTGTGTGTAGATTTTACATTACAATTTTCAAATCTAACACACTCATAATTGTCAAACGACTCCATTGTGTGTAGATTTTTCCATATCAAGTTCTAAGTCTAATCAAAGTCAAAGTTCATTCATTCCATAATACAAGTTAAAAAACATAATCATAATTCCAATCCTAATCCATTTAAAAAAAAAACTTTAAAAAATAAGGGGAAACATTAATCGTGATAAAAATGTTATATATATTTATATTTTTTTTTTAATCAATGGTCGTCATTGTCCCAGTACTCTCCACATCCATACCTACCAACATGTCCAACGGCTCTATTTCCATATTATCAGTACCTTCAATTGTTTCGTTTACATCTACATCCTCCGTTGAGCTCTCCTCATCGGAATCAGCTAAGCTTTCTTGGGTAAAGGTCAACCAAGGATGTATCTTATCTAACGCAATAACTGCCTCATATTTTCTATTCTGTTTTCGGGTTAGGGGTGTATCTTGAACAATATACCTATCTCTATCTAGTACTTTGACAATCCTGTATGGGCCTTGTAATTTAGCAAGTAACTTTCTCGACTGTCCGCTATTACTACCTACTTCTCTTTCAATTCTTACTAAGTCACCTACTTGATATTTCCTACCTACCTTCCTATTCTTGTCAAATCTTTCCTTTTGTCTTAATTGATCCTCACTTATGTTGGCATTTACCTCTTCTCTTATATCCTCTAATGTTTCTTGTGAACACCCCGATTCACCCTGATCAAGCAACGAAGAGACTAATCCGTCACTTTTCGCCCTCAACCTTATACCAAACAGTATTTCAGCTGGCGTTTTACCTGTACCTTTATTAAGAGTTGTATTAAGACCCAGCTGAATTTCTTCTAAATGAGTATCCCACTCGTTTTCCTTACAATTGTGATTTTTGACTGCAAGCGAAGCCAATATGGTACGATTATATCGTTCCACTTGGCCATTCGCTCGCGGTGTTGCTACCGCATTTAAAACGTGCTTTATGCCTAGTTTGTTCACAAAGTCTTTAAAACTTTTACTTGTAAAAGAAGTTCCCCGATCACTGATTAACCTATTTGGTATACCGAATAAACTAAAATAGTGATTTAAAACTTTGATGGTCGATTTAGTTTTCGTATTTTTGACTGCAAATAAAGTTACGTATTTTGTGTATGCTTCAACAAGCACCAACAAGTAAGTGTTTTTAGATTTACTCCGAACAAATGGACCTAAGTGGTCCATGTGTATCGTGTGAAACGGTTTATCAATTTTAGGTACTGGATGGAGCATACCTTGTCTTTTTCCTGGTGGTACTTTGTGATAACTACATTCCAAACACGATTGAACATACTTTTTGGTAAACTTGTTCATTTTGGGAAACCAGTAAAGAGATTTCAACTTGTCCAAAGTTTTATCTAGACCAAAATGACCAAGTTCATCGTGACACTTCTTGAGAAGCTGCCACCTAAATCCTTTGGGAACCAACCATTTCAATTGGCTGTCCACAACTCTATAAACCTTTCCTCCCTTTAAACGATAATTCTGAAAAGTTTCATGGATTTTAGGCGTTTCAGGGTCTTCTAAAATACTTTTAATTCGTTGAACCTCTTCATCAGTACTCTGAATAGTCGTTAACCAGTCTTCTGTTTCTACAACTAAAATATCGAATACAGGCTCAGGTTCATCTGATATAGGGATAGCATTCCTGCTAAGTGCATCCACATGGGTCATACGGTTACCCGGCCTATACTCGATACTACAATCGTACTCCTGAAGTTGAAGCCACCACCTACCTATACGAGGTATCATATCTCTCTTTGATAAAGTAGTACGTAATGCGCTACAATCGGTTACTATTGTGAATTTGAGGCCTAAAACGTATACTCTAAACCGTTGCAAGGAAGCTATTACCGCCAGGGTTTCCAATTCAAATGAATGGTACTTCTGCTCTTCGAGGGTAGTTTGTCTACTGTAATACGCTACCGCTCGCCACCTACCTAATTCATCTTCCTGCAGTAATATGCCCGCTATACCCGTTTTGCACGCATCCGTATGAATCTGAGTTTTTGCACTTACGTTGTACAACGCTAAAATTGGTCTTTTTACTAGCTCTGCCTTTAGGGTGCAAAATGATTTTTCTTGTTCAGGACCCCATTCCCATTTACAGTTCTTTTTTTAATAATTTTGTCAGCGGATTAGCAATTATAGCAAAATTTTTTACAAAACGCCTAAAGAAACTGGCTAAACCAACAAATTGGCGTATTTCGTGTTGGTTAGTGGGGCACTTAAAATTTTCTACTGCTACAGTCTTTTTTGAACCCGGTCTGACCCCTTGTTTACTTACTTCGAAACCTAGATAATCAATTTTTTTTGAGAAAAATACACATTTTGATAATTTTAACGTCAACCCCGCTTCTTTAATAAGTTTAAGTACTGTTTCTAATCGCTCCATTCCTTGCGCAATACTGTGGGCTGGAATAATTATATCATCCATGAATGCAAGAGTTTGGCCTTTGAGGTCTTTCAAAATGGTATTAATAGTTTTCTGAAAAACAGACGGTGCGTTGGCCAAACCGAAGGGCATGCGAGTGAACTGATACTGGCCGTCCGGCGTTACAAAGGCAGTTTTGTCTTGCGACGAAGGGGCTATTGGAATCTGATAATAGCCTGAGGCCAAATCAAGCGTTATAAAATATTCGTAACCACCTAGCTGATCTATTTGATCCTCTATTCTGGGCAAAGGGTAGTGTTCCTTGACAGTTTTAGCATTTAAAGCCCGATAGTCAACGCAAAGCCGTTGATCACCGGTCTTCTTCTGCACTAAAATGATGGGGCTTGCATAAGAAGATGTTGACTCAGTAATTATACCTGAATCCAACATGTCCCGAATCATTTCTTTAACTTTATTCCTTTCCGAATAAGCTAGCCTGTATGGCCTATACACAACAGGGGTCGTATCTTTTAACGTTATAGACATTTCGGTCAAATTAGTTAGCCCTAAATCGGTTAAACTAAACGAAAAACAGTCCCTATACTTTTTTAGCAAGGTTTCTAACCGTTCTCTATCTCCAGTACTAAATCCATCACCTACTTTAAGATCGTTTGATATGGAATCACTATCCCTGTTTTCTAACATTCTAACACTTAAGCAATCATCATCATTTAAAGTGTAACCTCTAGTCAACAATTGTCCTTTTAGAAGTTTAATTTCGTTACTATTTAAATTTACTACTAAAATGTGGCCTTTTCCTTGCACGATTGTATATAATCCAGGCATAACAAAATAACAATTATCACCTATTTTCCTTAAAGATTCTTTTACGTAAAATTGTACGGTGATATCGGTATTCACTTTTACCGGTATCATATTGATAGAGTTAACGTTGACATCGGAGTCTACAACTAAATTAATTTTTTGATAGTTTACTAATTTGGAATTATCTAAAGGATTAGGCTTTTTTTGAAAAACTAAGTGTTCGTCTGTCTTTATAATAATTATACCGGCTTGCTCGGTGAAAGTATGTCCCAAAAGTACGGCATGTTTAAGTAATTCGTCTGGTACAACTAATACTTCTACGGATGTAGTAACGGCTTGTACTTGTATTTGGACCACTGCTCTACCTATAGGTTCTATGAGTGAATTACCAAAGCCTTTTAATGTTGGCAGATCATTTTTACCGTAGGCAGTGTTTAAATTTTTAAAGTCACTAATTCGAATCAAAGTACTTTGGCTACCGAGGTCCACATAACATGACATTGTTTGACCATTAACTTGAATTGGAAGGACATACTTAACATCTAAGTCACCGGTTAACTTAACTTCAGATACTGCTTTACTAATTTCATTATGTTTACCGCCATCATTACCATTTCTGAGAAGCCTTCTACAATTAGCGCTCTGATGTCCAAGTTTCTTGCAAATGCTACATGTCAATAAGGGTTTGTTACACTTGAAAGAGGGGTGACCTACCTCATTACAATTAAAACATTTTATATTGCTACTCAGTTTAGAATTATCATTATTGCTATCAGGGCGCCTTTTTGTAAACGGCTGACGTGATACTCTGTCTCTTACATCCTCTAACTTAATGGATTTAAAATAAGATAGTAATTCTTCAGGTTGAGAGTAGTTCGCAGCCTGAGCACCCAGTCGCATACCCCTATCTTCTAATCCATATATAAGACAATCCACAGCCCGCTTACCAGTTATATCGCATCGGTTCAGCAAGTTAATTTTGTGATAAAAATAAGTCTCTAACGATTCATTATATCTAACCTTCCGATCCAACATTTCATGCAAAACTTGAGCATAATTCTGAACTGTGGGAAATGTCTTTGTCAGTTTATCCTTCCACTCCAACCAACTATAACTTAAGGAAGTTAAGCCTTGGTACCACACCTTTGCTACTCCAGTCAATTTAGGCAACGCATAATGAAGTTGTTGTGTTTCAGACCATTTATACAAAGCTGCACATTCTTCCACTTTTGTAATCCATGAATCAATAGTTTGTTCCTTATTAGCAGGATCAAACTCTGGTACTGCGTTAGTTGACATACTAAAGTGGTTTTGAGCCTGGGACGCTGACGTGGGCAGTGATTTAATTAACTCCATGACATCATGAATACTAAAGCTACGATCATCTACAGTTTTGTTTTTAGGGGTCTTATTCATATTAGTTACATCAGTGTTAACATTCAAATTACTATCCATACTGCTAGTACAGGATGACTGACTTACGGTTTCCCGACGTCTTCG
The DNA here is from genome assembly GCA_951799385.1 of Hyppa rectilinea. Taxonomy (NCBI): domain Eukaryota; kingdom Metazoa; phylum Arthropoda; class Insecta; order Lepidoptera; family Noctuidae; genus Hyppa; species Hyppa rectilinea. Next base: position 16,043,104 of record OX637321.1, on the reverse strand, counting down.
ACTCGTCCTGGGGTGACGGGATTCCCGTCTTACCTCGCTACTGCTGTGCTGCCGTCGTCGCCGTCTCGCCCTCCGCGAGCGTGCAGATCGGGAACGCGAGCGCGACCGCGTTCTTTTTCTCACGCGCCGCGACTCAGACCGACGCCGCTTCCGACGCTCAAGGCTCTTATAAGAACCCGCACGTCTCCGTGGCGCACAGCCTCTTGAACCTGCGCGGGTCGAGGAGCCTGAGCTGGTCCGCACAGGCCGCGGGCGCCGCGTACTAGAACAGCTTCGCCTGTGACGCCTGCTCAAGCGCCCCGCGCGGCTGCGGCTGCGGCTGCACGACGGCGCAGCTCCATCACGCGTTTGAGAAGCCTCTCGATCAAAAGCTTTACGCATTCTCACTTCTTCACGAAGTCTTGACATATTATTTAGGTCTGTAATCATATTTTTGTTAACATTTTAATCACTTTTTAATGAGAACATACGAGTACATAGCTGTTTAAAATCCTAACACAGACAAGCAAACAATAACAATAAAATTAAACCATTGTAATCATCAAAAATTACGTATTACTTACTGATTTCTATTGTACGAAGACAGCAAGAAAAACAACTTATTTTACTCCTTACATTCAAACTATACGTATGTTAAATATATGTATATCTTATGAAATAAGCTCACTTACGTAATTGGGAAAACATAATAGGTGAAATACGCATTTACATACATAAAATCACGCTTTCTTTCCATGGGGGTAGGCCGAGATTACAACGTCTTCCTAATTATGTTTTTTTTTTGTTTTTAGGTTCGTATACGTAATCTCGGTGACTCACAATGCCTTTACAACTAAAATAACTCACTCTTTATGTATTTAATAACGCGGTTAAGCGTAAGCATTCATCATAATAAAATATACATAAGAAATACACTTACCGAGTTTATGCTTCTTACTTTACCTGTCCTTAGAAACGGCCTAAGTGGGCGTGATTAGAATATTAAGCAATATTCGTGTCAGATCCCACTTCTGAACTATAATATAGTCAGAAGAGTACCAATGAAACAACTATTACTCAATATCAATCAACTGTTTATTCGGTTTTAGAAGACACTGTTTACAACTCATTTCAGGAATTGATTTTATTAACACTTCCCTAAATTTCTTAACTTCTAAATAAGAACACTTTTTCTTAACCGGTCGGTAACACTGTCTGCATGTATATCCTCCAGTATGGCCGACCGCAGTAAAGTAAACTCGGATAGAAGTCAAAACACAAACTATTATTCCTCAAATAAGTGTTATTATATTATTTTTATAAAACAATTAATTTAGATCTTGCTAGTGAAATTAATTTGAATATTTTCAGACGAAATAAATAGCAAAAGCTTACAATACGGAACATGTTTGATGGTCGAAAGAACTTGATGGTAAACTGACAGCTGGAGTTTGACAGTTTGATACCGAATTTGACTTTAAACCTGTTAAGGTAGACAGTGATAGCCTAGTGGCGTGACCGTCGGACTGCCAAGACTTAGGTCTTAGGTTCGAACCCAAGCCACGCCTTTGATTCTACGGATTCATGTGCGTATTTTACCTATAATTATCACTTGCTTGAAAACGGTGAAGGAAAACATCGTGAGGGAACCGGTATGCCTAAGAGATATTTCTCAGCAGCATGTGAAGCTAAGCCAGAGGCCCATGGGCAGCATAAAAACTCTGACACCAGGTGAGTTAGGCACTCATGAAAAAAAAAACCTGTTAAGATAGCCCGCGAAATTCAAATTTTGTAATTTTATTTTTGCGTAAAAACGTAAACTTGCGTTCCCTCTTAATTAGTTAGGTATCTACTTAACCTTAAGTTGCTTAGTTTACATAATAATATTATAATTAAGAAATCAACCTCAATTTACATGTTATGGCATCAAATCTCATAATTCCTGTCCTATCTGTTACTGCGACGCGATTGTAAGTAATAATTTTAAAACCTTTAGTTTAGGTAACCAGCTTCCAGAGAGTCGTCTTAAATCTTTTGAGTTTAGAGTATTGTTACAGAAGAGCTGCCTTATTTGTCTGATAAATATGAAGTCTGCTTTAAAAATAAAAGCAAGTAACATGAACAGTCGCCAGCACATCAAGTTACCACAAACTGTCAAATTTTCTCAGTCGACAACGAAGTTTGACAGTTTGGTATAACTTGATGTAATGGCGACCGTACACAATCCTCATCACCTTGAAAAGTCCTGTCTTAAAGAGTACCCACGAATAATAGTTGTTTAACAACTTAAATCACTTACCATGTTATGAAGTAATTTTACCATTATTTTGGTGACACTATTGTTTGGAGTGTCACGCCAATTTAACTTCGCGTAAAGAGTTTGCTTTTAGTTTACATATATTTTTAATAGAAAACGTGTTTATTTGTATACTTACCTACTATCTCTGAGATGTTTGCACAGCTGCCGACACAGCTTTGGGCTTGAGTCTTTGTATGTTAGACTATGTTTGAGTTTTTCTCTTAAGAAAATATTAATTTCTCAATCAATCGGCCTAGCCTTTTCCCAACTAGGTTGGGGTCGGCTTCCAGTCTAACTGGATGCAGCTGAATACCAGTATTTTATATGCAACTGCCTAGATAGGCAATCAGTAACTGGGTAATATGTTACCCCTTGGTAAGACTGGCTATTAGACTTTCGGGCTTCTGACTACCCGTAAGGAATGTTAAAGATCCACGAATAACAGTCGGAACCAACGGCTTAACGTGCTTTCTGAAGCAAGGAGGAGTCTCGAATAAGGTTCCAAGTCGATTGAAAAAATTTGACAGTTTGTGCTAACTTAATGTGCTAGCGACAGTACGTGTAAGATTGTTACTAGAAATTAACTTCATTAAATTACCTCGTACAAATCCGTGCAACAATCAATCTAACAATCACACAGACATACAGACGCAAGCACATCAAGCTATTCCAAACTGTAAAATATTCCCAATCGATCTTGAACCTTATATTTTTGTAATTAAGTTGAAAATCGATCAAGTGTTATCTGTACAGACACCAGCACAACCTACCCCAAACTGACAAATTTTCCCAATTGAAAATGAACCTTATACTTTGGAAATAAAGTTGAAAAACTATAAAAAAAAAATTGTCAGATTGTAGTAAGTTGATGTGCTGGCCTATGTACAGACGCCAGCACATCAAGCTATCCCTGTCAAATTTTCTCAATTAAAAATGAACCTTATGTCTTTGCAATAAAGTTGAAATACTATCAAAGAAATTTGACAGATTGTGGTAACTTGATGTGCTGGCCTCTGTACAATCAGATGTATGACATTAGTTTACGTTTCAGATCTACCTTCTGTATTATTGAAAGGCGTACCTACTTATACATAGCATTTCTGTGTCCGGGCCTGCGTTCCGGTTTCACTAAACATAGACACGGCGACTGGTTGTGATGAATCACATCATTTCCGAATTCTTTTATACCGTTACACTTTTGACCACAGATAATATCATATTTTTTGTTAAGGCCGCCTACATTACGGAAGGTTTTGTGGCTAAGTTACAGTTGCATAGGTGGATTGATCAAGGTTAAGTTACACTTTTTGAGGTCGGTCCTTGAATGGGTGATCATCCATTTCAATGGTAACGGGTTGTCATAAATCAGAAGCCTGAAAGTTTGACTACCAGTCTTATCAAGGGGTATCGCGTTATGAGTACCGGTTGTGGAGGTCAGATTGTAGTTGCTTCATATGTAAAATACTGGTATTCAGCTGCATACGGCTGTATACGATACGGTGTAGACTGCCGATTGCAACGTAGCTGTGAAAAGCTATGCAGATGACCAAGTCCAGCTTTCCACACGAGGTTTTCAATTCACGATATTGCGGGCCCTATCAGAATACTAGCCCTACGACTTCGACACTTATATTTTAACTGTTGTGCATTATCATGCTGAGATACGAAGCCTATTGGCCTTTTTTTTTAAGGCTGGGAAATCATCCAATGACTTCTCCCGCTCTGGGTGGAGCGGAAGGGAGTGTCAGACTCTTACTGACCAAAAACCATCCATGTTCCTTCCTTAGCGCTTTACTACTCTGTCAAGAAAGTAACGGGAAAAGATCAATCATACACAAAATGTCTGTTATTCATCCAAATTTATTTTATCACCTTCAAAGTATGCTCCTTTAGAAACGATACACTTGCGCCAACGAATAATCCATTCATCAAAACATTTTTTAAACGCTGCTTCCGGAATTGAGTTCAGTTCTCGCCGCGAATTCTCCTTTATGTCTTCTATCGATTGAAAACGGGTGCCACGAAGTGGTAATTTGAGTTTAGGAAAAAGAAAAAAATCAGCAGGAGCCATATCTGGTGAATATGGTGGTTGCTGGATGGTATTTGTTGAGTGTTTGGTCAAAAATTCGTTCACAATGATAGCCTTGTGCGAAGGCGCATTGTCGTGGTGCAAAATCCAAGAATTTTCATTCCACAAATCTGGCCTTCTTCGTCGAATTTGCTCTCTTAAACGCCGCATAACGCTCAAATAATATTCTTTATTTACCGTTAGACCTTCCGGTAAGAATTCAGAGTGCACAACACCGCGATAGTCAAAGAAAACAGTCAACATGACTTTGACTTGGCGTGGTTTTTTCGGTTTCGGTTCAGTTGGAAGGCGCCACTCCGAAGCTTGTTGACTAGTTTGCATGTCAAACTCGTAAACCCACGTCTCGTCACCAGTAACAATGCGTTTCATGAATGTTGGGTCCGAACTGACTCGTTCTAGCATGTCCTCAGCGACTTTCATGCGATTTGATGCGATTGAGTTTTTGGAGAAAATTCAGATATTTTGGGACTAGCCGAGCAGCAACATGTTTCATACCCAAATGATTAGTTAAAATGGTACGGATCGACTCGTGAGATACAGAAAGTTCGGCGGCTATCTCTCTCAGAGTTGAATGGGGATTTTCAGTCACTATTTTCTTCACTTTTGCGATGTTAACTTCAGTTGCAGACGTTGACGGCCTACCAGAGCGAGGCAAATCTTCCATCACATCTCGACCGCTTTTGAACGCTTTGAACCACTCATAAGCACGAGTTTTTGATAAAGTCGATTCACCGTAAGCCTTCTGTAACATTTTCAGTGACTCCGAACACGAAATTCCATTGGCGATGCAAAATTTAAGACAAACTCTTTGTTCGATATTTTTGTCCATTATGAAATTCGCAATACACACTATATATGATATTACTAAAACCAGCACTGTATTTAATATAAATAACAGATGCAACTCAAACTCCGCGCCAAAATGGAAAACAGTTGTGCCAATCTAACAACTACAAAAAAACAAAAATTTGAATTTGGAACCATAAACAAATCATCCATTCCCGATACTTTTTTGACTGAATGTATGTTCCGGGGCAGCGGTAACCCTTTCGGACAATCCCGCTTACCCAGCAAGCCTTTTGGCCTTACAGGACTTAATTATTTTAAACTTACGTTTGTTTTTTATGTTTCTATGTTCGTGTTTAGTTTAATAAATACTTTTTCATTCTTTCTTTTTTCTTTTCTTTCACATCTAGTCAATGATGACTTGATTGCTTGCATTTAATGAAAGTGGCTAGTTTTAAACGTTAAAATGACTGTGCTTGGACCATTGTGTCCAACAGACATTGCTGGGTCATACAATTCAAGTTAGTGAATCGCCACTTTCCTATAGAAAACTGTCTACATCTTCATAAAATCAAAGATAATTCTCTACGAAGAGGTTAAATATTATCTATGGTATATCTTGCCAGTGTGATTGGTACTCTATTCGATGAATGTAGAACTTTCGATATCGGTATGACAGTAATGTCCATGAAAATTTAAATTTAGTGAAGCAAAGAAGAATTTCACGTAGTATTGTGATGTCTTAGTTTCTTTAGTATGGTCCATTGTGTGGCTGTGAGGGATAGGGCCATTGTCCATCAAAACTGTAATGTTTAGATATTTGTGATTATTGATAAGAACCTATTGTCGGGTCGAGAGGTTTTCGAGATGATAATAGCTAGTGAGCTTTGTTCATGGGGTTTTTGTTTTAATTGTTCTGGTCAACTGGTCATTTTTTTGCGACGCAACACAGAGTAATTACGCAATGTAAATTGTCTTTGGTCCCTAGCCCATGCTTGAATACGAGGCGTTTGACTATTTTGTATGTATGTGTGTATTTTGTGACTGTATTTTTTTGTAAATGTACGCTTTGTTAGTGCAGATAAACAATTTTTTTTTCATGAATATCCTGGTTAGAGTTTGGGAATGGGAAATGGTGTCGTAAAGTTCATTTTGCTATTCGATCATGGAAAAAAAGTTGAATGCTGCAATTATACGGTTGAATGGCAGTCTTGCAGATTGCGTATCTGCATGATAAAGCTCGTTACAGTAGCTCCACTTACTCGAGTATCATTCGTGTCACCCATCGTCAAAGCTTAAGTGTTTTTAAATGAATGCGTTTTGGCAATCATGTAGGTAACCGCCTACCAACTGAAGAAAAATAAATTACTGTCGTTTCTATAACGACTGAATAAGAAGAAAGTGTGAAAAATAACATAACCAGACTAAGGTTGCAGATTGATTGCCTGTCTGATAAATACGCGACTTGACAAAGTACGCGTAACGGTGAGAATCCAAATGTTTGTTCATACTACTACTTGTAATAAAACGTGTCTAAACTTCACCAATGAAACTGAATGCGATTAGCACATTTAAACTACGTTCAAAAGCTGTCAGAGTCAATAATCCCCAGCAATAATGACACTGACGGCTTCGGAACGCAGAGCGCATGATCCACCTCCTTGCAAATGAACCTTCTCCAGCCATCTTCGTTGTGGCTTTGCCAGTTATTCGCAGTAGTTGCGAAACCAAGCGATTATGTTATTGGAGTCTCATAATTTTATGGTGGTTTGCAGTTGTTTTTGCTTTATTTTTCACTAGTTTTCGTTCGCGATTCTGTTTACTTTCTAGATATTGGTTATGGGCTTGTAAGTACCTATTGTTTTATTTTGTCTTGAATTTTGATTTTTACCTAATATAAGGCTAGTTTTTTTTGCACAATTCACAAACTCCGTCCGTAAGACGACCCACTGACTAGCCGTTTAGAAGGAGTTCGGTGACATACAGACGATTAACGTTATAGACATAAATTATAAGTGCGTTCGTTTGTTTCACCTCACTTGAGAAACCAGTAAAATTATCTTTGTTATAATTAATGTAGGTACCACTACGGACAGACAGACTGATGTAGCGTTAATAAGATATGTAAAACAACCCATTGAAATCTTATAACCGGTCTTTTGTAGCACAGATAATAAATATCTTCTGGCTGTATTCCACACAGGTGGGCTTTGCCACGCATAAAATTATAAAAAGAACATCCATCTGCTAAGATATGTATTTATTTATCCAATATTTTATTTTATTTTGATAGCTTACAATGAAAAAGTAAATATTGATTACTTATTTTCGTTTTAAATTTAAATAATACTGTTATATATTTCTGAAAGCTAATAATTATGATTAATTAGTTGTTTTTTTTTATTAAAACAGTTGACTCGATCGAGCTTTTATCACTCTAATTTGTACATTTTTGGTGTCAATGACTCTCAAAAAAATCATCGAAAGATAAAAAAATAAGTCGGTCATTATGTGATAGTTCCGCCGTGGGATCGGAGAAGGAGGTGGCGGGATGGGAGAGAGAAAGGTCCTCCCGTCCCAGCCGCCGCGGGAGACGCTCCGGGCGTCGGGAGCCACGTGACGACTCCCGGCCACCGTAGGCGCGGGCCTGCGGACGGTGAGTAATGGGTGACTCACCGTCCGATCAGCACCAGACCCGTGCCGTACGGCGCGTATATGTTCCACGCGCGCCTCAAAGAGATGTCAGCATATGAAGGGGCCCCTCAGGGCCAAGCCTGCCGGGTAAGCGGGATTGTCCGAAAGGGTTACCGCTACCCCGGAACATAAAGGGCTACGGAAGGAACATGGATGGGTTTTAGTCAGTAAGAGTCTGACACTCCCTTCCGCTTCACCCAGAGCGGGAGCAGTCATTGGATGATTTCCCAGCCTTAAAAAAAAAAAAAAAAAATTATGTGATAGTTTTTATGGCTTGCTAAAGAAAGTTGATGATTTATTACCAGCCAGTTGGGGTAATCTTGGGCAGTGCAATTGATAAAAGCTGATGTAATACGGCAACTTTGGATTTATTTTATTGTCACCATATAGTAAGAGGGATAGACATTGTAGTCCAGCATGGTGCGTAGCTTGTACACAGTGGGCCACTGACCCAAGAGGCCAAGAATGAATGAATAAAAACGGCCTCAATGCTTATCTCAAGTTGGTCGTGACAATCGATTGAGGGGAGTAGGTTACTATGGTGGTTTATGCTAATCGTAACTGTTTTCTGTTACCAACAGACTGCATGCCACCGTTTGAACTTAAATTGTGGCGGTTTACCGACATTGTGCTAGACCTAACTCTGGTCAGCAGATATTGCTTGCAATACAATTTCTTGCATTAGGAAGTCTCGGTAAAATGCAAGATTTATTCTAGAAAATTACTAAAAAATATTAGGAAAGATGTTTTCACATAATCAGACATTAATATAAAACATGACCATTGCACGCCTACCTTCAATGACACATTAAAAAAAAAGCATTCTTTATCGATATTTGGGCGGGACCATCGTATGTCAATCGGTCAGTGACCTCGGTTTTGGCGGGAGAAACTCGACGGGTGAGATTTTTTCTTTACATTTTACTTTCTCGCGGCACACAAGTTTCGGAGGCTGCCAATGTAGCATCAAGAATGAAATAAGCCAACGAAACGTGTAAATTTGATTTGCCTCAGTACAATACGCTTGTGTTACTTTAAAAAAAAAATTGAAAAGTTTGACTTCAAAATTGTGCTATACCAACCTATCTATTACTTTATGTAATCTTTTATTCCGTATTTGTTACGTTTTATTTATTTTTATTTGCACCAACAAAAACTGTAAAAATTAGGTAATTTATTTTAATTCTATGTATGCAACGTAGTTCAGCGACGCCATTTCTCTCTAGCTAGAGGAATCAATTCAAAGATCGAACCTGTTCGAACAGTCAAATTTTTTTTTATGATAAGCACTTTTAAATTCTTTAAGTAAGTCTATAAAATAATTGTAATAAAAAAATACTCCTCGGTACTTTCCTACGCAATTACGAGATATTCTTTTACCGGTCTCAAGATAGCTGAATGATTGAATTAAATGTAATGAGGGCCATTCAGCTGATTGTGTGAAAGCTACAACCTTGAACGAGCGTCGCGACGACGTGAATGGACGAAGTGACCTAGAAGTGGCGCTGTCGAATTGTTGATCGGTTCTAGCGGTGAATTTGAATCTATATCTATAGTATACGCATAACGATTTAGCTACGCACTTTTATAGAAATCTAGCGACTGGCCGTGGTTCGCACGCTTCTTGGTAAAACACCGTGATTTCTATGCCTACAACTTATATTCATACATAGTAATGTATTAAAAATAAATTCTCAAAATAATGGTGAAAACCGCATCAAAATCTGTTGCGCAGTTCGGAAGAAAAACGCGGACGCGCCAACAACACACGGACAGTTACTAAAAGCAACTTTGCTTTGCTTTTTATATTTTTCGCATAGATGATGATTTATTTTTTTAGAAAATTCATAGGGTCTTATTTGTCATATTGCGAATGTATCGCAACAGTTTGTTAAATACTCATCTATTACCTGTGATCGTACACAGATTGAGCTCAAATAATTGATGTCTAAGTTCTGGTAAAGAAAGAAAGATAGTTTTCATTGGGACACAGAAAGACCAGAAAAATCACCTATAAAAAAAACTTAAAAAAATAACGATATAAAAGTGCAAATAATAAAAATTGAAAAGAAATGCCTTCGAAATTACAGAGTTCGACACACGATTAAAAAAAAATGTTATTTGTCAAAAAATTTAGGCAAGTAGAACCATCATTGTTAAAATTCACTGCCAAGCGGCATTGCTGTAATCCTGTTTGGAAGGCAAGGGTTCCTATAGTACATACCTTTTCAATCAATCTGCCTGCCTCTTCCATTCGGCTTCTAGTCGAACCGGACGCAGCTGGCTACCACAATTTTACATGGAGCGACTGCCTGACCTCCACTACCCAGAAACTGGGTAATACGATACCCCTTGGTAAGACTGGTTGTCAGACTTTCGGGCCGCTAACGACTGTCAAAAATCCACACGACTAACCGCTTAGCGTTCTTTCCAAGACACGGAGGAGTCTCGATATCTAAAGATCGTCATCTACGCAACCCGGCAAGCGTAGCTTAACCTGACGGACCGACTCGTGTGGCTGTTATTACTTAGCCTCGCTCCTCAAATTATAGCCCCTTTTCTTTATTTGAAATAGTTGAATCCGAACTTAACGCACATGTTTATGACTGTTCATATTAGCTTATACATAATGGTAGCTATATTTTCCGATTACGAGTACATTATGCGAGGCCACTCACCTGCTATAAAACTAGATTCTTTATTCACTGTTTACACGTATTGGAATTTCCATATTATTGCTTGGCGAGCGAAATAGAAGATAAAAGTAGAAACAAAATGCTTCTTCTTATCAGGAACTTTGTTATAATTTTTGTTCTTCTTTTTTGTCACCATTTGTGGTGTAGTATTTTTATTCTAGGTAATCTATACCTAGAATAAAAACTAAGTAACGGGGTACCCCAATCTGTCTTTCTCCAAATGATTTTAAACCTTAAGACGTTGAATGTTAAGTTCAAAATCGATTGAGAAAATTTGAAAAAAGTAATAACAATAATAAATTTAACACAATGTTACAGTAGCCAGGTCTTCTCCCAATGTAAGTAGCTCGTATTTCTTTAACGCGTTTTAATAGTATTGATCGCGGTCAGTTTCTTTGGTGCACTTAATATAAAATCGACTACCAACTTGACATAACAACGTTGCACAAAAAAACCATCTGGATCAGAACATTGCTTTGACCTACTGACTGACAATCCTGACTGACATTCTTTCTTTTTCGTGTGGTTAGTGACTAATCTGGTGTCAGAGTTTTTAAGCTACCCATGGGCCTCTGACGTAGCTTCACATGCTGTTGAGAAATATCTCTCAGACTGACATGCTAGTTTCCTCACGAAGTTTTCCTTCACCGATTTTTAAGCAAGTGATAATTATACAATACTTACGCACATAAATCCTAAAAATCAGATGTGCCTTGGTTTCCGAACTCGAGACCTATGACTTGGCAGTCCGACAATCACACCATTAGGCTATCACTGCTGTTAACTGCCAATCATAAGTATTATGCCTATCTGAAACAGTATGTAAGCTATGTTTTAATTAACCAAGGTTAACTCTTTACCCAAGGTATTACACACACTTGGAATTTGCGTGCTAACAATCGTTAATGTTAACCTGCACCTATTTTACACAGCCAATCAACTGATTATGTCAATTAATTCAGCACGACTCGACATGTATGCCCGTGTGTCACGCTTTCGTCTCGGAAACTTATCGCGTCGCCATCATGGCCGCCGGCCGAACTGCGAATATATTTTAAGGTTATTTTCGGAAAGGAATTTCAGTAAAGGTTAGTGTCAAAAGCTCTCTAACTCAAACTCTAAACATTGATTTCAAATAAACCAATTACAGGCACTTTTATATTTTCAAAGGGTCGGTCAGTCAGAAAGATGAAGCTTGTTGCCCAATCCAAAACAGTAGGTCCCTATGGAGAAGAATGGACAAGAAACTCCATGGACACTCTTTGAAACAAAATATGGTTACAACTTACTTACGGTCCTCAGACCTGGTCGATCACCAAATCGCTAAAGTTCTGCCTTGGGGTTTGCCAAAGAGCTATGGAGCGCAGCGTTTTGAGCGTTAAACGAACTGACCGATTACGAACACTAGTGTTGCCCAAATGCAAGACCAAGACGAGACTTAGGCCAGTCTTGGTCTTGGTCTTGCGTCAATACACCTGGTCTTGGTCTTGGTCTTGGTATTGCGCTCTCAGTCTTGGTCTTGGTCTTGGTCTTGCAGCAAGAGTCTCGCAAGTCTTGCAAGTCTTGCAAATACCTATTAGCCTATTGCTATTTATTGAACACGTTAGTTTAGAATGAGTTTGACTTTGAAAAAGTCATTTTTTTTTAATTTTTCCTCGACCTTTATGAACTTGGAGAGTTGTATTGATGATTTTGATGATTATAATTCTGTAACTACATACGTCTTACAGCGCGAATAATATTGTAATCAACAAACAATCTAGCACTGGCTTGCAAATTGCAAAAAAAATAAGAAAATTTGAATTTCGCGGGCTATCCTGGATCCAACCAATAATAGAAGACTACAGGCAAAGCCTACCTATGCGGCCAAAATAAGGAAGTGCGTGTCGTGTTGACATTTGCAGATTTCATTACAGTGTGCGTAGGTACATTTTTTAGGCAATTTGTCGTACTCGTGTCTGGCGCGCTTTGCTATACCTACGTAGTCTGTCATCGTTGAACATGGGCAGTGGCGGCGACCTTTGATATGAAAGCGGCGGCGGCGACACAAAGTCTAGGAGCGAACTAAATTTTTACCTATTTTGGTAGGGTTGTCAATGTTGGCATTAGTACAGAAAAATAAAATTAAGTAAACACAACGTTTATCAACTTTTTAATAACTAGGTATCCACGATAGAAAATTTATTCTACTAATTTCCTAAGTAATCAGTCTAAATATATTTTTCATAATTTTTATTTTTCAATAATTTGTTGTGTGTAATTGAATGGTAAACTCTAAATCTTATTTGAGAGCTTTTTTTAAAATAAAATTATGGAAAGCCCTGACATGACATAATTATACAATTTTCAATCTTGCTGCTCACATTTTAGTACCACTTACTATCTATCATTTACCGATATTAACAATGATTATTTCGAAATCAAAATATTTGCAATTCAATAGATGCGATACCTACTTAGTTATTAATTATCATCTCGCCCGACAGCTTTAAACGCTGTAGTGTTCGAATTCGAGCCAGTGTGAGAATGTATTTATACAAGAAACTCAAAGCATTCAATTTATACCTACCTACTGCTGAGACATCTTCAAGGTCATTTAATTTTATCCTCCTGTACCAACCCTACCAAAATAGGTAACAATTTTGTGTGCTCTTTCCGTACTCTTTGTCGGCGAATGCGGCGCTCAAACAGTGTCAAATGCTGTGATACACTTGTTGCAAACCGCGGCGTCTTTGTCGGTAAATTATCAAATAAGTAGGTATATAATACATCGACCGACCAACAGTTTATTCGCGGAACGTCACATTATCCCAATCAACCTTGACCTTAATTCTTTAGCGATAAAGTTCAAAATCTGTTAAAGAAATTTGACAGATTGTAGTAGCTTGATGTGCTGGCGTCTGTACCATAACATTGGCTGCCGTAGAAACTGTTACTAGACCTACTCGACTCGCTGTTAGTTTTAAATTTTGCTGAATAAGAATAATAATATAAACTTTGAAACATAAGTAGGTACCTACATAATGTTTATATAATTTTGTTGGCTATAATTTTAAGCACATACCAACCTACTAACGTTACATCTGCACATTAGACATAAACAAGCATAATATATATTATTATAGGTAGATACCTACAAGGTATGAACTTTGCTAGCAAGTTATTCTAGGTACATTTAATCACATGGGATGATGGGAACAGATTTGTGAGTATTAACACGCTACCTACTTAATAATTAGTTGAAATATAATAAGTACCTACCTAATCAATACAATACCTTTTAGGGTTCTTTCAGACGAGCGGCACGTTGCCAACTGCAGATACAACTGCAGCCCTTAGTTTAGTGTTATGACGATACGGTTTTGATACTGGGGAACGTCTATCAAAATCGGGATTAAAACCAAAGAGGTACCTACTTAATAACGCCCAAATTTCAAATTGTCTTAACTGCAAGACGCAAGAGTCTTGCAGGCTTAAGTCTTGTCTTGCTCAAGTCTTGCAGGGTTTAGTCTTGGTCTTGGTCTTGCTACAATAAGGCGGTCTTGGTCTTGGTCTTGGTCTTGCGGAAATGCAAGAACAAGACCAAGACTGCAAGACCAAGACCGATTTTGGGCAACACTAACGAACACCATGCTGCGCTCCTAACTAGAAACCTTGACGTTGGCAAAATTATGTCTGGCAGGATTTGGGGGAGGCTTTTGCTCAGCAGTGGGACAGTGCCAGTCTAGTTTTAGTAATTTACAGTCCAATGATTACTTATTTTAGTCTTTAAAAGTTATAATTACTATCTTCTTGTTAATTAATCTTCTAATGAATATATTGTTGTCTTCTTTTAGAATGTTTATTGTAAAGTCATGACCTAAAACACTGGTTTTAATTAAACCTAGATCAGGCAGAACACTACACTAATCATAGGAAAATTTTACCTCACTTGTAATTATGTAAACCTTAATTTTGGTCTTTTCTGATAACTCTTGGATAATAATGCCAGAAGTACACATTTCGTCAGTAATGTTGTTCAAAAGTATGCAATAGCTTGCAAGGTTCCTTTGGTACAGTCCCGAGCACCACACACATCCAGAAGCGATTTTCTGGTAAATAACTTTTTCAACTTTGAGAAACGATAGGTTCGGTAAACCGATGGGTTCGAAAATGCAATGTGTTGACAACATACAAATTCATTAAATAATTCAGGAGAAAACCACTGTTGAAATTAGCTAACTTTATACTTAATTTTGCTCGTGACTGTACGTGGCCAAATTCGGAATTAACGTCGCCATCTTGTTTTTGGAATACAATTTCTATGAAAAAATTAGGAAATGTTTACGTACAAGGCCCTCTTGTTAATATCACTCAGTTACTAAAAAATATTGTACCAACAACTTAACTTACTAAAAAATATCACCGTGCAAATGAAGGTAAAGTGAGTTTAAGTAGGGCTGTCAATAGTGTCAATGCCTATCATTAGGTGGCACGACAGCTCACTTCACGCTACTTCATCACGGTGGGATTTTTACGGAATCGATTGTGTGATGTTGCAAAATTCAGTTAACGTTACGAGACAAACAAAAGACGATGTTTATGTTTTCAAATTCCGAATTATCTCTGTGTTGTTCATATCTTTTGTTTGAGAACGTTCAAGACGTCTGTAGGTATCCATTAAGGCGGTTTTACACGGTTCTTGATATTGCGGATTATCATGCATGGTGGTAGACAACGGACTGTCAGGCACCGCACAACAAGGTTCTTCCAACCGCAGGGTGTACGGGCGTTGGTCTATGTAGGTCTTCAGATCCATTTTGCCATTTAAAGTGCAAAGTAAAAGTCGAGAAGTTCGCACCTTTTTTTTTTGAGGGTGGGAAATCATCAAATGACTCGTCCCGCTCTGGGTGGAGCGGAAAGGAGTGTCAGACTCTTACTGCCTAAAACCCATCCAAGTTCCTTCCTTAGCCCTTTATGTTCCGGGGTAGCGGTAACCTTTTCGGACAATCCCGCTTACCAGAAGTTCGCAGCTCACCTTTGAAGTTACTTCCACGCACGACACCCTTCCCATGGTGCGTCCGTGCGGGCTGGTCCGCATCCGTCCACAATATCACGGACCGTGGTAACCGTCTTTATAGTCATTCTGTGCTGCTGGGGAGTTTGTTGCGCCACTCCTTCTTCCCAGCTAAAGCACTAGGTGGGCGTTTTTGGGGACTACCTTATGTAACTTTGACCTTCAAAAAATGCTGATTTTCAGCCTAGTTTGAATAAATGACTTTTGTTTTTTTTTTTATTCAGACATACTATCATGCAATTTGTTTTCTTTGTTATATACTTCGACATACATTACTATTCAACTTGAGTAAAAAAATATTTCCCTAGCTTGACAAAAGTAAACTCGACAAACGCTATACAATAAATAACACGTCTTCGTGAATACGTCGTCTCAGTAAACAGACAATGTAACAAACAAGTTGAAATCTCTGTAATTGTGCCTTAGGGCAGGTATCGACTTTGATATTTCCATTGTCCGTGACTCCCATGGCACGCCAAGGCCCTGCCTAATAACGGCTATTAGGACTACACAGGAGCCTGCACCACGCACCTTTTGTTGCTGCAATTTGAAGGATTCCTTTTAATAATTTTAAAATTTATTTTTTGTAAATTGAGTAATAATCTGCACTACATAGTATAAAGCAAGTCGCTTCCCGCGTCCTTATGCCTGTATGTATGTATGCTGAGATCTTTAAAACTACACAACGGATTTTGATGCAGTTTTTTTAATAGAGCGATTCAAGAGGAAGGTTTATATGTATAACAACTTACAACATGCAATTTCCGTCATTCACGCGGGCGAAGCCGCGGGCAGAATCTAGTACGTAATAAAATAAATTGTGTAATAACCTGCCGTAGTAAATGATCTAATTAATGGTAAAAACTGCATCAAAATCCATTGCGAAGTTCAGAAGAACAACGTGATTATATAGACAATCAAGAAAAACAACTTTAATTTATAATTAACTAGCTGACCCGACAGACGTTGTCCTGTCTTAACACGTTGAACGCCAACGCGGTCACCGTGTGTCCGACAAACAATAGTTTTTCTATTGTGTCTGCTGCGTGGCAGTCAATGACTTAACTGTGATACCTACCCTAGCTACCTACCTACCTGCCTACCTACCCTACCTACCTAGCTACCTACCCTACCTACCCTACCTACCCTACCTACCTACCTACCCTACCTACCTACCCTACCTACCCACCCTACCTACCCTACCTACCTACCTACCCTTCCTACCTACCTACCCTACCTACCTACCTACCTACCCTACCTACCTCCCTACCTACCTACCCTACCTACCTACCCTACCTACCTACCCTACCTACCTACCCTACCTACCTACCTACCTACCCTACCTAAAAAAAAATGTATTCTGCTATTCAGGGCGGAGACAAATCCAACGAAACAAAAACCATTAAAATTGGTCCAGCAGATCTCGAGTTATAATGGAGGGAACAAACCCGACTTTCTTTTATATAATTATATAGATAATAATAATATCCTTGGACATTTCACACAACGCCATATCGTCCCAAGCTAAGCAACCCAATGCTTGTATTATGGTAACGAGATGGCTGATAGACTACTTATATACATTTTTTTTTGTAAATACATACATATTATAGATAGAAAAACACCCAGACTCGTAACAAATACTTGCAGGTCGTACAAAAAATTGGTTTATGAGGAGGGAACCGGCAAGTCCTAGAACCAAAAATTCTAAGACATGCGACATCTACCAACCCGCACTGGGCCGCTGGGTGGAAGACAGCCCAGTCCGTCTCACAGAGGGGAGGCTTATGTCGCAGTAGTGGGAACATTACAGGCTGATTAAACTTATAATCTATACTAATATTATAAAGAGGAAAACTTTGTTTGTTTGTTTGGTTGTAATGAATAGGCTCAAAAACTACTGGACCGATTTAAAAAATTCTTTCACCGTTGGAAAGCTTAGTTATCTAAGAGTAACATAGGCTACTTTTTATCCCGGGAAAAATAACGGGTCCCACGGGAAAGACCACGGGAGCGAAGCCATGGGCAAAGTGCTAGTAATAATATAAAAAGAAAGTTTATTCATCAAAATATAAGTAGGTACCTACAATGTAACATTTTCCGAGAGCCACAAACTAAGCGTCGTCGCTTGTATCTTGTGGCCCCGGAAAATGATGATTTATGATGATATGATGTTATGCTATTGTAGACACATAACTACTTTGTGCAAATAATTTCATCACATCTGCTGTCAAAACGGTGAAGGAAAATATTGTGAAGACCAAAAAAAATCGAACCACAAATCCCAAAAAATCATTTGTGACATCCACAAATCTGCACTGGGCCCGCCTGGTGGATGTCCCAGCAGTGGGAAAATTATAGGCTGATAATGTTAATGCCATAGATATTTATACCCGACTCCTATAGTAATTGGCCTCACCAAGTTAGGTTCATTCAAACTTATACTTTCTAGGTTACACGGTTTTCGTTGTATATGGCTGAGTTAACGGGGCGAGACCATATTGTTTCACCATTAATTAATATGTAAATTAATCTATGGATTGGTTGCAACGGGTCGCAAACATTATAAGTGCGTATGCAATTACTTTTGGAAAATTGTCGACCAGTGACAAAAAAGTTATCTACAGGTCGTTCAAAATTCAATTTGAATTTATACAACAGCCTGCATAATGTCATGATGACAGTTTTATTTATTAACAGCGCTTTTAAGAATTACTGTGAATGTTTAATGTGTCACCTTCAACGTGACCACTTAGCAAAAAAGTTCTATGGTCATATTCATATTCATTTATTGCATTTCATGTTGTTTACAGGTTGTTACAATATAATAGTTCCAAACAATGAACCCTGCTAGGGCACAGCAATGTATAGGCGACAGGTTTTAATTAATTTATTTAATGGTCTGTTCTAAAACTATCTGATGAAAATGTAAACAAACCCTGTTCACGTTAAAGTATTACGCAATCACTCACTAAAGGGAATTCGATCTAAACACAGATGAATGGTTAACATTAATCTGTGTTTAGAAGATTTCTAACTTTTTAAGTAGGTACCTAACAATTATTATTCCAACAAATATTATTTGTATAATGCATAAATTGATAACCTCAATTGCGAAATTAAAATAACTTTAAGGCCTTTTAAAATTATAAGACTTTTGTGTTTAGATATTTACTCCAATAAAACAAATTGGCATCCAAAGGTGCGTTTTCTGTTCCATATGTTTCCATTTTCATCCGATACATTTGGAACAAGTTACAATGGTCAAGGTTTGCATAAAACGAGTACAACCCACATTGATTTCGAACCTTTCCCAACACACAAGTACCAACAAACTACCTATATCGGTGCGCACATTCAAATGCGCGTACGCCGGCGATTAGTACACAGCGCATGCGCGTCGCAGTGCAAATAGACAGGGTTTGCATAGCTGGCCGTAGAAAGTAAGACGACCACTCCGTTGCGTTATGTGTATTCATTACGATTGCTATTTAAAGGGATCGGCAGGGATCTAGGTGGCGTTGTTGTGTAAGTCTTTGAGCGAATGTTCAAGTTTTGTATACTATCGAAGAGTTTGGCAATGATATTTACCCGAGCATACTTATTGTACTTTTAATTACAATCCAAGGGTTTTGAAGGAAATTCCTAATCTATTGCTAGTCAGTTTTTCACTTCTTTAAACTTTTTTATGACTGTATAGACGCCAGCACATCAAGCTATCCCTAACTGTCAAATTTTCTCAATTTAAAATGAACCATAAGTCTTTGCAATAAAGTTGAAATACTATCAAAGAAATTTGACAGATTGTGGTAACTTGATGTGCTGGCCTCTGTACATAGACGATAGTATGTGTACCTACACTCGGTCGATTCTGTGAACATCTCACCGTGATAACGTACCTGTAGTGCTATTTTGTAAAAAACGTAAGTGAAGTGAGTTTAAAAAGAGCTGTCAAAGAGCAAAGAGCTGTCAAAGAGCAAAGAGCTGTCAAAGAAGTGTCAATTCCTTGCAAAATGTCGAATGACAGCTCACTTCACCTAAGTTATCACAGTGAGATTTTTACAGAATCGACCGACTGAAGTGAGTTTAAAGTGAGCTGTCAGTAGTGATAATCCCTACCATTAGGTGGAACTACGGCTCACGCCACGCTCACTCATTTTACGGTGAGATTTTACAGAATCGACCGCCTGCACAACGTCAAATTTGTATTCCCTGAAGGGTGCTGCAGTGGTATCCTTATCCATTTCTACGTCACAAGCGCGAGCTGTCAAACCCCTTGAACGTCACCGCGCGCGATCGGATCGAACCGCGTCGAGCGCCCCATGCCATTACTGATTCAAAGTGTATTTTCTAGCAATCTATTGCAGCTATAGCAAAGTAAAAAATACCCGTGTAAAGCTGAATTATTAAGGAATCAAATTATGTACATATTAAAGTACAACAACTAAACTGAATATTCATAAAAAGAATGTAAACATAACAATATGGGTTAAATTTAAGTAAAATATTTTTTAACGAAAGTTTTAACGAAATTTTGTTTCCAACACTCTCAATGTTCTTTACTTATTATTAAACTAGATAAGCACACCCAGATTTCGCCAGTTATGTTAAAGACCTAAGTAATAGGGTACGAACCTATTGCCTGCAACCGGGCACAAATCCAGAGACCTGGCTGTAACTGAGAAATTTAAGTTGGAATAACCCAATAACTGACTGACTCTTTTTTTTTTGCTGTCTTGAAATCATTAAATGACCCCTCCCGCTCTGGGTGGAGCGGAAGGGAGTGTCAGACTCTTTCTGACTGTAACCCATCCTTCCTTAGCTCTTAATGTACCGGGTTAGAGGTAACCCTTTCGGACTTCGGACAATCCCGCTTACCCGGCTTACAGCCCGACCCTACGAACCCTCACTCGAACTCAGGACCTCAAGGTCAACAGTACTACTTGCGAGCACTAGACCAACGAGGCAGCGATTTGAACAAGGACCTGTTGTTTGGTCCATCTACATAGTATAAAACAAAGTCGCTTTCTATGTCCCTATGTATGCTTAAATCTTTAAAACTACGCAACGGATTTTGATGTTTGGTTCCGTACCTCAAAAGGAAAAAACGGAACCCTTGTAGGATCACTTCGTTGTCCGTCTGTCCGTCTGTCAAGACCGTTTTTCTCAGGAACGCGTGGAGGTATCAAACTGATAATTATATCTAATACTCAGGTCTAC
Source organism: Hyppa rectilinea (assembly GCA_951799385.1). Taxonomy (NCBI): domain Eukaryota; kingdom Metazoa; phylum Arthropoda; class Insecta; order Lepidoptera; family Noctuidae; genus Hyppa; species Hyppa rectilinea. Next base: position 16,022,285 of record OX637321.1, on the reverse strand, counting down.
TGTCCTTTTGGAGCTCTGATAAAATCAAACTTCTAAGCCAAAGCAATCAAAAGATACAGCCGTTTATGCCGCAAAAATTCCGCAAATTTTTGAAACTCTCACGGGAATCAAAACCTACAGGGTACTTCCCGTGAACTTAGAATCTTTAAATTTGGTACAAAGTGACGTCTTATAGTACAGATAAAGGTTTTTTTTTTTTTTTTTTTTATATTTGGGATTTTTAGTTACATCATACAATAAACAAAAAAAACTTTTTTTTTAGAAAATATAAAAATACCATAACTATGACTCGATTGTCGTGATGGGTGAACTTTTAATTATATACCTACGGTTTGTACGGAACCCTCGGTGCGCGAGTCCGACTCGCACTTAGCCGGTTTTTTTTAGTAGATAGAGTGATTCAAGAGGAAGGTTTTTATGTATAATAACATGCAATTTCCGTCATCCACGCGGGCGTAGCCGCGGGCAGAAGCTAGTAATGAATAAACTATTATCAAATGTCTAGTCGTTTCATTGCAAATGATTAATGTTTATAGTTCCACATACCGCTACCACTTTGTGGTTAAATTATCACATTATCTACTTTCAGCTTTGTGTTACTATAGAAAGCATAAGGAAATGACTGTGCTAAAACTATGTAAGTAGTCATGTTTGTTATGCAAAATCTTAGCGAAGTTATTTAGTTTTCATTTTCACTTGCGGGAGGATTTTTTATATAAGCAATGCCGACATAATCATATTTTTTGAAGAATATTCAGCAACTTTATGACATTATGTGATTTTATCCTTTGCGTAGTCCCTAGCCATGTTGGGATCGGCGTCCACTTTAACCAGTACCTAGATTCAGCTGAATATCAGTTTATTACACGGAGCTACTACCTACCTGTAGCGGCATCTGCATCACCACATACGAACTACACGAGACACTGACGTCACACAAAATCCTGCATCACGCAAGCAGAGTTTATCGCGCGATTAGCGTATAAACTACATTCCAACATCAATCGTTGGAGATATCCAATCCAGCCGTCTCTTGCTGTCCTCCCCCAGCTACGCCCTTAGTCCAAGGTTCTTACACCACAGAGCGTGTAGTCGCTTAATTTGTATGGTTTTAAGCCCTTGCTGGAGGCCTTAATTTATTGAGACATTGACAAGAAAGCCCGGTTAAGTAGTAGTCAACCTCTTAGGTCGAACTCCGAGATGCACATCCCAAACAAAAACAATCATCGGGCAATAGCCCACCAGACACAACATCCGTCTGGTCGGACGATCCTCCCTTTTCTATAGAGTATAAGTGAACTTTACACTCTGTCCCTCATACCTCTATACTTCACCCAGTCAACAGGGTCACATACTTAGCCCCTTGTTAGGACTAGTGTTCAGACTCCCGGACTCCTAACGACTCGTAACAACTCAGAGTCATAAAGATGTATAAACGATAGCCGGGACCGAGACCAAACCCACTTCATGAGCCATACAAAAAAAAATTGCAGCTTACACTATGTCTAGAAAAAAAAAAAGATTTGGTGATATATTCAAATTGATTGCATTATAATAAAAGTAAACCACGATGACCGACTTATCGAGCCAGCACTCGAATCTCGATACATTTCAAAGTATCACTCGATATGACACCAAGATTACAATCGCACCGTGGGAACTACGCACTTCCTTCGCAGTACATGTGGCAGTACGAAGTACGAAATGACTTTGAAATTGCTTGTGCAGTTATGTCGATCGTGAACGTAATAAGGCAAAGATATATTTTTTTCTTTCGTAACGACATTTGTCGTAATTTGACAGCTGATTGGTGAAGTTCGAGCACTAGAGGGATAGGACATGTCATTAATATAAATATTGGTATTTCGTCTCTCGGCACGAACTTAGCAGGTATAGTCTGTTCCATAAGTATGTAGTGAAATTGTAAACAAACCTTGCTCCTGGGTTAAATATTTACGCAATCGCTCACTAAAGGAATTAATTTTTCATTCATATGTATTAAGAAAGGTTGAAGTTTATATCTCTTCACTTTTTCCAACAATTATTGTTTAAATAACATTATTAAATTATCATTTAAAGCTTATCGATGAAAATTGAGGTTATTAAATTATCCTCAATTTACTTACTTATAACTTAGAAGTTCAGGTTTAAGTATTCCAATAATCAAATCTAAGCGCTGAATTTCTAAGTTCTGATAATTGGCACAGCTACTTAAAAACGTTTTGCTTACATTGTCATCAGCGTTTCTGTAAAAATCTCACCATGAAGCGTTAGGTGAAGTGATCTGTTAACATCCCTATCCCTATCATCAGGTGGAATGAAAGCTCATTTGAAGCTCACTTCACCTAAGTATTCAAAGGTAGATTTTTACAGAATAGACCGGAGAATATATTCTCACTTATTCCTATTGATTTGTTTACTAGCTTCTGCGGTAGCTTCTGAGGATGTCGGAAATTATCTCACGGGAATGTACAGAGGCCAGCACATCAAGTTACCACAATCTGTCAGATTTCTTTTATAGTATTTCAACTTTATTGCAAAGACATAAGGTTCATTTTTAATTGAGAAAATTTGACAGTTAGGGATAGCTTGATGTGCTGGCGTTTGTACTACCGGGGTGAAAAGTATCTTATGTGTTTATCCAGGTTATAATCTGCTGTGTGCCTAACATTCAGATTTGTTGAGCCGTTATAGCGTGAAGAAGTTACAAACATACAAACACACACAAACACACACACAAACTTTCGCCTTTATAATAATAGTGTGATAAGTAGGATAGGATTCCAAAACTGGTCATTAGAGGAAAATGGCTTTTCTTATGACTACTTAAGTATTTACTGTCGTCATAATTTCGATTTTAATTAACTTTTTAAGACTTATTATGCCATATTGGTAGGTACTTAATTATAAGCGTAGCATTGCGTCGCGTGAAAATATACCTACTAAATTCAACCTTGACAATGATCGCTGCAAAACGTTTGATACGTCGGAAAACAGCTAAGTTAACACGCTTTATGACCAGTTTTTTAGCAATCATAATAAATAATACCTTTCTATCGGAATGATTTATTGCGTCTTTGTACTGAGGTGTAAATCATACGTGTCAGTGTATTGTCAGCATTCCTAATGGTGATAACTTAGCACGTAGGCATCAGAGTAGATAACAATCTGATAGAGCTTACATATCTATACTAATATTATAAAGCTGAAGATTTTGTTTGTTTGAACGCGCAAATCTCTAGAACTACTGGTCCGAATTGAAAAATTCTTGTGTTGGATAGTCCATTTATCGAGGAAGGCTATAAGCTATCTAACACAACGGAGGGACTTGACACAATTGGTCTCTGTTGCATTTCTACTCCGTGGCACAGCTAAGATTTATCAAAACGGACATGTGAATTGTCGTCGAACGATTTCTTTTGTTTTTAAACTACCGAAGTTTAGCAACATGCCTGGTGTAAAAATGATCTTTATTGCGTATGCGTAGCAAAATGCATCACTACATGTTATAAAACAGAGTCGCTCCCCGCCGTCTGTCCTTCTGTACGTTTAGATCTTTTAAAGTACGCAACGGATTTTAATGCGGTTTTCATCAATAGATAATGGATATAATGATTCAAGAGGGAGGTTGATACGTTTATTCGCGTCGTTAGTAGCATTTAAAAGAATGATTCTCTTATTTATGCCGCTGATAATGTTTATATGTCTTTGTTTTAAAATATACCAGTTATTTGCATAATTTTTCTGCAATGCAATACTAAAGTCGAGAGACGAGCATTGATCACTCTACTTGCTTATTAACCTTGGAGATTTCAGTTCGACTTTCCTCTTAATATTTTTCTACGTTTTATTGCAGTAGATATTAGTAGGTAATTTTTCAGTTAAATATTGGACATTATTATCCATGAAAATGTACAATATTTCTTTTATAAGCAGTAATTAGGTTTTCATTGAATCAATAATATTGCGCGCAGTTTATGCCAATAGCATAAACAATTCCTTTGTTTTCCCATTTGCCAAAACACATTACGAACGTTCGGAATTGGGTAAAACGGTCAATTTTCGAAATTGTTCTTAATTCAAAATCACTTTATTCGTTTAAGTTCGTGCGTGTAGTGAAATATCCCACGTTCAGCCATAAGGAAATAATGCCCGGTTCGTTATTGCGTAGTTACTTCAACCGTTGCGCAACGATCGCAACTAGTTATGTTGTGAGAAACGTTATCGCTATTGAGTATTGGGTCGGGGGTGCCCAAAGGTGACATATTTTATTGTTGTCTATGGTTTATGTAATCGCGTTTCATTTGTTTATGTGGGTCGTCTTTGTCTTTGGTTTTATGTGCCAATTATACTTAGCGCTGTCCAATATTGTTTAAGCTGTGCTATTACATAAAGTACGCCTAGTATTTACGCAATTCTTGAGAACCCTGTATACATCTTCATTATTATTAAGCCACCCAAGAGGTCGGACCACAAACCGACTAAATGGAGATGAAATAAACATAAGAAAAGGCTTCAGTTTTATTCCATTTTCAATGATTTAGTTCATTGTAGTTTTCATTATTGCGTCATTTAAAAATTTCCTAACTTTTGAGTATAAGAGTTGTGAGAGGCCAAAGTACGATGGATGGGTTGTATGAAAGCCGTTATAGACCACTTTAAAGCGTAGTTAGTGGTCAGACTAACCGATTCCGTTGACAACTAAAAAAGTACCTGTAAATAGTTTAATTGAAGTAAATAGTTTGAGTATTGACGACGGACCAGTGGCGTAACTATACCATCTGAGGCCCTTGGCAAATACATTGCATCTGGGGCCCCTAAATTTTGTTAAAAATGTTAGGTCAATTTTGAGCTAGCTGCCAATCGGGCCGGGGGCCCCGTCAACCCGGGGGCCCGTGGCATTTTGCCAGTCCTGCCACCCTATAGTTACGCCACTGTGACGGACGGTGTGAATATGTATCTAAATATCTTCAAACCTTCAACCTCTTGTCTTCTCGATTCCAGGTGGAGTCAGGTCGCGAGGAACTGAAGAAGGAGCGAGAGATCATGCAGCTGGTGGCTGGCTTGCAGCTGGGCGAGGATGAGCGCCGGGAGCTGCCGCACGTCATGCGACAGAGACATGCACCTAGGTAAAGAGATGAACACTACAAGAATACTATTACTTTTCCACCTTTCATATCATAATCAGCCTATACAAGGCCATCGTGAGGAAACCAGCATGCCTGAGAGATATATCTCAACAGCATGTGAAGCTAAGTCAGAGGCCCATGGGCAGCATGAAAACTCTTCTTCTTCTTTTCGTGTGGTTAGTGACTAACCTGGTGTCAGAGTTTCAATGCTGCCCATGGGCCTCTGACTTAGAATCACATACTGTTGAGAAATATCTCTCAGGCATGTCGGTTTCCTCACGATGTTTTCCTTCACCGATTTTTAAGCAAGTAATAATTATACAATACGCGCATGAATCTAGAAGTCAGGGTGCGTGGCTTGGGTTCGAACTCGAGACCTAAGACTTGGCAGTCCCACTAGGCTATCACTGCACACAAACTGCATAAAAACTCTAACACCAGGTTAGTCACTAACACGAAAAGAAGAAGAGCCTATCATGTCCTCACTGCTGGCACACAAGCCTCCTCTTTGTGCGAGGGCGTGGGCCATAATCCATGGCCATCCGTGGGCATACCAGGCGGGTTGGTGGATGTCACTTATCTTCGAATTTTCGGTTCCTCACGATGTTTCCCTTCACTGTTTTGAGAGCAAAGACGGTTAAATTAATAATAATAATATTTATTTCATAAAACAAGAAACGCATTGCACTGTATACATTGTAGATTATAAATACATTTGTCACACTATAAGCACAATTGAACAGACTCTATCCCTTAAACTACATAGGTCTAGCCTGTGTCTTAAGAGATAGGGTTCAGCCGAATGGGTACAGTAAATAATTCATATATTCTGTAACAAGTGAAGCAGCGTCGATATGGTAAAGTAAAAAGTGTGGTTAAATACAACCTTATAAAGTAAAGTGCCTGCCTAGGTTCGATCTCACGACTCTAAACTCGCATAAGCATATTCAAACTTAATATTACAAATGCGAAATCTAACCCTGTCTATTTGTCGGCCTGTCTGTTACATTTTCACGCCTAAATGGTGAACTTTGACCGATTTGGATGAAATAGCACACGGAACTGGGTTAGGACATAGAATACTAATTTTTACCGGTAGTAAAAGTGGGATAATAGTCGACTTCCACGCGGGTGAAGCCGCGTGCAAAAGCTAGTTCGCCTGTTATGTTTCCACTGCAGGACACGAGGCGCCTCCTCTTTTAAGCGGGATTGTCCGAAAGAGTTACCGCTACCCCGGAACATGAAGGGCTACGGAAGGAACATGGATGGGTTTTAGTCAGTTAGAGTCTGACACTTCCTTCCGCTCCACCCAGAGCGGGCGCAGGCATTGGATGATTTCCCAGCCTTAAAAAAAAGCCGCCTTCCAACGGCGGGTCGAAAGTAACTTCGCGGGTCCTTGGCGGGTATCTACCAAGGTAATGGATGTGTTTATTCTAGTCTGCCGGCAATTGATTATATTAGTTCAAATTAAAATCACTTCAATCAGTGTTTTTTGCTTGGTTATGTTTCTTTGGTTAGACGTGTTGAACGCTGTGTTAAAATTTGGCCATCTATTTGAATGGGACCTTATATATTCTTATCGTCACCAAGAACCTTCTTCACAGGGGCCCAAATACGGTACAACTATTTATTTAACAAAAATAATCGTTAATTCAAGGCTTAGCACATTATTTTATGCAAAATACAAATAAAAAACCAGTTTATTTCTTAATATTTGTACATACCTGAGTAACTCAATCAAATAGTTAAATACAAATAAATATTAAGCCAATTAAATACTAAATTAACTTCAAGGGCATGGTTATAAGTTGTTTTATCTTTATTCAAACCAGTTTTCACTTACTTATATACCATCAGTATATTTTGCTTTTGTAATGAATGTCGTGGTAGAAAAAATACTTCCATGGTCATCACTTTTGGAATACAAATTGGTTAACGAATTAATTCATCTGAAAACTCTTTCGTTCCCTTGTCAAAGCTCACTCTTCGTTACTTATAATATGCTACTTCCTACTAATATAAACGTGAAAGTTTTGTGAGATCTCTGTTTGTTACTCTTTCACAGAGTAATAAATTTGAGTGATAGCGTCTCCTCTGACGTTTCGGATTCATATGCATATTTTTTTATCACTTGCTTAAAAAAAAGGTGAAGTTTAAAAAAACATCGCCAGGAAACAGGCATACCTGAGAGATATTTCTCAACAGCATGTCAAGTTAAGTCAGAGGCCTATGTGCAGCACAAAAACTCATATCACTCACCAGGTTAGTCACTAACCACACGGAAACGAAAGAAATACTCTTTCACCCAAAATCAATGGCAGGGATCTGGATGACATTTGGCACAGAGATATATTACAGTCTGCAATTGCACATAGAATACTTTTTATCCCGGTGGTAGGATATTAATACTAGACATTCAAGCAGGTATTTTTTGTGTTAATCCTGGCTATAAACTATCTGTGTGCCAAATTTAATCCTGACCCATTCAGTAGTTTTGGCGTGAGAGTAACAAATACGCATAAATCCTGACAAACTTTATGGATATTTGTTTTGTTCTGGTTATATTAGTAGGACTATTAAACGGTGTTGTTCGTAGAAGTTTCGGGCCAATTATGTTTAATAAACTGTAGTTATATGGATAAGAAGAATAAAACTATCTCGTTTCATCACGATGTTTTTCTCACACGTATTACTTAACCTCACTCGAAACCCAAGCATTACTTAAAACTAGTTTTAACCAATCAAATGACTTTAATCGAGACTCAAGTAATGCTCGAGTATTGACTGAGGTTCTGTGATTCGGGTACAAGACAGTTTTGGTCCCTAAGATTTTCCTCAAGGCTACCTACAAGTCATGGCTGATTTCAAAATGGTACATTTTTCAATTCACAGCCTGTTCCTTAAGTAGCCTTCATTCCGCCACAAACATATTAAGAACCATTAAATCTAAAATACCTACTTGTGTTTTTGTTTCAGATAACACAACGCCACAGCTGAAAGGGCGCCATCTATCGGCTGATGACGAAAGCAGCGCACCATCGGAGCCAACACATTTTACCTCGATCACGAAACTAAACGAACACAACCAAATAATTTGTGCACTCAAATGACAAGGGGTTAAACACACGGTTTTACGAAGTAACGTTAACGGTAGTTAAACGACAGTTAAACGTAGTGTTTACGAAAATATCAGTTTTTTTACTGCTTATGGATACTGTTAGGTGTGGTGGATTTTAATAAAACGAGGCCTATGATAGCCTCTTAACACTTTGAGGGACAGTGAACGCCTATAGACGTAATAACAATAAAACTTCTATTGTGTCTCGTTCACTGTCCTTCAATGGGTTAATAATCCATTGCTGAATTTGTGTAAAAGGTGTCAGTCAATATACGTCAAAATTTACCTGATGTTGATGAAGTATTGTTACATTCATCTTTTCTATACAAAAACAGCAATGAATATACAAGTGTCATTTGTAAAAAAACATTGTGTACTAAGCCGTAAAATATAATAAATAACCTAATTTCAAAATGCGAACGCGGCACTGCGATCGTAGAATCGAATCGAGGTTCTATTTAATCGATTTGTCACGAACGCTCTTGGGTTGTTCCGATTATCGATTAATTACTTTAGAAATCCGTACCTACGCTAAACAGGGTACCTAAGAAACTGTAATTTAATTATTTCTAGTAATTAAATATCGATTTATGTTCACGGATGTTTAAAAATAATTTGAACAATAATTGTATGAGTTTTCACGCCGTTCGAGGCCGAACAAAGGCCGATTTTTTGTTTTAAGTAAACTTAAAAGATTATTTAGTTAATATCATTTGTATATTTCATTCAAATATGTTTAGCAGTCAAGAACGCGTTTCGTAATAAACTAATCGTATTATTGCGTCATTACAAGTTAAAATAGGTTATACAACCCGCCATATTGGAATTGTTATCTGTCAATTAAATGACTTTTTTTTTAAATCGCGGCAATATTTTTTAATATAGTTTAAGAATTCGTATAACTATCTATAAATGGTCTACATAATACTATCGTTTGCTATATCAAAACTGAGAAATCGTCACGAAGTCGTGACATTGATTTATATAATGTACATTGTGTGGGCGGACAATGAAAATCTTTTGTCATCATTTTAAAAGCTAGGAAAACAGTAAAGTCCATTAGACTTGGGTCTTCTTAAGCTATTAAGTGTTTTTTTAACGTTTTCGCTGTCGATTTATGATGGTAAAATGTAATGCTAAACTATTCTCTTTTGGCAGTGACAATGACATGACTAGTTTGAAAGTCAAGATCTTTTAATGTGGGACCATCTCATCTGTATTGTCTCTCGACTAATCCGAAACCGCTAAATAAGAGGAGCTCGTGGCCTAATAATAATAGCCGCACGGATTGATCCATCTGGATAAGCTACGCTTGCCGGGGTTGGTCCTTGGATGGTGACCATCTTTACATTTCGAGACTCCTCCGTGCTTCGTCAATCCGTTGGTCCTCGCTGTCATTCGTGAATCTTTGACAGTCGTTACGGGTAGTCAGAAGTCCGAGAGTCTGACAGCCAGTCTTACCAAGGGAAATCGTATTACCTAGTTACTGACTGGGTTGTGGAAGTCAGATAGGCAGTCGCTCTATGTAAACCCGCATCCGATTAGACTGGAAGCCGACCCCAACATAGTTGGGAAAAGTTTTATCAGATTGATTGAGATTCTGCTAAATATCATTTTTTTATGTTGGTCTTTATTTTAACTCTAGAATCTTCTGGAGAGATAAAACAAATGAACACACGGGCTTCTATCTGCTAACATCCTTAAATATTAGTATGACGCCATAGATAGCTACATAGCTGGCGATTTTTAAGGCATTTACGTTCTTCTTGTTCTAAGACGTAGACTCCCGGCTGCGCTATCTGCGCAACCTAAATACTTAAAGGTTTTTAATTCACAAATTTAAGCAATGAATGAACGATAAGTTTATTAACAGACGTGTTCTTGATATAATTGTATGCAACTAGTGAATAAGCACTATATAGTCATTTATATACCTATTTAATTGTGCCTTAATATCAGAGAAAATGGTTAAGTTAGTGTGTATTCCGATCTAAGAAGTTGTAAGTCAGTTATCGTGTATTTTTCTCTAATAGTACTCCTTATTACAGGGCACTTACACATGTGTGTGTACACTTGTGTTATGTATCTAAATAATGTTTCGGATGTATTTTAATATATAGTAACATCACCTCTTTCCAAAAAGAAATAAATGGGGTTTAACGAACAAGTCTTCGTTTAATATTTAGCTTGTGAATTACACTTGAATCAGCTACCGTTAAACCTCGTTTTGTAAAAAGGCAGTCATTATTTAAAGTTATGCTTAAACGGCGTTAAACTTGTTGTGACTTCTTTGCGTTTTTACATTAAGAGGGGTCTTAAATATATTTAATACCTTTTGTTGAGCTCAATTCTTTACGAACTGAAGTTTTTATGCACTTCAATGTTTTATGTAATAAATTTCTTTTTTTTTTTACAAAATAGCATGAATAGACTACTCTTAAAACTGCAAATGAGTGGAGGTGTGTCTATTTTGTGACTATCCTAGAAGTGTCCTTATGGTCATAAAAATGGCAAAATACATGTACCCGGTTCCACAAGTCCCGGCTTTCACAGGAATTGTTTGCACGGCGAAACCTTTTCGTACTAGACGGTTACCGGTTAAAATACCGGACCAATAACCGTTTGTATGCGTGAAAAGGCACTGAATGTACCTTAAAACAAGAGTTTGATAAATAACGTGTGTACAAAACTAAAATATTAGTCAAATAGGAGGGAATAATGTAAGCTGGGGGGAATAGGATAGGTAGAGTGAAGACACCAGGTGTCATGCACAAAAAATATCTTTAAAAAAATGGTTGATTTTTTAATGTGAGCATGCGACTGGTGATTTTCACAAAAAGTCTTTGCAACAAGCATTTGTTATATTAAAAAGATAACAACGAATATTATTTTATATCATTATTTGCTTATGGGTTAAAACAAGTGTCAATGAAATAAATTTTTAAAAGTCTTGAGAAACTGTCGCAGTTTTAGCGCCATCTGTCGGGTGTATTACGTACTATTGGCGCTAATGATCAAGCATTTATCACGAAAATGTCATCCAATTATTTAACTGATAATCATGTAAGAAATAAATAAAAATATAATATTAAAGAATAATGTAAATATTAATAAAGCATTTTTGAAAAAAATAAAAAATAAAATGTCATCATCGAGTATTTTAGGCTATGAGTGCCATTAAAGTTTATTATCATTCCTAGTTTATTTTTTTTATAATTATTTGTAAGATCAGGCAAGCCGTTGGATATATTAATAAAACGGCAATTAGGCTTGTTACACAAGGCTAGTAAGTCAAACATTTTGACATTAAATCAGCTGTCAAAAACTGTATGTCGACGTGTGGTTTTAACTGTCACTGCGTGTGTCCCCGTGTCCTAAACGAAAGCCTACGGTCATATTAATACAACGTATGATAGAGCTCGACGATCGCTAACCTAACCTAACAGGCGATGGGTCTGTTTACTTACTGGCTTCGTGTGAATCAGGCTTTTAGTCTGGAGTAAGGCGGTTACGTACTTATATTATATATTTAATTATGAAAATATTTTATGAAAAAAACTCAATGCAAAAAGATTTGAAAATTGTACAATATTCTTGTAGATACACATAAAATTAATCGTTAATTATGTTTATATTATATGGTGATTTTTTTTCAACGAACAGACAACGATGTATTCAATTATTATTATAGTTATTCAATTAAATATAGTCTGTAACATACACATAGTATTTCATTTTCTTTAACACAGTATGTAAGTACTTAGGCGTCGGTGCTCGCCTGGTGAGGCGCAGCTCAGAGCAAATACTGCCAAACCATATATCGACTTTGTTAGAATTTAAATAAGAACAAAAATCCATTAACACAACTGCTAGTCCCTAAAATCATCGAAGCTACTACAGGCAATAGTAGCATTATAATTATCATAGAAAAAGTTACAGTGAATATAATACCTACATTTAATTAAAAAAATAAACTGAACTTTTTATTTTTGGAAAATAATTAGTTAGCCACTTATTCATTATACATCTACTCGTATAACGACAGTTTTTCACTTGTACTGTCAGGCTAGAGAGAGTGACAGCTGTGTCTGCACACACTTGTGCACTATATCCGCGCAGGAGGCTGGTCTCCATTGAGATGGGTTGCCATAGCCGAAATTCGGTCGGGAGGACTAATATTACTGTCAGGCAAATGATTTATTAAGCAAATCGAAATCCTACGTCAACTTACCGTGTTTTAGTCTTTGAAACGCAAAGGCTGACAGTTCTGTTGTGGTTTAAAAATGTAAGTTAATTTCCCTCAAAATACTTTACTCTATCTGTATGCAGCGCCATCTATAGCAAGAAAATGAAGATATCAAAGTAAGTCGTTCTATGAAGTTTGTAGAAGCAGCAGGCTGAAAAGAGAAAGTTCTACAAGTAGAAATAACTTCACTAACTGTGGTAGATATGCGATCATAGATGGCGCGACTATGATGATCGATGATTCTAAATGATATTATTTATTTCTGTACTTAAATTAATACCTGTTTTTTTTTTAAATAATCGTCCAAAATGTCAACCCTGGATGGTGTATAATACTTAAACTTATAACGGAAGAAGTCATTGGATCGTTTCCCAGCCTTAAAAAAAAGCCCTCGTAAGTATTAGGTAAATAGCCATATTTACCTAATACTTACCTACAAATTTAGTGCTTGGATTCGACTATTTGAATATTCTAATTTCAAAACACCATATAGATTCTTAATTTGACAGTTAAAGTTAATCTCAATTTTCGCCGTTGATTTTTCAGTTGCAATTCAATAATGTTATCATTTTTGAAAAAAGTGGTGAGACAAAAAGGTTAGAACCTTCTAAATACAAATTAATATATAACTAATTCCAGTTAGTCAGTGATTGCGTAAGAATCTAACCTGAAATGGGTTTGTTTACACTTTTATTAAATACTTTTTGACCAAAGTATTTCTTAACTACGGGATATGCATAAATGTGCTACAGCTACGTCATAGGTACTTGTGCTGCGACGCAAACAAGCTAAAAGTAAACACAAGTAAGTACCTATTCATGGCCATCCACAACTTTATATAAGCCTTCCGCTGCCGTAACAGGGTAAGAGCTAAAGCATTTACATCATAAACATTATGCACACAGTGTTCAGCCCACTTTCCACTGCTTGTATCACCTAAATATTTGACTTTTGGCACATGTTCGAGTGTTAATTGGCAATTAACGTGGTTATCTTTGACGTAGATCTGTAGCAAACGTGACAGATTTATGAATGTTATGACAGAAGGCGGTTAAGATGACCTACTCTGCTTTAGTCAGTGCGTTGTTTACTTGGTTCATCACTTCATCAGTCATCATCAGTTCGTCTATGGTGTACAGAGGCCAGCACATCAAGTTACCCCAATCTGTCAAATTTCTTTGATAGTTTTTCAACTTTATTACAAAAGCTTATAGTTCATTTTCAATTGGGAAACTTTGACAGTTTGGGATAGCTTGATGTGCTGCCGTCTGTCCCTACTCCAGTTGTACACCTGTTAATTGAGTATGAAAGAAAATATGTTTATGATGAAATTATTATTTCGTTAATGACATGAAAAAAATTCAAAAACACCATGGATATTGGGAAATTCATGATAACAAGGAAAAATTTGTAGCTTGGCGTGGGGGGCACGCGCGTGCGTTTGCGCTCTGGCGTAAGAGAGCTTAATTTTTTAAGATATCTATATAAACACTCGAAAAATTTATGATTTAATTGTTTATTTCGTGTTGATAGTTTACCGAGGAGCTCGTGGCTTTGTACTAAAAGCCGCACAGGTCGATCCATCAGGTTAAGCTACGCTTGCCGGGGTTGGCCGTAGATGGGTGACCATCTTTACATAACGAGATTCCTCCGTGGCTCGGTAAGCAGGTTAAGCCGTTGGTCCCGGCTGTCGTTTGTGCATCTTTGACAATCGTTACGGGTCGTCAGAAGCCCGAAAATCTGCCAGCCAGTCTTACCAAGGGTTATCGTATTGCCCAGTTGCTGGGTTGTGGAAGTCAGATAGGCAGTCGCTCCATGTAAAATACTGGTACTCAGCTGCATTCGGTTAGACTGGAAGCCGACCCCAACATAGTTGGGAAAAGGCTAGGCAAATGATGAGTTTACCGCCACATATTTGTTTCGTTGGCGTACAGGGCATTTGCTTGCTTGTCACGTATACCTAATTATGTGAAAATAGCGTTCAAAAGGTTAAACCTTATTAGTACCTATTAATGTCCAACTGTCAGGTGTCTGGAACGCATTCTCCAGTGGTCATATAGATAATTTACTGTGTATATTTTTCATAAAACGCCTTTAATTTGTGTAAAATAAACTATTTTTCTGATTATCTGCTTTGATTTCCACATCAGATGTATCTGATCTTCGATTTTTATAAGTCAGTAGGAAATGACTTTGTAGGGAGAACTTTTGCTGAAACGTCATTCCTATATGTGTTATGGTGTAGCTGGGCTGTTGGAGTTCCACAACAGGTGTTCCGAATTTCAATTTTTATACGTCAACAGGCTGCTTTTATGCTCATCAGGCTGAACAACTTTTGCTAAGACGTTATTCCTATAAAGGGTGACGTAATTAGTGACCGATATTTAAACACGTGATTGTACTCATGGTTACAATCAACTTTGGTACATCAACAATGGTAGGTAGGGTAGGTAGGGTAGGTAGGGTAGGTAGGGTAGGTAGGGTAGGTAGGGTGGGTAGGTAGGGTAGGTAGGGTAGGTAGGGTAGGTAGGGTAGGTAGGGTAGGTAGGGTAGGTAGGGTAGGTAGGGTAGGTAGGGTAGGTAGGGTAGGTAGGGTAGGTAGGGTAGGTAGGGTAGGTAGGGTAGGTAGGGTAGGTAGGGTAGGTAGGGTAGGTAGGGTAGGTAGGGTAGGTAGGGTAGGTAGGGTAGGTAGGGTAGGTAGGGTAGGTAGGGTAGGTAGGGTAGGTAGGGTAGGTAGGGTAGGTAGGGTAGGTAGGGTAGGTAGGGTAGGTAGGGTAGGTAGGGTAGGTAGGGTAGGTAGGGTAGGTAGGGTAGGTAGGGTAGGTAGGGTAGGTAGGGTAGGTAGGGTAGGTAGGGTAGGTAGGGTAGGTAGGTTAGGTAGGGTAGGTAGGGTAGGTAGGGTAGGTAGGGTAGGTAGGGTAGGTAGGGTAGGTAGGGTAGGTAGGGTAGGTAGGGTAGGTAGGGTAGGTAGGGTAGGTAGGGTAGGTAGGGTAGGTAGGGTAGGTAGGGTAGGTAGGGTAGGTAGGGTAGGTAGGGTAGGTAGGGTAGGTAGGGTAGGTAGGGTAGGTAGGGTAGGTAGGGTAGGTAGGGTAGGTAGGGTAGGTAGGGTAGGTAGGGTAGGTAGGGTAGGTAGGGTAGGTAGGGTAGGTAGGGTAGGTAGGGTAGGTAGGGTAGGTAGGGTAGGTAGGGTAGGTAGGGTAGGTAACTAGGTAGGGTAGGTAGGGTAGATAGGGATCATAGTTAGGGATCATAGTTAAGGACAACGTCTGTCGGGCCAGCTAGTTATTTATAAAATTGGCGTAATGTGGGTGTAGGTACTTAGGTACACGTCTGTCTTACTCTTCAGGGATTACAGGCGTCATATTATCTTATTATAAAAGACGCTTTTAAACGTCAAAGAAACAATAGTGTTTTAAAACTATAATTATGCAATCGGTGTTTTCTAACCGACTATTCTGAGAAGTCACAGTCTCTTTTAAAGTTCAAACATTATCTTGGTCAGATCCATAGATATGCTGTTTTTTTTTAAATATTTCTATGGTCAGATCATATAAGAATCATTTACATAGATTAGTGTTTGAGATGGTCATTCGTGAAAAGAACCACACAGATTTGAGTGAAGCTGTCCTATCAGTGCACGCAGTACGCCCGATCCAGCTTGCCCCTTGCTGTCCTCCCCCAGCTACGCCTTAAGCCGAGGTCCGTACCCCACAGGGGGTGCCCTAAGCATGTGGTCGCTTAGTTTGTTAATTTTTATTAACCCCTGGCTGGAGGCTACAATTCTATTGTGGCATCCACAGGCAAGTCCGGTTAAGCAGTAGGCAACCCGACGGTTGAACAGTGAGATGCCATTTTCAAAAAAATAAAAATTCATAATGCACGCCGGTGTCATGTGCTCAACTTATAATATAAGGTGTGTGTAACAAATAGATATTAAATACTTCCTCGTAGGTCAGGTGGACACAAGTGTGGCTGCTCTGCATATGGTCTCAATTCCTTGGTTTGGCAACATGTTTGTGGGTTTTTCTGTTAAGAAATTATCTGTCATTCTCTGAAGTTCAGAACTGGCTTTAAAAATGCCTCGATCGAAAACTTGGAAAACATTTCAGAAAATCCTTTCCAAGGTGTGATGCCGGGATTGTCCGGAAGGGTTACCGCTGCCCCGGAACATTAAGGGCTAAGGAAGGAACATGGATGGGTTTCAGTCAGTAAGAATCTGACACTCCCTTCCTTCTACCTCGAGCGGGAGGGGTCATCGCATGATTTTTCACCCTCAAATGCAAAAAGGTGGTGATGCTATGAGTAGGGAAGAAAAAAACAATCACTAGAAAATTCTGCCAGTCTTCTGGGCAAGTTTCCGGATGACGGCGATGTGGGAGAGTACCTGAGTACTTCTACGCCTAAGTGTCCTTTTGTTTTGGAACGTATGTAGTTCCTCATCGCACTTTATACTTACAAATTTGGTGAATGAGTTTACTTGTATAGTTAATTGTTTCATTTAGACCTAGTGTAAATAATTTAAGTGTATATAAAATTTGCATTACGTGTTAATAAAATCAATGGTCACCATGAAACGATTATAGGTATAATGCAACTTTTACTTTATAAATAATTATAAATTATAGATCTGTACTATAAAAGCTGCAGCAGCGTACATAACCACATACTTACTTATTAGGTATGTCACGCAACCGGTTGACTGCTAAGATCATTTCGTTGTATATCCCACAAAGTCCAAGGAGGCTTTATTCTGCAAATAAAGCCCATAACTATTAAGCAAGATTACCGTAAAACCTCATGAGGAATACAGTACTAAGTGAAATGTCACTGGCTACATGCTTGCCCTGAGGTATGTAATACCTCTGCCGATGCAGCGAAGGACACATTGTCTTAAACGTACACGTTCGTAGAATTGGAACGTTACGTCAATATTTTAACATAGGCGTATAACTTTTAGCGGAATTGTCCGAAAGTGTTAAAGGCCCCGGAACACAAAGGGCTAAGGAAGGAACATGGATGACTTTTAGTCAGAAAGTGTTTCACACTCCTTCCGCTCCACCCAGAGCGAGAGGGGTCTTTGAAGGGGGGGATGATTTCCCACCCTCAAAAAACAAGGCATATACCTCCAACCCTGGACATTAATTCCAGGATTCAGCGCTTAGAACTCTATAAACTCAAACTCAAAGCATTTATTTCAAATAAACCAATTACAGGCACTTTTGAATTGTAAAGGGGTCGGTCAGTCAGAAAGATGAAGCTAGTTGCCCATTCCAAAGCAGTAGGTACCTATGGAGAAAAACGGGCAAGAAACTCCATGGACACTCTTTTAAATCAAACTTATGCGTATTACGCGAAGGCGTGGACAGGAAGAGGGCACAACATATATAGGTAATTCTGACTCAAATCTTTTAACAAAACCTGCAACAATTTTCACGAATTTTCCTAAGGGAAGAACCGGTCCATTCTTCGCCCAGGACCACACAATCCCGTATCACCTCAAGCTGAATCAACTGACTCCAATGATCAAGCAACTGATACATAATCAATCATATCCAGATCACTTCGAGAAACGCATTAAATTAATCGTGGTAGCCATTTTATGTAGATCTATCCAGCCATCTGTCTCTTCTTATGATAGTTAATCGCTCTTGTTTGCCGACCGACAAGCAAATAGGTGGTATATGTAATTAATAACTGTACTTGTGCGTGTTTGTGTGCAAAGAGTATTGAGAACAGACGTGGCATTCCGATGGCCAGCTTTTTTTTTAAAGTAGTTCGAGCTTTGTGCCTATATGTGTCAGTGATGACTTTTATTTTATTTTTTTAATTTGAGTATGGGCTTGCTTTTGACCTTGATCAAGCCTCATGGAAAGCGATGGATGAGAGACTTAATGTTTATCTGAGTTTGAGTGAGATGTATGTGTTACCAGAGGCCAGGCGAGTGAAAAAAAATACGTGCAATAGATTTTACCAGCGTATTGTGTCGCACACGGGATCTTGTGGTTGTCGTAGTTGTACACAAGTCACCTAGTCTGCACCGACTAGCATCACCGCGGGAGAATCAAATGTTTTTCCATGAGCCGCCCGAAAAGTTTGCGGTAGGCCGACATAGTAGATAGGCACGCCACGATAGTGGCAGTAAGACCTCTCTTAGAGGAGTAACTAGAGAGTCGTCACGGCGCCCTCACCTACCGCCTGACGCAGATCGTCATGGATGTTTCGGGAGGTTCCTGCACATAATCAGGCGGGAGGAAACGCCCGGGTGTCACCACTGCGAGGATCGCCCAGAGGACACGGTGGAGATCTGCCCCGCTAGGGCGATAAGTTGTTTTTATGTTAATTTATGACGAAGATGTTACTTGTTACACCTGTAATTGGTATATACATACATAAAAACTTATACCGGTTAAGTTATTTCATGTACAATATGGAATAAACCTATTTTAAATAAATGGATAAACAAATAGGTAGAGTATTCGCTCGCATGTCTATTCCACACTTTAGTATGTCCCATCTGTGCCTACATACTCAGCAGAATGTTCTTGACACGGTGCGCGGGTACTCGCAACGGATACTTGCGGTGATAGCGGCTCGCTTTCTGACCGTCACTCTGCGACGTCATCTCAAGTCACCGTCTCTAGACGATGTGTGCGTCTGGGCGTTAGCCTTTTGACGCCAACGTTGGCTATAGCAGGCTTTTTTTTTATTTTTGAGGCTGGGAAATCGTCCAATGACATCTCCCGCTCTGGGAGGAGCGGAAGGGAGTGTCAGACTGTTACTGACTAAAACCCATCCATGTTCCTTCCTTAGCCCTTTATGTTAGGACGACGACGACATCCCCGAAGTGACCGAGGTAGATCTGAGAGCGGCGGTAGGAAGACTCAAGGCCAAGAATACCGCCCCAGGACCCGACGGCTTGCCTGGTAAAGCCTGGGTCCTGGCCTCAGGGGCTCTCGGGCCCCGACTGGAGGCGCTCTTAAGCGCATGCATGGAGAGAGGCCAGTTTCCGCTCCGTTGGAAGACGGGGAAGCTGGTCCTCATACAGAAGCCAGGGTGCCCTGCGGACTCTCCGTCCGCATTCCGGCCCATAGTGCTGCTCGACGAGGTCGGCAAACTCTTCGAGAGAATTATTGCGGGCCGCCTCGTCGGGCACCTTGGAAGGACGGGGCCGGACCTTGCGGACTGCCAGTTTGGCTTCCGCAAGGGGCGCTCGACGGTGGACGCCATCATGCGCGTTAGAGCCCTCACGACGGGGGACGCGGTGTCCCAGGGTAGGGTCGTCGTGGCGGTGTCACTCGACATCGCCAACGCCTTTAACACCCTGCCCTGGAGTTGCATTAGGGAAGCACTCCGGTATCACCGGGTGCCGACCTACCTCCGTCGAATAGTCGGGGCGTACTTGACGGACAGAGCCGTCATCTACCCCGGTCGCGATGGGGAATGGAACCGGCGAGAGATGTCGTGCGGTGTCCCGCAGGGATCGGTTCTGGGGCCGTTCCTGTGGGACATCGGTTACGACTGGGTGCTGCGGGCCGACCTCCCTGACGGCGTCAGCGTAGTTTGCTACGCTGACGACACGCTGGTCCTAGCGCAGGGGAGGTCGCATCAGGCGGCGGCCGACGCGATGACACGCGGGGTTGCGATAGTCGTTGAGAGGATCCGGCAGTTGGGTCTCGAGGTGGCATTGCACAAGTCCGAGGCCATGTACTTTCCCTCGGATGGGCCTCGGAATAGGCCACCATCGGGATCCCAACTTACGGTAGGAGGGGTTCACATCGGCGTCGAGACCACGATGAAATACCTGGGTCTGGTCCTCGACAGCCGATGGAATTTCGTGGAGCATTTCCGACGTTTGGCCCCCAAGCTGGAACGGACTGGGGCCGCCTTCAAGCGGCTCTTGCCCAATTTGAGGGGGCCAAACGCCTCCTGCCGGAGGCTTTACGCGGGAGTCGTGCGGTCCATGGCCCTATACGGGGCCCCGGTGTGGGCGCGTTCATTGCGGCGACGAGCCGCTCACTATCTGAACGCGCCCCAAAAGGTGGTAGCCATTCGGCTAATCCGGGGGTACCGCACGATCTCGGGCGAGGCGGCAAGCCTCCTTGCCGGACTGCCGCCGTGGGATCTGGAGGCGATAGTCCTCGCGCGCCTGTTCGAGTGGCGCGCGGAGGTACTAAGCCGGGGGGAAACTCCGTTTCCGCAGCAAATTGCGGCGGAGCGGACGGACCTCCGGCGCGATCTCATGGCGGCCTGGAAGCAGCGACTGTCGCAACCCAGCGCAGGGCACGCCACGATAGTGGCGGTAAGGCCCCTCTTTGAGGAGTGGCTAGAGAGGCGACACGGCGCCCTCACCTACCGCCTGACGCAGGTCCTCACCGGACATGGATGTTTCGGGAGGTTCCTGCACATCATCAGGCGGGAGGAAACGCCCGGGTGTCACCACTGCGAGGATCGCCCAGAGGACACGGTAGAGCACACGGTGCAAACCTGCCCCGCATGGGCAGAGCACCGCCGTGTCCTCGTAGAGGCGATCGGCGGCGGCGACCTCTCGCGCCCGGCTCTGGTGCAAGCCATGGTCCGGGGTGAGAGGGAGTGGGAGGCAGTCACCTCCTTCTGCGAAAAAGTTATGCTCGCGAAGGAGGTGGCGGGATGGGAGAGAGAAAGGTCCTCCCGTCCCAGCCGCCGCAGGAGACGCCCCGGGCGTCGGGAGCCACGTGACGACTCCCGGCCACCGTAGGCGCGGGCCTGCGGACGGTGAGTAATGGGTGACTCACCGTCCGATCAGCACCAGACCCGTGCCGGACGGCGCGTATATGTTCCACGTGCGCCTCAAAGAGATGTCAGCATATGAAGGGGCCGCTCAGGGCCAAGCCTGCCGGGTAAGCGGGATTGTGCGAAAGGGTTACCGCTACCCCGGAACATAAAGGGCTACGGAAGGAACATGGATGGGTTTTAGTCAGTAAGAGTCTGACACTCCCTTCCGCTCCACCCAGAGCGGGAGAAGTCATTGGATGATTTCCCAGCCTTAAAAAAAAAAAAAAAAGCCCTTTATGTTCCGGGGTAGCGGTAACCTTTCGGACAATCCTGCTTACCCGGCAGGCTATAGCCGAAGTACAGAGGCCAGCACATCAAGTTACCACAATCTGTCAAATTTCATTGATAGTATGTATTTCAACTTTATTGCAAAGACATAAGGTTCATTTTTAATTGAGGTGACAGTTAGGGATAGCTTGATGTGCTGGCGTCTTTACAATGAGATTAATGAAAAAATTAAATAAAGTTATCCTTATGTTACGTTAGTTTATTGTTATACTGCTTATAAGCTGAAAAGATAATCGATCTATCTGTCTTGTTCTGATTGCTATGACTCTCTTGGAATCCATGGAACCATATTTCATTTTAGTTACACTAAATGTATGCAAGGCTACAGAATCTGGCCAGCGTCTAGCTGTTGTGGAAGAAGCGATCGTCATCATGTGCCTCTAGAAGAAGCGAAATATAAAGGAAAGAGGTTCTTTATCTTAAATTGTCCCAAAAGTTGTCTTGCGCTGACTGGGAACTAATAAATGAACTGAAGTAATAACTTCATTTATACGGCTCTGTCTTACATCTAAGTAGTACTAATAAACACTTTACAATAAGGGCGTTAAAAAATAAACACTAAAAAATATGAGCTGTTCATACATTTTTTTGAGTTACGTGTGCATAAATGTATGGAACAGCTCATATTTTTTTCGCGATTTCGAGGTTGATCCTATGGTAAAAGTTGTTCGTAATGATGAGTAGAATGCTCTCACGTAATTCTTAGTGTTAATTTTTTAACAACATACCTATACTAATATAATAAGGAGGAAAGCTTTGTATTTTTGTGTGTATGTTTGTAATGAATAAACTCAAAAACTACTGTGCCGATTTCCAAAATTCTTTCGCCATTAGAAAGCTTAGTTTTCAGGGAGGAACACAGACTGGCTTGGTCTTGCCCGCGGGAGAGACCACGGGAGCGAAGCCGCGGGCAAAGTGCTAGTGATATATACATCAGGACAAAACTAGTACGTGTTCATAGACTTTATCTACATCATAGTCTGAAAAAAAGTCGCTCTCCGCCGTCAAATCAAATCTCTCTGTACGCTTAGATATGGATTTCATCAATACGAATCATTGGAAGGTTTATACGTATAGTTAAACGCTTTCGTCCGATAATATCTACACTACAGGTTACTACGGGTTTTTGTTTATGTTATATGTAGATAATGCCAATAAACACACTTTTCTTTCTTTCTTTCTTTCTACAGCCGTGCGAAGCCGGGTACCCTGGCTAGTATTTTTAATAAACCCAAACTATGCGGCCCGCTTTCTTACCGTTCGTCATCCCTCCGGCTGCAGGTTGCAGCAGTCACGGCCAGACTGGTATAGATGGAGAGATAAGTTTTCTGACAGTCAGCGTCGCTCCAACCGTCATTCAGGTAATTATGGGTGGTTCTTTTAACACTTAGCGATTATTATAGGTTTATATATAGAGATATTTGTCGCCAGCTTGTGAAGCTATGGGCCTCTGACATAAAAACTCTGACACCAGGTTAGTCTCTAACCACACGAAAAGAAGAAGAATAAAATAGAAAAGGGTTACCGCTACCCCGATACATAAAGGGCTAAGGAAAGAACATGAATGGGTTTTAGTCAGTAAGAGTCTGACACTCCCTTCCGCTCCACCCAGAGCGGAAGAAGTCTTTGGATGACATCACATCCTCAAAAAAAAAAGGCTCACTTTCGTTATGAACCACGTGTATTGTGTCAATCGCTGCTTTCCTAAGTAACTAAACAAAAAGCTTTAAACTTCAGCGGCCCTAGCACGAACTTGTGACGTAAACATGAAGTAAATTCGTATGTTTATTAAATCGGAAATACAAACATTCTTTTGCATTTTGGTTTTATTTTTAAGACAAGCACACATATAAAAAAGAAGTAAATATTACGAGCGAAACGAGTATTTTCAACTTTAACCTCTTGAGCCCCAGTGGAACGAAAACGTTCCAGTAAACACGCATTACCGTTGAGTACCGCTGGCACAAATTTGTGCCACCAAACCCCGACCGATTTAAAACTGTATTTCTATTTAAGATAAGTCTTAAAATCGTTTGTGACGAATGTTCTCGACGGCAGATAATATTTTACGACCATAGACAAAGATAGAAACTAAAAATATTGTATGCAACATTTAAAAAAACAAGTGTCAAGTTAGTACAAAAATTTCGTGTTCACGATTACGTCGCGCGCCAGTGAATTCCCGTGTTTTCGTGTTTTTTCGCTGATTTTGTACGGTAAGTGGGTGAATAATCATTTATAAGTGTTTCTCGCAACTTTGTAGATAGTTTTTCGCATGAAATAATATCACAAAACTTGTTTTATTGAGCAAACAAAATTTACATCGTTCCGGGTTCGTCGAACTCGCTATTGTTATTGTACGATTTTTTGAGATAATTCAACGAAATTTCATCTTTGTAATGGCAGAAGTAACGTAAAATCTATTGATAATTCATAATTACACGTAGTCCATGCATATTTCAATAATTTATTCATATTATGATGAAATTTCCATTAGTATGTCACGAAATCCTATTTGAATTTTGAACTGTCAAACGTCAAAATGGTTCTTAGCCCAGCTAGTGCATAGGGTCATGTCGATAAAAGTTATTGATAACATCGATTGTTTTTGTAAAATTGTTCGGTTATATAAAATGAAAGTTTTTTTTTCGTACTTTATAGTTTGTAGTTTGTTTGTGTTTCGTACTTTGTAGTTTTTTTATAATAATAATTTATTTTAGTTTTAAATTTTTTGTAACTTATGTGTACGGTATTCTTATAGATTTGAGATGGCTGCGAGCCGAAACTGGTGCGTTGGACGCGAGGATGCCCCGGAGGACTGTGATGAGCTCCTCCGGGACACCGACTCGGAGGACGAGGGTGACGAGGGCCGAGTACCTCCTGGAGGAAGAACCCGCGGAGCAGGAGGCGGACGAGCCAGAATACCTGGACCAGGAATTTTTGGAGCCGGATCCTGAGGTAAATCATTATATTCTCTTTCATGAATAATTAATAAATTACTCACCTTGTTGTGATGAGGCTAAGCACAAAGCTAGCCTAAAACTTGAAGAAGGACATTGTTTCTATTGGCATACATGATGAATAATCAGTATTTGTTTTTTTTTTCAGTAATATATCTTTTTTGTCTTTTAGCAACCTGAATGGATAACATTTTATTCAGTATGTTTGTGTTTTTATCTACACGTTTTATATGGGGAAGGGTGATGGTCTGGAATTGCATGTGAATGTGAACCTCGAATGAAAAACTCATCTGAACTTGTAATTTTTTGTGAGGCGTTAGGTTTATAAATGTGTTTTTTTTTTCAGTATGTTGAGCCGCCACCGACTATCCTCGGGTTATATACCCAGGAGGGAGTCGAAGTCCCACTTTCGCCGACTGCTTCGTCACCTATCTTTATGTAAGTCAATGTTTTTATCAAAATGTTTTTTTTTATGTAATGTTGTTTAGGTGTCTTTTTTAAAACGAAAACCTTTTTTGATAGGGGAAATCCATCGAATTCGACTTGGAGTGTGCCGCACCCTTCCTCGAGTGCGCCAGCAGTCATTCAGGCGTAAGTAATAAAACATGTTTTCATCAAAATAATTGATTTTGAGTTACATCAGGAATAACGCAAATCTTTTTTTACAGATCAAGTCCAGCCCTCGCCATTTGAACTTCTGGATGGGTATTCGTCAAAGATTGTACTAACTGCCTTGACAACTCAAAAGTACCTATAAAAGATTGATTTGAAATAAATTCATGATTGCTGTACTTATACATTTTAGTATCATTCCTATGTAAATCTAGTAAATTACAATTATAAGAAAAGCTAGCAGTTCTATCTAGGCTTATTGGAACGGCCGCTCGGTCTGCCTAGTGTTTCCGCAGTTCCCCGAGTATTTTGTAAATAAATAAATAAATAGTATTATTATTATTTTACTAATATGCATGATAAGTAAAGAAAAGTACATAAGTCAATCTAAATTGTTTTTTATTTTCCTTCCTGAACTCAGTCAAACTTATCGACACTATAGTGGTGTGGTCCCAACCCTACGGAATGTTAGAATTTCATACTTTTTTATGACCACTTCAGAGGTTGATAATTTTGTTTTTTTCTGTGAAAGGTAAGGTAAGTATGGGTAGAAATCGATAGACTACTTTGTTCTTGTTCATTTTCAAGTAACATTCAAATTCAAAAGCCTAAATTACCTGGTGAAAAAAAGCCTACAAAAAAGTTATCAGATTTGTTCCCTAATCTAGGTTATTTTGAGTTTTTACAATTATAGTGGCATATTTTAACGATTTATTGTTACTAATGAGTAGTTGAATATATAAGTAGTATTCTAGAAACATTTATAAAGGGCATCTGTTTGTTATACCTCTGATGATCGTTTACAAAGTAGTGTATCGAACAATGCAAATTCATGAAAACTGCGCCGCGCGCTATGAAGTTCGAGTTTGAATATTGCAGGAATCGGATACAGAACTCGTAAAATAACATTCTAATTAGATTACCAGTCTATTCATGAGTCAGTTCCCAAAATTTCATGTAAATTGATCACGCAGTTTAGTCAGAAATCGACATAATACAGCAACATAACTATATTCGGCAAGTACTCCGATTTCAATATGATATGTTTATTTCTTGAGGTCTAATAAGAATCTTGTTTACATTGTATTTCATAGCCACATCATTGTAGAACCCGACACCGTTTAGAGTGTGTTAATAGAAGCAATAGAAACGGAGCGATAATGTTTTTTGTGACCGGGGTCAGATTACGCTTACGCTAAGAGGCCGCCCGCGGGGCTTGACGGACAGTTGACGTAAATAATGGCGGGCCTTGAGAGGAATCTTCGTATTTTTTTTAAGCTTAGTCTTTCAGTATACGCCCACGGTTCGAGTTTAACGAGACCTTCATCATGTTTTTGGAGTTACTTACCATTTTGGGTCAACTTAAGAATCATACAGGTTTAAATTAGACAATCTTCTGCAAACGCAGATCAATGACATTACCCCATCTCTGCCTTGACTACTTAACCGATTACAGTATGTCTATGACCATAAATAACTCGCACTGTTTTTCCGGCCACCGTAGCATAAGCATAAATTCTCTACATAACCCACGTTTCTCCACACTCCATACCCCTCACAGGCACTTTCATGGTCACAGGAGACAAGTCTCTCCAACCGGCTTTCTCGTTTATATTCGAAGCATATCGATAACTTTGTTGTCATATCGATTAATTATCGATTACTTATCGAGTTAGTAATCAGGGCTGCTCGGATTAGTGTCCTGTTCATAGAAGTTTTCTCTCTATTACTGATGTCAGGTTACGTCAGAAGACATCATCAAAGAAAGTTTTTTATATGGCCGGTAATTATGAATAATATTGACAAAATAGTCAAGTGAAAGTTTTAGGTATGGCACCGGTAAGTTTGTTACTTGGTAATCATTGAAGGCGTTTATAAAGTGCGTGTTAAAAGTGTAGGAACGAAACATACTTGAAAAAAATACGGGAACATTTAAAAAATCGTTCTTAATTACTATTATCCGAATAATAGATATAATTAGCCGAAACCAAAGAGATTTCATCCTCCCAACTGTCTCACGAAACTCATAACAAATCAGACGCTTCATATCTAGATAGATAATTAAAACAAAAATTTAATAAACAGCGAATTTCACTTGTTTTGAGATGCGAATCGTGGATGTGCATATATCGAAACGAACTCGAAGGCAGTTGACCACTGGCCGGCACGACCGCCGCACGCAGGCGCGCTTCCAAGCATCGAACAAAAAATTAACGTCTATGGTTCTTGCGCGCGAAAATTAAACTTTTATAATCTGTGAAGTGTAGTGTATAATCTAGTTATTTTGTTAAAAGTTTTGAATTTGTTATAATCAATTTGGATTTTTGAGGTGATTCTTTTGGACCTTATTATGGTAAGTTTATCTAGTTATTTATAATAATTTAATTACTATTTACTTATTTTCTATAATCATCGAAGTAATTGCATTAAATACGTAAAGATTACGTAAATTATTTTCAATTAATTTACAAATAGAAAACATAGATTTGTTCTTATTGGAATGAGAACGTGAATTGATACTGCTGAATATGCCGATTCTTCAAGGGTAGGCATATCCATTAGTGGACGTCACTTGGTATAAATGATAATGAAGATAAAAAAGAAAACATCGCAACTAAACAGTTAAAAAAAAAACTTACTCACTTAGGTAAGATAAAAATAAGAAAACCATAAACATGAATTCATTGTCTAAATAATTCATAGTTTAACTACCTATGTATGTACATTTTAAAACTGAATAGGTAGTTATTACTATGGACTTGCTCTTTTGTTCCACAATTTTCTAACACACAACAGCACATTGCAATAACTCGAAAGTTTTCGTTAAGTAAAAGTTGCGAAGCCCAGTCCTCGTGATTTACCAGAGTACCTAAATAATCATAAATTTGTACACGACTTTCTACCTTATGTCTGATTCTCTAAGGTCGAATATGATGTTGGTGTTAATCATAAGTGTCAATTTGTAGGTAGTCATTGCTTCTGATAAATATTTATTATAGTAGCGTTTGCTTTAATTCATAGTCCATGAAGAGAATGAAAGTTTTAGGTAGAGAGTGTGCCCCTTGTGGGTACTGTGTTGATAGAAGCGTCTACTTTGGTTACTAATTACATTCTTAATTAATATTTACATGACGAGCGTTTTAGAGATACGGACGTTAATTGGAGTCGCAGTTCAGTTTTCAGTAAACAATTATTTGATTTAACTAAATACTTCATCAACTAGTAATTTATACGGTATGAAATCCTAATCGCTTTTATGCAACTTTAGAAATAAGTATCTTTCTATCAAAGATACCAAAAAGTTTTCATGAGCCCATAATATAGCATGTAGTTATTTATGCGTTTGTTACTGGCAGCCTATATTAACTCACAGCTCGGGTAAGACCTCCATGGTCTCGAATGACAGTTCAGGGGTAATGTAGACCATTGCTTGTTGGTTTTGTCCAGCTCGTTACCCTATTTTTACATCGCCATCTTTGACTTAAAAGCGGAATCCTGGAGCACCCTTCCGATCTTTTTAATACAGCCAAACGGCTGTTACCTGTCATGTTAGTTTTACTGATTTGACAGTCTGTACATAAAATCATTTCTATGATCATCAATTCTTATCGTTTGACCACCTTTTTTTTTTGGGAGTTGTGGTAAAAGTTTCGAATCCCGACAGACACTTTATTTTGTGCACTCAAAACGGTGAAGGAAAACATCGTGAGGAAACTAGCTAACTACAATGTTCTAAAAACAAAAATGATCTGTTTTTTTTGGTAATTCGTAAGTCGAAATAAAAACAATATGAACTAAATTTGCCGCCCTAGGCTCCAGCCTACTCGTAAGTTCGCCACTGTATCTATGTGTTGTTGAATTATCGCTATATCATATCAAAAGTAAATAGTTATCAGACGTCTTCATCTAAGATTTTCTCTTTATTAAAAATCATGACTTAAGTTAGTTAATTTGTTTCTTCATGTCTTGAGATGACCTTAATTTTTTAGTCCCTTTCATGGTCTTTGTAGCGTTAATTTACTCATTCTTTGCGAAGATTGAGAGATTTCTTCGGTTTGATTAGGATGATTGGTTTTTGGACTTTGGAAAGCTTGAGTTGGAACTGACTATCTTTTGTTTTTGAATCTACTGAATAAAAACTTTAAATCCACCCACTAAGAGACAACGCCGCCCAAAACCACTGTGCCTAGCATGAAATTTTTCAAAAGAGTTCTTCTCCTAACAATGGACTAATTTCTAACTAAGGAATCTTTTTTGGAAAATCACCCTCTAAAATACCTCCCCCTTAATCTAAGGGATAAAGTTCGAAATTTTTGCCGAATGGAAATCACATCGGGAATACTGCTAGTTTAACATTTGACTGAGGTTCATATGGTCTACAATATATTGTACTAGGTTACACCAGAGAGGTAATATGACTTTTTTCATATTTGTTTATGAAGTTCATCTTTTAATACATTCTTTCAGTTGTCATACGCTACATGGTAATTTCGGCGCGTCGCCATCTTGGTTTTGAATTCGTTTTTTACAAGTGATGTGACATTTTACAAAACAATTGCACAAATGTAACAACAGCGCCCGCAACTTCATTCAAGCTCCTAAAGATCTTTATAACAGTGCGCAGTGTAGGTACAATTATTGAAATTTCAGGGTTTATCTAATATAATTATAAATTAAACGAACGTAAAAACCCCCAGCTAAATGTATTTTATTTAAAATTAAGCAACCGATGACAAGTCGATCAAGTTATTCAAATAATTTCATCTTTTGATCAATCTAAATATTAATCTAAATTATAAATCTATTTTACCGACAGAATGACAAGCAAGTTGGGTGGACTTAAATAAAACGGAATTTTCAATCTTAAAAAAAACCCATTGCAAGTAGGTATTTATTTTATTATTAACGAATTATTTAAACATTAAGTAAAGAAAGAAAAATATAGGAACTCTTAGAGTATATGAAATGAATCGTATGTGGAGCAACTTTCTCGTTAATATTATTTTAAAAGTCTTATTTCATGTAAGAGAATTTGGTAATTTGTTTGGTTTTCCTGTTACATATTCCGATGATAAGGGGAACAAATAGTATTGCTTATAATAACCTCATTTCCAGTTAAGCTTTTGAACGCCAGAGATCAACAGGGCAGTCATTTCTATAGCATGATTTAAAAATACCTGCTGATTCCATCTTCATGTTGTTACAAAATTAACGTTATACCTAATAAAAATGTAGTTCATGTACCATCAAACGGGGTGAATAGAAATAGTATAGTTTGTGGCCAAAACGGGCCGTATTATGTTTACTGTATTATAATTAACAATTGGGTTTCCTTGTTGGCAACAAACTATATAATTGGGTATTTGAAAGGGTAGTCAATAACGTTACTTTTTATGAACTGTCAAAACGCGGCATTTGTACGTGATTTGAAATATAACAATGTGACGTCACAGATTTTTAGAATCAAAAGGAATACATTTAGCATTAAAAGCAATTTAACAATTATATCATCGCATTATATTTAATTTCTGTACGGTGATGGAAGTTTTTATGACGAGCGGGCTTTTTTCCATGTGATTTCATATTTTATTTTTGACCAATTCAAATAGTCAATTTCAATGTTAAAATCTATTTTAAACTTATGTTACGATTTACCCCAGCATTTCTAATCACCCCGTTTGTCTGTATTCAATAACAACATTTCTGTAACAGTTTACTAAAAAACTAGTCTAAATTAAACAGAAGTTGTTCACAAACGATCTCTCTTTAATATTTACTGACCACTTAGCTGGAGCCTAATTGCTTGATGATTATACACGCGTGGGTGCCCTGGGCATCTGAGCGGCTATATTTTATATAACATATTTTATTTTAAGGAAGTAGATAGGTATGAGGCTGATCGTTGAAATTGTTTAATTTCTTTTTAATGGTGCTGTGGATCTTTTAATTGGTGTTTGATTGAAAAAATGGGGTTAGTGCTGATTTGTGAATGATTTGGACTGTATGTATTTAAACGTGTATTAAGGCTGTCATTCATGGATCTTTGACCGACGTTACGGGTCATCAGAAACCCGAAAATCTGACGCCCAGTCTTACCAAGGGGTATCGTATCATCCAGTTACTGACTGGGTTGTGGAGGTCAGTCGCTCCATACCAAATACTGGTATCCAGCTGCATCAGGCTAGACTGGAAGTCGACCCCAACGTAGTTTGGAAAAAGCTAGGCAGATTGATAGATAGTAATAAAGCTTGTATCACACTTGTTTTCAAGTGTGTTTGTTGTTTTAGATCTTTTGTGCAAGTGATCTTGTTACTCACACCATTCAAATCAAATTGACTACTTGTTTTCAACGACTGTGTTCCAAACGTTATTACAAGTTTTATATTTTCCCTTTATTTATTGCTTACAATTAATTGGATCGTGTTTAATAGATCCACTATAATACCAATTGCAGTACTAACCTGTCTTGGTACAGTCAGATGTACCAATCTTAAGCGGGATTGTCCGAAAGGGTTACCGCTACCCCGGAACATAAAGGGCTACGGAAGGAACATGGATGGGTTTTAGTCAGTAAGAGTCTGACACTCCCTTCCGCTCCACCCAGAGCGGGAGCAGTCATTGGATGATTTCCCAGCCTTAAAAAAAAAAGAAGACGTACCAATCTACATGATTGTCTCGGTACAGTTAGATCAAAAGTAAGTATAAGTTGCAATAAAGCAAAACGCTATATATTATGTGATGTTTTTGATTGTTGAGAGGCTTATATCGGTGTACAAACATAGGTAACTGGTAGGAGCAGGGTATCCCGCGCAATTCACATTTTCTTAAGTTTTTTGCTATTTTCAAAGCAATGTCAGGTTATGTAGATATAAATATGATTCGCAAATCATTATCATTAAAATTATAAAACAAACAATTATCTTCATAAATGTCATGCTTTCATGAAATATTCATGCCATAGGGTAATATCAAACAAGCAATCAGCCTAACCTTTTCCCAACTATGTTGGGGTCAGCTTCCAGTCTAACCGGATGCATAGGGTAATATTAAATTACTTTATCTTCTTTCTAATTACAATATCGACTCATGAAGACAGGTCCATTTTAGATAATTGAGTCATAAATAATATACTATTGCTATGATTGAACACACCATAATTATAATTTGGTTTAATGGATAAATTGATCTTCTCATCCTTCATGCTAGGCCTGCTGCTACAGATTAAGTTATTAATTTTGTGGGTACAGAGATTAATTTGTAATTTATAGCCTTATTTAAGTCGTTGACTGCCACGCAGCAGACACAATAGAAAAACTATTGTTCGCGGCTCACCAGTGACCGCGTTGGCGCTCAACGTGTTAAAGGATAAGCGTGTTTAATTGTCATGTTTGAATTTAAGTCAATCAATCTGCCTCACCTTTTCCCAACTATGTTTAGGTTGGCTTCCAGTCTAACCGGATGCAGCTGAATACCAGTACTTTCCATGGAATGACTGCCTATCACAACCCAGTCAGTAACTGGGTAATAGGTACGGTAGCCCCTTGGCTGTCAGACTTTCGGGCTTCTGACAACCCGTAGCGACTGTCAAAGATCCACGAATAACAGCCGGGACCAACGGCTTAACGTGCTTTCCGAGGCACGGAGGAGTCTCGGTATCTACAGATGGTCACCCATCCACGTACCAACCCCGGCAAACGTAGCTTAATCTGATGGATCAATCCGTACGACTGTTATTACTTAGCCACGAGCTCCTAATGAATTTAAGTTTACAAAGTATTATTTTTTAAGTACTGTCGTCTCCATATTGGATATTGACCTGTACTAAAAAAGCGTATTCAACAGAATCGATTCAAACAAGCATTCACCACCACCCCTGCTTATATCGTAAACGAGTAAATAAAACAATTACTTAACATTGAACACTTTTACGATATTTCTTCTAGAAAGTATAGATTTCACTGTCTAATCTAAGATTGCGTATAAAAATTCAAATTAAATGTATTTCTTAAGGCATTTGCGACCAATTTCATAATACTATGCTGATTGACTAGCTACTTTATTCTAGATGGCTTTATCAATATTAATAAATGTTAATTCGCTTTTTCGTTAGTAAGTATTACATTTTTATGATGTCTTATGATTTCTATGATATTATGAAGGATTCTATGATGTCAGAAGAGGAGGATTTTATAGTTATGTGTTGAAATTAAAAGTAATTGTGATTGTGTTCAGATATTATTTAGCTACTGTTTGTGAATGATAGCGTTAATGGATGGATACTTACCTATTAACACAGGTCAATGACTTTAAATTATCACAAAGCATGATGAGGTAATTAGAATGTGTACTAGCTTTTGGGTTAAACCTGCATGAACTTGAAGTTACTTTGTGGTAACATAATAATATTTTTTTGTAATTTCTTTAGCCATGGAAATCCATAGCCAAAATTGTCATGTTCATGTGTTTCATGCGTTTTTTCATGTTTTGCAATAGTCCTGCACCAACTCAAGGTTATCCTTGGGTGTACAGGAATAATCATTGGTGCCTCCTCATCATGTAGAATTGTCTAAGGTGCCTTTACGAGTTGCCTTCGGCCCCTTGTAAACCTTTCAAAGGTCCAGAACCACAGGGTCCCGAAGTATAGAGATAAAAGTAGAGGGTTATGGGTTATGCAGAGCTTCTTAGTACACCCTCATTTCGCCAGCATTGTTCTATGTAACATGTCTTAGCCTTTTCAGTATAATTTTATATAAGAAATTGTTCAAATCATAACGTCACATCACACCTGAAATCCCGGGTCACCAGTTATGTTTAAGTCCCATTTACTAGAGCCTTATCGGGAGCTAGTCTTTTTTAAAGGATAGGAAATCATCAAATGACTCCTCCCGCTTTGGGTGGAGCGGAAGGAAGTGTCAGAATTTTACTGACTAAAACCCATCCATGTTCCTTCCTAAGCCCTTCATGTTCGGGGGTAGCGGTAACCCTTTCGGATAATCCCGCTGACCATCGGAGGCGAGCCGTTATTGCCGTCAACTGGGCACAAATCCAGACTCCGGGCTACTACTGAGATATTCCTGATGGAAAAACCCAAAAACACTTTTATTTACATCGTGTTAGGTAGAATTGTGGTTGAGCAACCTTGGTGGTCGGTCCAGTGACGTCACATAGAGATGATTTACTTAATACACACGAAACTGCATCGACCTTTCGATAATCTTATTCAGATACAATTTTTCGAAACGAGAAATCGATGTTGGTAATATGAATTCGGGCTACTACTGAGATATTCCTGATGGAAAAACCCAAAAACACTTTTATTTACATCGTGTTAGGTAGAATTGTGGTTGAGCAACCTTGGTGGTCGGTCCAGTGACGTCACATAGAGATGATTTACTTAATACACACGAAACTGCATCGACCTTTCGATAATCTTATTCAGATACAATTTTTCGAAACGAGAAATCGATGTTGGTAATATGAATTTAATTAATTCGCTCTTATTAATATGTAATTATTCAAAAAGTCGAGAGTTGAACATTCCATTTTATTATGCTTTCCTATCTCTACATCTATTTGCAATATGTTTGTATGTTTGCCTGTTTGAACGGTTATAATTCAAAAACTAGATACTCATTTAATTTTAAAATACCAAACCGATTCACAGAATAAATAACTTGACAGCCAGTTTCCTGATTTACGTGATTTTTTACCACTCTGACAAATTTCTCCTGGCTAGTTTTTTTTTTTTGAGAGTTGGATCCCTCCCGCTCTGTGTGAAGGGAATGCTAGACTCTTACTAACTAGTACCCATCCATGTTAGAGCCCTTTATGTTCCGGGGTAGCGGACACCCTTTCGGACAATCCCGCTTCATCATCTCATCTCTCTCATCCCCTAAAGGGGTAGATGGCGATGGGAAAGACCATAGAGCACATGGCTTATCTTAAATAAAATCTGATCTTATTATTTCAACACTAGAGAGCCTGCAATACTTCCACGCTACGTGTTGATACCAGTAACGTGTGCCTGCGATTCACGTCCTAGTTTCAAAGCTAGGTCCACTTTCATACAACCAGTCTTATTTAACTGATTTGCACGTTTGTCTTATTTAATAGCCGCAACGCCACTGGCGTCGCAAATTATGAGAAGCGCTAATATGTTCTGGTCTTAAATTACTTTTTATCAATCTGCGTAGCCTTATCCCAACTATGTTGGGGTTGGCTTCCAGTCTAACCGGATGCATTTGAATACAAGTATTTTACATGGACCGACCGCTTATCTGACCTCCAGAACCCAGTAACTGGGGAATACGATACCCCTTGGTAAGACTGTCTATCAGATTCGGGTTTTGACGACCCTTAACGACTGTCAAAGATGCACAAATGACAGCCGGGACCAACGGCTTAACGTGCTTTCCGAGGCACGGAGGAGTCTTTCTATGTAAAGATGGTCACCCATCCACGGACCAACCCCGGCAAGCATAGCTTAACCTGATAGATCAGTCCGCGCGGCTGTTATTACTTGGCCACGAGCTCCTCCTTAAATTGCTTTTATGAGGACTATTAATAAACAACGACAACAATATAACTAGCGATTCCGACGCGAGGTCTGAAGTTTGTTTTGTTTTATCGTAAATTCGTGGTTTCTAAGACATTATATTTAAATGAAAGAGAGAAATGCATATCAATCATTGGCGGCTCATTTACTTGATATTTTAACCAAAGCTTTGTTATTTGAAGTAATCGGGTTATCACACTTGTCTATCGGCAGCATGTACTTCCAGTAATTCATTTTTGTTTTTATAAGACTTATTGGTTATGTACTTCTTTATTGCAACTAAATTAATATAATGTTAATCTAATCATATTTACATTTAAAAGCTAAATATTCATAATAATATGTAGAGTCACGAGCACCAATATGTATACCTACACTTAGAAACATTTAAAAGCGATTTTCTCGTGGAATAACGATAACTTTGTGATAATAGAACCTATTTCATATTAGTATGGGTTCCCGAATACGTTGTCCATAACAACATATAGCTACAACAAATGCAAAAAGAGAAAATCACTTTTTTAAGTTGCTCAGTGTATACATATCAATGGTCCTCGTGACTGTACATAAGTTATGTGTATAATAATCAAAGAGCAGAGCTTATTTCTTTCTGTCGGAGTTTTTTTTTATTCCTCCTCATTCATTGGTAATTTTTTTTACCCCTGCAAAGCAATTTTTATCATGTCTGTGCCCATTAGAGAGAAAATGATTACCTATAATCTGTTCAAAAACTTTTTTATGAAAGTATAAACGAGCTCTATACTGGTTAATTCTTACGCAATCACAAACTAAAGGGTAATAGTATAACACTTCCATCTGTATTCCCAACTATTATTGTTTAAATTACATTATTGTGTTGTTGTAAAATAATCTTCGACAAAAAATATTTTTTTAATCAATTCTCGGATTATTCTCTCTCTTTAATTTATTTTTATTTTTTTGGTTTGGCAGATTTAATTCTCGAATGGTTAAGGTGATTTAAAATAAGAGTGCCGGGTTTGTATTAAAACAATGAAATCAAGGTACTCCATGTGTAAGTGACTCTTTTTGTAAAATTCTGGTATTCACCTGCATCTGGTTAGACTGGAAGCCGACCCAAACATAGTTGGGCCAAGGGCAGGCAGATGATGATTATCTTAAGTTTCGATTTTATGTTTTAAGTAATTAAAATTTTCTGACTGACAGCCCGATTGTGTAATTAATCTAGCTAACAGTTACGGCTAATTTGCTGTGTAAATATGAATTGGTAAGTAAATAAATTAAACTTTTTCCTTTTCAAATTTTTACGAACAGAAGCGTGGATAAAAGAAAGTTGAATAATTGAATTGATTGAATAATAATCAAGAGTATTGTATGCGAGACTTTTATAATTCATATATATACAAAACATTATAAAAGAGTAACGTTGGAGTTTCTTGCCCATTCTTCTCCATAGAAAACTATATTTTGGAAGGAGCGACTAGAATCAATTCTATTTCTTGTTCATTTGGACGTTTAAAATGTGCCTTTTTGAAATAAATGATTTGATTTAATCGCTTGAAGCATTTAAGAATATTAAACATAACAAAACATCACTCCTTTTTTTTTGAGGTTGGGAAATCAAGACACCTCCCGCTCTGGGTGGAGAGGAAG
Organism: Hyppa rectilinea; assembly: GCA_951799385.1. NCBI lineage: Eukaryota > Metazoa > Arthropoda > Insecta > Lepidoptera > Noctuidae > Hyppa > Hyppa rectilinea. The sequence continues at coordinate 15,984,934 of OX637321.1, read as the reverse complement.
GGAGTGTCAAACTTTAACGGACTAAAACCCATCCATGTTCCTTCCCCTTTATGTTCCGGGGTAGCGGGAACCCTTTCGGACAATCCCGCTTACCCGGCAATAACATTACGACCGTGGTCTCAAAGGGCACGGCAGAGATGTACTTATTATACACCCATATTCAACCTGCAGTTGTCTTTATGTTCCATGTAATAGCGGGCGAGTCTTTTGCAAACCTGGCACAAATCCAGATTCCGGTCTGCTACTGAAAAATCCCAGATGATAAAACCCATTTTGCCCAACCCGGGAATCAAACCCAGGACACCTTATGTTTACCAGTAGCGCTTGCGACCACTAGACCGACGTGTCGTGGAGGTCTTTAAAATAATCTAGCCTCTATATTAGATCTAGTTTCTCTGAGCAATTATTAATGACAGCATTAGCAGAAATTATAGTAAAAGCAATTCGTTTCTAGAGTGATGTTTCATAGAATCTACATTTAATATTATAAAGAGGTAAATTTGCCAGTTTGTATGTAAGTACGGAGTAATCTTTGGAACTACCGATCGAATTTCAAATATCTTTCACTAATGGAAAGCTACAGTATTGCCGAGTGTCATACGATATATTTTATTTTAAAACAAAAATTTCAAATATATTATTGCTAAGAAACTATGTATTTTACCTAAATTGCAAAAAAATATTTTCCGCCATTTTCAGCTTAATTTTTAAACGTCTGCCTAACCCTTTGTAAAATAAGGGCGTGATGTTAGAAAGAAAAATATATCTTAAATTAATTGTATCTGGCCTTATACGTGCGTCAGAATTGCAGTTATTTTAGGTGAAATCAAACTGAAAAATTAGATCATCGTCTTGAAATGGATGAGAAATATACTTGAACTTTCTAAGAATTGTTCTAAGAGAATTAATTGAAAATTTAATGAATCTATATAAACAATTTAACAGTCATAGTGGTTACTAGCACTTTGCCCGCGGCTTCGCTCCCGTGGTCTTTCCCGTGGGACCCGTTATTTTTCCCGGGATAAAAAGTAGCCTATGTTACTCCTAGAAAACTAAGCTTCGCAACGGTGAAAGAATTTTTAAAATCGGTCCAGTAGTTTTTGAGCCTATTCATTACAACCAAACAAACAAACAAACAAACAAAGTTTTCCTCTTTATAATATTAGTATAGATATAGATTCGATTTTATTCCGCGAAGCCGACATAATGTAGTCTACATAAATGAAAATGAAATATTGTTCGTTGGTAAGCGCATTACTTGAGTACGACTGGACTAATTTGTTTTTTTTTATATTTCTAATAGTCTGAATTAGGTTATTATGGAAAGAAATAAAAATTGGAAAAGGCACCCGGAAAAAACTGAACGTCATCTTAATAAAAACCATTACGTACGCATAATATTCACCCGTCGTTAGTCTAAAAGCTAATGTCAACGTTTAAAAAAAACCATTTATCCACCTTTTAATTCCAAGGCCACCCAATAACCACCCAATAATTATTAATTAGTAGTGATGGGACACCAAACAATTATTTCATTCTTCATCTTACTCCTTCAATCGATTCGACAGAAATAATTAAATATCGATGAGAAATTCAACACTCATTATGGCCGCTGACAGTAAAAGCAGTGACAGTGAATACTTTTTGTTACTCACCCCACTTTCAGAGTGACTTGTAAGTTTTGGATAAATCTGTAGGTCAAACGATAAGTTTAAAGTTTGTATATGTTACATTGAGTCGGAATATTTCCTTTTTTTTTGGGAAAAAATCATTAAGTACATGTAAACGGAAATTATAGAATAATCTTGCCATTTTGTTTAACATTGTATGATTATGTAATATGGAGGAGCTCGTCGCTAAGTACTAACAGCCGCACAGGTGGATCCACCGGGTTAAGCTACGCTTGCCGGGGTTGGTCGTGGATGGGTGACCATCTTTACATACCGAGACTCCTCCGTGCCTCGGAAAGCACGTTAAGCCGTTGGTACCGGCTGTCATTTGTGCATCTTTGACAGTCGTTACGGGTCGTCAGAAACCCGAAAATCTGACAGGCAGTCTTACCAAGGGGTACCTATCGTATTTCCCAGTTACTGGGTTGTGGAGGTCAGATAGGCAGTCGCTCCATGTAAAATACTGGTATTCAGCTGCATCCGGTTAGACTGGAAGCCGACCCCAAAATAGTTGGGAAAAGGCTAGGCAGATGATGATGATGATTATGTAATATGGACATTCTCTGAAATAAAATAAATAAAAACATGATTTGAATTTACTTAACAATTTTGAATAACTTTACATACTATTGTGTACGTATAGTATGTTACTAACTTTATATACTTAACAAACTGCAAAGGACAACTTGAGTCTATGTATATACCTAATATAGAATCAAGTTGTCCTTTGCAGTTTGTTGCGCGGCTAAAGCACTAGGTGAAGGACTAGTTTTCGGGGACTATCTGTTAAGTCATTTTGACGTTCAAAAAGTGTTGATTCTCAGCTTATTTTGAATAAATAACTTTCGATTTGATTTGAATATTTATTATATTGTCTATAATATTTGTTTATTTCACTCAATCGTAAATGTTTATTTCAACAGTTAATATTAAAGGGCTCTATCTCCTTAATTTTTTCGATCCAAAGAACAATAACGTACACATTAGTGTTGTCTATAATAGGGTCAATTCATCGACAAAACGATAGTGCTGTGTAAAGTCATGAGTACATATTATACTTGAGAAGGTACAAAAGTGTTTTTGTCATAAAATAAAAATCGCAAGTTTGAATACCTATTTTACCATTAAATATCTATCAATATTTTAGGAGAAAATGGCTTTTGAATTTTAGTACAGCATCATACTATGTAGTTTCGACGATAACGTACTTTCAAACAATAGATAAAAAGTTCAATAAATCTTGTTAAAGTGCGTGAGTTTTCAGCCTAGCTGCGTGCGTGAGCAATTTACGTATTAATACATTGTTTTGAAGCAAGGTCAGTATATGGGTAGTAACTGAGAAAGTTAAGTGTGATTGAGAAAGCTGTTTATTGGTTCTCTACGGTAGTTTTTTAACGACTTATATCGGTCTTAGAATCTTATTAACAAACAAAGTTATGCTTTTCATTGTAATTTAAACCAGTGAGCTGGTGTTTGACATAAGCACATCGAAATACAAAAATACTCCCAGTTCACGTACATTTTTGACAGAGATTTGACATTGTTTGATTGTCGCCACAGTATTAATAAACTGTGTTGTCACTGAGCTGAGATTTTGAACGTTTTTAAATATGGAAATTGGCCTAGTTCTTTACAAAATGCACATCTTAGTCCGGTACTAATTTTTTGAATTAAGAACTTTACCCATGGAATTAGTAAGTACTAAAGCTCCTTGACATTCATCATGGCGGTTTTCCCCGAAGAAAAGAAATAAAAAAAAAGTAACTTCAGCTCGGGCTAAAGCTAGATCTCCTATTCTAATACCACGGTATTTACTATATATTTTGTATATAAAACTGTCGGCGTTACTTCGTTTTAGCAACATCTTAACTGTAACGAGGCAGGTATATTTGTATAGTGCAATTGCTATTAAGAAATAGTAGTTTGAACAAGTAGCTTTTATGACAGATAAAGTTGTAAAGGCCCAAAGCATTTCTAATTTAACTTGGTCAGTTTATTCAACTTAGTTTTATGTACATGTCGAAACAACTGAATATCATCATCTGTCTAGCCTTTTCCAAACTATGTTGGGGTCGGCTTCCAGTCTAACCGAATGCAGCTGAATACCAATATTTTACATGGAGCGACTGCCTATCTGACGTCCACAACCCAGAAACTGGGCAATACGATACACCTTGGTAAGACTGGCTGTCAGCTTTTCGGGCTTCTGACGACCCGTAACGACTATCAAAGATGCACAAATGACAGCCGGGAGCAACGGCTTAACGTACTTTCCGAGGATGCTTGTCTCGTTATGTAAAGATGGTCACCCATCCATAGCCAACCCCGGCAAGCGTAGCTTAACCTGATGGATCGACTTGTGCGGCTGTTATTACTTAGCCACGAGCTCTTCGAAACAACTGAAGACCGATGTTCATAAAACATCTTTGAGTTCAAAAGCAAGTTAAGGACTAAGACGAAAACGTTAATCAGCGGCGAAATTAGACTTAGAATATTTCGCGTAAGACGCCAAAAAGCTTCAAAGTGTAATTTGAAATCATAAAAGGTATATAACGTCATATTGTAGCGGTTGATCGATATAACTGTGCTGATCATGGCTGTGAGCACACGCGATGACCTACTTGATACAAATGGTCTAAGATCATACGTTGCTCGCATATGCCGTTAATTTATTACCGAAATAACGTACCAAGAAATGGAAAGTACGGTGTGATTCCATTTTAATTTGGCTGTGATGGGTACCGGTCTATTGGAAGGAAGAGAAAAAAAAAAGTTGTCATATAAAATGGCAGGGTTGGGTTAATTTTTCGACTGCTTTTTGTTCTTTAAGGACGGAAAATCATCAAATGATTCCTCCCGGAATGGTTGGAGTGAAAGGGAGTGTCAGACTGTTACTGACTAAAACCATCCATGTTCCTTCCTTAGCTCTACGTGTACCTTTCGGACAATGCCGCTGACCCATTTTTTTTAACTGCTGACGTTATCTGACTTCCCAGGGAAACCACAAAATGGTTGTCGCATAGAAATGTTTTTAAAAATCCCTTAAAAATCGTTGAACAGAGAACTTCCGCCCAAAGTTTTTCTGTTTGCGCACTTTTTCAAGTATACCTTTATCAGGCTTAAATTTGATAAAAACTTGTTCAAATTTAGTGTTTTAGTGGCCATTTCTTTGCTAATACTCATTCTAAGTCTATTCTCATTAGTAACTAAAACTATATGTTGCAGATAACGGAGCTATAACTTCAGTTTATAACAATGAAGATTTCTTGTAAAATACCACTACAAAATTCCACTCCATTATACATAAAGTACCTAAATATATTAAAAATATGACTGTATTAAAATTTAAAAAGACACTAAAACATATTTTGATTGAAAAATGTTACTACACGATTGGCGACTTCCTGAATGATAAGTCACTGACTAATTGACATACATCTTATTTCTATTTGACATTATTATTATTTTTGCATTTGTCATGTTCAATATTCAATTTATTTTAAGTTGAAAGTTAACTTTGGTTAACTTTAATGATTATGATTATACACTGTGACTCCTAGTTGATTATCCCTGCAGTTCAAACGAGGAATGCATCCCTGACTCCCGTAGAAAACAACTCAAGTGTAAGTACTCCGTAATGCTGCCTTCTAAATACGGACGTAACTAGCTCCTAAGTAGCAAATTAAAGCGTTTTTATCTTGCAATGTAAATAAATTATGCCCGTTCTAGTTTTTGTAAAGCTGCCTTGCAGTCCGTAATTTATTAAGAGAAGCCGTAATTAGTGTCAACGTGCTATTTGCGGGTAGCGTTCCTCACCTTTTAAGTTGTTAGAATTTTATTGATTATATGTGAAGTAATAGAAGCTCGTGGGTAACTAATAACAGCCATACGGGTCCGTTGGTCCCGGCTGTCATTTGTGCATCTTTGACAGTCGTTACGGGTCGTCAGAAGCCTGGAAATCTGACAGCCAGTCTTACCAAGAAGTATCATATTGACCAGTTACTGGACTGTGGAGGTCAGATAGGCAGTCGCTCCATGCTGCATCCGATTAGACTGGAAGCCGACCCCATCTTAGTTGGGAAAGGCTAGGCAGGCAGTGAGTGAAGTTTTAAGACTGACTGCTAATAGAATATGCCATGTTTGTCATGCAATTCATTGTATAAAAAAAGTAGCTATGACTTAGCATAAAATATTAATTTTGTGGTTAGTTGGAGCAGTGAAGGTGTCTCAGCCAAGAGCCTCAGCCTGCCTAGTTTTCGACATAATTGAACGAAACACCGTTATTTACAAACTGTGGGTGTTAAGCATCACATGCCTTAATATAGAGGTGACGAATTTGGAAATATTTAAAAGCACAATGCATTAAACTTTTGAACGCCAGAGCATAAACGCAGCGGGATTGTCCGAAAGGGTTACCGCTACCCCGGAACATAAAGGGCTACGGAAGGAACATGGATGGGTTTTAGTCAGTAAGAGTCTGACACTCCCTTCCGCTCCACCCAGAGCGGGAGCAGTCATTGGATGATTTCCCAGCCTTAAAAAAAAAAAAAAAAAACGCGCATGCCCTCCACGTCAAGTTATCATGAATTTCCCTTTATCTATGGTGTCTTAATGTGTTTAATTCCTTAGAATGCGTACGAGAGCATACATTTTTAAGATATCTATATAAACAGTCACAAAAGTAATTATTTAATTGTTTATTTCGTGTTATAGTGTTATTGCAATTGTCACGTATATGTGACAATGGCGTTCAAAGGGTTAAAAGCTTTTGGAATACCCTAGGCAAGTAGGCAGTCAGTCCTGTTACCAAGCTTCCTGACTACCTTATCTGATCACCACAATATGAGCAATCCTCGTAAAACTTACACCCAATTCTGCCTTTATAATTTTATATATGTAATTCTGTAAATACATACTTGATACGGTCGCATATCATATGTTTATCAACACACAACCTGATGATATGTAAATTGCAAAAAACTTAAGTGAATTTCGTGAGCTATCCTGGCTATACTTTCACCTGAACATTTTGAGGGACACTAAAAGCAAATAAAATAATATATCAATAATACTTCTATGTGTATCGTATATCTATATAATTCAAGGTCACTAAAGACCTTGAATTGGTTAAGCAGCATTGCTTTGTTCCAGAGTAAAGGTGCGTTGACAGCGCTAACAGTTATGATATTTTAGCTAGGGTATTGCAGATGTTCAAACCGGACGGTGATCACTTACCATCAGGCAAACAGCGTGTTTGCTATCTACTAACACAGAAAAAACTCTCTTGCATATCAATTGCGATTGAACTGCGGAAATGAGAAAATATTCAAACATCACTTGCTCACCTCGCCGTGGAGCTATTGTATCTGGCTAGGGGGAACAGCAGCCATGATTTGTGATGTTAATTAAATCGCGTTCAATATGCATTATGTTTGCATACCCATCTTTTATATAGACATCATTATAATGAACGATTTCACACTGTCTGCGGGCTGATTAATTTTGTAACGGGATATAGGGGCATTAGGAACAGGGTATAAGGTAGAGCATCCTCTGACCAGACGGGTGTCGTGTCTCGTGTTGTATATAATATGTCGGGATGTTGTATATAATATGCTAGCTTCTGTCAGCATAGTAGCTTCTGTCAGCACCTTCACTGCGCGGATATCGAAAATCATCCCACAGGAACATACTGTAGAGCTTAAGTGAAACTTCGTGGAACTTAAAGAGGCTGGTTGGTTAGAATAGAACTGACAGCATTCGACCTTACAAATCAATAGAATTGTTTGATAGGTTTTGATCAAAGAAAAGACGATTGCGTCAGTAGCCGTGCGGCTTGACGCATGTATTCGTTAAAGGCAATATTATTTACTTGCTACTCCCGCGCGGTTTCACCTGCTGCTCGGCTCCTAATGGTCGTAGCGTAATGTTACATAGCCTATAGCCTTCCTCGATAAATGGACTATCCAACAGAAAAATAATTTTTCAATTCGAACCATTAGTTCCAGAGATTAGCGCGTTCAAACAAACAAACTATTCAGCTTTATAATATTACTAGCTTCCGCCCGCGGCTTCGCCCGCATAATATGTCGAAAAATTATACACATAAACATTCCTCTTGAATCACTCTATCTGTTAAAAAAACTGCATCAAAATCCGTTGTGTAGTTTTAAACATCTAAGCATACATACAGACATTAGGACGCGAGAAGCGACTTTGCTTATACTATGTAGTGATTATAGATTAGCTGTTGCCCGTGTGTTTGTATTTTGTAGTACAGAAATGCTTACAACACATTACGCTCTACCTCTGAGCCCCCTAAGTGAAGGTTCCCCCGACCCTCACAGTACTACCAGGATAAAAGTATCCCATATGTTAATCTAGGCTATAAACTATCTGTGCGCGAATTTCATCCAGATCCGTGCCGCCATTCTAGCATGATTGAGTAACAAATATCCATCCACCTATACTTCCGCATTTTTAATAGTGGTACGAAAGATTATAGTGTTTTTTTAGCCAGGTAAGCGCCTTAAGCAACGTTTGCTTACTGTCGTGTACTGTGTGTCTTTCCCCACTTCGTACTGCGGTACCGTCCCCGATTACTGCGTACCTAAGCACGCTTTTGTCCGATCCAAGAACAAAATATTCATAAGTAGTTGACCCACTCTTACATATTTATCTTATAAGCTTGTAAACTTTAGCAGCTAGCTCGTTGCTCAAGAATTTTACCAGTTAGATGACACCTCAGTTTTAGGTTAAGCACATTAAAACAGTTGTCAAAACTTGCTGCTTCTTGTAATGTCCAGCTGCCATTGTTGTCTTGTTAAAACCAAACTTCTTTGCAATTTCTCTTTACAACAATGACAGCAGCGCGCCAATTTTCTTGTTACACAATCATGTTATTTAATTGTCACTGTCAGAATTTTGACAGGAGTCCGGCCAAGGATTCATCTGTTCAGCCTTTCTTTAATTTTGGTTCAAGTTTACAATGACGACGCATAAGTTTCATTGTTTTTTTTTTGTTTAATGGCAGGGAAAGTGAAGGTCTAAGGTCGCGCTAACAAGATTTTATTTAAACCTCTTTGCCTTTTCGGCTCACAATAGATCATTATGGAACTTTTTTTTTGTGGCCAGTCATTTCACTGTCGTTTCGATATTGTTACTTTCAACGTCTTTCAATAGATTTTTGTCATTTAAATATCGAATTGCTAGTTAAAAGCGGTTCCTGTTATAAATAAGACGCGTTTGTTTGTCCGGTCGCGATGTTATCTTAGATAATCTATATATTCCAGTGTTCGATCGAGGCTTAGCTTAGCTTTCTATAACGTCGGAAATTAATACTTTCCGTCGGATCTCCCCGTCGGTGTACCAGTTACAGATTACGTGTAATGCGAGCGTAATGTTAGGAAATGGAGAGAAAAATCCGTTGAAACACCATCAGAGGCAGTCAAATGGCGTTTGATCATAGGCGTAAGGTTCAAATGACTCGTAATAACTTTGTGGAATGGTATGATAATATGATACAAGTTACTTATGTAGAGCAAGCAAGGTAATGTTTAGTTTTATGGTGCAAATAAACAACTTAATTATATTTGCGAAATTCTAGTTTCTCTGTACATGCGGTGTAGAAATCAGAACTACGTAGAAACATGGATTCTGTTTAGGCAGTTTTATGAGTAGGATGAAGGTTGTTCTTTTAGTTCCAATAGGTTCGTAAAATCACAAGAATTCGGATATTTTGGGTCAGTACAGTACAGACTGGGGAACCTTGATGTGCTGGCTCTCTCTCTGTAAAACTCTGCTTAACTCTGCGGGGTTTACAGGCGTGATGTTATATTAATATGTGAAACTCTAGAATTTGTGTGGTTACGAAATATTATAAATCATCACTTATAAAAGTTTTCGAAAGAATTTTAAATATAATAATTGTTAAATTAAATAATACTGTGAATCAGCTGCATCTCCAGAAAGCCTTTGAATTTGAATCACTGAATATTCAAACAATAAAATGCTCATTTAAGTGTAAATTTGTGTAAATTTCAACAATCTAGACTTAGATAAAACATTTTTATTGCAGTCCAGACGAAAGCTTGAGAAAGTCTAGGATTCTTTATGGCATCACCTTAGATTTACGATTTAAAAATTCGTAAGGAGACCAAAAATATGGCAATAAATAATGTAGTGTTTAGATATTCTAGATAATCTGTAGGTAGATTAATAAATTATATTTAAATGTCTCATGATTGTGCAATGCAATACGTTTCTGCATTGATTTTGTACCTATTACTTTTGGTTTATTCATAAAAGAAATCATAACTTTCCATGAAAGTTTTGACTTTTGTCCAGTTTAAAAAATATTTATTGTAATATACATCATCATTCGTCATTCCCTGCCCTGTCAATTTTTAGGTCAAAGAATCCGCTCTACCAACCAACGTGGCAACGCTGCCAGAGCGATGCGGACGATTTTTTTGATGGTCAACGAGCTCTTCTCATTTATTTCATTTTTAGTTGTACATAATATATATTTAGTTTTTAGTTGTATATTGTATTTAAGATCTGTGTTTATTACAATAATCAAGTATGGAAGAAAAAGACATGTGGTGTCGACCCCAAACAAATTGGAATATGGGCAGGAGAATGATGATGATAACCTATTTTTGCTTATGAAAAAAGTAAACGGCGGTAAGGTCTTAAACTAAATACCGGAGACTACAAACATTAAATTGTACCGAATGCGATAGCGGTGAACCAATTTTCAACTTTATCACAAATTCCATAAAGTCGAAAAGTGGTCAACCGTAGAAGTCTGCGAAGGTACTTAAGAAAATGTCACATAAAATTTGTACCTTAGTTAATTTTAGTATTGAACTAAAAGCTCTGAACAGAAGGCCATTGAAATTGAAAGTAGGGTACCCTTCATTCGGTCATCTGCCTTGGGATTTGAGTGGATTCAACGATTACTCGATACAGTCGCTGGTTTAATTCGTATAAACTATATTAGTCGAATGAATGCTTTTAAGTTGGCAAAGGCACGTCCTTCCTGTGTCTATGTTTTTTAAGTCATAAAACTGTGTAACCTTCACAAGCGTATTCTTTTTTTAAGAATGTTTAATGATCAAATGACACTGACTCCCGCTCTGGGTGAAGTGGAAAGGAATCTCAGACTCTTACTGACTAAAACCCATCCATGTTCCTTCTTTAGCCCTTATTGTTCCAGGGCAGCGATAACCCTTTCTGACAATCCTGCTTGATCACATATATTATTATTATTTATTTACATTCAGACATAGTCCATAATATTGACAACAATACATTCAAAAATAAAAATTAAAAATTTAATAAGATGGATATCGATTTTTGTGTTTAACCCATTACATGTTCGCCTATTAGACGCCGTTTGCTTATAAGAGCTCAACGATTTATAAGGTTATATTTGTTGTCGTTTCGAGAGAATTTTTCTTATGAACCTACGGGGTTCATACGACATTTGAGGGGTTAATGCTAGAATATTTAATTAGGATTTGCACACCAAATACCTGGTAGAATATAACGGATTTTATGTACTCGGAACTACAAGTCCGATTCAATTTTTTTTTCACTAATGGTAATTGATACGGTATTTCCGAGCGTTAAGATAAGACATAATTATATTTTATGTTAAAACAAGAAATTTCACGCAGATGAAGTCGCGGGTAGAAACTAGTCATTAGCAAAATGATTACAAATGTTTTACTAGATCCGAGCGTCAATCATGCGCATGTAACGGATTAGGAGCAAGTTCCTAGTAGGAAGCGCACGGCGCTATGCGTACGCGCAAGTACCGTCGCGTACGTAACGCTTACGGTGCAAGCATTGTTTGCTTTTCTTTTGTTTGAAGGAGGTTAAGGTTGTATTGGCATTATCTGAAACCGGGACAAGTTGATAATGACTTTGGTGGAGCGGAAGGGAGTGTCAGACTCTTACTGACTAAAACCCATCCATGGTCCTTCCTTAGCTCCTTATGTTCCTTTATGTTTATGTAAGTGGCGATACTTGGGGTAAGCTTATGTCGTAAGCAATAGACGTCTTTCTGCTGCCATAATCAATGGACCTGTAGTGCAGGGTATTTTTTTGGTTGCAAAAGAAAGTCACATTATGTAAGCTTCTTCGGTTTTTTTTTAACGTTGACACAAGAGAAATGACATAAACAATAATGTAAACAAAACGGAAATGCATTTATTAGAATTATTCAAATTTTTAATATAAAATGCACAAATTAATTTAGTATTTAATTATGCTATTAGATACCATGAATGCAGAATGAGGTAATCTGATAAGGAAAGAAAGTAGTGACGACATACCCTGTAGTGATAGTGGGCTGGTCATATTAGCCATAGAATCAATGACCGTTGGGGCAGATTCAGGAAAAGTAGGGTAATATGGCCCTCTGGCCATGTGGTGCGTCGGCTGCTAGCCGAGTTAAATAGCGTGCTCTTCTAAAAGTCTACGTCTAGCAATAACCTAAAGAGTTTCTATTAAAAAATATTTCAATTTTGTTCCTGAATACACATTTCCGGGTGCTGTACAATAAATATTGAGCTTAATTAAACGTAACGGGCTGAAACACTTTTGTGACGGAATGTACTCATAATGTAACGTCTTTTCGATCGTTACAGTGTATAATTGCTATGTATTTGAGTGTGCAGCGACAGTTCAATACGTGTGTGGTAAGAATAGGAGTAATAACAGCCATGGATTGGAACCGCCTGCGCAAATACTTCTCCTCATTTAGCAATCCATTACATGCATCTCATGATTGTCGATTAAATATTGTGGGAAATGATACTTTACCGCCATTTGAATAGGTACTATTATTATGTAGATTCCATTTTAAATGACTTACCAATGAAATTGAACTTGATCAACACATCTAAACTGCATTCTAGAGCTGTCAGTGAATATTCTAAAACGATGTTTGGAATACCAATAAAACAAACACAAACAAATGCGTACGCTCAAATAGTTTCATCGGTGAAATCATCCCAGGATGAGTAATGAAAAAATAATACCATGTTACTAAAAAAAAACCATTATAAGTCATAATTATCGATATTGTAGGTACTGTTGAAGCTTGAAGACCTTCCACAGACGGGGCTCAGTGGTAAAGCGTGTAATATGTGTGTAGTGGGTATTGCTACGCTATGAAAGCAACCACACAGGACGAGAAACACCACATATATTATAACGAATACATCTGCCAAGCCCTGCGGCCCAAGTCGGTCTGTCCCTTGTACAAAAAACTATCAACTACTTTAAATATAAAAAAAGGTTCGAATGCCGTCAGATTATTACCAGCCATGTTCAACATAAAGTTTCACTCAGGCTCTGCAGTACGCAAATATCCTTCTCACTGGCATGTTCTACAATAAATAACGCAAAGAATGTCGTTGAACTGCCAAAATAAAAGGCTGTGTTATTCTATTTACCTACGGGTTTGTAACGTAATAAGTAAGTCTGTGTCTGTGTGTGTCTGTGTGTGTTTTGTGGTGTTTGTGGCGTAAGTCTTTGTCAGTCGGTGGACCGCGATAGGCTGAGTACAATAATAGCATGTAATGCGAATTGCAAGTCTAATTAATGTCAAACACAAGCGCTCTGTAAATCATCATTCCGTTTCAGTTAACTTAGAATGATTGACAGATAAAGATATATGTTTATTACTCTTCATATTTAGTATCACGCAAGTGGGTCTAAATGTCAGTATAATACATCGAAGTGTCATTAAATTACTGTAATTATGAATAATACCGACTTCGCTAAGTGATAAGTATGTTATTATCAGTTTTGCTCGGTCTAATAGGATTGCGTGCGCTGAATTAGCATGTGAGGAAATTTTAATAGCATGAATTTACGAGAGAATTTCAATAATTATGCACGTGGAGCTATTGATGCGCAGTTCACGAGTTCTTTTGAATAGGACCTTGGCAATGGATTGGGTAAACATGTCTTCTTTGCCCAGTTCTTCATTTTAGCTGAAAGAGCTAGACAAGACAAAAGCTAGACATAGGCGTCCCCGAAACACCGTCAGCTCGACCGGTTCTGTGCTTCTCTTTCTTCTGTTACTGGAAAGTAATAAGAAAAAGATGTGACACAGGCGGGTTTTGTGTATTAAAAACAAATGAAAAAACAAATGTTATCTATGTTACATTGACAAGTCTTTAGTTCAACAAAAGGACCTGTCAGTCTTCTGTAACTTCAAGTCAGAACACTTTAAGGCGACTTTTTCTTTCCTGTCTTTAGACGATCTATTCCGTAAAAATATCAAAGTGAAATCTTAAATCTGTCAATAGTGTCAATCCATAACGTCAGTTGAAATAAAAGCTCACTTCACCTAAGTTTTAAAACCGAGTCGTCTTCAATTTACAAAGGGCCAGAACACCAAAACTTTGACCCAGATATAAAATTGATAATTCTTCAATATGTCGTGTGACGAATCATTCTTATTAATGACCTTGTAGTACTTAAACTAAACCATGTCAATGTGCGAGTAACATCTCACTTTAGGGACGGACAGTTACGAAGATAAAACGAATTCGTTCGGCTTGAAAGTCGGAACACTTCGGCAACCTTCGGTAAAAGTCGTTTATTCCGAATGATTTGAAATTATCTTTAAAGTGTTTGCCGGTAGACGTGTGCACGTTGCTTTTGCCGTTAGTCGTATCGAACTCGATGCGTCTAAGATTGTTTTAACCGCTTCGTGGAAGGAAGCTTTGATTTAGAGAGAATCTAAAGCAATACATTATAGACCTTATCCAGCGCTTTTCATAAGGCGTGGCCGGTATTCACCACTTCCTAGTCCTTTAGCTTAGAAGAAGAAGTGGCTCAACAAACTCCCCAGCAGCACAGCTGTCTGTTCAGTTAGAAGAACTCGATTCTATATAGGAGAGTAATTAACAATACGAACTACAACACATTAAATGAAATTATTGGCATATGCCAGGTAGAACACGCCAATTTACCAATAAAAAAAAACATCCAGGCATAATACTAAGTTTCTAACTACCAGTAAAGATTGTTAAAGATTTCTATGCTACACACCGAAAGATATAAAATGATTTGATGTGAAGAGATAAATTTTACAGGTTTTCAATTACTACACGAAGTCCAATATCAGTTTAAGTAGGTATGGCAAAGTCAATATCTCAACCGGTCGTAAAGTCATAAGTTGTAATAATTTAATGCTTCGAAAGTATTTACTGTAAATTTTTCATACATTTATTTGGATTAACTTTCTACCGAATAAGCTTTAACGGTAGCCTCTCAGTAAGGTAATTTTGGAGAGCAGAATGGATGACTTGCCTTGTTGTTTATCATAATTATTATCAGGTTTAAAAGATGGTACACGTGAACTTTCGATAGCAACCACAAAGCATAACAAAGTCAAAGTCAAATTATTTATTTCAAATAGGCACAAGAAAGGCACTTTTGAACGTCAAATTGAACAAGAAATAGAATTGATTCTAAAGTAAGGCCAACGAGAAGCGATACGAAAGATCATTAACATAAAAAACAACTGTGGCGTTGACAATCTAATATCTATCTCTTTCCATCTTGCGCCTTTGTCGTAATGTCTCGTTCTCCCGGCAAAAACATGACAACGTCAAGACGGGTTCGCCAACATTCGGGCGGCCATTTTTTGCCATTTTTCCATTTACATTTGGTATCGCTTCTCGTTGGCCGTACTTTAGTCGCTCCTTTCAAAAGATAGTTTCGTATGGAGAAGAATGGGCAAGGAACTCCACTGTTACTCTTGTGAAGTGTTTTACAATGTTTTGTATACATGAAATATGATAAGTACATGGTGCTCACGAAGGACGAAGTTCATATGAAGTCGTGGCGCTGGTGGCATAAAAACTTGGAACTTCGATTCAAATGGTTGGCGGTGAAAAGGTTAACGATAAAAATGATATATCGCTGTAGAACGATACACGAATTGTGTACAAAACTAATGACAGTGCTCAATTGAAAGCTCTTATTTGACAGGACCGACAATAGTCTACAACTATGTGAATTCCTTCATGGAACATAACATAACATCACGCCCTTAATCTCCAAAGGGTTAGGCAGAGGTGTTCTGTGAAGGTCAGGGGATGCTGCAAGGGGTGCTTTGTAACGAATACCACCATCAAGCTAATGACAAAGTCAGTTTCCTTTTATAAAAACCTATCAAAATATTCTATTCAGTTCGAATGCTGTCAGATATTTACCAGCCATTACCAACATAAGGTTTCACTGAGGCTCCACATCAGCTACGCCCACCCTTGAATAAAAGGAGAGACTTAGTCATAAACTAACAAAGCCTTTCCTTAGGGTCTACGGTAGCTATAGTACACCCAGATTTCGACAGTTATATTTCAGTCCCATGTAATAGAGGGGAGCCTATTGCTATCAACCGGGTTGTTACTGAGAAATTCATTCATAGAAAATACCATTTCTTACTCCTTTAAAGATATAGAAAGAGGTTTCCAAAGCACAGAGGAATTCTTATAAGCTCTTAGTATTTGTTTTGAACGCAAATTGGCTCCCAAAGATCAGTGACATGAGTGGTCAATATATTGCTCATACCAGGAGCAAACGATACTCTATCATCATAAAATGTTTTTATCTACCTACCCGCCTTTCACAGACCTTTACATTTTAAATTAACGATCAAACTGTAAACCTGTTTTCTTTGAATGAAAGACCCTATGTATAAATAATTTATTGATACAGAATTTAAATCGAACATAATTTGTCTGAATTAATGAGCCATGATATGAAAAAATGATGGATGAATGAGAAGATGTTATTACTAAAAGTGACAGTTGATATTACCATAACCTTACCTTACTTGATGATGGGAAAAATATGGGAAAGTTGTATCTATAGCAATGAGCTGCGACTGGATATACCCAATTCTGTTAATAACAGACTTACAACAAAATACTTTAAGACAACTCGTTTTGTATTATGGGAAATTTAGGAATCCATATCAGACTTTTTGGTACAGCATGAACTTATTATGTACTGATCTAAATGTGAATGTGTATAAGTAAATTTCTCGCCGATGGGTCGACAGTACACGTGACCAGCGGGCTGGATTGCTCTTTGACCAAAGTATTAGCATTGCCATTCAATGTGGCAATGCTGCCAGTCTTCTGGGCACGTTTCCGGACGATAGCGATGCGGATGAGTACTTCGACGCCTTAGTGTCCTTTTTGTTTTTGTATATTTTATTTGTATATAGTTGCTTAGATAGTCATTTAATTCAAGTAAGTATGTATAAGTTGTAAATGTATAGAAATGTAATAAAATACAAATGAGACTGTTAAATTTACAAAAGAATACACAAAACACACTTTTTATTTGAAACATGTTGCGTGCCTTCTAGTCCGTGCTATAAATGTATTTTCTTTCTTACATACACTGTTGATTTGTTGAAGCTGTCGTACATGTGACGAATGCCGTTTTATATAATATTGTATAAGTTATCCATAATTGCAAAATAACGCTCTAGATTACCATTAAAAGTTGTTCTATCCCTGCCCTTAAAAGACCATAATAAATATGAACGAAAAGAAATACTCGTATTTTAAGTAGGTGCCCATAATGAATGAATTAATGCAAAAATTTATTAGTTAACCCCTTTGGCCAGCGGCGTACATAGTTGTAGAACTTTTTATACAATATAATTATTTAATAAAAATCATGGTGCAACAATAGGTCATTTAAAGGGTTCTAAAATTTCCCATAATACAAAACGAGTGGTTTTTCTCAATCAAATGCAACAATTACTATCTTGTGGAAAGACAAATAAGCTACAAAGCTAAAATAAAATCTAAAGTTTGCTATCGCGTATCCTATCCATCGTTACGAATATAATGCATTTCGTTGTATTCTACCAACTCCACCAGAGACTCAAAAAGATTGTTATTTACAGCACAATATTATATACTTTTTTTTCTTTCTTAAATAGGTAACTGTAATAGTACAAGCCGTCCATCACAAAGCCTCGTAAAACACTGAATTAATTAACAACACATTAAATTTCGTCTTCATTGCGAACTAACTTTCACTGCAAATGTTGAAATAAAAAGTGAAATAACTTAGATATATAAAACTTTTCTAATAACATTATGATCAACGAAATCGAAACTGTATTATGAATACTTATGTAAACGTTATGCCTACATTATTAAATTTGAGTGGTATACCGGTTTTTGAGTTGGTAACATATCAACCAATGGTAATTACCGGTTTGATGGTATATCCAATGTGGTTAGTCGTTAGTTTATGCAAACAAAAAGTTTTAATCTTGAAATCTCAGATATTATGGTTGTGGACACAATCAATCTAAGTGTTGATGATAAAGATGGAACAGAACTTAATAGCGATAGCAATCTAATAAACCGGCCAAGTGCGAGTCGGACTCGCACACCGAGGGTTCCGTACAAACCTGTAGGTATTTAAGTAAAAGTTCACCCATCACGAGATTCGAGTCATAGTTATGGTATTTTTATATTTTGAAAAAAAAAACATTTTTTTTATTATATGATGTAACTAAAAATTTACGGTTTTCGCAATTTTTCCTTTATCTGCACTGTAAGACGTTACTTTGTACCCAATTTCAAGATTCTAAGTTCACGGGACGTACCCTGTAGGTTTTGATTCCCGTGCGAGTTTCGAAAATTTGTGGCATAAACAGCTGTATCTTTTGATCGCTTTGGCTTAGAAGTTTGATTTTTTCACAGCTCTAAGGGACAGTAAACCTGAGTATTAGATATAAATTTCAGTTTGATACTTCCACGCGTGCTTGAGAAAAACGGTCTTGACAGACGGACGGACGGACAACAAAGTTATCCTATAAGGGTTCCGTTTTTTTCTT
Organism: Hyppa rectilinea; assembly: GCA_951799385.1. NCBI lineage: Eukaryota > Metazoa > Arthropoda > Insecta > Lepidoptera > Noctuidae > Hyppa > Hyppa rectilinea. The sequence continues at coordinate 15,966,361 of OX637321.1, read as the reverse complement.
TTGAGGTACGGAATCCTAAAAATATAAGAATAGAAGTAAGCAATACTATAGAGAAAGTAGATAAGATAGGGATTTAAAAAATAACAGCAAATGTAAATTGTGTTGCAGAAGAAAGCAAAGAGAGATTAAAGAGTTATATACAGATAAATAGCAGAGGCCAAGGATTCTAGTGTACAAGGCAAACATAGATAGAATTAGTAAGATGCAACCACAAGTCATAATATTCATGAGGAGGATCATGTCTTAAGGAAAGTTTTAAGTAAGAAAAGACTAGAAGAAGACCAACGAAAGGATGCACGATGGATGGATTATGAAAGAAATGATATTATGTGCAGAAAAGAGGTGACTACTAACAAGAAGGATTATTGAAGTGTGAGGAGACGCCACGTTGCGCCAAGCTCTAATAAATTGGGCTAAGAACAATATTTCCTTTATAGATTCCAAGCATTCCATGGACTACAATGAGAAAATAGTTGGTAAAATTATGCCAAACGTAATAAATTTATTTCTACACAAACATTTAAATGAGAACAAACTAGTAAACAAGGTACAGAATATTACATAACCTAGGCAGTTAACGACGATGGTTATAAGAGTCGTGAAATTAATATGATTGCAGCTATTATAACTGTCGACTACTTTATTAACTGTGATTTGCATAATGCATAAGATACGCTTAGTATTCATGTTGAGAACTTAATACTAGTAAAGTGATATATTGGAGGACATGGTTGTTGAAATGTTGAATTGTCTATGTAAATTACTCTGGCTCTTGATTAAAACGATATGCGTCTTCTATGACTTTTGTATATTTTTTTTCGTAAAATTTTTTTTTACTATTAAAGTTTTTGCAAGGCTTCGTTGGTTGCGTGTAGACATTATATCCACTGCAATATTTTACTCTCAATATTTAATAGACTTTCATAAAAACGTTAGGCCGGTTTTCCCCGACTAGGCAAAGAAGGAGGAGGATTGTATTTAAAGTAATACGAAGAATATTCTTTTTCTTTTTTTAATGTGCAAATAACATAATTACGAAATGAAATTGTTATTGCGAAGAATAGGATATTGGACCACTTTTACACGTCATAATAAAAAAGGAACTAAAAGCTGAATCGATATATCCTATATTTAACTGCCTCTGAGAAGAAAAGTTTCTTGTATACACCAAATAATATATTAATTACAACTCTGCTATGTTTTTCGCTTCATATAACGTCAACTTTCCTGCTGCTACTTTATCTGCCATTACTGTATTCGTAATCCAAATACGTCTTCTATTCATAAATTGATCCTTTCTAGAACGATACTATCTAAGACCCACTCACAACGTCGGCTGATATTTAGACCAACCAGATTATCTTCAAGCTCATAACTTCATTTATAAGTAAAAGCACCTAACCTACAATCTACCCTTGCACCGTTACGACAAAATGTAGCGCCTCTGTGGCTCAGTACAGTAAGCTGGGCAGTGGGTTTATGTGCTATCATACTGGTTCTATCTAGGCTGTGGTATCACGTCCTTTGTGCTATAAGTACTTAGATTTACAGTGAATTGAGATGGCGCTTCTAAGAATTTGTCGAGTTGTCTTCACTTTCTTTGGATATAAAAGTGTTTATTGCTCACTCAGAAAGATAAATAATAAACTGTGACTTTTGATTTATATCTTTAAAATTCTGTATGCTTGCTGTCATTGCTTATTGAAAAGATAACGTTTACGATTTCGATGTTATGTTTCAGTTTTAATATGTATAAATCTGTCATGAAAAATGCGTAGAAAGCGGAGGTGATATATTGATTTTTAACCACCTTCAATTATATCTTACCTCACATACTAGGATTTTTTTTGTGGAGTTGGTTATAGCTGCTGGAACTATTGCTAATCAAAATCAAACAGAATGCAAACTCAAACATAATGTGAGAGTCACGTTTTGTTAATCAGATTCGCTCAATGGGTACTTAATTCAAAATGCAAAACGTTTTCAAAATCCAGTAGCTTTTGAAATGTCATTATCACGATTTCTAATTTCTTTCCATGCATCCAATGAATAGTAACAAAGACACTTACTTACATACAGAAATGAAAAGTCATCATGAATTACAACGTATCATTAAGGTGGTATGAAGTAGGATATTGAAAGGACACTTTAACGGATAGGCAGTCATTATCATCATCAGCACTAGCTCGATTCTCTCTCATTCAGCTGCTACGAGTCATCTTGCAAAGATCGTTGCTCCACCTAGCCTGAGGGCGTCCTACCTTACGTTTACTGTTTCGCGGTCTCCACTCAAGAACACGTCATTTGTTTTTTGAGAGTGAGAAGTCATTAAATTATTCCTCCCGCTCTGGGTGGAGCGGAAGGGAGTGTCAGACTCTTACTTACTAAAACCCATCCATGTTCCTTCCTTAGCCCTTTATGTTCCGGGGTAGCGGTAACCCTTTCGGACAATCTCGCTTACCTGAAGAACACGTCTACCCCAAAGTTTATAGGTTACATGATATATGCACTTCAGCTTCCTTATTCTGTGAGCTATGTCGAAAACTTCGGTTCGGTAAAAGCCAGGCAGATAATTATCCACCTACGTTTTCAGGACTATATTGATCAAATACAACATCAAATCTTGGTCATGACCATTCGTTTTTGTATATTGAGGACTCGTGTTCAGTTAGGTCATAGATGTCGCAGCAATTAGCTTATTGCATAATGGTGTAAGTCAGGCTGGCTGATACAGAAAGACAAAAGTTGTAGAAAAAAGCGCATTTAGCCGTAGTGGTATCTATCTATACAATTCAGGCCAAACAGATTGATCTGATATAAACAATAAATCAGCTGTTACCAACAAACACAGCAAAAATTCATAAAAGCTTAAAATAAAAAAAACATATATGTTAGGTACCTACACTGATGTCGTTTTATGCCTTGCAGAGTGGTTAATGTTTAAAACAGAAGTTTCGTTGTGCGATGTATTTCAGTGTTGGTTACTTTTAGTTGTTTTCATCAGCGCTGAGGCACTGTCTCTCATGGGGTCGAAGTATTATACTGAGCGATTGCTGTTTTTCGCGGATTCGCGTTTTTTTGCTGTTTTTCTTTTTACTGCGCCATGATTGCTGTAAGTAAACGTATTTGCTTTCTTTCTCACATTGATGAGTACTTTCACCCCCGAAAATAAAAGACAGCCAATGACTCTCAAGTCATTCAAGTTATCTTCTTATTCGAGCGCAGCCAATGTGACATAAATAAGATTACAAGATCCACACCGCAAGAACACATTCCTGATCAACCGTTATCGATAATACGAACATCGGCCGGATTCACGGTATAATTTTTAATTTCAGTTCGATTTCATAAGTCAGCTGACTTCGACGAAGAATTTGAACTTCACTTTTTAATTATACTTTTAAACGGAATGAGATCTTGTTGAAACTTGTGTACGATATGTTGTTAAAGCTTCAAAACCATTGAAATAAATCATGTATTATTTATATGTTTTGTCTTTTATACGTTTTCAGCGTTGTAGTTACGGGTTTACGAGCGGATATCTGATTTTAAAAGTAGTGCTGGATGATTAGAGAATCTGTTGTATTCAAACTTGGTAGTGGTTTGAAAACAATATCTATATTATTGCTTCGCACGCTTGTACGACTACACAAAACTAGTATTCCTTCATATGACGCACGTAAACCTAAATTCTCTAAATGATAATAAAATTGAAGAAGAACGCATTCACAGAGACATACACGTAAAGTGACATTAATTTTAAAATATAATTACAGATATATTATGTTGAATTACTACCGTAGAATGTAATAATAGAACCCAGTAGCGAGCACCCATACAATCTTTTCGGCCACTTCTGTGAGGGTGGGAAATTATCAAATATCTGCGCCCGCTCTGGGTAGAGCGGAAGGGAGTGTAAGACTCACTGACTAAAAGTTCCTTCCGGGGTAGCGGTAACCCTTTCGGACAATCCCGCTGAGGACTGATGGCCTTAGAAATGATTTTGGAATTGTAACTGCTAATGAAGGCGTAGCATTGGTTGGCGCCAACCTGGTGAGGATTGCGAGAATCCGCACGAAGCCAGTCTGAGTAAGAACAAGGTTCAGCTCAGACGAGGATTATGATAAGAGAATAATTATTACGGGCAAAGATTTCGCAAATTCTTTGCCTTTACTTACGTCATATGGTAAAATAGTTCCACTTAACACATATAATGGATGCTCTCGTAATGACCGTTTAGAAACGCATGCGATAACTCAACTGCATGTAATATACGCATGTAGCAATGCAACTTTGTTTAGCGCTTGAATTACTTGAAGTGTTGTTATTAAAACTGCAAGTTAAATGGTATCTGTTTATGTTGGCGTTGTGAGAGATGGGCAGCGGATAATAATGACCTCTCTGAAGAAGGAAGCGCTAGGGTACTGGGGTATTTTGCAATTGGCGTTTCTAACAAACTTAAATATGGCATCGAAAAATTCCTTCGCATCGCTGTCAACTGGTAATGTACCCAAGAAACCACGTTGTACGGCAATACTTAGCCTCTGACCGAGGTAAAAGCCAGCCCTTGTGTCACGAGAAGTGTTAACCAGTCGTTTGAAGATTTCTTTACGACAAACGAATGTTGTTTATAATCATGAGGCCTACTTGTTTAGCCGGTCAATTATATAAGTGTCAGACCGTGAAAACTTAGGTGTAACTTTTCATGTGACGACTCCCGGCCACCGTAGGCGCGGGCCTGCGGACGGTGAGTAATGGGTGACTCACCGTCCGATCAGCACCAGGCCCATTCCGGACGGCGCGTATATGTTCCACGCGCGCCTCAAAGAGATGTCAGCATATGAAGTGGCCCCTCAGGCCCAAGCCTGCCGGGTAAGCGGGATTGTCCGAAAGGGTTACCGCTACCCCGGAACACAAAGGGCTAAGGAAGGAACATGGATGGGTTTTAGTCAGTAAGCGTCTGACACTCCCTTCCGCTCCACCCAGAGCGGGAGCAGTCATTGGATGATTTCCCAGCCTTAAAAAAAAGGTCGTGTAGGAAAACTATAAATTGAATAACATGCAAATAACTCACTTAATACAGATTGGAGAAAATTATAACAACTTAATTATTCTACTATTTAATGTGAGGGCAATTTAATTGGGCGTGAAAGTCAATACATATATCACAATCTTCTAAACTTATGAAATATTGATAGACTCGGTTTGCCGATGAACTTCGTTGCGTAATCCAATCTAAAAATAGACAGAAATATTTAATTTTTAAAAGGTTTTGGAATGAGATTTCCACTTTCCATCGAGCCTATCGTTATTTTTAATTGTAGGTATTACATAATTTTAGCATAATATAGTCTACATTTTATCTATACTGGTTTTGGCTTAGAAAACCTTTTTTGTTAAGTCAGGTCAGTATTTTTGTACACACTTTTTTCTTGCCGTGAAAAACTACGGTTTTGTAGGCACGGCAGGTCACTATGCAAGCTTTTGTCTATGGCGCAGTTTATACGCCGTGTGTAGGCAAGATCGTCAGTGGTGTATGGACTGTTATAGAAGCTTGTTGACACGTTTATTCTACGGCACGGTTTATACGCCGTACCGTAAAGATAACATGCCGTGTACAAAGGCTCAAAAAACTATACATTAGAGAAATTACATGCGTGGTCGAAGATGCCTGTTACTCCCATAAATCTGTCAGGTGAAGATACAATATTTTACTTCAGAATAACAGTCACGGGTCTGTCAACATACTTTGAACTCCACGATGACTGATGCAGCTTGCGTCTGTTGGGACAGGTCAACCCAAAGCAGTAATGGCTCTTTCTTCAAAAAGCCCTTCTTCAAAATGCAGGGCACATTGTAAGGGCCTTATCATACTAGCGGATTGCGAGCGTCTTCAAAGCGGAACGGGCGCGCAACGAATACGCTGCGCATGCGCAGCGAATTCGTTGCGGATAATGGATATTCCCAAATTCTTTGATGCTTCCGTTTTCGTCTCCGGCGTCTTCGAAGTAACAAAGCCAACAGCAGTGTCTCCTCGTCAGAATCCATTTTGTTACTGAGTGCATTGTGCGTCGTTAACTTGCTACAAACACGCGACGAACACGTTGCAAAGTTGCCGCACGTCCGCGACGTCTTCGCAGAGCAGCCGCGGCGTGTTCGCGACGCATTCGCTGCGCGCCCGCTCCGCTTTGAAGACGCTCGCAATCCGCTAGTATGATAAGGCCCTTAGACTCACATAATATCCTATTATTTATTTATTTTTTACTTTAAATTATTAAAAGAGACCTTTGATTTGTTTCGGGATTTCTTTTTAGGGATCAGTCAGGTAAGAAATGCCGGAGCTATCTTGTTTTAAAATAAAAGATCAACTTACAGAAATAAACATTTAATTTATGCGTTTTTATTAATTTAATTAACGGTTTAATGAGTGTCTGTTATAAAGTCACTTGGGGTCAAAATAAGAAACAAACATCACGCCGTGTTTGCCTGAAGGGTAAGGCAGAGATGTACCCACATTTCGCCAGATATGTTTATTAAATAAAATGATGGAATAATTTGATATTCTAACATTACAAAATCTGTGTTATTGGTGCATCTTAACACATCGATAACCCCAATTATTTAATATATAATGTTATATATTGCATGGTTGCATTGTCTATTAATTATGTAAATGAATTATTGGCCTTTTTTAAAATACTTCGTTTCAACACTGATTGCTTTATTAACATGGTGTAAGATGAAAATTTTATCACTTTGGTATCGTTTGCTGTTTGACATTAATTCGATTCACTTTTAAACTTTATTGAATCCATGATTTTGAATTTCAAAGACATACTTTTCTATTAATGAGATTGATTGGCAATTTTTTTTTATTTCACTTTTATTTTGTTTTAAGTTTGTTAGCTTGGTTTTCAACTTTAGTGAGCATGCTATGGTCTTCTATAAGTGAAGGAGTACACCAATTTGAAACCTGAAATTGACTTTTATTTATGTGGCTTGTTGTTACACACACATTGCAATGTCGAACCCGTGTCAATTTCGTTTATCAAACATGTCGTATCTCAAAGTTGAAATAGTTATTTCCCCAGAAAATCGCTTCTGAATATTGCTAGGTGTATACATATTAATGCTCGTGACAGTTGACTTGGAGCAAATTAAATTATCTGTCACTCCTCAATACATCAAATCAATTCATGAAATCTTATCACGCAAGTTACCATTTAGAATTTTAATTAGCAATCACACTGTACGCGTTGTAATTAATTAAAAAATGAGTATGATTATAAAGTGCGACATTATGCCTTCGCACACATGTGCATGGTGTAAAAACTTAACATTTTCTTCTGTAAATATATATTATAAATAATAGGTTTAACTGAAATAACTGAATACCTGACACCTGTTTGTGTGTAACATTACAAACAAACAAAATAATCTCAAGTTTTAGTAGAGATTTAAGGTGTTGATAATTGGGATCACAGTAACTGAAAAAAAGCCTTAATCTTTTCAGCACCAAACTTGAATAGAACTTCCAGATTTTCGTGCCACCAGCGCCACAAATTCATATGAAGTTCCTCGTTTGAACTATCTTGTTCGTTATGCATTTATAGCTTGGCGCTGGGCGAGGCATCGCGTCCTGTGTACGTTGGCGGTGAAAAGGTAGCATTGACTCAAACCAATGGAAAAAATTTTTTTTTGTTTGTTTGTTGGACGTGATAATTACCGTAGAACATAGCGACCAATTCCAGTATCTATCTTATTTTTGTTATTTTTATTAACTAGATATTCAATTTCCCACATAGGTAGGTAATTATTCACTTTATTGACAGCCGCAGTGTGACTAACAATTCTCTCCCGGAACCAAATGCAAACTACTCAATTAAAAAACAAATATTTTTTTAAATATTCTCTCAATGTCGTAAAATTCATTCAACTTTCCCATTCGTTTAGTTTCGCCGCCAGGATATTAATGAATACCTAGTATCGTTAATGGCGAAATTGGTATGTTATGTAAAGTTACAGATAATATGGTAATCGGTTTAGTTTAGGTAACTGATTTAACGAGCATCTTGTTATATTTTAATCCGTATTTGGGTTGAAGAATGCCAAACCATCACCAAGCCAAAAGCTAAGCCAAGGCGTATATCGTGTTACACAATAACTGGGCGATGGAGGTCATATAGGCAGTCGGTCCATGTGACGTAGGTACAGGTATTTCTGCTTCCGGTTCATAGATCGGAAGTCGACGAGGTCCAAAGTTCGTCACCCATCCACGGACTAACCCTGGCAAGCGTAGCTTAACCTCATAGATCGATCCGTGCGGCTGTTTTTACTTAGCCATGAGCTCTTTCGCCACATATTTATTAAATTTAGCGCTATTATAGGCACCGTATTATTTGTATATGTTTTAATAAGTTTAATTTTAATGCCCCCATAATATTTATATGGTTGTTGATAATAAATTTTAATGGTTTAATTTCCTCGTCTTACGATGTTGATGTAGGCAGTCCGCAATCGAGGCAAGTAGGGTAAACGTAACTGTTCTCGTCCGTCGCGCAGGGTAGCAGCACCAGTTAGCGGTGCACGCCGTTATTACATGCGATTGAATGCTCAGCTATCATTCTTATGCGGAGCCGAGATATTTTTCTTTGAATTGTTTTAGTTTGAGTAATTTCGTATGATACCTACACTTATTAACTTCAAACTGTTTTAAACCTTTTTGAACCATATCTTTTTAATGTCATATCCAGTTTCTAAGATCTAATAGTCAAGTGAAGGAAAAAAATATGTGACGAGGGATCTGCGCAGGATTCAGTCTGTTATAACCATAATGGACTAACATCGTCAACCTCCGCAAGCGTGATGCTCAACGTGCATTTATTCTCTATCTTCTCTTCTTTTCGTGTGGTTAGTAACTAACCTGGTGTCAGAGTTTTAATGCTGCCCATGGGCCTCTGACTTAGCATCACATGCTGTTGAGAAATATCTCTCAGGCATGCCGGTTTCCTCACGATGTTTTCCTTCACCGATTTTAAGCAAGTGATAATTATACAATACGCACATGAATCCGAGTAATCAGAGGTGCGTGCCTTGGGTTCGAACTCGAGACCTATGACTTGGCAGTCCGCCGGTCACACCACTAGGCTATCGCTGCTTGCTTATTCTCTATAGGAAAAAAAATCATTGCCCTGCGAACCCAGTGGACCTATAACAAGCTGATATAATTTTATTATCTGCTCAGGTATCTAAGCTACATAATAGGTTGGCGACGACACGGTTGGCGCAGTGGTTGAGTGATTGACTGCTGCGCAGCATGTCGTGGGTTCGATTCTCGCACGGAACAAATATTTGTACGACCTGCAAGTATTTGTTCCAGGTCTGGGTGTTTTTCTATCTATAATATGTATGTATTTACAAAAAAAAAATGTATATAAGTAGTTTATCAGCCATCTCGTTACCATAACACAAGCATTAGGTTGCTTAGCTTGGGACTGTGTGGCGTTGTGTGAAATGTCCAATGATATTATTATTATTATTATATTATTATTATAATCAGCCTATAATCTTCCCACTGCTGGGACTCAGGTCTCCTCCCTTCGAGAGGGCAATCTACCACGCTGGCCCAGTGCGGTTTGGTAGATGTCTTCGAACTTTTTACTCTAAGGACAGGCCGTTTTCTTTACGATGTTTTCCTTCACCGTATTGAGAGCAGTGGTGATGAAATTATTTACACAAAGTAAAGAGCTTGCTTGGATTCGAACCCACGACCTACTCGTCAGTCGGGGTCTTTGCCACTGGGCCGCCACTGCTCTCGTCATCTAAAGCATTGGCTAGCCTTACAACATACTAGCTTCTGCCCGCGACTTTGTCCGCGGAAAATTTCTTGTTTTAACATTAGAAGTAAGTCGAAAAAATACTTTTTTAAAACATAAAACGAAATATAAAAGTTAAAATACAAAAGATAGGAATATGGTGTCGCGGACTTTTTTGTAGAAATAATTAAGGCGAACCGGGTTGCCATACATTGCTTTCAATTTTAAACAACTGTTTAGGCAGCGCATGCAAATATGTAATTCTGTTTTCACAGGTATTTCTTTCCGACTTGCGAGACTAATATTGCGATAGCTCGACTAATATGTATGATATAAATATAATTTATAGCCTATAGCACTCAGGAATAATGTAGCTTTTTATTGGTGAAAAAAATTTTGAAATCTGATCATTGGTTCCGGAGGTCACCCCCTACATACAAACTTACAAATTTTACCTCTTTATAATATTAGTATAGATTAATTGTTATATTATATTGGAAATACGTTCTACAAAGGATGATGAAAACCAAAAATAGGAACCGTATAAGAATCCGTTGCGTAGTTTAAAACAGCGCGGTCATAGAGACGAAAGACGAATTTTATTTAAAACGGGTATAGATAATATCTATGTAAATAACGTTTATAACGTCAATGTCATTACATTGACGTTAATAGACTGTATATAAACTTCTAAAACTATTTCTAATTACTAATAGAAAGGTGTCCACTTTTGAATAATTATAATATTATTATTAGCTTTAAAATGTATCGAGTTTCTTGCGTAAGGAAGAGGTTTCAAAATTATGAATACACTTTCCCGTATATAGTAATGCAATATATTAGTTTGTTAATGTTTATAAAGTGGTGTTTGTGACTGTTTTTATTGGGTAAGGTATAGACTAGTTCAGCCTCTTCTTAAATCTACGGTACCTGATCTAGATTGTTTGTGTAAGTCTAAAATTAAGCTACGAGTTTTTTCATTGTCAGTATTGTTCATAAGTTCCGATAACTTGCAGTACTCTATAGAAATCTTATCGTGAAAACTTAGATGAAGTGAGATGTCGTTCCACCTAAGGCTAGGATTGACGTCAAAGTCAAAGTCATTTATTTCAAATAGGCACAAGAAAGGCACTTTTGAACGTCAAAATGAACAAGAAATAGAATTGCTTGAATTGATTCTAGTCGCCCCTTCCAAAAGGTAGTTTCGTATGGAAAAGAATGGGTAAGAAACTCCAACGTTACTCTTTTAAAATGTTTTATATACATTATTACTATTGACAACTCACTTTAGACTTACTTTACCTACATTTCCAGGGTGAGAATTTTACAGGATAGCAGTACAAGTATTAGGGAAGAAGGAGGCGATTGGAGGCAGCTTTTTCCGAGTGGTCCACACTACATAAGAGCGCATAGCTTGGTATCGTATATGGTCGCAATACTCAGCATTGAGGGCATTCATTATGAGCCGATGTCATTTAACTATATGACGGGATATCGCTGTATCCCTAGAGATATAATATATAAGGCATGCACATGCACACGTAACTCAATAAAATGTATAGATTACCTCATATTTTTTTCGCGATTTCAGGGTTCATCACATCGAAAAAGTTGTTCGTAACGATGAGTACAATGCTCTCACGAAATTCTTCGAGTTAATTTTTTAACACCTTAATAACTCTGTATAACCGAGACAACCATCATTGTCTTTCAAGTGTCTCGCAACTTCCGATTCTGATAAAACTCATCAAATATTAGCAAATATTTTACTAAAGTACGTACCAGAGACGCCACCTCGCCACCTCTATTGCATCCGTTATTTAGTTTACTTTGCGAGATGACTGCGTGTTTTTCGGCTTTTTAAAAGAAAACACAGCCAAGTAATATGCGATTTATATGCCTCACACGTTTTAAATGAGAGCAAATTATTTTATGCCCATAAGGTAAGGGCTGTACAGAATATTTTTTAGTTAAAACGATGTCACGGTTAAGCGTAATGGCTCAGCGATTGTCATCAAAGCTATATTTTGTTGGTTCGATTCGCTAGCAGATCATTTGAAAGCTTTTAAATCAATCAGTTTAAACATTTACGATATAAAAATGACATTAATTGCCTCTCTTAGTTTGTCAACCGCATAATTTACATTTAGAACTAATTACTTTGGCTAATAATCTTATGAATAATTCAGTTGAGAAACAAATGAAAGTGATGCTGGATTTTTCGAAATTCTACGTGGATGCATTGGGTGTCGCAAAGTTTTGTCTGGGGTTCGGTCGAGGTCGGCTACTATTACTTTCAGTCATTGACTTATGACCTGATGTAGATAGTAGGTATATGAAACAAAATGTAAAGTTCACACATCTTCTATTAAAAGGGAGGGTTGTTAGATCAGATGGATAGTGTGTCAGGTGGGCTGTCGCCTTGCGATGGGTTTTATTTTTAAGGGCTTCTCGCATTTCAACCTAGGAATAGTTAAATATGTTTGTGAGTGTGTGAGTTTGAATATTAGTCCATACTTCACGCTCAAACGGCTGAACTGATCTGGATCAAAATTGGTACAGAGGTAGTTTAGGACCTGGATTAACACATAGGATACTTTCATCCCGGCAGTACGTTCCCTTGGGATAGTTTCCGACATCCGCGCGGGCGAAGCCGCTGCAGCAGCTAGTATCTTCATCTGTCTTATATGTATATCACTACATAGTATAAATCAAAGTCGCTTTCTCTGTCCCTATATCCCTATGTATGCTTAAATCTTTAAAACTACGCAACGGATTTTGATGCAGTTTTTTTTAATAGATAGAGTGATTCAAGAGGAAGGTTTATATGTATAATAATATGCAATTTCCGTCGTCCACGCGGGCGAAGCCGCGGGCAGAAGCTAGTATTAGATATACTAAATATGCACGTATGTGTATTATAACTTTACAACCTATTTAGGTAGTTATTTACTTTATATATCGCAATGATAATTAATTATATATTTTTTTCTATTATTGCTCCTTTAAAAGCACATCAAGCTATCTCTAACTGTCAAATTTTCTCATTTAAAAATGAACCTTATGTCTTTGCAATAAAGTTGAAATACTATCAATGAAATTTGACAGATAGTGGTAACTTGATGTGCTGGCCTCTGTACCTGTCGTCTAAGTCCGCCTTTGTACCTTTATTATGTGCGAATAGTTTAAATAAATAATACTTTTGCTAATACACAGTAAAAGCGATGTTTCGTCACTATTATAAATAAAGTTAAGCTTACCAAATGATGCGGAAAAAACATTAAATCCTTTCATTTTCAAACGCTACGTAAAGTATTATTACGAAAACAATGGAAGTGGAAACGCTGTTTGTAATTCTCTATTGTAATGCGTACGCGCCGCTGCGGTTTAAAAGGTCTAGCTAGCATAGACTCATAAGTTAAACAAATGGTTTTCTTTAAGTCCGTGAAACATAGGTTAAGAGGAGGATTTTAGCTCATTTTTATTAAAATAGATATAATATATTGTTATTAATTCCAAATAGGGTTGACCTTTACTTTAGATGTAAATCTATAAACTCCAATTTAACTGAAATAAGGATGTCATCGTAATAAATCAAGACGATTGCATTCTCAATAATTGAGTGTTTGGTGTTGCAAACGGCTAGCGCTAGGGTTGTCACAGTAAGAATTTCTGAGGATACCGAGTTAAAAAATGTGCAATATCAGAGTTATTTTTTCAATTAAAGCATTCGGCAGTTTTATGACCAATTATATTTTACTTAAGTTAAAAGAGGTAGCTAAGTTACTTACCGGACATTCAATTTTCAAAAACGGCACAATGACAATCAGATGTCACGTGGAAGTATGGCGGCATGTTTCATTACCGGGAGCGAAAAAGAGACATGACGAAATATAACTAGCCCAGTTTTGACTTGCCGTTTGCCGAGCGCGTACAACCGATCTATCTTAAACTCAGAATAAGTACCATTAATGGCGACCATAGAAATAGAAACAATTATTTTTTTATATCTATGGTACTGACAGCATTTTTCATACTAAATATTTTTTTTTTTTTAATCTGAAGAAAATTATGAAGATTGTTGTTAGATCATAATAATGATAAAAATCACACCACGGTTAACAGAATTAAAAATATAGGTATGCTTTGATAAAAGCTTTCGAAATATCCTATAAGTAAAACATCAGTTTCGACAACCCTAACCAAGTCACCACTCTAAAAGCCTAGATCAAGTCTAGCCTTGATATTAAAAATGCATCGAGTTTAACAAATCTGTCGATATGATACAATTTAATAATGTTACGGTCTTCAAATTAATATATTATTAATAATAATTATGACATTTAGATGATTTGTGTGCAAGGTTATCTATTTATGATAATAAATCTTCTGATTTATTTGCAACCGGCGCGCGGCGTACTTGAAAGGCCTTTTTTTTTTTAAGGATGAGTGTGGGAAATCGTCATGTATCCCGCTCTGGGTGGAGCGGAAGGGAGTGTCAGACTCTTACTGACTAAAACCCATCCATGTGCCTTCCTTAGCCCTTTATGTTCCGGGCTAGCGGTAACCCTTTCGGACAATCAGGCTTACCAATGTTTGAAAGACCTGATGTATGAAAATTATCGAAGTAAAAGGAGTAGGTATGTAGGTCAGGATCGTAGATGGTGGTTTCCCGTAGTTTCTGCCTACCCTTATAGTAAAAATGCGTGAATTTATGTATATATACAACGTGTTTTTTTATATCCCATAACTCTAGGGTTATAAGTAAAAAAAATGCAAAAAGTTCAAGTAATATGTTGTCTAAAATGCATAGTTTGGAAGATATCATCAATCATAGTTAGTTTATCTCGATGTGTGAGGTATCTAAGTGTCATTAATAAATACCAGTATTTCATTCGCCGACAGTAAGTTCTGCTATGAACGTATTATGGCGTGGCGAAGCGGTAGAACAAGATCCCGCATTAGAGAGACAAGCTTTGAAAACCAAAGCTTTAATCGCGAACTTCAACTGTACTATTCTTTCTTCTTCTTTTTGGTGTGGTTAGTGACTAACCTGGTGACAGTCTATATGCTGCCCATGAGCCTCTGACTTAGCTTCATATGCTGTTGAGAAATATTTCTCAGACATGCTGGTTTCGTCACGATGTTTTCACCGATTTTCAAGCAAGTGATAATTATACAATACGCACATGAATCCGTAAAATCAGGGGTTCGAATTTCAGATCTGTGACTTAGCAATTCCCTAGTCACACCACTAGAACAAAAGAATACCAACGTGTTTTACGAATTTAAACCTTATTAGACTCTAATCGTGTCCAACTGACAGGTGCGAGGAACGCGTTCTCTCGGTTGCCGGAATAATATTTGGTACAGAGGCCAACACATCAAGCTACCTCAATCTGTCAAATTTCTTTAATAGATTTTCGTCTTTATCACAAAGGAATAAGATTCATGTCCAATCGGGAATATTTGACAGTTTGGGATAGCTTTTTCCGCCTCCAACGACTACCTATTTTGTAAGTCTTTGTTTTTTTTTTGTAAATTTTGTATGTTAACTTTTAAGAAATCTTGACTACATTACTTGCTTAACAGACCGGTCGTTTAGTCTTTGATATTATCGGCTTATGGGCTGCCAGCTGTTATGTATGCATTTTTAAATACATAATTATCAGCCATCTCGTTACCATAACACAAGCATTAGGTTGCTTAGCTGTCCAAGGAAATGTCCAAGGATATTATATTATTATATTATAATACAAAGTAAAAATACAACACACAAGGCGGGCTCAATATTTTTTTCAAATCAGCATACAAATTACTTAGATTAACAATAATACTACATAAAATATTATAAAGCTGAAGAGTATGTTTGTTTGAACGCGCTAATCTCTGGAACTACTGGTCCGAATTGAAAGATTCTTTTTGTGTTGGATAGTTCATTTATCGAGGAAGGCTATAGGCTATGTAACTTCACGCTACGACCAATAGGAGCCGAGCTGCGATTGAAACCACGCGGGAGCAGCTAGTACGACATAAAATGATTTAATTCAATCCGCTACATTTCGCGAAGCAAAACTTTCGCTTTCTCCTTTATATGCTCATTTGCATCGTTAAGTAAACAACGGTTGTCTATTTAGATTTATATTATTCAAAGGTGATTATGAGATGTCAATGATCTGGGGTTGTTGACCTTGAGATAATGGGTTACATGGTTATACAAGGTGATTGGAAGATGGGTGCAAAGCTTTAAGGCATAGAAAGTACAGACAGTTTAGAACCATTTAAGCCACGGTTGTCTTATAATGTATAATTATAGGCTGATATAAGAGATTTTGTGGTTATAGGAAAGACGTTCAAAAGTGCCTTACTTGTGCCTATTTGAAATAAATGATTTGACTTTGACTTTGACTTAGAATGATATGTTTGGTAAAGTTTAATCTTTGAAAAGGATAGCGTAGCTGGGTAGTCCTAAAAAATAGACAGCCCACATTACTGAAGTTTAGATAACAAAGTTTAGCTAGCTAATTTTTGAGATCAACACCCCACACTGTCATTCGTAATCTGAAGGAAAATGGATTTGAAGAATCGCGGAGGAAGTTTTTAATCTCATCTTCAACATGTTTACAAAAATTCTAAAGAAATTTAAAAAAATATTTTACAAAATTACATAAGACAGTCTCCCAAAACGCCCGCCTTTAACTACTTGGAAGAAGATGAGACACAACAAACTCCCCAGCAGCACAGCTGCCTGTGCAATTAAAAGAACTTGATTATAAACAGTAAACAACATGCAAAGTAATTAACAACAAACTAAATTAGGTAAATTATTTGCCTTTAACCCTTAAGTAAGTCACATCGAGATTGTCCGAAAGGGTAACCGCTACCCCGCAACATAAAGGGCTAAGGAAGGAACATGGATGGGTTGTCAGTAAAAGTCACTCCCTTCCGCTCCACCCAGAGCTGGAATCATTTGATGATCTCCCACCCTCAAAAAAAAAAGCCGGTAAATGAGCTGGCTCACACTAATATTGAAGTACAGAGGCCAGCACATCAAGTTACCACAATCTATCAAATTTCTTTGATTGTATTTCAACTTTATTGCAAAGACATAAGGTTCCTTTTTAATTGAGAAAATTTGACAGTTAGGGATAGCTTGATGTGCTGGCGTCTATACCGTAAGCATTTACCCTGCGGCTAGTATCGACTACTTGCACATATTTTTCTTTTACATGCTTTTTCTCAAGGTTTGATGTCATCTTGGCCATTTGTGGTTATCACAGGATATGTGGCCATTTTATTACCTGTCAACCACATCATTTTGAATGTAATTCTCGCACGGCGTGGCGTAAGAAAGCCTTTCAGCGAAATAGCCCGAGATA
Source organism: Hyppa rectilinea (assembly GCA_951799385.1). NCBI lineage: Eukaryota > Metazoa > Arthropoda > Insecta > Lepidoptera > Noctuidae > Hyppa > Hyppa rectilinea. Next base: position 15,949,167 of record OX637321.1, on the reverse strand, counting down.
AAGGATGAGGATAAAATAATACACCATTTTCTTGTTATTTTCTTTAAACTGATAATAGTCTAGTTACCTATAACTGCAACGCTATATCAAATAATTTTTCAAACGTATATTTTGCCTACTCACCACACAAAATCCTTATTTTGACCATTGCCACGTTAAATGGCTGTGCTAATTCTTAGGCCAAAGAACGAGCCAGCCCTCTGATCACTCGAAATGCTGACCAGTCGCGTGAAATTTCCTTAACCCCTCAAATGTCGTATGAACCCATAGGTTCATAACAACAATTCTCTCGATACGCCAATATAATATAACCGTATAAATCGTTGAGCTCTTATAAGCAAACAGCTTCTAACAGGCGAACATCTAATGGGTTAAAATGGAGTCGGGCACTCAGGCCCCATGACCCGAGCGTTTCGACCCCAAACGGCTCAAAACTGAAGCTACCCATAAGGTTACAGTATCTGCGCCACTTGAGGGTCTCAGCTCGCGATGCTAGGAACATGAGACGGCGCCAGGGTGTCGCACAGGTTTCACCCACACCAGAGGCCTACCCACTTCCCAAGGCAACAACGCCGTCTAGTCTCTTCCCATCATTATATTAATAGGGTGTCATTTTAATTGTTTCAGGTGTTCTGGACAGTTGGTGAGGGTGTGTCAATATGCAAATAAATATTGGGCCCAAGGCCCACTGTCTTGTGAAAAAGTGAGTATTATAGATACAATTTATTACTAGCTTTAATTATCAAATCAATGTTCATTTATTTGGATTCATCTTCTTCTTTTCGTGTGGTTAGTGACTAACCTGGTGTCAGAGTTTTTAAGCTGCCCATAGGCCTCTGACTTAGCTTCACATGCTGTTGAGAAATATCTCTTAGACATGCCGGTTTCGTCACGATGTTTTCCTTCACCACCGTATTGAACCAAGTAATAATTATACAATACGCACATGAATCCGAAAAGTCAGAGGTGCGTGCCTTGGGTTTGAACTTGAGACCGATGACTTGGCAGTCCGACGGTCACAACACTAGGCTATCACTGCTTTTTACAATATAATTATCTGTAAAATATTACAAATTTAAATGTACATAATTTTACAAGGGGTGACACAATATATAAATAGCTTGACACCTATGGACACCTTGCTATAAGTTAAATGGTTTTCGCTGCTGACTATAATGAGTATAAGCCAGCTTGTTAGAAATATTTACGATTTATAAAATTCTGATTATTTTAAAGCATTTTGAAAGTGCAGGAAATACATACTATTGAGTAGTGGCTTCCTACCTTTCTACTTACATCGGAAACTATTAATTGCCGTAAGGATACAACCCAACCCGCGATAGTAATTAATAATACTCTCAATTTTTGCTGTTCAATGCTTCCACTAATTTGGCGAATTAAGGTTTTTGGTAATTACGTAGATAGAAACCTGCATAATACATACACATGTTCTAACTTTTGGGGATATGGTGTCCTTCAGGCGGACCATTATGCGTGGGCCATGGCGGCTTCGGTGGCCTCTGGAGGGAGGTGGGCTGGTTGGAAAAGTCCACCAGCTCACTACCCTCCAGAAGTCGATCATTTCTCCTGGCTTGTGTAGTACATCTGTGAAAGATCTGGGTGTTCCCAGGGTCTCTGTTCTACACAGTGTAAATAAGTATTACGTAACATTATTAAGGATGTTGCCTAGGTAAAAAAAAGAAATTGTAGTTAGTGTTTCATACTTACAGATGATTATGAAAATGATGCATTTAAATTGGGGAGCGGGGGCTCGCTACTTTACAAGTTAATATAAAATCTACATACCCGTGACGTCATGCCACATTTTGACTCAATGTATTGACGTCAATCTTTTGACTTAATACTACTAAACTTAAAAACACATTTTTAGGTTATAAAGTTTCATGAATAAAAGCTTAACAAAAACCTAACTAACATTATAAAATAATGCGACAGTTTGTTCGTTTGTTTGTTACGCTTTCACACTAAAACGGCTACCGGATTTTAATAAAGGCGCTTGTGACACAGGCGGAATTAACGCCTGAGGCTTTTTGTACCAGTCCACATTTGGGTGATGAACAGAGAAAACATTGGAGGTGCAACATGGGATAGATAACACAAAAATAACAATAAAAAACAACATTAAACAACAACACACATCACTACATAGTAAAAAGCAAAGTCGCTTCCGCTGTCCTAATGTCTGTTTGTATGCTTAGATCTTTAAAACTACACAACGGATTTTTTTAAATAGATAGAGTCATTCAAGAGGAAGGTTATGTATAATAACATGCAGAAGCTAGTATCAGAATAAACTTTGTCAGGAGAAGTAAGTACCTAATGCGCTCCCGTGGCATAATTTCCGACTTCCACGCGAGCGAAGCCGCAGGCTAAAGCTAGTAATCTGATAATGATTATTCCATTACATGCTAAAAGTCAATGAAACCATAAATTGATAGAAACCGCTTCCTTTCCCAAACTTTTCGTGCATCGAAAGTGTCCGGCTTAGCGCCAAAAATGTAGATTTTGGCCATAAAATCATTATCAATATAAAGCTTATTATGTATTTAAGAAAAGTGAAATCATCAAATGTCTTCGGTTGAACAGAAATGACTGCATATCTTTCTACTGGCGAACTGGATTATGAAATCAACCGGTTTTTAAGCGGATTAAATTCTAAGTATAATATCGTTACAATAATGTTTGTTTACCTGGATTACGAAGTGGATAAATGAGATCTATTAATAATGCTTTAATGGGGCTAAATTAAGTTCTTAGACGTAATACGACATACCACGATTAATAAAAATAACTCTTTCCGCTTCCTAACCGAATTAATCATGGTGTTCATAGTTATGTCACTTTTTGTTTGAATAACCGGAAGGCACCCCTGCGTAGTCGCGACCATGCATTCAGGGTTCACCGACCGATACTCTGCGTCCTATTTTACCTTTTAACCACCCCAGTAGGATTAATACGACAAATGTTTTCGTGTCCATGCCGCCTGAGTCGTGTGTTTACGACTGAGAGTCTGTTTGGTTTTCGTTTTTTATGTAATTGCAAGACCCTATTCGTCTGAAACAAAGGTTTTTATTTTTATGAGATGAGCGCTGGGGCACGGCAATTAATATAAAACCAAGCGATCAATAGGTTAAAAACGATCGCATCAGCCATCTCCCAGTTCAAACTAGTAGGTTGTCTACTGCCTAAACCTGTCTTGCCTGTAGATGTCACAATGAGTTGAGGCCTCCAGTTGGGACTTAAAAACTTACAAACTAAGCGACTACAAGCTAAGGGCACCCCTGTGGAGTCTCAAGAGATGTCAGCATATGAAGGGGCCCCTCAGGGCCAAGCCTGCTGGGTAAGCGGGATTGTCCGAAAAGGTTACCGCTACCCCGGAACATAAAGGGCTACGGAAGGAACATGGATGGGTTTTAGTCAGTAAGAGTCTGACACTCCCTTCCGCTCCACCCAGAGCGGGAGCAGCCATTGGATGATTTCCCAGCTTAAAAAAAAAAGCCCCTGTGGAGTACGGACCTCGACGTAGAGCCTAAAATGCTCAGCGGGTTGTAAGGAAAAACATGGATGGGTTTTAGTCAGAATCAGTCTGACATTCCTTTCCAGTCTGTCATTCGATGATTTCCCAACCTCGAAAAAATTGAAGCTAAAATGCGAATTTCGCAAGCCCCGATCAAAACTGTCAAACGCGGGAATGAACGCAATTAGCAAAAAAAATTGACAAAGTCAATTAATTATAATTACACTTGATTGCAAATAAACACAGTTGTAATAAATCTAATAATTGGTCGGAAAAGAATAGCATAGTTGTGTATTGTTACGTGAAGGTATGAGTATCACATTTTCGTTAATTAAAACCTTCAGGCCTATATTATTATGTACTTAGTAACCTACTCATGTTTTCGTGTTTAGATTGCTTGCGGAATTCATGTTTTAATTATAAACATAATATAACACGATATTCATGTATGTTTTGGTAGTAACTGAGTTACGTAGAGCAGGGTATAGGCTTTCCTCACACTTCTCCGTCGATTGCATTTTTATTCTTTGGAATGGGCATCTCGCAACCTAGGAGGTAGTTTAATGCTTAGCTGGGCTGTAGATGCGTTAATAAATTAAGACCTCCGGCCAGAGCTTTTTTTTTTTTAAGGCTGGGAAATCATCAAATGACTGCTCCCGCTCTGGGTGGAGCGGAAGGGAGTGTCAGACTCTTACTGACTAAAACCTATCCATGTTCCATCCGTAGCCCTTTATGTTCCGGGGTAGCGGTAGCCCTTTCGGACAATCCCGCTTATCCGGCCATCCGGCCAGGGTGAAACTTACAGTATAAGCCCTTTGAGGTATGGACATTTAGACAATTCTAACTAAACTAGTTGATTTATTTTACAAAAAACGACAAGAACGAGCTGTAGAAATTGTCGATCGTTTTTTTTTTGAGGATGGGAAATCATCAAATGGTCCCGCCGACTCTACTCTAGGTGGAGCGGAGGTAGTGTTAGACTCCTATTAACTTAAACCCATCCATGTTTGTTCCTTAGCCCTTTATGCCCGGAGTAGCGGCAACCCTTTCAGACAATCCCGCTGACTAGTGTTGATCCCTAGCATCATCAGTGTCCTACCCTTACCCAATTTATTTGGTGTCGGCGCAATATGTCTTTTTCTTGCCTACTTCTATATTACTCTTCATCTCAGTAGTCACTCCCTTTCTAGCCATATCATCTTTCACACATTCCATCCATCGTTTCTTTAGCCTTTATTCGTGTAGCCATCCACATACTCAAAACTTTCCTGACCACATTTCACTCATTTATTCGCATAACAGCATGTGCTCGTGGCTAAGCACTAACAGTCGCACAGGTCGATCCATCAGGTTAAGCCACGCTGGCCAGGGTTGGCCGTGGATGGGTGACCATCTTTAAATACCGAGACTCCTCCGTGCCTCGGAAAGCATGTTAAGCCTTTGGTCCCGGCTGTCATTTGTGCATCTTTGACAGTCGTTACGGGTCGTCAGAAGCCCGAAAATCGGATCGATAAGCCAGTCTTACCGTATCGTATCGTATTGCCTACTTACTAGGTTGTGGAGGTCAGAAAGGCAGTCGTTCATGTATAATACTGGTATTCAGCTACATCCGGTTAGACTGGAAGCCGACCCCAACATAGTTGGGAAAAGGCTAGGCAGATGATTCGCATAACATCAGATATAATTAGAGCTTACTTCACCAAGTCACGGTGATATTTTTACAAAATAACCGGTTGGTATGTCCGTCTGCTAAACCACTACGTGTACCCATCTTTCCAACAATAGATCCTACAATACTTGTTGTTTTCTTCAATGACTCACAACAAGACAACACAGATTGTTACTTACTGCGGTTGGAAAGTGATGGGCTTGCCAAACTAATATATTTAACTAAGTATTTGCGTACGCAATCATGCATTGTGGTGAACCAAGCCCGCTATTGTTGCATGCCATTTCTTATGATTTTATGAATCATACAAACTCTTCTTCAATTCTTGAAATGTATGATGAATAGGTTTGACCATATCGTGGTCACTACATTTTGAATCTTCCGCAGGGGCATAAAATCAGCAAATTGGGTATTTGTCAGGGTAATCAATAACGTTACTTTTTATGAACTGTCAAAACTTGAACTTGATTTGAATGCAATATTAAAATGTGACGTCACAGATTTTTTAATGAAATGGAATACTTATTACCGTTAAATTCAATTTTACAAGTAACGTGACCAGAGGGCTGGATTGTTCTTTGGTCAAATAGCATTGCCATTCACCTTGGCAATGCTGCCAGTCTTCTGGGCACGTTTCCGGACGACAGCGATGCGGATGAGTACTTTGACGCCTAAGTGTCCTTTCGGTTTTTGTATTTATTTGTATATAGTTAGTTAGATCGTCATTTAATTTAAGTATAGTTTAAGTTGTAAGCTTTTAAATTGTATTATTATTATGTCACCATGTATTTTACAATTAACTCGCATAATATTTAATTTCTGTACGGTGATAGAAGTTTTAAAGACGAGCGGTCTTTTTTCTACGTGATTTCATATTTTATATCCAATTAATATTATAAACGTGAAGTTTGTGAGGATGTTTGTTATTCTTACGCCCAAAAACTACTGAACGGCTCTGGATGAAATGAGATTATACTCTGGATTAGCACATAGGCTACTTTTCATCAGTGATAGCGTAGTGGTGTGACCGTCGGACTGCTAAGTCATAGGTCTCGAGTTCGAACCCAAGGCACGCACCTCGAATTTTACGGATTTATGTGTGTATTGTATAATTATCACTTGCTTAAAAATCGGTGAAGGAAAACATCGTGAGGAAACCAGCATGTCTGAGAGATATTTCTCAACAGCATGTCAAGCTAAGTCAGAGGCCCATGGGCAGCATAGAAACACTGACTCCAGGTTAGTCACTAAGCACACGAAAATGAGAAGATCCCAGAAAAATTTACATCTCCCATGGGATAGTTTCCTACATAGATGCGGGCAAAGCCGCTTGCAAAAGCTAGTCAAAAATATTCTCCAAAAGTCAGCTAGGTACATTACCAACTAGTTCGGTAGTGGAAGGGATGTAAAACGTAGGTTAAATAGTGCAAAACCAACTTATCGGTTTCCGACGTAAACGATGCTAAAACAGCTATTATAGTTTCGCAAAAAGCGTTATTACGGATCTATCGATCATTCGATCAATCAATCGAATCGAATATAATCGATCATCGAGTTTATAACTGGATGCAGGGAAACAACGTTTGAGGACTATGCCGTTTTTATGTAGGTGCTTAATTTTTATTTCCGATATTGGATATTGTTTTATTTACAGTTTAGTGGCGCACAATGGTGACATTAATCACACATATATGTACGTTTCATGAAGATATTATATTTCCATTAAACGTTATTAAAATGTTAGAGCATAGCATCTTATAGCAACCTGTACTTACAGAACTGCCGCGCAGCGGTCATTTGCCGGGGTCAATGAAATTAAAACGAATAAGCAATACTAATAGGTGATCTCAAATTTAGTTACTTTTTAGTTATTTAGTTTGTTAGATTTTCTTTCAATTTGCGATTTATTTTAACCTATCAACGTTTATATGATTAATGGGCACTAGCCCTACCCGTGTGTTAAATTAATGTGATCTTTGTAGGGCCACGTTGTATTTTACTTACTAGCGTTTCCCCCGGGTTCGGCCTCGTGGAGGTCGGCAATTATCCCACGGTAACGCAAAGTAGCCAGCACAACGTATTCTGATTTTTCTCAACGAAATGTGTATCTTTTTGTGTAGTAAAAAAATTAATTATATTATGAGGCAACCTATGATGCGAAATATGCGCGCAGCGTCGCATCGCGTCGTCTATATAACTATAATTTCAGATTTCGGTCAGTAAAAGTCCCGTCAAAATCGGTCCAGCCGTTTGCGAGATTAGCCGGAACAAACAGATTTTTTTTAAATTGATTTTATAATATATTTTATATGTAGCGTAATACTTTGCTATGCATTTAGTAAAAAAACTGTAGCGGGGTAAGATTATGGGCTAATCCATGAAAGTGGTAACAAGAAAAGAAAGTTATATCTCCACTTTTGTGACGAGTGTCAGTCTATGGGATTTCGATGTTCTATAATTATTATCGTTTTTCCTCAGATGGTGACGTGCGACAACGGCAGCGCGCCTCTGGGCGGGTTCCGCCTGGGTGCGCGCGAGGACGAGCCGCGGCGTGCGCGCGCGCCGTCTGTCTCCTCCTTGTCTTACAAGCACAAAATCGACGCTTTGTTCGACGACACGCGCTCCCTCACCAGCCATCACCACTACGCACCGGTGCCCGACAGAGACCCTAAGGTAACTGTCACCAAATACCTCCATGAGCCATCAGCCAGCATCATCTGCCATCCTTCAATAATTTTGGAGCGGCTTCTAGTCTAGCTGGATGCAACTGAATACCAATATTAGCTTACAGGAGGAGATGCGTAAAATTATCTACCAGGCTAAGGTCTGCTTAAAAAAATTACTATCACATTCGCTCAAAGTTCGACTAATTAGTCTATTCGCACGAATAAACCCGCCCCAAATGTGCGAGTCGACACATTTAAATAAAATTATTTTTGTTGTAAGTGACTCGTACGAAGTTAATTCATTTGTGGGTGAATCGACCACTTCAGTAATACGTATTAGGCAATTGGCACATTTTGTATTCTGTCACATCAAATATACAGGGTGAAATTTAATTCATGGGCACTATTTGAAGGGCTCATTGTACTCATCATTATGAACAACTTTTAATTTGGAACCATCTGAAATCGCGAAACAACTGCTGTTCCCATACATTATGCTTGCATTCGTCAAACTGTAGGAAACAGTTGATTTTTTTTTTCGCGATTTCAGGTATGTTCCTATAGTAATAATAAAAATAATAATAATATCCTTGGACATTTCACACAACGCCGTATCGTCCCAAGCTAAGCAACCTAATGCTTGTGTTATGGTAACGAGATGGCTGATAAACTACTTATATACATTTTTTTTTGTAAATACATACACATTATAGATAGAAAAACACCCAGACCCGTAACAAATACTTGCAGGTCGTACAAATATTTGTTCCGTGCGGGAATCGAACCCGCGACATGCTGCGCAGCAGTCAATCGCTCAACCGCTGCGCCAACCGTGTCGAAAACAGTCGCGTCCGTGTCGTGTCAGTAACAGTTGTGCATAATGATGACTACAATGGCCCATTAAAATAGTGCCCATGAATTCAATTTCACCCTGTATTAGTAAATAACCTATGTTCACTTACATAACAGTCAAAGCAATTAAAAAGAAACTTATAACAGAATGTACCTACATAATTTCAATTGCTTTGCTATATACGAGCGGTATGAAAATAGCTAAATCATTGAAATTATAAAAAGAGATTTGAGATACAAATCAAATTATTCTATGAATAAATGATAAATTACTCTATTTCTCATATTGTACAAATAGATTAGCGTTTTGTGTGTTGTGAGCTTATAGATACGACTAAGTAGTTATCACTATGATCCCTAGTTGCGAATAAATCGGCAACTTACACGTTGTTTTCTTTAAAAAAAAGTCACGGTAAACAAACATCAACCCAATATATCGAACACATATTATCTGTAGAAATAGTTGAATTACAAGCAGAAATCAAATGAAATAAAAAGTAACATAAAATGCATAAAGACAGGCACTGAAATGTAACTATATTGTAATGGCTCAGGTCTGTTCCCATGTCATATCAATGTTTGAAAACAAATGCACGTGTTGCATAGATAGGTAAAATAGAAATTCTTGGTGACACCTGCCAAGTCCTGAGTTGACATAAACGGTCGTGAGAAATGCACACTTACTCTAAAGCAGTGATAGCCTAGTGGTGTGACCGTCGGACTGCCAAGTCATCGGTCTCATGTTCGAACTCAAGTCACGCACCTCTGACTTTTAGGATTGAAGCGCGTATTGTATAATTATCGTTTGCTTAAAATTCGGTGAAGGAAAACATCGTGAGGAAACCATGCCTAAGAGATATTTCTGCTAGCTAAGCTCTGTCAGTAGCCGTGCTGCTTGGCGCATGTTTTCATTAAAAGCAAGATAATATATTAGCTACTGTCCCGTGTGTTTGTATTTTGTAGGATGGAAATCCCTACAACACATTACTCAAAGCTATACCACTGAGCTCCCTAAGTGGAGGTCCCTTTGACCATCACAGTACACCTACAATAGCCATCAACCGGGCACAAATCCAGACTTCGGCTGCTACTGAGAATTCCAGACGTATAAACCCAATAACATTTTGTCCGACCCGGGAATCGAACCTAGGACCACAAGTACAGCAGTAGCGCTTGCGACCACTAGACCAACGAGACAGTCCAAAAAAAAACGAAATATAAAAATGCAAATCCGACCTTAATTGAGTAATGATTGCATCTTGTTACTAACAAAATAATTACAATAGCCTACAATGGATTGCAAGGGTATTAGATCAAGACGACCCACAGTTACAAATTACATACATAAGTGAGATAGGTACATATGTAACTACATATTACAGCCACTAAGCCCAATGGCTGCGGATGGCGAAATGTTATTTAAGTAAAACCCTGTAATTAGAGGTATCTAACACAATAGGTATGTACAGACACTAGCACATCAAGCTATCCCAAACTGTCACATTTTCCCAATTGAAAATGAACCTTAAGCTTTTGTAATAACGTTGAAAAACTATCAAAGAAATTTGACAGATTGGGATAGGGATGTGCTGGCCTCTGTACTCATCTTTTTGAGGTATTGTAACCTAAAATTAATCAAACGGGGACTTCTGTCTATCTACTCTAAGCTAATATTGTTTCAGAACATAAAAGCTAACAAACGTTGAACAATAAAAAAGGTTGTAAAGATATATGTAGGTTGTATAGGAATAAAGCGTCCAAAAGGCTGGCAGCCAGTAAATATGTCCGACAAGCCTATTGCTTTCAACTCGGCATAAATCTAGAATCCAGGCTGCTACTAAGAAAAACCTAATAAAAGACAGGCGTCGCCTCTTCGCTAATTCTATAAAGAAAATTAATATTATAAAAGTTTCGCTCATCAAACATCACGGTAGGCACGCCTGCACGGTCTACTTATGTAAAGATATATAGGCATTATATACAAAGTCTAACGCGGATGTATGCGGTGCTTATTTGATTCATTCGAATTAGTTGTAATGTAGAAACATGTTTTTGTATTTCGCCCAACTACATTGTTAAAAAAAAATATATTTAAAAACTCGTCGTTTTTATGACCCGGATTAATATTTTCATGATATAGGAACTTACTCTTAAATACAATATACAAACTCAAACTAAAAATAAAATAAAATATGGCGTCGGAAATGCCTCCGCATCTCTGTTGATGGTAATGTGTTCAAGAGACTGGCGACATTGCCACGTTGTAAGGCAATGCTCAGCGTCTTTGGTACGAGTAAAAGGTAAAAGTCAGCCCTTGGATACATTCATAATCACTACATAGTATAAAACAAAGTCGCTATTTTTGTCTGTTTGTTTGTCTGTATGCTTAAATCTTTAAAACTACGCAACGGATTTTGATGCGGTTTTTTTTAATAGATAGAGTGATTCAAGAGGAAGGTTTATATGTATAATTTGTCAACATATTTTGCGGGCGAAGCCGCGGGCGGAAGCTAGTGAATAATATTTTAATGAAATTTTTCTTGTTCACAGGCGAATTCGACGCAAGAAGGCAAAGTAACGATCTACGAAGATGACGATGGCTACTGCCAGAGCAAAGTCAGTAATGCTAACAACACAGTGCAGGACCGCATAGAGCGGATGTTCGCGGACATGGCGGGCGAGTCCAAGCAGGCGATCGAGTCCATCGGGGTGCACATCTTCAATGTGCACTACCTCGGCTCCACACCCCTGCACAGTAAGGTCACCAGCCTCTCAGGACTCCAGACACCCTTAAGAGACCTATACTTCACGTATAGGAGAAACTACCGCCATAAAAACGCCCTAAATGGACGATTAGAAATCTCAAAAAGCGGACTCAAAGTAAGATACAAAGCTGACAAAGGCGACCTCGAACAGCTGAACCCCTTCCCCACGATAGCAGTCTGGTCAGCCGTAAAATTCGTCGTTCAACCCTCCGAAGAAGACGACCACGATCTATGCTACGCCTTCCTGCCCCTTATCACCGATCCTGATAACATCGACCGACAAGCCCTTTTCAAAACTTTAGAGTCACCAGACAAAAAGTACATCCTCTCCCACAACGAAAACTCGCATTCACCCCTTTTCGCTGTTGTGATGAGGAAGATCGGCGTCGCGAAGCAGCTAGAGTGTCATGGGTTTGTATGTCAGACGACAGAGGACGCTATCGTGATAGCGGCCACGTTATACAAATCGCTGATGGCGCACATGAGCCGACAGGGTCACAATGACAAGAAGAAGCTCAAGAATCGAAACGGAGTCAGCTGTATGAGCGTTGGAAGCAGCATGTCGCCAAACGAAATGCCAATCAGGCCGCCGCGCAAGAAGAGAAGCACGTCTTCAATGAGTGGCGACAGTGACAGAGCAGATGGGTTCTCTGCCTGCGAATCTTACACAGAAAAACCCAAGTTGGAAAGGACGAAGAAGTTATCTTCAGAGAGCCTGCCGCGCCCTCCCCCACCTCCGTCGATCCCTCCCGCCGATTTGAAACGAATCACAGTAGAAGAAGTGAAAGCCAAGCTGGCTTCTATAAAGCACAACGACACAAGTGGAAGCGATACGCAGGGCTCGAAGAAGTCCGTGAAAAAGGCTCAGAATCCTAGTCTTCGTCAGATTCAGAACCTCAAACACGTACACAGCAATGAATCGTCCGTCCGAAGCAAGGTTTCCGAGAAAATAGAACTGTTTAGAGAGCTGGAACGACGAAAAAGTTTGCAGAGACCACCGAACCTACCTCCTCCGATACCTATAAAGCCTCCTTCGGAAGCCCCACCGGAGCCTCCCAAAGAACCTCTACGGAGAAGTCAAAGTGGAAGAAAGTCTATAAATGAATCCGGAGATATATTGACTAAAGTAGCCATTCCTCGCTCGGGTAGCTTCCTGAACGCGGGTGGACTTACTAGGTACAAGTCGATTGGACACAGGCATGTATTTCTAAATTGTTCTAGTGTATAAATAAAGTGTTGAAATTTCATTTTAGCAATTTCGTTGGTACGCTTCAGCTGTTATTTCCTTTTACCCAATGCACGCTGACATCTTGAGTTTTTCACATGATCAATATGTTCGTTCAAATTGCTGTAACGAGAGGCGCATAGAGCGTGCTTAGTGGAGTGTTTCGGGCGTTCGCATGCTCGTAATTGTGGCAACGCAAGCGCGTCCGCTACATTCCTCTGATCCAATACGCCGCCGAGTTATTTTTAACTATCATTACACTTGCCACTTGCAACATCCTTATTGAGAAAGCCAACGTACTCTGCTTTATTTTTTTTGATGATTTTATTTCTTTTTTCCATTTGCATTTGATCAGTGACTGGCTAAATCTGCACTATTGTGCAAACTTTAGCTCAATTTATTATGATTTGTAGCATGCCTCAATTAAGCTGAAGCAAAACTTACAAATCATTGTGGTATTCGTTCTAAGAAGTGGCAAAAGATGTTTGATACAATCAATAATTTTACTTTCATAAATAACTCTTTTCACTGTTTTCAAGTATATTAGTATTGTGGTTGATAAATATGACAGAATAATTCAACTTTAATTTTATATTCCAGAAACAACGGTAAGAAAGGAGGCGGCTCACCGTTAGGGTTCAATGAACTTTTTAATGAATTCAAAGTTCAGGAGAACTTGCATTCGATGGACGAGATCCTAAATGCCATAATAGATGCTGAAGGGATGTCCTTTAATGATCTGAAGCCGATATACAAAGAATTCCTACTGAAACTAGCAGTAACCTTAACGAAAGACGAGATATTTCAGCACAGCAAAGCAATCATGAAGAAACAAAAGAAAAAGATACTACGGAGAAATAGTATGTTTCAAAACAAAAGACGGAAGATACTGAAAGGTGCAAGCGGTCTCCGGATGGTTTTCCGGATGCCGTTCGGCAAAGACATAAGAAGTAAAGAGAGCAAAACTCCCGGATCCGTGGAGTTAGCAAAAGACCCGGTTTCCGAAAGCTCAGTTTCTACCTCCAGCTACGACTTGCGGCAGTTTCGCCCCAAAGAGCCCATGCTCCCTCCACCAAAGCGACAGGCATCGAGACAAAGGCATTCGAAAAGATCCGACAAGATCGTCCATGTTTCAAAAAGAACTGGAAAATCCAGGCCGGGAGAGAGGACGTCGACGTCAGAAGACTCGGATTTTCTTACCCTGAGTAATAGACTAGGATGTCAGAACAGAAATAGTTCGAGTGGTTACGTGTCCTGTTCTGAATGCGAATCTGAAAGCTGTGTCGACAGATGTTATTGCTCGTTGAAGGGTGGTAAAACAAAGTGCTATTGCTCGGCTGTGGAGACCAAGGATTCGGCCAAGACCAAGCTTTTGAGTAAAAGCAAGAGCTGCAAGGATTGTTCGAAGTGAGTATCTTTTAGTTTTTTATTTGTGTGTTCGGAATTTGATTGCATGAGCTCATCGTGTTTTTATTTTCTTAGACAGTGTACTAAGCGTTTTTATACTGTGCTGCTGGGGAGTTTGTTGCGCCACTCCTTCTTCCCAGCTAAAGCACTAGGAAGTGGTGAAGGGCGGGCGTTATGGGGGGACGTCTTATGACGTTGAAAAAGTGCTGATTTTCGGCCTAATTTGAATAAATAATAAATATTTTTTGGTTTTGATTTTGCTACGGTGAATAGTTATTTAGTTCGATCAAATAAAAGTCATGTCAGTACAGGTTTGTAACTAACATAGCCCACATAACAACAGGTGTAACTATAGTACACTCACATTTCACTTGATATGTTTGAGCCCCATGTAATAGGGAGCGAGCCTATTGCCATTAACCGGGCACAAATCCAGACTCCAGTCTGCTACTGAATTCCATTTAGAAAAACCTAACCGACTCTGTGTCTTCTTTGAGAAGCATCATGCATAATCAGCCTATAACATTCCCACTGCTGGGACACCCGCCTGCTCTCTGGGCGAGGCAGTGGGCCGTAATCCACCGCGCGTGTCAAGGCTGGTGGATGTCACATGTCTTCAAATTTTTGGTTCTAGGACATTCCGGTTTCCTCACGATGTTTTCCGTCATCGTTTTGATGCAATTAAATAAACAACGAAAGGGCCTGTCTGGGTTCCAACTCACGACCTACAATTCGTTAGTTTGCTGCAGATTTGAAAGGAAAAGTCTTTAAACCTAAAGTACGCGCCACGAGAAGCTATAAATTATGTAAACAAACATCTTTTACTAAGTAAACATTTTATACTGCGAGATAATAATAAATTGACCATATTCAATCGACATGAAATATAGACGGGTTATATGAAAGTAACAACCTATTTAATTTAGTCGGATCATATTTTAACGACGCAAAGCGCTATCGTTTGTGTTTCTTGGTACCGGAACGCGTCCGTCGCAGGGATTGTAAACTATCGGGACGCCATTTTGAAATAAACGCGTCATTCGAGTTTCGAATGCGTACGAGTTTGTTTCACACAGAAATGGAAACATCTGAATCTGACGAATAATTATTCTTAAATAATATATGTTAATTAATATTTGTTACTCAATAATTTATTAAATCTTAAACAAATTCATTTTTTTTGTTGGTCCAAATGTTGTGAACTCCTGAACACTTGTTTACAAAATTTATAGCTTCTCATGACGGTTACTATAGACACCACGAGACGTACAGAGGCCAGCAAATCAAGTTACCACAATCTGTCAAATTTCTTTGATAGTCTTTCAACTTTATTGCAAAGACATAAGGTTCATTTTTAACTGAGAAAATTTGACAGTTAGGGATAGCTTGATGTGCTGGCGTCTGTACCTATTTCCAAGATTTTTTAAGTCACATAAGAATGAATATCAAACGTCATCATCATCGTTCATCATTGGTTTCCATTTTAGATTTCGTCAGAACATAATATTTCGCAAACTAAAAAGATTTACAAGAAGCAAATGATTATTGCTTTTAGTATATCGAAAGTAATTTAGATATATTTGCGATAATGGCTACGATAAAACTAAAAGTGAGTTTTAGCAATTTGCGCAATGGCAGCCATGTTTATGTCATTGACATTTGGTCAAAGTGACCACACTTTAACGTTAATTGATTATTACAGTAGGTAAACCGGGATGAAGATAAGATATTAGATTTGTTAGATTTTATGAGCTTTCAGCTTTATTGAATGAGAGTTTTTTTTTTAAGAACAGCTTGTTGGCCCTGTGGTATCTGCCCTGATTTCCGAGTTATAGGCCGTGGATTCCAACTTTATTTTATTTAAATAATTTCATCAGCACTGCTCTTATAACGGTGAAGGAAAACATCGTGACGAAATCGGCATTATCTAGAACCAAAAATTCGAAGGCATGTGACATTCTCCAACTAGAACTAGCCATGCCCTGGATTACGGCTCACTCCCTATCTTAGAGAGGAGGCCTGTGTCCCAGTAATGGGAACATCACAGGCTGATTATGTTATACTTATACTTTTTATTTATTTTTATTTATTTATTTATTATAACCAACTTGCATTAACAGTTTAACAACCAAACAAACAAGTTATTGGTCTGTAAAACATGATAAAACAAAAACTAGAAATATAAACAAAAGCTTAGACTATAAGAAATTATTAGGAATTATAATAATTAAATTAACAATATTTGAAATATAATGAAATTAACCATAAATAATAAAAAGATATCAAATTAAATAGAAATAAAAAACAATTGAAATGAGAAATATAAAATAATAATTAGTTAACAATTATATAAAATTAAATAGTAAAAATAAGTAACATTAGTGCAGAGTGATAGTGCTAGGGGTAGCAATGGACTCCAGGTACCGAGTAGCAGTGTCCAGAAATCTCAGCTCAGCAGTTGCAAAGATATCTAATGTATCGTCAAATAGCAAAACGGTCTATGTATGGTACTATTTCTATCCCAATCTTAGCAAATCCTTACCATTTTTTTTCTCGTGTGGAAATTCTTATGGATACCCTCCATCTCCAGATACCCTCCGTTCTCTCCGTTCGGCTCCAGATGCTAAAACTTTTGTGTACTTTTGTTTTCATAGCAATTAAGACGTGTAATTGAATGTAATCTAAGTACTGTTTCTATGAAATAAATCTTATCTTATCTTATCTTATCTGTGGGGAAAAAGGATATCACGATCTCCTACCGACTGTGACCCCATTGTCCCTTCTGCTAGCATGTCTTGGGGGCCCGTCATATACTTGTATATTCGCTGCACCCCTGGCTAGTATCAGCCCGCCACGTCTAGCCCCCTTCAAGAAATAAATTTGGGATCTTTACTAAAACTCTCATAAATTAACAATTTCCGATATACACGCGGGCGTAGCCGCGGCCAGAAGCTAGTATACGATATAGGCTGATTATGTTTGAGGTTTTAATCTGATTAGCTTCCTCACTCAACGGAGAGGATAGTTTAGTTGTTTAGGATTTAAAAGTTTATTGAGGCAAATATTAGAATATGAATTGCCAGTATGAAAAGCCAATGCCAGACAGCCAGTCAGTCATCATTCTCCTGCCCTAATCCCAATAAGTATTAAGGGTCGGCGCAACATGTCTTCTTCTTCTATACTTCTCAATAGAGAACGGCCGGACGGAGGCGGCGGAACGGCGGTACTAATAAGTCGTCATCTCGGTAGTCACTCCCTTCCTAGCCATATCATCTCTCACGTAAGGGTAAATTCGTTTATAGTGTATTTTTCTTCAGTTGTCTCATTTGGTAAAACGTCAAATGTCGCTACTAATATTAAGATTTCTAGGTATTGTATGTGTCTGAAGCAATATTTTTTTACAATTCGTGCCTTATGTGTATTATACAAAGATCGAGACGTTTATGCTCAACTTAAAGTGTATGATTGATACGAAAAATCAGGATTTTCGTCCCGTGTTTGTTTACCAAATTGGACACTGTTAAAGAAATACACTATAGAACGCTTGTTATGCCAACGCTAAAGGAGTATGTAAGAAATTAAAGATAATGGATAGTATAAGATACCAAATGAAGTTCTGGAGTTTCTGCCTCTCTCATGGAAAAAAATGCTTGACTTTATGTACTTGTGTGTAGTTACCAGCAATTTATTGTATGTACATAATACTACTCTGTCAAGAAAGTACCGGGAAAAGATCAATAATACACAAAATGTCTGTTATTCATCCAAATTTATTTTATCACCTTCAAAGTATGCTCCTTTAGAAACGATACACTTGTGCCAACGAATAATCCATTCATCAAAACATTTTTTAAACGCTGCTTCCGGAATTGAGTTCAGTTCTCGCCGCGAATTCTCCTTTATGTCTTCTATCGATTGAAAACGGGTGCCACGAAGTGGTAATTTGAGTTTAGGAAAAAGAAAAAAGTCAGCAGGAGCCATATTTGGTGAATATGGTGGTTGCTGGATGGTATTTGTTGAGTGTTTGGTCAAAAATTCGTTCACAATGATAGCCTTGTGCGAAGGCGCATTGTCGTGGTGCAAAATCCAAGAATTTTCTTTCCACAAATCTGGCCTTTTTCGTCGAATTTGCTCTCTTAAACGCCGCATAACGCTCAAATAATATTCTTTATTTACCGTTAGACCTTCCGGTAAGAATTCAGAGTTCACAACAGTCACTATTTTCTTCACTTTTGCGATGTTAACTTCAGTTGCAGACGTTGACGGCCTACCAGAGCGAGGCAAATCTTCCATCACATCTCGACCGCTTTTGAACGCTTTGAACCACTCATAAGCACGAGTTTTTGATAAAGTCGATTCACCGTAAGCCTTCTGTAACATTTTCAGTGACTCCGAACACGAAATTCCATTGGCGATGCAAAATTTAAGACAAACTCTTTGTTCGATATTTTTGTCCATTATGAAATTCGCAATACACACTATATATGATATTACTAAAACCAGCACGGTATTTAATATAAATAACAGATGCAACTCAAACTCCGCGCCAAAATGGAAAACAGTTGTGCCAATCTAACAACTACAAAAAAACAAAAATTTGAATTTGGAACCATAAACGAATCATCCATTCCCGATACTTTTTTGACTGAATGTATGTTGAATTAACAAAAAAGGTTAAGCTGACGTAAAGAGAAACGGTTATACGCTTGATAATGACTACCCAGCTAAAGTAATAGGGCGAAAAATAACTGCAATTAAAAACCCTACAACCAAAATTAAGAAAAAAACACATTACGATATGAAATTATTCATAAAAACAAACCACACACATTATTAACTTAGTTGTTTTAATGAAAAATTTCTCTACTTTCGACGTCTTGGTCACTCCAACCAATAGGAGTCGCAGAGATAGTAGTATTAATTATATTAAATATCCTTTTTAACAGTTAAATCTCGACCTTATCGCTTTACGTTATGGTTGATTTTAGTGTTAACTAGTTGGTAGTAGAAATGAAATGTGGAGGTTTATCAGAGCGTGACAGACGGCTGAGACGTGTGAGTTACTGAACTGAATTAAGAGTTATTTACAGTTGAATTTAGGAATTAATTTCACCAAATATTTGGCTTGATTAGTGGAATTGTTTGCCGATTAAATTGATGTTTTTGTTTAATTACTTTCGCGAGGATTAAACACTAGGTAGTACGGTCACCAGTTGAGAAAATATCCCGTCTCCCTTACTTTTAGGCCTACGATCTCAGAGGTTCAGCGGTCGTCAGAAGCCCGAAAGTCTGACATCCAGTCTTACCAAGGGATATTGTATTACCCAGTTACTGGATTGTGGAGGTTATATAGGCAGTCGCTCCATGTCATAGTACTGGCGTTCAGCTGTATCCGGTTAGGCAGGAAGCCAACCCCAACATAGTTGGGAAACGCTAGGCTGATTGATTGATTTTTTATCTCAGAGGTTCAGCGAAAAAAAAAGGCTGTAGAAATAACGCTAACGTATACCTGTATTTTTAGTGTCAGATATCGAGTAATTTATTAGTTACCGAACGAATAAAATTACCTTTTAAATATTCTTCTTATTCTTTTCGGGTGGATAGTGACTAAACTAGTGTAACTAGAAAGAGACATGTTGCGCCGACCCCAAATAAATTGGGATAAGGGCAGGAGAATGATGATGCTGACTAAACTAGTGTCAGAGTTTTTATGCTGCCCATGGGCCTCTGACTTAGCTTCACATGCTATTGAGAAATATTTCTCAGACATGCTGGTTTCCTTCACCGATTTTGAAGCAAGTGATTTTAAATCTTATAATATCTAAATAAAAACTCGTAGTGAAAAAGTTTTTTATCAATGTCCTTATGTAATTCCAGGGAATGTTACGACGGCGACTTCAGTTACTGTTCATGTGACTCAGAAAGCTGTGCAGACAGTAATAAGTGCTACTGCACCGGGCCTCGGAGGGTACAGGCCTCCCACAGTATGGAGTACCTTCGCAGTCCCTCCAATTCCTACTGCGATAGGAACAGGTCACAAGACGAAAAGAGCGGCAGAACGAGGTAAGATGTTATAATTGTTATGAGTAACTAGGGGTCTTCCCTAGCAGAGCAGGTCTTTAGTAACTATTGTGATAGAATGAGGATGATGTCCTAGTTCTATCGCAGTACGGTGACTTTCTTTCTTTTTCGTGTGGTTAGTGACTAACCTGGTGTCAGAGTTTTAATGCTGCCCATGGGCCTCTGACTTAGCATCACATACTGTTGAGAAATATCTCTCAGGCAGACCGGTTTCCTCACGATGTTTACATTCACCGATTTTTAAGCAAGTGATAATTATACAATACGTACATGAATCTTAAAAGTCAGAGGTGCGTGCCTTGGGTTCGAACTCGAGACCTAAGACTTGACAGTCCGATGGTCATACCACTAGGCTATCACTGCTATAACATAGTACGGTGACAAGAGTGGCAGAACTGAGTCAGGAACACAACACAATGAGGCAGTGTATCTATATCTAAGCAGGATTGTCCGAAAGGGTCACCGCTAGGCGCTACCCCGCGGAACATAAAGGCCTAAGCTAAGCAAGGAACATGGATGGGTTTTAGTCAGTACGAGTCTGAGACTCCCTTCCGCTCCAGCTAGAGCGGGAGGAGTCATTTAATGATTTCCCAACCACAAAAAAAGAAAAGTGTATATATATCTATCTACCTTCTTCATAAGCGAAGGGTCATTCATTCACTGATTAATCACGATGCTTCAAAAACTACTGGGACCAGCGAAGATAAAATTTGGCACAGAGATAGATTATGAGTAGGAAACGTCAGGTAAGAAAAGATTTTAGGATACTTGCCCCGTAAAGGGGTTAAACAGGTGATGGAAGTTTGTATTAAAAAAAAATCCTTGGGCCATAATATGCTATATAGTTATTCTTTACATCCCAGAAGAGTGTTCCCTTTGGATAATTGTCAACATAGACGCGGGCACAGCCGTGGCCAGCAGCTTGTACCAATTATGATTACATTAAATTCTCTTTTCGGGTTACTCGATAAACTTTGAAGCAGTTTTTACCATCATTTATACAATAATATTAAACTTATGTAACATAAAAAACCGCTCAAATCAGGGTCTGATTGTAAGTTGTTCGGGTACTCAAAAATGGTTGTCAATGTTCCAGTCGATGGGGCTCCAGCGCGGGCGGGCGGCGGCGCTCGGAGCGCGGCCGGCGCGCGCGCAGCTCCGACAGCGTCGCCTTGGACTATGAACTGTTGCTGCAGAACAAGCCGCGAGCCAGGAATATGCAGCGACTTACCGGTAATGATTTAACACGTTCATCGCCATGGTGGGTCAAAATGACCGGCACTTGATCTAGCCATTTGGGCCATGGGGGGTCAAAATGACCGGCACGCCAGACCTACCTTTGCGAAGCCCGTTCGCGCCGCAGAATGCAAAAGCTGTGTATTCAACCATACAATGTGACCGGCGCGGCCCCAATGAACACCTGTAACTACTTGGTTTTTTGATTTTTTGATGGCATACCTGTTTTTAGGACTTAGAGAAAAAAGTTAATGAAAAAACATAGGATTTCGAATCATATATTTTTATTTCTGTTATAAGTTGCATTTATGCATAAAAATGAAAAGACAACAGAATATTATTAATTTTAGGCATGTTTTTATCAAAATTTAACCTTGACTAAAGCTGACCGGCATTGTGACCGGCAAGGCCTGAATGTAATAATTATTCCGTTTAGGCCGCGCCGGGTCGTAATGACCGGCACTTAAAAAAACCCTAAAATAAAGCCAAAATAAACAAATATCACTGTAAAACTTTTATATATGAACAAATAAACCTATAAATAATCATAAAAACCAATGACATTTTTTTATGATTTTGTAAAATAATAGTCGGCGATGAACGTGTTAATAATAATATTATAATAATATAAAATATTTTAAATTTATGATATAATATTTTTATAATTATGCAATTGCTTCTTAATTAGTCTAAACCGTTGGGCCTAAAACAATCACCCCTATTTAAAATATCATGGTATAACACACACACACAGATACTGAATTTCGACTATTATGCTTAAAGCATCGTTTATTTATTAAAATAGTAAGGTATTCTGACTGTGGTGACATTACAAATATACGCATGCGCACACGGTACCGCGTCTTCCGATCGAGCCTGTCACTGGCCACCCTCGACCTGGCTTCCACCAGGGCCCCGGCTGAAGGCCATGCATTTTATTAAGGCATTCACAAACAAGCCCGGTTAAGCAATAGACAACCTCATAGGTTGTACTGGGTTGTGCTTGTGTCATTCACAAAAAAAACGTGCTTCGTTCATTTTGGATGGATAGATAACGTGAGGGCAGACATGATTTACCCGAAATCACTGAGATAACGAATTATTCGATCAACAATTTTCGAAATCGAATGGACACGGAGCTATTGACAATTGTCTAGGCCCCCAGGGCGACGAAGATGCTTCTTAACTATAGGATTAGTCCGATAAAAAAGGCTTGTTATACCTAGATGTTCTTGTTTGGATTTGTGTTGAGTCTGTGAATGTAACCGGAGGGGAAAAAGGCTGAAAGTAGTTTCGGAATGGTATAAAAACTTTAATATAAAAAGATCTTTGTTCATCTGGATCCAGGCTTTTTCTTGCCGCCTCTCAACGGCCACGCCATGCGCACACGGGGGTGAGCTTAACCTGTAGTTGCTTAATTAATTTCATGATCTGGCTGAACGACTTACTTACCTCACAGGAGGTACTGTTAAGCTGACAGCGTTCTGGGTTGGTTTGTGAGAAGTTTTTGTTTAAAAAATCCTTCTTTCCAGTTCGCAGCACTGGCGCGGGGTCACAGGAGGCTCTATCAGTGAAGAAGTCAGCAGAAATGGCCGCGCTGTTCGCCGACGTGCGCCTCTCGCAGCGCACCGACGTGCGTTCGCTGTGCGGGGCCCCGCGCGTGGCCCCCGGGCCCCCGCGCGCGGCCGCCGGGCCCCCGCGCGCGGCCCCCGGCCTGGCGCTGCCCGCGCTGTGCGGGGCCCGCCAGCGGGTCCCCGCCGCCGCACTGTTCGCCCACGCACCCCTCAGCAGGAACGCTAGTCTCGAGGACACGTTAGGGTACTTACCCTAAAGCAGGTCTGACTACGTTGTTTTAGTTCATCTCAAAATAATTACTTTAAAATGTTCATTAACAATAGTAACTATTTTGTTACAACTTGTAAGGCGTGGTGAATCTCAAACGAATGTAAAAAAATCAAATAATGATTTAATGTAAAATGATTGCACAATTAATTCAACTGATATTACTTTAGGGGCTATTTAGAAGATGTTAAACATAATCTCGCTTTTCAGAGTAATCATAGTTGTGTTGTTAGTATCTTGTAAATGCGTCTAGCTTGAGTCAGGTAACTTACAAGATTCTGTATAATAATAATATCTGTGATAGTGGATCAGGAATATCTGACATCGATATTATTGTTTACAGAATTCATGGCCATTATCAACTAGTAACACTACGAAAAGAGAATTTCTAAAAACAAATTGTGGAGTCAAAACGGTGAAACAATTTTATTTCACAATAAAATTGGAAAAGAAAATACGAAACCAAAATAAATGAAAATTATTCCAAATATTTGGAAAGTGCAATATTTTTAGCTATTTACTATATAATTTTTAACAAAAAGTGCAATATATTTTGACAAAATTATTTTATAGGTACACTAAATGATACAAAATGAAAAATTGCGTCATTTTGATGACATATTAAGACGTTCTATTGACGTCACACAACATATCAGCGGATTTTATTCCGAGAAAAAAGTTTCATACATTGTTCGTCGGAATTTCGTGGCAGGGCGCCGGAAGTTTTGGCAAGGAACCTTTTGGAAAAATGCCCCATTTACATGATGCTTTTTAGCAGCCCAGATTAGTGATTATCTTTTTTAGTGTAGATTTAGAGAGATCAATCTTAGGCAGATTGAAAGTCTGACAGCCAGTCTTACCAAGGGGTTTCCTATAACCCAGTTACTGACTGGGTTGTGGTGGTCAGATAGGCAGTCGCTCCATGTAAAATGCTGGTATTCAGCTGCATCCGGTTAGACTGGAAGCCGACCCCAACATAGTTGGGAAAGGCTAGGCAGATTGATTTTTGTATATTTTGCCTCATCACTTGCAAAAAAACATCGTGTAAATGAATCCAAATAGACCGTGACACACGCTTTCTTGATTAATAATTAAAAAAAGACTTGTATATTCACGTATTTTTACTAAGTTTTGTATCTCATACACGTATACCACCTTATTTTGAAATAAGGCTATAAAGTATATCGATTGTTAATGTTAAAACTATGTATGTAGTTATTTATTTTTTGAAAATAACCTTTATACATAGAATAATTTAGTGTACAGGGTGTGTATTGAATTAAGCTTGAATTACTTTAATACTAAACTGATGAAAGCTAAATAATAAGTAGTTAAATAAGTATAATCTATTTAGACCAGTGGTGGCCGAGTGGAGTCAGCCCTGACTTATGAGTCAGAGGTCGTGAGTTCGAACCCAGAGCAAGCACTTTAATTAGTGTATTTAATTTCATCACCACTGCTCTCAAAACGGTGAAAGAAAACTAAGCAATTCAATTTGTAGAGATATGCTTTAGTTTTAATACACACCCTGTATTTAGTGATAACTTAGTGCAAGTAGGCGATGGTTCACTCTATGTCTACTTCGCTATTGTGAACTGAACACTACACTTACCAACTTTCAAACTAAACGCGATAAAGCGTCTAATCCTTATTATACTCTATTCCAAAACAATTTGACGAAAATGTAAACAAATGGGTTAGAATACTACAAAATTTTTGTGTCACTTACAAATTTTAATAAATGTAGGATAATTTATATCCTGTATCATTATTTTAATAAAATATTCATCATTTTAATACACACTAGGTTATTTTGTGTTCTCAATTTTCGTAATAATTATAATAGTTACAATATAATAACGTTAACCAAAAAATACTTGTTGAAAAAAGTAGTGAAATATAAAGTTGAAATCTTAGGCATACAGATGAATGTGTCTCTTTAGTCAATGATTCAGTAATCTGATTCAGTTTGTTTATAGTTTCACCAAATTTTTTGGAACTTTATAATACAAGGTTGTGACAGAACTGACCATAACATGATGACATTGTAAATATGCTATATGCTGATGAATGTCTTTTGCGGCGTCTTATAGTACCTACCTACGTCCCTATTGAATAAACACTCACTAAGCCCAAATTGAGCATATTCGGGATTCGAGGGAATAAACAAAAAAAAAGGATATAATATCATAAAATTTTGTCTACTCCCTAAAATGGAAGAGTGTCAAGTTACAGTCAAACAATTTTTTTTTGTGATTCAATTGTCTATGAACATGAGAAATTTTATTTCTTGAAAATCGAACTAGGAATTGCGATTAGTTCTAGTTTTTTTTTATAAGTCTATTTTTATTGAAATGAGACTGGTTTAACTTTGTTAATATAAAAGTCGGTATACATACATATTCTATTCGTGATGTTTCTCGGTCTGCGCCTGAGCAACCTTGTTAGCAATTTTCCTTATATTATATTTACTTTTTATAGTTAGGCGCCTGTCTCACCAATTTTAATGTAAAAATAATTATTTTAAAGATAAAATATTAAAACTAAGATTTGTTTTAGAATTATTTTCAAAGAAAATGACCATTTTAGTGCACGGCAGTGTGTATAGCCAAGTTAATAAACAATCTTTTATTACCTAGTTTTTATTATTTATCTGAGAATGAATTAATAAAATAAAGGTGAGACATGTGCTTGCAATTTTTTTATTGTATGTTTAAATATTTAGTGAAATGTAGAATATTCTATTTATCTATTGAAATGAAATCAATTTTACGGAAACTTGCTTAATTAAGAACATACCTAATGTTCTTTTAATGATATCTTGTATTTAGTATACCTCAGTTAAAAAAGGCGTAAAAGATGAGTGTATAAGAAGAGTCTATAAGACGCAAAATACATGATATTTATTAAAAACATTCCGTAAAATTATGTAAATTTTAATAAAAACTATTCTTGTATTAATGTAATATTTTAATTTAAACTTAAACTGTCGATCTTGTAACCGGTGCAATGTTTGTGCAATATGTGTTAGATGTAAGCCAGTGCGTCGCGGCACTTGCCAAGTGCAATATTTTGTAAATACAATGATATAATGATAATATTTCTCTTTGTTTTATTTCTTTCATTGAGTTTTTCCGATTTGAGTTCACCCTATAACTAATTTGCATGCCTTGCAACAGGCAAAAAGAATGACGATAGGGTAAAAAATAAGAAATTATATTTATTCTGTCAGTCAGATAATAAAAAAATATTAGACGCGTATTTTTTGTTATATCATATTACTAAAGATTGACTTGGATAGTCAGCATAAAATCTACATAGGAGTGACGTCTTGCCACATTCTAAGGGTCTCCCCACATTTATCGACGCAGAATCGGCTTAAGCCGACTGCGTATCACCACATTACTCGACTTATCGCCGATCAGCTGTTGCGACGGCTCGTTTCGCCGTCGGCCGGCGTCGCGTCGCGTCGTCCGAGCCGAGCCGATGTGAATGGTATTAGTAGCACCCTTATTACGTAGACATAAAGGCTTTTTTGACCGGTTTTAGCCGATTCCGCGTCGATAAATGTGGGAGATTTTTTTTTTTTTTAAGGCTGGGAAATCATCCAATGACTGCTCCCGCTCTGGGTGGAGCGGTAACCCTTTCAGACAATCCCGCTTAGTACACAATGTATTGACGTAATCTATGTATTACGTAAAAAAAAGAAAAATACGTGTTGAATATTTTTTGGTAGTCTAGCTGACGGACGAAATCAAAAATTTAGTCATCACCTTATTTTAACAACTGTTAAAACCTGTATTTTTAACAAATAAATCATTCTCATTATTTTTGCCCCTTGTACGGTCACCACAGCACCAAGTTATACCAACTGTCAAATTTCTCCAAATGATTCTAAACCTAAAAAAGTGAGTAGTTAAGTTCAAAATCGATTGAGAAAATATGGCAGTTTGTGGTAACTTGATGTGCTGGCGACTATACGTGGTGGGACTTAAACATAATTATCGAAATATCGGTGTACTAGAGGTGTACTTCTACCGAACCCTTCGGCCTGATGTTATTTTATGTAGCGTGTTATTAAATTTAAAAACCTTGATAAACAGAAAAAAGAACAGATAACGAGAACGATTAAAGAATTATTATAACAAAAGCTAATTTATAATTACTTAAGTAATTATTGTCTCATTAGTCAAGCCTTCATAAGTGAATTATTGTTTATGGCAGGTAGTTATTTCATCCAAAATTTACGGAATTCACCCAACATAATAGACAATTAGTGTTGTAGTCGTGACATACATATTTATCGATACAAAAGCACGTAAGAGATAGTTACGGTAAAATCATTATGGTAAGTAATAATAAGGGTATAAATTCCACTCAAGGAGCTCGTGGCTAAATATTAACAGCCGCACAGGTCGATCCATCAAGTTAAGCCACGCCTGCCGGGGTTGGCCGTGGATGGGTGACCATTTTTACATACTGAGACTCCTCCGTGCCTCGGAAAGCACGTTAAACCGTTGGTCCCGGCTATCATTTGTGCATCTTTGACAGGCGTTACGGGTCGTCAGAAGCCCGAAAATCTGATAGCCAGTCTATCAAGAGGTATCGTATTGCCCAGTTACTGGGTTGTGGAGGTCAGACAGGCAGTCGCTCCATGTAAAATACTAGTGTTCAGCTGTATCCGGTTGGACTGGAAGCCGACCCCAACATAGTTGGGAAAAGGCTAGGCAGATGATGAAATTCCACTCAACTGATCAAGTTGAACTGGCGGTGAAACAACTGAAGTGGCTTTGAAAATAGTGCGCTCTGTTTTATTTTATTTTTTATTGTTTGAATGTAGCTATTGCTTTCAATCTTGATATGAGAGAAAGCCCTTGAAATTCCCAATATTTTCATTAGATCGATTTGCGTTCATTCTGATGTGACAAATAATTTAAAGCGGTTGAAATTCATTGTCAAACTGTGCAAAGTTCAATATTATGAAATGTTTTTTTTGTTACTGTCAGTTATGGGAGTTTTTTATTTGTTTATCTCGTAAGATTTTATAGTTTTTTGTTCGTTATTTTACAATCTTTTGAATGATATAATGTTTTATAATGAATGTGAGCTTCGTGTCATAAATAAACTGAATGATAAATGAAAAATTTATATATTACTAGTTTGCACTGAATTCATTGTAAATTAACCATAATATTTAACGATTCATTACGAACAATTTGGTAACAATGTCATATTATTTAGATTTCGAACTGCCCTTTTTTTAGGGTGGGAAATCATCCTATGACTTCTCCCGCTCTGGGTGGAGCGGAAGGGAGTGTCAGATTCTTACTGACTAAAACCCATCCATGTTCCTTCCGTAGCCCTTTATGTTCCGGGGTAGCAGTAATTCTTTCGGATAATCACGCTTACCCGGCAGGCCCGAAAAACTTTTAGTTGGTATTAAGTTACTAGAAGTATTTGCAACAATTAGTAAGATAATTAATTAGTATAAGATTTACATTCGGCACAATAAATGTACCTACATTTTATACACCCTAAGAATTTCTAATTTAAACATTGAAATATAAATAAACAAATACACAATGGCATGCTCTAAATTTAGCTCGCGCGATTCTAATATTATTTTGTATTTCAAAACTTTGTATGCATGAACAATGGTAGTATTATGATGTTGTTTCATGGAAACTGAATTGGGTTACATTTTAAGTTAAATAAAACATAGGGTTATCGCTCTAAATAGAGAAATAACACAAGATTTACCTTTTTATTGGCGTTTAAAAAAACGTTAAAAGTTACAAATCTAGTTTTATAACGTGGCCACACCTGTTCACTCGATAGCAGAATCGTGCATTATTTATCGGTTCATAGAAAACTTTTGATTATGCCATGTTTATGACACCCGACACCCCACCGATCGGCAAAAATATGTTTAGTAGGTACTGACCGTTATCTGTACAAGTTTCACAACTTTATTACAAAAGCAACATTGACAGAATGATAGAGGTGACTAGATGTTCTGGCCTCTGTACGTCAGTGGGGTAACACTTGCTCGAAGATCACCCTTAACCTTTTGAACGCCAATCACTTGTATACAAGTTCGAGATTTTCGTGCCCTCAGCGCCACTACGTGATTAGAAGTAATAATAGTATAAAATAAATTTACGACTTTTACAAGACCTTTTATTTTGTTTTTATGGAAAATTGCCCTGTTATAAGCCATATTTTTAACTTTTTCACACATAATTAGTTCTTGTTTGTTTTATATTCAATAGAAACAAAAACGCCAGAAAATATTTTAGTGCCCCCAACGCCAAGTACTTGATATAAAGTAAGCCAGTGATGGGACACGATGAAGACCTCTCTATATTTCATCTCGTCGAAACGATCATAAATACTATTATTGCAAGAAAATGACGTAAATAAATAACATTTTATAAATATTGTAAACTATAAACTACGTTTTATTCACCTTAATCAAGAATAAATAGGTTTTCTAATCATTGTCGATAGTGAAACACCGTTTGAAAAACCCATCCTTACAAAGTGGCTAGTTGTCAGTGCGCACAACGCCACGAACTTGTATATAAGTAAATTTGTGACGTCATAAGCGGACGGGTTTCAAGGTCATAGTGACTTTGTGCATTTTAGTGTACTGCAATGTTTTACATCTTGCGTTGGCGCACGTGTCCTAACAAAAAATGAGTGACGGTGAATATGACGAATTATTGCGAGTTTTACAAGGTCTGAATCAGAATTTGATTATTATAATAATCTGAATTTTCAATGTGTTCGTCGTCTTGACATTCGGTTAAGTCGTCAACTTTCGTTTCAGGAATGTACTTCCGTTTTCTATTAGTTTCCGTTTCCTCTCAAGGACCGCCTTTTTTACGTCAACTATCCGTCAAGCCCCGCGGGCGGGCTCTTAGCGTAAGCGTAATCTGACCCCGGTCACAAAAAACGTTATCGCTCCGTTTCTGTTGCTTCTATTCACACACTCTAAATGGTGTCGGGTTCTACAATGATGTGGCTATGAAATACAATGTAAACAAGATTCTTATTAGACCTCAAGAAATAAACATATCATATTGAATTCGGAGTACTTGCCGAATATAGTTATGTTGCTGTATTATGTCGATTTCTGACTAAACTGTGTGATCAATTTACATGAAATTTTGGGAACTGACTCATGAATAGACTGGTAATCTAATGATAATGATTATTTTACGAGTTCTGTGTCCGATTCCTGCAATATTCAAACTCGAACTTCATAGCGCGCGGCGCAGTTTTCATGAATTTGCATTGTTCGATACACTACTTTGTAAACGATCATCAGAGGTAATAACAAACAGATGCCCTTTATAAATGTTTCTAGAATACTACTTATATATTCATCTATTCATTAGTAACAATAAATCGTTAAAATATGCCACTATAATTGTAAAACCTCAAAATAACCTAGATTAGGGAACAAATCTCATAACTTTTTTGTAGGCTTTTTTTCACCAGGTAATTTAGGCTTTTGAATTTGAATGTTACTTGAAAATGAACAAGAACAAAGTAGTCTATCGATTTCTGCCCATACTTACCTTACCTTTCACAGAAAAAAACAAAATTATCAACCTCTGAAGTGGTCATAAAAAAGTATGAAATTCTAACATTCCGTAGGGTTGGGACCACAACACTATAGTGTCGATAAGTTTGACTGAGTTCAGGAAGGAAAATAAAAAACAATTTAGATTGACTTATGTACTTTTCTTTACTTATCATGCATATTAGTAAAATAATAATAATACTATTTATTTACAAAATACTCGGGGAACTGCCGAAACACTAGGCAGACCGTGCGGCCGTTCCAATAAGCCTAGATAGAACTGCTAGCTTTTCTTATAATTGTAATTTACTAGATTTACATAGGAATGATACTAAAATGTATAAATACAGCAATCATGAATTTATTTCAAATCAATCATTTATAGGTACTTTTGAGTTGTCAAGGCAGTTAGTACAATCTTTGACGAATACCCATCCAGAAGTTCAAATGGCGAGGGCTGGACTTGATCTGTAAAAAAAGATTTGCGTTATTCCTGATGTAACTCAAAATCAATTATTTTGATGAAAACATGTTTTATTACTTACGCCTGAATGACTGCTGGCGCACTCGAGGAAGGGTGCGGCACACTCCAAGACGAATTCGATAGATTTCCCCTATCAAAAAAGGTTTTCGTTTTAAAAAAGACACCTAAACAACATTACATAAAAAAAACATTTTGATAAAAACATTGACTTACATAAAGATAGGTGACGTAGCAGTCGGCGAAAGTGGGACTTCGACTCCCTCCTGGGTATATAACCCGAGGATAGTCGGTGGCGGCTCAACATACTGAAAAAAAAAAACACATTTATAAACCTAACGCCTCACAAAAAATTACAAGTTCAGATGAGTTTTTCATGCGGGGTTCACATTCACATGCAATTCTAGACCATCACCCTTCCCCATATAAAACGTGTAGACAAAAACACAAACACAAACATACCTATGAATAAAATGTTATCCATTCAGGTTGCTAAAAGACAAAAAAAATATATTACTGAAAAAAAAATGTCCTTCAAGTTTTAGGCTAGCTTTGTGCTTAGCCTCATCACTCATCATTATTTATGAAAGAGAATATAATGATTTACCTCAGGATCCGGCTCCAAAAATTCCTGGTCCAGGTATTCTGGCTCGTCCGCCTCCTGCTCCTCGGGTTCTTCCTCCAGGAGGTACTCGGCTTCGCCCTCGTCACCCTCGTCCTCCGAGTCGGTGTCCCAGAGGAGCTCATCAAAGTCCTCCGGGGCATCCTCGCGTCCAACGCACCAGTTTCGGCTCGCAGCCATCTCAAATCTATAAGAATACCGTACACATAATTTACAAAAAATTAAAAACTAAAATAAATTATTATAATAAAAAACTACAAAGTACGAAACACAAACAAACTGCAAACTATAAAGTACGAAGAAAAAACTTTCATTCTAAATAACCGAACAATTTTACAAAAACAATCGATGTTATCGATAACTTTTATCGACATGACCCTAAGCACTAGCTGGGCTAAGAACCATTTTGACGTTTGACAGTTCAAAATTCAAATAGGATTTCGTTCCATACTAATGGAAATGTCATCATAATATGAATAAATTATTGAAATATGCATGGACTACGTGTAATTATGAATTATCAATAGATTTTACGTTACTTCTGCCATTACAAAGATGAAATTTCGTTGAATTATCTCAAAAAATCGTACATTAAAAAAGATTTCATAAAAAAACTGAAGATAAGATAAGTAAGGCTGATAAGTTGGGTATACCATTTTCCATCGGGTAGGGTATACTGTTCAAATGTTGCGTTCCCAATATGTATTCCATTATTTCGTACCGGATATTAATCAATATATAAACCCAATAAAAACCTTGTCAAAAAAACATAGGTAACATCATCACGCCTGAAAAAGAATTTTATTTACTACCTTTCTTTTCCAGTAGCGTGAGAGTGGGTATTGTAATCAAGTTCCAAGCACTGTCATCACTAATGTCTGTTCTGAAAGTATCTCATGAAAGTGTCCACGAAGTTTTATTTATTTATTTAACTTTAATTAAAAAGGTAAACCAATTACAATAATTAAAGGCACACATAAAAGAAAAGAAAATATAAAAAATTCAATAAAACACAAAAAATAAAATAAAATTTGAAATGCTTTCATGAATCCCTCTTACAGAACTTCTGACATGCCTATTCAGATTAAATTCTTATGCAATCAGTCACTAAAGGGACTTTGTAACAGATTCACCTGTATTTAGGAGGTTTCAACTTTATAACTCACCCCCTTTTTCAGCAATTGTTATTGTTGAAATCATTTCT
Organism: Hyppa rectilinea; assembly: GCA_951799385.1. Classification (NCBI taxonomy): domain Eukaryota; kingdom Metazoa; phylum Arthropoda; class Insecta; order Lepidoptera; family Noctuidae; genus Hyppa; species Hyppa rectilinea. The sequence continues at coordinate 15,915,988 of OX637321.1, read as the reverse complement.
AACATTGGTTAAATTTTTAATACATTTCATTTTTAATCATATACGTTGGAACAGGCCATACATGACGCTGGCAGAATAGAAGAACAAAATAATAAGTTTCATAATATCTACTAAAATGCTTATCCCTTGTCCATAGAATAAAATAATAACTCGACATTGTTGCTTATCGATACTTTCACAACCCTAGAATTAAGAGGTGGAGCTTGTCAAGTTGTGGTTTGAGTCCGTTCTGTCAGTTCTGTGACCGAGGCATACGCACCCACTTAGTGGAGGTACAGTGGCCAGCACATCAAGTTACCACAATCTGTCAAATTTCTTTGATAGTATTTCAACTTTATTGCAAAGACATAAGGTTCATTTTTAATTGAGAAAATTTGACAGTTAGGGATAGCTGCGTGCTGGCGTCTGTACTTAGAAATACTTTGTTTAATTAGAGAAACTCGTATTAAAAACTGTGTCTAAATTCACGCCAGCGTCACAAGTGATCTAGTGTTATGAAAGAACAGTCAACAGTGGAATATTTGTTTCATTTATCACTAAACTTGAAGTTTTTATTACAATTCAAATATGGAGGCTCGGGCATCTAAAACGCCACACGTCCCACCACAGTAAGTGTTGATTTAAGTACCTACTAGTTTACTACATTTTGAGGGGTGCAAGGATAAATAGAGCTGCGAGGTTAAGCTGCGCTTGCCGCGGTCAGTCTTTGGACGGGTGACCATTTTCTTAACGTATGGAGACTGGAGACCCCTTTGTGGCATGCAAAGGCCTCCGCCGTTCTCTTCCCGGTCGCATTGGATTGTCGTCCCATTTGGCTATAGGGAATAACCTGTGCTTGCGCACACGCTTGTGCACAAAAATATATCCTGCGTACTTAGCAAGTCTCCGCCGAGATTGGTAGAGGTGATCTAAATTCAATTTTTCTGTATCAGTGTCTGCATTTATGTAGGTAGCTGGTTATAATTGTACGCGAAGAGTTCGGTTATATCGCAATATCGGGAGATAATATGGAGGTAAAAAGTAACCTATATCCTTCTCCGGAATGCAATCTATCTTTCTGCCAAATTTTATCGAAATCTGTTCGGTGGTTTAGATTTCGGACAGACACCGGACGGATTTCGGACAGATAGAGTTACTTTCGCTTTTATTTAAATATAATTATAGATTACCAGCCAAATACAATAGGGATGACGAATGTTTTACACTTATTCATCACGAAATCTCAAAAACTCCCTACGAAGATGAAATTTAGCTAAGGGAAAGGGGTGAATAGAATTTCATAGTTATTTATTTGCACAGAAATTAGGTACAAGTTATAGATGTTCGTCAAGTTTAAAATGATTCTAAAGGTCCGATTCCACCATTATTGTGTTCCACACATTTGTTCACGAACATTCTGTGCTGAACTCCAACAGTGCACTTACAGAGTTGCAGATCTTTTTCCACCGTCAAAATTGTACGTATTTTTTGTAAGCGTACAGTGCAGCACGTTTGTAAATGTTTACTTGAGTGGGTCCACCGAAAGAAACATTTGTGCCTTACACCGTGCAGTACAGTGTCGCACAGTGCCGCAAACTGGTGGAACAGTGCCTTTATACTAACTACCTTATCTAAGGCATGCAAACAGTTTTAGCAATAATTGACGACACGGTTGGCGCAGTGGTTGAGCGATTGACTGCTGCGCACTATGTCGCGGGTTCGATTCCCGCACGGAACAAATATTTGTACGACCTGCACGTATTTGTTACGAGTCTGGGTGTTTTTCTATGTATAATATGTATGTACAGTGAAACTTGGTTAAGTGGGACCTGGATAAGTGAGAAACCTCCATAACTGGAACTCATGCTGAGGTCCCAACACTTTGGCACTGAATTGCCTCTGTTAGTGAGACGAAGCAAACCTCTATATCTGGGATTCGTTCCTTCCATTTTATCGTCATAGTTACCGACTGCGAGTGAATTTTATATGCATTTAACCTCTAAATAATAAACATAAAAAATTATGTATAATATTTACATAATACTTTATTTTATTTAATACTCGCACCTTTATAACTGAAATAACCTGTATTCTGACCTCTAAATGAGACAGATATTTATTTGTACCTGGATATCTGAGACACTGGGTAAGTGGTATACCTCTATAAGTGAGACAAATTTGCAGGTCCCTTGATGTCTTACTTAACCAGGTTTCACTGTATTTACAAAAAAAAATGTATATAAGTAGTTTATCAGCCATCTCGTTACCATAACACCGGCATTAGGTTGCTTAGCTTGGGACGATATGGCGTTGTGTGAAATGTCCAAGGATATTATTATTATTATTGTAAAGACTTAGTTAGAAGATTATTACACAGTCAATGATGGAAAGAGTGTGATTTTTCTTTTTCCCGGGTGAGATGCAGGCGGAGTCGCAGCAGCTAGTGTATAGGGCACTTATTTAGGACACACTGGCATTTGATTCGCAATTATGATAACAAAATCTAACTTGAGAGTTACATTAGTATTGGTGGTATGGTAGTCGTTTTGTTTTTTGACTACCACGCGGACGTTATGGCGGGAAAAAGGTACTTTTGGATTACGATGGGCTGAACTGATGGAGTAAGCTTCTAAGTCGTGTCTTTTCTTTTCAGGCTGCAAATGTCTGAACTTCAGGTAAAGCGTCTCCTCGAAGCCCAGAGCGAGGAATGCGAGAGAAAGCGCCAGGAACAGGCCCTAATAGCCGAGCAAAATAAAATCCAAGAAGAAACTTTTTTACCGCACAGGGACAAATCACAAGAAGAGGCTGCTGTGGCCGTGAAGAGTAAACTCGAAGATAAGGTTAACCAAAAAAAAGTCCAAGACCAAGAAGAGGTTGCTAAGATAAAACACCAAGAAGAGGCTACTGCGACAGCACTCCAAGGAGAGGCTTCTAAGAGCGTAATCGAAGAAGATGCTACTACGAATGCACTTCAAAGAGAGGCTGCTAGGAGAGCACTCCGAGAAGAGGCTGCTAAGAGAGCCCTTCAAACAGCGGCTGCTATGAAAGCACTCCGAGAAGATGCTGCTAAGAGAGCACTTCAAACAGCGGCTGCTATGAAAGCACTCCGAGAAGAGGCTGCTAGGAGAGCACTCCGAGAAGAGGCTGCTGAGAGGTAGAATTTTAATTGATAATTCTTTTATTAAGGGTGTAAAATACTGATATTCAGCAGGGTCTGTAAGGGCTGGCGTCGGCAGCCGTCGCAGGAAACGCGCTTCAGCTGATAACTATCTACTCCAAACTTAAAGAACCATTTATATTATATACTATTACAATTCTTATTAAATACGTACAAAATAATCGCAAATTTCGCGGGCTATCTTTGATTCGCATTCGCGAAATTCAAATTTCCTTCTTCTTTGCATCTCAAAGAAACTGCAGATATTAAAACACTCGATGCGTGATACTATTAAATGCTATAAGGGTGTTCTGGCGCCTGAATTACATACTAGGGGCGCTGTTTGTAAAAATTTGTGAAATTATTACATAAATTTTACTGACAAAACAAGACGGCGGCGGTAGTTTTTTTTTTGAGGGTAGGAATCATCCAATATCTTCTCCCGCTCTGGGTGGAGCGGAAGGGAGTGTCAGACTCTTACTGACTCAAACCCATCCATGTTCCTTCCTTAGCCCTTTATGTTCCGGGGTAGCGGTAACCCTTTCGAACAATCCCGCTTAACCGGCAGGCTCGGCCCTAACGGGCCCCTTCATATGCTGACATCTCTTTGAGGGCGCGCGTGGAACATGTACGCGCCGTCCGGCACGGGCCTGGTCCTGATCGGACAGTGAGCTACACCTTTCCTCACCACCCGTAGGCCCGCGCCTACGATGGCTGGGAGTCGTCATGTGGCTCCCGAAGCCAGGGGCGATTTTGTAGCTTTGTAAAACTTTTTGGATTTCATAAAAATATTGACAATGTTTGTTGTTAACAGTTATTGGCGAGCGCTTCCTGTACAACTCCAAGGGTCACATACAATATCAAGCTCAGTAAGCAGGTATGTCCAAAGATCCCAGACTTCATCTAACATAGTATGTTGTATAAGCTCTTGATAAATAAGCTACATGGTTCGATTGAAGGTGCTTGGCTAAGCTTGCCGCGGAATGGATGGTCCATTACATACGGAAATACCCCCGTGCCCCGGCAAGGACGATAGCCATCGCTCCCGGCTATTATTCGTAGATCTACCATTATTGTATTAGGGTGAGCTGTAAGGATAGTGGGTGAAAGTTTAAATAAATCTTTGGCTGTCGTTATGGGTCGTATGTCGAAGCCCGAAAGTCTGCCCTGACACATGCCCCTTAAACTAAACCGGTTATTGAAAGTGTCCGTTGTCAGTGGCAGTTTGAATAATAATAATATATTTATTTGAGTAAAACATGGTATTAAATGGTCTTACAGTACAAAAATAGAGCAGACATGTTTTGCCAAGATTAAACATAGCATGCAAATATTTGTAATAACAATTTCCATAACAAAATTATTACAGTACTAGCTTCTGCCCGCGGCTTCGCTCGCGTGGAGGTCGGAAATTATCCCACAGGAATGTTCTACCGGGATAAAAAATATCCTATGTGTTAATCCAGGATATAAACCATCTCTGTGTCAAATTTCATCCAAATCTATACAGTAGTTTTTACGTGAAAGAGTAACAAACATCCATACATCCATACTTACAAACTTTCGCCTTTATAATAGTAGTAGGACTATATTATACCAACACTACTTTGGCATAATATTGGCACATGACTAATTTATAAGTAACTATTTTATCAACCATTATGGACGGATAAGTGGATCCAGAGATAGCAGCTGGATCAGAGTTTCCGAGAATCGAGCTGAATGGGACCCTTCATATGCTGACATCTCTTTGAGGCGCGCGTGGAACACGTACGCGCTGTCCGGCACGGGTCTGGTACTGATCGGGCGGTGAGCTACCCATTACTCACCGCCCGTAGGCCCACGCCTACGGTGGCCGGGATGGATGACCCCTGAGACACAAGTTTTTCTTAACATGAGGGTGATCATTTATAGCTATTTCCACTCCTAGAATAAGTGACACCCAGCATTTGTGTATTTTAATTGTCAAATCACTATTATTATCACTTCCTTATCTCAGTCCAAAGTTCTTTAGAGTGTACTCGCAGTGTTAACGTTTGGATTTCTTTACTACGGAAATGTGTAATTTATCGCTTTTACATCTGAGGCTACGGTGACAAACGCCCTTTGTCTGAGCGAACTGTAATAGTGTTTGTCCACCGCACAATGTCAACGGGACGTTAACGAGAGACGAGATAATTCGAACGTGACGTCGATGGTGTGTGCGGTGGACTTGAGGCTTTCGTAAATGAAAGTAACTCTGTCTGTGTATCAGGGTGTCTCTTACTATTCGACGACACGGTTGGCGTAGTGGTTGAGCGATTGACTGCTGCGCACTATGTCGCGGATTCGATTCCCGCACGGAACAAATATTTGTACGACCTGCAAGTATTTGTTTCGAGTCTGGGTGTTTTTCTATCTATAATATGTATGTATTTACAAAAAAAAATATGTATATAAGTAGTATATCAGCCATCTCGTTACCATAACACAAGCATTAGGTTGCTTAACTTGGGACGATACGGCGCTGTGTGAAATGTCTAAGGATATTATTATTATTATTCATGTCTTAACGGCTAATTTCGATGAAATTTGGCATGCAGTTAAACCTTGGCCTGGACACAATTATCTTACTACCATCCCGGCAGTACCTACGTTCCCGTGAGATAATTAACCGACCTCTAAGCGGGCAGAAGCTAGTCCTACTATCCCAATAATAATATAAACGAGAAAGTTTGTGACGATGGTTGTTTGTTACTCTTCCATGCAAAAACGGCTGAACGGATTTGGTTGAAATTTGGCACGCAGATAGTTTAGAACCTGGATTAACACAAGTAATACTTTTCTCCTGGTAGTACGTTTCAGTGGGCTAATTTACGTTTTCAGCGCGTGCGAAGTCGCTAGCAGAAGCTAGTTTTATTATATACTAGCTTCTGCCCGCGGCTTCGCCCTCGTGGATGTCGTAAATTGCACGTAAACAAACAACATAAAAAAACAAACATGCATAAATAAACCTTTCTCTTGAGACACTCTATTTATTAAAAACTGCATTAAAATCCGTTGTGTAGTTTTAAAGATCTAAGCATACATACAGACATTAGGACAGTGGAAGCGACTTTGCTTTATACTATGTAGTGATTTAAAAAAACATCTTTTTTCTCGCCAGACCTCGCCGAATGGGAGGATATTTTAGGCTGCAATTGTGTTTATGCACTACCTGCTTCACAAGATCCGAAATGAAAATGTTTAAGTGCGAAAATGGGCACAGTTACTGCAACGACTGCAAAATTAAGGGGCAAGCGTGCGGCGTCTGCAAATGGAATACCAACAAGATGAGTAATGACCTTGAAAATCATGGCGCACAGGTATTTAGTTTTTAATATTCCAGTAACATAAAAAAATAAGTGTCTATTTTCACTAATTCTAGAACACGCCTTACCTAATGTTAACCCGTTTTCATTAATACTAGCTAAGACGTCTAATGTCTAAATAAAAGCGCGACTTACATCCGAGCGTTAAATCCAACAATGGGCTTTTATTTAGGCATTAATTTAGGTGTCGCCTAGTGTTAGTGTTATCAGGCAAATGTGTCATTGTCACCAACACAAAACCACAGGCAGTCCCATTTTTTATGGAGTAATGTAGTATCATAGCAATGGGTTTCATTTGACGGTTTAAAAATATTAATGACGATGTTTATGTTGTTGAACTGATAGATTTTTAGAATTTAATAATAATAATATTTTTGGACATTTCACACAACGCCATATAGTCCCAAGCTAAGCAACCTAATGCTTGTGTTATGGTATACGAGATGGCTGATAAACTACTTTGACTATATGGCGTTATGTGAAATGTCCAAGGATATTATTATTAAATGTTTGCCCCTAAGTTTCATTATTTCGGAGAAAAGCGATACAAAAATTTTAAGTTTTATTTATGCGCTTGGCTCGCGTGAGTGGTGTCTAAAGACGCATCACTGCGCGGGCTTGCGTGTTGGGTCGAATGGAATTAATGCGAAACAAAAATTTTGAGTTCTGTAAAAAGTAAACGACTATAAGAAAAGCGAAAAACCAATATTACGACCACCGAACCGGAGTCGGGCAAGCAGAACGCGCACCGGAGTACTGCAAGGCAGGTAAGAGAGAACACACCCGTTGCAATATTACACGCCCGTAGCAATATTATCTCGAGGTGGCAATTTTTCACACCCGTGGCAATTTTACACTCCCGTGGCAATTTTACACACCCGTGGTAACTTTACACTCCCGTGGCAATTTTACACACCCGTGGTAACTTTACACTCCCGTGGCAATTTTGCGCTCCCATGGCAATTACACGCAACCATGACAATTTTTCACACTTGTGGCAGTATTACAGACCCGTGTCAATACTATCTCGAGATAAAATTTTACACTCCCGTGGCTATGTTACACTCCCGTGGCAATTTTACACTCCAATGGCAATTTCGCAAACCCGTGGCAATTTTACACTCCCGTGTAGGGATTGCAAAATCCGGATATTTTTGAAATCCGGATTTCTGTATTCTTGTCCGATTTAAATCCGGATTATACGGATTTTTCGAACTTCTCAGTGTTTTAAGTTGATTTGATAAAATTTGAATAAAATAGCATAAATTATTTGTAATCACTATTGATTCGCTCAAATCACAGCACGACATAATAAAATCAACTAAAATAATCAACAAAACTTAGGGTACCTATCAGTAATTTTTCCCGTTATAAATTTACATCATCATAAGCAACAAAACATAAACTGTTCTTTAACATTAGATAATTAGGAAACAACATAAACTTAAGAAAATTTTATTGATTTATCCTACTCTTTTTTATAAAAATGCAGTCTCAAGAAAAAAGTCAGACAAATATGAAAATAATTACTCAATAACTTATATTTTTATCTAATCAGTTAGTCATATCATAATAGTAATATGTAATGTAATCAGTCTTCTTTGAAAAACGATGGCTTAAAAATATTAACGCGTCAAGTGTCTCATCGTTCAGGCGCGATCTTAATATATTACAGAACATGCCAGCAGTAGAATAAAGATCTTTCGGACTCAACACTGGTCGGCGGTAAGGAAAGCAACCCGTTCAGAGCATTTTTAGGATTTCTCCACGACCTCCACCGTTTTTAAATAACGCCATTTCGACGTGAATCTTGGAAGGCAAAACAGTTGCGTTGATCACACTCGTTGACTGGTGATGATGATCACTACACACACAAAACAAACACGCACACTTGCAAAAAAATCACGATACACGAACACGATAGACGACACACAATTGATATTGTTCGGATTTGCACATTAGAGTAGGTAGGTAATATCGATCTACCGATTACTTACACAGACAGTTTGTGCACAAATACGAATATTATCTGTTAAAATCGGTTTTGACTGAAATCCGAAAAAACAAAGTTGTCTTAAAAACCGGATTTAAAAAAGGCAAGAAGATCCGGATTTTTCAGTTATTTTCGAATTTCGAAGAATCCGGATTGCAATCCCTTCCTGCTCACCAAAACGTCCTTTTCACCAAAACGTCCTGTTCACCACAACATCGTTTTCACCAAAACGTCCTGCTCACCAAAACGTCCCGTTCACCAGAACATCCCGCTCACCATAACATCTATCAACAAATCTGGATATTTTTGAATTCCGGATTTCTGGATTCTTGTCCGGTTTAAATCCGGATAATCCGAATTTTCACCAAAACGTTCTGTTCAATAAAACTTCCTGCAGCAAAATATCCTGTCCACCAAAACGTCCTGCTCACCACATCATCCTTTTCACCAAAACGTCCTTTTCACCAAAACGTCAGCTCACCAAAACGTCCCGTTCACCAGAACATCCCGCTCACCAGAACATCCTTTTCACCAAAACGTCCTGTTGACCAGAACATCCTTTCACCAAAACGTTTCGTTCACCAGAACATCCTTTTCACCAAAACGTCCTGTTGACCAGAACATCCTGGTCACCAAAACGTCCTTTCCAGCAAAATATCCTGTCCACCATAACGTCCTGCTCACCAGAACATCTTTTTCACCAAAACGTCCTTTCCAGCAAAAATGTCCCGGTCACCAAAACGTCCTCACCAAAACATCCTTTTCACCAAAACGTCCTTTTCAACAGAACGTCCCGCTCACCAAAACGTCCTTTTCACCAAAACGTCCCGCACACCAAAACGTCCCGTTCACCAGAACATCCCGCTCATCAAAACGTCCCGTTCACCAAAACGTCCTTTCCAGCAAAAATGTCCCGCTCACCAAAACGTCCCGTTCACCAGAACATCCTTTTCACCAGAACATCTTTTTCAACAAAACGTCCTGATGACCAGAACATCCTATTCACCAAAACGGGCCATTCACCAGAACATCCTTTTCACCAAAACGTCCCGCTCACCAGAACATCCTTTTCACCAAAACGTCCTGTTGACCAGAACATCCTATTCACCAAAACGTCCTTTCCAGCATAAATGTCCCGCTCACCAAAACGTCCCGTTCACCAGAACATCCTTTTCACCAAAACGTCCCGTTCACCAAAACGTCCTTTCCAGCAAAAAAGTCCCAGTCACCAAAACGTCCTTTTCACCAAAACGTCCTTTCCAGCAAAAAAGTCCCGGTCACCAAAACGTCCTTTTCACCAGAACATCCTTTTCACCAAAACGTACTGATGACCAGAACATCCTATTCAGCAAAACGTGCCGTTCACCAGAACATCCTTTTCACCAAAACGTCCCGCTCACCAAAACGTCCCGTTCACCAGAACATCCCGCTCACCAGAACATCCTTTTCACCAAAACGTCCTGTTGACGAGAACATCCTTTCACCAAAACGTTTCGTTCACCAGAACATCCTTTTCACCAAAACGTCCTGTTGACCAGAACATCCTGGTCACCAAAACGTCCTTTCCAGCAAAATATCCTGTCCACCATAACGTCCTGCTCACCAGAACATCTTTTTCACCAAAACGTCCTTTCCAGCAAAAATGTCCCGGTCACCAAAACGTCCTCACCAAAACATCCTTTTCACCAAACCGTCCTTTTCACCAGAACGTCCCGCTCACCAAAACGTCCTTTTCACCAAAACGTCCCGCACACCAAAACGTCCCGTTCACCAGAACATCCCGCTCACCAAAGCGTCCCGTTCACCAAAACGTCCTTTCCAGCAAAAATGTCCCGCTCACCAAAACGTCCCGTTCACCAGAACATCCTTTTCACCAGAACATCTTTTTCAACAAAACGTCCTGATGACCAGAACATCCTATTCACCAAAACGGGCCATTCACCAGAACATCCTTTTCACCAAAACGTCCCGCTCACCAGAACATCCTTTTCACCAAAACGTCCTGTTGACCAGAACATCCTATTCACCAAAACGTCCTTTCCAGCATAAATGTCCCGCTCACCAAAACGTCCCGTTCACCAGAACATCCTTTTCACCAAAACGTCCCGTTCACCAAAACGTCCTTTCCAGCAAAAAAGTCCCAGTCACCAAAACGTCCTTTTCACCAAAACGTCCTTTCCAGCAAAAAAGTCCCGGTCACCAAAACGTCCTTTTCACCAGAACATCCTTTTCACCAAAACGTACTGATGACCAGAACATCCTATTCAGCAAAACGTGCCGTTCACCAGAACATCCTTTTCACCAAAACGTCCCGCTCACCAAAACGTCCCGTTCACCAGAACATCCCGCTCACCAGAACATCTATCAACAAATCTGGATGTTTTTGAAATCCTGATTTTTGGATTCTTGTCCGGTTTTAAATCCGGATAATCCGGATTTTCACCAGAACGTTCTGTTCAATAAAACTTCCTGCAGCAAAATATCCTGTCCACCAAAACGTCCCGTTCACCAGAACATCCCGCTCACCAAAACGTCCCGTTCACCAAAACGTCCTTTCCAGCAAAAATGTCCCGCTCACCAAAACGTCCCGTTCACCAGAACATCCTTTTCACCAGAACATCCTTTTCAACAAAACGTCCTGATGACCAGAACATCCTATTCACCAAAACGGGCCGTTCACCAGAACATCCTTTTCACCAAAACGTCCCGCTCACCAGAACATCCTTTTCACCAAAACGTCCTGTTGACCAGAACATCCTATTCACCAAAACGTCCTTTCCAGCAAAAATGTCCCGCTCACCAAAACGTCCCGTTCACCAGAACATCCATTTCACCAAAACGTCCTTTTCACAAAAACGTCCCGCTCACCAAAACGTCCCGTTCACCAGAACATCCCGCTCACCAGAACATCCTTTTCACCAAAACGTCCCGCTCACCAGAACATCCTTTTCACCAAAACTTCCCGCTCACCAGAACATCCTTTACACCAAAACGTCCCGCTTAGGGATTGCAAAATCCGGATATATAAGGTGTTAAAAAATCAACTCTAAGAATTTCGTGGGAGCATTGTACTCATCGTTACGAACAACTTTTACTATGGGATGAACCCTGAAATCGCGAAAAAAATATGAGCTGTTCCATACATTTATGCGCACGTAACTCAATAAAATGTATCTCGATATAGTATTGCTACGGGTGTGTAAAATTGCCGCGGGTGTGTAATATTGCCACAAGTGTGTAAAATTGCCACGGGTGTGTGAAATTGCCACGGGAGTAGGGATTGCAAAATCCTGATATTTTTGAAATCCGGATTTCTGTATTCTTGTCCGATTTAAATTCGGATTATCCGGATTTTTCGAACTTCTCAGTGTTTTAGGTTGATTTGATAAAATTAGAATAAAATAGCATAAATTATTTGACATCAGTATTGATTCGCTCAAATCACAGCACGACATAATAAAATCAACTAAAATAATCAACAAAACTTAAGGTACCTATCAGTAATTTTTCCCGTTATTTTACATAATCTTATGTAACATAACATAAACTGTTCTTTAACATTAGATAATTAGGAAACAACATAAACTTAAGAAAATTTTATTGATTCAACCTACTCTTTTTTTTTAAATGCAATCTCAAGAAAAAATTCAGACAAATATGAAAATAATTACTCAATAACTTATATTTTTATCTAATCAGTTAGTCATATCATAATAGTAATATGTATTGTAATCAGTCTTCTTTGAAAAACGATAGCTTAAAAATATAAACGCGTCAAGTGTCTCATCGTTTAGGCGCGGTCTTAATATATTACAGAACATGCCAGCAGTAGAAAAAGATCTTTCGGACTCAACACTGGTCGGCGGTAAGGAAAGCAACCCGTTCAGAGCATTTTTAGGATTTCTCCACGACCTCCACCGTTTTTAAATAACGCCATTTCGACGTGAATCTTGGAAGGCAAAACAGTTGCGTTGATCACACTCGTTGACTGGTGATGATGATCACTACACACACAAAACAAACACGCACACTTGCAAAAAAATCACGATACACGAACACGATAGACGACACACAATTGATATTGTTCGGATTTGCACATTAGAGTAGGTAGGTAATATCGATCTACCGATTACTTACACAGACAGTTTGTGCACAAATACGAATATTATCTGTTAAAATCGGTTTTGACTGAAATCCGAAAAAACAAAGTTGTCTTAAAAACTGGATTTAAAAAAGGCAAGAAGATTCGGATTTTTCAGTTATTTTCGAATTTCGAAGAATCCGGATTGCAATCCCTTCCCGCTCACCAAATCGTCCTTTTCACCAGAACATCCTTTTCACCAAAACGTCCTGCTCACCAGAACATCCTTTTCACCAAAACGTCCTGCTCACCAAAACGTCCCGCTCATCAGAACATCCCGTTCACAAACATGTCCCGATCACCAGAACGTTCTGTTCAATAAAACTTCCTGCAGCAAAATATCCTGTCCACCATAACGTCCTGCTCACCAAAACGTCCTGTTCACCACAACATCCTTATCACCAAAACGTCCTGCTCACCGAAACGTCCTGTTTACCAAAACGTCCCGCTCACCAGAACATCCTTTTCACCAAAACGTCCCGCTCACCAGAACATCGTTTTCACCAAAACGTCCTTTTCACCAGAACGTCCCGCTCACCAAAACGTCCTTTTCACCAAAACGTCCTGCTCACCAAAACGTCCCGCTCATCAGAACATCCCGTTCACAAACATGTCCCGGTCACCAGAACGTTCTGTTCAATAAAACTTCCTGCAGCAAAATATTCTGTCCACCATAACGTCCTGCTCACCATATTATCTTTTTCACCAAAACGTCCCGCTCACCAGAACATCGTTTTTACCAAAACGTCCTTTTCACCAAAACCTCCCGTTAACCAGAATATCCTTTTCACCAAAACGTCCTGTTCACCAAAACTTCCTGCTCACCGAAACGTCCCGTTAACCAGAATATCCTTTTCACCAAAACGTCCTGCTCATCGAAACGTCCTGTTCACCTGAACATCCTTTTCACCAAAACGTCCTGTTCACCAAATCGTCCCGCTCACCAGAACATCGTTTTCACCAGAACATCCTATTCACAAAAACATCCTTTTCACCAGAACGTCCTTTTTACCATAACACCCTTTTCACCAGAACGTCCCGCTCACTAAAACGTCCTTTTCACCAAAACGTCCCGTTCACCAAAACGTCCTGTTCACCGAAACGTCCCGTTCACCTGAAAATCCTTTTCACCAAAACGTCCTGTTCACCAAAACGTCCTTTTCACCAAAACGTCCTGTTCACCAAAACTTCCTGCTCACCAAAACGTCCTGTTCACCAAAACGTCCCGTTAACCAGAATATCCTTTTCACCAAAACGTCCTGCTCATCGAAACGTCCTGTTCACCTGAACATCCTTTTCACCAAAACGTCCTGTTCACCAAATCGTCCCGCTCACCAGAACATCGTTTTCACCAGAACATCCTATTCACAAAAACATCCTTTTCACCAGAACGTCCTTTTTACCATAACACCCTTTTCACCAGAACGTCCCGCTCACTAAAACGTCCTTTTCACCAAAACGTCCCGTTCACCAAAACGTCCTTTCCAGCAAAAATGTCCCGGTCACCAAAACGTCCTCACTAGAACATCCTTTCCACCAAAACGTCCTGCTCACCAAAACGTCCTTTACACCAAAACGTCCCGTTCACCAGAACATCCCGCTCACCAAAACGTTCCGCTCACCAGAACATCCTTTTCACCAAAACGTCCCGCTCACCAGAACATCGTTTTTACCAAAACGTCCTGTTCACCGAAACGTCCCGTTCACCTGAAAATCCTTTTCACCAAAACGTCCTTTCCAGCAAAAATGTCCCGTTCACCAAAACGTCCTCACCAAAACATCCTTATCACCAAAACGTCCTGTTGACCAGAACATCCTGGTCACCAAAACGTCCTCTTCACCAAAACGTCCTTTCCAGCAAAAATGTCCCGGTCACCAAAACGTCCTCACCAAAACATCCTTATCACCGGCACGTTTTGGTGAAAAGGATGTTCTGGTGAAAAGGACGTTTTGGTGAGCGGGAAGGGATTGCAATCCGGATTCTTCGAAATTCGAAAATAACTGAAAAATCCGGATCTTCTTGCCTTTTTTAAATCCGGTTTTTAAGACAACTTCGTTTTTTCGGATTTCAGTCAAAACCGATTTTAACAGATAATATTCGTATTTATGCACAAACTGTCAGTGTAAGTAATCGGTAGATCGATATTACCTACCTACTCTAATGTGCAAATCCGAACAATATCAATTGTGTGTCGTCTATCGTCTTCGTGTATCGTGATTATTTTGCAAGTGTGTGTGTTTGTTTTGTGTGTGTAGTGATCATCATCACCAGTCAACGAGTGTGATCAACGCAACTGTTTTGCCTTCCAAGATTCACGTTGAAATGGCGTTATTTAAAAACGGTGGAGGTTGTGGAGAAATCCTAAAAATGCTCTGAACGGGTTGCTTTCCTTACCGCCGACCAGTGTTGAGTCCGAAAGATTTTTTCTACTGCTGGCATGTTCTGTAATATATTAAGATCGCGCCTAAACGATGAGACACTGGACGCGTTTATATTTTTAAGCTCTCGTTTTTCAAAGAAGACTGATTAAAATACATATTACTATTATGATATGACTAACTGATTAGATAAAAATATAATTTATTGAGTAATTATTTTCTTATTTGTCTGACTTTTTTCTTGAGACTGCATTTTTAAAAAAAAGAGTAGGATAAATCAATAAAATTTTCTTAAGTTTATGTTGTTTCCTAATTATCTAATGTTAAAGAACAGTTTATGTTATGTTACCTATGATTATGTAAAATAACGGGAAAAATTACTGATAGGTACCCTAAGTTTAAGCGGGATTGTCCGAAAGGGTTACCGCTACCCCGGAACATAAAGGGCTACGGAAGGAACATGGATGGGTTTTAGTCAGTAAGAGTCACCCAGAGCGGGAGCAGTCATTGGATGATTTCCCAGCCCTAAAAAAAAAAAAAGGTACCCTAAGTTTTGTTGATTATTTTAGTTGATTTTATTATGTCGTGCTGTGATTTGAGCGAATCAATACTGATTTCAAATAATTTATGCTATTTTATTCTAATTTTATCAAATCAACCTAAAACACTGAGAAGTTCGAAAAATCCGGATAATCCGGATTTAAATCGGACAAGAATACAGAAATCCGGATTTCAAAAATATCCGGATTTTGCAATCCCTACTCCCGTGGCAATTTCACACACCCGTGGCAATTTTACACACCCGTAGCAATACTATATCGAGATGGAAATTTTACATTTCCGTGGCAATTTTACACAACTGTGAAATTTTACACAACCGTGGCAATTTCACATAAACGTGGCAATATTATCTCGAGGTGGCAGTTTTACACTCATGTGGCAATATTATACTCCCGTGGCAATTTTACACACCTGTGGCAATATTACACACTTGTGGCAATATTACACACATGTGGCAATATTACACACCCATGGCTGTTTCACACACCCGTGGAAATTTTACACACCCGTGGCAATTTTTTTTTCAGTGTAAAATTCGCCAAGTTCTCTCCTTTTCTGGGTGCGTTCCTATTCTTGACTGAATGATATCTTGAGCTAAGAACGCACTTGTTTCAAGATAATACCTTTGAAACGCTTTGTCTCCGTAATAATGAATCTTAGGGGAAAACATTTTTGGACAATTTTTGTAGATAATAAATTGCATGATCTACAATTTTTGTCTGAGCTATTTTTGTCATAAAACTAACCGTTAAGAAAAACACAAAAATTCCCATTTTTGCGAACTGACCTACACACATCGGATCAATGGGGACTTTTCACAATAGGTCTCATTATAATGGTATCACTAACGTTCATGTACATTTTCAGCTTCTTGGAAATTTATGCAAGGGTACCACGAGTTTTCGGGCTAATTTGAGCGGACTGTGAAGTAACCATGCCACTTTATTGTTTCTAGACGAGAATGCCATGCCCTCATTCGTTGCGAGGCTGTGTGCTGCATTTTGAGATGGCACACATGGAGAATCATGTGCAAGAGTGTCCATACAAAGAACAAAACTGTCCCGTAGGCGCAGTATTCAACAACTGCGCATGGTTTGGTAAGATACAATTTTTCAATAGCATTTTAATAGCCAGCCCGCACTGGGCCCATGCGATGGTTGAAGGCGCACTCCACTCCAGGTACATTGAGTTAAATTCTTATTTTTATGACATTAATATTAAATACTGCCTGTGAAAGTGAGTACCATGCAGGCTGGAATGAATTCTCCTGACTTTATAACTGTCTGGCTGTTTTTGAGTGTACGACCAACGCAAACATCTAGCAAATCTGGTAGAGCGGTGTGACGGGTCATTGAGCTCCCTAAAATGGGTTTGAGTTACACAAAGACTGACGTATGAATGCTCTTTGTTAGGCCAGGTCTATTGAAACTGTAATGGCACTTTCTTCAAAAGGCCCTGCAATGGTAGACTTACATAAATTCTTTATAATATAATATTTGGACTTAAAAAGAAACCATGACCTCTGAGTTTGTTTCGGTATTTCTTTTTAGGGAACAGGCTAATCTAGATTTAAAATATTGATGTCTAAAATTGTTTTTAAAGATCTACTTACAAAAATATATTTTTCTTTTTCCTCCCTATCGCTAAGAGGTGGCCTATGTCCTTGTGCTGTGGAGACATTATAGGCCAATTTGTAATGATGATTGAAATATCCTCTTCACCTGCCCCGTTTAATAAATTTTAATAATATATATTCATCGTTTATTTTACTCTTGATTTCAGGTGTACTAGGGGAACTATCAAGTCATTTTTCTAACATGCATCCAGGCAACCTTCTTGCTGGAGGGGGCTTGGAGATGCATATTCTAAACATCCACAGGAACGCTCGACACATTAGGCTTGTCCAACAAGGCTACAATTTCATTTTTCATTTGAAAATATCAGAAAACAATGGCAAAATTTATATGGCCGTTCAGCTTATCGGCACTAAAATAAGCGCGAGGAAGTGTCTTTACGAAATACACGTCTACAAAATAAGCGATAACCGCAGGAAGTATATGTACAAAGACAATTGTCGATCCTCTATCGATGATATGGACCAGGTGTTTAGATCAGGAGAGTGTGCAGTCTTGCCAATGTGGTACGCTGGCACTTTTTTGAACAAGAAATTGACTTTCAAGTTTTTTATTAGGAGGATCTAAGAAACCAACAGGCAACTCCAAGCCTGGACAGAAACCACCGCGATGGAGATAGCGGAATCATTTTATTAAAACAATATTTGTTTGTTACTTTTATCTCTTTATATTATCAAGAATAAAAATCATTTCAATTTTATTGACATTTTGTCAAGATATTATTTTATTAGTACCATATTTATGACCCATACAAGGAACATTTGGCTCGTGGCCAGAATTGAAACAAACGGCGCCATTTTATTTTTTCAATATTTTTTTCCAAAATCTCGGGATGTCAACGTCAGTCAAGAGCCAAAAGATACTTGTAGTAGTAGTATTATGAGTTTATGTTATTGTGCGTGTGCTTTACCTGTGGACGTTTACCAGAATGTGACACAAAAGTGTTTTTTTTAAATAAACCATTTATTTGTATGAAAAACTTATTTATTTAACGGTTGAATTACTAATTAACTCTTAAAAATTATCAGTTTCTAATGCGTTGTCTCTCATAACCGCTGCGAACATTAAAGATTAAAAAAACAACTTATTTTGTCTATAGGTACAACATACAAATGTACCTATGGACTGCACAAATGTACTTGTGGACGGAAATGTACCTATGGACAATTAATAAACATTATTAAAAAAAAAAAAAAAAATTAACATCAATAAACTTTAAAAAAACTATAAAAACCTTTAACTAAATAGGAACTACCACTCTAATACAGATTTTTGGAATTATAACAATATTCACTATATAAATCTTTGGCAGAATCTGTACTATCATCAGAGTCATCATCTAATTTGTAACCCCTCAGACAAACAAAGTTACACTCATCATCGGAGTCGTAATTATCCTTGTGAGATTTTGGTACACATTTTTGATGATACCGTCCTTCACATAATGAACAGGTGAGCATCAGCTGTTTCTTATCTTCTTCTTATGAACTACTAGCACTTTGCCCGCGGCTTCGCTCCCGTGGTCTTTCCCGTGGGACCCGTTATTTTTCCCGGGATAAAAAGTACCCTATGTTACTCCTAGAAAACTAAGCTTTCCAACGGTGAAAGAATTTTTAAAATCGGTTCAGTAGTTTTTGAGCCTATTCATTACAACCAAACAAACAAACAAAGTTTTCCTCTTTATAATATTATAAGTATAGATTAATATTCCGGTCTCATCAACATTATAATGAAATCAGGTGGAAAGCTATACTTTTACAAAACTTTTTCGAGGTTATCATAGAAATTGGAAACATTTGTTCTGTTAAAACTCGTAGCTCTCGCCAAACAGGTTGCCTCAGGTTTTCGTAGCGAAAGCTCTGGAAAACGCTGTCGATAACATCGAAACCATCCTATGCCAGCCATTTTATTTTGATGCCAGTTTTCAGGAGTATTTTTTTTAATTTTTCCTACAGAAAACTGGTAAGCAAGTTCTCGGACTTGTTTAGAATCTAAATCCATATGCATGTACGCTGCTTTTTCCAAGTATTCTCGTAACTGAATCTCTTCATGCTCTTCAAATACCTTCTTTACGTCATTCTTCAATAGTTCTATTGATTTATCACTAAGATCGTTGTTTTTATTAAGTTGAAAATATTTGAAAATCGTGGACTTAGGTATTTTGTATTTTTCAGCCACCTTACGAACTGAGCATCCACTTTTGACTTCTTTAAGAGCTTCCGATAGAGTGTCTGGACATACATATTTTATCTCGTTTCACTTCGGTTTTACTATGTGGCACTGAAAAAATACAAAATTATTGTAACATCTTTTATGTATCTAAATTATGTCCACAGGTACAACCGAATATATGTACCTATGGACAGTCCATAGGTACATCCGATACCCTGTCCACAGGTACAAATATTAAGATATGACCGTTAAATATTTGAATCTTTTCAAAGAATATAAATAGGATCGCGAAACGGTAAGCAATAAAAAAACACTACGTTCTATAATACACCTACATTCTCACTTCTAGGTTGAGTTACCTAACTGAAAAATACCTTGAAAATTAACATAAAAACTTACTTTTTGTAGCAAAAATCTTCAACAGCACACCACGACGAACTTAGATCAGACAGCACAATAACAGTTAGTCAGGGGTGCCATTCGTTAAAAATAGTTTACGGATACGTTCAAGCTTTGAATATAGGTCTTTTATTCATTGAAATATTGTTAGTGTCCATAGGTAAAACCGTCCATAGGTACAACACTTGACCCTATTATAATAATATGAAATTGTGCTGTGAATAACAGAAGCAGATTATAACTTATTATAATTAATAATAATAATAATTATATCCTTGGACACATACGCCGTATAGTCCCAAGCTATATAGCGTTGTGTGAAATGTCCAAGGATATTATTATTATTAATTATAATAAGTTATAATCTTGTTATTCGTCATCATTATCAATTTATTACCTACTAAGTTTTTGTGCGCGGCTTCGCCCATGTGAATATCGAAAATTATCGAACGGAACGTTCTAACAGGATTAATAGTATCATCCTATATGTATTAATCCAGGTTATAATCTATCTCTATACCAAATCCGTTCAGTAATAATTCAAATCAGAGTATGTTTGTTAATTTTGCGTCAAAAAGTAACAAACATACACACAGTCACAAACTTACCCCTTTCGACTGTGTGATATATTTTCCAACTAAGTTTGGGTCGGCTTCCAGTCCACTGCCTATGACCTCTATTTATACAGAGTTGATACGACAGAGGGGCTTTCCTTTAAACAGTTTATACTAGGGACCATTTTCAAGCTCTGTACCAAAAATCAATTAAATAGGAGCAGTAGTTTAGTCGCAAATGTTTTTTTAAGTTTTTGCCCCCGTTTGAACACGATGTATCTTTCCTAACAGCGCTCCGGCGCGCGCGCGTCGGTGCCGCTGCGTTACAAGGTCAGTTTTTATTTACAAAGGGTGGTTGCATTTTACTCTGATTAGTAAGCTATTTAGTTTGTTTGAAAAAATAAAAACCTCATTTTTGGTGATTTTTATTTTTATACCGTACCGAGTTAAACACGTATAGTATACGTAGTGTAATTTAATGCCCCTCTGTCATATCAACTCTGTATAAACTAGTTAATTTCTTCGGCTTTCCAAGACATGAAAGATCGAGACTCATAGTGATATGGTTACCCATCTACGGACCGACCTCGCTCAGTCTTCTTCATCGTTTACAGTGTATCAAATATGTTTGTACAAATACATTATCTATAATCTTATGTGTCATTTGTGCATATTTGACAGTCGTTACGGGTCGTCAGAAGTCCGAAAATCTGACAGCAAGTCTTACCAGGGGGTATCGAATTGCCCTGTTACTGGGTTGTGGAGGTCAGATAGGCAGTCGCTCTATGTAAAATACTGATATTCAGCTGCATCCGGTGAGACTGGACGCTGACCGCACCATAGTTAGGAAAAGGATGATGATGGTGAATCTTATAAGTGCTAAATTAGGTGTTACTTCAGGGGGATTATCAGGGGGAAATTGAGGAATAAGCCATTTAAAATTTCTTCGTGCCGATCTAGGTAATATTTAATTTTCTCTGTCACTGTTTACACGTTTTTATCATGTTTTACTTTTCTTTACTAAGCTACACTTTGTATTTTTTTTATTAAACTTTATTGTAAAGTACTTACATTTTGTTTGATTGGTTACTATCAAATTCCTACAGGTATACACTGTGATGGTATTTGAGATTCACAAAACGCCGTAATTCCATGACCTCGGCTTATTGACACGAATTTACAGATAATTTTAAGATATGATAATTGCCTATTACCTACGTATTCTTGGGGTTGTCGATTCACCCATAAATAAATTTGTTTGTGCGAGTCACTTACGGAAAGTCTTGATTAAATTTGTGCCAATTGTGCTTTGTTGTTTCTAAGCTGCTTCGGAGTCATCCTAATTCCGTATTTTCAATTTGTTTTAAAGCAAAGTATGTGAAGCTAAGTCAGAGGCCCATGGGCAGCATAAAATCTCCGACACTAGGTTAGGTACTAACCACACGAAAAGAAGAATAATTTGTTTTAAAGTTAATCTGTTTTTATTTTGGTTTTATTTATCCCGTCAAATGTCGTATGAAAATTCTCTCAAAACGACAATGTAAATTTATATAGGTAACTACTAAGCTCTATAAGCAAACGGCTTCTAATAGGCGAACGCCTAATGGCTTAATCAGTTTACCTACTGCAAACAGGTTTTGGATTAACCTATTGACTCCCGGAACGCAGATCTTCGCGAGACAAAGTGTTTGCGCCAACACTACGCGGCCAGTTTCGCCTGCGCCGCGCGCGCGTCCTATCACACTTAAACGACTCTGCTACAACACCGCTCCCACCCAACACCGCCCTAAACTAAGACGACTGCTCATAGTCCACGCGGCGACAGCTAGCAGGCACCCAGCAGTCCACGCGGCGATAGCTAGCAGGCACCCAGCAGTCCACGCGGCGACAGCTAGCAGACGGCACTGGCATCATACAAATGGGCCTATCTTCTATAAGTTTATCTTTGTTCATAATCGTCGCCGGCGCAGGCTCTTGCAGCGATTGCTAGCAGAAAGCGCGCGGACACCGCGCCGACCGCTCGTCTACAACGTGCGGCAACCGAGGCGTCAACTACCGACCAGTCTGACGGCGGTAAGCTCACTAACAGCGAGCTGTCTGCTAATTTATGATGCCAATGTAAAATATATCTAAAGAGCAATAATTAAAGCTCATATTTGAATTATATTAAAAACGTGTGTCGACACCCATGCGCCATCCCATCTTCCTTGCACGGCGGGTTGTGCTGGGGCAGCTGCTGCAGGTGCAGAAAACCTCAAACGGCGCAAGTATAACAACCTTATTGGAAGTTATATACCTATTCGAGCCGTTTGGGGTTGAAACACTAAGGCCATGGGGTCCGAGTACCCACTATGTTTATCGTGACATCGCCAAGCGATTGATCGACTCTTCACGTGGGCTGGCTTATTTTTCGGTCAAAGAATCAGCATTGCCATACAACGTGGCAATGCTGCCAGCCTTTTGGGAACTTTTCCTGTTGACAGCGATGTGGACGAACTTTTTGATGCCCTTTGGCCTCGTCCCCATCATACACGGCGCGGTACCGTCACCGTGCAACGTCACGACGCCGCCGCCGTGACACGGCACGGCACCGCGCCGCAGCACGGTGCCGCGAACGGTGCGCCATCCCGTTTTCGGTGCGCCCCTATTCAGTCGATATTTTGCTGTTGATGCGCTCGAACGTCCTTGTTTGGATATGGATCACGAAAGAATTATTCTCTTGTTGTTGCTAAGACGACGAATGAAAAAGAAACAGAAACAGAGGAAATTTTGGGTAAATCCGTATATTTCTACAATGAACCCAGACGGTGGTCATTTCAAAAGGAAATATGCAGCGCTAAAATTAAGTGGGAACGAGAAATTTTTTGACTATTTTAGAATGACCATACCAACTTTTGAAGAACTGCTTACCAACATAGCACCTCGTTTACAAAAACGATTTGTGTTCAGAAAACCTGTTGATCCTATGGAAATGCTTGGTTTAACCATCAGGTAAGAAATAAAACATACTTATCATAAATCAAACTGTTTTTTTATTTATATAATATTGTTTAAATTATTAGATTTTGTTACAAAAGCTTTATATTTTTTTTATTTCGGTATATAAATTCCGACAAACTTTACTAAATTAAAATGCACAAATGTTAGATGATTTAAGAAAAATCGTATTCGGACTCCTGTGTGTTTGATAAGACATCGCTTAAATTATGTGATATGTCTTCTATGGTTGAATTTGGCGAAGTCTGGCCATGGATGCTTGCAGATGGATTGCGAGTTGTTTGATAAGTCGCTGTAGTTTGTTGTGGTCTTTCGTAGCTACTTTGAAATGCTGTTTGGTAGCCGCTGTATGATGGTTGATTGTATTGATATGAGGGTTGATTGAAGTCTGACAATATTTGCATTACGCGACTTTGATACGTCAATGTTTGGTGCTCGTCTAGTTTTTCAAGAAATGGTAAAATTGATTTAAAAAATGAAACGTGTCTGTTTTCTGCATTTTTCAAACTTTGGAGAATTTCATTCTCAAAATCATCTTCATAGTATTTTCTTTTACGCAAAGTTGTAGTATGAGCTTTGTAACGAGACCTTATATTTTCACTTGCCTCTGGATCTTCAGACTCTTCTTCTATTATACTACTGTCAGTTAGATTAGGTGCGTTTCTTTTCAAAAACATAAGCTGTTTGAATAAATGGTATTCTTTCAATTTTTTTGCACCAGCTCCAGATTTGTTTGCGAGCTCTTTCTTTTTCAAGTATTTTAGGTAGTTGTCTTTTATGTTAGTCCATTTTTTAACTACATCATTTCCTGGAACATAAAAATATTCGAGTAATTTTTTATGACTACATATATTTATCATAGGTAGTAGGTAGGTAGGGCCCAATAACATAAGTTTAAGATTTCAATAATATTTCTACTGACAGACCCCGTTCCACTAGCTGTCAAAGTAGCTCAACTTAAGAAAAGCTGTCTTAAGGCCAGGCATCGCTGAACTAGCGGCCACCAATTGAAAAAAAAAACTAGGGCGTTAATAAATATTATTTTTAGCACGTTTTCTCAAGAACTTATTGAAGTGTATTCATATATATATTCACAGCCATCATTCAGTTCCGTGTAGCTAAACTAACTCACTACTGTGAATATATAATCAAATATCCTTCAATAAGTTCTTGAGAAAACGTACTTTGCCTGCTAGCATTTCGTGACAATAAGTACCGGTGTAAAAACTGTTGCGCACATATTTGTTCATAAATTATCTGTATTGCACCCTCAAAATACTACCTTAAGGTGCTGGTAGACGCGAAACTAGCGCCAGCAATTGATTAAAATCGATAACTCGGTAAATTCGCATTTTATCGAAATTTTATCGAAAGATAGTAAACTCGAATTAGTCTCAAAGATTATTTTGAAATAGATAATTCAAAAGCAGATGCTACCTTCCAGTTACTGTTTACAAAAAAGAAAAAACGGCCCTTTTTTGCGTTTTTACCGAGTTATCGATTTTAATCTATTGGTGGCGCTAGTTTCGCGTCTACCAGCGCCTTAACAGTTTATGGTATGCCTGTTCTAAGAAATAGGTATATTTTTTACCACGCTTATATTTTTTCCTTTCAGGTTTCTAGCAACTGGGAATTCATTTAGAGATATGGAATTTACAGATTATCGAGGAAAAAGTACAATCAGCAGAATAGTGCGAGAAGTATGTCGTGCTATATGGGTCATTCTTTTATCTGAATGTATGCCGTTAATAACTGAAGACCTAATAGAACAAATAGCGGAAGACTTTGACAAAAAAACCAATTTCCCAAATTGCATGGGGGCCTTAGACGGGAAGCACATTCGCATTTGTAGTCCCGCCCACAGTGGATCTCTATTTTACAACTATAAAGGCTATAATTCTATCGTGTTGCTGGCACTAGTTGATTCTAAATACAGATTTGTATATGTCGATATAGGAGCATATGGTAAAGAATGCGATTCGACAATTTTCCAGAACACAAAACTATACGAATTATTATTGCAACATCGACTCCCCATACCAGCTCCAAAACCTTTGCCAGGCCTTCACAAACCAGTGCCTTATGTCTTTATTGCAGATGAAGGCCTACCATTAATGAGCAATCTAATGCGTCCATACTCAGGGAAACATTTGAATATAGATCAAAGAGTTTTTAATTATCGTTTGAGTCGGGCCAGACGAAATGTCGAGTGTGCTTTTGGCATACTTGCCAATAAATGGCGTATATTTCACAGGCCTTTAAACGTAAAATATGATTTTGCAATAGACATTATCAAAGCATGCTGTGTATTGCACAATTTTGTTGTATCTCGGGATGGAAGTAAAATGTCCGACGAACTGTATATTGATGACTCCCTTTTGGACTTGCACTTGCAACAAACTATAGATGACGTTTCTATAGCAAATCCAGTCAATATAAGAAACGAATTTTCTAAATATTTTAATAGCGATGTCGGCGCGCTCAGTTGGCAATTAAGCAAAATATAGCTCGAGACCAATCACGGAACAAAAAATATTGGCTACCTGGCTTCTATTATCAAGATTGTATTCCTGTATTGAAGAGATGACGGCAATATAAAAATATCAATGTGTGCGACAGAGACAAGTAAGCACGGGCATTACACGACATGGTTCTCTTTGTTCCGCGTCTACCTAACGCTTGATCCTAATAATTGTAATAATATTGACCATTGATTTTCTTAAACCTCTTAGCGTTATACTGATATTACATTAAAACATTTCCATGAAAACATTAAAGATAAATAAATATTAGTACTCACCCAGTTTTGTTTTTTCTTTATTTTGCTTGTCATCAAATGATTCGAAAATGTTACGGCAAACATCTTTCCACGCTTCTGTTTTTAGATGTTTGTCTTTATAATTTTCAATTGTTTTATCCCAAAGCACTGGTCGTGCCTCCACTAACGAAATAAAGAAGTCAAGATCGATATTTTCCACCATTTTGTTTTACACACATGCGCTATCGCCAACAGCGAAATATCAACTGAATAGAGGCATGCGGCGCACCACTCGCGGCACCGTGCTGCGGCGCGGTGCCGTGCCGTGTCACGGCGGCGGCGTCGTAACGTTGCCCGGTGACGGTGCCGCGCCGTGTATGATGGGGACGAGGCCTTTGATTTATTAATTTTTTTTTCCCTCCTGTTATATAATAATAATAATAATAAAGTTTATTTACCAAAATAGTTACAGAAGTGTACACAAGTAGATATAACTAGTGGGCAGACTTATTCTAGGCATTACAATTACAGTGTGTTGCAAAAATTTCTGTACATAATTATATGTAACCCTGCCTCTTAAACTAGGCTATCCTGTATTTTAAGAGACAGTGTTTAGCTTATAAATTCACCATTTTTATACAACAGTGCACAGTATCGATCTACCGATTAAACTTGACAGCAGTAATAGTTGTGCGTGTACGAGTAAAATGTGGAGGATGTGTAGTGGTGTGATGTGTTATGTGCTTGTTGTGGGTATGTATGTATGTGTGAATGAATAGGGTGAGTGTGTGTGGATGTATGTGTGAGTATGTTTGTAAGTGTGCGTTTTTTCATTTAGGCGATGTAAGTGAGTAAAGACTCCGTGAATGTGTAGTCTTTCTGTAGTAGCCACTCTGTTAATGTTTTTTTTAATGTGTGTGAATTTAAATCTATAATTTTTATATGTTTATGAATTTTTTGGTAAATGTGCCCACTTAGGGTATAAAACTGGCGTTTAGCGAAAGTAGTTTTGTGCTGAGTACCCGGGACAACAAATGTTCGTTTGTTTGGGTCGGACTTAGGAAGACTGGTGTGTTTTCTAAGAGTCAATTTAAGCACAAAGAGTTGACGAACTGAAAGGACTTTGCAATCGGAGTAGAGTTCAGTAGTTGGGTATCTATAGGGTTTCTTAGTCATGACTTTTAAAATCGCTCTCTGTGCTCTCTCAACTCTCTGAAGGATAGTCTTTGCTGCACCGCCCCAAACAGCGATACAATAGCCAATGACCGATTGACATAGAGCGTAGTACACGATTTTCAAAGTGTCAGCATTACCCGACTGTCTGAGAGATTTGAAAATATGTATCAGGTGCATCGTTCTGGTAGTGAGGGCATCAATTTGTTTATCCCACCGTAAACCGTCGTCTATCTGCACTCCCAAATACTTTACACTGTCAGTTCTAGTGAGTGTTGGGCATATACAGGTTCCTAAGGAGTTTGAGCATGAGTGAGCAGTTAAATCAAAGGTATTTGTCGGTGCGGTGCTACGACGTATTGCAAAAGGAATGTAGGTGGTTTTTTGTAGGTTAAGTGTCAGTAGATTTGAGTTGAGCCACTCCATTACTTGAGCCAGAACCATTTCTGCTTTTATTTTGACTATATCCCACGTAAGTCCCTGCACGAGAATAGCAGTGTCATCTGCATACGCATATATATTACAGTCAGGGAGACTCATTCTACACAGATCGTTGACGTAAATAAGGAATAATGTTGGACCCAGGATACTTCCTTGAGGAACGCCATATGACACTGATTCCTCGTCACTAAGGTACGTATCAATTTTGACACATTGAGTACGATTTCTGAGGTAATCTTTAAAAATATCTAGTAATACGCCACGTACACCGAGAAGCTCCAACTTAGAGGTAAGTAAGGGAATAGAAACTGTGTCAAATGTAATATACCTAACCTACTTGTACATAGTTATTAATAATGTTTTAGGTATGTAAATAAATATTAAGTTTAATAATTTATGCTAAATTGAGAACAATAAATATTATAAAATTGCTGTTCGTTAGTCTCGCTAAAACTCGAGAACGGCTGGGCCGATTTAGCTGATTTTGGTGTTGAAATGTTTGTGGTAGTCCAGGGAAGGTTTAAAAGGTGAGCAAAGTTAGGTGGGTAGGTAGGTAGGTAGGTAGGTAGGTGGGTAGGTAGGTAGGTAGGGTAGGTAGGTAAGGTGGGTAGTTAGGGTAGGTATCATAGTTAAGACAAGACAACGTCGGTCGGGTCAACTAGTAATTTTATAAAAATGCCAGCTTCGAAATATGTTTGTTACTGACGGAAATCCAAATGATTAGGTATTATAATTACCTCCGCTTTATTGACTAGTAGCACGGAGAATTTAGAACATTGCTAAATGACTGCATTTAATTGGTAAGCAAACTGACTTGCGTCGCCAATTGGGTATTTGGAAGGGTAGTCAATAACGTTACTTAATATAACAACGTGACGTCACAGATTTTTTAATTAAATGGAATACTTATTAGCATTAAATGCAATTTTACTATTGTATCTTCGCATAATATTTAATGTCTGTACGGTGATGGAAGTTTTAGAAATAAATACCTTGAGTTTGAGTTTCCCGTGTGCGTCCAAAACAAATTAGTTTTCTTTCTTTCAAACACTCATCCATGTTCGATAACCTTTTTCCCGATAATCTTCTAAAATTGCCAACATTACAACATTAATCTACCACATTCTTTTACATCGACATAAATAATCTTACCTTGTAAGGTTTAAGATAGCGCCTCCAGTTTTGGTCAGTTATTTACGTCGCAACATTCGTGACTGGATTCCGGGCAGTCGATGGTGGATATTACCAGAAGTAATTTTACAATGGGTCCTCTTATATATAATAAACTGCCGTTACATTTAAAAGAATTACCGGTAAAAGTTTTCAAAAAGCAATTAACAAAACTCTTACTAGACAAGTGCTACTACGCAATAAAAGATTTTAATAACGATAAAACCTTGGTTTAATTTCGTATGTATGCTGCTTAATTAAGATTTTGTTTAAATTTTTAAGATTAAAATTCTAATTTGGTTTGTGTATCGTTTTGTTATTGAATTTATTGATATTTGAAATTATAGTTAGGAATGTTTAGTTTATTTGTTGACATTTATAATTTAATTTATTGACATTTATTGAATTTAATTTGAAATTGTATTTTCTAATAATGATTATTTTCTGAATGATTGTAATGTTGTTGTGTGCAATGTAGCTTTGAGACTAAAATTTAAATTTTCACGTTAATGTTTTAAATATTCAATAATTTTGCATGCCGTAAGGCAAAATGTATCGGGGCTAATGAGACCAAACTACCATCATATTTGTATACCTACATTATTGCAAATAAATTATTTCTATTTCTATTTCTATTTCTATTTCTAAGATGGTATTTCAATAATAAGTATGATTATGTGCCTACCTGGTGCTTACCCATAACTGGGGCCGTATTATGAAGTATTAACGTTCTGAACGCCAGAGCATAGACGCGCGTGCCCTCCACGCCAAGCTACAAATTATTTTTTTCTTTAACATGAATTTCCCAAAATCCATGGTGTTTTTGTCATTAAATACGTACGAGAGCTTCAATTTTTAAGATATCTTTATAAACACTCACAAAAGTAATGATTAAATTGTTTATTTCGTGTTATAGTGTTGTTGCCATTGTCACATATTTGAGTCGTTGGCGTACAGGGCAAGCGCCAAGCGTATCTATGACAATGGCGTTCAAAAGCTTAATGCCATCATGATTCCTGGCCGAAAATAAAGACGGTAGTATTGGTCATACATAGCTCTCGCGCTGAAATATGATGACATTAAAACGTATAAGCACCTATTAGAATTAATACCACCTTCAATGTATGCCAGCCTAGTATTTTTGTCAGTTTTAGTTACTTTTGTAGATTTACCCCCTTACTAATAATAATAAATAAGCGTTGTATAGCGTCTTTATAGTTAGTTACACAACGTTTTGTCTTCTTCTTCCAAACCACAAATTTCTGATGACTGAAAGAGAGAAATCGGTGTATACTATTCACCTGATGTAATTAATACTTTTATTAGTAAGTGGGTAAGTCATCTTTTTCTACCTTAGAATAATAATAAAGTAATACTTTATGTATAATTTTATGGCTGAATGCGTTTGACTTCTTGTTTTAGCACCTTGCATCAGATGTACACTCATCTAATGCAAGGTGCATCGTTCTCACATGTATAGTAATGAATGATGTAACCAAGATTTTGTAACCATATTTTGTTAAAATGAATGTCCATGGAGTTTCTTGCCCGTACTTCTCCATAGGTACCTACTGCTTTGGAATGGGCAACTAGCTTCATTTTTCTGGCTGACCGACCCTTTGACAATAGGGATGTTGACAGGGTAAAAAAAACCAAAGTAATATTTATTCCGTCAGTCAGATAATTAGAAATATTAGACACGTATTTTTTGCTTTATCATATTAACAAAAAATTATTGAGATAAAGTTGGGGAGTGGGGGCTCGCTACGTCACTAGTTAGTAAGTATAAAAACAACATACTCGTGACGTCATGCCACATTTCAACTCAATGTATCAGCGTAATCTTTGGATTACGTAAAAAAAGAAAAAATACGTGTACACTATTTTTTAATTACCTAGCTGACGGACTAAAAAATAAATATTAGTCATCATCGCTATAAATTCAAAAGTGCCTGTAATTGGTTAATTTGAAATAAATGCTTTGAGTTTGAGTTTTTTGATGCGGCGGGCGTAACCTCGATATCTAATCTTCCAGTTAGCTCGAGGCACTAACACATGAGCGATTATGTATAAAAGGTATATTTTTTTAAATTAATTTCTTGACTTTTCTGGCTATACGCGATACTTTTTTTTTTGGAATGAAGTTACTTACACAACGCGCGGTTGCGAAAGGGGGCTAGACGGAAAAAATTAAGACCAAAAGTTGTAACGACACTTTTTGCTATAGTTGTAAGCCGTGTGCCGTGCGCGTGTTTCTCTGTCTGTCTCTCTCTCTCTCATAGAAAGCAAGCCAGTTATTTTCGTTTTGTCTTTCTATTTCGCATTGAACAGTGTGGTATCGCGACGATTATTTTTGCTGAGTGTATACAGGTCTTTTGTATACATATATTAAATAATATAATGTCCTTTTAATCAATATTTTTTTATTGGTTAATTTTAAATTTTTTTTTTTTTATTACTATAACTTAAAAGAAATAAAATTTTATTACAATTCCTTAACTAATTAATCGAAAGGAACTTCGTTCTATCCGGATGTCCCTTGACACCTCCCAAGTTTTTTTTTTGTTTTTTTTCTCAACATGGGAAGCTAACTCAGTGGCCCATGGGTAGCATGAAAACTCTGACACTAGGTTAGTCACTAACCACACGAAGAAAGAAAGATTGAAAATAGAGATATAATAGGTGATAATTTCGAAATACAAAAAGGCTAAGTATATATGGAAAACGATTTTGTTTGTGTAATGTTTACATTTTTTTATTGTTGAAAATCCTTTCATAAAACATGATATATTCATTTACAATCTATATTAACTTATAAATAAATTACAAACATAAGAGATTGTTTCACTGAGATTTTTTTAAATTATTTAACCAGTGTTGCGTAACACACGTTCATTCTTTATCCGTTAGAATTAAGAGTAAATTATTCACGAAACTTATTTATTTATCATTCTAGATGATAGTAGAAACATCTTAGCTATCCATTGCTTCATATGTTTGAAAATTGGTCTTCTAGTTGAATTGTCAAAGTAAACGACACTGGCATTATTGGGTGATAGTCATTTACCCCGGTGATTCAAGGTTATTACAAGTTTTACAGAATCTGTAAACTGAAGTAAATTTACAGAATTCCTGTATTCTTAGAACTTTTATAACTTCAAATTCTCAGTGAAACCATCCAAAAACTAAATTGAAATAAGTAATTTCCGAAAATAATATAAAATAAATTTTGAATAAAATTGACAATAAATGGAACTGAATGACATGTTTCATTTTTATGTTCATTCTCTTTCTCTAATAACGAAATTATTATTGATATTTATTCGATAAAAATAACACTTTTATAACAATATTTATTTGTATAATATAACAATGTCTTGAATTTGTGTTCTACCTATAAAATAACAAAAGGTACTTCATTTATATTTACAAAAGTAAAGTATTAATATATCTGTGACATTTACCGCACTTAAATGAGTATTTATAAATACAAATCTATTACATAGAGGCACTTAAATGATTTTTTAATTCTAAAATTAACACACTGCTGACTACGGCCCAACCTCGCAGAGAAAGGTAAAATTCGAAAATAAGTTTTACCTGTCACGCCGCCATTTTTAATAATCCAGAAGTATGATATAACTAAATTTGTGTCCATTAATATATTTAACGAATAAATCAGGTATTGACAACAATCCTACAGGCTTGCGCCTTCGTCCAACTTCAAAAAAACTTGGTTTTTGGTTCTACAGTTTCAATATTCCAAAATTAACATATATGAATCTATTATGGCATTCAGTACGGTCTGACAGTACCGAGTCGTCCCCTGGGTATCGGTTCCGCGTAGCTGTGGCGGAACTTCGTCTGCTGTCGGTCGGCCAGGTCGCGGAAGTCTCGGTAGTCCCGGTCGTAGTACCTCTCTCTGTCGCCCTCCACGTACGACTGGCGCTGGTCGTCCAGCAAGCGCGAGCGACTGAACGCCCGCTGCCGGTCGTTCCAGTCTCGCCTCCTGTCTTCAATCACTGGCTCTATGATCTCGTCCTCTTCGATGCGCCTGTCCAGCTCCCTCCTGCCGCGTCTCTCGAAGCTGTCGAACTCGTCTCTGTGCGGCTTCGGCTCGATCCTGTTCAAGTACTCCTCCGCGCCGTACTCGTACCGCTTCACGTCTTCGCGTTTCCTGCCGATGCGCGGGAGTCTCTCCATCTCACGGTGCGGCAGCTCCCTCGGCTCGATCTCGCGCATCCTGTCGGTCTCCTTACGCCTTTCAGGCTCGCGGTGGCGCTCCAAGTCGCGATGAGAGCGCTCGGGCTCTCTCCGGGAGCTAATGTCTCTGTGCCGGTCCTGTCGCTCGTCCCTCCTTTCCTCCTCGGGGGAAGAAGTCGAGCGACTGTTCCGCTCCAGCATGCTCCTCCTCATCGCCATGTGCGCTTCCAGCTCTCTGTTGAATCTCTCCCGCTCCAGATTCATGAACTTTTCCTTCGCTACGTTGAATCTGTCTTTCGGCGACGCTTCGGCGACTTTTAGGCTGCCTTCGCTGGCGCCCCTTTGGAGTTTGCCGAACCTCCGATCTTCGACTCTGTCGATACTTCTGTTGGAAGGTTTGGTTTCCGCAACGTACCGTCGTCTGTAGTTGATTGTGTCGTCTTGGAACTTTTCAACTGGTTTTTCTGGTTTGACGCGTTCAAGTGACTCGTGACGGAACCTTCGCTCAAAGGTCTGGTCGCGGAAGGGGGCGAGTTGGTCGCGGAATTGGTCGGAGAAGTCATCGGGGAAGCCTCTGTCGTAGTTGCGCGGGGAGAGAGCGCGGCGCGCGGGGGAGACGCGGCGGGGGGATGGAGCGCGGCGCGGGGGGGACGCGTCGAATGCTTCGTGCATCATGTACGCTGTGCTCTCCGCCCAGTCTTCCTCTGAAAAAACAGAAAAGTTTGATAAGTAAGTATTCATGGCAATAAACATTTGGTGACACGATGGGGCAAATAATCATCCTATCGGACAAAAATGCAGAAGATTCCCGTGACATAAAGAAAATCCACATCAATTGCCTTCCGATGCAATATAATATGAATAACAAAATTGCCTGCAGACCCAGGTGCAGCTACAAAAGCTAGCTAAACGGTAAATCAAGTCCAAACGCACGTGGAATGCTCAGCTCTTCAGAGATAAGATTTGTTCCGCATTATCGCACGAACAAACTGCAGTTACTTGTGCCAAAAACTCCAGCTTAAAGTTATATTCATTAGAGTTCGATATTTGGCTGTGTTGTTAAGGATAAGCCTGTATTCCCTGAAGAATAAGGCTCACTATTGCACCCACATTTCGCCAGTTATGTAAAAATGATAATATTGATATTGATTTTGTTGTTGGAAATGTTGTATTCATAAGAATTCTAGTTTAATGTCGTTAAATCTAAGTAACGTTACATTGAATTTAGAGACTCGAATAATAAAACGGTTTTTTTTAAAGTGTATTTGTCGGTATCGCAACAAACCTCAAAATCGGACGTCAAAGCATGGCCTATAGATAAAATGTGTTTACATAAGCATGTAATAAGTTTATCTAACGGTATTACGACCTAAACCTTATATACTTACAACAGCCCCGGAAATACCAGAAATTATTATGTACCATCTGCTGCCCGAAGCTTCGCGTACCTAATTCGTAATTCTTTTTGTAAAATAAAAATAGCGTAAGTTACTCCTAACGTCAGTGAAAGATCTGTCAAAATCGGTCCAGCCATTTGGGAGATGAGCCGGAACAAACAGACAGACAGTAGGACAAAAATTTTTAAAGTAGGTTTTTGTTATCAGTACCGTATAAACTTATTTATGTACAGACGCCAGCACATCAAGCTGTCCCTAGCTGTCAAATTTTCCCAATTAAAAATTAATCTTATTATTTTACAATAAAGTTGAAAATCCATCAAATAAATTTAACAAATTAAAATGATGTGTTTTGTCAGTAGAAACAGATACTTTAATTTTATTATTTGTCCACATTTAGCACTGTCGCTAAAAATATTACAAATAAAAATATTTCCGAAATAAAACTGACTACCCTACTTTTATAATTATATGCGCCTGAGTGGTTCGGAATGCGCCGTAGTAATCTCACTTTTGCGTTTAACGGGATCCCATTTCCGAAACACTTGCAAACATGTTTTTTAAATAAAGAATTGACATAGATTAGAACCTGTCGTCTGTGAATCGTGGACGCTTGGATTTGGTAGGGTTGCCAGAGTTAAATGAAAGTTGCTTCTACAGTGGCCAGCACATCAAGCTTTCAACTGTCAAATATTCCCAATTAAACATGAACCTTACGGTTTTGTAATAAAGTTGAAAATCTATCAAAGAAATTTGACAGATTGGGGTAGCTTGGTGACCTCTGTACACAAGCCCAGCTTGTATTTTTTTGTTGATAAGTAGCTGTATATGCAAATTGGAGTCATTTTTAGTAGGTGCTGAATTATTCTGATATAGACGTACATACTTTCAGGCATTGTCCATAATTAATTGCTTTATCTTATAAAAACTAATATCATTAATCTTTTAAATTTTAAACGAAAATCTATCAAAGAAATTTGACAGATTGGGGTAGCTTGATGACCTCTGTACACAAGCCCAGGTTGTATTTTTTTGTTGATAAGTAGCTGTATATGCAAATTGGAGTCATTTTTAGTAGGTGCTGAATTATTCTGATATAGACGTACATACTTTCAGGCATTGTCCATAATTAATTGCTTTATCTTATAAAAACTAATATCATTAATCTTTTAAATTTTAAACGCTAAGCAATTGATTCTCCATTCTTGAGGGACACGGCACTGTTTCTCTTTACTACAGGCTATTATGTAGCCTATTTAAGAGGACAGTACCCCAACCATTAATGTTGTATACCAGTGTTTATTCGTAAAATGCAAATGTTTTTATTGTATTTACTGCAACACCTTTTATGCAATAAAGTTTTTTTTCTTTTGA
Organism: Hyppa rectilinea; assembly: GCA_951799385.1. NCBI lineage: Eukaryota > Metazoa > Arthropoda > Insecta > Lepidoptera > Noctuidae > Hyppa > Hyppa rectilinea. The sequence continues at coordinate 15,880,156 of OX637321.1, read as the reverse complement.
AGGTTCCGTGCAATATTCGTGTGTTTGCGTTTTGTCTATTTGAAAAATTAGTTTCTTGTTTGTTATGATCACAGATATAGATAGACATAGATAACGCAAGTATCACGATCTGTATGAAAACCAAGCGTGCCATTTTTTGACTAGCTAATATGACGTCACAAGCACTATTTAGTGATGGGAAAATCAAATCGATTCAAAGACGCCGCCGCGTACGGCGTCCCCCTCGCTCCACCCCCGCCTTGCACCCAGCCAGCAGTACGCTGAAAGACTTTGTAGACTGTAGACTGAACGCGAAAGTGACCACTTACGATTTTTGTACGTAAGCTAGGCACGCGAAGTAGCTCTTGCGTTATCTATGTCTATCTATATCTGTGGTTATGATTATGTGCTATGGAAGTGTTACATGGTTTTATAGAAACTCTTTAAAACTAAACATAACATAACATAATCAGTCTACAATGTTCCCACTGCTGGGACACAGCCTTCTTCTCTAAGAGAGGGAGTGGGCATCCACCGGGCCCAGTGCGGGATGTGGATGTCACATGTCTTCGAATTTTTGGTTCTAGGACATGCCGGTTTCCTTACGATGTTTTCCTAAAACTAAAACGCTTAATCACTACATAGTATAAAACAAAGTCGCTTTCTCTGTCCCTATATCCCAATGTATGCTTAATTTTTTAAAACTACGCAACGGATTTTGATGCGGTTTTTTTTAATAGATAGAGTGATTCAAGAGGAAGGTTTATGTGTATAATTTGTCGACATATTTTGCGGGCGAAGCCGCGGGCAGAAGCTAGTTAATTATAATATGGCCAATTGGTAAAATGGCTCCATAAATAACAATTTTATGGAGACATTTTCAAACTTTGATACAAACTTTCAATCCCTAACTGTCCTCGTCTAGAAGATGAAATTGAAAAATCTTTCCTTGTCACTGACCTCTTTCATGGGTATAATTTTGTGGTTGTCTGAGTTGCCTATTAGTGAATTTAAGAACTTTATGTATAATCTAATCCCAATTAGGAAAATTGATTGATGTTCAATTTTTCATCCAAGGGCTGATTTCTCTTCTCTAATCAGCACATCTAAATCATTATGACGAGCTATCAGTGTCAAGATTCCTCAACAAAGATGACACTGACGCGGTTCCGTTCGACTGAACGCGTTTAGTGACTGAAATTTTGTTATATGCACTATCAATCTGCCTAGCCTTTTCCCAGCTATGTTGGGGTCGGCTTCCGGACTAACCGGATGCAGCTGAATACCAGTATTTTACATAGAGCGACTGCTTATCTGGCCTTCACAACCCAGTCAGTAACTGGGTAATACGATACCCCTTGGTAAGACTGGCTGTCAGACTTTGTTGTATGTTGTATGCACTATCTGCCAAATAATTTATAATGTCGCATAATAAGTTTGAAATTTTTGGTGTTGAAGCCGACCAACATAATGTTAAAGACGCCTACGAAACTCTATACAGCGTGTCTCCCAACACGCACCTGTCAAGATATTATTTTTAAATAGCGGTTCATATAACAGTTACTCCGTTTTTGCTTGAAGCTTTAGGCGGTTGAAACTGTAGTGTTAATGTTTGTGATATGTACAGTAGGCCGCACGTCGGTGGTTACAAAACCTTTATTTTTATGATTGGTATCTCGTGGGTCAGCAGAGGAGCGAGCTGCTAAAGCGGGCTGGCCTATAGATGCCTCAATACATGAAGGCCTCCAGCCAGGGATTTTAAACTAAGCGACTACTCGATAAAAAAGAAAGAAAATACCTTTTATTTGCGGTTAACATGACGCAAAAAAGAACACAAACACAAAAAAATAAGGAAAAAATGGCCATCGCTCAGCACCCCGTGAAGTCTGAACCAGGGCAGCAAGGCTGTCACCACTGCGAGGATCCTGCCCCGCTTGGGCGGAGCACCGCCGTGTCCTCGTAGAGTCGATCGGCGGCGGCGACCTCTCGCGCCTGGCCCTGGTGCAAGCCATGGTCCGGGGCGAGAGGGAGTGGGAGGCAGTCACCTCCTTCTGCGAAAAAGTTATGCTCGCGAAGGAGGTGGCGGGATGGGAGAGAGAAAGGTCCTCCCGTCCCAGCCGCCGCAGGAGACGCCCCGGGCGTCGGGAGCCACGTGACGACTCCCGGCCACCGTAGGCGCGGGCCTGCGGACGGTGAGTAATGGGTGACTCACCGTCCGATCAGCACCAGACCCATGCCGTACGGCGCGTATATGTTCCACGCGCGCTTCAAGGAGATGTCAGCATATGAAGGGTCAGCATAGCCAAGCCTGCCGGGTAAGCGGGATTGTCCGAAAGGGTTACCGCTACCCCGGAACATAAAGGGCTACGGAAGGAACATGGATGGGTTTTAGTCAGTAAGAGTCTGACACTCCCTTCCGCTCCACCCAGAGCGGGAGCAGTCATTGGATGATTTCCCAGCCTTAAAAAACAAAAAAAAGGGCAGCAAGGGGCTGGCTGACCCGGATAAGGGTTACTAAACTAGTATGAACCGGCTTCTTATTCAATTAACCTTTTCAACGCCATTGTCGTATTGTTGTACGTGATTAGCAAACGCATGCCCTGTACGCCAGCGACACAAATATGTGACATTGCGGTGCACTAATAACACGCAATAAACAATTAAATCATTACTTTTGTGTGTGTTTGGATATCTTAAAAATGGAAGCTCTCGTAAAATTAAATTGTAGGAAACAAATTAAAACACACCATGGATATTGGGAAATTCATGATAACAAGAAGATATAAATTTGGTGCTTGGCGTGGAGGGCACGCGCGTGCGTTTATGTTCTGGCGTTAACTCCGTGTTAGACTAGCTCAATGTCAGTGTTACCACAAATACACGTGCGGTCGTCTGTACACTCACGCGCTGTCTATCTTATCGAAATTATGTGGCCTGTTACTTTTATAGGCGTAATATAAATTATGGCCGATGTGGATGTGGGCCACATTTTGGACTGTTGATGGATTGATACTGTTTCGATGGGCGGTCTTCGCGATGAAATGAAAGTATCTTTTGTAAATGAAATATTTCTTTTGAACAATAAACTAGTTGTAGTAGGTAGTAGCTTTTTTTTATGGTTGTCGCATTATTTTTAACACAAATTGTGTAGATAACAAATAAAATAATGAATTCAATATATAGTTTAATTTAACGATATTTTATATCAAAACACAAGTTTGACCGAAACATTTCACAATCAAAGCATTATTGAACGATTATCGCCTTAAAATTATCTATATTATTTTTGTTCTATATAATTTTATCTATATTACATTTATAAACATGTTATGCTGATCGCCTGACTTTAGAAGCGCTGTACCGATTTGACTTTAATTTGTTTTAAAATCTTCTTAATAGTTCGAGTTAGGTTTATACGGAAAGATAAAAAAGTTACGGGGAAAGTAATAAAATTCTGAAAAAGTCAAAGTGCATTTTGTATTGGTTTTCGTATAAATTATAAAAAATTGGAAAGGGCGATGTCTCAAACTCAAACTCGAAGCATTTATTTCAAATAAACCAATTACAGGCACTTTTTAATTGTCAAAGAGTCGATCAGTCGGAAAGATGAAGCTAGTCGCCCATTCCAAAGCAGTAAACACCTATCTGTCGGAGCTAGTTACTCAAAAATTCTCATCTAATAAATCCATAAAGATAACATTTACCAAATTGAAAAAAAAAATGTTTGACAACAATCAGATGTTCTCACGCCGCCATTTTGTTAAAAGCGCGCCAATTACATGAGATTCGGGCAACGTACTCAAGTTTCATTTCATTGTTAAAAGTATATTGTTCAGAGTCCCCTGTGCTTTATGGGAAAATAATATGAGTTTCAAAGCATTGTTTGTTGTTGAGTTTAATAAACTTTTGTTGGAAGGCACTGCGAAATAGTTTAAATTGAGTTTGTTGCAATTTGGTACAGACGCCAGCACATCAAGCTATCCATCCCTAACTGTCAGATTTTCTCAATTAAAACTGAACCTTATGTCTTTGCAATAAAGTTGAAATACTATCAAAGAAATTTGACAGATTGTGGTAACTTGATGTGCTGGCCTCTGTACATTGTGTTTGGAGTTAAACAGTGTAAGTAGGACTTTGCAATGATGTTCTATTTGTAGTAGGTATTCTATGTTTTGTAAAACACAGCTGACAAACAGATCCTAGATTGCTGAAGTAATTTATTATTTACTAGCTTCTCCCAGCGGTTTCAGCCACGTGGATGTCGGAAATTATTCCCAGGGGAATTAACTACCGGTATAAAAAGTATTTTATGTGTTTTTCAAACTCAAACTCAAAGCATTTATTTCAAATAAACCAATTACGGGCACTTTTGAATTGTCAAGGGGTCGGTCAGTCAGAAAGATGAAGCTAGTTGCCCATTCCAAAGCAGTAGGTACCTATGGAGAAGAACGGGCAAGAAACTCCATGGACACTCTTTTAAATCAAAATATGTTTACAAAAACTGTGTTACATCATTCATGTTGAAATTACACGTGAGAACGATGCAGAACTTAATAAAAGCGTCCATAATTACAAGTTTAAAAAAAACAATTCAAAATTATTTTAATTTTAAAACAGCCGTGGCAGCTAAGAGGTGACCAGTCCCTACTGACGGCGCTCGTTCATGAACATGACACATGGATTAGCACCATTCAGCTCAACCATTTTGATGGGAGCTAAATGATCCAACATACGCATCACCATCAGTGAGACATTACAGGGAGCATGACATGCTCTCAGCCGCCAGGGCACATTCAGGTCAATGTAAGACGTACTCAGTAAATGTTAATTCAGGTCATAAAATACCTCCGTGCCAAATTTCATCCAGATCCGTTCAGCCGTTTGAGCGTAAAGGACGGACAAACTCACAAACACACACACTCACTCACAAACTTTCACCTTTATAATATACTAGCTTCCGCCCGCGGCTTCGCCCGCATAATATGTCAACAAATTATACACATAAACCTTCCTCTTTAATCACTCTATCTATTAAAACAAACCGTATCAAAATCCGTTGCGTAGTTATAAAGATTTAAGCATATATAGGGATATAGGGACAGAGAAAGCGTTTGTTTTATACTATGTAGTGAAGTGTGATTGTACTCACAGTAAAATACTTTGAGATACACTACCTAATGTCTAATATGATCTGATTTTCTGGTTCAAAATTTATAGGGAAATTTGTCGATCTATTCTGTAAAAATACAAACGTGAAAACTTAGGAGAAGATAGCTGTTAATATTGTTAATACAGCTCACTCCACGCTCACTTCTTTCACCTATGTTTTCACAGTGAGAACTTTACAGTGCTAAGCCTAAAGTGCTGGATTGTTACATCCAATTTAATTCGCCCGCAATTACTTAAAGTAATAATTGGAAAGTAAACCACTCGGCTTTTCCTTGCTTTACCTAGCCTAAAACTACTTATTGCATTCAGCCTAAGGCTAAGCTTCCGACATTCTTTAGCTAAGTTAACATCTGCTTAGAAAGAAGACTAAATGAAACTACGAACTCTACATAAGAAAAATGACGTTTCACATCAAATTACTTTCATTTAATGAATACCTACTTTTACATTTAATTTCAAGTACTTAATTACAAGTTTTAGACAACTCTCATTTTTTAAAGTAGAACAAATGTACCTAATGCACATGACGCATTGTGCAGAGTTAAGCCGTAAATACATGAATGTAACTTGCATACTTTTGTGCAAGCATCTGTGATCTCTAAATCAAACATTTGCCCGTATCGCGAGAAGTGTCAATACTAAGTTTTGTGACGCGCGGGTAAGCGGGATTGTCCGAAAGGGTTACCGCTTCCCCGGAACATAAAGGAAGGAAGGAACACGGATGGGTTTTAGTCAGCAAGAGTCTGACACTCCCTTCCGCTCCACCCAGAGCGGGAGAAGTCATTGGATGATTTCCTAGCCACAAAAAAAAGTTGTGTGACGTGTCACATAAAAAGAAAAAATAGTACGTGACATTATCTAAAAAACTTGAACAAAATGCCCTCGTGTGCTTTTAGAAAATATACCAACAATTCCAAAAATTTAAATAAAGCTACCTACTTTCCATATGCAAGTACAGTTTTTCAAATTAATAAAGATTTCTACAACAAATGTTATGGTGACTAACAAAAATTACGTTCCCATGACAACGACCGATAATATAACATTGACAATTGACTATTTGAAACGGTCAAAAATAAAATATGAAATCACCTAGAAAAAGACCGCTCGTCTTAAAAACTCCCATCACCGTACAGAAATTAAATACTATACGAAGATATAATTGTAAAATTGCATTTAATGCTAATAAGTATTCCATTTGATTCTCAAAATATGTAACGTCAAATTGTCATATTTTATACAAATCAAGAACAAATTCCGCGTTTTGACAATCCATAAAAAATAACGTTATTGACTACCCTTTCAACCAATTAGGTACACGTCATAGGGTGGCATTTGACAACTAATGTAGGTACAAACTTTATCTTTTTTTGACGTGGTAGGGCGGGGAATATATTCTTTCGATATTAATCTATACAGTCATACCATTCTGGCAAAAAAATCTGTTGTTACTTGCATACTTTTGCGCAAGTTACAGACATGTTTCACGTGCTTTAGTCGTTAAAATCCAATTTGCTAATGACATAATGAATTGCTAAAGAAGTCGGTAGACTGATTGCTTCCAAATGTTGGTTATTTTGTAATTATTTCATTATTTTGTGTATGACCTAGAAAATGTCGATTGATTTTATTAGGAGCATGATTTGATGTACAGTTATTAGGAGTTCCTGAATAACCATTTTTTTTTTGACATTTCACACAACGCCATATAGTCCCAAGCTAAGCAACCTAATGCTTGTGTTATGGTAACAAGATGGCTGATATACTACTTATATACATTTTTTTTGTAAATACATACATATTATAGATAGAAAAACACCCAGACTCGTAACAAATACTTGCAGGTCGTACAAATATTTGTTCCGTGCGGGAATCGAACCCGCGACATGCTGCGCAGCAGTCAATCTCTCAACCACTGCGCCAACTGTGTCGCCAGTCAGTAATCAGCCTATCATGTTTTCACTGTTGAGACATGGGTCTCGTCTCTGCGAGAGGGGGTGCTGGCAGGGGGCTGGTGGATATCACATGTCTTCAAATTTATTATATGGATATTAGACACGTATTTTTGCTTCCTCATTTTAATAAAAAATAACTTAGATAAAACGCATTAAAGTTGGGGACTGGGGCCGCGCTACATCACAACTCAGTATAGATACTACAAAAGAATTGACGTCATGCTACATTTTAATACATTGTATATATAAAAAAAAATACGTGTCCAATATTTTTTAAAAATCTAGCTGATCGACTAAAAATAAAGTTAAGTAAATCATCATCCCTATTTATATTACGAGCCATAGAACATTAAATTAAACTACATATTTTCGGGCGCTATGGCGCGAGGTCTTACAAATTAGGCGTCTTGGCACCTTGGCCCCTTGGGCACGGGCCCTGTGTGCCCTAATGGTTAAGACTGTACTGCCTTGTCTTTTTTTTTTTTTTAAATCCTCATGACATCCCGCCCCGGGCGGAGAGCGGAGGGGTCTGTCAGACTCTTACAGACTAAAAACCACCCCGGGTGTTACGTCTCTCACCTGCGCCGGGGGTTGCGGGAACTATAATACTGCCACAACCCCCGGCTGAAGACTGTAGTGCCTACGCCAACTTGCCTTATTCTCCCAATTACATACAACTGTCAAAGAATGATAGTTGTCATTTGAATAACCGTACAATTTAAGTTAGTAGGTAATCAATTTGCATAACGATTCATTTACCAGTAATTACGTACGTTTGTTTATAAACAAAGCTGTCTTTTGATTGTCAGAAACTGCATATACCACAGACTATTAAAACGACCATAAACAAAGGAATCACCACTGTGAATAAGAAGGTCGTTCATTGAAAATCTTTTCAACACAATTGCAATTTTTTCTTCTTTGGGAAAACTGGTGACCATAATGGAAAACCGTCTTCTATCTCTGTCGCACAGTATTGTTTTTAATGCGTGGGAGTCTCTAAACTGCCTAATTGGTGTTTGTGCATGTGAAAAACTTGCGTATTCTTCGCTTTTGAGGTTAGTTAGGTTTGATGGTTTTTTTTTAATGGTGTGGAGATTATCTTATAGTAACCTTTTGTAATTGAACGGTCGCCAACGCATCAAGATTTACCAAACTTACAAAATTGATCAAATGAAACCTTAACCTCCTTTCGAGTCGGACACTAGTTTGTTACACCCATAAGTATGTCTTACTTTTCAAAACCTCTTTGGAAGAGGTTAACGAATCTCTTTTTAAAAATAGCGCGTCGAAAATAACCGTCAAAATATTTGGAAGGGAACTCTTACAAAAAAAACGATACAAAATTAACCGTATCTACATTGCATACACGTTTTACTTAGCACCCTACACTTTCAAGCATAGAGTTTTAATTTCCTTGTCAGATTTGAATCAAGTAGGTCGGTTATATAGTGAGGTGTGAACATTTTGGAGGCAAATGTTTCACAAGTCATTAGGTGTAATGCTTTGATACGTCGAAGGTTATGCTCTTGAACTATATGAGAGCAAACGTATATACTTTGTAATAACAATGTATATAGCTTTAATGTTTCTTTTTAATATATGGGTGTTTGAAAACAGTGGGGATTTAAATGCTAATATACCACGAACTAAGGAATCAAAGATATGTGAGGCACAGGGTCTGCGTTCGTTTATTATGGTTCGCTCCCTCACGGAAAGAGGGCGCCTCAGTCCTAGCAGCGGAATCAATATAATGCTGACTACCCATACTCATATTATAAATGCGAAAGTAAGTTTATCAGTTTGTTACCTTTTCACGCTTAAACTTCTGAACCGATCACCCTGAAATTTTGCATGTTGTCAGGTGTACAGAAACGGACATAGGGTATGTTTCATCCCGAAAAAAATGTTATGATGTAGTCAAGGAAAAAAAATATAACGCTCGCATGATAATAGATGGCGCCACGTGTACGTTCCGTTCTGAGCCCATTAAATGATCCGATTGCAACGGCCAAGCACCAAGCAGAGTACATCCCGAATTGTTGTCAAATTCTAAATTAAAAAGAAAAGCTACTTAATAAGTGAGGATCTCTCATATTGATAAAGGCGGGGCTTTTTTAATTAAGGCATTTATAAAGTTTACATTTTTAATTCCGTTCCTGATCCAATCCATTTTTTTATCACACAATAATTAGAAAAAAAATAACAATGGCTTGATACCATGTTCTTAGCAGTAATAACCATCTCGTGACGTCACTTCCTATAGAAAACGTCTCCCATTCTGTAATTATATATTAATCATATGTTAGGTTTTATATGCGTAGATGATTAAAGGTGGGAGATTGCTTATAAGAAGAGATTGACGAAACTACCTTTTGGAAGGGGCGACTAGAATGTGTTCTATTTCTTGTTCATTTTGATGTTCCAAAGTGCCTCTCTTGTGCCTATTTGAAATAAATGATTTGACTTTGACGTAACTATAGTTTTGAGCCGTTTGGGGTCGAAAGTCAAAACATTTGAGTCTAGGAGCCCGAGAGCGTATGTTCTTTTCACGTGATCAGTGAATTTCTTTGGCCGAAGAATTAGCATTACATATAGCATTATTAATTAGCATTTTTAGCATTTACTGGGCTATACGATACCCCTTGGTAAGACTGGCTGTCAGATTTTCAGGCTTCTGACTACCCGCAACGACTGTCAAAGATGCACAAATGTCAGCCGGGATCAACGGCTTAACGTGCTTTCCGAGGCACGGACGAGTCTGGGTATATAAAGATGGTCACCCATCCACGACCAACCCCGGCAAGCGTTGCTTAACCTGCCTCCGTATTCAACGTGCCATTGTAATAACTATAAAAAAATATGAAACCCATACAATAATAATATAACAAAAAAAACCTTAGGTCTATCGAAGTTTGGAGGCCAAACATGTAATTACATAACAAATAATAATTATTATTATTATTTTCAACGTCGTTAATATTCACATGTATGTTCGTGAACTATCAATATTGTGAGCTAATAGGGGCAATATAAAGGCATCAAATGAATCCCAAATCAAATTCGATAATTATATGTTTAAAACAGCATTTATTGAGCCTGAAAAAGGAAGCCCGTGAAATTCAATTTTTTCTCACTGTCTCCGTAGCTTTCACCATAAAATGCGAAGCATCCAAAAAAAAGTGCATTTTCCGGAAATATATATATTTTTTCTTTTTCAATAAACATAGCTTTCCTATAAAAGAGGTTTCTATTCCTGGAACCTTGGTGTTTACTATGGTACAATGTTTAGGAAAATTATTTCTCCTTTCTCTTCCAACTGACACAACAATCACGCATGTATTCTTCTAAGGGTTTAGGTTAGGTTAAAAAAAAGGGTTCGGGTAAAGAGATGCACCTATAGTTAACCAAAATTTCACTAGTACCTAATGTTTAAGGCCCATGCAATACCTGACTACCTAGTCAATAACGTTACTTTTTATGAACTGACAAAACGGGGAGTTTGATTTGTATTACGTGATTTGTATGAAATATAACAATATGACGTCACATATTTTTAGAATCAAATGGTCTACTAAACTTATTACTAAGTACTTAGTACCTATTACATGCAATTTTACAATTATATCTTCGCGTAATATCTAATTTTTGTACGGTGATGGAAGTTTTAAGACAAGCGATCTTTTTTTTAATTTCATTTTTTTTACCGTTTCAAATAGTCAATTGGGGTGCTTCTGAAAAAATCCAAATGGAAGACCCAATAACCTATTGCCCGACCCGGGAATCAAATCCAGGATCTCATGCTCTGTAGTAGCGCTTGCGAAGACTAGACCACAAGGCAAACTATGTTCTACCAGGAAGTGAATTGAAGTTAGCTTAAATAATAAAAATTCTCTTTAGAAACCGATATCGGAGTGAATGTTGACCGACATGTCGTAAGCTACCAACCATCATGTCGTAAGGTCCATGCAACCAACTTTTCTTGACATTTGAGTGCAAATGGATTAATTTCATGAAAGCATTCGAAATATGCACGTGTATGTGTATGTTTTATGTGAAGACCGCGGCTTTGTTTATGGATTTTAGGCTTTCTATATATCTATACATATAATAAATTTGTAGAAAAGTGGTGTCTGTACAATAGAAATATATAAAAAAAAAGTAGCAGGGGTTGTTATTATATCGATGCCGAACCCGAAATTGTAATTATTTTTTTTTTGTCTGTTTGTCTGTGTGTTTGTGCACGCTAATATCAGAAACGGCTTATTCACTAATATATTGTAGTAAGTTCACTTAACATTTAGTGTTTATTTCATGTCAATCGGTTCGTAAATAAAAAAGTTATGTCAATATTTAAAGAATCACGGCAAACATTTGTTAAGGTATTCTATCAGAGTACGTACATACGCATCGCGCCTGCGCGTCTGTGGCTATATAAAGCGCGCTGAGAGCCGCGCCGCTGTTACCCCCGATCCAGCTGTCCCTTGCTGTCCTCCCCCAGCGACGCCCTAAGCCGAGGTCCGTACCCACAGGGGGTGCCCTTAGCGTGTAGTCGCTTAGTTTGTAAGTTTTTATAAGCCCTGGCTGCAGGCTACAATTCTTTTGTGGTATCCACAGGCAAGTCCAGTTAAGCAGTATACAACCCTATGGTTGAACTGCGAGATGCCATTATAAAAAAAAAAAAACACGCCGCTGCCATAAGGATTCAGTTATTCGTAGCGAACGCACGTATCCTGGAGAGTATAGGCGAATAGTTGCATTCGATTATTGCGATTCACTTGAATACATTTCATTTATTTATATTTTAGGGTTTGTAGGTTAGGTTCTTTTTCTAAATTTTCCTTAAAATCTATCTATAATATAATAAAACAGTAAAAAAACTGTGTCTGTACATTGAATATATTAAAAAAATAATGATTGAGGGGGGTTAAGAAACAGTAATAGAGCACGAATCCAAAAAAAAATTCGGTCTGTTTGTCTGTTTGTTTGTACACGCTAATCTTCGGAACTACTGGACGGATTTGAATGATTTTTTTTGTTGTGTAGGTATTAAGTCTGGGCACTATAATTTAAGAAGCACAAAGAGACTATAATTTATCTTGGAAACTTGAACACCTGATGCAGAACCGCAACTGACCAGCTAAACTATAAGTGATACAAAAATAGTACCGTAGCAAAAATTGTTCCGCGTGATGAGCATTTTCTGCTGAGAGAATAAATTTGAAGATCTGGAACACCTGATGTGGAACTCCAGGAGCCCATATAACAGATATTGGAATGACGTCTTAGCAAAAGTTGTTCAGCCTGATGAGCACTCTCTGTTGACGCATAAAAATTTAAGATCTGGAACACCTGTTGCGGAATTCCAAGAGCCCAGCTACACTATAACATATACAGAGTTGATACGACAGAGGGGCTTTCCTTTAAACAGCTTATACTAGGGACCATTTTCAAGCTCTATACCAAAAATCAATTAAATAGGAAGTCGTTTAGTCGCAAATGTTTTTTTAAGTTTTTGCCCCGTTTGAACACGATGCATCTTTCCTAACAGCGCTCTGGCGTGCACGCGTCGGTGCCGCTGCGTTACAAGGTCAGTTTTTATTTACAAAGGGTGGTTGCGTTTTACTCTGATTTGTAAGCTATTTAGTTTGTTTGAAAAAATAAAAACCTCATTTTTGGTGCTTTTTATTTTTATACCGTACCGAGTTAATACTAAACACGTATAGTATACGTAGTGTAATTGAATGCCCCTCTATCATATCAACTCTGTATAGGAATGACGTCTTCAAAAGTTGTCCAATCTGATGAGCACTTTCTGTTGACTTATAAAAATCGAAGATCTGGAACACCTGTTGTAGAACTCCAAGAGCCCAGCTACACTATAACACATATAGGAATGACGTCTTAGCAAAAGTTGTTCGGTCTGATGGTCATTTCCTATTGACTTATAAAAATCGAAGATCAGAAACATATATCTGATGTGGAAATCAAAGTTATCACTAATTTCACTGTATAATTATAAAATGACATAAGCTGGGAGTACTTCCACGCGGTGAAGGCAGTAACAGTTTAGGTCTGATTTTCGCTGACGATGGTACAGACGCCAGCACATCAAGCTATCCCTAACTGTCAAATTTTCTCAATCAAAAATGAACCTTATGTCTTTGCAATAAAGTTGAAATACTATCAAAGAAATTTGACAGATTGTGGTAACTTGATGTGCTGGCCTCTGTAACGATACGATAACGCCTGGGAGCAGTCCCTTAGATTTTAATTAATCACTTTTATTCACAATAAAACTATAACCATGCCTAGAAAGAGGTCAAATCTTTCCCAATGTTCCAAAAGAGCTAAAAGATTGAAGATCATAAGATCCCAAGGATCTACCAAAGAGCGTCACGAGAGACTTGATGCTGTTTGAAAACATCCGGCTGCAACTCGCTCCGTGGAAACCTCTTCGGATCGCGAAGCACGCCTGCGTTCTCAGCGTATTTACGCATCTACATCCAGGTCTCTAGAGACCAGTGAAGAATATGATGCGCGACTGACCGCAGATCGTGCAAGTCATGCATTGTCTCGCTAATCGGAGACGTTCATGGATAGAGAATTACGCTTGAGTTCCAAGCGTATCTACGTATCAAGTTCAAGGTCTCTAGAGACAAGTGGGGAACGTGATACGCGACTGACCGCTGATCGTGCAAGTTATGCATTGTCCCGCGAATCGGAGACGTTCACGGATAGATAATTACGCTTGAGTTCCAAGCGTATCTACGCATCGACTTCTAGGTCTCTAGAGACAAGTGGGGAACGTGATGCGCGACTGACCGCTGATCGTGATTCAGATCTTCGATTTTGACGACCCCGTTGTCGCTGGCATAAGCAACAGGATACGCGTACGAAGTCGCGGGCAGAAGCTAGTACGTAATAAAAATTAAAGTCGCTTTTCGTGTGTTGGTGTTACTGCGTTGTTCTTCTAAACTATGCAACCGATTTTGATACGGTTTTCGTCATCATTTAGAGAATTTGTTCCGGAAGACTTATGTGACTTATATACTATTATTTAACTAAGATTTAGATAAGAAACCGTAATTTATTTATTTATATCAAGCGACATCGGCCCATAGAAGATACCTTAACCTAAACAAACATATTTATTTTCATAAAATATCACTAAGATTTCATTAGCTTCTTCTTATGTTTGATAAGTTGTCATTGCAGGGTGGGTAGCAAGTTTTACAAAAATTGAAAGGGAGTGTCAGACTCTTACTGACTAAAACTCATCCATGTTCTTTCCTTAGCCCTTTGAGTTCCAGGGTAGCAGTAACCCTTTCGGACAATTCGCTGGAACTAATAGCCTGACGTGAAAAGTACATTCTTATAGGTCTAATGTTTTGGCTGGCATTTGTACACTGTACTAGTAATTGCCATTTTTCAAATTCACAGATATCCGCTATCCAACAGTTAGAACGGCCAGACTTTCTTGCAGGCACGTGTACCTACTCTAGTGAATAAGCACGGGGTCCTGGATTCAACGTTTCATTCGTCCTGGGTTCCTAATTCGGGAAAAGAGTTAATCTTTACTGGAGAAATGGGAATCCCCAGCTATGGTGATGTTTCGCAGTAATACGATGCGGTCACCACATTCATAGAATTACCTAACTCACACCCAGTTTTTTATATAACCGCAAAAAGTAAGCAATTATCTATGGCATGGGTTATTTCTAGACTTAAATCAACAGACAGACAAAATACCGTCAATATTACATGAACGTAAGCCAATGACGAATAACAAAACACTACGTAATAATTTTGTAAGTTATTCAAAAATCTGCGGTTTTGGTACGAATTGGTCGGTGATGCAAAATGGGTGGTCACGACTAATGGCCGCGAGGTAAGTAATCTTAGTAAAACACACCTTCCATGGTGGAATCGGAAGATAATTTTCAGGAAAAAAAAATATGTTGCTACGCGCGGGAAGTATTAAGTGCTTACATAATCTACGACGCCCCCCACCCTACCTACCTTACCTATCGCTCTACCTACCTACCCTATCTATCTACTTACCAACCCTATCCACCATTCCGGCAGTTTTACATAAATGAAAAAAAAAACGATGTCGGAAATTACCCCAAGGGAACGTCCAACCGGGATAAAAATATCTATGTGTTATTCCAGGTCATAAACTACCTCTGTGCCAAATATCATCCAGATCCGTTCACCCGTTTGAGCGTGAAGGACGGACAAACATAGAAACTCACACACACACTTTCGCCTTTATGATATTATACATTCAGTCAAAAAAGTATCGGGAATGGATGATTTGTTTATGGTTCCAAATTCAAATTTTTGTTTTTTTTGTAGTTGTTAGATTGGCACAACTGTTTTCCATTTTGGCGCGGAGTTTGACTTGCATCTGTTAATTATATTAAATACAGTGCTGGTTTTAGTAATATCATATATAGTGTGTATTGCGAATTTCATAATGGACAAAAATATCGAACAAAGAGTTTGTCTTAAATTTTGCATCGCCAATGGAATTTCGTGTTCGGAGTCACTGAAAATGTTACAGAAGGCTTACGGTGAATCGACTTTATCAAAAACTCGTGCGTTATGAGTGGTTCAAAGCGTTCAAAAGCGGTCGAGATGTGATGGAAGATTTGCCTCGCTCTGGTAGGCCGTCAACGTCTGCAACTGAAGTTAACATCGCGAAAGTGAAGAAAATAGTGACTGAAAATCCCCATTCAACTCTGAGAGAGATAGCCGCCGAACTTTCTGTATCTCACGAGTCGATCCGTAACATTTTAACTAATCATTTGGGTATGAAACATGTTGCTGCTCGGCTAGTCCCAAAAGATCTGAATTTTCTCCAAAAACTCAATCGCATGAAAGTCGCTGAGGACATGCTAGAACGAGTCAGTTCGGACCCAACATTCATGAAACGCATTGTTACTGGTGACGAGACGTGGGTTTACGAGTTTGACATGCAAACTAGTCAACAAGCTTCGGAGTGGCGCCTTCCAACTGAACCGAAACCGAAAAAGGAGAATTCGCGGCGAGAACTGAACTCAATTCCGGAAGCAGCGTTTAAAAAATGTTTTGATGAATGGATTATTCGTTGGCGCAAGTGTATCGTTTCTAAAGGAGCATACTTTGAAGGTGATAAAATAAATTTGGATGAATAACAGACATTTTGTGTATTATTGATCTTTTCCCGGTACTTTCTTGACAGAGTAGTATATGTATATACATATAAATATAGTGTGATTTATTCATAGAAACCTTGATCAGAAATTACGAATACAACAAAAAAATATCAGCCTAATCGGTCGAGCCGTTCTCAATTAATGACCCGTCAATATTATGTTTCATTTTGTATATCTCGACAGTGATAGCCTAGTGGTATGACCGTCGGACTGCCAAGTCTTAGGTCTCGAGTTCGAACCCAAGGCGAAGTCAGAGGTGCGTCTCTGACTTTTCAGATTCATGTGCGTATTGTATAATTATCACTGAAAGATATTTCTCAACGGTATGTGATGCTAAGTCAGAGGCCCATGGGCAGCATTAATACTATGACACCAGGACTACTCGAAACTATGCTAACTACACGAAAAGAAGAAGAAGTTCAACCAGGAGGTTGACAACTTCCTAACCTAAAGGGCTAAGGAAGGAACATGGATGGGTTTTAGTTCGTAAGAGTCTGACACTCCCTTCTGCTCCACCCAGAGCGGGAGGAACGATGAATTCGATGATTTCCCACCCTCAAAAAAAAAATGACCGTTGCTGGGGACAGGTTGGATCGGATGGACTATACATGAGGCAATTGATTTTTATTTATGCATAAGTTTTTACAAATTACGTTCACGAACGCGGAAATAGATTTTTTACCTAAACCGTAAGTATATACAGTCTCATCTTGAATGTAACAAAAAACATCTGACAATCATTCTGTTGATGATACACGCAACTGCGTAATCGGAGCTATTATATATTTTTTGTTACTGATAGTGTAGTATTAGCTTTATTTAGCCGATGTACGAAAAAGGATATTGAATTTTGATTTGCGAGATTTTAAGAGGAGGTTCAGAGCTAATGGTTAATATATAAAATATTTTTTAGCTATCTAGCTTTTCATTTAATTTTACGATTGTTCTTGCCGAGTCTTCTCCATACAAAACTACCTTTTGGAAGGGGCGACTAGAATCAATTCTATTTCTTGTTCATTTTGACGTTCAAAAGTGCCTTTATTGTGCCTATTTTAAATAAATGATTTGACTTTGACTTAGACACACTGGTACAGTTACTGGTTTGAACAGTTGTTTTTGTTTGTGTGGAACATACAAATATCAAGTAAAAGTAGACACCCAGCACGCAGTAAAACCATCCTTGTGCCCTCTATCGGACTGAATGTATATTACACTTCGGCGATTTCACCAATGAAACAATTGACAAATGAAACAAGAGCATTTTTACCCCGTTAAAGAGCAGTCACTGTATTAATGTTGTGAATTATTGAAGCTCTTAAACACGCAGTGGGATTGTCCGAAAGGGTTACCACTACCCCGGAATATTAAAAGGGCTAAGGAAGGACCATGGATGGGTTTTAGGCAGTAAAAGTCTGACGCTCTCTTCCGCTCTAAGTAGAGTGGGAGAAGTCATTTGAAGATTTCCCACCCTCAAAAAAAAAAACTCTTAAACGCAGTTGTTTGATGAAATTGGCACTTTGAGTGGGATGGCGAATAGTTATGTCGACTTAAAAAAAAAAAGTAAGTATGGGTCCGGCAATCTATGGTTAAATGCAAAAGTACTAGGTCCTGGGCGAGTTTCTTGGAGGTCTAAAAAGACATAATAACTAAAAAAAAAACATCAACTCACCACTAGTGCTATGATTATCATGCTGCCTGTACTCATTCCTCTCGGGCGAGGGGGCGAGATCGCTTCCTATCCCGGAACTCCCCCCCGAAGACTCGAGTTTACGCCTCGCATTCACCCCCACGATGTTCTGGTTGAGGCAGCGTCTCGTGTCGATGTTGGAGAGGTTCCCTTTCTGGCGGTGGACCGTGTCGTAGTCTCGAGGAGGCAGGAGGATCGGGCTCTTGCCTGTAAGATTCAAACTCAAACTCAAAGCATTTATTTCAAATAAACCAATTACAGGCACTTTTGAATTGTCAAGGGGTCGGTCAGTCAGAAAGATGAAGCTAGTTGCCCATTCCAAAGCAGTAGGTACCTATGGAGAAGAATGGGCAAGAAACTCCATGGACACTCTTTTAAATCAAAATATGTTTACAAAAACTGTGTTACATCATTCATGTTGAAATTACACGTGAGAACGATGCAGAACTTAATAAAAGCGTCCATAATTACAAGTTTAAAAAAAACAATTCAAAATTATTTTAATTTTAAAATTTGATTGATTGAGGGAGTGAGTGGAGGTGAGTTTGCTTGGGCGAGTGAGTGATCAATGTAATCTATTGTTTTAATGTTGGGTTCTATTTTGATTATACAAGTGAGGGTTGACAAGGGATTAAGAGGCAGATTTACTGTTCAGAATTTCAGAAATTGGGGACTAGTAAGTAGGCAGTTTAGTGCGAATTAAAAGTTTTTGGAATCATTTTTAATTTAAAGTAAAAATGTAAAATAAGGGACGTTAAAGCATAGCGCACATTACAGCCGGAACGGGCCGCTGCACAACGCATTTTCATACAAAAAAATGCAATGCGGCCCGCTTGTAAGTACGTTGGTACAGACGCCAGCACATCAAGCTATCCCTAACTGTCAAATTTTCTCAATTAAAAATGAACCTAATGTCTTTGCAATAAAGTTGAAATACTATCAAAGAAATTTGACAGATTGTGGTAACGTGATGTGCTGCCCTCTGTACATAGAAAATGTACGAAAGTGATGATTCAGGGATTTGCATTGCGTTGCGTTACGAATCTGTGCTAGCCTCAATTGTGTAGGAGGATTATAAAGAATGGTGTCTTCAACCGCAAAGCTTGAATAGGGCAACATACATAAATAAATAATAAATAGAATAAAAAATAGCATCTAAGGAACTAAAAGTTCTTACCTTAGCCAAGGTTTTTAAAACTTTTAAAGCAAGTACTAAATCTTTTGAAAAAATTCTGATTTTGAATATGGAACCCAAAAAAAAACATTATACAGGGTGGAATTTTGTAATGCCCCCTCAAGGGAAAGTACCCTTAATACTGTAGTTAGCAAATTTGACTCAAAGAAAACTTTCCTTTATTTTTGAACAGAAAGAAAACTGCAATCAAAGATTTTCAAAAATTCGCTTGCCACACCCGGGAATCGAACCGACTAAAATCGGTAAAAATGACAGCCTGTACTTTTATTGCATTTATCGTTAGGATCAATTATATGGATAAAATCTTTCTAAGAAACTTGATAAATTAAATGAAAGGAAAACCATGAAATCAGGACTTATAAATTTAATGAGTCAAGTTAAAGCTCTTTAACTTAAAGATCCATCTGTTTACGTTATTAGTTATAAATAATTTTATCATTAACGTCATTTATCCACGAAAATGACGAGTTACTATTTAGATAAGACGATTGAAGATTGGTACAAACGGTACAATGAGATGGCCTACGAGATAACCAGATCTCACCCGTTGAGATATTTTTTGTGGGAATGTGAAAAATCAAGAAGCCTTCCCCAACATAGTTGGGAAAAGGCTAGGCACATCATAGAAAAATCAAATTTTCATTAAATTTTATGCGAAAATAAACGAGAGTTGAAGCTCAGAATACGATTTATAATATTCACCACAACACGATATTAAAGGTTACTAGAAATGAATTCGTTACAAGAATACATTTGTGTATCCAAGAAAATGGAGCCCATTTCGAGCAACTAGTTAGTTAGTTTACAATTTTTTGTAAATAATTTAAGAATTTATGGTTTTCCTATCATTTAATTTATCAAGTTTATTCGAGACATATTATCCTTATAAGTGATCCTAACGATCGATGCAATAAAAGTACAGGGTGTACTTTTTACAGATTTTAGTTGGTTCGATTCCCGGGTGTGGCAAGCGAATTTTTGGAAATCTTTGAATGCAGTTTTCTTTCTATTCAAAAATAAAGGAGTGTTTTCTTTGAGTAAAATTTGCTATTTACAGTATTAAGAGTACTTTCCCTTCAGGTGGCATTACAAAATTCCACCGTGTATAAAAAGGCTTATTAAACTTCTATATTTAGAATCTGTCAAATTAAAGCCAAGTTGGTTTTTAGTCACAAATATTAGGTACTTAAGCACTCATCCATTATTTCAAATTTCTTTTCCGTAACATACAGCAAAATACGTACGAAAAGGTTCCTTTCGCTATTTATAGTGTAATAATACACGATCTAATAATCCATGGTCTCAAGTTTCAAGTACAGACGCCAGCACATCAAGCTATCCCTAACTGTCTTTCTCAATTAAAAATGAACCTTAGGTCTTTGCAATAAAGTTGAAATACTATCAAAGAAATTTGACAGATTGTGGTAACTTGATGTGCTAGCCTCTGTACCTATCAAAAGTTTATTTTTTAATAGATAACCATCTGTAAAAAAACTATTACAAGCTAAAGAAAGCTGTACTAGAAGGCTCTGTATTAAAAACAAAAAGTTTTGACACTTGAAACTGACATTTTCGGGCATATCGATTTTTCGATACGCAACGATTTCTGCCAGTTTACTCCTACTACTACGTTTATTCCTACCGCAAGCCTCATTAACGGACATGGATCCAAAAAAGCAAAAAAACTATATACCAAACTACATACCAAACCGCTGCACAAAAATGCGTGGAGAAGCAAGCGACATCTACCTACGAAAAATAAACAAAAAAGACTGACCTAATCCCCTTTTACCTGTCGATAGCTTTTGTTTCAACTCAGCGGCCAAACTGTCATACAGGTTGGCCACGCATCTCTCCTCGTTGCTCCCCGAGTCCGATTCCCTGGACACTTCGCTCCCTAGTGAAGAGTCCGGGGGCTTTTTCGAAGAAGGTAAGGCTCCTCGCATTTGTAGTTTGCGCTCGATGTCCGCGAATTTCTTCTGGTTTTCTGGCCGCTCTATCAGGGCTTGGAGGTGCGTGTACAGCATCTCGGCTGTGTGGTCCGAATCACATCTGTTGACAAGGAGATGGTGATGAGTTTTGTGTTGCAAGATTAAATTTTTTTTACTTATTTTAATAAATTTTAAATTAATTCACTGAAAAAATATCAGCTGTTCCATACACTTTGACGAGTTATGCGGACATAAATGTACCTACTAAACAGCTGATTTTTTTTTCATAATTTCAGGTATAGTTCCATAGTCAAAATTGTTAATTTTCATGAGTATAGTAGGTACCCCCTGAAAGTATGTCCTTCGTTTAACTTAACACACTGTATATGCACAAGAGTATTTTTAGTTCTTAAATTGAATCTGAATGGTCTTGCCACATTTTAATTAAGTGTGTCCACTAATTATATAATATTTTATTGTATGTAGTTATAGCTAAGTCGTCGTGTGCAAGTAGGTATTTACAACGCGACGACGGTTAATTATACCCACGACAAAAAGAATACGCCCAATAAAGAACTAACTTAAAAAAGGAAGTCTTTGTCTTTTTTTTTAAACAAAAAAAAAAGAAGTTAGTATTTATCTTGTCATATTTTTAATTTTGACGACTATATTATTAGCAAGCAAGTGTAGTTACCTACTCGCGATTTCTCAATCCACATCGTGCCACAAACTAAATACTGTTACACAAAGCTATTGTTTAACAGCAAGATGTCCAATTCTCATGCAAATCGTCAAGATAAATATTACAATATAAAACCATTTTCAACATCCATCATTACTCGTGTCGTTCAAACACGATCGCTTTTGACAAAGTATGTATTGCTCAAGTCTAGTCACGCATACGCATTCCGAGAGCACCCGAATGAGAGCCGACCGCCCCCGAATGCCGAGGTAATGTCAAAGTTGATTGCAATATGGCGTCGGCCTCATCTGTCAAAGGTTGACAGATGGTACAATAGGTGGTAAAAAGGTTGGGTCATATTTTGCATAAGGAGGTTTACTACTCTGTCAAGAAAGTACCGGGAAAAGATCAATAATACACAAAATGTTTTGTTATTCATCCAAATTTATTTTATCACCTTCAAAGTATGCTCCTTTAGAAACGATACACTTGCGCCAACGAATAATCCTTCATCAAAACATTTTTTAAACGCTGCTTCCGGAATTGAGTTCAGTTCTAGCCGCGAATTCTCCTTTATGTCTTCTATCGATTGAAAACGGGTGCCACGAAGTGGTAATTTGAGTTTAGGAAAAAGAAAAAAGTCAGCAGGAGCCATATCTGGTGAATATGGTGGTTGCTGGATGGTATTTGTTGAGTGTTTGGACAAAAATTCGTTCACAATGATAGCCTTGTGCGAAGGCGCATTGTCGTGGTGCAAAATCCAAGAATTTTCTTTCCACAAATCTGGCCTGTTTCGTCGAATTTGCTCTCTTAAACGCCGCATAACGCTCAAATAATATTCTTTATTTACCGTTAGACCTTCCGGTAAGAGTTCAGAGTGCACAACACCGCGATAGTCAAAGAAAACAGTCAACATGACTTTGACTTTTGATCGACTTTGGCGTGGTTTTTTCGGTTTCGGTTCAGTTGGAAGGCGCCACTCCGAAGCTTGTTGACTAGTTTGCATGTCAAACTCGTAAACCCACGTCTCGTCACCAATAACAATGCGTTTCATGAATGTTGGGTCCGAACTGACTCGTTCTAGCATGTCCTCAGCGACTTTCATGCGATTGAGTTTTTGGAGAAAATTCTGTTCTTTTGGGACTAGCCGAGCAGCAACATGTTTCATACCCAAATGATCACTTTTGCGATGTTAACTTCAGTTGCAGACGTTGACGGCCTACCAGAGCGAGGCAAATCTTCCATCACATCTCGACCGCTTTTGAATGCTTTGAACCACTCATAAGCACGAGTTTTTGATAAAGTCGATTCACCGTAAGCCTTCTGTAACATTTTCAGTGACTCCGAACACGAAATTCCATTGGCGATGCAAAATTTAAGACAAACTCTTTGTTCGATATTTTTGTCCATAATGAAATTCACAATACACATTAAATATGCTAAAACCAGCACTGTATTTAATATAAATAACAGATGCAACTCAAACTCCGCGCCAAAATGGAAAACAGTTGTGCCAATCTAACAACTACAAAAAAAACAAAAATTTGAATTTGGAACCATAAACAAATCATCTATTCCCGATACTTTTTTGGCTGAATGTATAAAACCTTTTTATGTGCAAAGGAAAAGGAGTGATTGTACGCAATCAAGGGGTTCATATAATAACATTGATTAAAAGTAAGTAGTTTAACTTATGCTTAACCATACATTTTCTCATAACTTTTAAAAGCATTTTTATAAATAAACCAATAAATGGTTGAAAAAAGCTCGGAGACCAAATGTGCAGACCCAATAACAGCCCGGAAAAATTGACAAAGATATTTAGCTAACTATACGTTGATTCTCAAAAGGGTCTCAATGTCACACCGAGTGGAAAAAACATCAACAATGTTCACCCAATGTACAGTACTCTTGGCGGTCCTGAAGTTAGCCGATTAGCTGCGCAATAGCCAATTTCGTTCCTAAAAGTTCCATTGCGCAACCAAACAGCTAACTTCAGGACCGCCAAGATACGTCGACCGTACTTTAGTCTTAAAACCTCAGAGTTCACAAGTGTCATGGCTAATCTGATTACGGTCGACCACCTCTACAGTAATCTACCGGTAAAGCTACTCCGAACGGATGTGTCGCAAGAAGGACCACGTATAGGCGGGCCGGCCCTACGATTACCATAAACTATAGAGTATTAGCATAGAGTTATGTCATCCGAATAACTGGCTGGTTATACAACTTTGTTTATGTGAGAATGAGATCAAAGTGACAGGATGGTTGCAGTGATACGAGTTCGAGATTTAAATGGTTATAAAATGTTTATGGTTGATTTAACGGTTGATTAGAAATTGTAACCTTTCCCTTGGTTTATGATAGTTAAATCAACCGTCAAATCACATGTTGGCTATTGCATACAGCCAAGTCTGAGTATAGGCCATATAAATTTGAGTTTTATTGTTTCTTTAATTGTAAAACAAGAGAAAAGTATTTATGGTAATTTACAAGCTGCTAGTTCAACATTTGACAGCAGTGATAGCCTAGTGGTGTGGCCGTCGAACTGCCAAGTCATAGGTCTCGAGTTTGAACCCAAGGCACGCACCTCTGATTTTACATTCATGTGCGTATTATATAATTATCACTTGCTTAAGAATCGGCGAAGGAAAACATCGTGAGGACACCACCATGTCTGAGAGATTTTTCTCAACAGCATGTGAAGCTAAGTCGGAGGCTCATGGGCAGCATAAAAACTCTGACACCAGGTTAGTCACTAACCACACGAAAAGAAGAAGAAGTTCAACATTACTCCTGAGCTGGTTACTTTATTGTTGGTTGGTACCATTATTAATCTCGCGTAAATATTCAATTTCGTAAAAAATATTGGTTGTATTGACTTTCATTTAACAGTTTCACCATCAATACAAAATAACAATACAAAATCTTGTTAGGGAAACCACATTCTATCTAAATGCCACACAGCATGGCTATTTGAATATACAACGTGGCGCTACAATGGTGACATTAATTTAACACACATATATACGTTTTCACACTTTCGTTTCATGAAGACGAAATTATATCTATGAAAAGTTATTATTTACGGATTTATTTAAAATGTTAGAAAATAGCATCTTAGAGCAACCTGTACTTAAAGCACTGTCGCGCAGCGGTCATTTGCCGGGGTCACGGGATTATAACATTTGCATCAATGAAATTGAAACGAATTAGCAATGTTAGGATGAAACAACTGCAAGAATTAGGAGAATTAATTTTATTATTTTGTTCGAATTTTGTTTTTTTTTTCAATTTGCGATTTATTTTAACGAACATTTCTATGATTAATGGGCACTAGCCCTACCCGTATGTTAAATTAATGTCACCATTGTAGCGTCACATTGCATTTAATATTTAAATCCTCTTTTTAATAAAGGTTTGACAACTGGTGGTCCGTACCTACATGAATATCATATTACGTACAAAACTCCTGTATAAGCTGACCTGTCACTGTACGAAAAGTCTATACAAAGCGAGGTCATATTAGACTGGACCTGTATAGCTTGAGTAAGTCTTCGTGCGTTTAAGATGTAGTGTCTATTGCCTATTGAACCTGTTATTGGTGCTGTGGGCAGGCAACCTAACTACTTCGTTGTGGGCTTGCATTGGTACATTGGTATTTAAGTAACCTTGTAGTGAGGTTTGATTCCATGGTTGTACAGGCTTTTTTTTTTTAAGGCTGGGAAATCATCCCTTGACTGTTCCCGCTCTGGGTGGAGCGGAAGGGAGTGACAGACTCTTACTGACTAAAACCCATCATGGTTGTACAGGCTGACTTTGAAAACAGGTAACAAAATTTAAGGGGGTGTTCCACCCAAAAATATGAACAACTTTTACTATGAGTCCATTTCAGTCCAACTTAGAATACGCAAATAAAAAAAAATAACTATACATAATGGTCCAATCGGGTATGTTCCTTTATACGAAAGGTCAAATTTAAAAAAAAATGTTTATATTATAGTTGGACTAACTGCGTCGCTGGTTTCTTATAAACATTATAATATAACTCCTGAGTCTTCAAAGCCAGATTGAACAAGCATCTTCTGGGCACGTTGATATCTTAGACCACATCCATTGATTTCTATCAGAGGAGAGACCGAGGTTAAAAGCAGGCCCAATAGTTTATTATTTAAAAAAAAACTTGCAATTAACAAAACAGAATTAAATTAAAATGCTTATTTTATTTAGAGCGCACCTAAAACGTATTCATATTTTCCAGTGATTGACTATGCATATCCTATCGTTTTGCAACAAAATGATAATTTAAGAACGTACACTAAAGACATTTAAAGGTTAAATTCTTTAGAAGACATCTCATCAGCTGCTGTGTTATTTTAGAAACAGATGAGTACCTACCTGCATAAGTGTCAGTAATTAACGAGTTAATTGATAGCATGCGACTTAATTGACGATTACAATGGATGCATCTCACACCGAAGTGTAACGCAAAGACGTTGGCGACACAAAACGGTTTCAGTTGAGTATTGTTGGTGAATGTTGCAGAAATTCGCAATTAATAAAGAATAACTAGATTAACTAAACACCAAGCTTTTTTTTTGTGAGGTTGGGAAATCATCGAATCATCCCGCTCTGGATGGAGCGGACGGGAGACTCTTACTGACTAAAACCCATCCATGTTTCTTCCTTAGCCCTTTGTGTGCCGGGGCAGCTCACCTTTTGGACATTTCCGCTCGCCCGGCAGGCATCGGCTATAAAGGGCCTTACAATAGTGCTGACATCTCTATGAGGCGCGCGTGGAACACGAACGAGCCATGCGACAAGGGCCTAGTCGTGATCGGACGGTGACCTACCCATTACTTACCACCCGCAGGCCCGAAGCCACATTGGCCTGTGTGGTGAATTACAGCCCACTCCCTCAGTAATTCTCAGTCAAAGACCACACAGATTGATATGGACACACGATAAATATCATAAATCTCAGATCTTGACATCGAATTAACTTTAAACAAAACAATTTTTGACATTCCATTAATTTAAATTATTCAATAAATAATTAATCCTATCAATTTAATCCTCTTTAAGACTTCGGTGTGACATCGCATCTTATTACATGCGCATGGGCAACAAAAACGAAGCAACACGAAGTTACACGATTCGATCCGATGTTCGAAACTCGCTCGATGAAGGAATGTTGACATTTTAATGTCAAGGCTGTCACTTGTCACTTGGATCTTGCACATTGCTGTTTAGTGTCGGTTTGAGGAAAAGAGTTTATCTTTGAACTTTTGTTTTGAGGATAAGCAGTTTGAATACATTGCAAAATTACAACTGTAACAAACATAACGATTTTCATTACCAACCTATTGTTTGATTGAAAAAGATGAACGTACACACCTTCAATATTGAGCTCAATTCTAATGCAACATCATCATCTGCCGAGCCTTTTCCCAACCATGTCGGGGTCGGCTTCCAGTCTAACCGGATGCAGGTGAATACCAGTATTTTACATGGAGCGACTGCCTATCTGACCTCCACAAACCAGTAACTGGGCAATATGATACCACTTGGTAAGACTGGCTGTCAGATTTTCGGGCTTCTGACGACCCGTAACGACTGTCAAAGATGCAGAAATGACAGCCGGGACCAACGGCTTAACGTGCTTTCCGAGGCACGGAGGAGTCTCGTTATGTAAAGATGGTCACCCATCCACGGCAAACCCCGGCAAGCGTAGCTTAACCTGATGGATCGACCTGTGCGGCTGTTAGTACTCACCCACGAGCTCCTTCAATTTTATTGCAACAACGACCTTTTAAATCGAAAAAGGTAATTTATCTGTTTAATTTGCTTACGTATCGTAACAAGAATTTCAATTGAGTAATGTTTTATTCAATGAACATCGATGCTTTTATAGTATCTCAATAGCATTCAGTTTTTAGGTAAAATTCTAAGAATTTATTTATGTAAATAATATGAAGGTATTTTTGTGTTTAGGCTTTGTGGCGTTTGCAATAGAGAATAGAGTTGTATTGCCAACTGTT
Source organism: Hyppa rectilinea (assembly GCA_951799385.1). Taxonomy (NCBI): domain Eukaryota; kingdom Metazoa; phylum Arthropoda; class Insecta; order Lepidoptera; family Noctuidae; genus Hyppa; species Hyppa rectilinea. The sequence continues at coordinate 15,852,314 of OX637321.1, read as the reverse complement.
AGGTAATCTTTGGCTTCATTTGCAGTGTTGCCGTTTAACTAAAAGAGCCCTATTTTATACGTTGGCAACCCACTTGGAAAGTGTCTACCACCGCGCACTTACAAAACCAGCAATACGTTGTTGGCGTCAGAAATATTGAAGTCTCATTTTTATGAGCTTGCTTTCTTGTGGATTTTTTTAGCGGGGCCTCCTAGCACAATTATATCTTTACTTAAAAAGAGGTCCCTATGTAAGATTTACTGTAAAAGTTGTACATGTTAATACTATAAACTTTTTTTTTTTTGTATCATATCCGACTTGAATCAAGATTTATAGGTATAGTTTAACTAGCTTTCGCCCGCCTGATAGTGTCTACATTCCGCCCGTGTGAAGCTGGGGTGGGTTGCTAGCACAGAATACAGGGTGGACAATAAAAAAAAGAAATTACCTAAATATTTAAGATGCCATCGAGCTGAATGGCATGCAATTGGAAGGCAGGCAGTCCAGTGGACTGCTGCAAGCTGATGATGATTTAAGATACAGCTTAAGAGTTTTTAAGTGTAAGTAGAAGTATGTCTTTTCTGACATTAAATAGATATATTTTTTTTAAGTTTGATAAAAACTTAATAAATCTATCTATATTTAAATTTATATCAAGATTAGTCAAGCCACTTCTGCTGTGGGGACTGTTTTTGTTGTCTTGTTAATTTATTTTTAATGTTAATGTTTATGGCTGTCCTATTCTATTATTTCTATTGCATTAAATATCCTTATAATAGAAACATGAAACATAAAATGACAACCTACGCCAGATCCATTACAGTCACTTTTCAGGTGAAATTGTTAAAAAAAAACTTTTACGTTTCTTTATGTCTCTTTTATTTTACTTAAACGTTTCTTCTCCACACCCATAAAATTCAACAAATCAATTCTTTGCCTAAATAAAGGCATGGACAGACCGCGTCTCACGAGTGATCTGAAGGCTATAACTCATTCACTAGGCGATAGTCAACAGCCTGTCACTGCCTGCACACAATAGAGATCCTCAAGGTTCCTATTAACAAGTTACAAGTGTTACATACAAGTCACAACCAACGCACTGTTACTTTTTGTACTTTTATAATAATGAATCATTAAAAAGAAAAAAACGTATGCTTGCTACTGGCTGTTGTGGCTTTGTTCGCATTGAAATTTTTGAATTTCGAAAAATCATCAAAATAAATTAAAAATTCATGTGGTTGGATTTTATTTATACAAACAAATAAGTGTTTTTTTTTCGTTTTCTAGTGTTTGACTTTTTTTTAATTGTATTTTTCTTAATCTACTTATAAAGTTCCAGTTTAGCTAGTAAAGTGCAATGTACCATGCCTTGTTGTACTCTAATTTTTTTCCGAATTCGACATGTTTATGCCACTTACAACTTGCATCACAACATCACGCTGTATTTTTCGATCTTCTAAGTTATGTTCATGTCCATCCTTATTGGGAGTTAGCTTTACCAGGCCATAAATTCTGCCTCTAGGGTACTACTGAGAAATTTCTAATCAGAAAAAGAAAACCTAATTAAACTGTGCCCGTCCCAGAGATCGAACTTAGGACCTCGCGCTCAGCATTCGCGCTTGCGATCACTAAACCTACAAGGCAGTCAATTAAAATATTATTAAATTCAGTTAAAAAATGAGTATGCAAATGAGTGGCAGGTCATTTTATAATGGTTGATGACGTGATAATTATATTATTACCCTGTGTAATGTGACCTCAGACGGAGTTGTCTGATTCATATGACCCGGCATTCTATCGTGAATGTCAAGGTGAAGACGCTTCTTCTAAAGTAAGTAAGTAGTATTTTTGATGTGGTGATAGATAAACCCACCTAATATTTGCAGTTTCTAGTTAGATCAGAAACTAGCGAGCCGCCCTCGCTTCGCTCAGTTTTCACAACTTCACAAAAGATCGTGATTTATTTATTACTAGCTTCCGCCCGCGGCTTCGCCCGCATAAAATGTCAACAAATTATACACATAAACCTTCCTCTTCAATCACTCTATCTATTAAAAATAACCGCATCAAAATCCGTTGCGAAGTTTTAAAGATTTAAGCGTACATAGTTAGGGATATAGGAACAGAGAAAGCGACTTTGTTTTATACTATGTAGTGATACAACGTTACAAGGTGGAAAGGACATCAACGCGAAGCCGGTTACCATGGATCTAATGCATGATTTTGAACTTATTGCAATGAAATTATTCATCGGTTATTAAAAAATAATGCTATTCCATTCATTTTTATGGCACTTGTCTACGAATCAGCAGATTTTTCTTTAAAACCAACATATTTTTTTCTTTTATGTTAAAAGTGAGAATTATTTCCTTTGAAGCATTTTAAGTATTCATTTTCCATGTAGATATTGCGTAACTCATAAAATAAATTATTGCTCAGTTCCGGTAAGCAAATATTTGTACCCAAAAAGTTTTGTCATAATGATATCATAATGACCTTACGGAGACCAATCATATATTTTATAATCTGTGGCATAATTTAACGTATTGCGCACTGTCATTGCTTATAACAACCTCTAACGGCGTCTATAATAATCGAGAGTGTCGCAGCAAATCGATTAAAAAAATAAAAAATATTGATACAAAGCCGAACTCAGCAGTGCCAGTGCCAAACAGAAAAAAGTCGACTGCCATTTTTAATTTTCTCTTCACGCAACATTAGCAAACTATCTACTATTTATAACACCCAAACGTGTTCTATTGTTGACGCCAAAACTTATTTGTACCGACGAAATTTAAGTGAAAGTATTTTTTTATCGAAGTCAGTCATTTTGGAACAGCTGTCAAAAGTCGCGAGCTGTCAAAAGGCGTGAATTACTAGCGGCTACGTGACCATTGAATCGGTGAAAGGGTGTTATAAAAACTTGTTGCATGGACAGCGATCGATGGATATGTATTTGATTTGTTTAGTCGTGTGTGTTTCCATGTCTTTGTCAGAGGTCGCCCTAATCACCTTTGCGCTAGAAATGCTTTTATTTCTATTCATTAGAAAGTATACGCTATCCTTGATTTTTAAATAATGTGGTTTTGCCACACCTTAGGCCGTGCCAAATAAATTTATCATCAATTTCATATTAAAAACAAGTTTTTAAAAGCTTTAAATGGGTTTAAAGATTATTAGATATCCACAATTATTGTGATGCTATTGTTACAGTAAAGAAAGATTAGAAAATTATTTTAAACTCTTCCTAAAAAGATGAGAGAAGTGAATTAAATTTAAAATTATGTAACGAACTTATATTTTATTAATATTAAGTTCATAATATTGTAGTGATAAATATAATATTAATTTATTAAAGTTTAATAAAACTTGAAGTTCATTGACACTATCATACTTAATTATAATTGATATGGCAGTTCAGTTTTGATTCTTTCCACGGCTGGCTTTCCACGTTATCTGCGGTTTTTCATGGCAGTTTACTTTTTCTAATCCTCTTGTCTATGGCGACGACAACCCGAGTTCAGCCAGTAACATTTACGGCAAACAAAAAAAAAGTTTCATCTAAAATTCAAACGTTCTTTCTCACTGCTAGTAAAAACGAACTAAAGTCGAGAACAAGCTTATAAAATTGTGCCCATAAGTGGACTGGAGGCCATACTTTTGCTGTTCAAGTACAAGTTTCATGATTTTCATTTAAATTCTAATCAAAACTGCTTCTATTATACAGAGCTAACGCAAGCTCGTTAGGAAGATAACTGGGAGGTACAGGTTATTAGGGCTACTCCTTGTAACAATCCTAACTAATAATAAAAAGGCGAAAGTGGGTTTGTTTGGTTCGCTTTCACGCTTAAACGGCCGAACAGATTTGGAGGGTAGACCAAGACCTGAGTTAGGACATTAAATTCTTCCTCTCCCGGTAATACGTACCTATGGGGTAATTTCCGATCAAAACGGCAAAAACTAGTCTTTTAATATATGCCTGGAATTGTTTACAAACAAAAAAATTACATAGGTCTTGCTCTTCTACGTAGAAAATTTTTAATACCTTCCAAATTTATTTTATTTTATTAAATGCTTATTTATTTGCAGGCACTCCCTTTCATTTGACTTACCAACAACGTTTGTAACTGTGTATGTTGAAATCCATTTGTTTTTATTTTTTATTTTCGTTCGTAATGTAGTTTTTCTCCTCCTCTACTGATCATGTATGTACATAACTCATAATCAATCAGCTCTGTCTATCGTAGTCCACTGCTGGACAAAGGCCTCTCCCAGGCTGCGCCTCAGCAACCTATCTTCCGCCTTCCCTTCTAGCTGGGTGGTCCCACCGCTACGCTTGCCGATAAGCGGTCTTCATTTAAGGACACTATATAACAACCTACATAGATTCAACAATCGTGCAGTATTGCCATAAACATGAACTGCCCAGTAGTATTTATTATGAATTTTAACTGAAAATGATGAAGAACCGAGGTAAAATTAGTATCAATTTCAACTGTCAATTACTTTGACAGCTCTTAAGGTTCATCTCTGTTTTTTTTTAATTTATGAACAAAAGACGACGATACTTATTCGATTGGTTTTGTTTTTCGGTATGACTTAAGGCCGATTTTTCAATCACCGGATTAATTTTATCTGAAGAACAAAATGGCGGTTTGACATATTGTCTATGCAAAACCTTAAATACATTCATTCATTGACATTGAAATCGCTAAGCTAGCACTAGGAACATGAAATTTTGCACAAGAGTTCCATTTTTGGAGTCACGTATAGGATGACAGTTTGTATGGAAGTTCGTATTTTTTTAACCGATGGAAAGCACAGAGCTTATTATAATTATAAACAAATAAATAAAATTGAAGTGTCCGTTTATAATTTCAAAATAACAGCATTTTACTATGAATAATACAAAAGTGTATTCGGTCTTTATAACAAAAAAAAACAATTTTTAATTTCCGTTTCTTTCTGTTTGGTCCGGCTAATCTCTGAAAAAGCTAAACCAATTTTAATGGGACTTTCACTGGTAGATAGCTCATAAGGAGTAACTTAACCTACTTTTAGTTGAGGAAAAGAACGCGTACGAAGACGCAGGCGCAGCTAGTTAGTAACTGTAACTAGTTACCTTTTACCTACTAAACTAAACTAACTAAAGATAGTTTTTTAACTAACTTTAGTTCAAGACACAGCCCTAGGTCCCTAGTTTATTGCCAGTCACTACCGGTTTTAGAACCTTTTTACTGCTATTACTGAAGCAGCTTTTAATTTACAATCTCAGCTGCCTGTACTTGATATCAACCCGCCTATATGATTGTCGTAAGCAGGGATAGTACCGATTTGATTTGCGTTTAGAATGAGTGTTTTAAAATATGCGTGGAAAGGGCGATGGCCTGAGATGTTGATTTCTCGCAGGAAAGCTGTTTTGCGATAAAACCAGTGTTGGGTTTTTAAAGTTTGTTTCTACTGTCTTACTATGAAATTGTTAAAATAATTAATCATCAATAATATAGGTATAGGTAAGACAGAAGTTATTAAATTATAACGTAATATTTTTTTTTAGATTTGTTAGTTGTAGTGTTTGTTGTCATGTTCATGTTCATAGACAAAAAGTGTCAGTGTCTTGTCTGTGGTCCATCCATTGTCCACGGCCGAGATACTGATTGACTTTCACTCTTGTAAGTTTAAGTTTTACTAAATTTAAATTTTGGCCGATCACTGTCTCTTAAGATACAGGATTCTTCTTAGTTTAAGAGACAGAGTTCATTATTTTTGTATGCATAGAAGCTATGTTTTTATGCTTATTCTATTGTATTGTTTTGTTCTGAACTGTGTCTGTGTGTATTTATTTTTGGGTAAATAAACAAATTTATTATTATTATATTATTATTATTGACAATAGTTTTAGTGGCTCTGGATACGAGGTTTTTTAGCTGCTTTCACGGGTGTATGTAGTTACTAAGTTTATTTTTTTTAGAAATGTTCGTATTGTTTTTGTAGCACCAACATTTTTTTCTTTCTTTCCTTAAATAAAGTTTTTACTAGTTCTTAATTCATTTAACAAATCCATGTGAAAATTTTATTCTTTTCTATTATCATATTTACTTGGATTTTTTTTAAACTTACTTCAGAATTTGATAAGTCAGTGTGTGTGAGTACAATTAAAAAAAAAACGATAATTCTCAATTTTCAATTTCTTAGCTTTAACTTTAGCACTTAAATTAATTTTAAATCCTCACTCAATATTATTTTCTAAAAACCTAACATTTGACCTTGACCTTAGCTTCTATCATTAAACCAACATGACACTACCAAACCTACTTCAACACCAGCCAATAACCATAAACTACAGAAGTGGGTCTCGTAACGAATTCTCCACGAGTCTCCGCTAGATGTCGCTCTGACCTCTAGATGCGCAAGCGCACAAACGTGATATGCCAGCACTTGCTACATTGAGATGGAAATCCTAAAGCGGTTTGTGCGTGTAATGCAAACATTATTTAGAAGGATAATCCTAGATTTTCTTTTATATTTAACCTCATTTGTGGTATACAAACAACGTGTTGCGATTTTAAATTAATTATGGGCTTTGTTCTTTTTCGTCTGAATAAAGAAAACTCAAATCATATTTTTTCGAAATAGCATGTAGGTAGTAATGTGGATGGCTATACAAGTAGAGGGAGAACAAAGAAACGATGGATGGATTGTGTGAAAGATGATATGGCTAGGAAGGGAGTGACTACCGAGACGACGACTAATAGAGAAGTGTGGAAGAAAAAGACATGTTGCGCCGAACACTAATAAATTGGGATAAGGGCAGGAGAATGATGAGCATGTAGGTAGTACGCAAGTGAGATGATAATTACTTAAGTTTTTGTCATCTTGGAGAGATTTTAAAAAGTCTGTCTGATAATAAACAGCTGATATCCCCAATGGGGCAAAGAGGTTATTTCTTATTTTACTACGTGGTTGCAGAATTACGGAGAATAATGTGTGCTTAGCAATGTTCTCGTTTTTTTTTGAGGGTGGGAAATCATCAATTGACCCCTCCCGCTCTGGATGGAGTGGAAGGGAGCGTCAGACTCTTGCTGACTTAAATCCATTCATGTTCCTTCCTAAGCCCTTTATGTTCTGGGGTAGCGGCAACCCTTTCGGATAATCCGACTGACCAGCAACAGCCTCCTACGTTCAGCATTCTCCTGCCTTATCCCAATTTATTTTGGGTCGGCGCAACACGTCTTTTCTTTCCATATACTACTACGTTATCTAAATGTAATAAGCCTATTACAGTAACTGTAAAGATTCCCATTGATCCCATAATAAAAACCAAGCGCTATGATGAGAATAAGGACCAAACGTACCTCCTACACACTCAAAGGTCTAAAATTTTCTCCTTTGTGTGCACCCAGCTCTCACTCAGTAAGAATCTAAAAACTCAATAGAAATAGCCAATTTCCATTTAAATAAAAATTATTATAATATCCTCTACCAAACCTTTGCGATATTATTGTTGCCAACATAAATAATGGACGCTAAGTTTACAGAGTTGCACAAGGATGTTGCGCGGGAGTTGCGACACTAAATGTCAAATGTCAGGTGAAGATGCCACCCTTTGTGCTGGCTTTTGTACTAAATATTTAGTTAAGGTGTTATGACATGGATTGTTTGAAAGGTGATTTTCATTATTTCAACATTTATTTATTTAAGAAATTTTAAGAAAACATCTTTAAAAAAATCAGTACCATCAATAAAGCAAACTTTTAAGTAACTAACATTAAGTATTCTTATTTTAAATCTATACTGATATTATTTGAAGAGTTTGAACGCGCTAATTTCTGGAACTACTGGTCCGAATTGAAATACTCTTTTTGTGTTGGATAGTCCATTTATCGAGGAATGCTATAGGCTATGTAACAACACGCTTTGACTAATAGGAGCCGAGCAGCGTAAAACCGTGCAGGAGCAGCAAGTGATTAATAATATTCAATTTGATAGTATTTTGTTCAACATAGACTTCTCCCAGGCTACGCCACAACACCCTGTCCTCCGCCTTCCGCATGCAGTCAGTCTCAGCCACCTTCTTAAGGTCATCGGTGCATCTAGCTGGGGGGCGTCCCACACTACGCTTGCCGATACGCGGTCTCCATTCCAGGACTCGACTGCTCCACCGGCCATCGGTCCTTCGACAAAAACATGGCCAGCCAACTGCCACTTCAGTTTGCCTAGTCTGCAAGCTATGTTGGTAACTAACTCTGGTCTTTCTTTTTTCGTGTGATTAGTGACTGAACCTGGTGTCAGAGTTTCTAAGCTGCCCATGGGCCTCAGACTTAGCTTCACATGCTGTTGAGAAATATCTCTCAGACATGCCGGTTTCATCACGATGTTTTCCTTCACCGTTTTATAAGCAAGTGATAATTATACAATACGCACATGAATCCGAAAAGTCAGAGGTGCGTGTCTGGGGTTCGAACTCGAGACCGAAGACTCGGCAGTCTGACGGTCACACCACTAGGCTATCACTGCTATTCCCGCTATCACTGCTAACCCCGGTTCTTATACACACTGGTACACTGTATACCGACAAATAATTTCATTATTGTAAATACTAAAACAGCTATTCACCTAAAAACCTCAATCTATTGTTTTCTAGCTCTCCTTATCAGCTAATCACGGTAACCTTATCAACAACAATGTACACAGAATCCAATTTTATTTTGCATCAGTCAATACATAAACCTTTAATCTTATCATCGCGCTTGGTTTTATTACGGGGTCAGTAGAACTCTTTACTGTAATTACTGTAAAACGTTTATTACAGATAGACAACTTTAGGTTATATTGAGGATACGGACATTTTGGCCACAGTACATAAGTTGTTCGTCACAGCTAAATCACGCGTATTCGCTAGATCATCAACAACTTGAAACCAGTCTGAAGACATTTGACATTAACGGTGTGACCTTAGAATGTGCTAAAATATCGTTTTATTTCCTACAATTGATTTAATGATGACTATATTCTACTTTTTTTTTATTGTTTATGCATTATAATCGTAAAGTTCATTTTAATATTTGCACTATTGTCAATAATAAGAAGTGTTAAGTAGTTAATAAACATGCCTGCAGGCCGCCTGGTCGTGGGTTTGATCCCTTAGCCACAATGTTATATGTTGATACTTCTGCAACACCAGATGGATTACCATACAATGCTATGCATAAGCCGCGATTATCACACTCTTGAACTCAAACACAGACCTTTATAATATAATTTGACGGAAGAATTAAATGGAAGATGATACCTACTGTCACCATGTTACAATTTTTGAGTTAATTAAGTTTAAATTGTATAATAAATTATAACTTTAAATAGTGTAATTGGCTTCAGCCGTTCTATTTAAATAAATAAATGCAGTGCATCTCACTACATCCAAGAGAAAAAGCTGACATGTTTTGTCATATAAAGTGCAATTGTAATAACTGAACTCACATAACATTATGAACAACTTATACTAAGACATCGAAATCGAAAAGAAAACTAGCTGTTCCCTATATTATGTACGCATAACACGACTTATTACAAGCGATTCTTTTTTTCCCTATTTCAAGCTTGGTTTGATAGTCATTTAAAAAAAATAATTAGCAAAATTACACTATATGAGATTTTCAATTGCCCTTTCTATGCGTTTACACCTTATATGTCCGGTAGATGGCAATAGGCTCGCCACCAATTTCAAGTGACTTAAATTAAATTTAACTCATTTATTTCAAGTAATTTTAACTCTTGTTAAAATTAAAAAGGAATTTCACAACAGCCATGCTAACACTATAAATGTTACATAATATTAATTAGTTTGAATTGAATTTAGATATAAGTCAAATACAAAATATTCAAAAATGTCAAAAAAAAAACATATATAAAATATCAAAAGAAAATGTCACAAAATGTCAAAAATGAAAATTGAAAATAAAATGTCACGGTAAGTCCAAAAAAAATAGCTTAAACTCAATTTAAGCTAACTTAAACAAACTGGCAAATTGATGGTGTTCTATAGGTGAACTTTCGCTTAATCCTTTGGGAAATGTTATGATATGTTATGCCTTTATATCAGGTCTCATACATAACCTACAAATTGTAACAATGTTGCTTGAAGGCAAACATAGACACGTTAGTATGACCGCCAAACAAATGTGATGTTATGTATTTTACGTGGCACCTTCACGACATTAAATAACATTAATGCGTTATAAATTGCTTCTTAAACTGCGCCTTTAAAAGCTAAAGCTACTTCACCAAGGCTTAGTAATTAATGGTAGCTATTAAGGCTATAATTTGTCAAATAAATCTGTCAACGAATTGTCTTGTAATAAATTACAGGTATAGAGGCCAGCACATCAAGCTACCCCAAGCTGTCAAATTTCTTCAATAGACTTTCAACTGTATTTCAATGAGATAAGGTTCATGTTGAAAAGGGAATATTTGACGTTTGGCATAGCTTGATGTGCTTTCGTCTGTACGTCTAGCATAAAGCTAGAAGACGAATGAAAATATTTATTCTGTGTCAAGTAACGGTATCTAAAGTTATGTTAAATTTTAATAAATGTGTAAACGGTTTGTTATGACTTTTGTTACTCAAAAAAGAAACATTGTATACTTTGCTAGTTGGTAGTACTTCAAAATATTAGGTCACTAGCTTCGCCCGTGTGGATGTCTAAAACTATCTGTGTACCAAATTGCATCTAGATACATTGAGTAGTTTTTGCCTGAATGAGTAACAAAAATCTATACATCCATATACACCCTTATTTCACGTTTATAATATACTTAAGTAGGATTTCTTATAGAGGCTGAAATTGAAATCATAGCCAATATTTTAAGGGGTCAATGTACTCAACACTTACAAAAAAATCTGCTGTTCCCTTACATTTTGACGAGTTATGCGAGTATAATATATGGAACAGCTGGTTTTTTTTCGCGATTTCAGATTTGTTCCCATAGTAAAAGTTGTACATAATGATAAGTACAATGACCCTTTAAAGTATTGCTCATGAATTCAAATTCACCTTGTAGATGTTATTATTAACCTCATAGAAAGCAGTAGCCTCTTTATAATCTGCCACCTATTCCCAGTACGGGTAGGCAGAAAATGCTGATATAGCTTACAAATCTGGTCAAACTCGCACACCACGCACCAGTTGCCAACAATAAGCACCTTGTATCCTTCTCTATGACGTCTGCTCTCACCGTTCTCAATAACTTCCGCCTTCTTCTTTTTTCCGTGTGTTTAGTGCCTAACACTGTTGTCAGAGTTTTTATGCTGGCCATGGGCCTCTGACTTAGCGTCCCAGCTGTTGCGAAATACTTCTCAGACATGCTGGTTTCCTCACGATGTTTTCCTTCACCGATTTTTGAACAAGTGATAAGTATACAATATTCACATGAATCTGTAAAATCATAGACTATGTACTAACCTGTAAGCGTGTACATGCACCGGGCAGCCTGTCAGCGGGTTGTACAACAGCAGTACACAGGCGACGACATCCGCCTGGACCACGGCGCTGGTGATGCTACCGTGCGGTATGAAGTGTTTGATCGTCTGCTGTTTACCCTTCGCAGTCACATTCTGGATTATCTTCAGGCCTTTGTGAGATACCTGGAGAGAGAAGAAAAGATGATATACCATAAGATAATTAATTGATTCACTGGTTTTGATTCTAGTACAAGTACTCAAACTCAAACTCAAAGTATTTATTTCAAATAAACCAATTACAGGCAATTTGGAAATGTCAAGGTGTCGGTCAGCCAGAGAGATGAGCCCATTCCAAAGCAGTAGGTACCTATGGAGAAGAACGGGCAAGAAACTCCATGGACACTCTTTTAAACAAAATATGGTTACAAAAAATTGGTTACATAGTTCATATTAATATAATACATGTGAGAACGATGCAGGACGTTAAAAGCATCCGATATAAAATATGTAGAAACACCACTCATCATCTACCTAGCCTTTTCCCAACTACGTTGGGGTCGGCTTCCAGTCTAACCCGATGCAGCTGAATACCAATATTTTACATGCGACTGCCTATCTGACCTCCACAACTCAGTAACTGGGCAATACGATACCCCTTGGTAAGACTGGCTGTCAGATTTTCGGCCTTCTGACGACCCGTTGCGGCTGTCAAAGAAGCACAAATGAACAACGGCTTAACGTGCTTTCCGAGGCAAGGAAGAGTCTCGGTAAGTAAAGATGGTCACCTATCCACGGACCAACCAACCAAGTATGTGAATCTGTCCCAATAAAATGTATGTCACAAAGTTTTTACAAAGTTGCATAATTTAAGGTAAGTAAGTAGTTTAGAGTACTTTATCAGATCATGACTTTCGAGAATCTCTGAAATTCTCACGAATGTCTTGGCGTTTTGTCACACCTGGGTGTGTTCTTAATGCAATAAGGAAAAATAAATAAGTTTATTATATTATACTCAACGTGAGGGCGCGCCCAAATTCACTTTTGTTGACATACATACCGACGAAATATTTCTGACACTGCCATTTTACGTGGAGTTTTTGAAGCAATTTGAAAGCAATGTTTTTTCACACGGTTGACATTTTGTGACACTACCATTCTTTGTTATGTATGCCATTGCGCTTCTAACTAATGAGGAACTTCACACATAAGCCCAAGGCCCTAGAAAACATGACCGTGATATCAGTGTAGACCACGGGTTACAAAGCTTATTTCGTCAGTGCCCACTTTGAGAATAAATTCTTTTTGAGCGCCCCATTTTTGCACCTTTTTAAAAACCACTTTCTAGATGAAATTATAAATCTTCCCTTATGCCTCTACATAACGCCCCAATTATTCTGGGTCTCTTACTGCTCCCTTTTAGGCCTGCAGTGCTCACAAATGGGCTTTATTACCCACTTTGGGAAAGGTTTTTTTTTTTCAGGCTGGGAAATTATCCAATGAATTCTCCCACTCTGGGTGGAGCGGGAGGGAGTGTCAGACTCTTACTGACTAAAACCCAACCATGCTCTTTCCCCCTTTCCCCTTTATGTTCCGGGGTAGCGGTAACCCTTTCGGACAATCCCGCTTACCCGGCAGGCTTGGCCCTGAGGAGCCCCTTCATATGCTGACAACTCTTTGAGGCGCGCGTGGAACATATACGCGCCGTCCGGCACGGGCCTGGTGCTGATCGGACTGTGAGTCACCCATACTCACCGTCCGCAGGCCCGTTTGGGAAAGGATGGTCGTATACTGTAGATTTCAGATATAAAAGGTTTTATAGCGAGAAATCAGGATTTAAATGCAAGCAGTTCAAAAGGGGCGTGTCCAAGGACATAGCCGTTAGCAAATTCGCCATTTTTGCGATTCGCGAATGTTCGGCGCGCGGCATTGGAAGGGATATTACCTATCAATCAATCAAATCATTTATTTTGTAAAACATAGGTTAATTTACTGATAGTATGGTAAGACAAAATGCTCACTATGTTTTGCCAAGAGATGGCGTACAAAATTAGGTTACAACAAACAATAATAAGAACCAATTAGGTAATAATTTCGAATACAATCAGATTACAATTTTTTTTTTTAAATGGGTTTGTCAATGAATTATTACAATGGCACAATCTAAACCGTATATCAATTAGTAAAAATATTATGTCACATTAATAATGAGTTCATTACAAGATTATAAGTATTCATTAATTAGCAAGTCGGATCTTCGTATCTCCGTTTGTCAAAAATAAACTCTGCGATAGAGAGTCCTACTGAGTTAGAAGCCATGTTTTAACTTCGCACCAAGTAAAATTAACATCATGTATGGCCTGACTCCGAGATGCTACTGAGAAATTCTAGATCCAAAAATCCAATAACACGTTGCTCAACCCGGGAACCAAAACTAGGACCTCGTGTTCAGTAGTAACGCTAGCGACGGCTAGACCAAAGAGTCAGGCAACAATAACTGTTTGTTTCGTAATAGATTAATTTCATACCTACTCCTTTAGTTCCAATCCATGAGTAGTTCTGTAGCGAAAGTTTTACCATCTTTCTAATTGATTTGCTTGTTCTCTTACGTTACTTATTAACAGCGTTATGTAAGCGGTGGTTGTTAGCTTCCTCAGTGCCGCGTATATAGTTGATTGATGGTTTGTATTGAATGAAATTATGTCCAAGTTGGCATTCCAACCGTCCAATAAGTTGGTTGTAATGTCAAGTTGGGCAGTGTACTTTGTTTATGAAGCATAGAGACTTGTTACATTATGCTGATAAGGCGACATATTTATTTAATTTCCAATCGATTTCGCTGACCAAAATTCACTTACAATTTGTACTTCATTTATGATAAAAATTAACTCTAAAAATTTCGTGGGAGCATTGTACTCATCGTTACGAACAACATTTACTATGAGATAAAATATGAGCTGTTTCATACATTCATGCACACGTACCTCAATATATTTTTTTAACAAAAAAAAAACAAATTGATTGTTTAAAATAATGGTATTCAGCAGTTCAGCCTCACCGTACCTTATTTCCTTGTGATCTACCCATAATAATCTGCATATTTAGGATGAAAAGAGTAACAATTGTACCAACCTGAAGAGTAACCTTAAATGGCTCCAAGTCCCGTGCCCTCTCCTCCAATATCCGGATAGCGGGCAGAGCAAACTCCTCCCCCCGTAGACCGCGCGACTCCTGCGCTCCCAGGAACCACACGTAGTAGGAGGCCTTCTTTATGTCTTTCTTCAACCGTAGCGCCATCTTGTGGGCTTATGTCATTGTCGGGGAACTGGAACAAAGAGATAGCTGTTAGGTTTTTATATTTTAACTAGGTTCTGCGAGTGTCTTCGCCCGTGTAGATGTCGGAAATTATCCCATGGGGACGTACTACCAGGATATATGCTATTCCAAACTATAATCTTTCTCCTGTGTCAAATCTCATACAATTCTTTTCAGCCGTTCTGGCATGATTGAGTAACAGACATACATCTACACACACATTCATCCAAACTTTCAGATTTATAATATTAGTTAGATAAGAAGTAAGATTAGTAAGAAGTAAGATAACCTGAAAAACATGGAAATAAACTCCCGTGTTGGTCCTAAGTCAAACAACAGTTTTGATACATTCACATATTAATCCCGAAATTGTAACTGTCTATGGAAAAATATTTTTAATTTAGCACAATCAGGCTATATTGTTCCTCTGCTAGAACACAGTCCTCCTCTCATCCGCCGGTTTCCTCACAATATTTTGAAAGCAGTGGTGATGCAGTTATTTAAACTCGTAAGTCCGGGCCTTTACCACTGGACCATTATTGCTTCTAATTTCATTCAGGTGGGAATTTAATTATTTTTTAAAAAAATCTCTGATTTTTATTTTCCGCTGCCTATTGATCCTCTATATCAAAGAACAACAACCAGAAATAAAACACATATTAAAATCCATATATATATATATATTGCAGTCATTGATAAAAATATTCTTGCTTGTGTAGTAATAGATCAAACCTAAAAAAACATAGAAAGAAACCTATAATTTAAACGAACGTTGCTGTAAATTATAGTTTCATAACTGTCTGAGATTTTGACACAGATCTATAACGTTAATTAATTATACTTCCAACGCAGAAGCATCTTAAAATTGCATAAGTATACACTGAATCAAGTCACTTTTAAGTAACAAGTTTTAATTGCCATAATGCCTAAGATAGGTATTGCATTTGCCTAGACGCATTTTAGACGTTTCATAACTTTCAACATCCCAAGCCCATTGCTATCAACCGAGCACTCATCCAAATTCGCAGCTGCTACTGAGAAATTTTAAATGGAAAAACTAAATAACAATTTTCCCAACCTAGAAATCGAACCCAGGACCTCATACTCAGCAGAAGCGCAACTACTAGACCAACGACGCACTGAAAGTTTGTTAGATAAAGTATAAAAATACTTTAAAACTTGGGATTCCTGTTACGTATCTTTAAATTCTTACTTTAGTTACTAACGGATCATTTACAAGCACAATTATTCAAAGGCAACTCTTGGAACTTGATCTGAATTCTAAGCAGATTATACATTCCATTCCAATAAAACTGGATGTACTTATGTATTACGGAGAAGATGATAATATGGCCAAGAAAGAAGATGATTTGTGATGATGATGATGATGTTGGTACGATGAGTGGATGGAGTTTCTTGCGCCACTCATTCCCAGCTTAAGGATTAGGAACTGGTGCCTTGTGATGGGCGTTTAGAGGGGCTGTCTTATGTAAGTTTGACCTAAAAACAGTGCTGATTTTCGAACTAGTTTGAATAAATAACTTTTAATTTTGATGATTGCTCTTGCTCCAAATATATAATTATGCATAGGTAAAGGCTAGGAAAAGACTATACTACTAATAATATACTACTGTAACTTGTATTTAGCAGCTATTTAGACCAGTAGCGAAGCAATAATTATCATCGCAGGAAAGTCGAAGACAAAAATCAAAATTAACTAACTCAAAAATTTAAGTTCCGTTTCAATAATACTCTGTCAAATCAGCAAAGCATATGAAGTAGATTCCTTACAGATCAATTAATCAATGTACAGAAGCGAGCACGTCAAACTACCCCAGACTGTCAAATTTTCCCCATTGAAAATGAACCTTATAATCTATACATATAATAAAACAGTAAAAAAACTGTGTCTGTACATTGAATATATTAAAAAAATAATAATTGAGGGGGGTTTAGAAACAGTAATAGAGCATGAATCTAAAAAAAAAATTTTGTCTGTTTGTCTGTATGTCTGTTTGTCTGTTTGTCTGTTTGTCTGTTTGTCTGTTTGTCTGTTTGTCTGTTTGTTTGTACACGCTAATCTTCGGAACTACTGGACGGATTGGAATGATTTTTTTTTTGTTTTATAGGTATTAAGTCTGGGCAACATATAGGCTATAATTTATCTTGGAAACTTGAACACCTGATGCAGAACCGCAACAGACCAGCTAAACTATAAGAGATACAAAAATGATACCTTAGCAAAAATTGTTCCACGGGATTAGCATTTTCTGCTGAAAGAATAAATTTGAAGATCTGGAACACCTGATGTGGAACTCCAAGAGCCCAGCTACACTGTAACATATATAGGAATGACGTCTTAGCAAAAGTTGTTCGGTCTGATGGGCATTTCCTGTTGACTTATAAAAATCGAAGATCTGGAACACCTGTTGTGGAACTCCAAGAGCCTAGCTACACTATAACATTATATAGGAATGACGTCTTAGCAAAAGTTGTTCGGTCTGATGGGCATTTCCTGTTGACTTATAAAAATCGAAGATCTGGAACACCTGTTGTGGAACTCCAAGAGCCTAGCTACACCATAACACATATAAGAATGACGTCTTAGCGAAAGTTGTTCAGCCTGATGAGCACTCTCTGTTGATGTATAAAAATTGAAGATCTGGAACACCTGTTGTGGAACTCCAAGAGCCTAGCTACACCATAACACATATAGGAATAACGTCTTAGCACAAGTTGTTCAATCTGATGAGCACTCTCTGTCGACTTATAAAAATCGAAGATCTGGAACACCTGTTGTGGAACTCCAAGAGCCTAGCTACAACATAACACATATAGGAATGACGTCTTTGACGTCTTTGTTGTTCAATATGATGGGCATTTCCTGTTGACTTATAAAAATCGAAGATCAGAAACATCTGATGTGGAAATCAAAGCTATCACTAATTTTACTGTGTAATTATAAAATAACATAAACTGGGAGTACCTGCACGCGGTGAAGGCGGTAACAGTTTAGGACTGATTTTCGATGACGATGGTATATCATTGAAAATTTGACTCTACTGGCCAAAACTCCTATTTATTTTTTTATTTTATCGTATGAATATGCCTTCGGGCTTATGTTGTTTGAGTGTTTAATTTCCTTTTCCATTTATCTTCGTGACACTGTAGCCTACCCGGTAACGCAGGGGAGCAGTCATTTTAATTTAGATTTTTATTGATCAGGTATCTTCACAATAAAACTATGACCATGCCTAGAAAGAGGTCAAATCTTTCCCAATGTTCCAAGAGAGCTAAAAGATTGAGGATCATAAGATCCCAAGAATCTACCGAAGAGCGTCAGGAGAGACTTGATGTTGTTCGAGAACATTAGGCTGCAACTCGCTCCGTGGAAACCTCTTCGGGTCGCGAAGCACGCCTGCGTTCTCAGCGTATTCATTAGGTCTCTAGAGACCAGTGAAGAATATGATGCGTGACTGACCGCTGATCGTGAACGTCATGTATTGTCTCGCGAGTCAGAGACGTTCACGGAAAGAGAATGACGCTTGAGTTCCAAGCGTATCTACGCATCGACTTCTAGGTCTCTAGAGGAGGAATATAATAATGCGGTTACCAAAATGAAAACGATGACAAATGGACTGTATGTTTCGGTGGTTGTTGGAATGAAATAAAGCTAAAGCTCAGTGTGATAAAAGATTTAAAAGGGAAAAATGATAAAAAATAACATAAATGGCGACCCCGTTGTCGCTGGCATAAGCAACAGGGACCGCGTACGAAGTCGCGGGCAGAAGCTAGTTTTGAAATAAAGTTGAAAATCCATCAAAGAAATTTGACAGATTGGGGTAGTTTGATGTGATGGCCTCCGTACGAAAGATGAGTTAATTTTGAGAAATGACTGGCTCTTCTTAGAAAATTACTAATAATGCAGCATGCAATAGATTGGATGCTGATCCCAAAATTGTTGGAACTATTATTAAGAAAAACACTTGTCATGAATAAAACAGACGATTAAAATGCGTAACAGTGAATTAAAATAAAGCTTATATTTTTATTTCATGACTAAAATAAACTAGTACAAAAAAAAATCATATCAAAATTCCGCACACATTACAATTTGCCCTGTTTCAACAATGCACGTCCAAAATTTTGACATTCAGCACATGTGGAAATTAGTGTTCGTTGATCGAATACAAAGTTGTACAGTTGGCAGATTTCTCGATAACATTTTGTGGACGCAACATGTTACCTAATGGGTTTGTTGCTTAAATTGTTTTAACGTTACTGTAATAGTGCTAAAATGTAGTATTTAGCGCTTGACAATGTTAATAGATCGCAAGGTTGAGCCCTTTGTTGCATCATTGTGCTAAAGTAAACATTGTTCGTATTATATAAGTTTTATTATACACCTTTTTAATAAGATAAATTATTCAATTTTAATTTAATTATATATTTTATTAAATTAAGAGTAAATTAAGATACATATAGATGTGATTATTTAATCAATTAAAGTTACCTGCATTTTCCTGAAAACAGGATTACCTAATTCAGGCAAAAATCATGATCTTATGGTTACAAACAACCCAATACGCATTAGCTGTGGTCGAGAATCACATTTTGATCAAGATACAACCTAAGCCTAGCTCCAAAAAACGCAATATATGAATTAAAATTTTTATTCTGCAAGCTGTATTTGCGTGTCCACTTTTAATGTTTCATAAAAAGTTTTACAGCTGTGTATTGCATTTCACTGTTTCAAAAAGAAAAACAAAAGTAAATTATTCAAACTAGGCTGAAAGCACTTTTTGAAGGTCAAAGTTTAGGTTTAAGTTAGTTAAGTTTAGGTTTTATATTGACAGTCGATCATTTTGTAAGGTTTTATTTTTACAGGTGCAACTGTCAGCTCAGTACCTACATAATTACGATAGGTAGGTATATTTCTCATCTTACGTAATAAAACTTTCAATCTGAAACCACTAGAGAGATCATAAATGACCCTAATTATCACTTCTCCATTACAAAAAAGACCTTCACATCAAAACAAAGATGCGCTATTTACCATCTTAATAACACACTACGAACCTAATATTTAAACAGCGATAAACTTTTAAATAACGGTGAAAATCATGCTAATAAAAAATATCTCACGCGTGGTCCGTGGTTGCATCAACCGGCCTTGGGTTCATTGTAATTGGTTGCCAACAACCATCACGCCTGTAATGACATTAGGTGAATTGGGCAACGTGTAATTGTCTTTACTTCATAATTTGAATGTTGTGTCGTGGTTGCTCGCGGTTTTGGGGCTCATAACTCGTGATTGGCTTTTTTTTTAAGGCTTGGAAATCATCCAATGACTCTCCCGCTCTGGGTGGAGCGGAAGGGAGTGTCAGACTCTTACTGACTAAAACCCATCCATGTTCCTTCCTTAGCCCTTTATGTTCAGGGGTAGCGGTAACCCTTTCGGACAATCTCGCTTAACTCGTGATTGGCTGCCTCGTTAATCTAGTATGCGCAAGCGCAACAATTTGAACTACATGACCAACACAAATGTCCCGCAGATCTGGTAGCGTCATGTGACGGGTCGTTGAGCTCCCTAAAATAGGGTTGAGCTACACGATGATGATCCTAACATGCCGTCTGTTGGGACAGGTAAACTTAAGCTGCAATTCTTCTACTTCAAAAGGCCCTCCCAGTAAGACTAACATTAGAATCATTATAAATAGTGTTACGATTTTAAAAGAGATCATGACTTCCGAGTTTGTTTCGGCATTTCTTCTCGTTTTCTTTCTCATTTCGGGATTAGTCAGCTAGTTTTAAAATATTGACGTGTAAAAGACAGCTCTATCTTTTTCAAGGGGCGATTAGCATCAAGATCGACTTACAGAAATAAAAATTTCATTTCATTTCACTTCTACCGAGTACAGAGTCCTCGCCGATGGCAGTTATTCAAAAGTATACCCTAATGCTTGTCCATAACAGCATCTCACATAAAAAATGGTTCTTTAAGAAAGGGTGAGTACTATCAAATAAAAAATACTGAACGCTTACAATCTCCTCATCAACGAAATATTTCAACAGTGGTGTTTTCGGGCGATCAGCCAGAAACCGCAATGGAGCATCACGATAATAAAATCAAATGTACATTACAGTTGTGTTGTATTAGCATTTCGCGGAGCCCCGGTTGGGACACCGTTAGGTGATGCACCGATTTGAAGATCGCGTTTGAACTCCAATGACTTCGAGATTGCGCTCACAGTATTGTCTTCCCTTTCTACCTTAGTCCATCCAAAGGTTGTCTTTAAAAGACCGATTTTAGCAATAAGATCACCCAATATTTATGGTGTACATAATAAAGAGTATCTATTCTTTTCCTACAATTTTCAAAGTATTATAAAGTCTCTGAGGGATTTTAGATTTGATAACAAATTATTTTATTACTTATTTTTTGGTCCAATTGAATCATGGCCATTATTTTAACGGGCCATTGTACTCATCATTCATGAACAACTTTCATTATGAGAGCAAATCTGAAATTGCGAAAAAAAATCACCTGTTCCCTACATTTTGACGAGTTATGCGAGCATAATGTATCGAACAGCTGTTTTTTTTTCCCAGTATAAAAATTACGGCACTCTTTTATTAAAACAAATGAAGGCTTTCAGAAACACGGAGAAGGGTGGGGTGTTACGTAGTAGCGTAGGTAACAGATGATAAAAGAGTATCCATAAAATAATGGATACTTTTCGAATAATCAACTGATGGTGTGGATAGTGGCCCAGTGTTACTAGTCATGATTTCGAACTCTGGCAGGCACTTTACTTTGTACATTTGATTTTATTTCACTCTCAAAACGGTGAAGGAAAACATTGTGAGGAACACAGCATGATCTAAAACCAAAAATCTAAACACACGTGACATCTACCAACCCGCACTGGGCCCGCTCTCTCACCGAGAAGGGACCTGGATCGTAGCGGTAGAAACATTACAGGCTGATAAGATTCTGAGGATATCTTCTGGAATCATCTGGACTACAGCCGTTAGCAATTAATGCTTAAAGTTGATAAGGCAATGAGTGCTTCCACTAGCGCACAGCACAGCATTTATTGCGCCCTTTTCAACACATACATCAAGAGAAGGGGCATTCTTATCCATCAGTCCACCTGTCTATCCATTTAATACATTTACCGCTAAAACACACACCGTATTAAAAGTAACAGCGGCCATCATATACCGTAATAATAGAAATAATTCCATCAAATTACTGCTATCTAATAATAGTTACTGTATCGAGCGATGGACCGTTGCAATTCAGGTCAATAGAGCCAGTTTTTGTTTTAAAGATTATTTTTGTAATCCACATTCTCTTTGAGTTTGTGTTAATTGTCTTACTTAAGGGGAAAAGCGTTTGCTTGTTGTCGTAGGTCGATCATAAAGTTAAATCGCTGTGCAATTTTTTCTTGCTAATTGTCGAATGCAGAATATATTTCAGACTAGCTTCTGGAGTAAGCGGAATTGTCCGAAAGGGTTACCGCTACCCCGGATCATAAAGGGCTAAGGAAGGAACATGGATGGGTTTTAGTCGGTAAGAGTCTGACACTCCCTTCTGCTCCACCCAGAGAGGGAGGAGTCGTTTGATGATTTCCCACCCTCAAAAACAAAGACTAGCTTCTAGAATCAATGACTGACGGTGAAGGTTTCAGTACAGCTTTCATAGCTCAAAGCTCATTACCAATTCCGTGTAGGTGTTCCGTGAATGACACAAATGTGTACCTACTAATAACAGTTGATCAGTCTAACACCAACGCAGAGCTTTAATAAGCCATTAACTTGAACACGTTCCTGCAAACTTCATTATCATTAAGTTTAATGAAGCCCTAGAAACATAGAAACACTTACTGCAGGTTTAAACCTCCGTCTGTTTCTAGTATAGCCGGTTGGTTCCTGATAGCAATACTTTTAGTCTCGAATGGAGACTGATTTAGTGCCAATAAAAAATAAAATGATATGTATTTTTACAAGCTGCACTAAAAGAACAAACATTGAATTTTCCATCTCTTGAATTTATGAATTGGCAACGTCTAGTCGGCACGGGTGGAGCCCTCCAAGATGCGCGAGAGTTTCCTTTAAATGATCAAATTAAGTAATAAAGATGTTAAAATCACAGTAGCTGTGAAAGCCTAGTGGTGTGGCCGTCGGACTGCCAAGTCATAGGTCTCGAGTTTGAACCCAAGGCACGCACCTCTGATTTTACGAATTCATGTGGGTATTGTATAGTTATCACTTGCTTCAGAATCAGTGAAGTTTGAACGAAAATTCTTAATTTCTGCCGTTGTAAAATTCGACGAGACGAATTAACAAAACCTAAACAAGAAAACAGTTAATTAACTTTTCCACAAGAGTGCAGGCCGGTTAGCACGGCACGCCAGCATCAATGACATCATCCGTCGTGCTCTTGTCACCGCCGAGGTGCCAGCTGTTTTAGAACCTACGGGCTTGGCACGCGACGATGGGAAGAGACCAGACGGAATGACACTGATGCCTTGGAAGGTGGGTAGGCCTTTGGTGTGGGACGCAACGTGTGTCGACACCCTTGCGCCATCCCACCTTTCTAGTACGGCGGGCTGTGCTGGTGCAGCCGCTGCAGGTGCAGAAAACCTCAAACGGCGCAAATACTCCAACCTTATTGGGACTTACATGTTCGAGCCGTTTGGGGTTGAAACACTAGGGCCATGGGGTCCGAGTGCACACTACGTTTTCCGAGACATCGCCAAGCGGTTGATCGACTCTTCACGCGACCAGAGGGCTGGCCTATTTTTTGGTCAAAGAATCAGCATTGCCATACAACGCGGCAATGCTGCCAGCCTTTTGGGAACTTTTCCTGCTGACAGCGATGTGGACGAATTTTTTGATGCTCTTTGATTATATACTTATTATTTCTGTATATATTACTATGAATATTTAGCTTTTAAATGTAAATACAAAGAGTTGTATTATTAATTATAATGATTATAATTCTGTCAGAAGTAGAATAAAAATGGGACTTTTCCACATAAAACAAAAAGTTCCTAGTTTCTGCCATCGTAACTATTGGTCGCCATCTTGGTTTGATGACGTCATAGCCCTGCATATTGTGTAATTACTGATAGAAAGAGTTTTGATACTTTCTCACTATCTCGATCGGAAATGCCTTGAGGGCATCACGTTATACGGACATTATCGGGCTTAATTTATGTTACATAGTATGGTGGCGGTGGCCCTGCGGGTGTTTAAGGTCGTGGATTCAAGTATCAAATTGTATAAGATGAACTGTACCTGGAACCCATAGAAAAAGTCTGAAAACCGTCACGGGAGAGGATACATGTCATCTTAACATCTTTATAATGATATCATGCCCCACCCCGGCTTCGCATGGGTGTAACGTACAGAGGCCAGCACATCAAGTTACCACAATCTGTCAAATTTCTTTGATAGTATTTCAACTTTATTGCAAAGACATAAGGTTCATTTTTAATTGAGAAAATTTGACAGTTAGGGATAGCTTGATGTGCTGGCGTCTGTACATTGATACGTACTCGTACTATCAAATGGGCGAAGACGCGGGTGAAAGCTAGTAAGTAAATACAGCATAAGTTACTCAGAAATAATGTAGCATTGTAATGGTGAAAATATTTTTAAAATCCGTCCAGGGAGCCTAGACAAGTGTCAATCGCTCCGTGTCGATTCGATTGCGAAAATTGTTGATCGAACGTTATCTCAGCGATTCGCATTGTCAACAACGCCACTTGTATGGGAATATTAATCGAGTTTCGTTACATAATTTACATTGTCTAGCATTTAGCGATAGAAAACGATTGATCACGTGATACTTCGAAAGCTTATGTCAATACCATACATTTCACGCAGAATAAGTCGCGGGCAGATTCTATGGTCACATACACCTTTACTATCACCTAGCCATTATCTAAACGATATCACACAATTCGGTCAACGTTATGCAATAGGAAACGATCGCAATAATAACTAACACACGGTGCTAACCGCAGACTATGTTGTAAAAACTCTCACTTTGAGTGGTAAGGAATTCACATTGATTAGATTGTTGTAGAAACAAGAGTGAAAGATGGATTTGAGCATCTGTAAAGTGTTGATATGATGTGGCAAGGGACATCTTATTTATTTAAACTTTTCGCACACAATAAAGGCACAAAGGCGGACTTAATACCTTAAGCATTCTCTACCAGTCAACCAAGGGTGGTGAAGAGATTAGATGGTAGGTGCTTTGAAGAGCAGGAACATACAAAACATTGAGAGTTATGAATAAAACTAGGTGCTACATAGCTTATAGCCTTCCTCGATAAATGGACTATCCAACACAAAAAACTTTCCACAAATAATTTTTCAATTCGGACCAGTAGTTCCAGAGATTAGCTCGTTCAAACAAACAAACTCTTTAGCTTTATAATATTAGTATAGATAGGTACCTATATAAATAGGTAAAAACCTTATAATGTCTGTGTATACTTTAGTAGATAACTATAATAAATATAATTATATACATACATACATATATAAAATCAAGGAAAGAAAGGTGATGAAATGCCTCTAATTGGTACACTGTTTATTCCAACCACAACTGCTGAGAGCTGTGGTAGCCCAGTAGTAACTGCCTGGACTTACGAGTGGTCATAGGTTCAAACCCAGCCAGGCGCTTTACTTTGTGTAAATAATTTAATCACCATTGTTCTCAAAACGGACTGGAAACCGACCCCAACATAGTTGGGAAAAGGCTCGGGTGGTAGACGGTCCACTTCCTCTCACAAAGAGGAGGTCTGGGTCCCAGCAATGGGAATATTTAAAGCTGATAATGCTACATCCCTGGGGACCCTGTAAAGGGGTCTCGCCTGAGCCTCGCTGTGCACGGCAGCACGTGTTCACGCCTGCCAGATCAGCGGGATTGTCCTAAAGAGTTACCGCTACTTTGGAACATAAAGGACTTAGGAATGAACATGGACTGGTTTAAGTCAGTAAGAGTCTGACACTCCCTTCCGCTCCACCCAGAGCGGGATGTAATTTGATGATTTCCCACCCTCAAAAAAAAAGGACGTGTTCACATACCTACCATAATAGACCATCAAACATGACTCCTAATCAAGCACGTTTTCACCAGTAATTAAGACATGAAACTAAGACGTTACCGACAGTGAGAACGCAGTGACCGACTTGCCTTGTCCTACGTCATTGTTCTACTGCATTGTGTGTTGAACATTGAACGTGAATGTTGCTTGGCTATGGTATTGGTGTCATCATGTAGGATATAGATTTATGAGATTTAAAAGTGTGGCTGTCTCTTTCCGATAAGTGGAAGTAGAATGAAATGGATGAACTTTTTGGAAGGCCTTGTAATGTTTAAGCTATTTCATCATCATCATCATCATTCTTCTGCCCTTATCCTAATTTATTTGGGCTCGGCGCAACATGTCTTAACACGTTAGCTGCGGCACCAATTTTTGCAAACTTTCCGTTCCTGCGGCACGAGGTATTATCGGCCCGCACTTTGACCAGACGTTAGGGCGACACGCGGTCTATTAGACCCCACTTCCTTTAACAGACTAAAATCCATTTTCTGGCGCGAAATCAAAGATAAATAAAAATTTTGGTCCTTATCGATATAGACAGTGAATTGATGAACCCTAATCTACCGTCGCTCCGGGATCTGATAACTAGTTTAGGAATTATTGGTAAAACAAAATATGGGATCTTATACACCTCGTAACGCACTGAAATAGGGTAAATTTTCGCTAAGATTAGTGATGGGAAAAATAATATCGACGCAACGACGTTTATCTATTTTTGTGTGAAAATCTTAATGCGGTTCACAGAATAGAAAAAAAAGAAAACCAGAAGTAAAAAAAAAAACTATCCTTTGTATTCTGCCTCGGGCTTTAAAAATACACTTATTAGAATTTGAATTAACATAAAAAAATCAGTAGCAATATACTTTTTCATAAAAATCGCAATCGTTCTGTTTCTGGGTTTTTTTTTTAAATTAACTTCTTCCGACATCGTTTAGACATGTTCGGTGATGTAAAAGGACGTGCTCTCGAACCGACGTGATGCACAACACTAGTCGCGGGAAGCTCGCGTTGGGTGCGGTACGAGGTCCGGGTGGATATGGGACGTTTTAGCCTCGTTCCGCACTGCATTAAAATTATATTAATTCAGTGCGGTACGAGGCCTAAGACATCCGGTACCAAGGTAGGTATACCACCGAGTCCGGGACCATTAGCGCGTCTCAAATATACATTTATCTCTTTTCTATACTGGACCAAACCAAAGCTATGCCCTTCGCACGACAGAGATGTTCACGTTTTTCCTTGCCGCACCACAAGGAAGTTGCATGAGGGGTGATTTAGGCCTCGTTTCGCACTTAACGTGTTAAGCACACACTAAGCTATTTTATTTATTTAAAATCTTCGGCCAGCGGTTTCGCTCGCGAGAATGACGGAAAATATCCCACGGGGTAGAACTACTGCTATAAAAAGTATTCTACGTGTTGATTCAGGATAAAAAAAAACAATAACTCAATTTTAACATAATTAAGTTCGCAGTTGTTGTCAAAGTGTTAATGACATGTTATGCATGATAGTCTAGCACCAACACTGCTTCTATTTTTTGTCAGGTGCTATTCTAAGCTCAGTGCCTTCAACACGTATACGTGTCGCCACAATCCCATTGCAATGTATGGAAAATAAATATTTATGTAAATATGTTGAAGGCACTGAGCTTAGAATTGATCGAAATGTATTGAGCACGTACATATGTGTGCGGGGCACGGTGAGATATGAGAACTATGAGAACAGAAAACACACAGCTATGTATGTTCATGGCAGTGTCTAGGCTAGAGTAGTCTTGACTATAAAATGAGTTTTCTTGATTCACCCTATAAGTAAAAAGATCCAAAAAACTCAACCACCAACCTGTCTCCCAAGACAAACCTTTCAACAATGAACTTATAACCGTACAAAAACCAATTACTGACATGACCGCACTAAATGTCAGTACCGCTTAGTCTCCCTACAATTATCCGACAATCCGACGTATAACTACTCTTTCTTTCTTTCCGACACGAGCGTGTAACTCAACTGTGTCAACGGTTACACGTAACTAAAGGTTTAAGATGGTGTCACACGGTACTGTTATCACCGAAGCAATTGAATAATCTTAATGATTAATAAATAGAATGGAATGGTTCTTTATTTGCACAGAAAGTGTGTGTTGTGTGATTGTGTTGAATTGATGATAGAGCATTCTAAAACCAGGTTTTGTTTTGCAATGGGATTATTGCAGTGGATTGGAATTTTTCGTAGTTAGACATGTCACATGGCCTTCCGTTCTGCCTTGGTCTTGCGTGTGTTGACCACTTTGTAGATTGTAGAAAGATTTCTACGATGCGATGTCAAAGATGTAGAAAAGAAATTTGTCACTTCGTCTTCTTTAAGTAAAGATATAAGTGATCATACAACGCGTGCTAAAATTTAATAACAATATGTTGGCAAAAATGTTGAAAAAAAAAGAATTGGTGATTATCGTATAGTGTACACATTTTTACATTTATTTTAAACCTAGTGTTTTATTAATCCACATCCCTGAACTGTAAATATGTCATCAATTCTAAATTGTTATCCCTCCCAATTATTCTTAATGTCCATGCATTTGTTTCAACAGCGACGCATCTTCAATCGGTGATATCAGTGTCGTGTGAGCGCACCTTTACCCGTCAACTAATAATGTTAAAATTGCTGCGCGCGCGCCGTTAGCTCTACAGTTACCGGTAACGGTGACGTAAGATGGCGGTCAACTTCATACTTAATTGTTTTACAATTAGTGCTATTATTACTCGACTGTTTACTTTTTTAATTGGGGTAATTTTATTGTAATTTGTGGATTTTTTATATGTTCGTTAAAGAAATTCTTGTTATACAAGAAAATATTGTCGAGCGTAAGAAGACTCGGAACTTATCTCTAGACCCAGATTTAAAACGTCGAACCATTTTTTGAATTTGGACTGTATTTCGACTTCGATGAAGCTCATATTCCAAAGCGTATTATCTACCGTGGCCTACTTGAAAATCTTTATACAGACTTCCTATGTCGTTAGTAGGGACAATCTCCACATGTGGGGGTTCATAGACGGTTCAGATCTCCGATGTGTATGCGGCGTCTCCCCACAGACAATGGCTCACCTCCCAAACTTGCACCGCATGCCCCGTCACATGCACACGTGAAGATATAATGGCTGCGTCAGCGAACGGTATTCGCGTTGCTAAATTTTGAACCAAACAAATTTAAAAAAATAATATATATAAGTATGATTGTACGTACTATTTTTGCTATCGACACGCTAAGAAGAAGAAGAAGCAGTCCCTTCCGGTATCGGTCACCGATTATCACCTCAAAGTCTCAATATTAAATAAGTTAACAATCTACTAGATTACAAAATCCTAAGCGTTAATAGACACGTAATATTTCGTCAACTCAGCGCGGAACGGATACGCACAATGGGAGATTTTTTGTGTATTTTATTTGGTGTTTCTTTCATTCGTGTTTATTGTGTCACAAGTCGTGCCTGGGGCAGTGTGCTACCCCCTTTATTAAGAATGGGGACAAAAAGTTCACCTGCATTCACGATTTTGTTAATGGAAATAAGATTTTGTTTTTAAACTTACATCACACCTAGATCTTGCCTGTAGGCCTCAAGAGTTGGGTAGATCAAAGAGATGTCAGCTGAAAGAGATGTTACTATTAGGGAAGGGGCCCGTTAAGGCCGAAGCCTGCCGGGTCAGCGGGATTATTTGAAACAGTTACCGTTGCCCCGGAACATAAAGGGCTAAGGAAAGAACATGGATGGGGTTTAGTCAGTAAGAGTCTGACACTCCCGCTGCACCTAGAGCGGGAGGAGTCATTTGATGATTTCTCACCCTCAAAAAAAAAGGACTGTAATCCTCAATGGATGGGCAGAAGAGTACCTATAGTACACTCACATTTCGCTGTCGCTGTTATGTTTAAGTCCCATATAATAAGAGGCAAGCCTATTGCCATCAACCGGACACAAATCTCTCTTATCAACAGCCCGGAGTCTCCGGGCTGTTATTGAGAAATTCCAGATGAAAAACCAAACAACACTGCCCGATCCGAGAATCGAAACACGGACCTCATGGTCGGCTGGTAGCGCTTGCGACCACTACTCCAACAAGCCAGGGGTTCCAAAACTTATTTTCTCTACTGCCCACTTTGACAATCAATTAATTTTAGTGCCCCCATTAGTTCACCTACTTAAAAACCACTATCTAGGTGAAATTGCAAATCGCCCCCTAAGCCTCTCCACAACGCCCTCTCTTACTGCCCTCTCTGGGCCTGCAGCGCCCACAAGGGGGCGTTATCGCCCACTTTGGGAAAGGTTGAACAAGGCAGTCAAAGAAAAGTATTTAAAACATTTAGCAATATGAAACCCAACGCGTTTGTATAATTCTACCAAAACAAGGCATTTCTATTCGAAGTCACGTACAAATACACTGGCCAGCACAATATTAGGCATCGTACCCGCACCGTTTTAAGAGCGTGACTAACGAACAACAATGGGTTATAAAGCCTCGAGGGAAGACAGCTATACTTAAACTTATAACTTCACTGCACAAATATATGTAGAAAATGTATACAGGGTGGAATTTTGTAATGCCCCCTGGAGGGAAAGTACTCTTAATACTATAGATAGAAAATTTTACTCAAAGGAAACATTCCTTTATTTTTGAATAGAAAGAAAACTGCATTCAAAGATTTCCAAAAAATCGCTTGCCACACCCGGGAATCGAACTGACTAAAATCTGCAAAAAGTACACACTGTACTTTTATTGCCGCGATCGTTAGTATCAATTATAAGGATGAAATCTCTCGAACAAACTTGATAAATTAAATGATAGGAAAACCATGAAATCTTTAATTATTTACAAAAAATTGTAAACTAATTAATTAGTTGCTCGAAATGGGGTCCATTTTCTTGGATACACAAATGTATTCTTCTAAATAAATACCTGGATTGGTACAAACGGCACAATCAGATGGCCTGCGAGATCACCAGATCTCACCCCTTAGATTTTTTTTATGGGGATATGTTTAAAACCAAATTTACATTAAATCTTATGCGAATGTAAACGAGTTGAGAGTTAAGTTCAGAATACGATTTATAATATTCACCACAACACGTTATTAAAGGTTACAAGAAATGAATTTGTTAGAAGAATACATTTGGGTATCCAAGAAAATGGAGCCCATTTCGAGCAACTAATTAATTAGTTTACAATTTTTTGTAAATAATCAAAGATTTCATGGTTTTCCTATCATTTAATTTATCAAGTTTGTTCCAGAGATTTCATCCTTATAATTGATACTAACGATCGCGGCGATAAAAGTACAGTGTGTACCTTTTGCAGATTTTAGTCAGTTCGATTCCCGGGTGTAGCAAGCGATTTTTTGGAAATCTTTGAATGCAGTTTTCTTACTATTAGAAAATAAAGGAATGTTTCCTTTGAGTAAAATTTTCTATCTACAGTATTAAGAGTACTTTCCCTCCAGGGGGCATTACAAAATTCCACCCTGTATATTAAGGGCTTTGTTTTGGCTTTGTAATATTGCAGCAGCCTTATAGTATTCATACTCAAAACTTACAAACTCAAAGCAATTTATTTCAAATAAACCAATAACAGACACTTTTGAATTGTCATAGGGTCGGTCAGTCAGAAAAATGAAATTAGATGCTTATTCCAAAACGGACCACGGCCACTCTTTCAAACAGAAAAATGGTTACAAAAATTGGTTAAGTACATGATTCATATTATACATGTGAGAACGATGCAGAACGTTAAAAGCATCCCTTATAAAATATGTAAAAACAATTCAAAAATTAAATTAAAACAAGCCATAGCCGCTAAGAGATAACCAGTCCCTACTGACAGCGCCCGTTGATGAACATGACGCATGGATTAGCACCATTCAGCTCAACCATTTTGAAGGGAGCTAAATGATCCAACACACGCCATCAGCGAGACAAACATTTCCTCACATCATGTCCCTCATTCCTCTCTCTTTTATCGTAGACTAGTTTTTGCCTGCGGCTTCGCACGCGTTAAATTCGTTGTAAAACAAATCCCCTTTCCCTATATTTTTTGCAATGTAAGAGCAAAAAAATGTGTTTATTTAAGACTTCGCATTAGTAATCTTGAAATTATCAGTAGTTTTCTAATATATTAAGCATGTTATTATACATATAAACCTTCCCCTTGAATCACTCTATCTATTACAAAAAAAAACTGGATCAAAAGCCGTTGTGTAGTTTTAGAGATCGAAGCATACATACATACAGACAGACGCGGAAAGCGACTTTGCTTTATACTATGTAGTGCTTGATACAAAGAAAGTGATAGTTTCCATATAAAGAATCTAATTTGAATAATCATACTAACCTCATTTAACAATAAAAGTCAATCAGAAATAGGTACAATAAAACGGACACGTATTATGATTTTGATGAAAAACAATGCCACAGTATAAGAATGCGCAGTAATCTAATTCCAAATTATTGTGTTCCAAGCGATGGGTTTTTGTTTAAATGATAGATTGAATTGTACATCTAGGTTACTGGTTTGATTGTAGATTTTTATTTCCAAGTTAAGTTTATTGAAGATTTATAACGAAGTATTTTGGTGTCAATCACACTAATATTATAAAGGCGATAGTTGGTGAGTGAGTTTTTTTGTTTGTCCGTCCTTCACGCTCAAACGGCTGAACTTCGTAACTGGATGAAATTTGGCACAGAGGTAGTTTATGGCCTGGATTAACACAGAGGATTTTATCCCAGTTGTACGTTCCCTTGTAAATTCTATCAGAACACTTTTTAGTCGCTGGTGATTTCAAACATATTCATTCCTTATTCTATTCATTCGCGTAAAACCACACATCTCTCTTTGCATTCTCATGTCACCTGCATTCAGTTGCCCTTCATTAATTCCCGCAGAACTGACAATTACAATGAAATCTCCGACTTAACCTACTGCCTCTCCACTATGGTACCCGAGGCGCCTGCTCATTCGTTTTTCATACATTTAACGCTAAATGAAAGTCGGAAACTGCGTTCGATCAATTAAATTGAACATGCATTAACAACTGAAGTTTTTGCTATACATACAAAACGCACAAATTCCGCGGAATAATTCCGTTTTATTATTCATGCTTGATCTACTGGTGTGCTACTGTGGATAATTATAGGGATTTTTTTATTAGTGTTTAGTGGTTTTGATTGAGATCTTATAGGCAAAGAATTTTATTGCGTGCTGATTATTAAGGAGCTATATAACATATGATAGTATACAGAGTTGATATGACAGAGGGGCATTCAATTACACTACGTACACTAGTGTGTAGTATTAATTCAATATTGTATAAAAATAAAAAGCACCAAATATGAGTTTTTTTTTTCAAACAAAGTAAATACCTTACAAATCAGAGTAAAACGCAACCACCCTTTGTAAATAAAAACTAACCTTGTAACAACGCGTCGTAGGTTATACTAATATTTGTCTTTTAAAGTGATTGATTGACTATGCGTATACACATCATCAGCTGTTAAGAAAGATACTTCGTGTTCAAACGGGGCAAAAACTTTAAAAAATCATTTGCGACTAAACTACTGCTCCTATTTAATTGATTTTTGGTATAGAGCTTGAAAATGGTACCTAGTATAGGCAGCGAAAGCCTCTGTATCGTATCAACTCTGTATTTTTTTTATTTACTCGAGACCCATAAAATCGAAAACAACATTATCATTTTCTCGTCCTTATACTAGTTTATTTGGGGTCGGCACAAAATGTCTTCTTTTTTTATACATTTCTCTTAGCAAAACCTTTCTAGCTATATCATCTTCCGCACAATCCATCCACGCGCTGTGATTATGTCTCGCATGGAGTTATGCCGTTTTGCGCGAATGTGACGCATATTTCCACACAAGTTGTTTTTTTGTTTGTTTTTTTTTACTGCGTCATGTTTGCCGCAAATTCTTCTTCTTCTTCTTTACATCCAACGTTTCTTTACTCTTCGCCTACTCTTATAGCTATCAATCATACTCAGAATTTTCCAAACTATATTTTCTCAATTTTCGAAAACCCTCCTCAATATTCTTAGTGCCCTATTCTGACGCACATTATAATGTCCCTAAAGGGTTATTTATTTACTCTGTGGTTGAAAGGCGCGAATGATGATGTGTACCTAATGATAATGACCACTTGATGGCTTCGTTAGTAAGTATAATAGTATACTCATTAGCCTGCTTACCTCAATACAGTTTAACAAGGAACTTAGAAGTTGAACTTATATTCAACAATAGTTAGGAAGTGAAATATTGTCTGTTGTAAGGAAATGTGCGGTTATGAAACGGTAATATTATGTTCAGATAAAGAGATTGGCGCGGGAATTGAGAAGTGCATTTTTGATCAAAAGCGATAGTGTAGTATATGTATGGAAAATTACTCTTAAAGGGGATGCGTCAGGGTAGCACGCAATTTTTTTTTTAATCATTTGCAACTGGCAAACCCTTTTTTTTATCTGGGAAAGTCATGAGTCCTTACGCTCTGGGTGGAGCGGAAGGGAATGTCAGACTGTTACTGACGAAAACCCATCAATGTTCCTTCCATAGCCCTTTATGTTCCGGGGTAGCGGTAACCCTTTCGGGCAATCTTTCTTTTCACCTTTTGTGGTGTATTGTTTTTATTCTGGGTGCATCGTCTTCACATATAATGTTAATGTTATAATACATGTAGTTATACAAAACATTGTGAAACATTTTAAAAGAGTAACGGTGGAGTTTCTTGCCCATTCTTCTCCACACGAAACTACCTTTTGGAAGGGGCGACTAGAATCAATTCTATTTCTTGTTCATTTTGACGTTCAAAAGTGCCATTCTTGTGCCTATTTGGAATAAATGTTTTGACTTTGACTTTGACTTTGACAATCCCGCTGAACTGCAACGTACCTTCCCTAACTCAAAAAAAGGTAGTTAGACCAATGAAATTGAATTAAAATCTTTAATAAAAGCTCATTGTCTATTACACCGGAAGGAAGCCATGTTTAAATTGAGGAAGGTTTACGTAATAGCGTTCCAAAAACAAAAATGGCGCCACCAAAAACGGCCGCCCATCTTCGCGCCATAACTTATGAAACATGTCACGATCACGATAGGAAAAGAACTATCTATTAACAATAACTTAAATAAAGTTGTTACATAATCTAATAGCGCATATTCAATAGACAGCTGTCATGGCGTAACTTCCGTTGATGGAAGTGTGACGTCACTTCTAAACTAAAGCTTTCGTTTTAAAAGCTTTAGTATATTTATTTGCAAGTGGGCACAAATGGTTATGAATACAGTGTGTTAGGTTAAACAAGGGACATACTTCTACTTTGACTATGGAACCAACTCTGAAATCACGGTAAAAAAAGTCAGTTGTTCAGTACATTTTATGTTAACATAATTCGTCAAAATGTATAAACTGCTGATAATTTGTTCATATTTTAAGTTTGGTCCCATAGTGAAAGTTGTTCATTTTCATGAGGACAATATCCCTGAAAGTATGTCCCTCGTTTAACCTACCATACTGTGTATATAAAACTGTAAATATATACCCTTTTATACTAACATTATCGTAATATAAGAAGGAAGAAAGAAATAATAACATTTATTTGGACACAGTTCGTGAACCCCGGTGTAGAAGTAATTAAACAAAATTGATAATATTTACCTTTCAATATAATATGGATGTCTTGTTCAAAGATCTGCAACAAAAAAAGATACGAAAATCATTCATTTGTTTGTTTGTGGTAAACTTAAAATATGTTTATACATTAGTAAAAGTAGTTCGCATAATCTGTAAGTACAGTAATAAAGTTTAACTGTCTGTACATAATTTACTTGTTTACACGTTCATTTTGTTTTTTTTTTACACAGTATCTGTGTTTACTACTGTTTGTTTACAGTTATGTCAGACGCTCCGTGACTTAAGTATAGCTACTAAAATGTTATTGTATTATTATATATTTAGTCATCGCATAGCATTTTTGTATTTACACAAATATTTCACGCCTTGTTTCGCCGAAGGGTTGAGCAGAAGGTCACTACAGTACACCTACATTTTGCCAATTTTCATTAAGCCCCATATTATAGGAGGCGAGTCTATTGTTATCAACCGGCCACAAATCCAGACTAGGCTACTACGACTGCCCGACTTGGGAATCACACCTAAGTCCTCAAGTTCAGCAGTAGTGTTTACAACCAGTAGACCAATTACGCAGTCTAAAAATTGATTTAGATATAACTATGTTAACGGGAAAAATATATTACAAAAAAAATTAAACACTTCAAAATATAAAATGGATGGCCACATCGCTTTCTGCGATCTATTTCAGAGGTTACAGCCCACCTTCCCTAATAATCCAATTTACCAGGCAATCAACATTTGAATTTGATGATTCCGAAAAATAAAATACTTACCTAAGTACCTACCCACTACAACCACGCCTTATCCTTCCTTCAAATAAAGTAAATTATCTTTTACTTTAAAATACAAGAACTAACGTTTAATACGAATAGATTAACATAACATTATTTCTGTCCCTTCTAACATGAGTCTTATCAATTTTGATTAGAATTCAATTTAGTTTGGCAGTAGACTGCTGAGTGGTTAAGTGGTTCCCTTATCGCGAGGTCGACGACCGGAGATAACAAACTATTAGCATATAAACGTATAAACACGCACTTACGAAAATTATAAAAGGAATTGCAGAAAATCCACTGAAAATATTAGCTGACGAATAAGTCATTTGAATTTCGTACATTTGTATGTATACAGTGTGTTAGGTTAAACGAGGGACATACTTTCAGGTTGTATAGTACTCATACAGAGTTAATACTGTATAGAAGGAAACCGTGACTGTCTGAATGATCTATTAACGCGATCTATTATCTCAAACCACTGAAAAGTTTAGGCTGAAATGATTAATACCTATCTATCTGTTTACAGTATTTATAATGAAAATAAGTAATTATATGGTGATAACAACTATCACCAACTTCCCTAATTTGCAAAAAAAAACCTGTTTATGGACTTAAAACTTTGCAACCAAGAAGTCAAATATTTTTATTTTTTATCTAAGTATTTTCTTTACAAGTCCTGCGAATACATAGATATAATTCATCATTCCACGTTCTCTTGTGGTCGGGGGTCGACCACCCGGTACCCGTAACCACGAAGTTATGTTTAAAAATAGAATACAACAAAAAACGGGAGACCATTGCGAATTTGTTTTTTTTTTGTAACAATAAAACTTCTATGGTGTCGTTCAGTGTCCCTGAATGGTTAACCAACCCAGGAGGTACCTCATTTTTTTCTACTAGAAATTAATAGCTAAACTAAGTTTGACGGCTCCCGAAGACAGGTGCGACGCGCTTCTGGTAGAAGAATTTAAATGAAGCCTTTATCGAAATTGTTCTTCTGCTAGTCACGTCGGGCTGTCGTGTCGCGTCTATCTGCGGGAGCCTTAACACGTAAGTTCTACTTAAAGTTTCTTGTACTACGTTTAAAAAAGGCTTTATGCTACCTATGTGTTATTACTAGAATAATACGTATTAGCTAAGAATTTAATGAGATCAATCCATAACATTTTAATAAAGCATAGTTTAACATACATTTAGATACTTACTAAATAAAAAATTGAGCATAACGATTAAAAAACTCATCTCTTCAATAAACTATTTAGTCGATTACAACCGTATAATCTTCTAGGTATATCCGTATCCGTATATCTTCTCTAATTGCACATCACTACGGCCTAAGGCGCTAAAAAGCTTGTCTATGGATGCAGAGGTCAATGCCCCGAGCATAGACCATTGATCTTCACACGTAGTCTTCATTTTGGTATGTAATTATTTAGTTAACTATCACGAGAATCCCTTTAGGGTAATGTTAATATTATGCTTGGAGTAAGTAGAGATGTAAGTTTTTTGCAACTGACAAGTTGAACAATTCATGAGCGTAGTGAAGGAAAAAAGAAGTAAGATGTCAATTATTCTAGTGTTGCGAAAAGTCAGAACCAGAGACGCATAGTAACATTACGTATAGGTGCCAGCACATCAAGCTATCCCAAACTGTCGAATTTGCCCAATTGAAAATGAACCTTACCCTTTTGTAATAAATTTGAAAAACTACCAAAGAAATTTTACAGATCTGGGTAACGTGATGTGCTGGCCTCTGTACAAGGCTATAAAGAAATGAGTGTATTTGCATAATACACTAACAAAGCAATGGTTAATTTTGACAGTTCAACAAAATTCATTGCGTTATTTGCATTGTTGGCTGACAAATTTTTCGAACATATGAAGCAATATCTTTCAGAATAATTCAGATTTTGTTAAATAGTTGTTATCAAGGATGCATGGCGTAAAAGCAAGACGCCTAACTTAGCAGTGGGTCCATCCTTTAACGATGTTGAATTATCGAGTTCTTAAAGGAAATCCCATGCAACCATCTCGAATATTATAATTTATAAAACTCAACACAGTTACAAATATCTGTGAAAGCACAACCCTACCACGCGATGAAGTTACCATTACAGGCCCGATACGCATGTTAACCATCTAATGCGCGCTCATAACCGCACATGTAGCTATGAAGGCTAACAAATCTGGACATGTATGGCGAATAAAGCGAAGAATTCTTATTGGTGAAGAGAGCGAAAGTTTTGTTGACTTTGTCGTTCTTGTTCGTCACTGAAACTTTTATGGGGACGCGTGTCATAATATGTTTTAAGAGATATTGATAACAGGTATTTTTGGTATGAAAGTAAGAGTAACAGGTATTTATTGCAGTTTTTTTTTCGGTCGTAAGCCCTCCACACGCGGGCAGCGAGTGTAGCACTCACTCGCTGCTCGCATGGTTGCCTTGCGTTCACTCCACTGCGAGTTGCGAGGTTCACTGGTTGACTGCGCAACGTTTATTGGTGATAACCCGTGGACCACCTGTCGACAACGCGTGGACGCAGTGCGACGAGGCGGTGCGAGTTAGGTGTCAGGTGGGTATAATGAGCTGTGACCTCAAAGGCTAAAATTCAGTAGTACCGAAATTCAGCAATGTACAGAGGCCAGCACATCAAGTTACCACAATCTGTCAAATTTCTTTGACAGTATTTCAACTTTATTGCAAAGACATAAAGTACATTTTTAATTGAGAAAATTTGACAGTTAGGGATAGCTTGATGTGCTGGCGTCTGTACCGACTCTTCGATCATTATTCATAAAATCATTACCCAATTATTAAGCTTGGCATTGTATTAATTAGTCAACCAAACCAGGTGATATTTTTGGAAACCGATGTTAAAATTAAAAGTTTCCTTGACCATTGCCACCAGCTTTCAATTTTTTTTATTAAGATAGTATTCATTTATTGTTTGCACGCACGTAGCTAGAATTATTTTGCGTAAAATTGTATAGAAACGCACGACAAAACCTTATCTAATTCAAGGTCTAATTAAATACATACTTCCTTGTAAGAAGCACTTTTTCCTTTAGCTAAGACACGTTCAATTGAATTAAGTTATTAATGATGCAGCTGATCTTTTAAAAAAAATCGTTTTGCTCCATATTTTTCGTTATTTATCTAACTTTTCTGTTTGTATTTCCTGTGTGTCACAAATTAAACATTTGTCATTTATCTTTATTTTTCTTTCACTAGCTAACTTATCCAAAGATTAACAAAAAATGGTCGAAACTGTCTCCATCTTCACAATTTACCTCTCGTCTCCCTATTAAGGAAATAGGCGTAAATATAACTGTCGCTGGTCCGGCGTCAGCCTTACCTAGGCATACCTAGGTGGCTAGTGGCTAGGTATAAACTACTCAGACTAGAACAGGAAAGGTAACGGTGCTTAGGAGTTAGTGCATGCGGCCACGGGCTAGTGGTTAGTTAGCTCCTAAGTTTTATGTGTGTGTTTGTTGGATTGGACCTAGAGATGTTTTGAATTCAGTTGGATAGATAGTTAAGGTAGATGTTTGGATCGGTCAATAATTAAGAAAGTTATGATTTCATGGTACATAATTTGGTAAATGAAGACAGTCATCTGAAGCCATAGATATAATAAAGAAGTCTGAAGCCTTAATTTACCAAATTACCAAAGTCAAATCATTTATTTCAAATAGGCACATGTAAGGCACTTTTGAACATCAAAATAAACAAGAAGTAGCAAAATTAAAAGTTTTGGAAAAGAAGAAAAATATAAGGGATTTATTCATATTAATTAGTGATGTATGTTATCTATTATAGTGTACACAGATATTATAAGGTTTTAACCTATTTATGTTCAGACGCCAGCACATCAAGCTATCCCAAACTGTCAAATTTTCTCAATTAAAAATGAACCTTATGTCTTTGCAATAAAGTTGAAATACTATCAAAGAAATTTGACAGATTATGGTAACTTGATGTGCTGGCCTCTCCACCTATTTTATTAATAACTAGCTTCTGCCCGCGGCTTCGCTCGCGTGGAGGTCGGAAATTATCCCACAGGAATGTTCTACCGGGATAAAAAATATCCTATGTGTTAATCCAGGATATAAACCATCTCTGTGTCAAATTTCATCCAAATCTATACAGTAGTTTTTACGTGAAAGAGTAACAAACATCCATACATCCATACTTACAAACTTTCGCCTTTATAATAGTAGTAGGATTCTCCAAGTTTCATATGTTCCTGCTCTTTAAAGCACCTGTCATCTAATCTCTTCACCACCCTTGGTTTACTGGTAGCGAATGCCTGAGGCATTAACTCATTAAGTCCGCCTTTGTACCTTTATTGTGTGCCTAAGCACACTAGGAAGTGGTGAAGGGTGGGCGTTTTTGGGGGATTTTTTAATGTAACTTTAACCATCAAAAAGTGCTGATTTTCAGCCTTGTTTGAATAAATGACTTCTGATTTTGATTTTTGCGAAATTTAAAAAAAAATACGAATTGTCAGATTTTTTTTTAAATTTTCAAATATGTTATATGTTGTAGTAGGTAGTTTATATAGTTTACCAGTTTTTTTTACTGCACTTTATATGT
The DNA here is from genome assembly GCA_951799385.1 of Hyppa rectilinea. NCBI lineage: Eukaryota > Metazoa > Arthropoda > Insecta > Lepidoptera > Noctuidae > Hyppa > Hyppa rectilinea. The sequence continues at coordinate 15,811,373 of OX637321.1, read as the reverse complement.
TACCTATCTCAGAGTTTATTAACATCGACAAGTGATAAAAGTATTCGCCTCACAAAAAATCTAAATAAGTACTCAAACACTTTAGAATTCTATCCTTCTTCTAACGAACTAAGCAAAAAATAAACACTAATGTTCTATATAAAGAGCCTAAATTTACCAGTCACTATACTCTATAGATCTGGAGTTGGCACAAAAAGTGGTATTCTATATGGCAAAAAGTTCCAAGCACTTTTTCTGGCATTATTCGTGGAGGTATGTTGTTCAATAAGATGCTAATTTGGTAGTATTGTGTACGTTTTTGTTCGATTTATGGTGCACACTGAATTTCTAAGTGGCAATATGTTGGGTCTCACTTAACGTGAATAGGAGCAGCATTGCATACTTGATTTACCAGCCAGTCTTACCTAGGGGTATCGTATTACCCAGTTACTGGGTTGTGGAGGTCAGATAGGCAGTCGCTCCATGTAAAATACTGGTATTCAGCTGCATCCGGTTAGACTGGAAGCCAACCCCAACATAGTTGGGAAAAGGCTGGGCAGATTGATTGCATACTTGAATTTGAGACATGAGAATTTATATAAAGTGACATAAAGATGATGGAAAAATCAAAAATAGTACATATTGGATTGACATAAGCTATCGCCCGCTAGGTGGAGCGGCGATCTACGCAGGGTGGCTGGTAGCAGTTGGATGAGACTTGCAGAGAATCGAGGTGAATCACGTGCAACTGGAGAGGCCTAAGTCCAGCAGTGGACTGCTATAGGTTGATGATGATGATGTTGCAGCTACCGAAAAGTTTACGCCACTCCTATAGTAAGTCGTTGTAGAAATATGAAACCCTCTGAAAGCGATTGCTACTTGTCTAGGCCTCACATTTTCATTGACGATAACGAAATTAGATAAATCTGAAATATAAGGAATTGGCATAAGCTTTCGAAATGTCACGTGATCAATTGTTTTGCGATCGTTATGTAGTAGACAATGTCAAATTGTGTAACGAAACTCGACCAATATTCCCATACAAATGCATTGACAAGTGGCGTTCTTGGCAATCCGAATTGCTGAGATAGCGAATTGTTCGATCAGCAATTTATCGAAATCAAATCTACACGGAGCGATTGACACTTGTCTAGGCTCCCTGGTATGTATTTCCTTTGGTGTTATTTCAGACTTCCCTAGTTCTACAACGCGTGTAAGTTTTTATAGAAAGCAGAAAACATGTTTTTAAGCTTGATAAAAAAAAAATCTTTTTCAGATTATGTGGTAGTTATTACCAAAATATTCACTACGCTTTTACCGCTCTCCATTTTCTACCATAAAAAATCTAAACGGTCTGGGTAGATAACTTTAGTGTAAAAATGGTTTGAATTTATTACAAATCGTTATTTATCATTGCGATCAAAAATTATATACTATCTACTCAATATACTTAAATTAGTACATTAAGCTATCTAATAGCTAACAACCAGCGCTTTATCGGAAGGTTGCTAAATAAAAAGGCAAGCGGCGCGGTGCGCCCCTGCGCTGTCAACGACCGGCGCTTGCGCACCCAATGCCACGCGCGCTTTTCTGTGTGCAATACACCACTGAGTGGCTTTTTAGGATTGAGTGTCAATTATGTTGTAATTATTAATTCCGAGTAAAAAAATTTTTGTTGGAAACGACAAATCAGTGTGAAAAACAATGAGCATTGGTTTCTTTCTAGTGGCATCTTTTCCAATGATTTTTCTTGAAATAATGTCTGGGAACAGTAGAAAGTATGCATAATTTAGTAGGTATATAAATTCAAAAGCAAATTCTTTTTTTCAAATAGGCACAAGAAAGGTTCTTTTGAACGTCAAAATGAACAAGAAATATAGAATTGATTCTAGTCGCTCCTTCCAAAAGGTAGTTTCGTATGGAGAAGAATGGGCAAGAAACTCCACCGTTACTCTTCTAAAATGTTTCACAATGCTTTGTATACATACATTATCCTACTACTATTATAAAGGCGAAAGTTTGTAAGTATGGATGTATGGATGTTTGTTACTCTTTCACGTAAAAACTACTGTATAGATTTGGATGAAATTTGACACAGAGATGGTTTATATCCTGGATTAACACATAGGATATTTTTTATCCCGGTAGAACATTCCTGTGGGATAATTTCCGACCTCCACGCGAGCGAAGCCGCGGGCAGAAGCTAGTAAAATTATATGTGAAGACGATGCACCCGGAATAAATATACTACACCACAATGGGTGACAAGAAAAACAAATATAACAATGGCAGGTAATTAACTATGTCATAAATGCATATAAATCAATCAATATATATAGAATACTTTAAAGAAATGTATTGTTTTCTCAATCGATTAAGAACCCTACCGCTATCGTTTTAAGGTTTAAAATAACTTGGAGAAATTTGACTGTATGTACAAAAACATTTGGATTTAGACAGTAATATATCTAATATCTTACAACAAGATTGCCATTGTTTCAGAGGTGTGATCATTCATCAAAACTTCCACTGTCTAATTAGCTACTAGTAAGAATTTTGGGTGCTCAACTCGCCACTAAGAAAATATATAACGATATACCGATCTAAGCATAGTTGGGTAAATATCTAGCAAGGCAGATGACAACAATTCATGCTCAATCAAACTAATCTGCCTAGCCTTTGCCCAACTATGTTGGGGTCGGCTTCCAGTCTAACCCGATGCAGCTGGGTACCAGTGTTTTACATGGAGCAACTGCCTGTCTGACCTCCACAACCCAGTAACTTGTTAATACGATACCCCCTTGTTGAGACTAGCTGTCAGATTTTGAAGCTTCTGACGCCCCGTAACGACTGTTAAAGATGTACAAATGCCAGCCGGGACCAACGGCTTAACGTGCTTTCTGAAACACGGAGGTGTCTCGGTACCTAAAGATGGTCACCCATCCACGGTTAACCCCGGCAAGCGTAGCTTAACCTGATGAATCGACCTGTGCGGCTGTTATTACTTAGCCACGAGCGCCTCAAAACAAAACGATTCATGTTAACAAACTTTAATCAGACATTTGTAGAACTAAGTATAAAATGCATGAATTCTCGACTCTCGTATACAACATGGAGCGGTGTCGATACATGCATTGATAACCACAACCTCTGCTTGCACCGTAAGCGGTAGGAGCGTGAAGATTCCGTCGTGATATCATTCCTAAAGTTTTTGTACCCATTAGCACAGCTTACAACTTTGTTGTCATCATTCCTTTCAAAGGAAATTGAACTCTATTTCTTAAACTGTAAATTTCAAAATAAGTTAGCGATGTTCAGTGGCTGTGCGATGTACAGGGTGATTTGAACTTTAAAACACGTACGTTAGGTTTTAATTTTGAAAGTATGCGTATTGATAAGAAGTAGCGAAACTAAGTCTTAGTACATGTTTTGTTTATCTACAAGATAGTTCCGTTTTAGTATCAGCAATGTTGCGGATAAGTGAAATATGTAGATCAAAAACATACATAAACTAGCAGGAACTTTCTATATTATTATTATTATACAAGCCGTGCAACCGACGGGTTTTCCCATTAGTAAAATGTCGAATTCCCATTCAAACTTTCACCCTCTATTTATACCCCTTTAGGGAATGAATTCTATACAATCTTTCCTTTGTTTAAGGAGCTCTAGTTGAAAATTACTGGTTTATGTGCGTTGTCTATCAATGAATGAAAGAATTGAAGTTATTAAGTTGATTGTATGGTTTATCAGAGAGCTATTTAGTCCTTGATGCCGAAATTCTTTGCCAAACAAAGGGAGCTATACACAATGTTCTTATCGATTACATGATTTATTAACATAAAAGGAAAAAGCATTTTAAACATCATACTTCGGCACTAAAAGATTATTACGCAGGTATTTATTTATAAATTAATTAAATTATTTTCACTAGGTACAAAAAATTAAATGCCCTAACTAACTACATCAATCATCTGCCGAGCCTTTTCCCAACTATGTTGAGGTCGGCTTCCAGTCTAACCTGATGCAGCTGAATACCTTTTTTTTTTTTTTTGAACCTGGGGGAAAATCCTCATGGGTGTCCCCCGCCCCGGGGAGGGCGGAGGGGTCTGTCAGACTCTTACTGACTAAAAACCACCCGGGTGTTCCCTCTCACGCCTGCGCCGGGGGTCGCGGGAACTGAAAATACTTCCGCAACCCCCGTATGCAGCTGAATACCTAAACTAACTAACTACGCATACAAATAAAATACAAAAATCGCTATCATCCGGAAACGTGCCCTGAATACTGGCAGCATTGCTATTGTATTGCATTACCTAGGTACGAAAGGGTACCACTTTAATATTCCTAAGAAAAAAACGTCCTGTATACTGATTGCAAAAATTTCTTCAACAAGACGGGTGATAAACCATTGCTCTATGAAAACTGACAGATTAGTGATTTGTCACTTCTAAACACGGTTATCAATCAGTATCGGGTATACCAACCCATTTTTTAAAATTGTTTCGAAATCACTATCTGAAGTAAAAGATAAAAATGGAATGTAAGAAATTCCTTTAAGATTTGTGACCGGAAATATTTTTAGATGATAAGATACTATGGAATGAATGCGATGGTTATTTTTAGCTGATGTGGATAAATTCCAAAACAACTGTGTGTGTGTGTGTATGTGGGACTAAGCTCGCCCCCTATTATATGGGATTTAAGCATAACTGGCAAAATGTGACTCTACCTACATGGGTCTCCCTTTGCTTAACCTTTCAGGGAATAAGGCGTGATATTATGTTTTCTATAAACTAGCTTCTGCTAGCGGCTTCGCCCGCTTAAATGTCGGAAAATGTCCCACGGAAGTACTACTGAGATAAAAAGTTATACAGGGTGAAATTGAATTTATTAGCAAAATTTTAAGGGATCAATGTATGGGAACACACCTGAAATCGCGAACAAAAATCAGCTGTTCCCTACATTTTGACGAGTTATGCGAGCATAATGTATAGAACCGCGGTTTCTTTTTTCGCGATTTTAGATTTGCTCCCATAATAAAGGTCGTTCATAATGATAAGTACAATGACCCCTTAAAAGATTGCCCATGAAATCAAATCCTCCCTGTAAAACTTGTTTGATAAAATAATTTATTATTATATAAAGATGGCGTCATTACACTTGGCCGTGACTACTTTCCATATAGGGAACACCTTCGACAAGATTGCCAATCTATTAAATAAAACATTACTATAATCACTGCACATTCTTTAAACAAAGAAAACAGAAATCAGGAATAAATAATATTACAATTAGAATTTATTAAAATGTTGTCGGCCTCGTAGAACGAACTAACAACGATCACTGTCGTGTGTATTGGATAACCAATGATTTCCTTATCAATAACTAGGACTTTGCCCGCGGCTTCGCTCCCATGGTCTTTCCCGTGGGACCCGTTATTTTTCCCGGGATAAAAAGTAGCCTAGAAAACTAAGCTTTCCAACGGTGAAAGAATTTTTAAAATCGGTCCAGTAGTTTTTGAGCCTATTCATTACAACCAAACAAAGTTTTCCTCTTTATAATATTATATTATTATATCAATAATTAGTTGCTGCCAGCGGATACGCCTGCGTGGATGTTCGAAATTATCCCAAGGGAACGTTCTACTGGAATAAAGTATCCTATGTGTTAATCCAGGTCCTAAACTACCTCTGTGCCAAGTTTCATTCAGATCCGTTCAGCCGTTTGAGCGTGAAGGACGGATAAACATACAAACTCACACACACGCTCACAAACTTTCATCTTTATAATATTAGTGTGATAAGTAGGATGATAAAAATTGACTACTTGAAACGGTCAAAAATAAAATATTAAATCACATAGGTGATTTCATATTTTATTTTTGACGTTTCAGCGTTCAAAAAATCTGTGACGTCACATTGTTATATTTCATACAGATCACGTACAAATTCCGCGTTTTGACAGTTCATAAAAAGTAACGTTATTGACTACCCTTTCAAATACCCAATTCTGCAAATACATATTTGTTACGGACGTGAATCGTATTTCGACTAATGTGTTTGCATGTTTGTTACTATTTCACGCAAAAACTCCTCTACGTATCTGGATGAAATTTAGCACTCAGAGAGTTTATATCCTGGATAAACACATAGGATACTTTTTATCCTTCTAGTACGTCTCCACCCTTGGGATAATAACCGACATCTACGCGGGTGAAGCCGCTGGCAGAAGCTAGTTTATACATAAATTCAACTCTCTCAGCGGAGATATTCAGTTTGGAATTTAGTTACGATAATGCTCGCATAAAAATGATAATCAATATTTCTCACTGTTACAAAAAACGATTGAGGCATGAAAATTGTATAATAGACGTTTTTGTAACATCAGTAAAACCGTTCAATATTTCATTTAAAGTTAAGCAGGTAGAGCACCTTATTGAAATCCAATTCGTTCAGCAAGTTTGTGAATAAATTGAACTCGCTTAAAAGCTCCCGTATACAGGCGCGATGCTACGGCGCTACGCAATTCTGATAGAACTATTTCCAAAAAAAAAATCATAGAAATTGTGTTCTAGAGTCGCGTCGCGCCTGTCTGCGAGAGCTTTAAACAACTCTTCATATTGTCACAGTTTACTAACGCAATTTTTCAATTTAAAAAAATCCACGCGGACGAAGGAGCCAGCTAAGTGCTTATAAATTATAAATAGGTTATGTTGATGAGTTTCTATAGAGAGGGAAATCTTGGGAACTACTGTTCCGATTCAGAAAATTCATCACTGTAGCGTGCCAACACGCTACAGTATTGCAGCTGCGTGTGAAAGAATCTCATCTTCTTTTCGTGTGGTTCGTGACAAACAGAGCGTCAAGAGTTTTATGCTGCCTATGGGCCTCTAAGCAAACTTAGCTGAAAGGTTAAATCTTGATCTTCACACGAAAAAAGTCTCGGACACAGCCTACAATTAACTCGATAAAGACAACAAAACAAACAATAGATCATTCAATACGTCGAATCAATTGTAATCTCTTTAATTGGCGCTATATTTGGAAAGATTCCAAAGCCGTGCGTAGGATGATAATCTGTTTGGTTTCTATGTCAATGGAATAGATAAACAAATTCATCATTCATTCATTAAAGATTTTTAAACATTTTTGGTAGTTCGTTGAAACAATTGATTATCTATACTAATATTATAAAACTGAAGAGTTTGCTTGTTTGAAATAATTTTTCAGTAGCAGTAGTACTGATCCGAATTGAAAAATTATTTTTGTGTTGGACAGTCCATTTATCGAGGAAGGCTATAGGCTATGTAACATCACGCTACGACCAATAGGAGCCGAGCAGCGGATGAAATCGCGCGGGAGCAGCTAGTTATTAATATTTTTCTACTCTAGATTAAAGAAATCATCAATTTAATTAATTTTGTTCCTGATCATTTTAGAATATCGACACCCACAACGTCTGCAGTTTCGCTACATAATTTAATTTGACCCAGTAGTAGGTATTACGATGTGATTATACAGGGTGAAATTGAATTCTTGGATATTATTTTAACACGTTAAGTGCGAAACGAGGCCTAAATCACCCCTCATGCAACTTCCTTGTGGTGCGGCAAGGAAAAACGTGAACATCTCTGTCGTGCGAAGGGTATAACTTTGGTTTGGTACAGTATAGAAAAGAGATAAATGTATATTTGAGACGCGCTAATGGTCCCGGACTCGGTGGTATACCTACCTTGGTACCGGATGTCTTAGGCCTCGTACCGCACTGAATTAATATAATTTTAATGCAGTGCGGAACGAGGCTAAAACGTCCCATATCCTCCCGGACCTCGTACCGCACCCAACGCGAGCTTCCCGCGACTAGTGTTGTGCATCACGTCGATTGGAGAGCACGTCCTTTTACATCGCCGAACATGTATAAACGTTGTCGGAAGAAGTTAATTTAAAAAAAACCCAGAAACAGAACGATTGCGATTTTTTATAAAAAAAGTATATTGTTACTGATTTTTTTATGTTAATTCAAGTTCTAATAAGAGTATTTTTAAAGTCCGAGGTAGAATACATAGGATAGTTTCTTTTCTACTTCTGGTTTTCGTTTTTTTCTATTCTGTGAACCGCATTAAGATTTTCACACAAAAATAGATAAACGTCGTTGCATCGATATTATTTTTCCCATCACTAATCTTAGCGAAAATTTACCCTATTTCAGTGCGTTACGAGGTGTATAAGATCCCATATTTTGTTTTGCCAATAATTCCTAAACAAGTTATCAGATCCCGGAGCGACGGTAGATTAGGTTTCATCAATTCACTGTCTATATCGATAAGGACCAAATTTTTCATTTGTCTTTGATTTCGCGCCAGAAAATGGATTTTAGTCTGTTAAAGAAGGTGGGGTCTAATAGACCGCGTGTCGCCCTAACGTCTGGTCACGGTGCGGGCCGATAATACCTCGTGCCGCAGGAACGGAAAGTTTGCAAAAATTGGTGCCGCAGCTAACGTGTTAAGGGGTCATTGTCACTCATCATTATAAACAACTTTAACTATGGGAACAAATCCGAAATCGCGTAAAAAAATCAGTTGTTCCCTACATTTAGACGAGTACTGCGAGCATTATGTATGGAACAGCTGAATTTTTTTTGCTCCTTGTTTTTCATTTTTAACTTTTTTTTGTATCTCTTGTCACAATAAAAAAATTCTTTCTCTATTTTCTTTCGTTTGTTTCATTGCACAAGTACAGGCTACTTTTAAAATAATCTTCAGTCCACAACATTTTTAACACTAAAACTTATACCGGGTTAAAATTCTGCCAATTCAATTCAGACAGCGTCGTAATTCAGAATTAGTTCCGAAGAATCCATCGGAGCGTGAACGTAACGGGTCACTCAATCAATCAACGAGTCAAATGATTGATTGATTGATTCAATGTATCGATATGAAAGAGTGGCGTCGGCATTATAGAGGTTGAATTGACAGGTACATTTTATAATCAAAGTAACTACCTCTATTTATTTATCTAATTCTATTCAACATAACACCTATTCTATCATAAAAAATAAACTTAATAGGTACCTAGTTTATTTTTGGGGGGTCGAAAATAATCAGCTGTTTTTATAATCAATTAAATTGTATGAAACAGGTGCTTAATGAGTTGTTACCGAAGTGAGTTAGTCTTGCACCCCCTGGAAGATTGCCAAAATCTTTTTATAACCAAACAACTCATTGAATAAAGTTATTTCTTTAGAAGATAATTAGCTTCCGACCGCGGCTTCACCCGCTTGGTATGTCAATAAAAAATTGCCTATCCTTCAAAAGGGTTCAAAGTATCCCCATACGAAATTCAATCAAAATCAATGCAGCTGTTTAGCCGCAAAATATTAATTAAGAACCTACATACCTATGTGTACAAATAATTAAATTTTTATTTGAACAACAGTTACTCTAGCAGCATAGCATAATAAGCCTTTAATGTTGCCACTGTTTGGACACAGGCCTTTCTCTTCGAGAGGGAGTGAGCCGTAAGCCGTAATTCACCATGCGAGCCCAGTGCAGGTTTGTGGCCCAGTTAGTCTACCGACAAACAATAAAATACCTACGTATAAAAAACCAGACTAAAATACAGTTTCTTTAATAACAAAATACCGATAAAGTAGTTCAAAGTTTATAGGTTATTGCAACAGGATATTTGACTTCGCAAATTATTGGCAGGGGACCGTTACACACGTATAGAGTAGTGAATATTTTAACATTCTAACGGTTAATCGGAGAGATTATTAAAATTGATAGCAGGTATAGTTACTGTTGAAGACTTGACCGGTTTACAAAATTTAATCCCGATTAGATACGTTTAGAATAAAGGAAGAAAAACAGGTTTATACAGAAATATGAGTAACATAAAATAGTAAAAAAAACCGGTCAAATGCAAGTCGGACTTGCGCACGACGGGCTCCGTACCATTATCTACAAAAAAGGGAAAAAAAACACGTTTGCTGTATGGGAGTCCCCTTAAATATTTATGTTATTCTGTTTTTAAATATTTCGTATCATAGTGGCAACAGAAAAAATGTGTGAAAATTTCAACTGTCTAACGATCCCGGTTCATGAAATACAGCCTGGTGACAGACGGACGGATGGAGAGCGAAGTCTTACCCTTTTTGGAAGGGTCCCGTTTTACCCTTTGGGTATGGAACCCTTAAAATTGATCTATGATCACGAGCATAGAACAGCCCGTCTATCTTGTAAAATCACGTTGAAAACTTAGTTGAAGTGAACTTTCGTACAATCCCGGTGACAAAGCATAAGGGGTTGACTAGACAACAAAGTCACTATATCAGTCTGTAATAAGTCAGTTTAATAAGTTTACTTACTTACGACTTGACCCATTGACATAATTAACGCCTAACTTGGGTTAGAACCTTGTTTGTTGGTAGAATTACTTATTAGCTTCCTGCGTTACCATACAGTATCGGCTGTACTTAAAGTGTCATTCAAAGCTAAGGACATCGGTCTCTATCGGTGATTTAGAAATTCATGACGATTGATTCTTTAATATAAAGTCCCATTAAAATAGATGGTCAAACTTTTAGAAATTATTTAGACTACCGAAATAAGGACAATGGTAAAAATAATAATAAGAAAAACGCATAAGGTACCTACAAGAACCTACCCATAATGGATGTGTTTATTCTAGTGAGCCTGCAATTTAATATTTCAGGTCAAATTAAAATCACCTTAACCAGTGCTTTTTTTTGCTTGGATATCTTTGGTTACGTACTGAACGCGCTGTGTTAACAATTTGTCCATCTATTTTAATGGGACCTAGACTGAAGATTTGTTTAGCATTTCATCACCACTGCTCTCATAATGGTGAAAGGAAACATCGTGAGGAACCGGCATATCCTAGAACCAAAAATTCGAAGACATGTGACATCGCGTGGTGGATAAGGCTCACTCCCTCTCTTAGAGAGGAGGCCTTTATGCCAGTAGTGGTAACATTATAGGCTGATTATGCCAGTCATTTAGCATAAGACCACCTCAGAGATAGAAAGAACAGACAATAAGAAAATACTGTTACTTATGTCACTTATGTATAGCACAAAGACCTATTTTCCTCACTTGCTTAAAACAATATTTACATAACACTTACTTTACGTTTGAATAAATACACCGCGTGTAAATAGACATCCTTGTCGCATCTTCACATGAATATATACATAGATAAGTAGCTTTACAGGGTCAAGTTAAATTAGCTAGCGAAACTTTGCTCACGTGATGGGTATCGATGTTTGAACAAAACAAAAAGAAGAGAATTAAAGTTCCTTTTTTGGGGTCAATGACTTGTAATGCAGTTACTTGAAGTTGAGTAGGGAATATCAGCAATAGGCTCGCTTTTGATCACTATCTCACCAGTCGATCAATTCTGTAAAAACCTCACGGTGAAAACGTATTTGAAGTAAGCGTGAAGGGAGCCGTCGTTCCACATAGGGATTGACACTATTGACAGTTGACTTAAAACTCACTTCACTTGCGTTATCACGATTAGATGGTAACAGAAAAGCACCACTGATGGTAAGCTATGATGTGGTCGACGGTAAAGCACGCGTGCCTAGAAGAAACCTATTGACTCTTGACTTAATGACCCATTGGTGCGTGAAATGGTCTTTTGAAGAAAGATCCACACAGATTGAGTGAGTCTGTACAGTCATTGCACGCATTTGCCATTATTTTATTTATCAGGGACCATTTATATTGTGTTTGAAATATTACTTAAAGCCTCGGTTGGTCTCGGCTGTCATTCGTGTATCATTGAAAGTAGTTACGGGTCGACAGAAGCCCGAAAATCTGACAGCCAGTCTTACCAAGGGGAATCGTAATGCCCAGTTACTGGGTTGTGGAGGTCAGATAGGCAGTCGGTTCATGTAAAATACTGGCATTCAACTGCATCCGGTTAGGCTGGATGCCGACCCTAACATAAATGGGAAAAGGCTAGGCAGATGATCACATTACTCAACATTACATACATCATTATTAATTAATCTCTAAAACAGCAGCAGCAATATTTAAAAAAACTTTTTTACAAAAAATAAAACCGACTTCCAAAACAAACACTACAAAGTGACAAATAATTTTGATTTCGGAAGTCGGTGTCTTCAGTTTTGTATTTTAATTTTTTGCCACCGACTTCCGAAATCAAAATTATTTGTCACTTTGTAGTGTTTGTTTTGGAAGTCGGTTTTATTTTTTGTAAAAAAGTTTTTATTTTTCACTTTTTAGTTGTGGTACCTACCTAGACAACCCCCCCCTCCCCCCCAAAATTTTAATACCACTACCTGGTATGTAAATTACAGTGACAGGAACTTATTAGAACATCGTCCACATATATTAAGTAGGTTATTTTTGTTGATTTTTCAAAAACCGCTTATTCGATTTCGATAAAATTTTTATGGGACCATTTGGGAAGTATACCCTTTCCAACAAAAAAAGAATTTTTCAAATCGGTTGGCAAGCAACGGAGTTATGCGCGAACAAACATAAAAAAAAAAAAAATACAAACATCCGAATTGAGAACCTCCCCTTTTTTGAAGTCGGTTAAAAACAAAATCATCTCAGAATTTAAGGAGCCATTATACATACAACAATGTTTCTATTTTTAATATTTCCTTCAGTAAAATTACACAAAGGCCGGAATAAAATGGTCATCGAATAAAGAGACATATTTTTGCGTCATTTATAAATTTAAATCTAGGTACAAAATTTCTTTTCTATATCCCAGCAGGATAAAAAGAGTCGCTTTTGAAAACCACACGATATTCAGAATTGAATTCGAGAATTCTTAAAAAAAAAAGACGATACTTACTATTATATTTAACGATATAATAATAACTTAATATAAAAATATTAAATTGATTCGTTTCATCACGTTATGGACGTATTGAAATGTTTTTTATTGGATGTTAAAATCAAGGAAAACTCGGCATTGCACACATTGTTTGCGGATTAGCCTTTTGCTTCGACGATTCTTGAGTTTTTATCATGAAAAAGAGAACTGAAAAGATGACTGCCTCGTGGTCTAGTGGTTGCAACTGCTGAGTTTGAGGTCCTGGTTTCGATATCCAGGTATTAGTTAGTCATGGTATAGTTTTATTGCGTTTTCTGTTCGGCATATTTCAGTAGCTGCACTGGATTTGTGCCCGATGGATGGCAATAGGCTCACTCCCTATTTATTGGGACTTAAACCTGACTGGCTTAATTTAGATGTACTTCTGTACACCTCGCTTAACGTCGAGGAAAAGAAAGCGGTTTTTTATAAAGATACTACACTAAAAATGATTTTATATTTATGTATGAAAGATTTCGTTGCGTCATAATTTATGATCAAGCATATTCTCCGGGAGATTTATCTACTTGCTGATTTGCTAGTTTTTCCATAGACAAGAAGATTTTTCTCAAAAGAATCTTAATAATAAATCAAGAAAAAACAACAAACAAATAACCCTAGAGACGAAGATATTATAACCGTTAGCATTCCTGAATCTCTAAAGATTGATAAAAGTGATTGATTGATTACTAATTAACAATGCAGTGATTGCCAGCCCTACCCACATTAGCACCATGCGTCACCCGCGACCTCTAGCGGGACGTGAGAGAAAACTGCGTGTTGCCATTATCTTGCACTCAATGTTACGGTGAATTGAATATGTATTGGTATTGACATTGTGAGTGGTAGTGTGTGGAGGGGAATTATTTATATAGATTGATAGAATAATCTCGAGAAGAGCTCGTGGCTAAGTAATAACAGCCGCACAGGTCAAACCACAAGGTCAAGCTACGCTTACCGGGGTTGGCCGTGGATGGGTGACCATTTTTACATACGGAGACTCCTCCGATTAAGTATTTTTAAAATTATTCTGTTTCTTTTTTTATTTTTATTTTTTTCTGTGTATTTCCTGTGCGTGTCCTGAATAAAATATTGTTCTTTCAAAAGAAAACTTTAACGATTTAAAAAATAAAATACAATATGTACCAAAGACCTGGCAGTTATGAGATGGCCAGTTATAACTTAAGACGCAGTTTGACTTAGTAATATTTATAATATATTTTAGCATCCATATGGATGCAAAACAGCCAAACACTCTTACTTAGCGATTCAACGCGAAAATATTTCATTAACTGTTCATACCAATATTGGAATAATAAAAGGTAAATAATTTGTAAAATAAATGTTTTCACACTTGTAAAGGATAAGTAAGGAGGTTCTTGTTAATAAATTATTTCATCGCCTGCCTTTTTTTTTGAGGGTGGGTTAAATTATCAAATGACTTCTCCCGCTCTGGGTGGAGTAGAAGGGAGTGTCAGACTCTTACTGACTAAAACCCATCCATGTTCCTTCCTTAGCCTTTTATGTTCCGAGGTAACGGTAACCCTCTCGGACAATCCCGCTTACGAAGCGCCTGGGCACCGAACCACCGTGGGGTCGAACCCACGACCCTACAACTCGTAAGTCGACCACTGCTTTAACTTTATTAAACAACGTTATTAAATCTCCCCATAATAATAGCATCGATTTTGCAACAGTCTATATAGCAATGCAGAATATTCAATTCCACTTACCAAACAACAACTTACAGATTGTGCTTAATTCACGACCATGAAGCTGTACTCAATGGAGTGATGCAACCGGTGACGTAACATCCGCTAAATTAACACCTTCATTCCTTCGTCGATTTGAGTACAGTTCATTCTTGGAATTTATTTGAATTGCATAGTATTTGCAAAACCATAGACACCCTTTTTTTACTTTTTGGATTTGGAAGTTTAGTACTGAAATGAAAAAGTTAAATAAACAAGAACCAAATTTTACTTTTTTTGTGGATATGGCATCTCGCATTTCAACCTAGGAGATTGTCTACTGCTTAACCGGACTTGATTATGTGTGCCTCAATAAATTAAGGCCTTCAGCCAGGGCTTACAAACTTACATGCTAAGCGACTTACCATTTAAAATAGCAATAAAATCATAACCACTCCAGTGTTGCCTGAGTAAAATAATTCATTCCTTAGTACAGTGTATACTTGTGCGGAGAATGGAATGAATTAGTTCTGTTCTAAGAACCGTAATGAGTAAAGTACCTGCCGATACACACCAACAAAAATAAAAACAATAACAATTACCAATTAATTCAGTTGTCACAATGAAAAGGTATTTAAAAATTTGTTCCATTATTAATAATTTGTACTTTGACGGTGTTGCTACAGTGGACTTATAAAAAATACTTTTTTTTATTAAATAAAAATCGTCACGATACTTTCTTCATTCACCGACCCAACCGGCCGAATCAACCTTACCCTTGCGTCTTAAACTAGCTTAAAATACAAGTTAAACAATACACAACCTGTGTACACGGCTCAGCTAGTCTCCAACAACATAGTCCAACACTAGTTGCCCTCCAACCAAGGCTAGTTCGACCGGTCACATTCCTTTTAACTCGCGTATTTTGTTTTTTACACAGCCTACATGCTTACGGTACTTGGGGTTAGCAGTGCTACTGGATGTACTGTTTTGGTTAGGCTGTGTCCTGGTGTGAATGAGGTTTTATAGGGGGCAGTGATGTGTTTGTGATGTTGAATGATCATTATTTTTTAATTTATGCTTACGTTTAGTTTTTGATGTTTTTGTTAGTTATAGCCATGTGCTAGCTGACATAGTAAATAATACAATTGATTGTGATGTACCTACGTATCTTCTAATTTCTGGGAAAATTCTGAACATTTCAGAAAGCGAAACTCAACAGAAATCATAGACAAAATCACAATCTACGTAGGCTTTGAATCAAAACTATGTTTACTCAAAACACCTTTCTAACGCTAGATAAATCTTACATACAAGTTGTAAACAAACAGCTAGTCTTAAACCCAGGCTTATTAATGCGCGTGAGTTTAGATATAAACACAGAGCGGCTAACATATCAATAGTTGTGACCTTGCCAGCTTTCGCCACCAGAGGTCAGCACGAGCGAAAGGCAGCAAATTACTCGTTTTGAGCAACTCTATGCATTTCTCTGTGCTGTTGTTGAATAGGAATATACGTAGTTTTGTATGGAAATGGGTTATTATTTTAGCTTGATTGAACCGCTTGTGAATTATTGTAGCGTTTTAGGTACCTACGTACGTGGTCGAAAACGATGTATAAATAACGAAGAATCAATATTTTGATTGTTACAAAGAAGTCGATATACTAATATTATTTTTGATTGCTAAATACTAGATAATATTACACCTTGTTTCCCGGAAGAGTCAGGCAGAGTGGGTAATTAACTAACATGATTCACCAAAAAATGGTGCGTATATGAAATTCTGAGAAAAATGTAATATTATCAAAACATTGCATTCAATTATTTGAAGTACTATGTAGCTAATTTCATAAATTACCAAGAAAATTAAAAACAAAAGGCATTTCTCACTAATCGAATTTTTGCAATTACTCCTCAATTAAGTATAAGTAAAACAATGACGCCAAATAATACCAAAATATCACGAACAAGTTTACTTAAAACCAATGCAACCCGAATCGCACTTGATACCGATTATGCAACCGCTCTTATATCGATTTTCCGGAAGAATCGATTCTCGGTAATTGGCGACTCGATACCGTAAGTCGGCCAAGTGCCTGACAAATCGGGTAATGATACCAATATTTTGGGTTGCTAAGCATTTTGGTACGAACAAAGAATTTGCAGAATGCAGAATGCAGACAGAACAAATAAATATAGTTAATAAAATAAAACATAATATGAAAGTGAAAGGTCCCTCATTCACTCATTGATTAATCAAAATCACAAAAGTCTGAGGACTTATTAAGAAGAAATTTAGGACGCTAAATTATAAATGGGAGACATTAGCTAAGAAAGGATTTTGGAAATCGGGTGTGGAAAATTTGTATGAAATATTGTCAACATTGACGATTGCGGAGCCGCGGGCAGCATCTATTATTGTATATTGTAGCTTTTTTTTAATGCCCAACATTAAAATACCTTCCACCCTTCACTGTTTCTATTCATCCAAGGTTACATACTTCTTTTGTGGGTCTTAAAGGAGATAACGTTACCTACAGCATGTAGTAGATATTGGTGTAGTGGATATCATAGACAAGGACATAAGAGAGAGAGGAGAGTATTTTTATTAGCTCTATGGTTGGTACTGTCACCAGCGCATCAAGCTATTCTAAACTCAAATATTCCCAATTGAACATGACCCTTATTCTTTTGCAATAAAGTTGAAAATCTATCAAAGAAATTTGACAGATACGGGTAGCTTGATGATGTTCTGGCCTCTGATTCTCAAATTGGTAGTGGTCAATTATAATGACTTATGCCACAGTTGCCACAAAATGCAATTTTCAGTATACAAATAACCGTACGTTAATTAATAAAATATTATGTTCATTTCAGTTTATCTCATAATCAAGTCTACATACAATTTCCAACAGGTAAAAGGAAGACTGTACAATGACATCACTATGAGCTCACGGCAATCTATTTGATGGTTAGTCTGACACTACAGCATGCAAACATGGCGTTTATATATAAAAAACGTAGCCATTTTTTTATCTGTGGTCTTTGGTCGTGTTTTTACTGATCAGAGACGTAGGTACAGAGGCCAGCGCATCAAGTTACCTCAATCTGTCAAATTTCTTTGATAGTATTTCAACTTTATGGCAAAGACATAAGGTTCATTTTTAATTGAGAAAATTTGACAGTTAGGGATAGCTTGATGTGCTGGCGTCTGTACATATACAGGATGAAATTGAATTCATGGGCATTACTTTAAGGGGTTAAAAATCTGTTCCGTACATAACTTATTCGTATGCTCGTATAACTCATTAAAATGTAGGGAACAGCTGATATTTTTTTTCGTGGTTTCAGATTTGTTCCTTTAGTGAAAGTTGTTTATAATGATGAGTACAATGATCCCTTAAAATAATGCTCATGAATACAATTTTACCTTGTATTATACCATTATGGTTCTAATGCCGAAAGAATAGGTAGAGATGTACCTATTGGAGAGACTCCGAGCCCTTGAGTTTGTGGACCAGCACGAATGTCAGTGTCCAGTTTTCGGCACCGTATGTTATGACGAGCAGGAAGCTCTGGTTGAAGGCCTAAATCAACATACACTGCGGGATGGGCGACGAGAAGTACGATCTTTCTCAAGTTATTTCTACCAAGCTGAAGGTAACATGAAACCATTAATAAAAGTAATAAAAGAACACTAATTAAATGAGTCCCATGTATATTCTACTGATCTAATTAGCAGAGTGTATAATGATAATGTTTCTCACGCTTCTCGACTTCTAACTGAGCAAAAAGTAGATTACTATCTTTTATGGATTCGTGGCTAGCATCTTTAAGAAAACTACATTTTAAAAGTATGTACAGACGCCAGCACATCAAGCTATCCCTAACTGTCAATTTTTCTCAATTCGAAATGAACCTTATGTTTTTGTAATAAAGTTGAGACAGATTGTGGTAACTTGATGTGCTGGCCTCTGTACAGTCGCAGCACAAGTTACGACAAACTGTCAAATTTTCCCAATCGATATTGAACTTTACTAACAACGTTTTAAGGTTGAATATTATTTGGAGTAATTAACTTATTTAGAAACTTGATGCGCTGTCGATAGTACAATCATTTCTTACATAGGGCGGTTTGACGTATCGAACTACATATAAATCACCCCGTTTAATTACCAATCCATACTACGAGAATTATACACGGGCAAAAACTAATTCTATTTCATGAGGATCCGGGTTGTAAGTATATGAAGCAATAAACATAATAGAGAACTTATTTTCTTTCAGAAAGTAGTATTTAAATTCTTCCAGTCTAACCGGATGCAGCTGAATACCAGTATTTTACATGGAGCGACTGCCTATCTGACCTAACAACACAGTCAGCCGGACATGCTTTCCGAGCCACGGCACCTCGATATGTAAAGATGGTCACCCATCCACGGCAAACCCGGCAAGCGTAGCTTAACCTGATGGATTGATCCGTACGGCTGTTATTACTTAGCCACGAGCTGCTCAAAATCGAGATATTCAAATATCCAGTCAAAAGTGAAATATATTCAGTGAGAGTGAGAGTATATTTAAGAACACCCACAAGTCCAAGTTTATATTTCCATACACAACAATAACAAAAAATAAAAAAGTGACACCCTATACGTCTTTAAATAATCCATTTTTGGCTTAAACCCGATCTTCAAAATCTTCAACCAAAAATCTGATACTTAACAAAAAACTGGTAACAAAAATAAAAAAAGAAGAAGTATTAAAATTCCTAAAGACGGCACGCGATCGGGAATCGAACCTGTACCATTATCGCGTGGACACGCCCACTTGACGTAAAAAGGTGACCCAACTTCATGTATCACCGAGCTCACAAGTGGGTTAAGTTTATTTAAATTATACTAGCTTTTGCCAGCGGCTTCGGCCGTGTGTATGTAGGAAATTATCCCACGGGAGCCGTACATTTTTTCGGGATGAAAAGTACCTTTTAAGCTATTCCAGACTATAATCTATCTTTGTGCCAAGTTTCATTCAGATCCGTTAAGTAGTTTTTGAGTTTATTCGTTACAAACATACATACAAATATTTCCTCTTTATAATATTAGTATAGATGTACAGGGGGCAGCACATCAAGCTACCACAATCTGTCAAAATTCTGTAATCATTATTCAACTTCATTACTAAGAAATAAGGTTCATGTTCGATTGGGAAAATTTGACAGTTTGGGAGAGTTTAATGTGCTGGTCTGTACATATTCCGATAAATCAAAGCCACTTTTTTGGTGTGTCTCAGTGACCGCGTCGTTCATTTAGATAATTTATTCCAGAAGGTTTAAGTGCCTACATTAGTATTTTACTTAGGTTTACCTATGTTCAAAAACTTTGCACAATTGTCGGAATTGCACCGGAGCGAATTCGTCATTTTATTTTAAGAAGAATTTTGTTTAAACACAGGCTGATCTATTTTTTTGTTTTTATGTATCAAACATTTTTGTGTAAAGGAACGCAATAATCTTGCCTTCGCGATTTTAAAAGGTCAGGGCTTCGAGATCTTGTGTTTCATATTTACATCGAGTTATAAAAGGAATGCGTTTTATTTTTGCTTTGACCATTGCAAGGGTCCATTAAGGAAACATTGCTTGGATTTATTATTTTAGGTGTTTTTCCGATTCAATCTTATTCATATTGTTTAGTTTATAATGTAAAGGAAGAGCGGGGCCTTCGACTACAGGCATTTTTTATGCTTAAATAAAGCCTCCTCAACATGCATTGTAAGGCAAATATGGAAATAAACATATTTTACTCACACCACCAGCACCACTGTGTTCAACTGTACCAAAATATTATTCTACAAACAGGTTTGGTGTTTGAAAGATCTCACCTTACTACGCCTTAATGTTTATAAAAATAAAAACAAAACTCATTCTCCAGGAAGATTACTTTCCTTCTCTATCGTTCGTTTGTGTTGTTCGTCGCATTGATAAAAACTACGCGTTTTAAACACATAAATTGGCAATTGATCGCAATGCCTTTAATTAAATCCGATCCAGTCCGTTGCTGTCCTCCCCGAGCGACGCGCGACGCCCTAAGCCAAGGTCAGTACCCCACAGGGGGTGCCCTTAGCGTTTAGTTGCTTAGTTTTTAAGTTTTTTTAAGCCCTGGCTGGAAGCTCTAATTTATTGAGGCAACCTCCATTGGACATCGTCCTAGGTTGCAATTTAAAAAATGCCTTTAATTTTGACAGATGTCAACATTAAAGGCATTTTTTATGTCTGAAAAAATTATTTTACCCAACCACGTAAATAACGCAATGAACGTGGGTGAACTGTCAAAATCAAAGGCATTGCGATCGATTGCCATTTTATGTGTGTAAGGCAATTGCAAATGCGTTTCTTTTCCACAGTTTAACGAAATTCATTGCGTTATTTACATTGTTGGGCAGAATTTTTTTTCGAACATATGAGGCAATTGTTTTGTAATATCCTTTAAAATCATTCAAATTGTGATTGATAGAGTGTTACGAGGTGCTGGTGTAGTCATCCTGTTAGCAAGTATAGTCGCCAGCACATCGAAACTTACCACAATCTGTTAAAATTTCCCAATCCATTTTGAACTTAACCATCAACGATCTAAGTTGAGTTCAAAAACATTCTCTGTGTACCTATTTACTTGTGTACACTATTTCTTTTTTTATATGTCTACCTTCCCTTAAATTATTTAGGGTAGTTGTTGTCTATTATAATTTACAATTAAATCATGTTAGAAAATTCTTTTTATTAATTTTCTTATTTATTACTCACCAGGAGGAATGTTGCATAAGACCTGAGCCGCCGTGTGTGTGTGTGTGTCTGTCCGTGGCATCGTAGCTCATAAGCGGGTGAACCGATTTGGATGCGGTTTGAATAAAATTTTAAAAACAGCCCAAGTCCGTTGGCTTAAAAAACATTCCTTAAAATTCAGGGTATCCATTTCTCACCTCAATCAACACTCAATATAATCCATACGAATTTCTGCCACGATATGTCTTAATCTTAACAACTCTACCTACCACGTTATGTTATGATAGCGTCATAGCATGCAATGATACACAAACTGACAGTGGAACCTTCAATTCGTTTAGCTATGACTATGTAGAACACTACGTAATACATTCGCTTATATAAATGTGCTAGATTTTTTTGTTTTTTGAATATGACTTGGAAGGATTTGGTCTAAAGAAGTTATGCAGCTCGGATGCGGAAGACTTGAGGAGAATTATGAAATACCTGAGATACGTATTTGGAACTGCGCAGTTTTAAGGAATTTATGCTAATAATAATTACGAAAAATGTATAATTTGAGTTTTTCTTGCTCAGTAGGTGTTTACTTTGATTTTCTTCGCCAATTAAAGACAAGATACATAATTACATATGGTCTTGTCAATTTAATATTTGCAAAGTATTCACTGAATTTTCAGCTTTTGTTTAATTTTCAAAAGAGGCAACCTATTGGAAGAAATATGTGTGTAAGAAATAATTTAGTAATAAGCTTTATTTGGTTTTTCATTGTTTATCAGAAGAGCGGAGTCTGCTAACACAGGCGTCATCATGCCTGCAAGGAAGCTCCAATTATGAAACTTATTCGCCGTGCCATTTCCACATAACTAGGAAAGTGTTTAAATTCTAAAATGCTTTAAATTACGGAGGAATCACTTTTACGTAAGTACTCGTAGATAAGTATTTAAATTCGAAAATGATTAAATTACTGAGGAATAGAATTATGTCATACTTCCATCAATTTCATCTGTTCTTTGTTAAAATTACGGGCCTTTATCATTTCCATGTAACTTGGTCATTATAGTCGAAAAAGGCTGGCAACACAGCCCGTGTGACATCTGACTGTGTATTTTTAAATTAATTATAATATAAATAAACATCTAAATTATATAAACAGTGGTGCGGCAGACTGCAATAACTATAAATGACGTGTGATATTATTTGTGACACTGTAAAACAAGTGCAGAAGTATCTATGACAATAGTTCTTGAAAGTTCTGTTTCTAGTATTCAACGCTATTATTAATAATCAATCCGTGTTCACAACAATAAAATAACTGTTATTTACAAACTGTGACATAATCAATAAGTTTTAGTGAATATTAAACCCCTACAACAAAAAACTTTAAAAACAAAAACAGTTAAGAATATAATTTTGAAATTTGGACTTTGTACTTTGCGACTGTTCGACAACTAGCGCCATTAGTTACTTTAAGCATCGAGTAGATGAACTAATGATCAGTCCACTAGTGCCATTGCAGCCCCAAGCGGCAAGTGGAAGAACTAAAGTGTTACCATTACACAAAAATATAAAGTACAACTAGCGCCATTACGGCCTCAAGTGGCCAGTAGAAGAACAAACGTGAGAACAAACGTGATACCAGACCAAAAAAAAACATTTTGTAATGGTAGAATTTTTGTTAATTTGCGAAAAATTAAAGGTTATCAATACTAAATTCATAAAATAATTTCCAAGTCAAACAAAAACGAAATAAGACAAGATGACTTCACCTAATGACAATATAACCTACCGCAAACTACGTAAATCAAGTTCATTATCTAACTTGTCTAATATAACAAATAGTAGTGAGAAAGCTATATTTGACACCACAATGATGAGCATACCAGACAGTCTACATGATAACAGCGACATTATAGGTGATCTAAATGAACAAATAAAAAACCTCACGAAGCAATTAGATAGTGCACACAATGAAATAGAAAATCTAAACGTTGAAAACTTTAGATTAAAATCGGATCTACAAAAAATGATCAAAACTTCTAATACATACAAGGAAATA
Source organism: Hyppa rectilinea (assembly GCA_951799385.1). Classification (NCBI taxonomy): domain Eukaryota; kingdom Metazoa; phylum Arthropoda; class Insecta; order Lepidoptera; family Noctuidae; genus Hyppa; species Hyppa rectilinea. The sequence goes on along the minus strand of OX637321.1, from coordinate 15,787,993 downwards.
TGCTCATCACCATGCAGAAAACCTATGTCACCACTTCACAATAAAAAAACCCGAAACCGAGATAAGGAACAAAGTTCGCGAAGCATTACTGAGACATTTATAAGTGACCGACAAATCAACTGTTCAAAAACCACGTCAATCATGCATAATAAAGAAACACAAACAACTCACACTCCGGGAAAATTTAATGAAGTTCCTACAATTTCGACTCTTAGTGAAAAGATGTCAAATAATAACAAAAAAGAGGCAGCAAGAAAGCCTAGACAAAAAAACAAATTATGCATATTGAGTAGCAGCACAGCTAAGGGGGGATCCTTATCTACAATACAAGAAGTTTATTCAAACCACTCTCACTACTGCCACTATATCAAGACGAACAGCAGCGCATCTGGACTTCTAAGTGACATAGAACTTAAATTAAAAGGTTTCACGGAAAACGACTACTGCATACTTTTTATCGGTGAAAACGACATAAAAGAAGAAAGAGATCACATAAACAAAATACATCAAATTAGAACAAGCCTGCAGAAAGTAAATCACACAAATATAATTGTATGTGCAGCCACCTATGTTGCAGGTGCTCCAATATATAACTTCAAAGCAGAGATGTTCAATAATCTCCTGTATTTGGATATACAAAATAATGAATATGCGTACTTCTTTGATAGTAACCGTGACCTGACGCCTGATATGTTCTCTTATAGAACTGGAAAAATAACTAACTACGGAATGAGAAACATACACGACCGAATTATAAGCAATATATTATACGATTTAGATCTGTTTAATCAAGAAGACCAAACAACTGTTACAAATAAGCTGGAAGACGACGGATATAAAAACCACGACTTTTTTCGTGTATAATCACATGTTTATAATGCACCAAAATGTAAATGGTCTAATAAGTAAATCGGATTTATTAGGTACTCATCTAAATGAACTCTCAGACGAGGGTAAGTCAATTGATATCATCTGTATAACAGAACATAACATGAAACAAGACGACTATCAACATTTAAATATTGCAAATTATTCATTAGCGGCATGCTATACTAGACATGATAGAAACGGGGGGTCATGCATTCTAGTCAAAAACACACACAAATTTGAAGTAATTAACTTAAAAAAATGGGCCATACCTCATCAAATAGAATGTTGTGCAATAAAGCTTACTGCTCACCCTATCATTATTATTTGTATTTATAGACCGCCAAATAGCAATAAAGATAAATTATCTATGTTTTTTGATAATTTAGACGTAATCTTAAAAACAAACTGTTTGAAACGTAACAATAAGATCATACTGTGTGGCGACTTTAATATAGATATTAGCAAAAATTGCAAAACCTCTTTAACTTTTCAAAATATACTGCGCAGCTACAATCTAATTCTAGGTACTAGATCACCAACACGTCTATGCAGTGGGACCTGCATTGATAACATTATTCACAACATCAGAGGGAGTAAATGTGAGGTTAAAGAATTAGCAATATCTGACCATACAGCACAAATACTAAAATGTCGTGTCAAAAAAACTTGTACACTAACGCATTGGTTTATTCATAAACGAGACTATAGCGAAGACAATATCAAAAAATTCATAGAATGTCTCCAGAATCTAACTTTTCATGACGTATTTACGTGCTCCGACCCCAATAATGCATTTAATGAGTTCCATGACACCTACAAACTGTTCTATGACTTATGCTTTCCAATTAATAAAATAAAAATTTCGGTAGTAAAAAAAGTTAAGTGGATATCAAAGGGTATAAAAAAATGTTCCAAACGAAAAAGGGACATGCTATGGGAATATCGAAAGGCTCCTAACCTGGAAAACAAAAAGAAACTTAAAACCTATACTAATAGACTGAAACGTATAATCAAACAAACACAAAGGGCCCAAAATTGTCATCTTATACGCAACTCTGAAAACAAGAGCAAAGCTACATGGAGCATAATTAATAAACATAAAATAAATCACCCTAAAGAAGGAATAGACCAGATAGTTATCGAGAACCAAGTTATTAACAGACCAGAACAAATAGCCGAATCGTTCAATGAATATTTTATAAAACAATTTCAATCCAAATCTGACATTCACTATAATAATACGCTGACATCTGACACAATTTCTAATTCAATATTTATGATTCCCACGGTACCCCATGACATCATCAAAATAATAAATTCTCTGAAAAATACTAATAGCGCTGGATATGATGAGATAACCACCAAAGTAATTAAGGCTACATCTTTCGTTATTGCACCAGTGCTCAGTTACATTATCAATAATTGCATTGAAAAAGGTATATTCCCAGATAAACTAAAAATTTCTGTAATTAAGCCAATGTTCAAAAAAGGCACCAGGCAAGATCCTGGCAACTATAGACCTATTGCCCTAATTCCAGTATTTTCGAAAATATTTGAAAAAATAATACATAAAAGTATATACTCCTTCTTAGAAACCAACAAAATCTTAGTGAATGAACAATTTGGTTTCAGGAAAAAATATAGCATTAATAGCGCTATTTATGCGCTTGTTGAACATGTTCTTACTAATATGGACAACAGTACTCCCGTAGTCGCGTTATTTATGGACATGACGAAGGCCTTCGACTATGTGAGCCACAAAATTCTCTTATACAAATTGGAAAGATATGGAATCAGAGGTAATATCTTTCAACTTATCCAATCATATTTATCAAATCGGGAACAATTTACATGCATAAAGAAAATCTGCCCCTATACTAAAACAGAAATCACATATACCTCTGAATATCGCAAAAGCTTATTTGGTGTGCCGCAAGGCGGTGTCCTAGCACCATTATTATTCATAATATATATTAATGACATGCCTAAAAGTATCTCTAATCCAATGATATTATTTGCGGACGATAGCACTATATTATTTAGAAGCACTGATCACGAAACACTTGAAAATGACATAAATAATAACCTAAATGACATAATAACATGGCTCACTGAAAACAATCTAAAAATTAATCTAGAGAAAACCACTTACATTTCCTTTGAGCAACGAACAAAAAATAAAAAACTAAATATTCAATATAGAGAAAATAGTATCCAGGAAACTGATTATACTAAATTCTTAGGTATATGGATTGATAAAAACATGAACTGGAAAACACATATTGAAAATATAAGCAAAAAACTTAGCCAGTGTTCCTATGCCCTCTATAACTTAAGAAAAATCTCAAATCGAGCAACATTATTAATGGCATACCACGGATACGTATTATCAACTCTTCGCTACGGGCTTATATTTTGGGGGAACTCTCCGGATAGAGAAACAGCGTTCAAAGCGCAGAAGAAATGCATTAGAGCAATATGTGGCATTCAAAGCACAGATAGTTGTAAGCCACATTTCGTAAAGCTTCAGCTACTTACACTCCCCTGTCTCTACATATATGAAGTAGCAAGCTATGTGAAATCAAACACGCACTTATATAAACACCCAGAAAGTACTCGCCGCAAAAATAAAATATGCACAACACAACATAAAAAAGCAATTTTCAATAAAAATATTTTAGGTATGGCACCGAAAATCTACAATAAACTACCTAAACATATAATAGATATAAAAGATATAGATTTATTTAAAAAGAAATTACATGAATTCTTAGCTATAAAATGTTATTACCAGATCAATGATTATTTGAAAGAGAGATGCTAAACCTGCTACATCCGATTTATTTAGGTATAACTGCATTATGATTAATTTTATTGACATATGAATATGATTTATCTTGACTGAAATACTCCAGAATGACTTTATTTTAATTATTATTATTTTTTGTTAGACATTACTAAACTGACTTCCTATTATGTTTATGAACAAAGTTTTTTGTAATTTTTTATTTTCATGTAGTTTTTTTGTTTCTTAGTGTAACAACTTTGCATACCTATGTGACGGTGAAATATGGAGAACCTACCATTTCTAACAAAAACATCTATATCCTGTACCCATGTTGCAAAAAAATAAATGATTTATGATTTATGGGTTTTTGCACTAATAAATAACAAAGGTCGATTATGTCTTTGACAAGTTAACCGCGTGTTGTAAGGTTATATAAGAAGGTTACCTACATAACTGCGTGACTATTCAGTTAGACTTTTATATGAATACACATAAAAACTATTGCATTGTCACGTTCACTAATTTTTTCTTGAATGTACAGACGCCAGTACATCAAGCTATCCTTAACTGTCAAATATTCCCAATTGAACATGAACCTTATTGTTTTGAAATAAAGTTGAAAATCTATCAAATAAATTTTGACAGATTGGGGCAGCTTCATGTCCTAGCCTCTGTACGTAGATGAAGTATAAAGAATAAGGATTTATGTAAAAACAGAATGATGAAAGTAGATTTAAAAAAAAAAACATACATTTATTTTTAATCACGATTTTTATAGGAAAAGCTGAGTGTGTTTACAAATTCAGCTATTCAGATTGACCATAATTTAACCCATTAGATGTTCGCCTGTTAGAAGCCGTTTGCTTATAAGAGCTCAACGATTTATACGGTTATATTATTGTCGTTTCAAGAGATTTTTTCTTTTGAACCTATGGGGTTCATATGACATTTGAGGGGTTAATATGTCACGTTTCGCTGCGGTAGCCGTAAAAACATAAAATACATATTCAAACCCAAAATGGAAACTTACGCCGATGACATATCGTAACACCTACTGCATACTAAATGAGACACGCAAAAAATACAGTCACCAAAATATCTTGGTATATCATACTGACGCGGATTGCGGAGTCTTTATTACATTATTTTTTTGTCTTATTGGGAGGAAACCAAGCAGGTAGGCCACCTGATGGTTGGTAGGTGATCATCCATAATGCCAGGGCCATCACGGATTACCATCCCAGATATATCGCTAAAATTTCTCTTGTGACTGTATTAACAACAGCGCCCGTACGTTTCGAATCAATACACTGCAACGCTGCCTAACAACAAGAATCAAATTGAAAAGTCATTTACAAAATTACGCCAAAAATCAGCACTTTTTAAAAGCCAAAATTACATAAGACAGTCTACCTTAGCTACTTCCTACAGCTTTAGCTGGGAATAAGTGGCGCAACCAATTCTCCAACCAATAAGGTTGGTATGGTAGTGAAACCTCGGAAGAGTTTTTTTATTTTTTTTACATTAATCACATCAACATCTCGCAAGTTTGACTAAGAAGTTGTCGGCTACATAACCGGACTATTTTGTGGATGCTGTCATGAATTAAAGCCTCCATTCAGGGCTAAAGAGTTTCTTGACAAAGATTTCATACAGATATCCTAAAAGTGTCATAGTATAGGTAGATACCGAGTGTCAAACTATACTGGTCAACAACTACAGCAAATATATCGTTACGGTGGTATCCTTATAGGGCGAGTAGTATTCCAAACGGTATAAAGACAAGCTATAAAATAAAGTACCGATATCTTTGGCTAGGAGGCCTGATGGCAGTGGGTCGTTTAAAGATGTTCTGGTGTGACTGGAATCTACTGACGAATACTGAATTTTTTTTTTGTCTCTCAGCAAGATTATTTAAAAATATTGGATACTTACGTATTTTTTCTTTTTTTACGTAATCGAAAGATTACGTCGATATATTGATTTAAAATGTGGCATAACGTCACGCGACACGCGTATTAAAAAAGAAATACTCATAAAATGTTATGTTGATTTTATGTAATTTTTATTTCTTAATATAAAATGTTTAATGACAATTTTGAAACAATGTTAAGTCCTGAATTTTTTAGCTTATAAAACGGCAGAAGTTTTGGTACTGGCTATTTCACTAGCAAAGATAATTATAGCCGAAAGAAAAGCTCAAATGCTGATAATTTGCGAAGCAACACATCTGGCGAAAACAACGCGACGGATATCGGCGTTCTGACGTCAACAATATTGGATTTTTATTTATATTATGATCTAAAACACATCAGGCTTAAATTACGTCACTTAATTTGCATTGTCACAAAAATTTAGTAGCGTAACTTTCGCTAGATACGGTATGACACTACAATAAGTTTTATTTACACGTTGTAAGTTTTTAAATCACACCGTATAATGTAAATCAGGTTTTAGGTTAATAAAATGACTCATAACAGCCAATTTTTGCCAAAAAACAAGTGAAATTCGCGAACTGCCGGCAGTTTAACACAAAACAGGATTTGCCGCGAGGTCAAGAATGCAATGAAACGTTCTTAGTAGAAAGTACATACATAATACATGGACCAATTGTTTTCACTCCATCGCGTGCATGTTAATGGTTATAGTAAAAGTGATTTTAGATTGGTTTGCTTCGAGACGTGTGGTGGATTCAGTTCCGTTAAAATGTCTCGTCCTGCGGGGTTCAAAAACAGAACGCTTTTTTTTTAAGGTTGGGCAATCATCAAATGAGTCCTCCCGCTCTGTGTGTAGCGGAAGGGAGTGTCAGACTCTTACCGACTAAAACCTGCCCTTGTTCCTTCCTTAGCCTTTTTCGTTCCGGGGCAGCAAGTTTTTTTTATTTTTTATACATCGTGTAAAAGTGATCTCCTGTTTATGCCTAATTTTTCAATAGTCAGATACGTTTTATTGGAGGAATAAATATGACAGTTTGACAGCTGTCAAACCAACATTTCTGTTCCTCGGCTATAAGTTATCAAGCGATTGATAAATCGGCCCTTACAGAATAAGCAATTCTATTCCATTCACCTCTTCCAACTTATTCAAGAGAACTGTTTATCCTTATATTGAGTGACCAACCTCTTTGGCTGAATGGAAAATAGGTTTTTTACTGCGCTACCTTTTTCCATAATGGCGATTTCCCTAACCACATTTTTAACCTGAAAGCTTACTAGAACCTGCATTTCGTAGCTGACTCTCTAAGGGTCAGATCACACCGAGACACGACGCTGCGCGCACACTTTTAAAAAGCGATTCGAAATATAACTTTATTTTCTACACGAAAAGATACACATTTCGTTGTGAGAATTCAGAATACGTTGCACCATGCAGCGCTGTCTCGTGATGCCTCGCAATTAAATGAGTATATTTTCGTGTAGTAAATAAACTTACCCGTACCCTAAGTACGCAAGAAAACTCCGTATTCCCGCATAACACTAATTGAAGAGTACTTTGCATACACAAAACGTATTTAATTAAGAAGTAACGAATATACTAATTATTTCCTTATATTCAGGAACCTAAGTGATTGGATTTGAATACTCTTTCTTCCTGTCGATGTAATTTCCTTCTATAAATATTGATTGTGTTCATACCACTCTCTGTTTAATTCCTTTGAAGTGTGAAGTGCTGTTAGATATTCATGAATGTTCGATTTACATGAAAGAATATTTGAATATTGTGGCGTGATAAGTATATTAAAGTCTCTCGCTATAACGAAGTATGGATCCAGCCTTAACTGGACATACATATTTTTTTTAAGGATACTAAATTATCAAATGACTTCTGCTGCTCTGGGTGGAGCGGCATCCGGGAGTGTCAGACTCTTACTGAGTCAAACCCATCCATGGTCCTTCTTCAGCCCTTTGTATTGGTAAGCGGGATTGTCTGAAAGGGTTACCGCTACTCCGGAACATAAAGCGCTAAAGAAGGAACATGGATGGGTTTTAGTCAGTAAAAGTCTAACACTCCCTTCCGCTCCACCCAGAGCGTGAGTAGTTATTTGATGATATCCCACCCTAAAAAAAAAAAGCCCTTTGTGTTCCGGGGCAGCGGAAACCCTTTCGGACAATCGCGCTGAGAAACTTAGGTATAATATGACACTTGATCGTTATGCTTCGTTATTTATAGAGAAATGGTACCTTTTTAATCCCCAAAAAGTCACTTATATGTAGTATAGCGTTAAAATTAGATGCAATTATTTGCTCCCATTACAAAATCACATTCTCACAAAACCATGTCAACATAATTGTCACAAGCCCATCAGAAATAATCAAAATGACAATCTTACAACATAATATTATTTAAATCGTAAATATGCACAGTATAACTAAAGTAAGCCATGTAAATCTAGATAAATGTCTTTACGTAGGACCTAACCTCTTTGCTTATCAAGATAGCTTCATTAATCTTGTCATTATAATCTGTTATGGCTGTATGTCATTGTGACCTTTGCTAGTTTCCTATTAAACAAATTATCGCCTGTTGTCATTTGTTTTCAATTGTGAGATGGCGTGTGTTAGTGTTTTGACGTGAGATAGTATAATGATTCGTTTATGGCATGAGGAACAGGGGGTTAAATTTCAGTCATCACTACATAGTTAAAAACAAAGTCGCTTTCTCTGTCCCTATATCCCTATGTATGCTTAAATCTTTAAAACTACGCAACGGATTTTGATGCGTTTTTTTTAATAGATAGAGTGATTGAAGAGGAAGTTTTATATGTAGAATTTGTCGACATATTATGCGGGCGGAAGCTAGTACTCCATAGAAAAATGCAGGATCCTCCGACTAGATGGGTGTTATGTCTAGTGAGCTACTGCCCGACGATTGATTTCGGAAGTCATATAAATTCTAATCACCCAATAAACTCTTCGTCAATCCAAACTCCGATCCGCTACTTAGGAATTCCAAATGGAAATACTTAATAACACTTTGCACGACCTGGGAATCGAACCTAAGGCCTCACGCTCAGCAGTACCGCTTGTGACCAGTAACCCATACGGTGCCACAAACATGTATGTGTGTTGAAGGAACAAAGCTTAGAATAGCACAAAAAAAACTGGCAGTGTTTGTGTTAGACCACCCAGGCAGTCCCCGGTATAGAAATGCTATCGGAAAATTACTAACATTTTCTAAAATCCATAAAACAATATTGTTATCTGTGCAGATAACAAGATCTGTTTACATTTCGATATCCAATGACTAACTAACCTTTTTACCATGAATTTTAATCTTACCAAGGACATGATTTGATCATCACAAGTAATTGTAATTAACACTAACCTACTGAGACTATCGTTCGGTTCAAGTAAAACGTGTTTTTATTAATCTTCTAACAGGTGTGCGGTTAACTTTGATATAATAAAACGTAGTTTATTTGTGAGATTCTTGAAGTGGCGAATTTAGGTTAGATTTTAACTTGAATTTGTTATGGTTTATTTTGTGAGAACAGTTATAGATTAGTGTTTTAATACGGCTCGGTGCAAATGATTATATTCTTGCGGCCTAGAAATTGTCCAATTTGAGTTTGTAAGTTAATTTCAATATTTCTACACCGGCAACGGTAGTGTATGTGAAACTGTTTAATTAATATTTAATCTAGTGTACCATATACTTAGAAATAAATATATGAATCTTACCAATGAAACTGAACGCGATCAGCTCATATAAATCGCGTTCAAGAACATTCAGTTTCAACATTCCACAGAAACTAATGTCACTGACAGCCCTTTAAAAGGATTAATGTGCCCTGTGACGGCCCCCAAAATGTACAAAAAGCCCTAAACTATTTTACCCAGACGGATGGTTGAAGTATTACTACCAATCCAATTACATTCATAATTAGAATGGATCTTAACTTAACTTAAGTAGATAATTAATAATCTAATATTACTGGTTCACACTTGACGCAGAATGTGATTTCGTTTAAATTTTAATTAAAAAGTTTTATTACTGTATCAGAAGGTCAAACGCGAGGAAAAAAACAGCATGGCAACATAATTATGCCGCACTTTCTTTCTTTTCACAATCACACGTAATTGATTTAATCAAACGTAAATACGTAAATCATTGAAAACCGTAACTTAACTATTCAAAATAACGTAACAACAAAACCTTCATTCGAACGCGACAAAGAACTTTAATTTGACAGCTGTCAAAATGCGCGCCAAAACGGGCGTCGTCAGAAAATGAAAGTGAAGTTTTACGTGTAAAACTATTTGCTTGAAACTCTTTGGCTGGTCAGCTTTCACGAATTTATGTTTCACACGTTTTCGAACGTAGCTGTGTATTTGCAGTGCGTTGTGATATAAGAATAAATTGTGTGGGAATCGTTTAGTTACTAGGCTTTTTTTATTTCAATTACATATTGTCAGCACAGTTCATGTGGTTGTAGGTACAGTCAACCTAAAAAGATAAACAAAAACAAGAACTCATTTGAGATAATTTGTGTTCCATAACTTTGAATAAATGCGTAGCTACAATTAAATACCCAATATGCAATTATTTCGTTTCTACTCATTAAAACAATAATATTGCAACAAATATTTTGACATCTGAATGATTTTTGTCGACACCTCATCCTTTTAAAGTAGTCTATTCGTATATGTACTGTTGCGATATTATAACAAAGTTTTTCAAATGACCGTGGCAAATGACAGTGACATTTGAAATGTTTTGTTTTTTTCATTTCTAGAGATATACGACAGAGATTGTTTCAGGGATCTTGTGCAACTCATTATAAAAATTTTGGAACATGCGTTTTATCTATACTAATATTATAAAGAGGAATGATTTGTATCTATGTTTGTAACGAATAAACTCAAAAACTACTAAACGGATCTGGATGAAACTTGGAATAAAGATAGATTATAGTCTGGAATAGCATATAAGCTACTTTACATCCTAGAAAAATGTACGATTCCCGTGGGATAATTTCCTACCTACACGCGGGCGAAGCCGCTGGCAAAAGCTATTGTTAAATAAATTAAAAAATATAATAATAGCAAAAAATATTACATAATAAAAAAGACCTTCTATTTCAAAATGAATTGCGTCAACATAAAAATTCCTTGTAACATTAAAAAAGAGAAAAGTTGCATTCTGATCGATACTTAAAAGTAATAGGTAAGTAACTCGGCTTCTATTCAATAAAAATATGAAATGCTATAATTATGAAGCAAAATGATTCATCTCCAATCTTCTATGATTGCATGTTATTCATTAACTAGACTACGTAATTATAAAAAAGTTAACATTAAGCTGAGTGTTCAATGGAGAATAAATGTTGGACAACATGCTGCTGGGGCTAGATTAATTGACTATTGAAACGGTCAAAAATAAAATATGAAATCACATAGGAAATATAATTGTTCAGTGAAAACGCTCTAGTTGAACCTCTGTTAGGTAAGCTATACTGGTGACAGAGTAAATGATGACAATGTCATAGCTTTATCATAGTATTCCATTTGAGTTTATTTGTAAAATTACTACATGCCACATCACTATAAACCATTAAAAAAAAAATCTGTAAAGGAAAACATCGTGAGGAAACCAGCATGACTGAGAGATGTTTCTCGACAGCATGTGAAGCAGAGGCCCATGGGCAGCATAAAAACTCTGACACCAGGTTAGTCACTGACCACACGAAAAGAAGAAAAAGACCTTAATAATTTTACCATTGCAATTCCTTGTTCCTTGTTTCAACAAGCAATTAATTGCAAGAGTCAACACTTTTCAAAAATCTAAATTACATAAAACGCCCACCCTTCACTACTTTCTTGTGCTGGGAAGCAGAAATGGCGAAACAAACCCCTGCAGCACTATATTATTGTAACAATATTATGAAAAGTTGTCTTTGTCTGGTGCAATAACCGCGATGGTATAGGCAACGATGCGTACATTTGCAGCCTAGTGAGTGAGTACACGGCTTTACACAATTAATGATTGCACCTGAATGCGTGGAATTATGATGGACTGATGAGCGCAGATGTCTTGTAGAATGTTATAACTAGCTAGATATAGATGTAGGTAATAATTAAATTTATCAGCAGAGTTAGTTTAAAAGAGTGTCCATGGAGTTTCTTGCCCGTTCTTCTCCATAGGTACAGACGCCAGCACATCAAGCTATCCCTAACTGTCAAATTTTCTCAATTAAAAATGAACCTTATGTCTTTGCAATAAAGTTGAAATAGAAGAAATTTGACAGATTGTGGTAACTTGATGTGCTGACCTCTGTACCTACTGCTTTGGAATGGGCAACTAGCTTCATCTTTCTGACTGACCGACCCCTTGACAATTCAAAAGTGCCTGTAATTGGTTTATTTGAAATAAATACTTTGAGTTTGAGTTTGAGTGGTGGCCCGGTGGTGACGGCTGTGTCTTACGAGTTGTAGGTCGCAGGTTCGAATCCAGACAGGCGCTTTATTTTTTTTGTAAGTTATTCAATCACCACTGCTCTCAAAACGGTGAAGGAAAACATCGTGAGGAAATCGGCATGTCTTAGAACCATAAATTTGAAGACTTGGGTCATCTACCAACCCGCACTGGGCCCGCGTGGGATTATGACCCACTTCCTCCCACTGAGAAGAGGTCTGTGTCCCATCAGTGGGAATATTGTAGTTAAGTATGTCCATCACTGGTTTGTACAGAGGCCAGCACATCAAGTTACCACAATCTGTCAAATTTCTTTGATGGTATTTCAACTTTATTGCAAAGACATAAGGTACATTTTTAATTGCGTAAATTTGACAGTTAGGGATAGCTTGATGTGCTGGCGTCTGTACATCTAAAGTTAAACTAGGCAGTTTCTAAATATTGACATAGATTATGTCATACCTTGGATTAATTGTATTATATAAGGTGTTAAAAAATTAACTCTAAGAATTTCGTGGGAGCATTGTACTCGTCGTTATGAACAACTTTTACTATGGGATGAACCCTGAAATCGCGAAAAAAATATGAGCTGTTCCATACATTTTATTGAGTTACGTGTGCCTAAATGTATGGAACAGCTCATATTTTTTTCGCGATTTCAGGGTTCATCCCATAGTAAAAGTTGTTCATAACGACGAGTATAATGCTCCCACGAAATTCTTAGAGTTAATTTTTTAACACATTATATATGTACATGCTTATCACAAAGTGTAGATTAACGTGTAGTCTTACCTGTCTAAGTCTTTTGTTTGTGAAACTTAAACAAAAGATTAAAATCAAGGCTATACGTATAGTTAACCTTTCGAACGCCAGAGCATAAACGCACGCGCGTGCCCTCCACGCCAAACTACTAATATCTTCTTGTTATCATGAATTTCCCAATATCCAAGGAGTCTTTTAATTTGTTTCATGTCATTAAATACGTACGAGAGCTTCTATTTTTAAGATATCTATACATATAAACACTCGCAAAAGTAATGATTTCATTGTTTATTTCGTTTACTAGTGTACCCGTATTGTCACATATTTGTGTCGTTGGCGTACAGCATGCGCTTGCTTGTCACATATATGTGACAATGGCGTTCAAAAGGGTAAAACCGTGTGTTGAAATAAGCCGATAAATAAACTAGTTTTTTTTCCATAAAGTGTCTTACAAGTCTTTTTCCGTTCGGGCAACTATCATCAACTTTCCGACCATCCAATCCTCCTTGACAATAATTCTAAAAGTGGCCTGGCTAAAATAAAAGCGTAAACTTTGAAAAATTACTTCAAATCAACAACTTATCAGACAAATCTTCCATCACAAACTTAAATAAATGTGTTGACAGCACAGTTACTCATTATCTCATTACGTTGTACGGTCAGCAACGTAATCTCATAATAACGCTTATAAATTATAATGTAAAAGTGAACATTGCTTCACTGATGAATGTGCTGTATGTACCTCTTTAATGATACTGTTATATACTTTGCGGTTACAAGTGTGGCAAGAAAAGTGCAAAATTACTTAGTATATGTATAAGGATGACTTAATATTATATTTGATGTACAAGAAAATTTTGGTGTTTGCATTGTTCTTAAAATTACTTCTATTTTATGACTGCTATCGTTTTGGTAATTTATTATTTGAAACGGTCAAAAATAAAAGAACAGCCCACTTTGCTATTTTAATAAAAAATAAATGGACGAACATGTGTTAATTTTAAAGTCGAAGTCGGGTATAGTTAGCACTTAACTACATCCGCGTTCAGACATGTCGCATGCCTCTCGTGACATGTTCTTCGATTATATCACTATTGACAAGGCATTCAACTTTAACACTAAGTGCTAGGAGCAGTAAGGTCGAGATCCATAATCGTTACTTTGACTTGACATATTCCTGTCTCCATCAGTTGGACAGAATAATGCCTACCCACGTGCTTCGTAACGTTTACAGATCTTGGCCTAAGAATTGATGGTTTGCTTTGGAAATTACTTACAAATTAAACTGGATAAGTCGCCGGATCTGGAAAAACAAAGAAAAATATTGTTAAAAAGGAATTTTGAAAGATTTTCCATACATAGTTAAACAAGTTACTTACAAGTAATACGAAAGCAAAAATATACACTGAAAAATATTTGTAATAAAATGGCTTATGAAAAGTGCTAAGTATAATTATTTATATTTTTTTTTTAATATAATTTAAAAATATAAATAATAAAATATATATTATAATAAAATTTATTTAGCCACTTAATTTAGTTATCTAAAGTTATCCTGATTTGTAAAACTACGCTGTTAAAAACATCAAAGCACAGATTCTTATCACCCCGTCCAGTACGTAAACAAGCTAATATAATTCTGGCTCCATACACGTAAATAAATCAGATAAAAATAGTATGTTATGTCATTACTTACATATACTATGCAAATTTTTACTAACAACATTAGCCGGATATTTCTAGCCTTGACTCGTCTGGCATTTAGATTTTAAACACTTAGTTTTAAAATACAACAGAATTAGGTATTACTTATTCTAAATGAGCTTGACTGTGCATTTTATTTGGAAATAAACGGCATCTTTAAGTAAAAATATATTGTGTTGTAAGTCAAAATCAAAATAATTTTAAACAACTTGCGAAATGAAAATAAAGAACTCGAGACACTAAACTAGTTCAAAGTTATTCGAAGATACTTGTCGTAAGAATCAAGCTATATTTTAATATTACTGTAAGCAATATGAGAATAAGGTCATGGGTTCGATTCCCGTAATGGGTAGCTCACCGTCCGATCAGGACCAGGCCAATACCGGACGGCGCGTACGTGTTCAACGCACGCCTCAAAGAGATCTCAAAATTAGGGAAGGGGTCCGTCAGGGCCGAAGCTTGTCGGGTCAGCGGGATTGTCCGAAAGCTATTCGCTACCCCGGAACATAAAGGGCTAAGGAAGGAACATGGATGGGTTTTAGTCACTAAAAGTCTGACACTCCCTTCCGCTCCACCCAGAGCGGGAGGTGTCATTTGAAAATTTCCCAACCTCAAAAAATATAAAAATAGTTTAAAAAAACTAAAAAACACGCTTTTAAAAAAGTAAAATTTATTTTCTATTTTTAGTTCGGTTTTCTATAAAAAGCGTGTTTTTTAGTTTTTTTAAACTATTTTTTATTTCCTACTTTTTAGTTCAAATTAATGTATTGTCATCGGTCCTCGAAAAATCTACAAAGTTTGAACGAAATCTGGCCGTTTAAAGTGGGTCAAAATCGCTTCCAAATGAGTCGGTTACAAACATACATACAAGTGAAGCTAATATAAAGCGTGTAAAAATAAGGATAATGGGAAACTATTATCAAATTATTGCATTGTCATCGGTCCTTGAGACGTGTGCAAAGTTTCAAGTTGATCAGACTTTTAGAAACCGGTGAAAATTAAGCTCAAAGATTCCGTTACATACATACATACCTACATACATAGATACAACCCGAGCTAATAAAAGCGTGTTAAAAAAAGGTCGGCAATAGTATTAATGTGTTATTCTATCTGGAGTTTTTCAGTAGCAGCCCGGAGTCTGGATGTGTCTGGTTGATGGCACCAGGCTCACCCCTATTACATGGGACTTAAACAAAACTGGCAAAATGTGGGTGTACGCCAGCACATCAAGCTATCCCTACCTGTCAAATTTTCTCAATTAAAAATGAACCTTATGTCTTTGCAATAAAGTTGAAATACTATCAAAGAAATTTGACAGATTGTGGTACATTGATGTGCTGGCCTCTGTACCATAGGTATACCTTGTTGTGTCATGTTAATATGATAATAGAAGTAACCATACATTGTCAATGTCTATACAAACGGATTTATTTATAAATTAGTGAGGTTTATTAATTGAGTTCTATGGTTCAGTTATAGCAGGCTTAACGATTAAACATATGAACTCATGGTCTATGGCGCGATCTGACACTGCGACGCGATTATTGTAGAACAATATCCATAAAGTTGTTCTAGTAGTCCTGTCCTATCGCACCTGTCTGACGGCGCCCTGACGTTACAAATTCAAATCACGAATACGAACATCATTTCTATATGAATGACGCATTGTAATCGTTATCGGTACAATGGCTACTTAACCTTTATACGTACTATACTTTGATGTGTGTATGTCCTATTCTGTAACATTAAAAGCAGGGTGACTAGCGGTTCTCAATATTCATAATTCTAGTTGTCATACTAACAAACACACTTCAATCAACCAAACAATCAAATCAGCCTATCGCAGTCCAATGCTGGACATAGGCCTCTCCCAGGCTGGACAACAACACCCTGTACTCCGCCTTCCGCATCCAGTCACCTTTTTAAGCTCCATCTCGCTGGGACCCCACACTACGCTTGCCGATACGCGGTCTCCATTCCAGGACTCGTCAGCTACAAACACACTTAATGTCCTAATTTTCCAGAGCAAAAGAAATAAAACTAAAGGTTACCTTAATAAAAAGTATTACAATTACACTCCAGCCGATGAGAGAACGCGCTCCTGACACCTGTCATTTGAGTACAAAAGAATACCTAAGTGTTTTACGAATTTAAACCTTCCTAATAATATCCAACTGACAGGTGTGACTAGAATATAACAAATAAATATTACGCATGCCTACGATAATTTCTTCACCGCATAATAGAATAAAAAGTACTTCAATATAGCTAATAATTAAAATGTCCGTTATTAAATGCCAATTCGCGCCCTTTTACTGCATTGTTATTAAGCTGTCACTTGGACAATAACAACGTAATTTGTTTGACATTATAATCTTTAGAAGCGAAGACAGTTGTTTGATAACAATACATCTGAATAACGAGTCTGTTTTAACTATTCAACATTTAACGGCATTTCTCAATCGACTTTTTTACTTTTAAACCGAATAAGGGGATAGTAGAAATTATCCCAATGGAATTTACTGACGCTAGCACATCAAGCCACTCCAAACTGTCCAGTGTCCAAAATTCCCAATTGAAAATAAACCTTATCACTTTGCAGTAAAATTGATAATCGATTACAGATTGGGATAGCTTTAAATGCTGGATATTAATTCCTAATTGAACATGAATCTTATGCTTTTGTAATAAAGTTGAAAATCTATCAAAGAAATTAGACATATTGAAGTAGCTTGATGTGCTGGCCTCTGTACTACAAGGATAAAAGTTTCCTGTGTTAATCCACGTAATAAACTACCTCTGTTTACCAAATTTCATTCAAACCGTTCAGCCGTTTGGGCGTGAAGATGTGACAAACATACAAACACACACACACACACACTCACTCACAAACTTTCGCCTTTATAATATTAGTGTGATAAGCATATCAGCCTATAATGTTCTCACTGCTGGTACACAGGCCTCTGAAAATATCTTATTTAACCCACAAAACGGCTCAGGTAAGTGAAAATGAACTCAAAGCTCAAACTTAAAATATTTATAATGTATTGAAAGAGGCGAGTCATCGCAGGCGCAGGTGAAAGCGGTCGTTTTGCGTTCATCTGTGTATCGCCTTAGGCTTTAAGAGTATGTTTGGAGCTGGTGTAATGTTGTTGTGTTCACTTTAACTGGATTTTTAAGTACAGCAGGTAGATTAATAAAACAGACGTGAGTTTATAAAATATTGGTCTCGGTACTGCTTTATAAGTTTGAGATGTTCCATACATTTTATTGAGTTACGAGTGCATAAATGTATGAAACAACTCATATTTTAGTCGAGATTTCAGGGTTCACCCATAATAGAAGTTGTTCGATAAGTACAATGCGCCCACGAAAATCTCAGTTGGTTTTTAACACCTTATATAGAACAGACTGTTTTTTTTTTAAACTAAGCCGTTGGTCTTGGTTTTTTTTTTAACCAAGCCGTTGGGTCCCGTCTTTCATTCCTAGGTCTTTGGCAGTCGTTACTGGTAGTTAGAGGCCCAAAATGCTGTGCCCGAAGTAACTGGGTTGCGAAGATCAGGTACGCAGTCGCCGGCTAGAATCAATTCTATTTCTTGTTCATTTTGACGTTCAAAAGTGCCTTTCTTATGCCTATCACTACATAGTATAAAACAAAGTCGCTTTCTCTGTCCCTATATCCCTATGTATGCTTAAATCTTTAAAACTACGCAACGGATTTTGATGCGGTTTTTTTAATAGATAGAGTGATTCAAGAGGAAGGTTTATATATATAATTTGTTGACATATTTTGCGGGCGAAGCCGCGGGCGGAAGCTAGTTTGAAATAAATCATTTAACTTTGACTTTGTACGTAAAATACTGCTATTCAGCCTGCTGCATCCGGTTAGACCAACCAATCTGTAGTTGGAAAAAGGCTAAGTAAATTGAAACATGTATTTTCAAGTTTACCCATAATTACGTTTATTTCATTTCCTACATTAACCTAGCAAGGTTTATTGCTCTTATTTGTGTATTTTATTTTATTTACTACAAAAAGTTGATAGCCCTGTTTAGATTTTTATTACCATAGAAAATCTGAAATCACCCAACTGGCATTGGAAATTACCGGAACCGGACTTACTTATTTTCCGGTTTTTTTTCAAATGGGTAACTATTTTAATTTCACCCTAAGGGAAGACTACACATTATTCAGCAGCATAGTCCATATCTCCAGCATAGTCAAGCTCAAAGTCAAATCATTTATAGGCACAAAAAAGGCACTTTTGAACGTCAAAATGAACAAGAAATAGAATTGATTCTAGTCGCCCCTTCCAAAAGGTAGTTTCGTATGGAGAAGAATGGGCAAGAAACTCCACCGTTACTCTTTTAAAATGTTTGTATACATGAATGCGATACTTTTATCCTGGCACAAAACATTTTTTTTATTGGAACGAAGTTCCTTACGGCGCGTTGCGAAAGGGGGCTAGACGGAATTAAGACCAAAACTTGTAACGACACTTTTTTTGTGTAAAATATGATGTCTTTTTAATCAATATTCAGATTTTTTTTATTATTATAACTTAAAAGAAATAAAATTTTATGACAATTCCTTCGCTAATTAATCGAAAGGAACTGCGTTTCATCCGGGTGTCCCTTGACACCACTCAAGTTTTTCTTTTGTTTTTTTATGTATCTATGATTGTGTCTAGTTTAGTTTGCAATCTTTATATTTTTACCCATTTATGCAGCGTACCCTCAACATTTACAATGATATTTAAATTAATTTAATACCAACTACATCCAACAGTTTAAAGTATTACAGTATCAATGTGGAATGCCGTCTTAAGGCCGTGGTGTATAAATAAATGTATTATAAACATAAACTTGTTTTGCGAGTTCCAACTCTATGACCATACTCAATCACAAGTGATTTCGAATTGTGCGAAGTGTTCAGCTTTCTTCAGTTAATCACTTTTATATATGGTTAATGTAATAATGTTTACTTGGCCAACACTACTATTTAATTTTACTATTTTATTATAATTTTAATTTACTATTAAATTTTCTAATTTATGTAATAGGTAATTTAGTACCAACCATTTTTCACTTATATTTTTGGAATTGTGGTTATCTGTGGAAAATTGTAAATGGCGTTAAATGGCGGTTTCATATTGTTTATGAACATTGTATAAGTAAGCTGTAAGTTTCGAGAATCAAATAAAATAAATCCATACAGAATAATAAAACATAAATAGTTGTTTCGATTTGTTGCTCATTTTCTATTTTGTTAAGTACATTGAGTTACCACAAACTATCAAATTTGTTCAATCGATTTTAAACTTAACAGTAAACGATTTAAGGTTTTAAATCATTTGGAGAAATTTGACAGTTTGGTAACTTGATGAGCTGGCGACCATACCTCTTCCTTGTTGACAGGCCAACACTGTCCTTCCTTCCCTATTCCATACTATAATTTGCAAACATTGTAACATCCAATTATTTTTATAATTGTAAACGTGGATTTTGTCTCTTGCCGGCTCTCCTCCCTAGGAAACGAATTCAGCCTCAGGAACCTATTTTTAATGGGATATTATTATTTGTATATGTATATACAGAGTGTCCCAGAAGTCGACATCATGCCGGAATCAGGTGATAGGCCGATTCAAAATAATTATCAGAAAAATATTTAAAAAATTAAGTTGTATATTTTAAAAAGTATAGCCATTTATAAAAAACGACAACGTCAAACTTCAAAGACACGCTGTATAACCAATTTATGTTGTCAGTAGGTATATTGAACATCAAGAATTTCGACAACGTATTCGCCTATCAGGTAGAATATTAAAAAAAACTTCAAAACCAGTCTCCCTATATTTGACCTACAATCTCAATATCATTGATCCATCTTTCCATAAACTAAGATAACCACAGTAAACTAGACATCAAGCCAGTAATTTGACGTTTATCTGTCAACGATCTTTACTGGAGTCTACATTTCAAAGATGGCGGCCATAATTCAATTCGAATCATCTTGTGATGTAGGCTGTGACATCATGGAGGTTAACTGTCATTTATGCTTGTTTTTAAGTTTACATGGTTGAGAGATAAATGGAGTATCATGTCAGTAGATATGAGTGAAAATTTTCAGCTTATCTTTTCTAAAGAAAATCGGTTACAAAGCAATGAACAATGAATTTGCAACGGTGAAAATATCGTGAGGGAACCGACATGACTGAGAAATATTTCTAAACGGCATGTGAAGCTAACTCAGAGGCCCATGGGCAGCATAAATATTCTGAAACCAAGTTAGTCACTAACCACACGAAAATAAAGAAGACTGAATTGCGTTTCTTTATTGAGTTTCTGGGAAAACACTTAATAGAACACATCAGTGATAACAATTTGTTGTTATCACTGATGTGTTTGACTGTACGTAACAGGTTGATCACAAAGACTTTGAAAGTATTACGTAACGCTGTCCGTGTGGAGTCACTTTCCAATAACTAGGTATATGTACGTGTTTCGGCAGCTGATGCTGGATTGATGTACCTACTTAAATGTCTTTCATAGTACGAAGTTAAGATGTATTGATTGTAAATATCATAGTAAGTGGCGTTCTGTAGTTTCTGCTACCCCATGGGAAGAAGCACGTAAAGTTACCCAGTGTTTCAACTTTATCACAAAGGTATATATGGCTCTTTTTAAATTGGGAATATTTGACGCCACATGTGCTGCTTTTATCATGGGCGCATCTATCTGGGGGCATCCTACACTACGCTTGCCGATAATAATATGTAATGTCCACTCCAGGACTCGAATCGTCTGCAGTTATACAAGACTGCTGATATGCCAGTGTATCACTACAGAACTGTGGTTTAAGATACCACCAAGAGCGGCTCGCGGATCATAAAAAGCAAATTCGGCTTTGTAGTTTTTTTTTAAAACTAATTAATCAAGCTAAGAGAAAAAAAAAACATTTTCAATGTATTAATTTCAACGCCTCTTAAACTGTATTTTACGCAAGAGTAAATAAAGCCTGATTTACTCAAAAATATTGAATGGAAAATAAAGAAAGTGAACAGCTCAATTTTATGTCTCCAAGTTACCAAGTAATTTATATAAAATCTTATCTCCATACAATATACACACATCAAAAGTGTCTAGGGATCAACATATATTTTTGCAATAACTTTTCTCTTGATTGATATTAATTTAAATTTTCTTTAAGGATTCATCAAATAAAGTGTTTTCGTTTGTCACAGTAACGATAAACCAAGTCACCTTTGCATTAATAAAGAAATTTGCCATTTTCCTAATAAAGGGATTTTTGACATTTGAACCACTAACATTAAAGTTCGAAAAAAAGACTGAAATAACAGTTTTCTTTAAAATTTTATTGGGTAACTTAAACAATTAATAATCCGTGTTTCTACCGCGAACACTAACAACACAAGAACATCGGTTTGGCATACTCAAAATGAGTTCATCCAAATCACGCTGTGGAATGGCCGCCCATGTTCGTTGCAACAACATGAAAAGGTGTTATCAGTCGACTTTGGACACGTTACCGAAGCACTGGTACCGTGGCTGAGCGCCATGAAGGACGGTATCGCTGCACCACACGGAGACAAGACCGATACATTCAAATCTTAACTCGAAGAGCTCCAACAATAACCGCCATGATGTTAGCCGTGAGGCTTCATCACTCTTCAGGGAACTTAATTAGCGACCAAACAGTCAGAAACCGCTTGCATGAAGTGAACCTTCATTCCCGAAGACCGCTACGGGTACCACCTATAGCAATGCACAATCGTAGGATTCGATATCAATGGGCTCTTGAACACAGAAATTGGGCAGAAGAACAATGGCGTTTCGTGTGCTTTTCTGATGAGTCTCGTTTTGGTATGAGACCGGATACAAGACGTATACGACACTGGAGAACCCCTGGACGCCAACAGCGATTAAAATCCTGCCAGGAAGTCCATCCTTATAGTGGTGGAACCATCATGGTATGGGCGGGTATTTGGATCGGCGGAAGAACTGAGTTGATTTGGATCAGAGGCAACCTCAACGCTCAAATTTATGCTGAGACGATTGTATCTGACGTCATCGTTCCTCTACAAGTGCAAATCGGTCCCTTATTTCAGTTAATGCATGATAATGCACGACCGCACACCGCAAGAGTTGTAAGACAGACTCTCGCCGCAGCTAACATCAATGTCCTGCCCTGGCCTGCTCAGTCGCCAGACTTGAACCCGATTGAGCATGCATGGGATATGCTACAGAGAAGAGCTCTGCCGAATATGGAGGGTATCCAGTTGCAAGAAGACCTTTTTTTGTTGTTGCAACGAACATGGGCGGCCATTCCACAGCGTGATTTGGATGAACTCATTTTGAGTATGCCAAACCGATGTTCTTGTGTTGTTAGTGTTCGCGGTAGAAACACGGATTATTAATTGTTTAAGTTACCCAATAAAATTTTAAAGAAAACTGTTATTTCAGTCTTTTTTTCGAACTTTAATGTTAGTGGTTCAAATGTCAAAAATCCTTTTATTAGGAAAATGGCAAATTTCTTTATTAATGCAAAGGTGACTTGGTTTATCGTTACTGTGACAAACGAAAACACTTTATTTGATGAATCCTTAAAGAAAATTTAAATTAATATCAATCAAGAGAAAAGTTATTGCAAAAATATATGTTGATCCCTAGACACTTTTGATGTGTGTACATTGGGCGGCATTTTTTTGAAAATTCAATTAGCCTTAATGTCTTATACCCGCTTATGTATTTTAACCTGAATATTACGCATTTAGTATATTATGTAGCAGTTTCGAATTTCAGTGCATAACTGAGCTCCATAAATTTATTTATGGAGCTCAGTTATTTATTTATTTCCTGCTTGAGCTGGGTTCACCAATAAAACTGAACGAACGCGATCACTAGATCTAAACAGAGTTCAAGGGCCATCAGTGTCTTTATTGTTATGTAATATTGACACTGACAGATATTGAACTGGGTTTTATATGGGGTAACCAGCCCCTAGTTGAAGGAATATTAAGTGGGTGACAAAAATAATAATAATATCCTTGGATATTTCACACAACGCCATATAGTCCCAAGCTAAGCAACCTAATGCTTGTGTTATGGTAACGAGATTACTGATAAACTACTTATCTTATATACTTTTTTTTTTGTAAATACATACATAATTATTAAAGATAGAAAAAACACCCAGACCCGGAACAAATACTTGCAGGTCGTACAAATATTTGTTCTGTGCGGGAATCGAACCCGCGACATGCTGCGCAGCAGTCAGTCGCTCAACCGCTGCACCAACCGTGTCGTCAATGTGTGGTTAAACTTCAAAATATTCCTTCCTTACCTACAATTATGTTTTTAAAGTTCACGCACATTTTTTCGGTAACAGATGTCGCAAGACGCCTAAGACATGGCTAGACAGCAAAAAATGCAAACAGCCCCAAGCCTGCTAAAAAAATGCAAGCGCTATAAAATGATGTTGAAACATTTCAGCTACGATTTTAATTAACAAATTCATAGAAAGTTTTATAATTGCATACAACACACTGCGTGCTTATTAATCGACTTTGCTTGTAAACGTCAATTTGATGTATCGTATTAAAATATTAGCATGGCGTGTCGTTGTATCGATCGTGTGGTCTTGCGCACATTACACGCCGCCAAGTTTACATGTTACACGGATTCTTTCGTTTTTAGGATTCGAATGGGACCCTATTTATAAAGCTCCGCTCCACTGATCGTCCATCTGTCACACTGTATTTTTTTGACCTGAAAGACATAATATGAAATTTTCAGTGTGTATTACTATGCCCGTTATTGTAGCAATGATAAAATAAAGGGGTTCCCTTAGTCAAACAGGATTTTCTTTACCGAAGTTTTATTTTAATATGTTATGTTGGTAGGTACATGGGGCAAGTTAGTAACATAGGACAGGGGCAGAAAAATTACCATGATGGTGCGGAACCCTTCTGATACGAGTCCCACTCGCACTTAACCGCTTTTTTATGATTAGAAAAAGCAATCACCTCATTAGTGGTAGATATGCAGCCACATGCCACGAATCCACCGATTCTAATTGAATGCACTTATAGATTTTTTTTTATTGATCATTTTTAAACTGAAGATTTAACTTTTTATAGGATATTCATTAGTGTATCTTTAAATAGACTAGTCTTTTTTTTAAGGGTGGTAAATCATGAAATGACTCCTCCCGCTCTGTGTGGAGCAGAAAGAAGTGTCAGACTCTTACTAAAACTCCCAGTCTGACCGGATGCAGCTGAATACCAGTATTTTACATGGAGCGACTGCCTATCTGACCTCCACAATCCAGTAACTGACGGTGCGACGCGATTCTTATAGAACAATTTCCATGGAGTTTTCATGGAAATTGATCTACTAGAGTCGTGTCGCGCCTGTCTGCGTGAGCCTTAACATTATCAAACTAATTACTTATGTGTTTATTCATTGCTTTAGTCAATTTGATCTCAGTGAAACGTGTTAAAAGTTTCTATCAACATTCTCTTCAAAGATTATTTCTGTTCTCTATTATCAATGTTTACATGTCTGGTAACCAAACTATTATTCTAAATAGTTTATGGTTTATTTGATTCCTATCTTACTTGAATAAATACTCTTCTTGGTGAATAAAAATCTTGATACTCTAACTTTTTTTTATTTTTGTTGTACTTGGTAATCTCTGCTAAGATTCTCAGACAATGCAACATAACTATAGATAATCTAGTATAAGTAGAAACATATACAGACACACAACGTACTTATAACTTGAATAATTTAACTACATATTACTAACTGCTTATTGTTTAAGAGAACCTCAAACAAAACAAAGAAAACTAAATCTAATCTCACAACAAACAAGGATTCAAATCCAATAGCTAGAACAGAATAAAAACAAAAGTTCAACTTCATATTTTATGCTCATGATAATTTTCTAGTGAGTTCACAATCTGACATCCAAAAGCGAATAGTAATCTTAACCAGTTTAGATAGAGCTTACAATCGTCTGTAAACACTGAAACTAGTTAAGCTTCAAAGATATTTAAATGGAACATTTTTATGTGGCTCAGGGGTGGTCGAAATGCCAATTACAATTTATTTATCTGTAGTTGTTCTTTAACAAATAGGGATTGGAAAGAAACGTGTTATTTGTAATAAAAAGGTTGAAAACGAATGTCTTTCACTCTTTTATGAATCTAATTTCAGAAATCTTTGGTTATGTATTTTCATTTTCGCCACTGACTTCCAAAATCAGTTATTTTTCACGTTGTAGCGTTTGTTTTGAAATCGGTTTGTTGAAATTTGTTTTATTAAATCTCACACAAAATGTAATAAACATAATTATTTATTTCAACACAAATTCTACCGCGCAAGCTTCCTCAACGAAATGAATACCACCATTTCAAAATCGGTCACGAATTGAGGAAAAATATCGATAATACTATCAATCAATCTGCCTAGCCTTTTCCCAACTATTTTAGGGTCGGCTTCCAATTTAACCGAATGCAGCTGGATACCAGGATTTTACATGGAACAACTGCCTATCTGATCTCCAGAACCCAGTAACAGTAAGAAAAATAAATTATTATTTATTTCGATAAAAATCTGTACACCAAAAAAAAAACAAAAACACATACAGACAAAGATAGAACCTCATCCTTCTTTGAAGTCGTTCAAAAACAGGCGTTCACATATTTTACATGTCCAAGTCAGACCATAGCGTGTGAAAGCAAGTGGCATCCACTCTGCGTGGGCGCAACGTTGCATGTTCTACAACTTTCAACTGAACACTAAACTGATGATCACATTGTGACTCGCGAAATTATGACTTTATGGCTTTAGAAGTCTAGGAATGTTCAACTCTTAGGAAAGTTGTGTTAGGTATCTTTAGTATCAAAATGGTGTCTAGTTTCAGTTTTCTTTTGTCTTTATTCTTAACACACGTCTTGGTATTGAGTATATTTTTTTTATTTTAAAATAAATCTACCAAGAACTTATTCTTTTGCACATTTATAGAAAGTTAATTGTACAAACAAGCATAAACGATAGCTTTCTTTAATGAAGTGCATACAAATAAGCAACTACATAACTGAAAAGCTAATGGCATAATCAGCATATAATGTTTTCACTGCTGGGTCACTTATTTTCGAATTTTTCGTTTTAGGCCAGGCCGGTTTCCCCACGATGTTTTCCTTTACCGTTTTGAGAGCAGTGGTGATGAAATCAAATACATACAAGTGCCTGCTTGGGTTCGGACTCATAAGTCGGGGTCAATACCACTACTCTGAAGCTAAAGGATTTCTAAGTAGTGAAAAAGTGAAAATGGTTTTCAATAAGCACATTTTCAGTAATGATATAAAATTTGATTGCACTATAAGTGAGTTATGCCAACCATTATTCTGATTTGCCATTCCTCCACCACATTTATACTAATATTACAAAGCTGAAGAGTTTGTTTGTTTGAACGCGCTATTCTCTGGAACAACTGGTTCGAATTGAATACTTATTTTTGTGTTGGATAGTCCATTTATCGAGGAAGGCTATAGGCCGTATGAAACCGCGCGAAAGCATCTAGTCATGAATAAACTATTCTCATTCATAGACGAAAGACAATAAATTGAACTTAAAAAATTACAAGTATCAAGAAGGTTCATTCGACCTACAATCTTAACGAACGTTAACACCCTGTATAATAAACACGGCAGTTCGTGCCCTTCCTGTCACGCGTGGCACGCTGGCTATGTATCATATACTGTTGGGCTATAACTAAGATTTAAATATAAATAATTATTATGTTGAAGCATATTTTTCTACTACCTATTGATATTGCTCATCTTTTATTTACCTATTTACGAGTAGCAAGGGTGGCAACAAACCCTAGATATATTACATCTGTAGTATTAATACAATATATGACACAACATCACGCCTTGTTTTCCCAAATAGTATGGTTATATTTGAATTTACAAATAAAAATTGTAATAATTCATGAAAAGTCATACATTAAATCATGCGTTGATGTCTTTTGTTCGGCAAAACTAAAATTCTACAAATTGGTCGCACGTACAACATTCTTAGATTTTTAGTTTTCATAAAAAAAATAGTAAGCCAGTTACTGATATAACTGCTAGGATCGAAGGTTGAGCTACACACAGGGTTTTGTAGTGGTCACCCATTATTAGTGCTTTTTTTTACTGAGGGTGGGAAATCATCTAATCACCGCTCCCACTCTGGATGGAGCGGAAGAGAGTGTCAGACTCTGCCTGACTAAAACCTATCCATGTTCCTTCCTTAGCCTTTTGTGTACAGGGGTAGCGGTAACCCTTTCTGACAATGTCTCTGAATACCAGTGCTAAGAATGTCATAACACTTGATGACCAGTTCAACGCATGTAACACTGCCCGGTCTATCAACATCCATCCACACATTCAATCCATCAACAAACACCGATTGATTTATCACAATAAACAAACAACATACCTGTATCTGTTATTATTTACGTGTTGTTCGTGAGTTACAATGAATCGATTCTCCTCTCATTTGTGGAGGTTTTTTTGTATTTGTTTATAATGAGTTGGTTTTATTGTTTATGTCGAGTGAAAGGTGTTTTAATTCTAGTAGGTTCAGCAGGTAGACGATATGCGATCTACAGTGACATCTGTACAGACGCTAGCACATCCCAAACTGGCAAATATTCCCAACTGAACATGAACCTGATACTTTTGTAATATGGTTGAAAGTCTATCAAAGACTAGTAAAAAGAAGGTAGCTTGATATGCTGGCCCCTGTTCAATACATAAATAATCATATTTTCTTCCTGGTATAAATATTTATTTAAAGCATTAAAATTGTAAAATAAATTGTTTGTTACTTTTATCCGTCACTTGTACTTAAAGCGTATTTGTTTCGTATATGCTGACATGGATCTTTTTAGCGCAGATGTGTGAGTCACTCTCTTGTAGTTAAAGCATTTCACTTTTTTATCGATATTTTCGATTTCATGAATTATATTCTTTGTTTCATGAACGATTGCCAAATAAACGTCATTATTTATTCCTTTTCTCTCTCTCTCTCCTAAGTAACTTTTTATTACAATTATTATAAGTGGGATGCTAATAATGCTATAATAATTCCTGCTTCATATAAAATAGGATGATCAATGTTCACCAGTAGGCACTTATTATATAGGTAATATCCGAAATACGCACATTCCTATGGGTACTTTTTAATTACGTATTAAAAATACATTATTTGAAGACAATAAAGTTCTTCTATCTGTGAATTTCAAACATTCTAAGTTACGTACATTTTCGCAAATAAAATAATACATAATTATATCACTACATAGTATAAAACAAAGTCGCTATTTTTGTCTGTTTGTTTGTCTGTATGCTTAAATCTTTAAAACTACGCAACGGATTTTGATGCGGTTTTTTTAATAGATAGAGTGATTCAAGAGGAAGGTTTATATGTATAATTTGTCGACATACTATGCGGGCGAAGCCGCGGGCGGAAGCTAGTAATAGATAAACGAAATGTTTGTATCTTATCTTAACTCAAATTAAAACTTATTAATCTCCTGAAAACAAGGCTTCCTCAGGAGAGAGGAAGCCCCTTTTGCTGTGCCTTACAGGGTCCGTAATGACCTAAATTATATATTTGTCACATTACGGTAAAGCAATCAAGATATTGAGTATTGAAATCTCACCGTGAAACTAAGTGAGCTTAGGGTGAGGTATCATTCCATCTGATGCTGGGGATTGACACTATTCACATCTCACTTCACCCAAGTTTTCTCGGTGACATTTTGTTCACAATAAGACCGCTGGAAACCAATAGAGTTTCAAAAACACTTAAACTAAAACCTAAATTTGTATTGACTCGGTAAATGTATTTCATATCTTTCTGAAGCATCGTTGCAATATAACCTAAGCTTATTTATCAATAGTTCACTATAAAGTTCATCCGACAGGGTTTAAACCCACGACCTTTCCACCTGCTGGCATTCTAACTAAGCTAGACGTACTTGAACTAAAGAATAAATAACTGTCACTAAACGACTTTGAGTTCAAGATCAACTGCTAAATTAAACTTGATTTAATACGGAATGCTTATTTATTAAACTGAATTAAAAGTAGAGCAGAATCAAATATGGAATTGCGACTAAAATTGAACCAATACGTAGAACTAGTACGATAGATATACAGTGTGTTATGTTAAAACGAGGGACATACTTTCAGGGGGTACTATACTCATGAACATGAACAACTTTGACTATGGACTACTTGAAATCAAGAAAAAAAATCAGCAGTTCAGTACATTTATGTTCGCATAATTCGTCAAAATGTATGGAACAGCTGATATTTCCTTTTCATATTTCAGAATTGGTCTTATGGACAAAGTTGTTGATTTACACGAGTACTATACAACCTGAAAGTATGTCGCTCGTTTAACCTAACACACTGTATAGATAAAACATTTAATCAGTCCACACAAAAGTATAATTAAATGATTACAAATTACTTGAATAATATGTATACAGGGTATAATATAACAAAACTTGTGTCCAACCCGAAAGCGGGTTGTTCAGTGTTGTTATAGGAACACATATTGGCGGGCTAAAGTTAAAAAGTTTTTTTTGTTTCCCATACAAAACATGCATAAATGTTCTGTCACGTGATGACATTTTTTACAGAGGATTAATACATTTTTATCAATATTTTTAAGTTTAACTTAACATAATGTGTTCGTATATGAGACTGTACAACCCCCTTTCGGGACGGACACGAATTTTGTTACTGCCTCTGCGCATACACTTGTGCACTATTATAACTCCTGCGCGGATGCGTAGTGTCCGCTAAGTATGGCTGTCTTGGTCGAAACTCGGTCTGGAGGAGTTGTATTAAACTTATTGCTTTAACAATAGTACCTACTGATAGTTTCAAGTTACTATTAAGAGTTTATGCTAACCCATCCTAAGTATCGAATAAGGCCCGGCGCACAGCATGGCAAGGTAGTTTTAGGCGACGAATAAAAATATAACGTAATTGTGAGACAATAAGGTTTAAATTTCAATGATTACGCCAAAGGACTTTGCGGCATGTCTAAGGATACCGCGGAATCGTTGCTGTCAGAATGTGCTTACATACCGAAGGATCCTCTGCCGTGCCGTGCTGCCAATGTGCGTTGGGACTAACAGAAACAAAAGTGTTGGCTCCAGCTTGAACCCGCGACCTTGCTATAACCAGTCAATGCCTCATGCCTCAGTCCGCAGGCGATCGATCAACACAATGTACTTACTTGTTGTATCCGTAAGTACCGTCCACAAAAGAGTATGTGCGCAAATAACTTAGTTTTTCACACAGTTTATACAGGATGTAAACCGAAAGGGTATATACATACAAAAGCATAAGCTAATACAGATCATCAAACTGAACAACTTTATTTTCACGATTTCGGAGTTGGTCACATAGTAAAATTGTTCTGTTTGGTCTGTAGCATATCCTTTTGTATGTATATACCCTTTCGGTTACACCCGGTATATCTGAATTCTATATTAAAAAGAAAGATATACCAATAACAAAGGGGAAATAGTTAAATGTGGATTACCCATAATGTATATTGCAAGTACGTATAAATATAGCAAACACATAGTTTTGAGCGACATTGACCTGCCTACCATTTCCGATAAAATAGGAGTGATGTTTGTTTCTCTGTTTTTTTTTTTTATGCACGTAAGCAGACTTTGGTGTGATTACTGAAGCGTTCATGAAATATTAGCTGGGAAAGGAAAATCACGGTTATGGGAAGGTTAAGAAAATAACGGTTGAAGAGAAAATGGCTCAAAATTAAAATATAGCCAGAACGTAGCAAGATTTTTGTTGACCGTACGAAATAACTTTGTACACACAAAATGTCGAACCAATGCACAAAGAGGCGAGAACGATCTCTTAATAAGACAAACAAACGCTGCGCTAATGAAGTTAGACAACATTAATGCTGTTTGACTGAATACGTCATGTTTACTTTGTATTCTAGTAGATTGTTCTGATTCTTCAGAATCACACTAACTTGTGAAAAATGAAGAGAAAAACACAGTATGTTAAATACGACAGGCGTTCCCGAATGTCCGCAGATCCGTTCTGTACGCAGTAGTCCTTGCGTGTATGAGTTACAAACATCCATTCTATGTTACTTGTTTGGCAGCAGTGATAGCCTAGTGGTGTGACCGTCGGACTGACAAGTCATAGGTCTCGAGTTCGAACCCAAGGCACGCACCTCTGATTTTACGGATTCGTGAGCGTATTGTATAAATTATCACTTGCTTAAAATCGGTGAAGGAAAACATCGTGAGGAAACCGGCATGCCTGAGAGATATTTCTCAACAGCATCTGAAGCTAAGTCAGAGGCCCATGGGCAGCATAAAAACTCTGACAACAGGTTAGTCACTAACCACACGAAAAGAAGAAAAAGAATCTTAAACGCAAAAACTACTGAACGTATCTGTATGAAATTTGGCGCAAAGATAGATTATAGTCTGGAGTAGCACATGATATAGTTTTATCTCAGGGGTACGTTCCCATACGAAGGGGCCCCTCAGGGCCAAGCCTGCCGGGTAAGCGGGATTGTCCGAAAGGGGTACCGCTACCCCGGAACAAAGGGCTACGGAATTCTTGCTCTTGCCTATCCTTCTCCACACGAAACTACTTTTTGGAAGGGGCGACTAGAATCAGTTCTATTTCTTGTTCATTTTGAAGTTCAAAAGTGCCATTCTTGTGCCTATTTGAAATAAATGTTTTGACTTTGACTTTGACTTTGGAAGGAACATGGATGGGTTTTAGTCAGTAAGAGTCTGACAGTCCCTTCCGCTCCACCCCCAGAGCGGGAGCAGTCATTGGATGATTTCCCAGCCTTAAAAAAAAAAGGGGTGCGTTCCCATGAGATACATACTCACAAACTTCCACGTTCATAATATTAGTAGGATGGGATGTACAGTCAACAGCAAAAGTAGATGATCAAAAACAGAAACTCAATACTAGTGAACGGAGTTCGCGTCAGAACTGTGTGGCGTCGGAGTGATTCAAAAGTATATGATTGTAAATTATACCAAACATTTAGTACTAGTACAGCTGTCATATATTCGTGATCAGTTATAACTCCAAAAGTTATAAACACAATTCGCATCAGAACTAAGAAGTAAAAAAACAATTCAAAACTAGTGAACAGTCCACGATTGTTACTTGGAAAGCAATAAAGATATTGAGTATTGAGTACAGTTGAAATCAAAAATTAAATGATGAAACTGAGGCCACGTAATCATGAAGCAAATAATTCTTATTTTTAATTATCCCAGTAATTTTGTTTGTTATGTTTTACGGAAAAGCTGAATTTGATAAAGATTTGCATATTTAATAATATATGCCAAATTTCATCCAATTGAACCCCGAAAAAAGCATATGTTTATTAAAAATCATATAATTTAAAAACTTTACTATATTAATTGTTTTTTTTTGTAACTTCTGTCAAATGTTCAAAAGTAGCTGATGTGATACAAAACGATAATTCAATAAATATTATTATCTTTGTATGTTCGCGAATTTATGTCAATGTTCAAAAGTAGCTATACAGTAGCTGCTACAGTATATTAAAAACGGAAGGTAGATCGATATTTTTATCTCTAGTCTAGTCTATTGACACTGCTTGCAATGTTCTAAAGTAGCTGATGCGATACAAAATCATAACTCAATAATTGCTTTTGCCCAGTCGGTCGGCTACTGTTATGCTTGCAATGTTCTAAAGTAGCTGATGCAATACAAAATCATAACTCAATAATTGCTTTTGCCCAGTCGGCTTCAGTTATGATTTTGTATCGCATCAGCTACTTTAGAACATTGCAAGCAGTGTCAAATTGTCAATAGACTAGACTAGAGATAAAAATATCAATCTACCTTCCGTTTTTAATATACTGTAGCCGCTACTGTATAGCTACTTTTGAACATTGACATAAATTCGCGAACATACAAAGATAATAATATTTATTGAATTATCGTTTTGTATCACATCAGCTACTTTTGAACATTTGACAGAAGTTACAAAAAAAAAAAATTAATATAGTAAAGTTTTTAAATTATATGATTTTTAATAAACATATGCTTTTTTCGGGGTTCAATTGGATGAAATTTGGCATATATTATTAAATATGCAAATCTTTATCAAATTCAGCTTTTCCGTAAAACATAACAAACAAAATTACTGCGATAATTAAAAATAAGAATTATTTGCTTCATGATTACGTGGCCTCAGTTTCATCATTTAATTTTTGATTTCAACTGTACTCAATACTCAATATCTTTATTGCTTTCCAAGTAACAATCGTGGACTGTTCACTAGTTTTGAATTTTTTTTTTACTTCTTAGTACTGATGCGAATTGTGTTTATAACTTTTGGAGTTATAACTGATCACGAATATATGACAGCTGTACTAGTACTAAATGTTTGGTATAATTTACAATCATATACTTTTGAATCACTCCGACGCCACACAGTTCTGACGCGAACTCCGTTCACTAGTATTGAGTTTCTGATTTTGATCATCTACTTTTGCTGTTGACTGTATGTACCAGATACGCAGAATACCTTAACGTTTTTTTTCACAAATGATCGAGTTTAATTCCTGACGAAACTTTAGTTTTCCATAAAATTGGACACATTTATCCTTGGGCTACATTTATCATTATTTTAGTTGGTATTAAAAAAAATCACCCTGTATAGGATGTGATACAGGCAACATATCACTCACATTAGTTCTGACTCACATTTTTGACAGCAAACGTCAAAATAACATGTAGAAAACGCTAGATCAATCCGAATGCAACTTTCACTATTGAAATCCTTCGACGAAATCGTATTAATGATATGTTATCACGCTATGACTAAAGTGGGCTAGTCATAATGTGTAATATTATGTATATTCATACTACACAAGGCGTAGGCTTGATAGAGAAAGTCCAAAGCAACAGGAAAGTGAAAAAGAGGTATTTAGAAATAAAGAAAGAATTTTACAAATTCAGAAAGAGAAGAAAAACTTTCCAGTTTTTTGTTGATAGGCAGTGTCGGTTCACCTGACTGAAAGTGGTTTCTGCTAGACACCTGCAACAATGAGGAGCTTGCAAATGCTTGAACCCATTAGATATTCGCCTATTAGAAGCAGTTTGCTTATAAGAGCTCAACGATTTATAAGAGTACTAGCTTCTGCCCGCGGTGTTGTGTAGTTTTAAAGATATAAGCATACATACATACATACATTAAGACAGTGGAAGCGACTTTGCTTTATACTATGTAGTGATATTTAATGTCGTTTTGAAATATTTTTTCTTATGTATGGGGTTCATACGACATTTGTGGGGTTAAATTAATAATGTACAACACACATAACATCACACCTGTACTTCCCAAAAGGTAAGGCAAAGGTATACCTATACTACATACAAATTTCACAAAGTACACCCACCAGACAGACTCACTTTCGTAGGTATATATTTATTAATTTTAATTTTGTAGATTCACGCACTAGTGAAGCCATAGACAGTAGACTTACCATAACGAACCTACTTAGCAATTAAAATAGAACCAATGATTTATGGTCATACACCGACTTACAAGAAGACGTAAGTACGTAGGTATATGTAAGAGGTGCTAATTACAACATTATCGCTCATTAAGATTCACTTATGCGGTATACGGAAATAATGTAATACTTAACTCGAATCTTTTACTAGTTATTTTAACGAGTGGTAAAAATCGTCAGTTTTTAAGGTTCCGTACTGGAAGGGTGCTAGACGGAATCCTATTGCTAAGTTTCCTAAGTCCTTCCATGTTTGTCAGTGTATCTCATGAACCGCAATACCTAGGTAGACAGTTGATTTTTTTTCATATTGTGTATTTATATAAATTTTTATTTAATAATTAATTTAAATTGTGAAGTTGTTGGAATGTCACCTTAATAGGGCGCAGGTTGCCTAGCAACCAACACTAGCAACCAAATGTTTCATTCACCGTCACACATCTCAGCCCTGAACGGTAGATTCGTTCAAGTCAACCAGCTTGCCCACAAGTATGCTAATACTGTCGGGTACGGTTATTGTAACCATTTCCTATTAGCTATAAGCGAAGAGAAAACCTTTACACTTCCGTATTATAAGAGAATTTACTTTAAAACATAAAGCTCTGTTCACACGTTTCCATTTCCAGGCATGAACTTAGTGACACGAAAGTGTTAACAATAAGTTTAGTAATTTAGTCAAGTTGCCCACATAATTAAACTTAGTTGGCCTTATTACAAAAATTTTGAATTTCGAACTAAATTTCAACTAGGTATAAGTTCGAATTACAAGAATTGCCGTCAAACTCGAGTTTAAATTGTCAATTTTGTATTAAGAACTTTACTGTGCTCAGAAAAAAAGTCCAAAATACAATAACTGGCTGGCTCGAACTAAAATAAGAACTCGTTTTGCTATAAAATGGACTAAGTGTTAGTAACTTAACATTGGAAAATCATTTCTGCAATTGTGTTTTGTTTCCAAATGAAATTAAATGATAAAATTCCAGCGGCCTAAATGTCATAATATCTAGTCTAGATAAATTACTTTCCGTGCTACAGAGAGATCGTGAAATCTATTTCAATGTAGAATTTTGCAACGTGTAATTGTATCTAAATTACCAGTAGCACTAAAACTAGTCGGTATACATATTTAGTATTAACCCTCAAATGTCGTAAGAACCCCATAGGTTCATAAGAAAAAATTTCACGAAACGACAATAAGTATACCCGTATAAATCATTGAGCTCAAAGCAAACGGCTTCTAATAACCGAACATCTAATGGGTTAAACCAAACGTTGCGAAGTGTCACAGCTGACGTAAAACTCGAAGAAGGTAGGTATTCGTCTCGAGATCAATTAACCCTAAAATACCACGAAATTCGAAAATCCACTAAAGAGCGACCGGAGAATCTTAATCCGCTAATTTAAAAAAACCGGCCCATCCGACAGGCAATCACCTCAATTTGCCATACAACACCTAAACGGCCCCAAAACTTGTATTGACATTCGCAAACGACAATTTCTACACTTTTACTCGTGTGAAAGTTAAAATTCTGACTTCAATTAAAACTTGGCCCAGTTTCCGTGCATTATCCTTGAGAAAACGTAGATTTCGAGTCTGTGAATTAACTTCACTTTCTGAGGTTTAAGTCGTAATGACAATAAGGTTACAATCACCACAATAATAAGGTTAATGACCTTTTTAATTGAACCATCTATTAAATACTTTTTTGTAATGTTACTTCACTCTTTGACCTTCGAGTCCTCAACTTAGAACACAATTCTCTTCAGAGAAAATGGCTTTACAACACACAGCACACACACATTCAAATAGTTAAGTTCCGTCTAAGTTAACTGTACTGAGTTACTAAGTTCACCGCACAGCTTAACTACGAAGTAAAACTAACAAAAACCTTAACGAATCAATAAGATTAAACGTTTTTGTAACTTACCTTTTCAATCCACAATGGCAATCCCGGAATCGTACAGAAATTGTTACCAAAAAAACACTTAAAATATTCTTACAAATCTGTTGAACACTGTCCTTGAGAACTAAGCTTTTCTACACAAAACTTACCGAAAAGTTTGACTTAATAACAATATGATGTGTTTAAAAATGTTTTGTAGAACAAACACAGTTAGTTAGCGACACCAATGAATAAATTAGTAATGTATTTCGTTGAGAACTGTCAAGAACGTACGTCCGTCTCGTGCGGCGGCTCGCGGTTGACTGAAGGAAGAGAATTGAGAAGACACGTCACTCGCTGCGTCTGAGCACCTCACCTTTACTTATTTTTAGATGAACTTAATAATCTTGATACTTTACAAATCTGGTTAGTTTATTTCTTGAAATGCTTTCAGTAATTATTTTTATAAAAATGTCATCTACTTTCCAACTTTTTCATTTAAAATCTATAACGCGTATGTTTATTGAAAAAAAAACCTATTTACATTAATAATTAAGATGGTTTTCAACAACATCATTAACAAATATTTAAAATCATTACCAAAAACTTGTTAAATGTTTGAAATCACCGCCTCATAACAATAGCTGTGATTAATTACTATTAGGAAGCTAACGTTACTGGCATGTTGTACAAACTAAACATAATTAAGGAAATTCACGCTCTTTCATTGTTTTGTGAATATTTCTCCTTGAACTTGTCTTTTGAGGTTTCTTTAAAGAATAATTATATTAAGAAAACTTACAAGTTACTATGTAGATTTAAGTAGCTGTACTTACTTACACAACAAGGTCAAATTAAATTAGCTAGCAAAACTCTGCAAACGTGATGGATATCAATAAAATAAAAACAAAAAAGTTAGATGTTTTTTTTTGGGGTTAACGACCATTTGTAGAGTTTTTACTTAAAGTGTGAGTTGACAAAATCTGATAAATTTGGTTTATCGTGATTATCAATATCGATAGCCATCATGTCTGTGAAGTGTGCACAAAAAAACTGATACTTCTAGTGATTACAGCACCTACGGTCGATGACCCCACAACAACAACAATCATGTATTTGATTTCTTTGTTGTTTTATCATGTTTTGATATCGATATCCAAAATGTCTCCGAAGTTTTGCTAGCTAATCGAATTTGACCCTGTACAAATGTGTTACAATAACCTTATGTGACACCGCAAAGCAAACCAGTAAATTATAGATACAGGATAGATTTCTTCGAGAGATATCTTTGAGTAAAATCGTCATCAATTTGTATGCATAAAATAGCAAAAGAAACAAAAATATAATTAAAACTGAAATAAAAAGACTGAGTAAGAAGAATTCTGCCTTAAAAAATCAGGGAATAAAAGTGTTACTGGGATTAGATTTTCTTATCCAATTTCCTTAATTCATTGACTATTTGAAATTATATTGAAAACTATTGTTCGCGGTCACCGGTGACTGCGTTGGCGTCTAGCGTGTATAAAGTTTGTTGTTAAATCGTAGCTTGAATTATAATTTTAAGACATATTTGGTGAAATTAAGGTTAATAGACTGTAGAAACTCGAATTCTAGGCATTATGACTTACGTGTGTTCATTTCATGCATCAACGCTCAAACCGAATTACCGAATGAAATTGCAATAGACGCCGAAATGAATTTTGAAATTATAAGCATTGATCACACTGTTGTAGACAGTTTAGAAATAAAGAACTATAAATTAGAAGTACTTCATTAATTCCATTTTTCTTTCACATTCGCAAAAAAAAATGCTGAATTGCTTGTTTTCCACTAGCCGTTTATAACACTATGTTAGCTGTTATCCTCGGGTGTGGGAAGGGTTACCGTTACCCTGGAACATAAATGGCTAAGGAAGGAACATGGATGGGTTTTAGTCAGTAGGAGTCTGACTCATTTCCACTTCAACCAGAACGGGAGGAGTCATTTGATTCCCCCGCTAAAAATAAAGTTTTCCTCCTAATTATTTTCAATCTAGTTAAAAAAAAATTGTGAGCTTAACCCTTTTTACTTTTTATCTAATATGTTTGTAATATTTTTGTTTTTTAAAATAAACCATATCGGTGCCCAAGATATTACAATGTTTATTTACAACAGTATTTTTTCATTACTATGTTTCTTTTATTTCATTTCAATACATCTATTATGTATATCTATACTAGTCTATACTTATACTTATACTTATATATATTATAAAGAGGTAAAATTTGTAAGTTTGTAAGTTTGTATGTAGGGGGTAATCTCCGGAACTAATGATCCAATTTCAAAAATTTTTTCACTGATAGAAAGCTACATTATTCCCGAGTGCTATAGGCTATAAATTATATTTATATCATACATATTAGCCGAGCTATCGCAATTTTCGTCTAGCAAGTCGGAAAGAAATACCTACGAAAACAGAATTATTTGCACGCGCTGTCTAAACAGTTACAGTGTATCGCAATTTTCCGCGGACGAAGTCGGGGGCAGAAGCTAGTGTTTAAATATTTTTATAAAAACATATAAACAATTAAAAATGTTTTATTATTAAAATCTTATAGTTACTATTTTTAACATAAACACGATCATTTATCACGTAGACGAAAATAATTAAGTAAATTATTCATTAGCCTTTGAATTTATTTTATTAATTAATATTCACAGATAAACCCAAGCAACCTTTCTATACACCACACCATATACAACCCCAGCGACAATTTTTCCTTTTGAACAAAAGAAAGAAAGACAGAAAAAGTATTTATTGAGCAAACAGCATCACCATCAAGTATCAAGCCGTCTCGCTCCTCCTACACAACATCTCGCGTCCTCGTTATTCGTAGTCGCACAGAGCACCTCTCTACGCTCCGCCAAGCTATTCCACATTCATGCGTGCCAAGCGTTTGCCAAACGTTAACACACCGAAATCTATAGGTATGTGTTACGTGTTAGAAACGCGGGGTAAGCAGACATAGCCCTTAATATTTTGACTCCTAAACGTGAATTTTCGGATACAAAACTATTTTTATTGCTTCAATTAAAGATTTCTCTATGATTTTGTTTGGAACTGTGATTTTTACTGTCTATGGTATTTAGTGAGGATAACATTAAAAAACTGGTCTGGAATTTATGGTTTTCTAATTGGTATCAATCAGAGATTGGAGTAGCGATGGTAGTAGTGCCTTGAAAGTCAATTATATTTGATAATTACTGGAGGCTCTATTTA
The DNA here is from genome assembly GCA_951799385.1 of Hyppa rectilinea. Taxonomy (NCBI): domain Eukaryota; kingdom Metazoa; phylum Arthropoda; class Insecta; order Lepidoptera; family Noctuidae; genus Hyppa; species Hyppa rectilinea. The sequence goes on along the minus strand of OX637321.1, from coordinate 15,747,654 downwards.
GGTAATGGTCGAGTATCCAAATTCCTGATTGATTCTCACACCCAGCCAATTGGGAGTCGGACCTTCTGATAACTTTCAATATCTCACTTTTATTGTTCGGTCGCTACCTCGTCAAGTTATACCAAACTGTCAAATTTATCCAAATGATTTTAAAACTTACAACGTTGACCGTAAAGTACAAAATCGATTGAGAGAATTTGACAGTTTGTGGTAACTTGATTTGCTGGCGACTGTACAATTTACCTACTTATGATAAGCAAATGATCCTTTCGTATGCCGTAATTGCAGACACATTAAAAAAGCAATTGTGTATCGCGTAGATCTGCGTTCCGGCAGTCAATGGGTTACAAGACTTCTGGCGTATGCACGTCGTTTGTGTTTAAACGTACAGAGTATTCAATGGTAGAAGCATCACGCCTGTTATCACCAAACGGTTAGGCAAAGATGGACCAGTAGGTATAGTTATGTTTAAATTCCATGTAATAGGGGGCGAGTCTATGGCCATCGACCAGGTACAAATCCAGAGTTTAGGCTGCTACTGACCAATTTTTAATGGAAAAACCCAATAACACATGCAAGACCTGGGAATTAAAACCTAATACTCAGCAGAAGCGCTTCCCGTGCCGGCGCGTACGTGTTGCACGCGTACCTTAACGAGATGTCAGCATATGAAAGGGTTCGTTAGGGCCGAGCCTGACGGGTAAGCGGGATTGTCCGATGCAATTCTTGATGAAAAACCCAATAACACATGCCCGACCTGGGAATCAAAACCTCATGCTCCGCAGTAGCGCTTGCGACCACTACACCGACGAGGCAGACTAGAATCTGCTTTATTATTCCACCAAATTAATACAATCGGGTCACACAAATTCCGCATCAATCATGTCCAATATACTATACAACTAAACGGTATATAACCATAAAATATAATTTACTACAACTAATTTATGTAATATCGTTTTCAACAGTTATCTGAGTTGGCCCGTGGGTACGTCAGAATGGACTGATTATTTTACAGCTTGTTCTTATTAATTTAGATTAGTTTACTGATCTCATTCAATAGGGATGATGACTAAAATAGTTTTATTTTTCCGTCAGCTAGGTTATAAAAAAATTTTGGACACGTATTTTTTCTTCACGTAATCCAAAGATTACATCGACATTGTGTTAAAATGTGGCATCATGATAATCTAACTGGCGGACTTAAAATAAATTTTAAGTGGAGGGTACTTTAAGTGGAGAGTGAATGGGTTTCTTCTAGGCACGCATATTTCACCATCGACCACATTATCGCTTAGCAACAGGTGATATTGGTCAAGCGCGAGCCTATTGCCATTAAAACAATTTGGTCAAATTAAATTACGTATGTGACGAATCGTCACCGAACGATAAGTAGTTCCAATAGTAATATACTTAACACTAATAATTAATAAGTAAATAATGATAGACAAAAAATATAATTTTACACACGCGATGCGTGTACGGGCGCACTGTTGTCTTCGATAATGTGTTTCGACTATATTATGGCAGTTTAGCCCAGCGATATACGGTACGAAAGGTGTTACCTCATCATATTTTATTTTTTTGCTCGTTTCAATACCAGTCACATCTGTGAATTTTGGCCTGTAGATTATCTGGACCTTATGTCACTAGATCGTCGTACGGATGTGTGTGTGTGTGTATTTTATGTGTTGACCTATGGGTAACTACAGTTTAGAGCCGTTTGGGGCTAAAACGCACGGGTCATGGAGCCCGAGTGCGCGACTCCTTTTTAAGGATATTTCTCGCCGACTGGTCAACACTTCACGTGACCAGAGGTATGGCTCGTTCTTCTGCCAAAGAATTAGCATTGCCATTCAACGTGGCAATACTGCCAGTCTTCTGAGCACGACTACTTCGAAGCTTAGGTGTTCTTTTGTTTTTGTATTTATTTGTATAGTTAGTTAGATAGTAATATAGTACCTAATGTAAATAGTTTAGAATAATAAAGATTGATTTGATTTGATTTAATTACATTGTAAAAAAGGTTATTTGACGTTGAATTATACTAAATAGCTACAAGTGTTTGACCTAGTATTAAAATAAAATCCTCTTCATTCTGTTCGACCCGAAAGTCTGTCCCAAGATCACCTTTCATGATAGCACCATTACATCATAACGGCGCGCGGCGGTATCGATCAATCACTTGACACACACTACATAATAATATTATGTTTCCGTCCTCTAATAACTTTTTATATAACTTATAAACAACTGACCGCGCAATAGTTGCACAATTGTTAGGAATGCAGCGAGCGACAATTAGCCAAGAATTACGTCGATGTATTACAAGCTAAACGATGTTAATTTGTATGATTTGGGTGGTTTTAATTATATAATTTTGTTTGTTATTTATTTAACTTGTCACTTGTGCACATTGATTAACAAGGCTTTTCCCAAGTTGTATAATGACAACCATATTTGCACCTATTACTCACTGGACACAAAATCATTTTCACGTACCTACTCTTCTACTGAGAATTTTCAAATGGATAAATCTTGATACACCCCGAGGACCTTGCGACTGGACCAATGAAGCACTCGAGACAATCGATTGAAACTTGAATTTTGCTACATAAGTACATAGGCTTTATTCTATTCGTCTGACATTCACTAGGCAGGCCTATATAGGGGGAAATTGAATTCATCATTACGAAAAACGTTTACAAAGGGAACACACCTGAAATCGCGAAAAAAAAATCAGCGGACATTTAGACGAGTTATGCGAGCATAATGTATGGAACAGCTGATTTTTTTTAGCGATTTCAGATTTGTTCCCATAGTAAAAGTTGTTCATAATGATGAGTATGGTAACCCCTTAAAAAATTGCCCATGAATTCGATTTTACCCTGAATATCCAAAGGCCAAAAAAACATCATCACGAATGTCGTCAACTGCAACATAGAACACCAAGCACGACCACATCGACCGGTTCTGTGCTTCTGACGTCCAGCGAAAAAAAAAACCCAAATACAAATTTAAATAAAAATTCCAAATTTAATTGTATTCAGTAGATCTGTCACCAGCGTGGGCCGAATTTTGTGAACCGAAGAAAGTTTGTATGTATGTCACAACCTGTCTCGGACCGGTCCGGTTTGTTCCGAGCCGACACGACTGATATGGGCAAATTATAGGTTACTGACACACTGACTGATCGATACTAATCGATTTGGATGTCTTATCTTTTAACTGTTTATTTTGTGATCTTTTTGATGGGTTTTTGAAAGAATGCTGATGGTATCTGTGTGATAAGTTTTCGGCCACCCGTTTGGTGGAAAGTGAGAAGTGCCTGCGGACATCTACAATAACGAAACGATTGCTGATATGATGCCAAACGTTGTGTAAAAGATGATTAACCAACGTGAAAAAGGATCATTGAGTCTATTATTCTATCAATTATTAGGTGGTGGTCCTAGTTGTATGACCGTGTGGTGTGACAGGTGTGACTGCCAAGTCATAGGTCTCGAGTTCGAACACAAGGCACGCACCTCTGATTTTTCGGATTCATGTGCGTATTGTATAAGTAGTTATACTTGCTTAAAATCGGCCCATGGGCAGCATTAAAACTCTGACACCAGGTTAGTGACTAACCACACGAAGAAGAAGAAGAATTATTAGGTAATTTATTTATTAATTATATGGGAAATGGTGAAAGAAAATCAGCTGTTAAATATAATAGAAATAATAATAATATCCTTGGACTTTTCACACAACGCCATATAGTCCCAAGATAAGCAACCTAATGCTTGTGTTATGGTAACGAGATGGCTGATAAACTACTTATATACTTTTTTTTTCGTAAATACATACATATTATAGATAGAAAAATACCCAGACCCGTAACAAATACTTGCAGGTCATTACAAATATTTGTTCCGTGCGGGAATCGAACCCGCGACATGCTACGCAGCGGTCAATCGCTCAACCGCTGCGCCAACCGTGTCGTCAATTGAATGTATCTTACTTAGGTATCGGCCATAGTCGTGAGTTCGAAACCAAGCAGGCGCTTTGCTTTGTGTTTCAATCCATCAACACTGCTCTCAAAACGGTGAAGGAAAACATCGTAAGGAAACAGGCTTGTCCTAGAATCAAAAATTCGAAGACATGTGACATCCGCCAAACCGCTCTGGACCTGAGTGGTGGATTATGGCCCACTCCCTCTTAGAAACTAGCCCTGTGTCCCAGCAGTGAACATTATAGGCTGATTATGTTATGTATGAATATATCTTTATTCGAGTAACCATGACTCATAAAATGCTTAGTAAAACTTACTTAATGTATGTACAGAGTATTTATTTCTGAGTCGAGTTATTTCAATTACACCATAAATATTTTGATTGGACTTATGCAGCAAGGTTTTCTAATCTGGCAAGCTTATTAGGTATACCGCTGTGTTGACCGTCAAATCAACACGTAGACAGTAAATTATATGCCGCGGTCTCCCATAGACATACCGGAGTTATTATAGTGCTGTTCCTACATATTTGTGTCGATAATAAGTGGTGCTGCACTAGCAGAGATTATTATGGGTAGATTTATGTCAAAGTGGTCCGTGGACCAGGATTTACCTAGCTAAAACTGTGCTGTTGTAAATTAAAATCATACTTATTGAAAATGGATAGGAGTGTTTGTGTAAGACGTTATAACTTCGGCTAACTAAATCTAATTTGGTATCTTCTTTCATATATAATATTAATTGTTATTATATACTACATCATATTAATTTAAATTTTATTATTAAGTTATATTTTAGTAACGAGACTCCTCCGGGCCTCGGAAAGCCATTGGTCCCGGCTGTCATTCAGTCAAAAAAGTATCGGGAATGGATGATTTGTTTATGGTTCCAAATTCAAATTTTTGTTTTTTTTGTAGTTGTTAGATTGGCACAACTGTTTTCCATTTTGGCGCGGAGTTTGAGTTGCATCTGTTATTTATATTAAATACAGTGCTGGTTTTAGTAATATCATATATAGTGTGTATTGCGAATTTCATAATGGACAAAAATATCGAACAAAGAGTTTGTCTTAAATTTTGCATCGCCAATGGAATTTCGTGTTCGGAGTCACTGAAAATGTTACAGAAGGCTTACGGTGAATCGACTTTATCAAAAACTCGTGCTTATGAGTGGTTCAAAGCGTTCAAAAGCGGTCGAGATGTGATGGAAGATTTGCCTCGCTCTGGTAGGCCGTCAACGTCTGCAACTGAAGTTAACATCGCAAAAGTGAAGAAAATAGTGACTGAAAATCCCCATTCAACTCTGAGAGAGATAGCCGCCGAACTTTCTGTATCTCACGAGTCGATCCGTACCATTTTAACTAATCATTTGGGTATGAAACATGTTGCTGCTCGGCTAGTCCCAAAAGATCTGAATTTTCTCCAAAAACTCAATCGCATGAAAGTCGCTGAGGACATGCTAGAACGAGTCAGTTCGGACCCAACATTCATGAAACGCATTGTTACTGGTGACGAGACGTGGGTTTACGAGTTTGACATGCAAACTAGTCAACAAGCTTCGGAGTGGCGCCTTCCAACTGAACCGAAACCGAAAAAGGAGAATTCCCGGCGAGAACTGAACTCAATTCCGGAAGCAGCGTTTAAAAAATGTTTTGATGAATGGATTATTCGTTGGCGCAAGTGTATCGTTTCTAAAGGAGCATACTTTGAAGGTGATAAAATAAATTTGGATGAATAACAGACATTTTGTGTATTATTGATCTTTTCCCGGTACTTTCTTGACAGAGTAGTATGTGGATCTTTGACAGTCGTTACGGGTCGTCAGAAGCAAAAGCCTGACAGCCAAACTTACCAAGGGGTATCGTGTTACGCAGTTACTGGGTTGTGGAGGTCAGATAGGTAGTCGCTCCATGTAAAATACTGGTATTCAGCTGCATCCGGTTAAACTGGAAGCCGACCCCAACATAGTTGGGAAAAGGCTAGGCAGATTGAAGTTATATTTTAGAAGTCTATTATTACGATGTACTTATTTAATTCATTTTTTTTTATATATGTTTAGATTTACGTAACTTACCTTTGCATACGAATCATAAAGTAAAATGTATAAAATGTCATCATTCTAGAGAAGTCCTAATAGATAGTTTAGTTAAGCAAACCCATTATTTAATAATTGATAGTCATTAATACTTTAATGTTTAACATTATTGTTCTGAACAAAATCAAATATTTAATTTTCCATTTCCTATTAACTAGGTACAGACGCTAGCACATCAAGCTATGCCAATCTGTAAATTTCTTTGATAAAATTCAACTATATTACAAAAGCGTAAAGTGTATGTTCAATTGTATTGGGAGTATTTGACAGTTTGGGTGCTAGCGTCTGTACAATGCTTACCTAGTTTCTAGCTATTTCACGTGGTTATGTACAGAAGGTTGATTTTATCAGTCCGCGTGTGGGCTCAGATTAATTCATACCTTGGTATGCGCACCAGACCAATGATATCATAGTTGTTTTGAAAGTGTTCCTAGTTTTTATCATATGTTTGAATCAAATATGTGTCACGTGTGTGTATCTACATGTTTATACCGGTTAGTAGAAGTAGGCACAGTTGCCAGCGCATCAAGTTATAGCAGACTGTCAAATTACTCCAAATGATTTAAAACCTTAAAGCGTTGCGTGCTAAGTTCAAAATCAATTGAGAAAAATTGACAGTTTGTGGTAACTTCATGTACAGAGGCCAGCACATCAAGTTACCACAATCTGTCAAATGTCTTTGATAGTATTTCAACTTTATTGCAAAGACATAAGGTTCATTTTTAATTGATAAAATTTGACAGTTAGGGATAGCTTGATGTGCTGGCGGCTGGAGTGTTAAATCTTCCACACATTTTCGTCAGTTATGTTTTATGCGCCTGTTATATACTTACTCGTATATGAGCCATGTAACAAAGGGATTCCAGAGCAAAAATTCAGAATGGTGAATTGTGGGCGTAGTGGTTGTACCTTTGCCTAACTCTACGAGGACTACTATGTGATGTTTTGGAAATTGCCCAAAAACTATTTTTAACCAGTTTTTACAATATTTATAAATCTTTACTTATTACTTTGAAAATGAACTCAAACTCAAACTCAAAGTATTTATTTCAAATAAACCAATTACAGGCACTTTTGAATTGTCAAGGTGTCGGTCAGTCAGAGAGATGAAGCTAGTTGCCCATTCCAAAGCAGTAGGTAGGTACCTATGGAGAAGAACGGGCAAGAAACTCCATGGACACTCTTTTAAACAAAATATGGTTACAAAATATTGGTTACATAGTTCATATTAGTATTATGTGAGAACGATGCAGAACGTTAAAAGCATCAGATATAAAATATGTAAAAACTATTCAATAATTAAATTAAATTAACAATCTAGGTAGGGCTGCCAAAGAATTATTAATTCTATCCTATCATCTTCATCACTCTTGGTGATCGTACCCCAAAAGCCCAAACAATAAAATGTCAACTCACACGTAATCACTTCACTCACATGATGAAATGACTCTCAGTTAATTTCAACCATATTATATCTACAAACCAGTACCAGTTACCACTTGTAATAACGACGGACAGTTAACGGTAGCTCACCCGACTGACAGCTAGTGTACCGTTGACCGTTGTCGTAAAAAAAATCTTTGAATAGGACTTCATTTGACAAATGGCTGTAGATATTACTTAGCACACAATAGAACGAAAGGTAATCTTAGGCCTTAGGCGTTTTTTTTCATTTGTTTGCTGTCAAGATTCGTAGTAGAAGTTGTATGTTAGCTAGTCAGGGTTCAAAGAGATGTCAGCATATGAAGTGGCCCCTCAGGGCCAAGCCTGCCGGGTAAGCGGGATTGTCCGAAAGGGTTACCGCTACCCCGGAACATAAAGGGCTACGGAAGGAACATGGATGGGTTTTAGTCAGTAAGAGTCTGACACTGACTTCCGCTCCACCCAGAGCGAGAGCAGTCATTGGATGATTTCCCAGCCTTAAAAAAAAAAAAAAAGGCCTTAGGCGTTTTTTTTTCATTTGTTTGCTGTCAAGATTCTTGTTAGCTAGTCAGGGTTAATTTGCCGCGATTTTTTGCGGGTGCCTTTGTGAGAAAGGATTGTTTGTATTCGCTTGATACTAACCTACCAGTAAGGGTATAAATCTTCAGCGGGATTGTCCAAAAGGGTTACCGCTGCCCCGGAAGACAAAGGGTTAAGGCAAGAACATAGATGGGGTTTATCCACCCAGAGCAAGAAGGGTCATTTGATGATTTCCCACCTTAAAAAAAGGGGTAAAAATTTCAGCGCTTTTGCCCAAATAGCTAGTGGGGCTTAGGTACAGACGCCAGCACATCAAGCTATCCCTAACTGTCAAATTTTCTCAATTAAAAATGAACCTTATGTCTTTGTAATAAAGTTGAAATACTATCAAAGCAATTTGACAGATTGTGGTAACTTGATGTGCTGGCCTCTGTACTTACCAGAGTGTGTCGCGCTGTGTGAAATGAGGTGTCGTTCCACCTAATGCTAGGGATTGACAGTTCACTCCAAACTCATTTCCTACTGAGTTTTTTTGATAGAGTGTCAATAGAGTGTAGAGAGTGAAAGAGTGTCCAAGGAGTTTCTTGCCCGGTCTTCTCCATGTTACTGCTTTGGAATGGGCAACTTGCTTCATCTTTCTGACTGACCGACCCCTTGAAAATTCAAAAGTGCCTTTAATTGGTTTATTTGAAACTAGCTTCCACCCGCGGCTTCGCCCGCATAATATGTCGACAAATTATACACATAAACCTTCCTCTTGAATCACTCTATCTATTAAAAAAACCGCATCAAAATCCGTCGCGTAGTTTTAAAGATTTAAGCATACATAGGGATATAGGGACAGAGAAAGCGACTTTGTTTTATACTATGTAGTGATAAATGCTTTGAGTTTGAGTTTGAAATGTTAACTTCACCTTATTTACACGGGGAGCTTTTTACAGAAAAGAAAGAGCACTAAACTTGACGAGTAATGATGTTTTGCTTCAACAATAATAGCCATGCAGATAGGTAAATGTATCCATAACATGTGTGAAATGTACCTACTCCTAGTCTGCACTACTGAACCGATTGTGCAAATGAGGTGTCAATCGATTCGTCTTAGTAACGCGCGTGCGCCTATTATGTACGTTAATGTCGTTTCACATTCTAATACGATTTAAATAAATAGTTATCTACATTCGTTTGAGGATAAATCGTGTATGGAAAATACTTTATATGCCACTTTGGTTATTTCTGGAGCTTATTCTTATTTATTGAGGCAGCTTAGATATTTTCAAGTGAAAGTGGTTTAATACTTATTGGTTTAAAACTTCTTAGGTACGCATTTTACATTCATAACGATAGTTTTAAATATTTAAGTTACCTTCCAAAAACTCAGGTTTTTCAGGTTAGGAGGTCCGCAATTTGAGTTATCCAATAATTATCTTCAGCACAGAACTACATACCTAGGCAGTCAATGTATGTCTGAAAAGTTTCCCATCACTAGATTTTAATTCTGCACAGAGTGTTTATTCTGCTGAGACAAAATGCAAATTATAAACACGTTAAATTTAAAAAGCCAAAAACCTCGTAGGTATAGAAAGTTCTTCGGATACTTCCCGAGAGTTGACTTTTCTATTGGCTTTAGGATTTAAATAGGATGAAAGTATTCCTGTTGATATAGGTAGATAGTTTTTAACAACCCGTAAAAATCATCTATTTAATTGCATTCATCGTAATTATTGAAAAGCAGTGGTGGCCCAGAGGCCGCGAGTTACGAGTTGTACGTTCGAACTCAGACAGGCGCTTTACTTTTTTTTTATTATTTCGTCATTACTGCTCTCAAAACGGTGAAGGAAAATATTGTGAGGACACCGGTACCTATGTCCTAGAACCAAAAATTCCGAAGACATGTACCTACTATCTACCAACCCGCACTTTTTTTTTTTTTTTAAGGCTGGGAAATCATCCAATGACTGCTCCCGCTCTGGGTGGAGCGGAAGGGAGTGGCAGACTCTTACTGACTAAAACCCATCCATGTTCCTTCCTTAGCCCTTTATGTACCGGGGTAGCGGTAACCCTTTCGGACAATCCCGCTTACCCGGCAGGCTTGGCCCTGGGGGGCCCCTTCATATGCTGACATCTCTTTGAGGCGCGCGTGGAACATATACGCGCCGTACGGCACGGGTCTGGTGCTGATCGTACGGTGAGTCACCCATTACTCACCGCACCAACCCGCACTGGGCCCGCGTGTTGAATTATTAAGTTTTTAATTAATTGACTGAATTAAGGTCCACTCTCACTCGAGAGTGGACCTTAATTCAGTCACTGAGTACTGACAGGAAGTCTGTCCCAATAGTGGGAACATAATAGGCTGATTATGTCATGCATTGAATATTCGATACGACGAACAAACAAAACAACAATTGATAGAAGATAAATACCACACATAAGCCTTCGTTTTTTACATCCTCAAGATATGTATCAGCCGTCACTTAGCTAAAGTCGCAGTTATAATTTACGAATGCGATCTTTTGAAAAAAGAAACTTGATTAGCAGGTTCATTATTGAGTGGTGGAACTCTGTTACTTTTTGTACATACCTTACGGCTTATGTTATAAAGATAATTAGCATCAGTACTTATAATAATAATCGTCCTATGTATTTTAAGTTTGCAACTAAGTGCCAATTTCACTATTGAAATTGAACGCACAGCACATCTTTTTTCTTCGAGGGTGGGAAATCATCATTACATCATCATCGTATTGTCCAGTTACTGGGTTGTGGAAGTCAGATAAGCAGTCGCTCCTTGTAAAATACTGGTATTCAGCTGCCTCCGGTTATATTGGAAGCCGACCCCTACATAGTTCGAAAAAGGCTGGGCCGATGATGGTGGGAAATCATCAAATTACCCCTCCCGCTCTGGGTGGAGTGGAAGGGAGTGACAGACTCTTACTGACTAAAACCCATCTATGTTCCTTCCGTAGCCCTTTATATTCTGGGGTAGCGGTATGTATATCCGGTTAGACTAGAAGCCGACCCCAACATAGTTGGGAAAAGGATGATATTGAATAGAAAGTGATTCTCCTGTAGGCTCTAGAAATTATGATTTTTTTTTCTCTCGAACCATATTCATCGGAATGACAAGGTTCTATCAGGCACCTGCTCAAATTGATCATTACGAATTATAATTTATTGATGTACTTATGACTGAAGTTTCTGACGGGCTCGCATTTCACTTGTCTCGAAAGTGAATGGTAGGGTGTGATCGCTTTAGGCAATGTAATTTGTTATAGTTTTAGTTGCTGTTTTCCTTATAGAGAAGAATTTGAAGTGTCATAGATTGATGGATGTTTGTCTATGAGTGATGGTGGAAATGACGACTTCGTTTTCTAAAATGGAGTGAAGCTGTGCAGGGTGAGTTTTGACATGGTATTTCAAAATGAACATCGTTAAACCTTATGAACGCCAGAGCATAAACGCACGCGCGTGATTGATTGAAATTGATTTCTTCTTGCTATCATGAATTTCTCAATTTCCATGGTGTCTTTTAATTGTTTCATGTCATTAAATACGCACGAGAGCTTCAATTTTTAAGAGATCTATATAATAAACATTTTATTTTCAGAATCACTTCCATATTTGTTAGTAATAATGTAAACTTAGCAAGAACTATATAAACACACAAAATTAATGATTTAATTGTTTTTTTCGTGTTAATAATGTACCGCATTGTCACATTTGTGTCGTTGGCGTACAGGACATGCGCTTGCTTGTCACGTACTTATATGTGACAATGGCGCTCAAAAGGTTAACTATGATGGACAGTGCTAAATATTTGAGTCTGGATTTGTGCCCCATTGATGGCAATAGGCTTGCCCCCTATTACATGGGACTTAAACATAACTGGCGAACTTCGGGTGTAAGTACTTAATTGATGATATGAATGTAGGTAATTTTTTTGATGAAAGGTATGTGAATCTCTAAATAAAAAACGCCACACAATATAAACAGATGATATAATTATTTTGACACTGTCAACTTATAAATATTACATTATACATTAGGTACCAATGTCTTTACAACATAGAGTGCTACAACGATCTTTTGGCGCTCGAATGACTTTATCAGGGGGGCGCTGTTGGTAAACATATGTGTAAAAGTTTTGTGAAATGTATTGAAAAAACAAGATGGCGGCGATAGTTCCGATATTGACCACGCGCCAAAAGATCCTTGTATAGATAAATAGATCACTACGTGATAACCTTTTTAAATGAAATTAGTCAGTTTGAATAGGCAATGGTATCAAACTAAAGTGCCTGTGTTCCCGATAACCCATTGGAAATGTGTTTTGTATTTAAATAAAAAGACATTTTTGACGGAAAATGTGTTAATTAAATAATATTGTTAAATAGTGTCCAGTACAATATAATTAATTTAAACTTAAAAATAAAACGAAAATATTTTACTTAAGAAAAAGAAAATACCTCAACATTGTTTAAAAAAAATAGTATTCTTAGAAAGCAAAAATAGCTGTACCATATCTACAATTCCCGCCAAAAATATCTCTTAATCATATTAATCAACCGCTAAGATCTAGTACCCAGCAGCACTGTGACTAGAATTAAAAATAAAAATAAAGAAAAAAGAACGACAGCTTAAAAATTACGGAATGATAATCTAAACCTACACTGGCGGACATAAAAATTTGCCCACTCGATACGGATAACAGATAGCACAATATTATTTTATAAATAACCGTTAAAACTACTAAGAAACTGCTATAATGTATAGTTTTATAGATGTGATTGTTGTGATGAGATATAGGCACTTCACATCGTAGTAAATTGTTACGTCGCTATTATGTTTGGAAAATGGCAAGAATATTTGAAATTATCAGTCAGTTACCACTATTTTGTTAGTTTCATAGAAAAAAACTATTAGCTCGACTGAGAAAAGGATTAGTCACATAAAAACATTCCGTGGATCTTTAAAGCCTCATTTTCGTCGCGATTCAACCGGTACTCACATACATTAAAAAATAATTATCATTATTACATATTTATATTACATACTTATTGATTTTTTAATGAGAATGTGATCTTAATAAATGCAAACACACAATGCCACAATTGAATATTTTTTCTTTATGGCAACAATCCCGATCTCATAGATTTTGTAAAACTCCGATGTGTTATGGACATTCGAAATTTAAAACAAGCCAAAAGAAAGCATTCAAAAATACATGTACCTAAGTGTATTTTTTAATGCTTTTTTTTTTAAAGAAAAAAATAAGTAATTGTATTGTAATTGACGAAAATTTTTGTTAGATTAATTTTAAGTCCTTTTATCAGTCGAATGCCTTCCCAAACAAAATACCGACGCATGAAATCGTAAGAGTACCCTATTTGTGTAAATCCGAAAAAGTTCTTAACCGTTACGCTATCGTCTGGTCTATAACTCCTAAAACTGTTGTCTATTCATGTCAAACTTCAACTGGGTTTCTAGTCTAGTCATTTCTAAAATTTTCTCAAATGTATTTAAAAAACGTGTCTTATTGTCGATGTGCTACGATTTGTATTATCTAGTGACATAAATACGTTTGCAGTTATTGAGTAAGCAGTAGTAGAAGACGACTTATGATATTTTAATATTTTTTTCTCCGCTTTTTATTTTTGTATTTATCTTTACTTATCGAGATGAAGCGACGCTATTTTAGCACCATAAAAACTATCGCAGCAATGTATTTTTAAGATGGCAGTATATAAAAGTAGCATTTGTCAGCACCAGAGACATTCCGTTTTCTTTGTTTTTTTTTAACCTCTGCTACTGTTTATTCGACAACAACTGCAAAACTTTTAAAGATTTAGGCTATTTTTATTTGGTAACTTAATACTTTAAATATGAAAGAAATAAAACTAATATTAATATCAATCATGTCAAGACATTAAAATATATTTAGGCCAAGAGTGAAAAATACTGATGGTCCTCAAATATTAAACCACATAATATAAATTTTAAAGGAAACAATTAACCATTGCTTTGGCCAGTAGTGCACGATGAAAAGTGTGTATATATATTTGGCCGAAAGTGTACGATTAAGCGAATACAAAATGTTCATAGCCTACATATCGAGACCAAAAGGGATATGTTATGTCTGGTCTTAATTTGGACCAACATTCATGGCACTCACTCTTACACGAAAAGATGTATAGAAAAGTTATCATTTTAAAACGGTAAACGATGAAGAATATTTGGAATATATAATTCTGTCGAAAATTAAAATTAATCGATTTTTTTTTGAGTATTTTCAAGTTATACTTACATTGAAAAGATACATCTATGACAGAACTACAGTTTTATAAAAATGGAAGATCATTACCATTCGCTGCGATATCACATACAAAGGTATAAGTATGTACCTCATACACACAGTCAAAAGTCAAGTCAAACACAATAATAGTCACATTTCTTTAATAGAAACATCCATGTGACTACATCGTTTTAAAAAACTGATATAAATAGAATCGGGTACCAGTGATTTCTTTTTTTTTTATTGGCCAGTCTTACCGAGGTTTGTTACTCAGTAACTGAGTTGTGTTGGTCAGATTGGCAATTGCTTCATATAAAATACTGGTTCTGTTCACTTGCATCCGGTAAGACCACCAAACCTATGTTTGACAAAAAAGTCTAGGCAGATTTGTTTTTTTTTATAATATTCAGAGCTATTCTTGATCCATCGACGATCCCCATTTATTTTCAGTTTCATAAAACAGTCCTATTATAATAGATTCCATTACGGGACATTAATTAAGGTATAAAAGATGCAGCCTTTGTATATCCTACATGTGAAGCTTGAATGTAAAAATGTGTAATTATTATTAGTTCTTGATATCACCATGTATCTCGTCGTGATACTGTCGTCAGGTGCTGGATAATCCGCAAAATGTTGCCATAATTAGTTCTATCTCTTATCGCGAAGAGATCTCCACGAATTTAAATAAGAAACAATTCAAGCCACCACGTAGAACAAACAAAATTGATACAAAAGAAGGTCCATTTTATCTGTCCCGAAGTGTAATCTTTTTCAAATACAAAAAGGTTTACCTTTCCATACATATGAGTCATTGGAAATTGACAAAAACACAATATATCGAAGAATAAGGCGCTAACACTCATTAGTTACAATCGTACGATTGTCCAGTCGCCAGCACATAGAGTTACCACAAACTGTCAAATTTTCTCAATCGATTTTTAACTTAACGTTCAACGACTTAAGGTTTAAAAAAAATTGGCGAAATTTGACAGTTTGAAACTTGATGCGCTGACGAGTGTACTTACAATAATCTAGAATATTCATATAATTTTAATGTTGCTACGTAAGATGCGAGAAGTTTGTTAGTTAAAGCATTAGACTGACATACTGTCTCAACGTGATGGAACTAACTCACGGGATATCACGCCTTTGCACGTTTTTCTGCGGTGAGCGGCATTTGTTTTTTATTTAAAACTAGCTTTTGCCCGCGACTTCGTCCGCGGAAAACTGTTTAGGAAGCGCATGCAAATAATTCTGTTTTCGGAGGTATTTCTTTCCGACTTGCTAGACGAAAATTGCGATAGCTCGACTAATATGTATGATATAAATATAATTTATAGCCTATAGCACTCAGGAATAATGTAGCTTTCTATCAGTGAAAATTTTTTTGAAATTGGATCATTAGTTCCGGAGATTACCCCCTACATACAAACTTACAAATTTTACCTCTTTATAATATTAGTATAGATAACACACTGAGGTCACTTCTCCTAGGAAGGTTGCTTGCGTTTAACCGCATACGAAACGCAGCGTAAATTTAGCCTTTTTATTTACTTTGACGATAAAAAATATCATAAAAAGTAAGTAATTATGCGAGCAACCTAGTTCAATCACAAGTCAATTATTTATATAGGCAGCCTGACAGTCTAATGCATTACCCAACAAAAAAATATTCAATAAGAAAATAAATAAAAATCACAGTGACATACATTTCGCTTTTCGCTAACCCAATAACATCCCTATCAAAGGCATAAAGAAATTATATAAAACCTCTTTACGCTAAAATTGCTGAACCGCAGAGTAAAAGATAAAAGCTGCTAATAGTAACATCGAACAACACTAGAACATATTATAATTCTAAACCTGATAGGTTAATATCATCCAATTCTTAAAATACTGATTTACATAAATACCGCTATCTCTTACTAATAGCGCAAGAAAGAAAGAAACGGGAGATAATTATAACTGTCAAATTTGAGTTGCTGTCAAAAGGAATCTTCAATTTAATTTGACAGCTTTAATTGTCTTCCATCCCTTTCCTATTTCATCTGTTAGTAAGAGATAGCAATAGTTTAGATTGAGAAATTAAATAACAATAGTATTTCGTCTCAGACACATGACTTTGTAATAGTGACCCATTTCTATTACAAAAGTAGTTTCATTAAAACTACATGTTCTAAAAGAAAACTAATTTTCCGTCTCATTAAAATTGGATGTCATTATCCTACTAATTATGATCAAGGTGTCTCAACCACAGACCTAACATTAACTTCAGTACATGCATTATACACTTGTACATCTCACTGTCATTCAGGTTATTATTCTCGTCCCAATAAAATCTCCTACTTTTACAAGAAACAATTTTAACGAACAACTTACTTAATACACTCCGTACGAAGTACCTTCCGTCACCCTCATTACATATTCGACAATCACATTTCCTACTTATTTCTACGTAATTGGAAGTTTTTGATATTTTGGCAACACCGTGGGAACCTGCGCGGGATATGATAATGGCGGGCACGATGACGTTTGAGTCAGTGTTGCCCGGTAATGGAATATTTTTTTTTAGTTTTACGAAATTTGAGTTTATGTAGCTGCCTTTTAGAAGACCTTTGGAAGAATGGGCCTGTTCTGGCGATCCCCGATTTCTTTCGAGGTTTTCGCAACTCTTAAACTCTTGTTTTATCAGAACTTTCCTTCTCAAATCTGTCACCACGTCTTGTACACGAGACCGTCTTTGCCGCACCTTACTTCTTGCTCCCTGGTTCCACTCTACAGATATGCTCCTATAGAACGGTTTCTGTTCTTCAAACTCTTGGTCCTCATCATCAGACATGCTCGTTTCAACATTGTCAGCAGAATTTCGGAAGAAGTTCTTCAACCGGTTGATTTCTGGCGAAACGGGACAGCTGTTACTATTTCTCCTATTCGGGATCACGAGCCTAAGTTTCGGTCTTTCTTTTTGGACCAAATTTTCCACTGAACGGTCCTTAATACTGTCAAAAGTCCCGGCGAATGTGAAACACCTCTGTAGTTTCCTTACCTGCGGGGAGACACTACCACTAGTGGCACCCAGACCTCTATAGCTTTCGTTCAATACCGCTAACGCTAGATCTCGCTCTGAGAACGTATCCACACCAAAAGATGCACGCCTACTTCTCGCTTTGTACGGAGAAGCGGGGATATCTTCAAAACTCCTGTAGCTATCTGCCATACTGTCTCTTCCTTCCGAATCTACCGTCCATAAGGAATTTACGCTGTCCGAAGTTTCGGAGCCTATAGCCTGCAAGTGATTGACGATGTCGACACCTCTGTCGAGGGAGACAGACCGTTGCAAAGGAATATCGTGCACAAACCTTTCATCGTAAGATTCATTTTCGTACTCTTCCTTCTCTTCGAATTTATCACCGAGCCAGCTGTCAAACTCTTGCGTCCCGAGGTTTAAGTTGAGGAGTTCTTGTCGGAGGTCAAGTTTAGAAACGGGAGGGTTTCTGATGTCGGAGTATCGTCGATGTGTCCGTGCGTGTGTGTGGGTGGCGTGTGTGCGTGTGGGGGGGAGGCTGTGCCTACGGGGGGGCGGCGGGGGCACCTGCGGGGCGCGCGGGGGGAGGGGCCGCGCGGGCCAGCGAGGACAGGGAGCGGCCCACGGCGAGATCAGACTCAACAAAGAGCTTGCGAAAACTGAAAACAAAAATTATTGTAGTAAGTAAAAAGATCGGAATTCACTGAGGTCTGTTTCATCATATTCTAGTGAACTTACACTACCTAGAAAAGAATGGGGACAATCTGACCAGAATAAGGTGAAACGACCCAAAATAAAAAAATATATATATTTATTATTATATGTTAGCATGTCTGGTCACTGTATCAATAGTTACTTATAATACATGGTACATATTAACCTATATTTTTGTTGAAAGGTAAATATATTATTTCCTGGTGACAATATTAGTACAAACAATGTCTTATTTTATTATTAAATATCAGTATCTCTCTATCTACTGCATTGTGTGAATGTGAAAGCTGTGTAATAAACATAATATGCAGTCAATAAAACTGCTTGATCGAATTAAGGGACGCCATGAATTGAAGTGCTGACGATAATAAAATAAAAATGATGGTCTACAAAACTATTAGTTTTTGTTGCAAATTTTGCATCTTTATTTTTCGTTGTTGGTAACCCTGAAATTCAATGTTGCAAGTCCGTATCAAGTACCTTTTCGCGCGGTGTAATAATCCTTAATCTTCCCGACTTGAAAATAAGATAAATACTTCATTCATTTCAAAGTGAACTTTCATAAATTCATACAAGTCACCCCACCAGTATCTCTTAGGCCTACTTTATGAATAACAGCTCCACAAAAAAAATTTTTTTTTGTTCCCTGTTTTATCTTCGCATATTTTTACGTTTTCAAGTGCCCAGACTACGAATATATTTATGAAAGTTCCCAATGTGCTCGTATTTTCATGATTTTGACATATATCTTATAATATCTGTCATTTTGTGTCTCGTTTTTTGATTTTTGTACTTAATGTAAAAAAAATTGAGCAAATCTTACAAAATCATTGATAGTTTCATGAATTGTGTGCTTAAATAGACCCAAAATCATTTTCATATCTAGGGCAACAAAACCACTGTAGACCAGTGATCTGCCTGTCATTAGACTACCAAATAGTTTTACTAATCCCCCAATCGTCAGCCCCTTCAAAGCGTCCCCCAAGTCCCCCAACGTACCGCAGACGCAACACATCTTCAATACCAAGGGCCGAAAGAGATTCTTGGAGGCGGCGAGCGACGTCCCTCTGCGCGCGACGAGAGCGCCAGGCGGAACCTACCGCGCGGGGAACAAACAAACGTCAACAAAATAAGGGGAAAATAAAATAGGGAAAGAGGAAAATAAAATCGGTCATTTTTTTCTGTATTCATAACTTTATGTTAATAAAATGCACACATTTTTTTTTATCTCTTGGAATCGACTGGATAATTAATCAAAAAATATTTGATATTGGTGAAAATCCAAGGTTGAGGTTTTCAACCGTTTATTTGAGTAAGTTCGGTTACAAAACTGACAAACCAAAGTCGAGATATTATTTAGGCAATATGAAAATTATAGAAGAAATATCTTCAAATATAGGTCAAAGAAATTGTTTATTTCCTACCTATTTATTAAAAAAAAGTATATTTTAAGAAAAATCGCTAATCTATATTTTTTTATTAACAAAAATAGCATTGATCTACAGCACATTCAGAAAGTACTGAAAAAGTATAAAAAACTTTTGTATACAGAATAATATAGAAAAAAATTGTGCAAAAATGATCTTGCTGACCGTACATTTATTTAGCAAGAATATAATGAAATAAACAAAAAAATAAATGAAAAAGTGCTGGACATAAAACAATGTGAGTGGGTTAAACAAAAAGGGACAGGATCGGGGAAAGTGGTCAAGCGTGAAGCGTTCATGACAGTGTAGTGTCGTATGTCGTATATTAACATGCAACACGGTGCAGCATATTGTCGTATCGTGCGCCATCTCTTTCGGCCCTGGTTGCATTTTCCATTTTTTTATTAACTACACAAAAACACCTAAAAACAAAGAAATTTTGAATAAATCAACCAAAGAGTTTCTTAGGGCTAAATTTTTCATGCTTTCATAGAAAAAAATAGGAGAAAAATGTACCAGAACCAAATATAAGGTGGAGTGTAAGGAGAGGAGTAGGAAGTTACAATACCGATAGTTCTCCCATAGACAAGGGCGCGTCAGACAGAAGATGGAATCATAGAGAAGTGGGAAAGATATTTCATTTTAAAAGTAAAGAACTCTATGCTTCTGTATGACGCGTGATAACACAAAACGACATCTGTATTAACATTAACCGAAAAGTTATTAGTAATAATATTAGATGTATTGATGATTTGTGATTAATTAGTAATACTAATCTATATTTATAATACCACCACAATATAGGAAAACTAGCAAAAGACGGACACACGACAAAACCCATACTTCAATAAGAGGAAAATATTATTTAAAGACCTATTTGCATTTATTCCATGCAATGCAGAAAGTTATAAATCATTCTCAATCGTGCATATTTCAAATGTAACAAATCATTTATATACGGTGTTAAAAAACTCTAAGAATTTCATGGGAGCATTATATTCATCGTAACAAACAACTTTACGATGGGCTGAACTCTGAAATCGCGAAAAAAAAATGAGCTGTTCCATACATTTATACGCACGTATCTCAATCAAATGTATGGAACAGCTCATCTAATGATGAGTCGAGAAATATCTCTCAGACATGCTGGTTTCCTCACGATATTTAAGTCACTATTGCTAGACAAAGATTGGCAAAACATATAGTCAGCCCATCATTACCATTTAGTTTGTTTGAAAAAAAACAAGATTTATTTGATTGTTCCAAAATACGCATACGGCAGTGTTTTAATTTACTGTCGTATTTTCATCTTCACGTTGTCTATGGCAATGCAAAATGCAAAAAGTTCAACTGGATGTTTGTTATATTTTCTAGCTTGCTGGAAAAAAGGTTCTCACAACATGCATTTTTGTTTCATGCGTCATTATATTTACAATAGTGAATCCACGCTGACGTATCTTATCTCACGAAGCGGCACGCGCTTTACTTGTGTTAACCAACTTTGTAAAGACGCTGTGAATGTGTGCGGTGTGCGTGTAAACGAGTCACGTCAGCACATACACGCGCACACATACACACTTCGCCGTTGCCTCGGAAGGTCCTTCGAGCTGCTGCGCTCAACCACGCATTCACAGCGTGTTTGTACACTTGGTAACCACGAGTCAAGCGCGTGTCGCTTACTGAGATAAAAATACTGTGCTAATAATCACACTTATTTATAACCATCACCGAATCAAACCAAATTGTTATTGTGTGCTGTGCTTGTTAAGGATTACACAAGGATTCATGCAGATTATTTTATTTACATAGGACAACTCAGTCCGATTTGAACATTAAAAGAAAAAGATTTTTAGAAACCGGAGATAAAGTAAGAGTACAGAGGCCTGCACATCACGTTACCACAATCTGTCAAATTTCTTTGATAGTATTTCAACTTTATCGCAAAGACATAAGGTTCATTTTTGATTGAGAAAATTTGACAGTTAGGGATAGCTTGATGTGCTGGCGTCTGTACATTTATTATAGTTCCTTAACACCATACATGGCAGGACTTTTAATAGATGAGCGTAACCCAGTGTAGTTTTCAATAATCAATCAAAGAAATATTGCAACGCCGATGGGTTTAGCATTGCGTGATAAATTCGTAGTAACAGTTTGAGCGCAGACATCCCTCTCAAGCCCTGTATAACTCCAAGTTACCATCCAAGTTGTCATCTACCCAAATCACCGCAGATAGTACCCCTTGTAAAATGTTTTACATTTATACATTTACAGATATGTAAGGTACAAAAAACGACAGGGTGAAAAAATAATTGTCCGTCAACCAGATAGTAAAAAAACATTACACACATATTTTTTGCATCAACATATTAATAAAAAATGACTTATACAGGGTTATTTGTAAAACACCAGAAACCTCTTAAGAGGTCATTGTACTCATCATTATGAACAACTTTTACTATGGGACCAAACATGAAATCAGCAGAAATCAGAGAAAAAAAAAATCTGCTGTTCCTTACATTTTGACGAGTTTTACGAACATAAATGTAGGGAACAGCAGAATTCATATATATATATATATATATTTTTTTTTTTAATTATTTTTATTTATAGTAAAAGTTGTTCATAATGATGAGTACAATGACCTCTTAAGAGGTTTCTGGTGTTTTACAAATAACCCTGTATATGTTTTATCTAAACGCATTAAAATTGGGTAGTAGAGGCGCTACGTCACAACTCAGTGTAAAAGCTACATAGGAGTGACGTCATGCCACATTTTAACACAAAGTATCGACATAAAACCTTTTGATTACGTGAATAAAGAAAAAATATACGTGTCCAATATTTTTTAATAATCTAGCTGACGGAATTAAATAAAAAATTTACTCATCATACCCTATTTTTTGTATCTAGTTTATTTCTCTACCCAACACAGACCCCAGTTCCCTTACTACAAAACATCAGTTCTACTCACAACTTCCTGATGCCGCTGTTCCTCTTCCAGGGCGCGTCGTCCGGCTCCGCTGGCAGCGGACCCTGGACAGGAGCCTCTTCCTCCTCAGGGTGGGCTGTGCTCACTGATGGTGACGTGTCTGAGCCACTGGAAGGGGGCAGAAAAAATAATTTAGTTAAAAACGTGGTACGTATTGTCAGACCAGCACCACCTACCATACCATTCTTAATTTAAATTTGTTGAAGATTATTTCCTACTTTTAGTTTTTCTTCACAGTCTGTTGAGAAATATCTCCTCGCCAGTGAAGCTAAGTCAGAGGCCCAAGGGCAGCTTAAAAACTCTGACACCAGGTTAGTCACTAACCACACGAAAAGAAGAAGTTTGCTTCTCTATTAAAGATTATTTATTACCAGGGATATTAAGGAGCTCCGTAACCGTAATCAAAGCTTTCGGATATCCGATATAAAAAAATATCCGTAACCGTAACCGAATCCCAAATAAAAGTTTCGGATAGTAACGGATAGGGGCGGAACCTAATTGAGACTACCCAAAAGTTTTAAGAATATCAAAGGTAATAAGGCATAAATTATTAAAAAAAAAATGCTTCACAGGCACATACATTACCTAGAAATCTAAGTTTTAAGAATATCAAAGGTAGAAACCTCTCGTTACTAGAATATGAAGCAATAGGCAAGTTTCGCGGTTTGTTTGCTATTTGTATTTTATTTTTCAAATTCCTTAAAAATCTAATATCCGTAACCGAAAATATCCGAAACTAACGGATAATCCAAAATAATTTCAAATCCGTATCCGTATCCGGTATAATAATCATTCCTATATCCGTATCCAATCCGTATCCGAAATTTCATATCCCTAACATCCCTGATTATTATTTCGACTTATACGTTCTTATTCAGAATGAGCATTGCCATACAACGCGACAATGCTGCCAGCCTTTTGGGAACCTTTCCTGTTGACAGCGATGTGGACGTATTTTTTGATGCTCTATGATTATTATACATATTATTTCTGTACATATTATTATGAATATTTAGATTTAAAATGTAACAACGTAGTTACGAGTAACGTTGTTACTAGGTACGAGTACGAGTTGTGTAAGCAGAACCTTACAGACTAAGTTGCTAATTTAAACCGTCTTAGTATGAAACGGGATCTATCTTAATTAAACCTTTTAATACCGGACTAGGCGTTTAGGTTTTTGTTTTATACACCTAACTTAAAATAACAACGTTGTTACATTTAATAAAAAAATAGAATTGAAATGTCATCGTGATGACGGTACCTGTCATGTTGCTGGTCGGTCTGTAGCGCGTGCAGCTGCTCTTCAGCGCGGCTGAGCTTCAGTTTAAGCTCGTTACGCTCATGAAGGATGGCGCGCAGTTCTCGTACGCTGAAGGTCGGCTTAGATGACTGGTCGTCGTCGTCAGTGCCGTCGGGAGTCGCCACGCCGCATGTTGGGCACTTCTGTCGATGAAAGACACCAGATATTTAGTTATCAAGACAGTTCAGATTTTTTTGTCAGTCTATAAAAAAAACGTTAATTTAAAACCATGAGTAACGACGTCAAGAGTGTTAAATCAATTTAATTTATCAAACCGTTAAAAAGTCTAAATGTAGGTTTATTTTATGTGAAACGACGCAAATTGTATACATTATCATCATCAACACCCTTTTTTTTTAAGGCTGGGAAATCATCCAATGACTGCTCCCGCTCTGGGTGGAACGGAAGGGAGTGTAAGACTCTTACTGACTAAAACCCATCCATGTTCCTTCCGTAGCTCTTTATGTTCCGGGGTAGCGGTAACCCTTTCGGACAATCCCGCTTACCCGGCAGGCTTGGCCCTGTGGGGCCCCTTCATATGCTGACATCTCTTTGAGGCGCGCGTGGAACATAATATACGCGCCGTCCGGCACGGGTCTGGTGCTGATTGGACGGTGAGTCACCCATTACTCACGGTCCGCAGGCCCGCGCCTACGGTGGCCGGGAGTCGTCACGTGGCTCCCGACGCCCGGGGCGTCTCCCGCGGCGGTTGGGACGGGAGGACCTTTCTCTCTCCCATCCCGCCACCTCCTTCGCGAGCATGACTTTTTCGCAGAAGGAGGTGACTGCCTCCCACTCCCTCTCGCCCCGGACCATGGCTTGCACCAGGGCAGGGCGCGAGAGGTCGCCGCCGCATCATCAACACCCTGTCTTCGTCTCAAGTGAGGGTCGGTGCAACACGTTTGATTCCTCCATTCTGCCCGCCTCCCGTGTCACACGTCACTATCATGTATTCTGTTTTCTTTAATTTCAGTCTCCATACAATCCATTCGTCTGCATATCCCTTTCATCCAGATACAAACCTTGTTCTGTGCGCTGTCCTGCTGTAGCGCGGCGATATCTCTCTGTTGTGACTGTACTATGGCCGTCAGCTCAGAACGCTCCTCACACACCAAGCGCATCTGGAATCAAAAACAAATACTCATGTTAGTAACGCTGATATTGGAAGCGAAAACTGTTTTTTTAACGGTGAGGTTCAGAGAAAAAGTACCTAACTCAGATTAAGGTAAATTCAGAACTTTTCATGTATAATCTTACAGCTGTGAACAGATTTTAATAAATATTTATACCCTGGATTATTAGCAACGGTAATGCTTAAAATGGAGCGTTAAGGGAATAGTGGGGCCTCGACAAGAACCCCGGTTTTTTTCGGGTTTCGTGTCGAAAATCTGCCAAAATTGCATCACGTATTTAATGTATGGCTTCTTAGTAGTCGCAGTAACGTGTAAGGTGGATTTACACGCACAGCGGTAAAACCATTCGATACCAATAAATTACCGAAACGCTCACATTAGAGTGGCATTCACTTTGAACAAGTTTTTTCCACACAGATTCTTTGCACAGCCCGCATAAAAAAAAGTTGTGCTATCAATATTTTAATTGCCAATAAAATACTACTTATCAAAAAAAAATATCCGGTCACCAAAACTGTAGACTTCACGTAAAAACATGTTTAAAGGAAGCTTACCTAATTTCAAATGATAGTCCTAACAAATCCACGAAGGAAAAATAAAACGAAAAAGAAATGAGCAGAAATCATAAGCTTTTTCGAATGAAACCTCTGCCTACCTCTTAAAAGGCATAGCGTGAAGAAATGTGTGTGTATATGTGCAAATGTGTTACTGCATGTATGATATATTTCTTTTTTACGAATTGTTTTCACTCGTTCGCAATTCTGTTAATATATGATGATCCAGGCCCCCGTTTGATAAATCGCAATGGTACATACCTCCGGTTTTTGGTTCGACATAAAGCTTTCATACAAGGTACACCCCATCAATATCCGTTCAGTATTATTGAGATGTAGCTGGAACATACAGACAGACATACCATCTAAAACAGGGGCGATTTGAAAAAAATTGATTTGTATCCAGCCACCGTTTGTGATTATAGAACTATGATCTATTTGATGATTATACGATGATAATTATATTTAAATTGCCTGAGGTAGTCTACGCCCCGACAATATCGCATGTTTACATATTATTATACAGAGTTGATATGACAGGGGCTTTCCTTTAAACTGCTTATACTAGGTACCATTTTTAAGCTCTGTACTGTAAAAATCAATTAAATAGGAGCAGAAGTTTAGTCGCAACTGTTTTTACATTTTTTTTCCGTTTGAACATGTGTATCTATGTATATTTCCTAACAGCTGATTATGTTTACACGCAAAGGTCATTCCCCTTAAAACGATTAATCTTAGTATAAACTATGATGCGTTGTTACAAGGTCAGTTTTTATTTACAAAGGGTGGCTGCGTTTTACTCTGAAGCAGTGGCGGCCTTAGGGGGTGGCGAACTGTGCCATCGCCCAGGGCCTCACGCTTGGGGGGGTTGCGCTACAACCCAAACTAATATTTTAAAAAAATTGTAAAAAATCTATCTAGTCTTAATTAATAGTACATTGTGTAACTTCAGCAAGGGTTTTAATGAACCGAGGTTCGTAATTTCGTTACCGTCCGTGATACATACAATGTTTTATATCATACTTGCGAGGAATCAGCTCAGAAAAATAAGCCAAAAATACTTCTTCAGACAGAGAATTAGCCTTTTTGTTATTTCTCCATAGAATAAATTTTTCGTGAGCGGTCAAATATCTTTCTCTGGATTCATCCGGTAATAGGTTTTCACTGACCAATTTTGCCGCGTTAACTATTTCGGGCGGTGGGTGTACGAGCAATTTCGTCACTAGATGAAGACGATAACATATTTAAATCAGACGTTTTCACTGATTGAAAATGACAAAATGTACAAAAAATACTCGTGAAATGGCGCGTTTTGCATTTTCGTATATTTTTTTTTCAAAATTTGTCAAAGGTAAACTTCCTTGTACAGACAACTGACTGTGCATTTAATTTAATTCTTTTTTTTTTCAAATATGAAAAAACATTTGATTTATAAGTAAATTAATTTAAATCACATAAGAAATTACGTGTTGAATGATTCGATGACACAAGATCGACTTTCAGCCCTTGCTATTCTTTCGATCGAAAGTGACGTTGCTCATTCATTAGATTATTCTGCTTTAATTAAAGATTTTAGTCTTATGAAAAGTCGCAAGCATTAGTTATAAAATTTATCATTTGTATATTTGTTCATTTTGTGATTCTTTAAATATAAATTATTGTAAAATTCAAATTTTATTTGTTTAACTTTAGCATTTCTCCTCAAACATGACATTTAGCTAAATCAAAAAACCAGACCTACTTTCGCAACACATACTTTTCACGAAGGATAAAGGGCCTCGCATAGACCTGCCGCACGTAGCCTCGCAATGGCTAGGGCCGCCGCTGCTGAAGCTTAAGTTTGTTTGAAAAAAAAACTCATTTTTGTTGCATTTTATTTTTATACCGTATAGAATTAATACTAAACACGTATAGTATACGTAGTGTAATTTAATGCCCCTCTGTCATATCAACTCTGAATTACTTTTGCCTACACCGTAGTACGGTCGCCAACGAATCAAGTTATACCAAATGTCAAATTTCTCCAAACGATTTTAAACCTTAACACGTTTAAGATTAAATTTGATAGGTTGTGGTAACTAGATGTGCTAGCGTCTGTACATACGCATAAAACACGTTACCCTCCTTTTCCCTGCCAAACTGTAGCAATAAATCGATACAGTGGCTAATTCCAAATGTGTGTCAAATATAGGTACCCCGGTTTATAACCTAGAACTAACTGGATTAGTCTACTTGCGTTCAGTTCAGATTGTTTATATCTTCACGCTAATACCACGAAGTGGTAGGCAGGGTTCTTAGCTTACGACAATCCATCTCGTTTCGGGATGTGCTTGGTCCGTTAAAAACGAAATAAAATGCAATGAATCTATCGACTTGGTTTATCGATTGCTGTCTGCTGTTTTGTCACCAAACCAATGTTTAAATTAACTAAAAAACTAGTAAAATTAGCTCCCTTTTTGGGACACCAATATACGGGCCTTGTCTAGTTTAAAACCTGCTGTCAAAGACTTCGCGTCAGTTAAAAGTTCATTCCAAGTTGCTTTTATTTTAAGAGCCATGACTTTTTTTGAGGGTGGGAAATCATCAAATGATCCCCTCCCGCTCTGGGTGGAACGGAAGGAGTGAAACCTTTTGGACAATCCTGAAGAAACTGAAAGAACCAGGTCTAAGTTAATAAATTAAATTGAATTTATTAAAAAATAATCTGCTTCGACTTGTAACGCCATATATGGAAAGAAGTAAATTCAGTGCAGATTGCACCTATAAAACTGAACTCGATCAACACATCTAAAATGCGTTCAAGAGTTGTCAGTGTCAATATTCCATAGAAAATAATGACACAAGCAGCTCTTAACCTTTTGAACGCCAGAGCACAAACGCACGAGCGTGCCCTCCACGCCAAGCTACAATTTTTTTTCTCCTTGTTATCATGAATTTCCCACGTTGTTTCACGCCATTAACTACGTGCGAGAGCTTAAATATTTAAGATATCTATAT
This sequence comes from Hyppa rectilinea, assembly GCA_951799385.1. Taxonomy (NCBI): domain Eukaryota; kingdom Metazoa; phylum Arthropoda; class Insecta; order Lepidoptera; family Noctuidae; genus Hyppa; species Hyppa rectilinea. Next base: position 15,719,164 of record OX637321.1, on the reverse strand, counting down.
AAACACTCACAACAGTAATGATTTAATTGCTTATTTCGTGTTATATTGTTGTTGCCATTGTCAAATATTTGTGTCGTTGGCGTACAGGGCATGCGCTTGCTTGTCACGTATATGTGATGATGGCGTTCAAAGGGCTAAACGTTGTTTATGCGCTGAAATTCACCCTCAGTGATTACAATAACTGTATCTTAACGCCTAATATAAGGTTGAAAATCGCAATGCCTTTCACACTGCCCTAAAGCGACGCCCACCTAAGCTATGTAAAATTAAACATAAAATTAATGTGCAGACATGATCTCACGAGCATTTTGCTACCAACACACAAGTAACCTCAAAATACACGTTGCACGAAGGCTCGCGATACATAATTTATGCTAGACCGTGCCGGGTTTGAGGTCAGGCACTTTAGCTCTTAGCCAAAATGCGGTGAACTTATTCATATCAAATATAATAAGTCAATTACTTATGTAAGTTTAGAGTAGTAAGGGTAATCAGAAGCCCGAAAGTCTGAAAGCCAGTCTTACGAAGGGGTATCGTATTACACAGTTAGTGACCGGGTTGTGGAGGTCAGATAGGCAATCGCTCCGTGTCAAATACACGTATTCAGCTGCATCGGGTTAGACTGGAAGCCGACCCCAAAATAGTTGGGAAAAGGCTAGGCAGATTAATTCCTTATGTAAGTTTATTACACATGCAAGCCCGTTGCCGGTTGCAGACTAAGAGCTAAGGTAAGTTAGTTTAGTTTAGCTCGCATAGCTGACACAGTTTTTCATACCTGTCTGCAGACTGCAAACTAAATAAAAAAGTATGAAAAACTGTGTCATCTATGCGAGCTTTTTTTTTGAGGGTGGAAAATCATCAAATGTCTCCTCCCACACTGGCTGGAGCGGAACGCAGTGTCTGAATTTTACTCACTAAAACCCACCCATGTTCCTTCCTTAGTCCTTAGTGTTCCGGGGTAGCGGTAACCCTTTCGGACAATCCCGCTTAATCTATGCGAGCTAAGCTAAACTAACTTAGCTAAGCTCTTGGTCTGCAACCGGCATTATATTGGATCCAACCAGTCAGTTCAAAGAATAGCACAACTGTGCTGCCATAAATCTTCTTTGAATCGTAAGTGCGATGCTGTGTAGCAGGCTACGAGCTATGCTATAACTCAGACAAATAAAACGTTTGGTTTCAAAAGATATGACATATAACATATTGCAAGGATTGTCAAGAGAATAAGTATGGTCTGTTTCAAAAGCATCTGACTAAAATGTAAACAAATGGATCAGAAATCGCATCTGTGGAGTGTGGATGCTTTGAATTGCTTATTTAAACGTCTGAATCCGAAATTCTAGCTTTAAATCACCTTAAAGATGATTAATAAGCAAAATTTTCTTCAATGATTTTTCAACTACTTACAATTAAAAAATGTGGTGAGATATATCAAAGAACCCTTCATAAAAGAAGTCCTTTCTAAATACAGATGAAGGTTTTACTAATCCATAGAGCAATTGCTTGGATTTCTTAAGAATTTTACCCTAACAGGGTATGTTTACACTTTCGTCAGAAATTTTTGGAACAGATTGTAGATATGCGGTTTTCCGCGTGCCTCTGACAGGTGTATTTGTGTGTGGTGAAGCTTCAGACAAAGTACAAAGCGAGGGGTGAAACTTTTATCATTTGTTTGATGTAACGAAAGGGCTTACCCGGAAGTATGTACACAAATACACACAGCGCAATCATTTATGTAATATTCTAGTAAATATGTGCATTCATCTAACCAAGCAACGAGATAAACATTCTACTGTATAAATGCCCAACTCAAACTGGGATTCAAAATCTTTTGATTAAATGTAATAATAATGCAATTAAGATTGAATGTCAAAGTCCCTCTGAGCTTTCTCGGAGCTTTTTCTGAAAACGGTTCATTTCAGTGCAAAAAGCTTTCAAATTATTTCAATAGTAGCATAGAAATCATTGCCAATGAATAGAAATGTATTTGTAAAGAGTCCCGAATCAGCCGACACAAATAAGGCAACGAATTTTGAAAAAAAAGACTAGCACCAGTTGCGTTCCAAAAAGAAAAAAATAGAAACGTCAAACTCCTGTCCTGCCAAAGGAGTTTCTGTACCAACGGATTTTGCACATCAAAATACCAAAAAGTGACCATACCTGATTCTGTATCTGCTTATGCTTCCGCCGAAGATCTCGGCTCACTTGCGCCAACTTCTCCACTTGATTTGACAACTGCAAAGTATCCAAAATGGCCATTTTTAGTCACACAGAAAACTACAAAGTTATTTTTTTACACTTTATATCATAAAACACGTGATGTTACTATGTATTATGTATAGTAAATCGTCAAGTGTATCGTAAGGCGTTTATCAGTTGACAGCAAATACAGAGATAAAAAATATTTGCTCGTGAATGTAATTGATTTGTGGTCAATGATAAGATACTGTCATTGTTGCGAGATTCGGGGGGTTTATATTGACAGGTCTATTTATAGATTGGAGGAAACGTCGAGGTCTCCCTCCATTTGTTGTTATGCTGAAGTTTTGATGATTTTTGTACATTTTCGTGGGAAGTTTTTGATTTAACGTAGACGAGGGAAAAGGAGTATATGTAAGAATCGCAGGTTTCGTTCTGAAGGTTCTGCTTACCATGGGCAGAAGACGTGAGTTTATGTAAGTACAGACGCTAGCGCCTCAAGCTATCCCAAACTTTTAAATTATCCCAATTGAATATGAACCTCATGCTTTTGTAATAAAGTTTAAAATTTATCAAAAATATTTGACTGTTTAGGGTAGTTGATGTGCTGGCTCTGTACCTTTGACTGAAATTGTCTAACTGAAGACTCAAAAAGGGCCACAGTAAATGGATTTTATCATCACAACGGCATTGTAACTTGTCAAGACTGTCTATTTTCGTTAGCCGTTTCTTTTTATAACTTTTTATATGAATTAAGCCTCGTGAACGGGAAACGTCTCTACGTTTCCTTTAAAAAAAAATCCTAAACAGACTCAAATTCAAACTCTAACTCAAAGCATTTATTTCAAATAACCCAACTACAGGTACTTTTGAATTGTCAAGGGGTCGGTCAGTCAGAAAGATGAAGCTAGTTGCCCATTCCAAAGCAGTAGGTACCTTTGGAGAAGAACGGGAAAGAAACTCCATGGACACTCTTAAAGTTTTTCTTTTCACATTTTCCTCGCAAAGAAGACCGAATTATCAAGTCATATGCTCTTAAAACCCGCACGCAAAATGTGCCACAATTTTCTCTCAAGAATGCAAGGAAAAGATCTTCTCTTTTCAAATTGTTGTCTCCTTGTGAGGTTTGTTTGGCCGGCGGTCGTGGGCGGTCAATATAAAAGCGACACCCACGACACAATTACAAAGATAACCTTTTCAATCCACGTTCTAGTCCGCCTGTTATATTTATAGAGGTGAATATGTATTTGTGATGGCTTTTCCGTTTATAGGGTAGTGTTTATTTTAGTAAATTATTATAGAGCAGTTAAAAGAGGCTAAGGTTAAAGTATTATGTATTAAATCTCAGATTGTTTTATCAGATACTAGCTTCCGCCCGCGGCTTCGCCCGCAAAATATGTCGACAAATTATACATATAAACCTTCCTCTTGAATCACTCTATCTATTAAAAAAAACCGCATCAAAATCCGTTGCGTAGTTTTAAAGATTTAAAGCATACAGACAAACAAACAGACAAAAATAGCGACTTTGTTTTATACTATGTAGTGATTTATATCCTTCTGTAGAGCCTAAGTGGAACCTTCTGTTGAACCTAGCTGGTAAATAACTGACAGCATTCGACCTTTGAAATTAATAGAATAGTTTGATAGGTTTTTATAAAAGAAAAATGACTACGTCAGTAGCCGTGCTGCTTGACACATGTTTTCGTTAATGGCAATATAATGTATTATCTGCTGCCCGTGTTTTTGTATTTTATAGGATAAGATATCCTTACAACACATTACACAAGCTCTACCACTGAGCCCCCTAAGTGTTGGTCCCTCTGACCTTCACAGTACTAACGTTTCTGCATGTGTAAGTTTGGATTTTGTTGCAGATATTTGTGTTTTGTTATAATAATATGTACAGACGCCAGCACATCAAGCTATCCCTAACTGTCAAATTTTCTCAATTAAAAATGAACCTTATTACTTTGCAATAAAGTTGAAAGACTATCAAAGAAATTTGACAGATTGTGGTAACTTGATGTGCTGGCCTCTGTACCTTTCTTGTCCGTTTTTTTTCTTCTGAAATATTCTTTGCTTTAAACGAAGGGTCTGTTTCATTAAGTTAAATTATTTAAAAATCTGCTATCAATTTATGGTTTTGCACCTCTGGACTAAAACTCCAGCAATATTTGAATTGGTTAGATTTTTCTAGGGTTTGTTTACGAAATGGCACTACCAGTCCACGAGTAAGCGAATTGAGTCAGACAGTGACAAATTGACTTTGCAAATCTAAGGTTGCTCGGATTTAACTCAGTTGCAGAGACAATCAATCATCCACTTAGTCTATTACATACAACTGCTAGAAGTAGGTCCCTCACAAAAAAAATAAAAATACCTATTTTTCTTTCTATTGAATTCATGAGCAATATTTTAAGGAATCATTGTACTCAACATTATGAACAACTGATACTATGGGAACAAATCTGAAATCGTGAGAAAAAATTAGCTGTTCCATACTTTATGCTTGCATAACTCGTCAAAAATTTCACCCTGTATATTTGTACTCCTACCATCCATTAACATACCGAAAATATGTCTCTGAATCTTATAATTAAGATTGATCGAAAAAATATTCCAAAACCATCTTCAGAAAATAAAATAAGGAAATGAAATAATTAAGGAAAAGTCGAATTCCCACTCAATTTTAAAAGCAAAAACATGTTCCTATTCTCATAAATATAGGAGCGGAATAAAACAGTCTGTAATAACCTAATTGTGTTAGCGGGAACGGCCAAATAACCGTCGGCGTCGTCGGCTACGCTAGCCAAGTCAGCTACAACTTCGATGCTATGTCCGCATCCCTACATAGCTACAGATTTGGTGTTACGCACTAGCAGGCTACCCCTTGGAGGATGTGCCATCCATCGTTTCTTTGATCTTCCTCTAGTATATAGCTATCCACATTCATATGCTCAAAACTTTCCTGACAACAATTTCATCATTCCTCCGCATAACATGCCTATATCATGACAACCGATTTCCACGCTACTTTTCAGTCACCGGTGTTACCTTCAGACTTCCTCTTCTACCGTTGTGTGTATAAAAAAGTATAACTTAGAACGCTTTTCCTATACATTTTAAAGAAAATATTACTCTGTATAAAAGCTTGTTTCCTATTGGCAAGGAAAATTCAATATCCTGCGTATTTATTGTAGGAGTGAGGCAAATATGGGGACCAGCTACGTCACGGTCAGCCCTCGGTCGTTACGAACAGATATCGTTTTCCAGTGAATGCTTGAACGAAAACTAATCCCTATACGCTGTGTACTGGCCCGTGCTGTTTCGGAACATTTCATCGTATTTAAATAAAAGGATCCACGTTATTTGCTGTGTAGAAGTTTTTCTTTTATTTTGATATTGCTGTTATGTCTTAGAATTCTGCCGAAATTTATAGAAATTAATTTTAGATTGTTATTTACGAATTTTGACTCAAACATGACTGGCGAACTGTGGGTGTGCTACAGGTACAACTCTGCATAAACCTAATTAATTACTTTAAATGCTACGTTTAAATTAACCTGGTGTCAGAATTTTTATGCTGCCCTTGGCCTCTGACTTCGCTTCACATGCTGTTGAGAAATACCTGTAAGACATGCTGGTTTCCTTACGATGTCTTTCTTTACCGATTTTTATGCAAGTATTAATTATACAATACGCAGTTGATTCCGTAAAATCTAAGGTGCGTGACATGAGTTTGAACTCAAGACCTATGACTTGGTAGTCCGACGGTCACACCACTAAACTGCTAAAATAAAATTGGTCTACTTAAACCAGTTTTAAGCAATGCTTGAGGCCTTCAGTTTTTCTTCTGTGACCTTCACCTCAGCCAAAGATTCTTTATTGAATGCTAAATGTTCTTGATTGAGGAAAGAGCAATTATATCCTAGGAAATCTTTAAGTAACAACCGCAATGCCGAAACTCCTGTTGACTCATTCCTTCAGTATGGATTTATGCAAATGCTTCCATGTCTCCCCCTTGTTAGCATGCCTCACAGACGTAACAGCTATTTAAGAATGCCTATGTTCGATCGTAAGGGGACATTGCGAGGAAATCGCCGAATATCCGCCACAAGTAGTACGTAGTAGTACAAGCGAAAATATGTATCTTTCAGCCTTTTGATTTTGCATTGCCGATATTCATTTTTAACCGACTTCTAAAAAAGGAGGAGGTTCTCAATTCGACTGTATATATATTTTTTTATGTTTGTTCGCGCATAACTCCGTTGCTTGCCAACCCATTTGAAAAATTCTTTTTTTGTTGGAAAGGGTATACCTACTTCCCAAATGGTCCCATAGAAATTTTATCGAAATCGGATAAGCGGTTTTTGAAAAATCAACAAAAATCTAAAAAGATCCTACTTAATGTATGTGGACGATGTTCTAATAAGTTCCTGTCACTGTAATTTATTTACATACCAGGTAGTGGTATTAACATTTTGGGGGGGGGTGGGTTGTGTAGGTACCACAACTAAAAAGTGAAAAATAAAAACTTTTTTACAAAAAATAAAACTGACTTCCGAAAAAAACACTACAAAGTGAAAAAAAAATTTGATTTCGGAAGTCGGTGGCAAAAAATGAAAATACTCAGAGGCCTGTGTCCCAGCAGTGGGAACATTATACCTAGGCTTTTTTTTTTTAAGGCTGGGAAATCGTCCAATGACTGCTCCCGCTCTGGGTGGAGCGGAAGGGAGTGTCAGACTCTTACTGACTAAAACCCATCCATGTTCCTTCCGTAGCCCTTTATGTTCCGGGGTAGCGGTAACCCTTTCGGACAATCCCGCTTACAACATTATAGGCTGATTATGTTATAAGTTTTTAACATTATGGCATACTTAAGAGAGTGATGAAAAATAATTGACTACTCAGCACACACACACCATTGTTTACAACTAGTTGCAAGTTAGCTGTCTGTATATCAAATAGCTTGTTCTACTACAGGTAGACTCGCGGAACGAAAAAGTTAAGCAATTTTTAAACATTAACTCAAACTCAATAACACTAAGTCTCATGCATTGTGAAGAAAGAAGATAGAATTGACTATTTGAAACGGTCAAAAATCGTCTTAAAAACTGCCATCACCGTATTAGAAATTAAATATTATACGAAGATATAATTGTAAAATTGCATTTAATGCTAATAAGTATTCCCTTTGATTCTAAAAATCTGTGACGTCACATTATTATATTTCATACACATCACGTACAGACGCCAGCACATCAAGCTATCCCTAATTGTTAAATTTTCTCAATTAAAAATGAACCTTATGTCTTTGCAATAAAGTTGAAATACTATCAAAGAAATTTGACAGATAGTGGTAACTTGATGTGCTGGCCTCTGTTCAACTATTCAAATCACTTACAACAATTCATAAAAGTAACGTTATTAACTACCCTTTTAAATAGCCTATTCACTTTATAATGCTCAGTGATTGTAATTTTTAAAAATTCCAAAATTGACGACAATATTGATAAAACATACACAAAAAAAAGACACACAGACGAAAATAGAATCTCCTATTTTTTAAATGGATTAAGAATTGTCTCAAAGCTGCTCTAACTTTCTATTACGCGAGTGTACACTCCAAATCTTGCCACCCTCCCCCCTCCCACCCTTCACTTGAAGATTTGTGCGAAGTAATTGATTAAAATAGATGAAGCCCTAAGTGAGTTTTAATGAAATCAAATTGCCGGCCATAGAAAGCGTAGGATTTCTAAAGGTTAATTTCTTCCGAGATGATGAAGATAAATATTTTGTCGGAAATTTTGAACTTGTGGTTTTGTTGTCAGATTTTCAAATACTGTATTATCACTGCCTGATTGCTTCGTTGGTCTAATGTTTGGAAGAGCTCTTGCTGAGCTTTTGGTCCTGGGATCAATTCTCAGGTCAGGCGAAGTGTTATTGGGTTTTTAATTCTCGGAGCTCGTGGCTAAGTACTAACAGCCGCGCAGGTCGATCCATCAGGTTAAGCTACGCTTGCCAGGGTTGGCCGTGGATGGGTGACCATCTTTACATACCGAGACTCCTCCGTGCTGTCATTCGTGGATCTTTGACAGTCGTTACGGGTCGTCAGAAGCCCGAAAATCTGACAGCCAGTCTTAACAAAGGGTATCGTATTGCCCAGTTACTGGGTTGTGGAGGTCAGATAGGGAGTCGCTTCATGTAAAATACTGGTATTCTGCTGCATCCGGTTAGACTGGAAGCCGACCCCAACATAGTTGGGCAAAGGCTAGGCAGATGAGTAGCAGCCCGGAGTCTGGATTTGTGCCCTGTTTATGGCAATAGGCTCACCCCCTATTACTTGGGACTTACACATAATTGGCGACATGTTGGTGTCACTATAGGTGTACCTGCTTAAACCTACTTTGATTACCATATCATTTGTTTTATATTACTTGTTTTTTCTCTTTTTATTATTATTTTAAACTGAAATTTTCTTATCTTATATATAAAATTTCCATGTCACAATGTTAGTTACCGTACTCCTCCGAAACGGCTTGACCGATATTTATGAAATTTTATATGCATATTCAGTAGGTGTGAGAATCGGCTACTATCTATTTTTCAATACCCCTAGGTAGGAAAGGTAGGTACAGTCCGCGAGGTATAAGCTGAGCTTTGCATTTGTGTGAGTGTACATGGATAGTGTAGGTGTGATAACCGGCCTTAGGCGCGGCGCCATTTTCGCCCGGTGGTTTAAACTGATTTTGGGTAACCGGCCTGAGGCGCGGCGCCATTCTGTCTCGCCGCGCTCCTCTCACTCACACTAATGCAAAGCTCAGCTTATACCTCGCGGACTGTAGGACGACGTCTGCCGGGTCAGCTAGTATATTTATAATAATTTGGAGCACTAACGTTTAACATTTTTGTGTGGGCGTTAATGGCTGCGACACAGTTTATAACTAACTAGCTGCTCCCGCGCGGTTTCATCCGCTGCTCAGCGCCTATTGGTCGTAGCGTGATGTTACATAGCCTATAACCTTCCTCGATAAATGGACTATCCAACACAAAAAGAATTTTCAATGCAATTCGAACCAATAGATCCACAGATTAGCGCGTTCAAACAAACAAACTCTTCAGCTTTATAATATTAGTGTAGATGCAGTCATTATCGTACGTAATTATACTGTAACTTGTGTTTTTTAGTTCCAATAAATATTATTCTTATTATTAAACCTACAGGCATTACAGGCGTGAGGTATTATCAAACCGTCTTATATAAGAACCTCTTCAACAACGTAAGAGGCTTCTACGTTATACCACACACGTCCACCACCACGCTTTGTTTTTTACCCAACAAAAACCAACGGTCAGAACCTTCCTACACTATAACACCTAACGTGCCTATTCAATTTATTAGCCGGCATCAACATACACCCCACATAGGTGCTAAATTCGGCTAGCACCACACCTACTCCAGATTTACTGCCTACAGCCTGCGACCTGCTAGATAGTGATTGCTAACAAGAACGAAACTAATAAAGGTTTACGGCGTCGTTTCAGACACATTTAGGACATTGAAATACAATTTATTTTTACGCAGTTCGGTTCAAGCGAATTAGAGGGAAACGTTTTTTTTATGCAATTAGACGGCTATTCCTGGGCCTTGTTTTAATTTAACTTACAATGCGACATATTCGTCAACAATCAATCTGCCTAGCTTTTTCCCAACTATGTTGGGGTGGGCTTCCAGTATTTTACGTGGAGCGACTGCCTATATGACCTTCACAACCCAGTCAATAACTCGGTAATACGATACCCCTTGGTAAGACTGGCTGTCAGACTCAGTGACTGTCAAGGATCCCCGAATGACAGCCGGGACCAACGGCTTAACGTGCTTTCCGAGACACGGAGAAGTCTCGAATTACGTCATATTCGTCAACAAATAACATAAATGTCACGTTTTCATGACGAGCTGTTTAAAGCCGGCAGACGGCGACGGTGCGTGAATCCACAGACACCCATTTAACGAGCGAATTTATACTAGATGGCCAGGATCATAGGGATCAAAATAACATAATGTGGGTCTTAAAACCATAGTTGACTACACAACTTCTATTTAGAATTGTATGAGGATAGCAATACAGCTTTGAAAATGTATAATCGACCGTAAAACGCACCGTTGGACGCGTCTTTGATAAAGCACAAAAATGTGAAAAAAAAGCTTAACCAAATTTTCAGAATATCGGAATTTCGCCGGACGGTTCATATAGGTAAAGTTGGTCCCTGGTCGTCGCCTATAGGCATCTGCAATAACTACCAGAGCTGAAATATTTCACGTGCCTGAAACTCACCGGTGGAAATATGTACTCTTCAAATTGAAGCACAGCATAACGATACTGTTACTCATACACAATACTTCAAGCATACCTATTTCAATAGAATATTTGACAAGATATGGTTGAAGTGTTTCACCGAGAGACCTAGGCATTTCTAGCATATTTATAGGTATTTATATTCATTTATATATTATAATAAGTTGTTTATAATAAGTTGCAATAATAGCTAAAGAAGGAACTCAACGTGAGAACTAGTCCGAATATTCTACGACAGCTAGACCTCGAGACAATTCAACCCCAAGTAACCTCGACCCGCCGGGCCACTTGATCTCAACAACTCAACCCCATACCAGCTAGACTTATACAGATTCCAGAATGGTAGAAATGACTTGCCCTAGTGTACAAATAAAAAGCAAAATCAAGCCACTACTTAGCCTGAAAGCTGACCAAACCCTGCACAAGTCTCTAATTCATGCAGCGAATGCAATCCGCCAAGTCAATGCAAAAACAAAGTACTACATTAACCTATTTCGACCCCTTGACCTAAAAACTGCAGCGGGATCTGAAGCACTTAACATTATAATTATAGAGACTCTGAAATGAACCTTAGCGCTATAGATTTACAGTTTCGTTTCAGTTAGGCAGATCGATAGTTCTTTAAAAAGGTCGATCCTGGGCTTTGCTAATAAGTTCAGAATGTAACCTTTTTATAACTCTGGAGAGGAATAAGGATATGTCCGATATTTGATCTCGCAGACAGGCAAATATTTTAAAGATTTCTGCCACATAATGAGTAAAATATTTAAGAGGAGTTTTGGAAGATTAGGTACCGATTGTGCAATAGAGGATGTGTGTTGTAAGTTGTCAAACCCAAGCAGGCACTTTTTTTAGTATATTTAATTTCGTCAGCATTGCTCTCAAAATGGTGAAGGAAAACATCATGAGGAAACCGGTATGTCCGGAACGAAACTCAAACTCAAAGTATGTATTTCAAATAAACCAATTACAGGCACTTTTGAATTGTCAATTCGTCATAGGGTCGATCAGTCGGAAAAATCAAGCTAGATGCCCATTCCAAATCAGTACCTACCTATGGAGAAGAACAGGCAAGAAACTCCACGGACACTCTTTTAAACAAAATATGGTTACAAAAAATTGCTTACATTATTCTTATTATTATTAATCTAGCTTTTGCCAGCGGCTTCGCCCGCGTGTATGTAGGAAATTATAGCTTTCAATTTTAAACAACTGTTTAGGCAGCGCATGCAAATAATTCTGTTTTCGGAGGTATTTCTTTCCGACTTGCTAGACGAAAATTGCGATAGCTCACCTAATAATTATGATATAAATATAATTTATAGCACTCAGGAATAATGTAGCTTTCTATTAGTGAAAAAAATTTTGAAATTGGATCATTAGTTCCGGAGATTACCCCTACATACAAACTTACAAATTTTACCTCTTTATAATATTAGTATAGATGACATCCACCGGGCTGGGATTATTCAAGAGCAAAATTTAAAGGGGAATAGCTTAGGAGTCGTTCAATCAAGTGCCTTCAAAATGGGTGCTGTGAGTGGAAAACCACATATTTGCAATTTAAACAGGTCCTAGTGACCATGAACGCCTCCTCACATAATTTGAAACGGATCTTTTTCATCCCGTTTATACATAAGGCATTACCATAATGAGGGCTTTGTTACATTGTAGCTGTGAGAGTGTATAAGGGATGTAGAAAATTGGTCTGCTTCGTTGGTCGAGTGGTCGCAAGCGCTACTTTCAATAATTGTGAATGTCAAGACTTTAGTTGTTTTTAAAGGTTCCGTATTCTAAGGGTAAAACGGGACCCTATTACTAAGACTCCGCTGTCCGTCCATCTGTATCTCATGAACCGTGATTGTTAGACAGTTGCAATTTTGCCATATAATGTATTTCTGTTGCCACTATAACAACAAATACAAAAAAAATGAATAACATAAATATTTAAGTTGGCTCCTATACAACAAACGTTATTTTTTAATCGTTTTAATAGATAATGGTACGGAACCCTTCGTGCGCGTGTACAACTTGCACTTGGCCGGGTATCTTTCTTTCTCTATAACATAATTTTAATCACGGTCCGGAAGTCTGTCTATACAAATTCTTCTTCTTCGTATGGTTAGTGACTAACCTAGTGTCAGAGTTTTAGTGCTGCCCGTGGGCCTCTGACTTAGCATCACATGCTGTTGAGAAATATCTCTCAGGCATGCCGGTTTCCTCACGATGTTTTCCTTCACCGATTTTAAGCAAGTGATAATTATAGAATACGCACATGAATCCGAAAAATCAGAGGTGCGTGTCTTGGGTTCGAACTCGAGGCCTATGACTTGGCAGTCCGGCGCGGTCACACCACTAGGCTATCACTGCTTTACAAATTAAAATATCAATACTGCCGATTCTGGGTTGGTAATGAATGGAGCTGCTTACTTGCGAAAAGGCTACGCGGATATTTGAATACGAACGCAAACAGAGATTAGGTAGGCTCAATAATCTGACCTAAATTGATAACCACCTTTATTTTTTTTTACTATCTAGGTACACATAGGTACTAATGTCATCTAATATTACACACAAATGTTTGTCCGTCCTTCACGCTCAAACGGCTGAACGGATCTGGATGAAATTTGGCACAGAGGTAGTTTATGACTTATAATAGGATACTTTTATCCCGGTAGTACATACGTTCCCTTGGGATAACCGAAATCCACGCGGGCGAAGCCGCTGGCAGCAACTAGTCTAATTATAAATGCGAAAGCTAGGATGGATGTTTGTTACTCAATAACGCCAGAACAGCTGAACAGATTTAGACGAAATTGAAAGTTTAGTTAAAGTGTGGAATAGCACATAGGCCGGTTTCCATCCCGGAACGGTTCTTGTACGGTTCCCGTAAGATATTTTCCGACATCGACGCGGTCGAAACCACTAGTAGAAGCTAGTGTTATTTATAATCAATCAGGTGTCGACTTAATTTTATCAGCGATAAAGAGATGCATTTTGTTTTGCAGTATTTTGACAAAATCACAGTATTTTCGTGTTCGATACAATCTATGGGAATTAAATTGTAAGCCTTCATGTCAAGATGTATTTAAAGTATTATTTATTTATTTATTTATTTATTAGGCTTTTCAACAATGAGTACACTGTTACTTTATAAATTCTACATTGCAAACTTAAGTCTAAGCGCCTCATCACTTACAGAAAAGCACAGCGTGCACTACATTATGCGCAGGTAATAACACACTTAATTAATTAAACAACAAGTAATAGGTACATAGTTTGACAAACAAAAACAAATAAAATGTACTGTTAAAGCCAAATTGATTACAGTGAATTAAATAACAGATTAAATTAGATTAGATTTAATTAAATTAGAGTAAGTTAAATTAGATTAAATTAAATTAAATTCGGTTAAATTAAATTAGATTAAATTAAATAGAATAAATTAAATTAGATTCAATATTTGATATTTTGAATAATATAAGATAAGATTAATATAAGATTAGGTAAATATTTGATTTGATTTTAGACTAGAGACACCCATCAAATCGCAAGCACAGCTTTTTTTAGAGCAGGTAGTGATGAGTGGAAGAGGTCAATGTCCTCTCCGTGCTCTTTGTATGCAGCATACATTCTGGACAGTGGACAAAATTGCCTTAAGTTGGTATGGCATCTTGGCGTGCAGAAAAGTCTCCTATTAGAACTTCTTGGCAGAGTACGTGGCACATGGAATAATACCCTACTGAGCAAATCGGGACAGTTTAGAGAGCCCGTTACTAATTTCTTAAGGAAAACTAAATCCAGCATATTCCTGCGTTTCTCCAGCGGCACCATATTAAAATACTTCAGTCGCTCTTGGTACGAGTTGAGCTTTTTTCCCATATTGGTTTTATAGGTAAGATGCCATAAGAACCGTTTTTGCAGCCGTTCAATGCGGTCGATGTGGACCCTATACTCAGGTGACCAAACCACACTACAATACTCGAGATGGCTTCTAACTAGCGAGTTGTACATAAATTTTTTAACGTTGGGTTTTTTGAAGTTTTTACATTCTCTAATAACGAAGCCAAGCATCTTTGACGTTTTTAATATAGTTTTGTCAATATGTTCGACAAAACTTAGCTTTTTATCGAACTGAACACCTAGGTCTCGTATAGTTTCGACTTCCTCAAGCCGCTCACCATTCAATTTGTAAACTGACTGCATGGGGTTTTTTTTTTTCGTGAATTTGATATGATGGCATTTTTTTACATTTAAAGACATTTTGTTGTGCTCGCACCACTTAGTCAGCCGGTCCAAATCGCTTTGGAATAGTACCGAGTCTGCAGGATTTCTTATAGTCTTTATGGCTTTGAGGTCATCGGCAAATAAGAATATATTTGAGTTCGGGAAGCATTTGTAAATATCATTTATAAAAAGAATGAATATATGCGGACCCAAATGAGATCCCTGAGGGATACCCGACGTTGCAATGTACGAATCTGAAGAGCAGCCATTTACCACAACCTTGAGCATCCGTCTAGACAGATAAGATTGGAACCAACTTAAGAGAGGGCCAGAAATGCCATACATTTTAAGCTTCTTGACGAGTATGTCATGGTCTACTGTGTCAAAAGCCTTGCTGAAATCGGTGTAGACTGCATCAACCTGGACACGCGCATCAACCGCTTCAACAATGCTCTCAACATAAGTCACCAAATTGGTAGCTGTCGACTTCCCCTTCATAAATCCATATTGGCTATCTATTATTAGCTGTGATAAATGTCTAGCTAGCACAGGACATATGAGAGCCTCGAACACCTTTGCAAGTATAGAGAGAATAGCGATGGGCCTATAATTGCTCACATCGGACTGATCCCCGTTTTTGAAAATAGGCATAATCTTAGTTTCCTTCCAGACAGTCGGAAAATTACCCCTAAGCAAAGAATAATTAAATATAATACTTAATGGCAGTGACAGAACATCTGCCAGCTTATTTAAAAGCAAAGCAGGTATATTATCAGGGCCTGCCCCTTTGTTGACGTCTAATTTTTTTAATTCTTTGCGGATCTGATCTTGTGATATAGTTATTTGGCCTAATATGCTATTACTTATGCAGCAATCCAAGTCATCTGCGTCTGCATGCACATCATTTCCAACACTGCTATACACTTTAGAGAAATGCGATGCGAAATAATTACATATTTCATTAATATTATCTGAGGTGTTTATACCATCTGTCATGGAAGTGGGGTAGGTACTGGTACCACCTCTCTTCATTTTCAAGTAACTCCAGAAGTATTTTGGGTTCGAAGTAATTTTTTCCTCCATATCAGCAATGTGAGCATTATAACAAGTCGTAGCCATACGGTCACATCTTTTACCGAGTAACTCTAATGCAATAATGTCTAACGGATTATTGTACTTTTTGACTCTAAGTCGTAGACGGTTCTTTTCGTTTAGTCTTTTAATAAGCTGTCTAGAGAACCAGTACGGATATTTAGTATCTTTTATTGGTACTTGTGGAACATAGCGCTTAATTAACCCATACAGCACATTATAAAAAAAATCTACCATTTGATCTACAGTCATGCCAGGATCTAGCTCTGATGACCAATTGACCTGCTGCAGTGCTGCATTAATTGCCTCGTAATCTGCCTTAAAATAATTTAACTTAGTTCTCTTGCTACAATTTTGTGGCTTTTTAAAACGGGTAAATGAGAGCTCACAAAGTAAAGGTGGATGGTGCACATCTATTTTAGAAAGTACATCTACTGGTGCGCTTATTACAACAAGATCCAAGTTGGTTAGGACTAAATCAAGAATTCTGTTATTTTGATTACATAAATAATTACATTGTCTTAAGTTGTTAAGTAAGACAAAATCCCAGAGAGTCTGTTCTAAGCCTGTGCAAATATTTTGAGGAGCTCTTATCACATCACCATCCGTCCCAAGCCAGTTAATAGTTTTCATATTGAAATCACCAATAATCAAGCATTCATTTACATGTTCCAAGACATTGTTTGTATTATCAACAAAGTGTTCCAAAACTCTGGGCTGTATCGGAGACGGCAAGTATACTGTACAAATATAAATTTCTTTAGCTTTTTTACCCCCTTTAAATGACATCTTGACCCAGAGATCATCGCAAGAGCTCTCGAATTTGATCAATCTCTGTGATTCTAGTTTAGTAGAGACCGCTATAAGTACGCCACCACCGTCGGTTTTATTATTCAGAATATTTTTGGATCTATCTCGCCTATAGATAGCGTAACGCCCATCCATGATCTCTGAGTCAAAGATGCCATCCAGTAGCCAAGTTTCAGTAAACATTATAACATCGTATGAACAGCCTGCAACTTTTTGGTAAATGTCACTCAGCTTTGTCCTAATACCCCGTACATTCTGGTAGTAAATTTTTAACTGATCGAATTTAAATCCTTAACAATCTTATACCTTATCCTACACATTTTTTTATTGCTTATTGTAATTTGTCCAACGAGTCGGTATCCCTGATATATTTGTAGTCTGCACCATCATGTTTTCTAACAAAAATCTTACCGCCACGGACCCACACGTACTTGTAGCCCAGACTCTTTGCTTTAATCCTGGTCGCAGCATGCAGCGCCTTATTTGCTGGGGATAAATGTTCTACTATGTATACATTTTCCTTTTTACCGGCAATCCCAAGAAGAGCGGTATTGAGCTTCTCTTCAGAAGTTTTATTTTTATTAAAGTTGATAGACGCCGCCAAAAATTGATCGCGAACCCGTGGACTGCTGAATTGAACAACGATAGACTTCGGACGGTTACTAGTTGGGGTTTGCTTTGCAATTCTTGTAACATGATGTATGTTGTTCTCAGTTAAGTTGCCAGATATCACCTTACTAATATTCAAGACAGTTGACACAAGATTTTCACTGTTGTGCTCTGGCAGACATTGAATTTCCACATTCGTAGAACGTGCTTGTTGTTCCAACTGAGTTAGCCTCACACCTAGGTCTTTGACAGTAACTTTTAGCTGCTCGTTTTCCTTTTTAAGATCATTAACAACCTTGGTGTTTAAGGAAAACTCAGTCTTCATTTCCTCAAACTTTACGTTCATAAATTCCATTGATGTATTAAGCCCTTCTAATTTGTCCGTAATGGCCTTCATCTGCGTGTTAACATAGTTCGCCAAAGTTTGGTTGAGGTGCCGCATAAGTTCGTCAATTTGTTGTTTCATAATGCGAGTAACTACGCCAGACGTAACAGGAGCTTCATCGTTGAGGATAGTTACCGAAAGCTCTTTCTTTCTATGTGTTACATTAGGATCAGTCCCCTGACTATTGCGCACAGGGGTATTATCTGCGTTTCGCTTCTTCGGCTTGCAGGTCGGACAAATCCAAGTATGCAACTCGGTTAGTTGGAAGTCACAGCCCGGCTGCGTGAGACAGGAACGGTGGTAGGATTTCTGGCACGATGAGCAGTCAACCACAGCACTTCCTTCAGCTATGTCTTCCGAGCAACAGTCACAATTCATAATGGTGCGACTTTGTTTTAGATTCACTTAAAGTTAAATTATCAATAATCCTGTGCACACTAATAAATCGCACGCTAATAAAGGCTCACGCCTGGCGACGAACCGGTCGATGCGTAAGTTGGCGAGAAGAACGTCGCAAGCGCCGTGGATATCGCGTCACTTACGCGTTACGCTCATTGAGTTAGTTCTAACAGTTAACTTAACTTAATGGCGGTAGAATACAATCACTGTTCGATTGTTTTTAGTCACTACTTAATTAATTATGAGTATTTATCACAAAATATGTAAAGTTTCACATGTATTAAACTTGATGCTATTAAACCTTGTAAGAATCAGTACACAGCACTCACTATTTTCAGGGTTTTTAAATTATTTAGACGGAACAAATTAACGCTGGTATTACTCTCGCACTCGCTAGGTATTCACATTGTATATTGCGTGTATTCAATACTGTTATAATTATGATAACAGTATTGAACAATTCAATGGCTTATTATGGAAAAGATTGAAAAGCCGTTCTCAAACACACTCCTTGTCCACATATCCGGTGGAGAATCACCATTCATTCGTTCTTCGAATCGTCAGTGTCATTTAAAATGTTGCCACTAAGTAGTCGGAAAAATCATGTTGATCAAAATATGATTCGCAGTCGTAGCAAGCACGTATTGACAGAATTGTAAACATTAAAACCATCAATACAACCGGAAGACACGGTTGGCGCAGTGGCTGAGCGATTGACTGCTGCTCAGCATGTCGCGGGTTCGATTCCCGCACGGAATAAATATTTGTACGACCTACAAGTATTTGTTCTGGGTATTTTTCTATCTATTATATGTATGTATTTGTATGTATTTTTATACAAAAAAATGTAAGTATATAAGTAGTTTATCAGCCATCTCGTTACCATAACACAAGCATTAGGTTGCTTAGCTTGGGACTATATGGCGTTTGTGAAATGTCCAAGGATATTATTATTATTATTATACCTACAACCTACGTTCATATTACCCTATGCAATGACTATTTCATGAACTCATGGCATTTGAGGTCAATTCTAACATAGAGAGTTATATTAATTATTCTAATTATTATGATTCTATTTTATATATACTTGCTGCGATAGCGAATCAGATTTTAATCAACATAGGTACACCTGACACTGACCTGCAAATTGCGAAAAAATTAAGAAAAAATGAATTTCTCGGGCTAGTCTGTGGTTTACCCCTTAAGGTGCTTAGGACAAATGATGATAAAATTATATTTCCGTAAGTAACCTACACGTTGTATTCGTTGGTACGTATTATTTACCAACAAGCGATCCACCCTATGTAATGACATGTCAAAACATCGATGTGTCTGTGCTATATCTCAAGTTTAACATTATTATATTATACACATATAGCTCCGGGGTCAAATTCTCTAAATGATGGTGAAAACCGCATCAAATTCCGTTTAATAGAACAACGCGGTCTAATATGTAGATATTATGGATTCTAAATATACGTTTATTGCATTCCATAATGTATACTTACGGACCATCTAAGAACACATAAGGGAAAGGAAATTAAAAATTTTATGAGGTGCCGGATGGTCCATATTAAGAGGACCATCCGGCATCCGGCACCAACCGTCGGGCACAGCAAAATAACTGGAGATGAGCTTTGAAAATATAACTTGAACTAAACTAACTACAGTTCTGAACTAAATTATTCATGTTACCATCAAACCGCGTTCTGGTCTCCATATCCACGTTATCATCCAAGTTTACGATCTTCCTAGTTCCTACAGTAGACTTTCGGATCCATAAATAAAATTGGGGATGTCTAGAAAATAAAAGTCACAATAACATCCCCTTTTGGCAAGCGTTCCGGTGATCGCAGATGGTTGTCATTGGCCTTGTGCCCAACGTCCTGATAAAATCCTTTAGTGTACCTATACACCCTCCAACGAGATATATGTAGGTACCCATTTACATACTTATATTATAAAATAGCTGCTGCCCGCGGCTCCACCCGCGTCAATGTAGAAAATGTTTCATACAAACTTCCACCCCCTATTTAACTCCTTTACGACGTCTCCTAATTATAATCTAGCTCTGTGCCAGAGAACATGGAACAAAACGTACCCACCCATGTAGCAAATTGAAATTGGTACCATTAGAAAGGTCTTTGAAAATATATATATTTGCTGTATGGGGGCAACTTTGTAGCTTGCGGGGGAAAAATGATATTCGACGTTGAAAATGCCGAAAATCCTTAGGAAAAACGACCCACCCACGTTCGACGTTTTTGCGTACTTCGTACTATTATGCGCTAGCGTTGGTGTGTCGTAACTGACATTCAATATGCAACCATATAGCAGATTTCCGTCGTTTCGTCTTCGCCGTCGACGCCCGTCGCGACGACCCTGTCCATCCCCATCCCTTGCTCGAGCCAGCCCGCGTTGCCGCTGAGCCAGTAGTTTTAAATACCACCGATCCAGCTGCCCTTGCTGTCCTCCCCCAGTGACGCCCTAAGCCGAGGTCCGTACCCCACAGGGGGTGCCCTTAGCGTGTAGTCGCTTTGTTTATAAGTTTATTTTAAGCCCTGGCTGGAGGCTACAATTCTTTTTTGGCATCCACAGGCAAGTCCGGTTAAGCAGAAGACAACCCTATGGTTGAACTGCGAGATGCCATTTAAAAAAAAAATCTCAGTCGGTCTCTCGTTAGACAGAAAAAACGACTGGTTATTTATTTTGTCTACAGAACAGAAAAAGGTGCGATTGTTATAACACAAATTCAAAATGTAATAAAGAAGTTATCATAACTTCGGTCTCCCATTCATTCATTCATTTATTTTTGAGTTAGTCAATTAAGCCTCTTCTAAATGATGCCTAGTCTAAAATGCTACAAAGGTGGGTACAGGCTTCATACAAAACTACCCATTGTTCTTTCATCTTTGTAGGTATTTTTTGAGGTTTAGTGATTAATCTGCGAGTGAATGTGAGATGCCTTTTCGCTTTTACGTTAACAGATGAGAAAGTTGCCCTGTATCGCCTGTTAAGTTTTAAATTCCTAAACCACTGAACCAATACTTATAGAAAAAATTAGGTAAAAAAAACTTATTTGATCCAGGCCAAAAATAAATAGGCCACCAATCCTTACAGAAAGAGAGAAGGAAAAGAGACTTATTTGACCCAGGCCAAAAAAATTACAGATAGGCAATCCCAGACCTGGAGAAGAACATAAGCCATTATCATTCAGGAAATTTGCATTAAAATGAATAAATACATAATACACGCAGAGTAAAAAATAATTATAGTATACGAATCTCTATTATTATAATAACTGTATTGTGACACGTGTTTTAAAAGTCTTTGTGTTTCAAAACCTGCGTGCTATAACAAAATCACACGCAAAGAAATCATCCATTATGTTAGGCGGAAATTTGTAAGCCCAAAATATTATAATGAAGTTAAGTAATACATTTATTAATGTCAAATTTTGCGTTGGGCTTTCCCTGCCTACACGATGGGGAACGAGAAGGAACCTATACACTGCCATGAAAACGTATTACACTGCCATGAAAACGTATGAGTGTAAGTCACTGAGTTTAGAAAAGCACAAAAAATAGTGGCAATGTTTGTGTTGACTGTACATCAGCTTATAATCAATTCATTTATGGAGAACCATTGCAAAAAATTGCTCGAAACATTGATTTTTTGCTTCCTAATATTCCCGTCAATATTTTATTTACAACATAGACCGATGACCTTGTAAGGACCGCAGGAATTTGCTAGATGCGGGCAGCACAGACCCGGTCTGAGGTCGAGCGACTGTGTCGCCGTCTTTCGGCTGAAATGATGATGCTTTTAATTACACACTAACTGCTACCAGCGGCTTCGCCCGCGTAGTTATCGGAAATTTTCCTAAGGGAACGTACTACCAGGATACAAAGTATCCTATGTGTTAATCCAGGTCATAAACTACCTCTGTGCCAAGTTTCATCCAGATCCGTTCAGCCGTTTGAGGACGAACAAACATAAAAACTCTCTCACACAAACACACACACTCAATCACAAACTTTCGCCTTTATAATATTAGTGTGATAACATTTCCCCTATATTCCCCTTAGGCCTAAAAGATAGACAATTATTTTTTTTTCAGTTAGATTCTAGAGCATGTTAGCAAGCTTAATGACTAAAAGCAAACTAAATGCAGACAGAAATTCATATTAGGAAAACCTGGAACCAAATTTGATATTTCATTTTGTCATCTACATATCAAATCAAACAGCACTACGCTGTAAACAGTAAAAATGTAGTCTTCAACACTATTACCAATAGTTACCACAGCTAAAAAAGTGCCCAAATAAAAACCTACATTATTTTTTTAGCCTGCTCAAAAAAGTTCCTAATTCAAACATCAACCTCATCAGACATCTCATCAACTTTCTAAATAGACCCCAGCGTAATAATTCAAGGTGTAAATAAGCAAGAAGGTCGCACGTAACGAGATTTTCGTAAGGTTAGTATTAAATTTTTCATTACAACTGGCTGTTTATATTGTGACCTTTTCGCTCTGACCTTTAGGGGTGGGATAGCGTGGGCGCTATTTTGAGAAGGGCAGAATTTCCATAGACTAAACTACTGAAGGAAGCGTAGTTCAGATTCATAAAGAGTTTATTATTGTTGAGAAGTTTATCGATAACTACTAGATGATACAAAAAGGCAATAAAGCTTAATCCGTACCTACTGCCCCGTAGGTTTTGTGGTGGCAAGAGCTACAACTGGTCCTTAGTTTGACTCCCGGATCGGATCGGTTATCGGATGTCCATCTGAAATTTCTCAGTGGCAGCCAGGGTGATGGATTGCTATCAACTGTGTACTAATTACCTATTAAGGCTCACACCCTGTTATATGGGACTTAAAAATAACTAGCAAAATAGATGCATACTGCATAGCATATATGTTACCTTTCGGACTCCAAACTCTACGGAATATGACAATGAATTAACGGGACCACGAGTCGCAAATATTGAAATTAAGAATTCTTTCTGAGGTGAAAATATACAGTATGTAACATAAACAATACCTTTATTAATATTACAGATGTTATCATCCTTGTCTAAATAATACAGCGTGTTTTCCATCCTCAACTCTTAAGCAACATATCTATTATCACCGCCAAACAACTGTAGATAACTTCAGGCCATTTCCACCTACCATGGCTTAACACAAGGTTAACGATATATCAACAGCTCACTGATAACACAAGTGGAGGTGGACTCCATAGGAGTAGCCTTGTGATGCTCGCGTAGCCTTGTACATGGAGTTATTTGTATGTAAACATCGGAATACATGGCCTTTTGTAAGTGATAAGGTGTTTTTTTGTTTGGATGTTTCTAGAATGATGGCGGCAAAATACTTTGTGGGTCAGAAGATAGAATCTACAATGAGATGGTTAATTAGAACACGTCTTTCAAGGATCACTTAATGTGTAATTTATATTTTAACATTTCTTAATGAGATGGAGTCTGTCTAGCCAAGGGCGGATCCAGGATTTTTTTTTTGGGAGGGGCACGTGGTGCTGACGGGCGAAAAGGTACCTACACAATAACTGTTAAAAATAAACTTCAAGTTTGAAAGAGATGCAACGAACAAAATTCGCAATTCCAGCCAGAAATAGACAAGAGTTCACTCATATTCTTTCTGTTATTTTATTCATATACTAGCACTTTGCCCGCGGCTTCGCTCCCGTGGTCTTTCCCGTGGGACCCGTTATTTTTCCCGGGATAAAAAGTTATATATGTTACTCCTAGAAAACTAAGCTTTCCAACGGTGAAAGAATTTTTAAAATCGGTCCAGTAGTTTTTGAGCCTATTCATTACAACCAAACAAACAAACAAAGTTTTCCTCTTTATAATATTAGTATAGATTTTAACAACTCTGATATGATAATTTGATTTGATTCTAAGTATGTGCTGTGATGTAATCTCCATAGTACACAAAAATACCGTCTGGGGGACACGTGCCCCCGCAAACCCAATAATTTCGCAAAATTAATTCTTCTTCTTTTCGTGTGGTTAGTGACTAATCTGGTGTCAGAGTTTTTCATGCTGCCCATGGGCCTCTGACTTAGCTTCACATGCTGTTGAGAAAAATCTCTCAGACATGCTGATTTCCTCACGCTGTTTTCCTTCACCGATTTTAAAGAAAGTGAATCACATGAATCCGTAAAATCAGACCTGCGTGCCTTGGGTTCTCGAGATCTATAACTTGGCAGTCCGACGGTCACACCACTAGGCAATCAATGCTGCTAATTAATTAATGAACCACAAGACACTGATCGTCACCTTACTCGATTATTTGATAGCCTCAATGATATAAAAGTGCTAATCCATAATGCACTATTAGACAAGCTGAGTAATAATGTAGTTCCGTATGCCATCCGCTGTGCTGCCGGCACCTTACGCAACAGCTTTGATTTTCATTTGATTAGCAATTATGACGAGGGAACTTCCCACTAGACTGGAATTCTATAGGTTTTATGATGATGTACTGATTATCTATTAATCTTAATGGTTTTTAATGGAAGAGAATGGTGTATGAATGGCGTTTACTTTGCATGAATACCTAGATATACCTACTATTACAAAATGTAACCAAAGGCATACTGAAAAAATATACATCGGCTCCACGGAAACCCAGTATATGGTAGAATTCCTTCAGTCCCTGTTGTAATCCTTTGAGTGTCACGACATAAAACGTTATCCGCGTTTCCACGACCATAACATAAGAAAATTCAACACCATGGTTTGGCAAAGGTCAACACCAACACATACGAACGAATTGAGGGAAAATATGGGTCTCATCCACGCAAAACGGTTATAGCTCAGCATAATGCCGGTACTCTGGTATATGAATAGAAAATAAAAAATTGTTTGATAGGTTTTTATATAAAAAGTTTTTTACAAAAAATAAAACTGACTTCCAAAAAAAACACTACAAAGTGAAAAATAATTTTGATTTCGGAAGTCGGTGTCTTCGGTTTTGTATTTTAATTTTTTGCCACCGACTGTGTTTTTATTTTTCACTTTTTAGTTGTGGTATCTACCCCCCCCCCCCCCCCCCCAATTTTAATACCACTGCCTGGTATGTAAATTACAGTGACAGGAACTTATTAGAACATCTTCCACATATATTAAGTAGGAATTTTATAGATTTTTGTTGATTTTTCAAAAACCGCTTATCCGATTTCGATAAAGTTTCTATGGGACCATTTGGGAAGTATACCCTTTCCAACAAAAAAGAATTTTTCAAATCGGTTGGCAAGCAACGGAGTTATGCGCGAACAAACATAAAAAAAAATATATATATACAGTCGAATTGAGAACCTCCTCCTTTTTTAGAAGTCGGTTAAAAAGAGAATTAATTCGGTCATTAGACGCGGGGCTCGACAGATGTATTCGTTGCAGGCAAAATATATTCTAATAGTCGTTTCACGTTTGTTTAGATTAATAGTAAAGCAAAACCCTACTTACACACACATAACACAAGCTCTACCACTGGTCCCCGATTTTCATTCGTACCTATAATACATACACATTTCGGTAGTCATGTTTAGGTCCCATGTAAAAGTGGGCGAGCCCATTGCTGCTACTGATAATTCCTGACGGAAAATCTCTAGGCTAGTAATCTCCGATCATTCTTTCATCAGATTCTACAAATGCCAATGTATTCTTAAATATTTTTTCCTAACATCACAATATTTTCAAAACAAACTGTCGACAAAACAATCTTATCGCGGAAAAGATTGTGACAGAACGCGGAATGTGAAGAATAACACTCGCAGCATTTGAAAATATTCCAGAGATTTTTTAATGAAAGAGAGACATTTCAATAGAATGGAAAGGATGTGCGCAACCAGGCGGCGACGAGGGATTATTGAACCAATATGTCACTGGCATTCAGATGCTATCGGCAGAGATGCTATGCGCGAAATGAGTTTTTACTATTTTAGGAAGTTGTACAACCTGCCAGTATTATATTATATTCTTTAAAAATCTCACCATGAAAACATAGTTCTTATAGAAATGGACGTCTTACTTTCCAAGTAGAAGAACTATCCACTTTCAAAAGCGTACTTCATATTTCCGAGAGGCATGCATAACCCATACTCTAGACATACACAAAAAGGCATGTAAGGCTTGTTCCAAGTCGATTTCCTTCATATAAACACCTATTTAAACTTTCCAAGCCTAAAAACACGACGCAATAGACTTTTTTGTTATCAAGCCCATTAAAGACAGTCTTTACTGCCTAGTTTCACTTTACTGCGACACTCAACCTTATCGCTGTACACATAAAGACTACGTTGTTAAGACGAGATAATGTTTACAGTCTCGTTCGAAGCTTTATGGAGGATGGACCGATTTATAGCTGTGCTAAAGTTAGGTTGGGAGACTGATGAAAAGGTTGAAGTTAAATTTAGACTTGGTATTAGAAAAAGGAAAGGATGACACTTTTTTTTATACGTTCACGTATTTTGGTGTTGTTCCCAGAAGAAGACACACATCTCATAGTCTTTCGAAGTAGTAAATAACAATTTACCTTTTTTTTGCTAAGCTAGTGTGTTTTGTTTTTAAACACTAGCTTACGTATCTGTCTGATAATAACAAATTGACCGAATGAAACAAGGCTTATCTCATCTACGGATGATTCAAGACAGTACGGCCGACGTATCTTGGCGATCCTGAAGTTAGCCGATTATCTGCGCAGTAGACAATTTAGTTCCTAAAATATCCATTGCGCAGTCAAACAGCTAACTTCAAGACCGCCAATATGTTGGCCGTACTATATATCTCGTTGATTTTTTTCTAACCAATAATTGAAAATAGTACAATTCTTCGGTGTAGTATTAAATCGGTCACGTATTCTAGCTGTTATAGCATCCAAATATCATCACCTAGCCAGCCTTTTCCCAAATATGTTGGGGATCGGCTGCCGGTCTAAACTGATGCCGTTTAATACCAGTATTTTTCATGGAGCGACTGCGAATCTGAACTCCACAACCCAGTAATTGGGTAACACGATACCCCTTGATAAGACTGGTACATCTTTCAAATATGTGACTCTTTAATTATCCATTTATGGAGTCGCTAAAACAAAAACTTATGATTCACGAAATTATCCTCGAAATTGACTAGGTCCAAAGATAATGTTGGTAAAAATGCTTCGATAAAGCTGTAGGTTTTCAATTACGAAGAACCCTATGCCTGAAAGATATTTCTAAACAGCATGTGAAGCTAAGTCAGACGCCCATGGGCAGCGTGAAAACTCTGACACCAGGTTAGTCACTAACCACACGAAGAAGAAGAAGAATTGCGATTAAACTTGTTCTCTCTTTAAAGGTAAAGTTTTCAGCCGTAAATCCTTCAGGACTTGTTAGACTGTTTAAAATTGGTACCTTTAGAAGATAATATGGAAGATTCGACGCTCCATTTTTTTGTAAAAGTTTCGAAACAGTTTTCTGACATCTAAAATTTTGGTGTGTTTTTTAACCGACTTCAAAAAGGAGGAGGTTCTCAATTCGGATGTTTGTATTTTTTTTTTTTTATGTTTGTTCGCGCATAGCTCCGTTGCTTGCCAACCGATTTGAAAAATTCTTTTTTTGTTGGAAAGGATAAAGGATATGGTATTAAGATTTGGGGGGGGGGGGGGTGTGTAGGTAGGTACCACAACTAAAAAGTGAAAAATAAAAACTTTTTTACAAAAAATAAAACCGACTTCCAAAACAAACACTACAAAGTGACAAATAATTTTGATTTCGGAAGTCGTTGTCTTCGGTTTTGTATTTTCATTTTTTGCCACCGACTTCCGAAATCAAAATTATTTGTCACTTTGTAGTGTTTGTTTTGGAAGTCGGTTTTATTTTTTGTAAAAAAGTTTTTATTTTTCACTTTTTAGTTGTGGTACCTACCTACACACCCCCCCCCCCAAATCTTAATACCACTACCTGGTATGTAAATTACAGTGACAGGAACTTATTAGAACATCGTCCACATATATTAAGTAGGATTTTTTTTAGATTTTTGTGGATTTTTCAAAAACCGCTTATTCGATTTCGATAAAAAAAATTATGGGACCATTTGGGAAGTATATCCTTTCCAACAAAAAAAGAATTTTTCAAATCGGTTGGCAAGCAACGGAGCTATGCGCGAACAAACATAAAAAAAAAAAATACAAACATCCGAATTGAGAACCTCCTCCTTTTTGAAGTCGGTTAAAAAACACACCAAAATTTTAGATGTCAGAAAACTGTTTCGAAACTTTTACAAAAAAATGGAGCGTCGAATCTTCCATATTATCTTGTAAAGGTACCAATTTTAAACAGTCTAACAAGTCCTCAAGGATTTACGGCTGAAAACTTTACCTTTAAAGAGAGAACAAGTAATATAACAAAGAGGCTTTGTCACTTGAAACTATAATACAAAAGTTGAAACTCTCATAATTTTGTTCAAAGTAAATTTGTTGCGGGTCAAAAGACATTTGGGCGTCCTTTGGGGCATGTGTAAAGGTTTTACTTTGGCATTTTTTCTTGGGATACAAGTCTATGGTTCCCTTGGAGACAATTCCGAAAGATTAGTTCAAATTGGTATCGTTTACTGATGAACATCATACTATGTAATATAAGGGTCGATACGCATATAATATCCGTTGGTCTAGTGGTCGCAAGCGCTACTGCTGAGAATATGGTTCGATTTCCAGGGTAATATGATGTTGTTTATTTCTCAGTAGAGCCCTGAGCCTGAATTTGTGGCCGGTTAATGACAATAGGCACACCCCCAATTACATGAGAGTTAAAAATATAACAGGCGAAATGTGGGTGTGATATAAGCGACTGTAGAGCCTAAGTGAAACCTTATATGGAACCTAGCTGGCTGGTTAGAAAATAACTGACAGCATTCGAACTTCCAAAATTACAGATTAATTTAAATAAATTTTTAAAAACCTTTCAAATAGGGACTCCGTCAGTAGGCGTGCTACTTCTTCTTCTTTTCGTGTGGTTAGTTACTAACCAGGTGTCAGAGTTTTTATGGTTTCCATTGGCCTCTGACTTAGTTGCACATGCTGTTGAGAAATATCTCTCAGGCGTGCTACTGAAAGGATGTATTCCCTAAGTAATAAATTGATCAGCTGCTGACCCCGTGTTTTTATCTTGTAGGTTTGGGAACCTTACAAAAATATACACAGTACATTACACGAGCTCTCCCCCTCTGTGGAGTGAAGACCCCTCTGGTTTTCACAGTACCTACATCTCTGCCCAACCGTTGGCGCAAATGAGGCGTGATGTTATGTCACATAAGATTACACTAGATTACCACCATTTTAGTCGAGATACGGTCGGAAAAAAACACATTACTAAAAATTCCTCTGAACAAAATGGGATCTGTCAACGGGCTGAGGCTTATGACACAAGAGGCTGTTACTGACATGCCTGCTACTTATCGAAGCTTTACGCGTTATGAATTCTAAGGAGATGGGTTCCAGACATAATGTCGCATTACTTGGTTTTTGTATATTATTCTCCTATGAAAGACAAGGGAGTGAATTATAGCTTGACGATTGAAAGGGTAAAATGGAAGAAGAAAAAATATATTCGTGTTTTTTTTTTGTATGTATGGAGGCTATTAAAATCTTTCAACATCGTTCTCAAATATATATGTACATTGTATAATTTTAACTTGAATAAAATTACCAATATTTTGATTGAAAAGAGTGAGAGTTCTTGCCCGTTTTTCTCCATGGGTGCCTACTACGCTTTGCAATGGGAAACTAGATTCATTTTTCTGACAATACTGACTGTTTGTAAATATGTGAGCACCATGTACTTTTGACATACTTAAGTTTACCTACCATTACTATATGTGTTTTTCTTTTCACCTTTTGTGGTGTAGTGTTTTTATTCTGGGTGCATCGTCTTCACATATAATGTTATAATTCATGTATACAAAACATTGTAAAACATTTTAAAAGAGTAACGGTGGAGTTTCTTGCCCATTCTTCTCCACACGAAACTACCTTTTGGAAGGGGCGACTAGAATCAATTCTATTTCTTGTTCATTTTGACGTTCAAAAGTGCCTTACTTGTGCCTATTTGAAATAAATGATTTGACTTTGACAGACCGACCCCTTCTCAATTCATTTGTTTCGGTCGCGAATCATATTCCAACCTACATACCACCTGACATTGACCTGAATTTTAATTTCGCGGCATATCTTATGGCATCCCCCTTAATTAATGCACAAAAGTGTGTACTACCGACTTCCATTCTATAATATGAACAAGTATCAATAACTAGTTATCCATTCAATAACCAGTCGTCTAGCAAATCTAATTTTACGCAGTCACCGAACGTTCCGTCTCACATAAAATATTTTCGTTTGTCATTTAATATTATCACCGACAATAGGTCAGTCGGCCGCAATGCCAACCGCTTTTTATGAAACCTTTTTCTATGATTGAAATGCCGTCCATTTTTGCCGTCAAAACCACTTAGGTGCTTAACCTGAGTACAGCACTTAGGTTCATGATACATTTTGAGTGTGTCAGCGCCTTTATTTCTTTAGTAGTTTCATAGTTCAACTATTACTATTGTTAGTTGACCGTATGTACAATCACGGACTTTAATCGATGAGCTGCTCACAAAGTTTTCAATTTTGCAGTTTTATAAATTTACGAGATTACACGACTTTACACGATTAATCACGAACTGGAACCGCATGCTCGCAAATAAGATGGCAAATTACTAATTCGGAGGTAATCTTATCCATAGAGGTTTATAGTTATAGAGATTATAAAGTAGGGTTGCATACGTCTATCCAATCTACTTTGCTACTGACCTATTTTGAATTAGAGCTCATTAGATAATCGTTATTTCTCAAAACCTATCCGTGACAGTTGAAATGTCGATGTCAAAGAACAATCATAATATTTCACCGTATGCTAGCGTTACCATGGCTACGGTAAAAACATTTTCGCTAGACCCGCAAATCGAAATTCAAGACATGACTTTCCATGTCTGGATGTACGGGTATAACCGACAACCCGATTTGCGTTACACGGCTAAAATACGAACAGTGGCAAGTGGCTCAACAATTAAAGTCCGTGATTGTACTCCTTAATTTTTTTTTTTGTAAAATAAGTTTTTTGTTGGTTATTATTGCTTATAATATAATACTACTCACGCTATCAATCAGCTGCTGCTTCTCCTGTAGCTGCAACTCTTGGTGACGCAACGTAGCTCGTTGTTTCTCCGCTGTGCTGCTGAGTCGGGACAAGACCTCCTGGTCGTGTTCTCTAGCTGGTGACGGTGGCGCGCTTGAGCCTGTTGGATATTGGACTATAAGTTTTGGAAGCTAAGGTGCAAGTTTCCTGGCAAAACTAGATCTACTAGATCAGTTTGGTCATTCATAATGTGCATGTGGTGCATACCTTGATATTTTTTCGTAAGTAAATTAGACTACGAAAGAACTGAATGAAATGTAAAACTGAAAAATAATGTAAGTATTAAAAAAAAAACAAACATATTAAATAATAAAATCAATTCGCCTCTTTTTTGCAGTTGAGCATTTTAATAGTATTGCTTATTCGTTTTAATTTTATTGATGAGAACGTTTTGATCCGTGACCCCGGAAAATTACCGCCGCGCGACACTTTCTTAAGTACAGGTTGCTCTAACATGCTACTCCTAACATTTCAAATAAATCCGTAAATAATAACGTTTTATAGAAATATAATGTCTTGGTGAAACGAAAATGTGAAAACGTATATGTGTAATAAATTAATGTCACTATTGTAGCGCCACGCGCTGTAGAATTTATGTATAATTATACCCTGATTTAGCCAGAAATTAGACAAACAAGTTATGAAGCTCTTCATATTGTGCTTGCCCTTTAACGAAGCTCAAAATAGAGCCCGTCTTGAACGAACAGGACTAGTAAATTTAATTTATTAATGAATTCCCATATAAGCCAGTATGCAGGCGCGGGCGTGATGTTATGGTAAGTACCATGTTTACCTAATATTTAACATTGAATGAACCAATATTTTAGCTCACGTTCTTATTATTATATCACGAAGCGGCGCGCGCTTTACTTGTGGTTACCACGTGAAAAAACATGCTGTGGATGTGTCTGTGAGCGCAGGAGCATTACCACAAGCAAAGCGCGTGTCCTTCGTGAGATAGACTCTGTATCTCTTCACCCATAAATCAGTAACATTTGTTTTTTAAGATTTCAAATATAAACTCTATTGTATTGTCTATTTGTAGACTAACGTTGTTACACAAAACTTCATTAGCTAGTATTTAGACTATTCTGTAATGTTTGTAATTGTTTTATTCTGAACATCAGATAAGAAAGACAAGATGTAAGACTTGACAACGAAGGAGATCTCATGACGACAGTCTTTATTCCTGCTGATGACGCAAGAGGTTAAGATTTTAAGACTCAGATGGAGAGACCAAAGATTATTTTTGGTAAGTACTCAGGAAATGAAAGTTGTCAAAGTTCGACCCAAACTCAAAGTATTAATTTCAATTAAATCTATTACAGGCATTTTTGAATAGTCAAAGGAAGGACGGTCACTCAGAAAGATGAAGCTATTACCCTTTCCAGCGCGTAATGGTAGAAGGAATGTTTAGTAAAGCTTTTTAGTTTGGTTTTTGGGGCCCTACTTGGCGTGTTAAGAGCCGCAAAATCCAAAAAAGTATAGGAGACATTTGCCTATTCTTATAAGTCGAATGTAACCGATGAATCATTTTACCTATCCATAATCATATAGTATACAATGAATAAGCTACATGATGTCACCTGCACAAATACAAGCATGAGTTATCTGCATTTATGTATTGCAAAAATACTAGGTACGTTATATAAGGTGTTAAAAAATTAACTCTAAGAATTTTGTGGGAGTATTGTACTCATCGTTACGAACAACTTTTACTATACGATGAACCCTGAAATCACGAAAAAAATATGAGCTGCTCCATACATTTTATTGAGTCACGTGTGCATAAATGTATGAAACAACTCATATTTTTTTCAGGGTTCATCATGGTGAAAGTTGTTCGTAACGATGAGTACAATGCTAACACGAATTTTTTTTAAGTTAATTTTGTAACAACTTATATGTTACCTAAAAACGTAAAGAAATACAAAATGTTTAGCAACAATAGCTATTTAGTTTGACGTACATAACAATGTGCTGTATTAAACACGGTAATACCGGTAACACAGAGGATGATAATGACATAAATGCTAAAGAAACTCATATTGCGGTAAAATTTGATGTTAAAAATAAGATTAATGATCATGACTTGACTGTCAGCTCTGATAATCTGATTATAACTGGTAGAAAGAACCGTGGAGGTCTAAAAAACTATAGTATTTCCATAGAATTCTACTACCTCCTTCCGAGAGAACCTGGACACAATTGGCATACAACAGGGAAGAATACTGCAGAGCAATCTGTCATATGCAGTGAGACGAAAATGGTTGTGCATTTGATGATGACGAACTGGAATGCGTAGGACATAAAGCATTAATCAGTTCTGCTTGTGATTAGGCCGGTAGCAAACTTAACGGGATTGTCCGAATGGGTTACCGCTGCCCCGGAACACAAAAGGTCAAGAAAAGACATGGATGGGTTTTAGTCAGTAAGAGTCTGACACTCTCTTCCGCTCCACCCAGAGAAACCAAAAAACATCTCACTATCATAACTTTACAGTACCTTATGCTACCAGCATTTCTTTAAGGGACTCTTCCCGCTCTGGGAGGAACTGAAGAGAGTGGCAGACGCTTACTGACGAAAATCCATCGATGTTAAAAAAAAATGGCTGGTAGGAAACAAAACGAAAAATGATGAACGAAAATACACCCATTTTAGTCGTACGTCCTAATGTATTTCAGCATGTCCATTGACGGACATATCCGCTATCGAAAGTACTTAGCGAGAAAATTTGCGAAATGATCTGCCCGAGTTCACATTAACGCGTCAATGAAGATTAGCTCGCGCTAATCAGGCGTTACACGTAACCAAACCAACGGTTAGCTAGCATACCTCGCGGGCGAAAGGACATGATGCCACCATACATACGTAGCTGAGGCGAAATGGCACAGATTGCTGTAAGAGCGCCATTGTTTTTGTTACTCAATATTAGATAGTATCTTGGTTGGAAACTAATGGTTCCTTAGCTAATGTTTTGTAAGCACAGTCATCACCGGTGTCTGGCTCAAATATTTGTATGGTTTAGGATGTCTTACTTATCAGGCAAGTGACAAATAGGGGTTTGTAAGCATAATCAGCTTGCAGCTCCTTCAGCACCTCCTCTCGGTGAGGGGGCCATAATACACCACGCAGACCCAGTGTGGGTTGGTGGATGTCACACGTTTTCAAGTGTTGAGCGGGCCCTAATACACCAATCTTGAAATGTTTGGTTCTAAGAAAAGCCGGCTTCCCCACGGTTTTCCTTCTCCACTTTTGGGTTGCATAACTTAATACAAATAATAAATCTCTCCCTTTTAGCCATACATGAAAATCTCGGTGACAGCGACAAAATATAATATCCCACAGAAAGTAAAATAAAACGTCAAAGCAAGAACTTGCAGCGAGCGAGAACATAAGAATTTGAGCACACATTCCGCAGAAACTCAAGAAAATATTCCATTTCAGTCGTTTGCCTTTAACATACAAATTCCAGACAGAATCGAGTCAGCGAGGATGCTTGCTAACATTCTGAGTTTCAACTAAAATAATAAAATGTTTTGTGCTCATGGAAGATATTCCAGGAATGAAGAAAATATTAAAAATTGAATCACGTATTGCGGGAGAAAATATAGTTTGGAGTAAATACAAAGTCAAGACTACAATACGATCATAAATTAAACTATCTATTAATTATATCTAATGGTGTCCCCAGCCTGCATACGAATAAGCGGGATTGTCCGAAAGGGTTACCGATACCCCGGAACAAAAAGGGCTACGGAAGGAACATGGATGGGTTTTAGTCAGTGTGAGTCTGGCACCCCCTTCCGCTCCACACAGAGCGGAAGAAGACATTGGATGATTTCCCACCCTCAAAAAAATAAGCCTTCATACGAAAATTCAATCAAATATATCCAATAGTTTAGTCACTATAGCTAGTCAAAGATTGGCAAAACTCATAGTCGGCCCGTCACTATTATACAATGTGTCTGAGAAAGGCGTAGCGAAAATTAAGCGTGTGGTACACCCCATCAAACGGAACAACTTTTTCCCGTGAAACAAAATCGTAATTGAAAAAAAAAATAAGTCTGCCTATAGAAAACTTTAATACCTACATGACAAAATGTATGGGACGACTTATTTTCTTTTTTCAATTACGATGTTGGTTCCTGGGAAAAAGTTGACTTGAAAAAATCACTTTTTAAATTTCAGTGTTAGGATTTATTTGATAGTACCAAAATAATCCTATTCTTCAGTATTGTCAGTGTTTTCATTTATGGTCGCATTGTTTTCTCCACATGTTATTTCTCCATATGTTTTTTTACGCATGCTTTAGACAACAGCATGCGTAAACAAACATTTGGCCGCTTTACCAATTAAGATCCACTTGTAGGTTCACAATCGAGTAACAGAACACTAACAAAGGCTCAAAAAATATTTAGAATGGCAACCAATACACAGCTTCGAAAACATTTTCTCCAACAATGTTTTTCTATCTCTTGTCTATCTGAATGTCAATATTTTGATTTATGTCAGACATTCTGACTGCGAACCCGAGAATGGATGTCTCCAGGGAAACTCATGGACGTCAGAACGGAAAAACGAATCAGAAACGATGTATGAGGAAATACTGGCTTGTTCTGTTTTTTGTGTGTTTTATCATGACTTGTTGGTTACCCAGTGGAGTTTCCGCCTTTCTGATATGTTGAACATGCCAACAGAGATGAGTAGACCCTGGTTATTTATTACATAACATCACGCCGATTTCCCCTAAGGGTTAAGCAGCGGTGTCCCTAACGGTTAGCGTGGGGTGAGGTATCCAGTTAATGTGGGTGTACCAAGTAGTCCCACATTTCACTACTTATGTTAAGTCTAGACTTCAAACACACCGACTGCTATCGATCTATGTCCTATTTAATTGATGTGCCTATTTTAAGAACGGTATCAATTCACGTTGATTTTTAATTCACTATTAACCTTTTAAGAGATGACAGTACACATGATAACAAACAACTTTCACTATGGGACCAACTACGAAATAACAATATACATCGGTTTCATACATTTTCATCAAGTAAATATTGCATTTTTGTTTGAAAACGCCGATTTTTTTAATGATATTTCAGGGTTGGAGTCATAGTGAAAGTTGCTCATAATCAAATTGTTCTTAGAAACCAAACAAATACGTGACAATCATAACTTTACACCTTATATGGCGCACCACTATGTTTATCGTGTGTTCAAGTCAATAATTCTGGGGCTAGCAGGTACAGTCAACTACGTCTGTAGTAACAATCGAAGTACAAAAACCGCCCTTACTGTTATGTCATCATAACGCTGTCAATGTCAAATGTATACCTTGTACATGCGGCTGACTGTCCAAAACTCTCTTGGGTAGCACTTCCCCAAAGTCCGACCGTAACTAATCAGAAACGATGTGGGCGCGAGAAATATTGCCAGTAACTTTTCTTGATTTCCTCTATATTTGGAAAGAACGACTGCTGAAATAAGGTTTATGAAGGATTGAAGACTCGAAGCTACAAGAAATTTTGCGCGATATTTTTATATGAGCGAAAGTATTTAAAGAGGCCATGAAACTAGCATTTATTTAAATCAACAGAACTGGTACTAGTAGATGCAGGATAGACAAAAGCGTAGCTCCTAAGTGCCCAAATATAAAACTTGGAAAATAATGGGCTCATGGCAAGGTATATATGGAGAGATCAATCTAAACAGACGAACCTGCACAAGATATCTATCTGGTAGAATGCGTTCATATCCACGAAACTAAAGTTCGTGTACTTATTGGGATTTTGGTCAAATAAGTACAATACAAAACAGGTGTAAAGGCCCTATGCATGGTAGCATTAAAACTATGTTACAAGCTTTATCTTGAAATGGCTGAAGTATCCCCGAAAACCCTATTAATATTAATAGTAATCATAATAAGTTGATTCAAAAATATAAGGACTATCGGTAAGTACAGTTTTTGTAAATCTATGTCAAATTCTGTAATGATTTGTGCCTGAACAAGGTATCCATGTTTCAGGCGATTGCAGGTAACATTCATTGATTAAATAATCACATATACATTAATATTAATTTAAATTTACTCTTATTGGTTAATCATATATTAAAAGATGATAATGATGATGATTATTACCGTCTGCAGGCGCATTGATAGTCCTTCGTAGGCGTTTGTTCTCGTCTTGTAGCCTCGCCACTGCCGTCACCAGTTCTGCTGACTCCGTCCGCCATTGCTCTTCGATGGCTTCTATTTCCTATAGAATAAAAACTAGAATGATCAAATTATCCTGAAGGCTAGAAAAACAAAAGACAAGAAAAACAGATTACTTTTTGTCGGCCATTTTAATTTACTGCCATCGATCTCTTGCCGATATATTTTGGTTACATTTAAAATAAGAATCATTTGCCCAAATTAAGAATTTAGGACACCACTCATGGAAGTATACACAAAGCATTATATTGGATTGAATTTTCCTTTTCCAAAACAGGACATCAATCATATCCGTCCTCCTTTAATCGTGTCCACCGTTCTCCCTTAACACCAAAATCCCTAAACAAACAAGGCCCCATTTTCATCAACCCACAAATTAACACCCTCTAGTAGCCCTTAATATTACCGAGTTTTTAATCAAACAGGCCTACGCTTCACAATGGTCGATAAACCAACAAACGCACGGTAATCCAGACTGTCCATCCAATTAATATTATAAATGTCAAAGTTTTTCAAGATGTTCGGATGTTTGTTAAGTATGGTGAAACATTTTTCTCATTTACTGTACTAAGTGAAAAAGCACAAAAAAAAGAGATATTAAATTAATCGAATCGGGGGCGTCGGCCACAGGTGCGTCGACCACTGGGGGCGTAAGCCTCGGACCCGTTTGTTAGTCTATCATGCCAGAACGGCTGATGTGAATGAAACTTGGCAAAGATAGATTAGAGTCTGGAATAGCACATAGGATAGTTTATCCTGATATTATGGAATAATTTCCGACATCTACGCGGGAGAAGCCGCTGGCAGAAGCTAGTTTAAAATAAAACCCTATTCGAAAGAAGAAGAAAACGACGAACGAAATACGTTTATTTGGACGTCCTGTAAATGCCGAAAACTTGTTGGTATTTTTTCCGGTACAGCTTGGTATCGTCCATTGCTGAATAATCCACGAAATGGGAGCTCTTAGAATCTAATCAATACTTGATATTACAGTTTCGAAAGTAACTCTGACTGCTACCTTTTTACGTCTTAACGGCTGAATGAAATTTGGCACTGAGTTAGGCCTTAGGATGATGGATGTACTGTGTGAAAGATGAAATGGCTTGAAAGGGAGTGACTTCCGAGATGACTACTATTAGAAAAATAATAGAAGAAAAAGACATTCTGCGTTTACATTTCCCCAAATAAATTAGGATAAGGAAGAATGTTGGGCTTTAGAAAATAGTCTGAAATTATCCCAGGGGACCATATTTTTTTCTGGAATAATTTTCGACTTGTTGCAGCGAGTTAAATAAACTGTAAGTCAAATCTGATCAGACCTTTTTTTTCTTTTTTTTTTGAGGGTGGGCAATCGTCAAATGACTCCTCCTGCTCTGGGTGGAGCGGAAGGGAGTGTCAGTCTCTTACGGACTAAACCCCATCCATATTCTTTACTTAGCCCTTTATGTTCCGGGGTAACGGTAACCCTTTCGGACAATCCGCTTCGCTGATCGAACCTTGCTGTGACAACAGTAAATATGGAAATTAACTAAACAGTTCTGTAACTTCGCATTTATTTGATAAGACAGAGGTGAGTCCCGTATGTTTTGGACTTAAAATTGGTCAATGCCGACACTGGTGTTGCGCTCAATGTCAATTTATAAGGAAACTGTGTTCACTTTTTATTAAGTTTTGTAGGAGTTCGCGGCAAACCAATAATAGCCGCATGGTACGATCGAAGTTTAAGTTACTCTTGCCGCGGCCAGTCGGAAGATAGGTGACCATCCATTACATACCGAGCTCCGCCGTTAGTCCTGGTTATCATTCATAGACCTTTGCTGAAGGGACCTGATTGTCCATCATACACGCAAAGAATCTGTCTAACTATTGGGTATCAAGTTATGCAGAAACTGGGTTGTGGAGGTCAGACACGTACTCGCTTCAGGTAAAATTCTGATATTCAGCCGCATCCAGTTGCATCCAAACTGGAAGCTGTCCCCAATATACTTGAGAAAAGGCTATGCAGATGCATGACCAAGTTTTGAATATATTGTAATATTAATATTTATTGATACTTGACACGGTTGGCGCAGTGGTTGAGCGATTGACTGCTGCGCAGCATGTCGCGGGTTCGATTCCCGCACGGAACAAATAATTGTATGACCTGCAAGTATCTGTTCCGGATCTGGGTGTTTTTCTATCTATAATATGTATGTATTTACAAAAAAAAATGTATGTAAGTAGTTTATCAGCCATCTCGTTACCATAACACAAGCATTAGGTTGCTTAGCTTGGGACTATCTGGCGCTGTGTGAAATGTCCACAGATATTATTATTATTAGATCATGTGCCATCAAAGCACCAAAGCGCACGATCTCCGAAATATAAAATTAATATTCCCCTACGTAATGAGGCGATTGCGTAGATAATAATTTTATATTTCGTGATTAAAAGTAAAAGGTAATTAAAAAAATGAATAGTCAACATTTGTAGATCATTCTCCAATCCCGAAAAAAAATCACGATTGCCCTAAGACTTGTCATCTATCATTCTCATAACGAAAATCTACAATCATCTTGTAAGTACAGACGCCAGCACAAGTTACCCCAATCTGTCAACTTTCTTTGATAGTATTCCAACTTTATTGCAAAGACGTAAGATTCATTTTCAATTGGGAAAATTTGACAGTTCGGGATAGCTTGATATACTGGCGTCTGTACATACTTGCTTCTCAGAAAACCACAAAAAAAAACGCATTCGTGACAGATGCTCAGTTTCACTGACAATGTGTATATAAGTCGCAACAGAACTACAGTTAATTAGTCATGGCCTAACAGAGCGTGCTGATTGATGAATGAATGCATAATCAAATACATAACCGTCCATTTACTACTGTTGAACGTAGGCTCCCCCATAGACAGTTAATTAACGATCCAGCTTGTTTGAATAATGTTAATGAAATAAATCTATTCTGGGATTCCAGTTCGATTTTCGAACACAAGCCATTCTGCATTCATATATGAATGCAGAATGGCTTAAATGGCTTGAAATAAGATATGAACATTATGAACTAAATGTCAGTCTTAATAATACAGTTAAGTCTTGTACATCTAGACATAGCTCTGTTGTAACAGACCGGCCCTCCCTCGAGAGTAACAAATTGAAATGACTTCACTTCTCATTAAGTTCAGGCACTCGTTTGCCGATTGGAGTGGCAGAGAGTAACAGAATTATTCGATTGGGTTAATTTTTGGGGCGTTTTGCGACAAAGGTCGACGAAAAATTATTCTGTGAAAAAAGTTGTGCAAATGATGTCCAGATTTTTTCCAGGCTGGTTCATTTGAACCATATTCTGCAGCAGAAAAATACCAACCACTATACAGTGTTAGGTTGAACGAGGGACATACTTTCAGGGAACTGATTCTTTCTTTCTATACTCATGAAAATTAACAACTTTGACTATCGAACTATACATTAAATCACGAAAAAAAAATCAGCAGTTCAGTACATTTATGTTCGCATAATTCGCCAAAATATCATAGAACAGCTGATATTTTTTTCATATTTCAGAGTTTGGTCCCATGGACAAAGTTGTAGATTTCCATGAATACTAGTACAACCTGAAAGTATGACTTTTATCTTTTTCTGTACGCCCAAAAGTGTCAAAGAGGCCGTAATTTCTACTAAGAAATTAAAAAAACATAGGTGTTGTCGTTATGAAAATTCTGTTATATTATCCAATACCTTGCTCTACAGTCTACAGCTTCTATACATACAGAGCTTGCCCATATAATTATTATGAACATTCTGTAGAACAACGCTCCCCTCGTCGACCTCAACAAACGGTTGGTAACCGCTGAATAATATTATTACGAGATGAGTACCCCTGTCCATCTTCATATAACCGTTTAGTCGACTTAGAACACGTTCGGGAGATGGGGAGAGTCTATTCATAGCCAAACCACACGTTGGGATCAATCTGAATAAATCAGCATACTGCCGGGAACGTATGGGAAATTTAAGCGATGCCTTTGTCCAATATTCGTTACAATCCATATTCAATCCGCACGGAAAGCCGATTAAAGCTCGCTCGAATATGCGTCGTCACGTGCCGTTTATAATGTCTATTTTTTGACGTGCTCTTAGTTATGACGGAACTGTATTTTTGATAGGAATTGCTGGACATTTTCACAAATCAGATAGAAATAGAAAATAGTTTATTGTTAGCGGGTTGAGCTGCATCTACTGTAAATTATAAATAGTTGGGAAAAGGCAAGCAAGATGACAAAAATGTATTATAAACATTTCTCACAATACGGGTTGCAGTGATAACTCTAATAACTATGCTAAGCAATGCCTATGCTATTTAAGAATAAACAATATGATGATTGATGATGATGTGCAAGAAAGATAAGAATGTGACAACAAAAGCCTTATTGTATAAATGGAAATAATTATAACTATTAGTAAATATTGAGGGAAGAAGTTATAGATAGGTAGTGTAGTTAAAGATGATGTTATGACTCTTTCTTTCGTGTGGTTAATGAATAACCTGGTGTCAGAGCTTTTATGCTGCCCATGGGCCTCCGACTTAGCTTCACATGCTGTTGAGAAATATCTCTCAGACATGCTGGTTTCCTCACAATGTTTTCCTTCACCGAATTTTAAATAAATAAGCTAGTGATAATTATAC
Organism: Hyppa rectilinea; assembly: GCA_951799385.1. NCBI lineage: Eukaryota > Metazoa > Arthropoda > Insecta > Lepidoptera > Noctuidae > Hyppa > Hyppa rectilinea. The sequence goes on along the minus strand of OX637321.1, from coordinate 15,676,948 downwards.
AATACGCACATGAATCCGTAAAATCAGAGGTGCGTGCCCCGTGTGTACTACTCTGTCAAGAAAGTACCGGGAAAAGATCAATAATACACAAAATGTCTGTTATTCATCCAAATTTATTTTATCACCTTCAAAGTATGCTCCTTTAGAAACGATACACTTGCGCCAACGAATAATCCATTCATCAAAACATTTTTTAAACGCTGCTTCCGGAATTGAGTTCAGTTCTCGCCGCGAATTCTCCTTTATGCCTTCTATCGATTGAAAACGGGTGCCACGAAGGGGTAATTTGAGTTTAGGAAAAAGAAAGAAGTCAGCAGGAGCCATATCTGGTGAATATGGTGGTTGCTGGATGGTATTTGTTGAGTGTTTGGTAAAAAATTCGTTCACAATGATAGCCTTGTGCGAAGGCGCATTGTCGTGGTGCAAAATCCAAGAATGTTCTTTCCACAACTCTGGCCTTTTTCGTCGAATTTGCTCTCTTAAACGCTGCATAACGCTCAAATAATATTCTTTATTTACCGTTAGACCTTCCGGTAAGAATTCAGAGTGCACAACACCGCGATAGTCAAAGAAAACAGTCAACATGACTTTGACTTTTGATCGACTTTGGCGTGGTTTTTTCGGTTCCGTTCAGTTGGAAGGCGCCACTCCGAAGCTTGTTGACTAGTTTGCATGTCAAACTCGTAAACCCACGTCTCGTCACCAGTAACAATGCGTTTCATGAATGTTGGGTCCGAACTGACTCGTTCTAGCATGTCTTCAGCGACTTTCATGCGATTGAGTTTTTGGAGAAAATTCAGATCTTTTGGGACTAGCCGAACAGCAACATGTTTCATACCCAAATGATTAGTTAAAATGGTACGGATCGACTCGTGAGATAATGAAAGTTCGGCGGCTATCTGTCTCAGAGTTGAATGGGGATTTTCAGTCACTATTTCCTTCACTTTTGCGATGTTAACTTCAGTTGCAGACGTTGACGGCCTACCAGAGCGAGGCAAATCTTCCATCACATCTCGACCGCTTTTGAACGCTTTGAACCACTCATAAGCACGAGTTTTTGATAAAGTCGATTCACCGTAAGCCTTCTGTAACATTTTCAGTGACTCCGAACACGAAATTCCATTGGCGATGCAAAATTTAAGACAAACTCTTTGTTCGATATTTTTGTCCATTATGAAATTCGCAATACACACTATATATGATATTACTAAAACCAGCACTGTATTTAATATAAATAACAGATGCAACTCAAGCTCCGCGCCAAAATGGAAAACAGTTGTGCCAATCTAACAACTACAAAAAAAACAAAAATTTGAATTTGGAACCATAAACAAATCATCCATTCCCGATACTTTTTTGACTGAATGTATAACTAGGAAGTGGACACTAGAGTTGACGATGAAAGTGATAATATCAATCATCCCTGCCCAGCCTTGGCTAATTACGTTAAGGCCGGCTTCCAGTCTAACTGGATGCAGCTGAATACCAGTACTTTACATGTAGCGACTGCTTATATGACCTCCACAAACCATTTTCTTGGTAACACCATACCCCCTGATAAAAGGGTTCTCAGGCATTTGGGTTTCTGAGTACCCTTTACCATCGTCAAAGATATACGAAGAACAGCCGGGACCGACGACATTGCGGCGCGGGCAGGGATAGGGATAAATGTAGAAGATAAAGACCAGTGCAGTGTAACCCCGACTCCATTATAGATAGACTGGCTATGGGTAGGAGGAATATGATCAGATGGTTGGTTATTGTCACTTATTAGCAATTAATTGATATTATTTGACTTCGATGGTCCTAGTTTATCATTTGTAACTTCGAATTACGGCTGTATGGATATAGTACAGTATTGCACATGTAAGCGGGCACGCCCTTTATGCCTGGAGGCTCTTTTTTTAAATTTTTATTTACGCTTGAGTACAGTCAGTTTTAAATGTTTTAATTGGCGTATTGGCGTGTGCTAGCTGATATGTGGCAAATGATTGATTTTAATGTGATATGTTTCGTATTGTTTTTTTTACTTCTCATACAATAAATGTGTAGAATCAAGTTCGTCCAACTGAACAGACAGCTGTGCTGCTGGGGAGTTTGTTGCGCCACTTCTTCCCAGCTAACGCACTAGGAAGTGGTGAAGGGTGAGCGTTTGGGGGACTGTCTTATGTAACTTTGACCTTCAAAAAGTGCTGATTTTCAGCCCAGTTTGAATAAATGACTTTTGATTTTTTGACTTTCTCAATGTCTCCATCTATAACCAGTTGCTATATTAACTACATGACACCCGTCTATTAAAACCTGACATGTTATATTCAAACGTCTCGTCCAACACCAGCTTTCAATACCACTCCGGTCAAGGTCGCTGCTGTTGAGGTATTTCCTTTACACACAATGGTTGCACTTGTGACTATTGCGTACGGAATTACGGCATTTACCGGCTAATGTGATTATCTTGATTTTGTACGCGATGTTACATAAACACCTCGGACTAGTATGTGTGTGTGTGTTGTTTCGTATTGCTCGGACAGTACGTCTTTTTTTTTTGAGGATGGGAAATCATCCAATGATTTCTCCCGCTCTGGATGGAGCGGAAGGGAGTGTTACGACTTGTACTGACTAAAACTCTTTCCTTAGCCCTTTATGTTTCTCATGGCGGCCTGGAATCAGCGACTGTCGCAACCCAGCGCAGGGCACGCCACGATAGTAGCGGTAAGGCCCCTCTTTGAGGAGTGGCTAGAGAGGCGTCACGGCGCCCTCACCTACCGCCTGACGCAGGTCCTCACCGGACATGGATGTTTCGGGAGGTTCCTGCACATCATCAGGCGGGAGGTAACGCCCGGGTGTCACCACTGCGAGGACCGCCCAGAGGACACGGTAGAGCACACGGTGCAAACCTGCCCAGCATGGGCAGAGCACCGCCGTGTCCTCGTAGAGGCGATCGGCGGCGGCGACCTCTCGCGCCCGGCCCTGGTGCAAGCCATGGTCCGGGGCGAGAGGGAGTGGGAGGCAGTCACCTCCTTCTGCGAAAAAGTTATGCTCGCGAAGGAGGTGGCGGGATGGGAGAGAGAAAGGTCCTCCCGTCCCAGCCGCCGCAGGAGACGCCCCGGGCGTCGGGAGCCACGTGACGACTCCCGGCCACCGTAGGCGCGGGCCTGCGGACGGTGAGTAATGGGTGACTCACCGTCCGATCAGCACCAGACCCGTGCCGTACGGCGCGTATATGTTCCACGCGCGCCTCAAAGAGATGTCAGCATATGAAGGGGCCCCTCAGGGCCAAGCCTGCCGGGTAAGCGGGATTGTCCGAAAGGGTTACCGCTACCCCGGAACATAAAGGGCTACGGAAGGAACATGGATGGGTTTTAGTCAGTAAGAGTCTGACACTCCCTTCCGTTCCACCCAGAGCGGGAGCAGTCATGGGATGATTTCCCAGCCTTAAAAAAAAAAAAAAAAGCCCTTTATGTTCCGGGGTATCGGTAACCCTTTCGGACAATCCCGCTTATTACGTATCTGTCTACCATCAAGTTGTATATTCAATAAATCAACACCTAAGTAATGTCACTCATCTCCGTATCCAAATTTATTTGGGGTCGGCGTAACATGTCTTTTTCTTCATAGTTCTTTATTAGTCGTCATCTCGGTAGTCACTCACTTTCTAGCCATATCATCTTTCATACAGTACATCCATCATTTTATTAGTCCTCCTCTACTCGTATAGCCATCATCAAATCTATACTCAAAACTTTCCTGACGACATTGTCTTCATTCCTCCGCATAACATCCCCAATCCTATATCACGAAAACCTATTTCCAAATAACTTTTCAGTCACTTTTTAGTCTATCCATTCGCAACCACACATTCCTCGTAGCATTCTTATCTCAGCTGCATGCAATTGCCTTCCATTAACTCCTTTGAGGCACAACACTCTCATCCATTCAAGACAGCAGGTTTTCCTTGACAATTCAAAAGTGCCTGTAATTGGTTTATTTGAAATAAATGCTTTGAGTTTGAGTTTGAGTTTAAAAGTAATTACCTAATTCAGAGCTGTACTTTACAAGAACATGTTAAACTTAACATTACAAATGACAGTCATATTCTTGCCAGCCAAGAATCATCAGAATGACTAGTCATTAAACATATTGACTAGCAATTACAACGGTAACCGAGCATTTAAAGCTTAATGATTATTTTTTGCTCAGACAGGCAAATAACTACTTATAAATTTCTTAAACGCCTCTCTTAAAAATTACCAGAAAGTGATTGCGAACGGTCATTACGTAAAATACTTACATGTAATGTAGAAACTACTTTGTCAAGTATGTATAATTTTTATGTACTGTCGTGGTATCGCAATGATCTGCTAGTAAGCAGTGATAGCATAATGGTGTGACCATCGGACTGCCAAGTCATAGGTCTCATGTTCCAACCCAGGTTACGCATCTGATTTTACGGATTCATGTGCGTATTGTATAATTATCACTTGTTTAAAAATCGGTGACGGAAAACATCAGTCAGAGGCCCATGGGCAGCATAAAAACTCTGACACCAGGTAAGTCACTAACCACAGAAGAAGAAGAATGGTCTGCTCTCTTTAACAAATGGGTAAATAGCGACACAATTTCTAATTTCTTCGACAGATATGTGTGTATGTTATTATGTATGTTCGTCCTTCTTTTTTTCATTCACGAATTTGGCCGAACTCCGCAGTCGCTTATTGAAAGGCATAAAACATTCTTCAAGCTATAAATGTAGGAGCCGGTTTGAGATGGGTAGATAGTACGCCTCAAGTTGGAGAACGCACTTCCGTATAATTGTTGTATTCCCAATAAGTTTCTGAATCAGACAGTATTAAGTCGCATTATAAATATTCCAATGAAATAATTTCTGTATATCTTTCTGAAGAAATACTTGGAAAGCAACTTGTTGAAACATATAATAACGACGATTTCTTGCACAGATGCGACGCACGACTTGATCGTGTTAGTTGTTAAAAAACAGTAGTTGAGTTATCACCCTGCAATCGGCATTTTTGTTTCTCGTGCATTTTATGTTATTATTAAAAAAAGAACTAATTCGATTTGTTATTCTAGTGTTTGTTGTCATGTTTATATTCTTACGCAATAAGTTGATTAAGTTGACAGTTTTTTGTCTGTGGCCCATCCATTGTCCATAGCCGAGATAATTTTCAATGGTTTTAATGTTTCTGAATACGAGGTTTTTTGGTGTATTATATAATACAGAGGTATTACGAGGAAAATGTTGTCAGGAAAGTTGTGAGTATGAATTTGGATGGCTATACAAGTAGGGGAGAGTGTGTATGAAAGAGCCAAGCTTTGAAAGAGCCGATGCGATTATCTCCCACTTAAAAAAAGCCTACCATAATTCAAATGTGCTCTTTGTATGGCAACACTGGACAGCTGCCACCCACAGACTTTTGACAGTTCTACAAAATCAAATGGCGTCGTAGGACTGAATTGAAAATTTTGAAGACAAAATGTAAGTATTTTTGAGTTTTCTTAAGTTTTTTTGACAAGAAGTGTGAAGCATAGGTTTACAAAACGAATATGGTGTATTGTTATGCATATAGTTAGCATTATTTTACACAAATATTATTGTTATGATGTTATGGTAAATTGGCTGTAATTTCAGGTTATATCTTTTAATGCAAAATGTTTTGAAAGAGCCATTTTCGAGTCTATGAAAGAGCCAGTTTTCATGACACGAAAACTGGCCCTTTCAATATACTACTAGCTTTTAGTTTAACATTGCCGTCTTTTTTATACCTATTTAATACTGTTAATCTTTCAGACTAGAAAAACATGTCTTCTCGAGCCTCAGTACCGAAAAATCTAGAAAACCTACTGTTAAAAAAATGACTACAAAAAAAAATATGTATGAGAAAACTAAATTCTAAAAAACAGGATGATTCCAGTGACACTAGCATCAACATATCTTTGCACGATGATACATCATTAACAAGCTCAGATGATGAAATAAATTTATTAGAATTAAAAAAACAGAATAATTTACAGCAAGATAAAAATAATTGTATTGTGTGTAATGGACACTATTCTCAGAGCAAAGAAGAATGGTACCAGTGCAAAATATGTGAAGGGTGGACACATGAGTCTTGTGGTCACAAAGGAGTGATTAATTTCTTCTGCCAAAAATGTTTTTAATTGTTTTATCAGAGAGACTGATCAAAAGCTGTGATTATTACTTATGTTTAATTATGATTATATTTTTGAGTATTTTAAGAGATATTAAAATGGTTAAAAACTAGTTTATTTGAACAAAGTGGAATCTGGCTTTTTCATAGCACACGGTAGCTCTTTCATTGACAGGCTGTTTTGAAAGAGCCAATTTCCCATTTTTTTATTTCGTAAGTAGCTATATCTCAGGTTTCTTACATTGTTACCTATTTTTTTTTTATTTCAGTACCATAACTATTAAACTGATTATTGAAAAAAAGTATTTTTATTTAAAAACAATCAGCCTAAAATGTTTTTTTCGAATACTTTTTAAAACTGGCTCTTTCATGCACACTCTCCCCTAGAGGGAGACCAAAGAAACGATGGATGGATTGTGTGAAAGATGATATGGCTAGAAAGGGAGTGACTATCGAGATGACGACTAATAGAGAAGTATGGAAGAAGAAGTCATGTTGCGCCGACCCCAAATAAATTGGGATAAGGGCAGGAGAATGATGAGAATGATGACAGAGGTATTACGAACTATAAAAACACATATATATGAATAGTCTTTCTTTCTTTTGCGTGTAGAGTGACTAACCAGGTGTCAGTTTTTATGCTGCCCATGGGCCTCTGACTTAGCTCCACATGAAAGTCATTTTTCTTGTATGTCTGTCCTGTATGACCGGGTAGTTCTTCTAATGCAATGGATACCAATAAGGCTTTTAACAACCGTGTGCAGATGGGGCGGTTAGCTAATAAAAAATATGATCAAACTCAACCACAAATTCTGACTTTCTTTCTTTTTCGTGTGGTTAGTGACTAACCTGGTTTCAGAGTTTTTATGCTGCCTATGTGCCTCTGACCTAGCTTCACATGCTGTTGAGAGATATCTCTGAAGCATGCCTGTTTCCTCACGTTGTTTTCATACCATGGGTGCATGCCTTGGGTTCGAACTCGAGACCTATGACTTTGCAGTCCAACGGTCACTCCACTAGGCTATCACTGCTTAACCATAACATAAAATATTTGAAAGGCCTATCGCCACATCGTTTGTACGAGAGTATACTAATATTGCATATAACATAATTCCTCCAGCCAGTTTTCCATATGTTGTGCCATAAATATTGATCTTTAAAACGAAATGTCAACCATACGACCTTCACACCAAAAAAGCTAGCACCAAGATAGCCTTCATCTTTCACTAAATGCTGATGGATTAGTAAATAACTGTATTACTAAATTGTCTTATCAGTTAACAGAAGCTGCGTCTAATTTTTACCACTAATAAGACTTGGGCCTCCTATCTGTAAATGGGAGCTGGTCTTGCCAGCCTAGTGCAGTTTTCTTTCATCCTAAATGCATTGAAGCTCTACATGTATTTTTTCTCTTAAATGTATAGTATTTCTTTTTTTCTATTCTAAAATAGAAGTAGAGTAAGTTACTCCTTATAACATAAGCTATCGGTATGTGAAAATCCCGTTAAAATCGATCCAGCCGTTTGGGAGATTACCCGCAACAGACAGACATAAAATTTTAAAAATTGTTTTTTTATTACCGTACATACTATGCGTTTAGTAAAAAGACAACTACTTTTACAAACAGACACTTCTACTGTTATTCGTATACTTATTTTTTTTAGTTTGTTTATTACTTAACTTCCTAGTAGGTATACATACACAAAAAAGCAATTTTATTTATTTGTATAAGCACATTAATCTTAATATCATCTCAAATTCATCCCAATAATATTTTCCTCGTCAGCAAATACGGCGAGAGCCTCCAAGGTGATCAATTTTAATCGCATTTCAGTTGTGAACATCAGTCACTGGACGGAGCCGACGGGCGAACCAATCGAATCACTCCGATATCCGCTTTATTTATTGATTCGGCTAGAATCGCTTTTATTGTAGATTCAGCGTAACTGTAGAAATCACAGTATTTTTATTTTCAAGGCGCGATATTATTTAATCGTTGCGGTAAACGTTAATGTAGAGAGAGATTAAACGAGTAATACTTATTTTCTGATGGTTTGGTCATGTTACGTAGCAAAAATGAATGGATGCGAGGCGATTTATAAAAGGAAATGGGTCGTCAGTGGAAACAACGGGACTCCACCCCACCAACTCAAGTGTATGACAAAATATACAGTGTGTTAGGTTATACGAGGAACATACTTTCAGGTTGTATAGATAGTACTCAAGAAAATCAACAACTTTGTCGATGGGACCAACTCTGAGTTATGAAAAAATAAAACCGACTTCCAAAAAAAACACTACAAAGTGAAAAACAATTTTAATTTCGGAAGCCGGTGTCTTCGGTTTTGTATTTTCATTTTTTGCCACCGACTTCCGAAATCAAAATTATTTTTCACTTTGTAGTGTTTTTTTTGGAAGTCTGTTTTATTTTTTGTAAAAAGTTTTTATTTTTCACTTTTTAGTTGTGGTACCTACACAACCCCCCCCCGCCCCCCCTCCCAAATTTTAATACCACTACCTGGTATGTAAATTACAGTGACAGGAACTTATTAGAACATCGTCCACATATTTTAAGTAGAAAATTTTTAGATTTTTGTTGATTTTTCAAAAACCGCTTATCCGATTTCGATAAAAATTATGGGACCATTTGGGAAGTATACCCTTTCCAACAAAAAAAGAATTTTTCAAATCGGTTGGCAAGTAACGGAGTTATGCGCGAACAAACATAAAAAAAAATATATATATATATATATATATATATACAGTCGAATTGAGAACCTCCTCCTTTTTTAGAAGTCGGTTAAAAAAACAATATCAGCTGTTGCATACATTTTGACTAATTATGCGAACATAAATGTACCTACTGAATAGCAAACGTTATTTCAGGTATAGTTCCATTGTGAAATTTGTTAATTTTCATGAGTATAGTAACCAAGTGAAAGCATGTCCCTCGTTTAACCTAACACACTGTATAAACATAGACGAAGCTAAAAGAGTAAGGATCGTAGCAATCTTTATGTCCTGCACTTATTTGCTACTCCCGAAAGAAGGCAATCAGTTTTGTCATATTTTCATTGAAATGTCAGTGTCATATGTATATGTAAATGTCAGCCAATTTCTGGTATACAATACCAGATGAGAGCTGTGGCCAAGTGGTAACTGACCCGACTTTCGAGTTGTAAATTTTGGGTTCGAGCCCTGCCAGGCGCTATACTTGCTGTATTTAATTTTATCACTTTTGCTCTCAAAACTTTGAAGGAGAACATCGTGAGGACCGATATGTCCTAGATCCAAAATGCGAAGACATCTACCTTCCCGCACTGGGCCCGCGTGGTGAATTATGGCCCACCTCTAACCTCTAATGACCTCTAATAGAAAGGTCTGTGCCCCAGCAGCGAATACTTTATAGGCTGATTATGAATACCAGAAATTGGCCACAACTAGCCAGTATTCTTCAACAATCTCGTTCCCTCATCAACCGATTGTATATAAATCTGCCTAGCCTTTTCCCAACTATGTTGAGGTCGGCTTCCAGTAACTGAGTAATACGATACGCCTTGGTAAAACTGGCTATCTGATTTTCGGGCTTCTGTCCGGACCTGTAACTACTGTCAAAGATGCACAAATGACTGCCGGGACCAACGGCTTAACGTGCTTTTCGAAGCACGAAGGAGTCTCGGTATGTAAACCCATCCATAGTCAAGCCCGGCAAGCGTAGCTTAACCTGATGGATCGACCTGTGCGACTGTTATTACTTAGCCACGAGCTCCTCGACCATCTCTCCATCAACCGAATGTACTTTATTAATTAGGTAATTATGTAGTCCTCAATTAAGGCACGAGCACTCTCCATCAAATTAGATCAGCTCAAAATTAGTCTGCTGCTAATCACATTAAGCTAGAACCGTTACATCATCTCATTATTCTGCTAGGCTTGATTTCATTACAATGAAGAGAGAAATGATATTACTTGTTTGTCAAGTTTGCACATGTTTCGGCATAAAATAGAACATGATTAGAATTTTTTTATCATTGATATGTACTGGAGATAAAATTTGAAACCATTTCGGCCAGTCACTGATATGGTACAACAATAAAATGCAAATAAACATTAGATACTTTATCAGTATAGTAACATAATCAATTCAATATGGCAGGTCCCCCTCCGGCCTCAGTCCGAGTATTTGTGACCGCAATCGGTAAATCTGCATAGTTGATGCTAATTTAAGGCTGAAAACCCGTTTTTTTACACTAAAAGCTGCTTTCAGTATAATTCGTTTATGGCGCAAATGAATCCCTCTAATAAATTTTAACCAATCAAATGTCGTATGAACCCGATAGGTTCATAAGAAAAATTCTCTCGAAACGACAATAAATATAACCGTATAAATCGTTGAGTTCTTATAAGCAAACGGCTTCTAATAGGCAAACATCTATAATGGGTTAAATTATCCATTCATACTATGTATCGTTCTGTACTCCGCAACCAGCATTGAAAGAGTCTCCATGACTGTTCACGACTCAGTGACGATTGCTGACAACCCTAACTAATATTATAAATGGCAAAGTAAGTTTGTTTGTTACCTTTGCACGCCAAACCACGGAACTTTCACAAACACAATTTTTTCCGACTTACTCGATACTTATCATTATACATATTATGGCCAAGTCACACAAAGTCTGTATAAATTGTAGCTTATGTGTTATTCTGTTCTATAAGCTATATTATTGGGAAGTTTCATTGGAATCTGTTCAGCGGTTTTTAACTGAAAAAGGAACAAACATCCATCCTGAAATATTGCTCATACACTGGCAGGTGTACAGAAACGGACACGGCGTACTTTTCATCCCGCAACAAAGTACAGTTCCCGAGGAATACAACAACAACGATTTTTTGTTAATGTGTTCGTTCCGTTCTGAGCCCAAGATTGCAAAGGCCAAACAACGAGCAGAGTACAAGCCGAATTGATTGTCAAATTCTATATTAACGCGAGCGAAACACAGGTTAAAGCTAGTTTAAATTATGATCGATGTCTCATCACATCACGTCCGCGTCGTCTATCTTTTAGCACGGCCGGAATTATTGTGTAGGTAATGCCGATACAAATGAAAACAGAAAAACTAAAATCATGAAGTGAATGCAATCCTAATCATCCAATTCTCTCTTTTGCTATCGCGATGAACTTGTACTTACCTAAGTCGTGATGCTTACCGGGACAATTCTCGGTCATAAACTCCTCATCAAGTACTCCACTATAAAGTTAATTAACCACAGCAGTTTACATCTAGTTACAGGTTAAGTGCCTGTTAGCAAAGGGCCAGTAAACAGCGCCGTATTACGTAGTTTAATGAAACCGTTACCCCAAAATTACTGCTACACATTCAACCAGTAGGCAGTCAGAATATCGAAGGCCAACATTTTACTTTTCATTTCATTATAGTAAGTACAATAAGATGTTAAGCAATGTTTTACATAATATGCCGTTACGCCTGGGAACACCGAAGGTAGGTGAGGTACTGGCGTAGCTGATGACAAGACCCCAAGTAGTAGTTGACCAAGAACAAAAAAAAAAAGAGGCAATACTCCACGTAGAGGTAATGAAAACGAGAAAACTCATAAGTGCACATAACCAAGGATGGACTTAGCTTCACAGACCATTGAGAAATATCTCTTAAGCATGCCGGTTTCCTCACGATGTTTTGCTTCACCGATTTTTAGGCCAAAAGCCCATGGGCAGCATAAACACTGACACCACGTTAGTCAATAAGATCACGAAGAATACAGAAGGATGGAGGACAATACATTCAGTCAAAAAAGTATCGGGAATGGATGATTTGTTTATGGTTCCAAATTCAAATTTTTGTTTTTTTTGTAGTTGTTAGACTGGCACAACTGTTTTCCATTTTGGCGCGGAGTTTGAGTTGCATCTGTTATTTATATTAAACTAGCTGACCCGACAGACGTTGTCCTGTCTTAACTGTGATACCTACCCTATCTACCTACCTACCTGCCTACCTACCCTACTTACCTAGCTACCTACCCTACCTACCCTACCTACCCTAGCTACCCTACCTACCCTACCTACCCACCCTACCTACCCTCCCTACCTACCCTACCTACCTACCTACCCTACCTACCTACCCTACCTACCTTACCTACCTACCTACCTACCTACCCTACCTACCTACCTACCCTACCTACCTACCTACCTACCTACCCTACCTACCTACCTACCCTACCTACCTACCTACCTACCCTACCTACCTACCCACCCTACCTACCCTTCCTACCTACCCTACCTACCTACCTACCCTACCTACCGACCTACCTACCTACCTACCTACCCTACCTACCTAGCCTACTTAAAAAAAAAAAAAAAGTTTAAAATGTATTCTGCTATTCAGGGCGGAGACAAATCCAACGAAACAAAAACCATGAAAATTGGTCCAGCAGATCTCGAGTTATAACGAAGGGAACAAACCCGTCTTTCTTTTATATATATAGATACAGTGCTGGTTTTAGTAATATCATATATTATAGTGTGTATTGCGAATTTCATAGTGGACAAAAATATCGAACAAAGAGTTTGTCTTAAATTTTGCATCGCCAATGGAATTTCGTGTTCGGAGTCACTGAAAATGTTACTGAAGGCTTACGGTGTATCGACTTTATCAAAAACTCGTGCTTATGAGTGGTTCAAAGCGTTCAAAAGCGGTCGAGATGTGATGGAAGATTTGCCTCGCTCTGGTAGGCCGTCAACGTCTGCAACTGAAGTTAACATCGCAAAAGTGAAGAAAATAGTGACTGAAAATCCCCATTCAACTCTGAGAGAGATAGCCGCCGAACTTTCTGTATCTCACGAGTCGATCCGTACCATTTTAACTAATCATTTGGGTATGAAACATGTTGCTGCTCGGCTAGTCCCAAAAGATCTGAATTTTCTCCAAAAACTCAATCGCATGAAAGTCGCTGAGGACACGCTAGAACGAGTCAGTTCGGACCCAACATTCATGAAACGCATTGTTACTGGTGACGAGACGTGGGTTTACGAGTTTGACATGCAAACTAGTCAACAAGCTTCGGAGTGGCGCTTTCCAACTGAACCGAAACCGAAAAAGGAGAATTCGCGGCGAGAACTGAACTCAATTCCGGAAGTAGCGTTTAAAAAATGTTTTGATGAATCGATTATTCGTTGGCGCAAGTGTATCGTTTCTAAAGGAGCATACTTTGAAGGTGATAAAATAAATTTGGATGAATAACAGACATTTTGTGTATTATTGATCTTTTCCCGGTACTTCTCGGTTAATCTCTTATGTACTTTCTTGACAGAGTACATAAGAGATCCAGGGTAGAAGAAATTTAAGCGGGATTGTCCGAAAGGGTTACCACTACCCCGGCACATAAAGGGCTAAGGAAGGAACATGGATGGGTTTAAGCCAGTAAGAGTCTCACCTCTCCTCTCTCCCTTCCGCTCCACCCAGAGCGGGAGGAGTCATTTGATGACTTCCCACCGTCAAAAAAAAAAGGAAATTATTTTACAATACTGTGGATTAGCCATAGACGAAGACACGACAGTCAGTACGTGTCTAAAATGGACTCAAAAAGAAAGCCAGCAGCGAATTGTCTAGGAGCGTAATTTTAAGGCATCGTGGAAGAAACAGGCAGTCTTCATCAGGAGACCTTTATGAGAAAGAAAATTGTTTATTTCTGCTCACATTTAACATATAATTTAAAACTAAATTTAAATGTAGCGAAGAGCTCATAATTATGATGATGCAATAAATACTTCAGTTTGAATTACGATGAGAAAATTTTTAGGCGCATTTCAAATTCAAGAATGTTTATGAACTTCATTTAAGATCAGCAGATAATATAATTACGTGACAAAAGAACAATTTCAACTGCTAAACGAGAAACTGAATATGTAACAGCGCTTATCTCGAAATCTCTTCAAATGCTATGAGGTTTGAAACCGCACAGTCAGTGCGAGGTAATCTCTTCGGGTTCTGTACTGTTTTACAACAATACTTTTAAAGTTTGAGCATATCACATTACAAAATCCTTGGGAAACCTTTTTACAACATGCTTGTACGAATGAAAACTAAAACAACTGACCAAGCTGCTAAAAAAGATCTTATACAGGACTTGATAACTTGCGATTGATCTTAGCAGCTCAAGCAGTCTGTCTATCAGTCTCTCACCACCTTGCTGACTACCTAGTATTTTTACCGTAGCAATAACTATTCTAGTATAAATCTTGTCGATACCAGAAAGCAAAAATTAAGTCTTAGTTCCCTTACCTGAATCCATCACAATATGAAGCTCCTGTTATCAGCCTTTATCATGTCATTGCTGGACGGTCTACCCATAACTTCGGGCTTTTGCGATTCCGGGTTAATGTGGATCACAGGTGACTCAAGTTACGGCATTAAGAATTTAAATGCTCATATATTGAAGAGTCAATTTCAAACTATCCACCTTACCATAAGACATAATCAATAAGTCTTTGATAACATGATCGAATCCAGTCAAGAATGATGTGTACTAATCAAAATCGTCATCTTTAGCCTTTAGTGCAACATAGAATGCAATAAGCGACCAGTCATGCATGCAGGCCGGAAACTAAGTAGGTAATTATTCAATTCAACACAATAGTACAACTAGTTAATAAATTCTTGTTGCATTGTATGTTATTTACGCATTGCCGTACTGTCCATTAAAATTGTTTTAAATATAAAAAGAAATCATGCTTTGCATGGTACATTGCAATCATGCTTTGCATGGAGTGTCAGAAATGTACATATTTTTGAGATATTTTTTTTTTGGAAGAACCTATGGACTAGGCTAAATAGTATAGAGTGGTTTAACAAATCCATCATCAATACCATCTTCCTGTCCTTTTCATACTTTATTTAAGAGTTATAAAGCTGGCTGGCTAGACTGGCATATCAATATTATTCAACCTCTTTCATTTACGTTTCGTGTGGTTAGTGTTACGTATACATAAATACCTTACCTACCCTACCTACCTACTCTACCTACCCTACCTACCCTACCTACGCAAAAATGTGCAATAAAAATATTTTTCTCATACAAACTTTGCCACCCCTTGTAACCCTTTTAGGGGTTGAATTTCCAAAAAATAATATGCCTATGTCCTTCTCATGAATGCAAACTATCTACATACCAAATTTCAGCAAAATCTGTTGGTTGGTTTAGGCGTGAAAAGGTAACAGACAGACAGACAGACAGAGTTA
Source organism: Hyppa rectilinea (assembly GCA_951799385.1). NCBI lineage: Eukaryota > Metazoa > Arthropoda > Insecta > Lepidoptera > Noctuidae > Hyppa > Hyppa rectilinea. The sequence continues at coordinate 15,661,521 of OX637321.1, read as the reverse complement.
CTTTCGCATTTATAATATTACTAGCTTTTGCCAGCGGCTTTGCCCGCGTGTTTGTAGGAAAGTATCCCACGAGAATCGTATATTTTGCCGGGATAAAAAGTAGCCTATGTGCTATTCTAGACTATAATCTATCTCTGTGCCAAATTTCTTCCACATCCATTCAATAGTTTTTGCGTGAAAGAGGAACAAACATCTATCCATCCATCCTCACAAACTTTTGCATTTATAATATTAGTAGGATTATAGTGTGGATGGTCTCAGATGGGTTGAACTTAGATCGTTGTAGATCGGGACAGTTGAAGAACAAATCTAAGCGCTGGATCTTTGCAGTCGACAACGATCGATATCGTTTACATTGTGAGGAGCTCGTGGCTAAGTACTAACAGCCGCACAGGTCGATCCACCAGGTTAAGCTACGCTTACTGGGGTTGGCCGTGGATGGGTGACCATCTTTACATACCGAGACTCCTCCGTGCCTCGGAAAGCACGTTAAGCCGTTGGTCCCGGCTGTCATTTGTGCATCTTTGACAGTCGTTACGGGTCGTCAGAAGCCCGAAAATCTGACAGCCAGTCTTACCAAGGGGTATCGTAATGCCCAGTTACTGGGTTGTGGAGGTCAGATAGGCAGTCGCTCCATGTAAAATACTGGTATTCAGCTGCATCCGGTTAGACTGGAAGCCGACCCCAACATAGTTGGGAAAAGGCTAGGCAGATGTAGATGTGATATATGAAAGACGTCGTTGCATAGCGTCTGTAGAGTAACACAACGCTTCGTCTCCTTCTTTCAAAACTCAAATTTCTGACGACTGAAAGAGAGGAATCGATTTGTAACTACTATTCACCTTACACAATACGTTTATTAGTAAGGGGGCTATTCTTTAACTCCTCGAGACGGTTCAGTAGCTTATAATTTGTGCTTAAAGAAATGTGCGAATAGAAAGGTGGACCGATAATCTTAGGTTGATAAGGTCGTATGTTAAGCTACAGATTCCTAGCTCTTATTTAATAAATAACGTTCGAGAAAGAAAACATCTCCTTGCCTCTCCAAGCGCATAGCTACGGATCTCCTTTGTTATTTCAGTTCATCGCAGACCAACGCTTGTTCCAACCGGTTTCTCGAATACTCATTCATGCAAGGATGTAAAGTGATTCCATTAAAATATTTGTGCACGATGAATATGCAAATTTTTTAATATACGTTTAAGTTATTTCTTATTTCTCAAGGTTAGGAAGTTCATACATCATGAGTCATTAAAATATCTGGCTTATTTTATTCAAAGATCAAACGTAGATTTAAGTAGATTGACGACATAACATCGTAAGCTGCGGGAAAAATAGACAAGGGTAGTCCATGACAGAACCAAGGTGTCAACATAAACCATGAAGGCTTGATGCAGGAGCTCAAAGTTATGTAAAAATAAGAGTTAAAAGCAACCACATTAAGTTCAATTTCGAATAGTACTAAGCTTATCAAGCGAAAGGGAGATGATTGATTGACACTGTGATATTTTTAGAGTACCCGTGGGCGGTCCATCGACGGACATAAGACCTAAGCTTCGTTCTAAAACCAAAGTTGGCAAAATAATCACTAAACCAATCAAAAAAGCTGAAATTGAATACCGTTTTCATTTAGGGAGGCTTACGTCCAACAGTGGACGTTTTTTGATACGATAAAGATAATGGTATTGAACCAAAACGAACTTCAGATAGAACACCTCTTTGCTTAAAAAAACCACAACTCCAGAAGATTGCTAAACAAAGATGAATTAAACGATAAAAACAAACGTTAGTAATAAATACACATGTAATACGAATCCTTGAACAAATTACATAGATTACATACACGACATGCTTGCATACCTCGAACATCTCACTCATTATCATTAGCATATGGCCATGAAAAAACTACTACATATGGGTGTTTGTTGTTGCGATAGAAAATTAAATAGTTCGTGATTTTGTGGGCGAAATGTTGCAGCCCGCAGATGGCTTGCAAGGGCTCGAAAGTACGATGGTAATATAGAGATAAAGCTAGGGACACTCTAACATGAATGCAGCATGACTATATCAGCGGGATTGTCCGCAAGGGTTACCGCTGCCCCGGAACACAAAGGGCTAAAGAATGAACACGGATGAGTTTTAGTCAGTAAGAGTCTGACACTCCCTTCCGCTCCACCCAGAGCGGAAGAGTCAATTGATGATTTCGCATCCTTAAAAAAAACTGCCTATATGTATGTATGTCCTAGCTAATATCGTACTTTAATGCGTGAGGAAGACTTGTCGATAAGAGTGACTCTACATTTGAAATTGGTTTTTCGTAGCGAAGAATTTAAGTAGAGCAGCCGCTAAGCAGACCACTGTTAACGGATCGTATGAGAGAGGAAGATGCAATTATAACAAATTAGGGGAGCTTAGGCAATTTCGGCACAAAAAGTACGCCGAAGAAAATAAGTGCAGTGCCCTCCTTCTTTCATCTTCTTTTTCGTGTGGTTATTGACAAACCTGGAATCAACTTTTATGCTGCCCATGGGCGGCATAAAAACTCTGACCCCAGCTAGCTAGCTATAGCTACGTCAGAGTGCAGAGCACTGGGACTTATTTTTTTCGGCGTACTTTTTTGTTTATCTCCGAGAAAAATTACGTTCCGACAGCGCTAACTTTGAAAATTAACCAGACAACAGCTTTCGTAGTCTTTAAGCAGAACATGAGCTTCTTCTCGTGACATCACAAGTTGAGAAGATCACAATTCAGCTTGTGATGCAGCTTATGCAAAAATAATCGGGCCGTTAACAGTTTTGAGTACTGAAATGTATGTGAAGTGAAGTCAGAGGCCCATGGGCAGCATAAAAACTGACACCAGTTAGTCACTAACCACACGAAAAGAAGAAGCATACTGAAATTCTAAGTTCATTCACCGTAACGATGCTAATTGATCCAAACACGAAACGCTAGCCCAAATTTTATGGGAGCGACCTACTGTGTACTTAATTTTTATAATTGAATTTATTAATGCTGACATAATGAAGCTGCTCTTTATGTTAATCAAACAAATTAAGTAGAGAGTACCTACACGATGTGATGGGGTTTTCAAGACCAAATTTGGTTAGGCCACGACAGTAATTAAAATTAGTCTGGGTCGCTGTTGCAAACGGTGAAGGGGACTATGTTCTTTTGGAGATCAAGAGGATTAAGTTTCGTAGACTATTATTATCAGATTTTGCTGGCCCAAAACTTCGCCACTTCTACATCGTCGTCGGCGGTAGCCAAAACTCAATTGGCTGCAAGTTTTGGAAGACAAAGGGCAGGATAGGAGGTGGAGCATAGTTGAAAAAATCAAAAGTAATAGTAATTAACAAAATACAGTCGTAAGAGCGACACGAAGAAGAGGAAAAGTCTAATTATCAGATGATTAGACCTTGTTAAAGGTGCGTCTACAATATTACGCCCTAATTAGGTATGGCTGGCCGGGACCATTGAGCTGGCTTATAAATAAGTGCTCCCAAAAATCAATTAGACAAGCATTACTAATGTGATTAGCTGCGATCTAATACATCTTATTGAGCTATTAAAAAAAGTAATTTTAATCATCTACTTACTAAATTAAATATACAAAACACCCTGTCTACAATCGCTATTTTTATAATTGTCACCTTTACACGCTTTAGCGTCCTGACGGATTTCTATGAAATTTCGCGCAAATGTAAACCTTGTCGTGGGGTAGGATATAGGATATCGGATTATCTCGGTAGTTCCACACTGTGGGATAATTTCGGAATACCACGCGTGCGAAGCAGCAGGCAGACGTGAGTGGAGAAAGATTTTTAAATCGACTAGTACCACAGGGTGAATGTAGCTTTAAGAAAGAAGCTTACAAATACTTTTACTTGAAATCAGCTGCCATAGCTTTCACTGGCTTGAGCTTAACGGTTAACTTTCACTTATTTAATAACTATTTGAGGCACTATTATCTGTTAACTCGTCCAATTACACCTTACATAATATTATTAGATTTAATTTTTTGATTATAACTTCCGATTGGTGGCTCAGGAAGTAGTCAAGTTATTCTTTGTGAACTTATTTTATTTTTTCAGTGGACCTAATTTGTCACTTTTTTATTTTTTGAAGTGGGTAGACAAACTCCTTATTGTGCAAAACTCAGGCCGATAAGAGAATTAATTTATAGTTAAATACATGGTTTGCGAATCTAAACCTTATTATTTCCTAATCATGGCCACAACATAGGTTGGATGCTCCACTTCTTCCGCCGCGGTGAAAGATTAAATGTCATAGACAAATAAGAAATTATAGTCAAGATTTTCCTGTACAATTTGAGTCGGCTATTACAAAACAAATCTCTTTATATTTATTGCTAAACCGAAAGTTTATTAACCTGTTTGATAGGATGTCCTACAACAATTTTGCACAAGTCATCAGCAACATATTGATGTTGATGTAACTTATTTATTTTATTTAGTCTTTTTTTATTATATTATACTAGCTTCTTCCCGCGGCTTCGCCCGCGTGGATGACGACAATTATTGCATGTTATTATACATATAAACCTTCCTCTTGAATCACTCTATCTATTAAATAAAACTGAATCAAAATCTGTTGTGTAGTTTTAAAGATCTAAGCATACATACAGACATAAGCATGCGGGAAGCGACTTTGCTTATACTATGTAGTGATAATTAAGTCATAATACAGTCCTAAACATTTTAAAGAGTTAAAATACTGGATAGATATTTCTTTGGTTGCTTGACTAGTTTTAAAGATCATCATCACAAATGACACAATCCATTCATTGTTTCAGAAACCGAACAACTTATTTGCAATTTTTTACTAGTTGCGGGATGGTGTCGGCAACTCTACATCAAAAAGCAAATTTTGCGTACTGTCTCTTCTACCCCTATTGCCATCCATTTTATTAAACAGTGAAGTGAGTAAATTAACGACGTATTAATTGGATTTTTTAGTGCCTATTCACCACTTCATATGTTCCATTAGTATATAATGTCATACCCATTCAGTTCCATTTTTTTATTAATCTGGTGGATTATGCATGTGCATATCAATGTAAAAATATAATCCAGTCAGCGAGATCTGTTCAATGGTGACGCTGATTTAAATTTTGGTTCTGCCTAAGTACATGACTTTTATTTGTATAAAATTGGATATCTGATTACTTAAGAAACCAGATTGTTGCAACATTTTTTGTTATGATTAACTGGCAAAATAAATTTTCACGGAGTATGTATGTCAGCCATAACATAGTGTCAGCGGGATTGTCCGAAAGGGTTACCACTACCCCGGAACATAAAGGGTTAAGGCAGGAACAAGGATGGGATTTAGTCAGTAAGAGTCTGCCACTCCCTTCCGCTCCACCCAGAGTGGGAGGGTTCATTTGATGATTTCCCACACTCAAAAAAGAAAAGTTACATCATAGCAGAATCCAGACTGATAAGTCTACTAAGACCTAATACCACTTAAAATAGACCTACATATTTCAACCAATCTTAAGTAATTCAGTACTTTAAATTGAAATTGTACTTTAAAAAAAATGAATAAATACACAAAGATTCATGTGGTATTTAATTATTAAGTACCACTTTATTGCGTACTACATAAAACAAAAGGGCAAAGATATTTAGAACTAGTGCACAAAGGGTGGTTTCATGACACATGGCAATGTAGTACATAGATCCTAATTTATTTATAGTCTCTAGTGTCTAGTGGGTAATTTAAACAACAACAGACATTTTATGTTAGTCAAAAAGTGATGGGAGGAAAGACTAGTACTAGATTTGAGTCACTCCATAGGTGACTTAGTGCAGAAAAGAGCATGGATAAGAATCTTACAGAGCCAACAAATAGCAAAAATTTGCATAAGTTGTAATTTATTTACATACTGAAAGCAATGACCAATTATAATAGAAAGACAGTATTACATCACTTTTATTATCGCTAAATTCCTTGAAAATGTGTTTTAAACGGTAAACCAACAAACAAGACGCCTAACAACTTTTTAAATCAATTATATAAAAAAGAAACAAGACTTGCCCAGTGAGAAGCCACACAAATTAATATGTTTTACAATGTTCTAAATATGAAAAGAAATTTTAAACTAAGTGTACTCACAAAAAATGGGTATAATAGAGGCCAATTATCGTTTAGACGTGAACGGCGGCTTCGCAGTGGACACAGTCGCGCAATACCATCGCCCGAACAGTTCTGTTGCAACGCGGGCGATGCATTCACAGGTGACGAAACACCAATGTTTCGTGTATTCGATGCACAACACGCACTAAAGCAACTAATAACACCTATTTGCCTAACAATGACCTCTAGCACCTACCTTCTCGAAACGCTGCCTGTATTCAGCCTTTTCTATCTTGTCATTCTCCAACTGCGAAATCTTCGCTGTTAACTCATGCAGCGCTTGATTCTCCTTCTCGTTCCTCACCGCTAGATTCTCCAGCAGCTCTAGCGCATTTATCACCTTCGGCAGGAGCGCTGTAACGGCGTCAGGGCCGTATTTTTCGATAATTATCTCGCATTCTTTGCCAATGTCCGATGCCAGGTCGTAAACATCAACGACGGTGACTTCGTCGTCGAAATCTGGCATCTTGGCGGAGAAGCGCCTGCGGTACGGCATTAAAATCAATTGGTTTTCACTTCACGGCACTACATAAAAATAAAAGTTACAGTAAACTAAACACCTTTCGCAAGTGCGCCATCATTACTGAAAAAGTGAAATGTCAAAATGACTAGTGTCGACCGCGCGACACGACGGTATAGGATTCGATGTTCGGTAAACGATAACAATAACCGATAACGTTTAGTTAAATAATCGTTATTACCCTTTATTTTCAAAAGTTTGTGTTGCAACATATTTATTCGTACTAAAATTGAAATTATTTTATTAATTCGAATAATTAATGGTTCTTTTTTTAACAAAACTTATATGGAATTCTATTCGGGCCAAACAGATGGTATAAACTCTCTTAACTTTTAGTTTATTCCGTAAGTAATGTCAATTTTAACAATTCTGATAATTCGTAATGTGATTTTTTTATGGCAAACTAGCAAAAAGTCGAGAGTCTAATTTAAAAACCATCATTCATGAAGTAATTCACATGTTGCGCGAACCCCAGTAACGTGTGAAAAAGACAGAGACATGGTTTAAAAAATCACACAAGTAGCAAAAACCCAACATATAAAAAACTTTATTTTCGAATAATATAATTTTGGTTCCGATATTTTAATCGTTATTGAATTCATAATAGTTATAATATTGGTACATCACTAGTGTCATAAGAGAAAATGAGATAGAGCTATATACGCTTCTCTTTCTACGTTTGGATACACTAACCAAAAAGCCTTTCAAATCGTTTATTTTACCGTCCATTTTTTTTTTACAAATTAGTAATAATGACACGAAAGTTGCATCACATAACAGTAAGATTGGCAGATAAAACGGTATTTGGCATTCATCGTTAGTAATTAAGTTGTCAATTATTTTTTATTACACTGGTATCACAAAGCTATGTGTGTACTCCCCTTTATATTGACGTCATATCCGAAACATACTTAGTTCGAATTTTAAAAATATTTAAAATGGTTTAGAGATAAGAAAATTTCAAGAATTATAATTTTGCTGCGATTTTACATAATGTTTGAGCTTCTTTTTATTATGACAGGTATTTCAGTAGGTTGTTATCCAACTTTAATGCATGGAGAATAACTTTTAAAAGGAACAGAAAGTATATTTAGATATATTATCCTTTTTTCAAATCCTGCTCCGAAACTCGTAAAAAACTGTTGATTCATTATTTACGCATTATCCACAACTCAGAGCATATGTGAGCATTTTATTTACACGGTCATGTTTATCACACTGATAAAAGGATGTCGCAGCTCGCAACATATTGTTAGTTTTCAAGAGCGTTGTTAAAATATCGATTATTATGAGCCGTCAGTCCGCCACGCGCGCGAAGCAACAGTTGAACGAAATCAACAGGCGCGAACGCGCGGCGCCACTTTCCCGCGTCTCTCGAATATTTTTAAATATTTTTTCCCTTTTTTTTTTTATTTGTGCAATGAATTTTCAAAGTAAAGCCAATAAGTATGTGTGTCCGAATGATCGGCAACTGTCCTTGAGAGCCAAGTAAGTAATTTTGAAACTTTTGTGATTCACAGCTGTAGTGTTTTGTTTATATTTTGGCCTTTTAACGTTTCTTTGATGTTAATTAATGTTATACGCGCGATGAATTTTATTTCGTAGTCCTTAAAAATAGGCTGTAGGCCATCGATCACTAATGCTGTAGGCACACAAATTTTGTTTTGCCTTGACGTTAAAATCGTACCGTGTTATTTTCCTTGATTAAAAGTTGGGATGTTTGATAAGTTTGAAATTGACTGGGTAAGTTATTTTGGGGGATTTCTAAAAATACTTTTCTCATTAATTTATCCAAGGGCTTTAGATTAAATACAAACAAGAGGAAACATAAATTGGGTAGGTAATCTGACTAACCAGTGAAAATTACCCAGTTTAATTAGTAAGTAGGTAGGCATATTATCGGCTGAGGTCGACCTCTTTGTATTTGGAATTTTATTAAACATTATCTATGTTGAGTAAGGTAAGGTACAAAACTAAAAGTCTAAAACGATAATACTACAAATTCTGCGAATGCTGCTTGTTCAATTAAAGTCTTTTTTTACGGAATCTAAAATGTCACACCGATTATTTTTTTGGATTACTTGATTCTTTTGTCATTAATGTGGTAGGTACCTACATTATATATCCTGTACGTAAAGGTTTATATAGTGATATCGTGATGTTTTGTTGATACGCGTTATCCTGAAGTCCTAGATTCGAAACCTCGACGGATTAACCTGTCCGGATATCTAGAGGTCACTAGAAATTGTAATCTCCAGTTTTGCAATCAATGTCTTTGTGATCTTTTAGCAGTAGGTGTATGGTTAAATATATTAACCTAATAATAATACCCGCGTAGTCTCCCACTGCGTGGTATACAGGATTCTCCCCATACAGAGAAGGCATAAATGATACCTAAGCATTATTCACCACAATTGGGAATGGGAATTGCCAATCTAGCAATTTCAGACTTAAATTCACTAAGCTTAAGTCCAGATTTCCTCGTCTCTTTCTCAACGATGTTTTTCCTTCTCCAATTTCAGTAATGTCGAAGATAAAATGAGAAAGTAGGTACCTACATGTCACTCAGCAAGTGATCGCGTATGTTCTAATGTTATCATAATACTGCTAGCTAGATAAGCTATCAGGATGCTCGGTTTCTCGTATTAGAAACAGGACCTACGTAGTTTTATTTTTGTTTGTTTTTCCACTGAACCAATCAATCTTGACGACACGGTTGGCGCAGTGGTTGAGCGATTGACTGTTGCGCACTATGTCGCGGGTACGATTCCCGCACGGAACAAATATTTCTACGACCTGCAAGTATTTGTTACGAGTCTGGGTGTTTTTCTATCTATAATATGTATGTATTTACAAAAAAAAAAATAAAAAAAAATATAATTAGTATATCAGCCTCGTTACCATAACACAAGCATTAGGTTGCTTAGCTTGGGACGATATGGCGCTGTGTGAAATGTCCAAGTATATTATTATTAATCTGCCTAGTCTTTTCCCAACTGTATTGGGGTCGACTTCCAGTCTAACCGGATGCAATTGAATACCTGTATTTTATATGGAGCGACTGCCTATCTAACCTCCACAACCCAGTAACTTGGTAATACGATACCCCTTGGTAAGACTGGCTGGCAGACTGTCGGGCTTCTGACAACCGGTAACGACTGTCAAAAATGAACAAGAGAGAGAACAAGAGATTTGAGAACACGTTAAGCCGTCTCGGTATGTAAAGATGGTCACCCAACTACGGCCAACCCCGGCAAGCGTAGCTTAACCTGATAGATCGGCCTGTGCGGCTGTTTTTACTTAGCCATGAACTCGTCCACTTACCTCAACTTTTGCCACTGTGGTGGTTTGTGGTGATTTTTCGGTGCAATAGATATGCATATAGATACTATCGCACGAGTAAAGCCGCAGGCAAAATCTAGTTAAACTTCCAAAAACGCCTCATGAATCACTATCTACTGAAGAAAACCACATTAAACTCCGTTACCTTGTTGAAAGGACTTAGCGTACAAACGCACAGACGGCAGAGTTCCACTTTTTTTAAATAATAATTAGAGATGTACAATGTTACAAAATTAACGAAGTATAATCTTACCATAGACATATAAATCTATGAATCTGACATGGTTGATGATATTATTGCACTGGAGAAAAAAAAAATTACTTGTCTCCAAGTGGCGTCACGTTTTAATCTGAAGTTATACAGGCTGATGTTATTATAGTACGGGCGAAAAAAAAAACTTGTCTCCAAGTGGCGTTACGTTTCAATCTGACATTATACAGGCTGATGTTATTATTGTACCGGTGAAAAAAAAAACTTGTCTCCAAGTGGCGTCACGTTTTAATCGAGTAACTTGACTTAACTTTGTTTCACTCGGCCGACCAAACTCATTGCCAACTTGACGTCTGACCGTAATGAGACAAGTTTCTTAATCAATGTCTATAAATTAGAAATTAGTTTGAAATTACGATTTTTGTTTTCTCTTGTCTTTTGGTTATAAGTTCATTTTAGTACAGAATCATTCAGTTACTTAATTTTTTATTGGTAACTAGCACTTTGCCCGCGACTTCGTCGGCGAAAATTGTGATACCTCAGCTAATTTTCATGATATACCTAATTATAATTATTTTTTATTTTCCGCGTATTTCATTTGCCGTAATCATCATCTGCCTAGCTTTTTCCCAACTATGTTGGGGTCAGCTTCAGTCTAAGCGGATGCAGGTGAATACCAGTATTTTAAATGGAGCGACTGCCTACCTGACCTCCACATTCCAGTTATTGGGTAATACGATACCCCTTGGTAAGACTGGTTGTCAGACTTTCGGGCTGCTAACGACCCGAAACCTCTGTCAAAGATCCACCCAAGAATGACAGCCGGGACCAACACCCTACCGTGATTTAAAAAGCATGGAAGGGTCATGGATCCACTGACCAACCGCAGTAAGCGTAGCTTAACCTGATCGACCCGTGTGGCTATTATTATTTAAATGCACGCAGCAATGGAACATGCGATCAATATGATTATTTACATCTGCCCAGTTTAAAAGCAGGAAAGTGATACGACCTATTTGTTTCCCAAATAAAACACGGCTTCTGTCTAATTATTTAATTAACTGCGAGAGAGATGCCGCGGATAAAACCAATTCCACGAACGGTAACTCAATATGCACAAATACCACCACGGGAAAATGCGCAACAACAAAAGCTTTTGTAATAATAACAATGGATACTTCATTCTCTACGTTTAACAGCATTGGTGGTACAGAGGCCAGCACATCAAGTTACCACAATCTGTCAAACGTTGATAGTATTTCAACTTTATTGCAAAGACATGAGGTTCATATTTAATTGAGAAAATTTGACAGTTAGGGATAGCTTGATGTGCTGGCGTCTGTACTTTCAATCAAGTCAAGTTTGTGTTACAGCTAGCCAGGAACAGCCCACTGCTGAGCAAAGGCGATTCAGAGCTGTATAACTTCTATCACTGGTCCTTTGTTTTATTATTATTCGTTTATTCATTCATTTCTTATCTAATAAATTTTTAAATATTTTTATAAAAAACAAAAAAAAACATTTAAAAATATAAAAAATAGTGGTCCGCCGATGTCGGGAGCAGGGTCCAAGCCATCGGTGGTTAGGGCTGAAGAGACAAGAACCTCCTCACAATGCGAGCTGTATCGAGGAGTACTGCCTTCTGAATCTGGCTGTTCTTCTTTTTATTATTATTATTAATAATAAATAAATAAACTTTGGATCATACAATAAAATTAAAAATTACTTATCAAATTAAATTGAAGAATTACATTCAAATTAAGTATACATTATCTCAATAGATTACAATAAAATTAAAACAATATCTTAACATTAGTCAGTACGTGAACCATGCAGCCACAGAACAGATAATTTAACTGTTCTGTGCATGCAGCAGTGGACAGTCGAAGCGTTCTGCAAAACTTTTGTCCAGCTCGTCCAACTCTAGGGCTCCCCATAATGACTATTTTCGCCCACAACTTATCGGACCTGCGCGGTAGAAAAATACAATGTTACGGCAACCCCAAATAAATTAGGATAAAGCAGTAGAATGATGAATATTAGGTAGGTACAGACGCCAGCACATCAAGCTATCCCTAACTGTCAAATTTTCTCAGTTAAAAATGAACCTTATGTCTTTGCAATAAAGTTGAAATACTATCAAAGAAATTTGACAGATTGTGGTAACTTGATGTGCTGGCCTCTGTACTTAGATATTAAATTCAAGGTTTTATAAAAATGGGGTTCAATGACTTAGCTCCTTGAGATGCGACGATATGAGTGAAATCGCAGGCAAAAACGAGTATCACATCGTAAAACAACACACTATCACACTAGTATTATACAGGCGAAAGTTTGTGAGTGAGTGTGTGTGTGAGTTTGTATGTTTGTCCGTCCTTCGCGCTCAAACAGCTGAACGGATTTGGATGAAACTTGGCACAGAGTTTAGTCTATGACCTGGATACTTTTTATCCCGGTAAAACGTTCCCTTGGGATAGTAACCGACATCAATGCAGGCGAATGAAAGACAATTGCATTCAGCTGAGATGAGAATGCTAAGAGGGATGTGTGGTGTTACGCGAATGGATAGAATTCATAATGAGTATATAAGAGGAAGTCTGAAAGTGGCACCGGTGACTGAAAAGTTGTGTGGAAACCGGTTGTCATGGTATGGGCATGTTATGCAGAGGAATGAGGAAAATGTTGTCAGGAAAGTTGTGAGTATGAATGTGGATGGCTATACTAGTAGAGGGAGACCAAAGAAACGATAGATGGATTGTGTGAAAGATGATATGGCTAGAAATCTAGTGACACTGATGACACACACAATCACTTTGCATATCAGAGCCGCTTTATTGCAGTTTGGATAAGAGGACTTTAAATTGCTCTTTGACATATTAATCTCTTCCTCGCTTTGACGAGATCATAGTTAAGAAACTATTGTTCATTATTTAATTCATCAATTTGGAATGGCCACAAGACCTTTGGCTATTTTCACGTATTATACGAGCATATTCAGTAATTAAGCTCAACAAAATGAACTGGGTCTTTCGCAGTCGACTGTTGGACATAGGTTTCTCCCAGGCTGCGCAACAATACCCTGTCCTCCGCCTTCCGCATCTTTAATGTCGTCGCACTTTTATTACAACCAACGACAATAAGTCTCCGGTAAATAAGTTAATTTTTTTCAAATACAATAGGTATTCTATTATATTTATTGTAAAAAAACAACCGATTTAATAAAACATCAACTGGCCTCCTTTAGTTTACTTTGCGACAGCAAACATCGAGCTTGTCAACAAATAAAGGCTCTGGCAGTTTACAGGAACGTTCGATATTTGAATAGTCAACTGCTAACGTTCGCGGTATTTCTGGCTGCGAATAGCGATTCCACGTGTAACTTTAACCCCCGTTTTAAAAAAAGTATCAAAGAGCTGTCAAAAAGATCTATTCTTTTTTTGAGTAGTTTTTTTTTTTACCTAAATCAGTGCGACGAAAGAGAAAGTATCTATACTTATTCTTGCTAAATACCATCAGCAAATTCCGCTTATCAATGCAAGCAATTAAATTGAGAATTGGAGTGAACGCTAAATCGTTTAAATAAATATGCAAATGAAAGTAGGTAGGTAATAACCAAATACGGATCTGAATTAAAACCTTTTTACTGAAAAATGTGGGTAGATCCGCACAAATATTTATCAACACCCACTCTTGATCCGTGGGAGTAGCGAAAGGTGAAGGATTTGTGAAAGTCTAATCAAGACTGATCAGAAAATCTGGCGTCAAATCAAATACTAATCGTATGTTGGTAGGAAGCTGTTGTGATTGGAAGAGTACAAAAACCTAAGATAGCTACCAAATAGTCCACTCTCACCAGGACTAGGAATACAAGGTCAAATTAAATTAAATAGCGAAACTATATAAATATCTAAACATGACAAAATAAATAAAGAGTTTTGATGATTTTTCTTTTGGATCAACGACCTCCGTTAATTTGGTTATCTACTTGAAGTACGAGTTGAGAACATATGTTTTCTTTTGTTTTATACATATGTTTTCTTTTATAATACGAGTAGGTAGGTATACACAAAAAAAAACTGTGAGTACTCTACCTACGGCGGATGACCCAAAAAAAAACACATGCAATTAATTTCTTCTTTGTAGCATCACGTTTAGATATTGATACCCATCACTTCTGCGGAGTTTTGCTAGCTAATTTAATTGGACCCTGTAGGTAAGAGAAGGCCAATCTTATAATCATGGCATAACTTGCAGGTTATTTTTCACCAGAGAAGTAGCATAATATGTATTATCACAACGAGAAACTCCAATTTAATATATATAATCATATAAAAAAGGTTGAGTTCGTCTAATTTAAAACTGCACTCCCCTCCACAAACATTTTTATACAAACATTTTAACTGTATTTGCATCGAGCAGTGGAAGGGCGTGCAATTTGAAATTATGACGATCTCTACTTACTTAAATTTCAATAAAAATTAAATGAGAAACACTGCCACAAAGTATTTTATTTATACATATAGTCTTAATAAATTTAATGCTTTTGTACCATTAAACCACGAATGGGAAAACCACGAAACGAAATAAAATATGAGATCACGTCACGATTTAAAACGGTCAATAATAAAATATGTAATCACGTCAAAGCCCACCTACGGGTGTGCTAAGTGGAATACTTTAGGTGTGCTTCGTCTGGGTGTGCTTCGTTTGGGTGTGCTTCACGGAATACCTCGTACTACTATCACCGTACAGAAATAAAATATTATGCGCACAAATAATTGTAAAATAGCATTTAGAGCTAATAAGTATTCCATTTGATTCTAAAAATCTGTGACGTCACATTGTTACATTTCATACAAATCACGTACAAATTCCGCGTAAATTTAAATAAAAAGTAACGTTATTGACTAACCTTCAAACACCCAATTACTGTGGAATCTCTGAAACCCAACTAAAAAAAGTGGTATCTAAAAACATGTATCACTTAAAATGGTATTGTAGTGAAGGTATTACTTACCCTATTTAACCAATTAGATGTTCGCCTATTAGAAGCCGTTTGTTTATAAGAGCTCAACGATTTATACGGGTATATTCATTGTCGTTTCGAGAAATTTTTCTTATGAACCTATGTGGTTCATACGACATTTGAGGGGTTAAGGTTTTATTTTATCTATGACCAGCTGTCCAACATCTATGTCTTGTCCTCACTACTTACTTAATTACTTACAATTAATTATTTATGTATTTTAAATACAGGAGTCAAGGTCGGAAAAAGCTAGGCAAATAGCTCTGGGAAAATATATCAACATAAGTGTTAAGAAAATACTTAGTCTCTGCTTGACATTATTTAATGGTATTATAGACAGATTTGGTTATTATTTAAGGTGAATCCTCCAACCAGCCCGCGAAATTCAAATTTTCTTAAGTTTTTTTGCAATTTGCAGGCCAGTGATAGGTTGTATGTTGATGAACATTTGATTCGCGGCTGTAAGACGTATGTAGTTACAGAATTATAATCATCAAAATCATTAATACAACCCTCCGAGCTCATAAAGGTGTAAAAATGACTTTTTACAAGGTCAAAGTCATTCCGGAACCTTTATGAGCTTAAAAAACTTAAGAAAATTTGAATTTCGCGGGCTACCCTGGAACATCAACCTTAATCAAAAATGGTATATTTTGATCGCTTTTGGTATTCCCTTCCGCTTCGCCCAGAGCTGGAGGGGCTGATGATTTCCATCATAAAAAAGAACGCTTGTTGACAAGTTCTCAGATCAATATACTTAATACATTCGCACTTCTCTAGAATATTGCTTGGAATCCGAGACATTCCAAGCTGATTTGAACCATTTTTAATCGTTAGTAAACCTGCGAAAAATGTGCGCGCTTATCCGAAGTAATAGCTAAAGAAAAAAATATGTCGATCGTTTGGTAGAAACGCAATTCTTATGATAATGAGGGGAAAAAACAACGTTGTATTGTCTTCGCTATCATCATCATTTCAGTCGAAAAACGTCCATTGTTTCACAGGCCTCCCCCAAAGATTGCCACAAAGACCGAATCTCTCTTTTTTAATTTATTGTAAAATACTACTACTGGCTGTAAAACCGTTTTCCGATGGCGTTACATCAATATTCGAAAAAACAACTGACAGCTTGTCAATAACTGGCGGGAAATGTTACTTTTTATTACGCAGATTCTAGCAAACATTTTTGGAGACATTATAAAAAAAAATATTATAGTCTGTGTTTCCTACTATTTTGCTTCCGTTTTCTTCATTGATAAAATCAGCAATTCCCAAAGTGGGCGAAAACGCCCCCTTGTGGGCGCTGCAGGCCTAAAGGGAGGCAGTAAGAGACCCAGGAAAAATGGGGACGTTGTGTAAAGGCTAAGGGAGCGATTTGTAATTTCTAGATAGTGGTTTTTAGGTAGGTGGAAAAATGGGGGCGCTTAAAATAATTTATTCTTAAAGTCTGTAGTAGACAAAATAAGTTTGGGAAACCCTGGATGAAAGGTACATACTTACTATGCACCTATATGCAATGATACTTATTAAAAGTAACCCACCGAGCATTCGATCTTCAAAATTTTAGAATGACATGTGAAAGTAGGACGGCATGTCATAATTAACGGCTGCGAAAAAGAGACAAAACGATACGTAACTAGGCTAATTAGTCAAGTTTTGACATGCCGCATGCGGTGCTCGTTTATCCTATCTACCAACCCTTTTTATTTCTAATATCATTACATATAATATAACAAGCAACGTGTGTAGTTGTTAACATCAAAGACGGTGGCAGTTAGCATAATCAATTCATGGCGGTGTCCTTGCTCCGCTATCGCTCGTCATATCCGCTTCCTGTTCGCACAAACTAAATTATTTATAGATTCCTTTGTTTACCTATATTCGATTAAACATTACCTATCTGTTAATGGAAGCACATGTCAATTTGATTTTGGCTTTGTCTTTATTGACATCAAGTAGGTTGGTACTACTAACTTTAACTTTATTAGCGGTACCAGAACCCTATGTGGGACAGGTGATTCTGTTTAGAGTAGTGTAGGCTCAGTGGTATTGTCCTCGACTTACGAGTTGCAGGTCATGAGGTCGAACCCAGTCAGGCTCTTTACTGAGTGTATTTAAATTTCATCACCACTGTTCGCAAAACGGTGAAGGAAAACCTCGTGGGGAAACCGGATTGTCCTAAAACCAAAAATTTGAAGACATATGACATCCACCAACCCGCACTGGGCCTGGCCTTTATGGCCCAATCCCTCTCATAGAGGCTGCTTATGCGGTTTATTTCAAGAGGACACGCTCACTTTTAAGCGCCTACCACTTATCTAAACCCTATTCGCGTAACAAACTAACAGTAGCAATGACTTCTATTTTTGACAGTTCATCAACATCCATTGCGTTATGTAAGATTTACTTTGTTGAGCAGACACTCGAGCATATGAAGCAATGGATTAGCAATATCCTTCAAAACGATTCAGATTCATCATCTGCCTAGCCTATTCCCAACTATGCTGGGGTCGGCTTCAAGTCTAATCGGATGCAGCTGACTACCAGTATTTTACATGGAGCGACTGTCTATCTGCCGTCCACAACCCAGTAACTGGGCAATACGATACCCCTTGGTAAGACTGGCTGTCAGATTTTCGGGCTACAGACGACCCGTAACGACTGTCAAAGATGCACAAATGACAGCCGGGAACAACGGCTTAACGTGCTTACCGAGGCACGGAGGAGTCTCGTTATGTAAAGATGGTCACAAATCGACGGCCAATCCCGGCAAGCGTAGCTTAACCTGATGGAACGATCTGTGCGGCTGTTAGTACGAGTTCCTCTCAAAACGATTCAGATTGTGATTGATAATGTGTTACGCGATCAAAAATTAAAACTAAAATATAAACTAGCTTACCTATAAAACTTAAGCGAGTACCTAGACAGGTATATGGATAGTTTTCTCTTCCTATTACACAGTTAATCAATCATATTACAACGTTGTTATAAGAACTCGATCGTATAGATATCAGTCAATTTATCTTTATAATAAATGCGAGGATTCAATAAACATTCTTCACAATATGGTTCAAGTCTCCCCGTGATTTATTTTCTTCAATAAATCGTGTCTCTCCCGTATTGAATGTCTGTAACTCTACGCTTCGTTGGCTTGTCGGTAATATGCTGTATTTCAGACTGATATGTACCTAGCCAACCACACGGGCGTTTCATAAACGCCCTTTGTATAATAACGATCGGTGATAAGCTGAGAGCAAGCTTTGACAATCCAACATGGTGCATCTCCAGCGCGACATAATTCGGCGGCGGCTCATTATAGAAAAAAAAAAAAAAGTACTAATCGCCCAAGTCATAGTCCAAGCCACGCACCTCTGAGTTTTCGGATTATGAGCGTATTGTATAATTATTACATGCTTCAAAAAATGGTGAAAGAAAACATTGTGAGGAAACCGGCATGCCTTAGAAATATTATTTCTCACCAGCATCTTCACATGCTGTTGTTCAAAGCTCAAAGTGAACGTTAAATAAAACGTCGCGTATAAACGCGCCCGTGCGTACCTGAGCTAATACGGTGTAATAACATGGCGGATTCACGTGTCGGGGATGATGCGGATAGCTATATGTCTTGGTCGTATCTAGGCATGTATTTATTGCAGACTTCGTTATAAAGCTGACAAACAAACTTATGTCAACAAATAGCTTAAAGGGAAACTGGTGAAGAAAGTATAGTGTTGGTTATGCACCTATCTGAAGTTAGAAATCAAAGCTCAGAAATACACTGAAGCAAGGCTGTTTTGAGCCCCGATAGTGACCTTGATAGTGAACAATAGCCGTCTTGGCTATTCCTTGCCGTTTTGCATAAAACTGAATGCAATTAGTATTCTGTGCAGGGCAAAGTTCTCTTCTCATAAAAAAGTAACACTAAAGACCTGCCAATTCTTTCTTCTTTCTTCGTGTGGTTATTTACTAACCTGGTGTGAGAATTTCTTTTGACTTATATTTACATGCTGAGAAATTTCCTCGCGATGTTTTTTTTCACCGTTTTTTAAGCATGTGATAATTATACAATACACAATACGCAATAGTCAGAGGTGCGTGCCTTGGGTTTGAACTCGAAACCTAAGAATTGGCAGTCTGTCGGTCACACCACTAGGCTATAACTGCTTACCTGCCAATCTATTCCGTCAAAATCTAACCTAAAAAAGAAAACTAAAGGAAATGAGCCGTCATTCCCTGATGCTAGGAAATGCCACTATTGGTGGCTTACTTCAAGCTCACATTGCCCTTAAGGTTTTTACAATTTCAGTCCATTAAAAAAATCCTTGTCAGAGAGAAGAAGCCTTTGTGCGTAAACGTATTAGGCTGAGAGCCTAGACAGAGTCACGTTTTCATTAGATAAATCCGTAATGTATAAAATGTATTGCATTGGCATAAGTTTTCTAAATGTCACGTAGGTAATCAATCGTTTTCGATCGCTAAGTGCTAGACAATGTCAAATTGTCTAACGAAACGATGACAGATAGAATGACTCGATCAACATTCCCATACAAATGCCGCAAGTGGCCTTCTTGACAATTCGAATCGCTGAGATAACGAATTGTTCAATCAAAAACTTAGCACAAGTGATAGGTATCGATTTTCGAAATCAAACCGATACGGAGCGATTGACACTCGTCTATGGCACCTGGTCTATTACGTTTCTACTGTTGTTGGCACAAAGGCCTTCTCTCTGTGTGGGTAGTGGTCATAACCGTTGATTGGAATAGGTAGTGCAATTTGGGGCCAATGATCATAAACGCTATACTATATCTGGATAAGCCCCGGGATTCCAAAACTCATGTTACTTGCGTAGATTAATATTTTTTTATTGACATAATATAATTGAAGGTAAACAGGTTCGTTTCTTTTAAATGTGTAATCAAAAATTACTTTGCTAATAAAATAGCTTTTAAGTAATTATATACTTAGAAAGGAGAGCAAATATTAATTAAATAGTTATTTACCTTATTATTTTATTACACTTCTTAATCAAACACACAATCTTGTGGGTAGAATCGTGGAATTAAAAGTCATATACATATTAACCTTTTGAACGCAAGCGCATGCCCTGTACGCCAACGACACTAATATGTGACAATGGCCACAACACTACAACACGAAATAAACAATTAAATCATTGCTTTCGTAAGTGTTTATATAGATATCTGAAAAATTGAAGCTCTCGTACGTATTAATGGCATGAAAAAAATCAAAAGACACTAGGGATATTGGGAAATTCTTGATAACAAGAAGAAATAAACTTGTAAAAAAAGGCGTTCAAAAGGTTAGGATTACGTAGCGATATTGGAAATTGCACGTCATATTCCGATAATTGGTCATAACACTCATAACATACCACGCGAGCCCATTGCGTGTTGGTCGATGTCACAATCGAATTTTGGTTTCTAGGACCTCTGACTTAGCCTCACTTGCTGACAAATATTTCTCAGGCATACCGGTTTCCTCACGATATTTTCCTTCACCGTTTAGACAGCAGTGGTGATGAAATAAACTACACAAAGTAAAGTGCCTGCCTGGGTTACCACTAGGCTAACACTGCTCTATTTCAAATCCTTCCAAATATTATAAATTCGAAGGTAACTCTGTCTATTTGTTACCCTTTCACGCCTAAACCAGTGAACGAATTTCGATAAAATTTGCCAGAGAGATAGCTTACTTCCCGGAGAAGGACATAGGCTACTTTCTGCCCCAATAATATCTCCAGATATTGCGATATAACCAAATTCCACGGACGAAATTGCGGGCAAAAGCTAGTCATTGATAAAAAAACATTCCCCTACCCATATTCGTATTTTCACAATAATACAACTGAAATAAACGAAATCCCAAAATAAATCTTAGATAATTTGGTCTACATCCAGTCGTATCGTGTAGGGTGACACACATAAATGTCAGAAACACGACATTCCCCCACTGTTGTTTGTACAGACGCCAGCACATCAAGCTATCCCTAACTGTCAAATTTTCTCAATTAAAAATGAACCTTATGTCTTTGCAATAAAGTTGAAATACTATCAAAGAAATTTGACAGATTGTGGTAACTTGATGTGCTGGCCTCTGTACAAGAACACATTACAATATCTTATGTAATATTCAGATATTTGTTTATTGTTCTAACAAAGTATAATAATAGTGTGTTTATATTGGAAAATTGTACTGTTATTTGCGTAGTTAGATAAATAAATATCGTCTTGAATGGTGAAGCACGGCTTATATACTTACGCCCACGACTCGGCGATGAAAAGGTTAAGAATGTCGAGCTCCCACGGGGCTAAGGAACGCGAGGTTTTCGCTTTTTGCGAACGAAAGGGCCAATATTTGAGATATTAACTTTCGTGAGCCATTCATGTTTGTTATTGTTTACGGTTCGGTACATCTTTGATTCTTAACCTTTAATATTATAAAGGCGAAAGTCGTAGACTCAATGGTCTATACAGAGTTGATAGGACAGAGGGGCTTTCCTTTAAACAGCTTATACTAGAGACCATTTTCAAGCTTTGTACCAAAAATCAATTAAATAGGAGCAGTAGTTTAGTCGCAAATGTTTTTTTAAGTTTTTGCCCCGTTTGAACACGATGTATCTTTCCTAACAGCGCTCCGGCGTGCACGCGTCGGTGGCGCTGCGTTACAAGGTCAGTTTTTATTTACAAAGGGTAGTTGCGTTTTACTCTGATTTGTAAGCTATTTAGTTTGTTTGAAAAAATAAAAACCTCATTTTTGGTGCTTTTTATTTTTATACAGTACCGAATTAATACTAAGTGTATTTTAATGCCCCTCTGTCATATCAACTCTGTAAGGCGCTGCTTCAAGCTGTCCACCTCGCTGTTAGGCGTGTGGCAGTGATTCACATGTATTCAATGGTTTTAGGTTAAGTGATTAGAATAGGAATACTAATATAGGAATGTTTTTACTAACAAAATGAGTCGTGTTGCTTGAATAAAGATATAATTATTATTATTACTTAGGCATATCAAGTCCCCACTACAGGTACAGACGCCAGCACATCAAGCTATCCCTAACTGTAAAAATTTCTCAATTAAAAATGAACCTTATGTCTTTGCAATAAAGTTGAAATACTATCAAAGAAATTTGACAGATTGTGGTAACTTGATGTGCTGGCCTCTGTACACAGGTCTTCTCTCTCTGAGAGAGCGTGATCCGCAATCAACCACGCGGGCCCTAGATGTCCCGTGTCTTCGAATTCTTGGTTCCAAGAAATCCGGTTGGTCTTCCTATGGTGGTGGTTGGACCCGGGATGCCGGTGTCCTTACCCACAATGTTTTCCTTCACCGTTTTGAGAGCAGTGGTGATAGAATAATTTACACAAAGCGCCTGCCAAGATATACCTTTAACACATTCACTGCGTTACGGGAAGTATTTGGTTGTAATCGAGTTCTGCTCTGAGCGGCAGCTAGTTGTCCTTGTTTTGCACTCCGTGCGGGGGTGATTTTTTCAAGTATTCGTACAAGTAAAAAAGAGACGCATATATTGCCGGTGTCCTTGCTTGAAGTGTATTAAAATTTACGAAAAAAATGTACGGGAATTATTTTTTCGTAACGCACAGAAAGGTAATTATTTTACAATAGTGCGATACGGGAACTATTTGGCTGTATCCTAAACCCCGTACCGCACGGAACGTGCGCGCGCGCGGAGCTTGAGTTAGTCGTAGTGCTGTGCCCATTCAATACGTTTTTACAGAACGCATTATTTTATATAAAAATAAAAATTACTTTAGTAAAAATTATATTCATAACTGAATTAGATCTCAATATATACTCAAAGTTCCAATTAGTCGTGATTATGCAGGATGTTATGTAAAGTAAAGCTTATATCATTTTATGGTATGGTACCTGTACTGTTGTTTTTTTCAAATTATCGAGTAAAATAAATAATTGTGATAAATAAATTAGGGACTTTTTTTTGTAATTTAGCTTTTATAAGTACCTAAAATAAATAATAATATAAAATAAGAATTTACTTTTTTTGTTAAAAAGTTAAAATTAACATATTTAATAACTTATTAGTTTACCTGATTAAACAATAATAGATCTGAAACAAAAAAATATTTTACTTATTACACCCCATCCCTAGCAATATGACTGTTCGGCGTGCGCGCTCGAGTCAGTAGCACGTCTTATCTATAACCCCCACCCAGTTACTTCGTATCGCCACTAGTGATGGGAACACGGTCGATGAAAAGTTGTCGATATGGATCGTTTTCTGTCACGCTCGAATTCGGTCGGCAAACGACCTCTCGAAGGACCCATTGTAACCAGTGAATGGAAAATACCCAAGAAAACTGTGCGTCAAGCCGAACAATGTCCACCGGAGCCAATCAAAACTAAGAACAGTTTTAACCCTCTACCTGGCAGCCAATCATCCGCTGCTAACTCCAGCACGAGACTTCGTGATGCTGTCATAATAAAAAAGACCACCCGCATACCACCCATTGTCCTGGAGTTGGAACCAACTTGGACGCATGAATTCATCAAAAGCACAATCATGTCATTCTCAAAAAACTTCCACCTGCAATACAGACGGAACAATCGAGTAGCTGTTATCTGCCACACACCCGACAGCCATCAAGCCATCAAAGACGGTCTACGTACCAAAGACGTTGCCTTTCACACCTACTCGCGAAAGGATGAGAAGATGTATAAAGCAGTAATCTTCGGTCTTCCGGACTACGTTGAAGATGTACTTGCAGTCGAAATTGCCTCGCTTGGGTTCGATAGTGTGATTGTTCGTAAAATGAAAGTACCTGCTGAAAAATCTTCCTACTGTCCACCTTTTCTGGTTCAACTGCCACCTGGTGCTGATTTCGCCAAGTTTCGACAAATCTAACTATTATGTAACACTGTAGTACAAATCAGAAAATACCGAAGTAACAATCGTTATGGAACTCAGTGTTACAGATGCCAAGGATTCGGCCACTCGTCCACCAACTGCAATTTAGCACCTCGTTGTGTTAAGTGTACTGAATCCCATCAGACTGAAGATTGCCCAAAAAAGACCCGAGACCAGCCAGCCAAGTGCTGCAACTGCGGAGGAAACCATCCTGCAAACTTTCGTCAATGCAAAGAGCGCGAAAATTACTTAAAAGCTCTCCGAGAACGCCAAGAACAACTCAAAGCCGCCAGGACCATAAAGCTACCACTGAAAGCAAATATTGTCGATGAACGACCCTGGAACTTTGTTGCTGCTGCCAATACCCAAAACGTTACCGCTGCAGCAAATGCTCAAGACCCGGCGACATCTGACATGCTGGCTATTTTAATGACAATAAAAACCATCAAAAGTCAATTTCTAGGGTGTACTAGTATGATGGATAAAGTTATTTTAATTCTAACGCATCTCGGTCAATATGTCTAGAACACAAAATGTACGTATTCTTTACTGGAACGCCGACGGCATTCGCTCAAAAATCACGGAACTGTTAGATCTGGTAAGCGAGCTTTCTATTGATATTATAGCTTTATCAGAGACCAGAATATCCCCCCACTTTAAGTTACACACTCCTGGCTTCACCTGTTATCGATGCGATAAGAAACCTGATGGACTCGGTCAGGGAGTAGCCATCTTGGTCAAGTCGGACATAGAACATACCCCTCTAATTATACCTATAACTGAAAACCTAGAATGTGTTGGCATACAAGTTTCCTTTTCAAATCATAAAATCGCCTTTATCTCAGCCTATCAGTCACCTAACTTAGCTTTACTACCTGCAGATTTGGATACAATTATTCATGTTCATTCAAAATCCCTTATAATGGGTGATCTTAACACCAAGCATACTTACTGGCACTGCTCTCACTCCAACATCCATGGTGAGGTACTTTTTGATCATATGATTAACAACGAATACGATATCCTAGCCCCCTCTTGTCCCACCTTAGTACACTACCATAGCAAGAACATACCATCTACTCCAGACATTATCTTAGCTAACTCTGTCTACCACCTTTCGGAGCCTCAGGTAATCTCTAGCCTTTCTTTTAACCACCTACCTGTTTTCTTTACCATAAGTGATAAAATCAATAGACATACGCGTATCATACTCAATTACAGAAAGGCGGATTGGAAAACTTACAGATCTCAGTTGAATGAATCAATAACTTTAAGCCAAACGACATTCAACTCACGTGAGGAAATTGATCATGCCCTTAAACACCTAACCCAATCCATAATAAATGCTAGAGATAAAGCTGTGCCTATATTATCCAGTGATGGTGGTCATAAACTGCCTCGTCGGATTAGGTCCCAAATAAAATCCAAAAATCGTTTAAAAAAAACTAGCTATAAATGAATGCAATCCATATAACCGACGTCAGCTTTTTTCTCAAGTCAACAACATGCAAAAATGTATTAAGTCTAAGATCCAAGCCCTAAATGACAATGTCTGGAACAATAAATTAGCTAAAGTAAACAACCCAACTTCTGACTTGTGGAGAGTGGTTAAGTCCATAAACCATCAGCCTATCTCAATACCCCCACTTAAAACGTCTAATGATACTACCACCTCCTCAGTACTCGAACAGTGCGAAACACTAGCAAATACCTTCATAGAGAATATGAACCTAACTCAGCATTGGGTCAGTGATCCCAGCACTGAAGATGCAGTCAAAGAATCGATTAGGTTACTGGACTGCTACCAGTTGGATGACCACCCAACACTTGTTAGGCCAAACGAAATCCAGAAACTCATAGGTAAATTAAAAACAAATAAAGCACCTGGTTTCGATGGCTTGGGTAATGCCTTACTTAAGAACATCCCTCAGAAAGTGATTGTATTTCTAACAAAAGTGTTCAACGGTTGTTTACGCATTGCTTACTTTCCAAAATCTTTAAAACATGCTAAAATCATAGCTATTAAGAAACCTGGGAAGGATCAGTCAATCCCATCTAGCTATCGACCAATTAGTTTATTACCAAGCATTGGGAAACTACTTGAGTCGATTATCCTATCCCGCCTCTCTAAAACAACTGCACATATTTTGGTCCCCGAACAATTTGGATTCCGAAGCTCACACTCTACTACCCAATAGCTAGCCAGAGTGGCTGAACACATAGCTCATGGGTTAAACCGCGGTCTTTCTACAGGCATGATCTTACTAGACATTGAAAAAGCCTTTGATTCTGTTTGGCACGATGGTCTACTACATAAGTTAATAAGATATGAAGTACCCGTCTGTCTTATAAAACTGGTCCAAAATTATTTACAGGATCGATCGTTCTCTGTGTATGTAGGCAACGAGCATTCTTCTCCTAAAACCATTACAGCCGGTGTGCCTCAGGGTTCGCTCGTAGGTCCATACGCCTTCATACTGTACATAAATGACATACCTAAACAAGCTCACACACAGCTTGCAATCTACGCTGATGACACAGCAACATTCACGACACACAAAGATGTTGATGTTGTAGTTGGGCGGTTACAATATTCACTAGAATTACTCAGTCAATATTTTAAAACTTGGAAACTCAAACTAAACTCCACAAAAACTGAAGGAATTATATTTACCAGAAAACGAACACTGCCCACTAGATGCGTTAAAATCGAAGGTTTCCAGATTACGTGGCGTGCATCGGTTAAATATTTAGGCGTGATATTAGACAAGACACTTAACTGGAACAAAAACACCGATTCAATCATAAAGAAAGGTGTAAAAGCCATTAATTCATTAAACCCCATTCTAAATCGCAAAACAATTCTCAGTCCCTGTACTAAGTTGCTCATTTACTCGACCTTAGTTAGACCTTGCTTAACCTATGCAGCACCTGTCTGGTCTAGCCTGGCAGAAACCAAGTACAACAAACTCCAAACTATCCAAAACAAAGCTTTAAAATTATCATATAACACACCATTTCGCACAAACCTTAAAAGATTACATTATCATATTAAGTATCCCTTTATTAAAGATCACATATTAAAAATATCACGTAAATTCTATTTGCATAAAAACCCATCACACCGTAACAGTCTAATATCTGCAATTGGTAAAAGTAGACTTCATACATTGTCTTACGCCCGAACGTACAATCGATACCGACTGCCCCATCACTATTTCCTCCGTGACGTATCATGACGATAGCTCGCTTACTAGCCGACGCCGCCTGAGCGGCCGTTTAACTACGATCTTTGCGCAAACTACCCGCTACTTACCTTATGTTATTATAATACAATATTATTAAAGCGTACATTTTGTAAACCAAACATTGCAAACATTATGTGGGTCCATACTAAGAGTTGCACATACATTTAGTTTCATGATCTCCAATAGATATAAGTTAAATCATTTAAATGAAACATTCTGTAATCAAAACATGTTTTAATGTTTATAAAGGCGATAGACAGCCTATGTAACGTCTTTAATCATGATTTGTAAACAAATTGAATCAGATCGTTTGTGTACAGAAATTGTAAATTTAATTTAATTAATAAAGACCTTGAAAAATCAAATCAATCAATATGACTGTTGTATGCGCCACGACAAGTATTATCCCGTAAAATCAACCATTTCCAAAAATACCTGTAACTTTTAAGATATTGCTTAGAACCCCGTGCTACTGCAGCTGTGTATATGTCGTAGGATAATTTGATACTTCGAATCTTCGCGGAAATACTAGGGGTTTTGCGAAAACGCGGATAATTAGACATAGGCGAAAAATTATCAAATCTTACTGGACAAAGTCAGGATTTTTGCGAAAATACTCGTTACTATAGTAAGATTTGATGTGCTCAACACTGATTGGCTACAATTTTGCTGGCTGACTTCTAATTGGTTCCTAGTTTGCCGATGATTAACTTCAAGTATTGTATCATAGAGTTATGAAGGTTTAGAATAGGTGAGAAAGGAAAATCACTAAATTGAAGTCCAAGTAGGTACACTATTTACGATAAAAAACAAAACACTTCTGCAATTTAACTCAGACACAAACGTAAACAAATAACGTGCGGCAACAAATGATTGACATTTAAGACGTCAACCAATCAGAGACGATCTCTTATTGAACGCGCTGACCGACCAATCAGCGTTCTTATTTCATAACAGCCAGCGTTTCGTTTCGCAATATTGCTATAATAACGAGTATTTTCGCAAAAATCCTGACTTTGTCCAGTAAGATTTGATAATTTTTCGCCTATGTCTAATTATCCGCGTTTTCGCAAAACCCCTAGGATTTCCGCGAAGATTCGAAGTATCAAATTATCCTACGACATATACACAAGGATGTAACCTATTGATTGGTACATAAAAAAAATCAGCTGTGGACTTTCCATGTCTCTGTGGAGGTTTGAAGTCAGGACTAGGTACGGGAAAATAGACGTCGTAACGCATATCAGGCATTCTTGATACGGGAAGTATGTGACTTGTACAGCACTGGAAGTAAGTTTTAATCTAGCGCAGCCGCAGTGAATGTGTTAAGCAGGATTGTCCGAAAGGGTTACCGCTACCCCGGAATATAAAGAGCTACGGAAAGAACATGGATGGGTTTAAGTCAATAAGAGTCTGACACTCCCTTCCACTCCACCCAGAGCGGGAGAAGTCATTGGATGATTTACCAACCTCAAAAAAAAAAGAGTTTTCAAACCTTATGACCGACAACTCGTAACACTGTCGTCACCACTACATTCACTGGGAGCATTAGTACCTAGTAATTAAAATAAAAAGAAACCTTATAGTCCAACATAGTACTGAAATACAAACTCCATCTATTTAACACGCTTTTATTAGCTCGGGTTGTCTCTATGTATGTATGTAACGGAATCTTTGAGCTTAATTTTCACCGGTTTCTAAAAGTCTGATCAACTTGAAACTTTGCACACGTCTCAAGGACCGATGACAATGCAATAATTTGAAGTCAAAGTCAAAGTCAAAGTCAAAACATTTATTTTAACTACATGATGCTCCATGTCATAAAGCAAAAAGAAAACCCTTGTCCATTGTTTCCAACTCCGCCTGCCCTTTTCAACTTTCTGGGATAAAAAATGTCATGTTGGCCTTTTATAGTTACAAAGCCCGGCTCTCCCAGTGTCACCTCTCTGCCAAATGAAATCTGGCTCTATTAGTTTGATACTAACTTTACCGTGAAAACATAGGAAAAAGTGGTCCAGTACGAAACGGATTTGCACACGAACGGTTCTGTACCGCCACATTATTTGTTGATTATTATTATTTTTCGTTAGAGCTCGTGGCTAAGTTATAATAGTCGCACAAATCGATCTAACAGTTTAAGCTACGGTTGCTGGGGTTGGTCCGTGGATAGGTGACCATCTTTACATACCGAGACTCCTCCGTGTCTCGGAAAGCACGTTAAGCCGTTGGTCCCGACTGTCATTCGTAGACCTTTGATAGTCGTTACGGGTCGTCAGAAGCCTGAAAGTCGGCCAGCCAGTATTTCCAAGAGGTATCGTAATACCCAGGTAATGGGTTGTGGAGGTCAGATAGGCAGCTTCTCCATGTAAAATACTGGTATTCATCTTCATTCAGTTAGACGGGAAGCCGACCCGGGCCGACCCCGACATAGTTGGGAAAAGGCAGGCAGCTTGATTGATTTTTATTATTTGTTGTTAGTGCGGCCTCTGTGAAAATTTCTAGTGAAACCTACCCACTAATATTACAGTTCAAAAGATAAAGCCCTTTTTTTTAAGGCTGGGAAATCATCCAATGACTTCTCCCGCTCTGGGTGGAGCGGAAGGGAGTGTCAGACTCTTACTGACTAAAACCCATCCAAGTTCCTTCCGTAGCCCTTTATGTTCCGGGGTAGCGGTAACCCTTTCGGACAATCCCGCTTAAAGATACAGCCCTGTGATTCACAAACGGCACAAGCGGACACTTAGTAAACCAGTGGCACCCTTTGGGTACGGAACCAACACGCTTTATTACCACACAAGCCTTGTTAATACAATTTTCTAAATATACATCTCTTGCGTGCAATATCAAAGACAATAAAAAACATTCTTTCGTTTAAAGTAGTTTAAATCCGATAGATAAAAATCGAGGGCTTTGATGCGAGAAACACAGAAATATTATTATTTTATTTGAAACTAGCTTCCGCCCGCGGCTTCGCCCGCATAATATGTCAACAAATTATACACATAAACCTTCCTCTTGAATCACTCTATCTATTAAAAAACCGCATAAAAATCCGTTGCGTAGTTTTAGAGATTTAAGCATACATAGGGATATAGGGACAGAGAAAGCGACTTTGTTTTATACTATGTAGTGATTTAACTCTGAGTTAATTATTTAGTGTAGATTAAAAGTCAAAACCTTTGTAACTAGTTGTTGAGTGTTAAACACAAATACAAATACTCTAATCAGAGTTACATTTTCGTTCGGTGTTGCTATCTATAAAGTTCTATGTATCTTTCTATACCTATTTACATACACCATACATTTACGACTAAGCCTGCACTGTCCCACCCACGCATTGTGTCGGAAAATTGCACTATTACTACGACAACACCGGCCAAGTGCGAGACTCTAATTCCCATACGAAGGGTTCTGCACCACTGTGCAGGCGCCAGCACATCAAGCTATCCCTAACTGTCAAATTTTCTCAATTAAAAATGAACCTTATGTACAATATTTAATTCTACATATTAAAAAAAAACATTTTTTACACGGTTAGCCGCTTTAATTTTTAACTTTATTTTATACTAGCACTTTGCCCGCGGCTTCGCTCCCGTGGTCTTTCCCGTGGGACCCATTATTTTTCCCGGGATAAAAAGTAGCCTATGTTACTCCTAGAAAACTAAGCTTTCCAACGGTGAAAGAATTTTTAAAATCGGTCCAGTAGTTTTTGAGCCTATTCATTACAACCAAACAAACAAACAAAGTTTTCCTCTTTATAATATTAGTATAGATTTGTTATTTGTTGACAAAGCGTGTAAAATCTTTGTGCCTAATTTTCACAAATTACGATTACGACCCATAATGTACAGTCCCGCTGACAGACGAATGGACGGACTGACGGACAATAGAACCACTGTAATCACCTTTTTGGAGTACGAAACCCTAAAAGTACAGAGGCCAGCACATCAAGTTACCACAATCGATGTCTCAGTCTTCGATTTTTGATGCTAGGACCTGCAGTTTCCTTACGATATTTTCCTTTACCGTTTTGATAGTAGTGGTGATGAAATTTAATAAGTAGTGAGCCTGGCTGGGTTCGAACTCACGACCTACAAAAAAGTCGGGGCCGATACCACTAGGCCACCACTGCTCTCTCAGGTAGAGATCAATTACTATTTGAACCGGCACGCCCCATCATTGATTGTTGCATTAATCCAATCCAGCCTGTCTCTTGCTGTCCTGGCCGGCTGGAGGCTTTAATTTATTTAGGCATCTACAAGCCCTGTTAAGCCACTTCCTAAGTGGACCTGCTGGATGCCATTTCCACCAACGGAATAAAAGGTATGATATGTGCTACTCCAGACTATAATCTATCTATATCCTTGGACATCCTTGGACATTTCACACAACGCCATATCGTCCCAAGCTAAGCAACCCAATGCTTGTGTTATGGTAACGAGATGGCTGATAGACTACTTATATACATTTTTTTTTTGTAAATGCATACATATTATAGATAGAAAAACACCCAGACTCGTAAAAAATACTTGCAGGTCGTACAAATATTTTTTCCGTGCGGGAATCGAACCCGCGACATAGTGCGCAGCAGTCAATCGCTCAACCACTGCGCCAACCGTGTCGTCTATGTACCAAAAATCCAGATTTGTTTAGTAGTTTTTGCCTGAAAGAGTAACAAACATCCATACATCCTCCAATACATAATTATTTTAAATATCGATAATATCCTTTCAGCCATAAACCGTTATGAAGAAATTCCATCGCTAGTTTCCCTCGCAGCCTTTTACCTCTCCAAGTTAACAATTGAAAGGTTTAAGTGAATACGTTTCCGTTTCCTTCGATGGAACAATTGCTTTTAAATTGAGGCTTGCATTTTAAAGCCTTTTTAGATTCATTGTAAAACATGGATGGCTGGTTTTCGATCGCGTGTGGTCCTCCCGTGCTGGCTTTGTTCCTAGCGTCTATTGTGTCGGACTGGTCGAGTTATTAAGTTAAATAAAGCTTTTTGTATCTGAGAAGAGAAGGGAGAAGTTCGTGGCTAAGTACTAACAGCCGCACAGGTAGATCCATCAGGTAAAGTTACGCTTGTCGGGGTTCGCCATGGATGGTTGACCATCTTTACATATTGAGACCCATCCGTGCCTCGGAAAGCACGTTAAGCTGTTGGTCCCGTCTGTCATTTGTGCATCTTTGACAGTCGTTACGGGTCGTCAGAAGCCAGAAAATCTGACAGTCAGTCTTACCAAGGGGTATCGTATTGCCCAGTTACTGAGTTGTGGCGGTCAAATAGGCAGTCGCTCCATGTAAAGTGTATTCAGCTGCATCCGGTTAGACTGCAAGCCGACCCCGACATAGTTGGAAAAAGGCTTGACAGATGCTGGTATCTTGGTCTAACACAAGAGTGTCTGCGACTACTTTGGTGTACAGTCTGATTCATAAGTCGCGTATTTCAGTCACAGCCAACATCGCTCCAGATTATGAGTTTACATTAGACTTTCTACTGCCGCCATCAATAAAATTACCAACAAACATAAATGTCAACGTCCCCACTTCGGCTAAGAGTTACGACGCACTGAAATATTTACTCAATTGCCTTTCACGATAACCCGATGAGATGACAGCCTTCCAATCAATCAATCTATATGTTTCCCTTTGATCGCACTCTGTCAGCTAAAAAACTGGGAGCTCGGTAATTCTTTTTTATAACTTTGGACAAAGTGCTTTATCCACTAATGTTTTTCCGAAAATGCTTTTATTTGAATGGTTAAGTAATAACAGCCGCACGGATCGATCCATCAGGTTAAGCTACGCTGGCCGGGGTTGGTCTGTCTGTGGATGGGTGACCATCTTCAGATATCGAAACTCCTCCGTGCCTCGGAAAGCACGTTAAGCCGTTGGTCCCGGCTGTCATTTGGATCTTTGACAGTCGTTACGGGTCGTCAGAAGCCCGAAAGTCTGACAACGAGTTAAGACTCGTTGTCAGACTTTCGGTTACCCCTTGGTAAGTCAAGGGGTATCGTATTACTAGTCAGTGTCTAGGTTGTGGGGGTCAGATAGGCAGTCGCTCCATGTAAAATACTGGTAATCAGCTGCATCCGGTTAGACTGGAAGCCGACCTCAATATAGTTGAGAAAAGGCTCGGCAGATTGAGGCTGAGAAAAAAACAAATAAAAATGCATTTTTAGACAGTTAATCATGATAGCAGCTAAATGATAGTTGCCAAAAATTGCGCAGAATGGCGTGCAATTGACTATTTAAAACGGTCAAAAATTTAAAAATGAATACACAAAGAAAAAGGACCGCTCGTCTTAAAAACTTCCATCACCGTACAGAAATTAAATATTATGCGACAATATAATTGAAAAATTGCATTTAATGCTAATAAGTATTCCATTTGATTTTTAAAATCTGTGACGTCACATTATTATATTTCATGCAAATCAAATCCGCGTTTTGACAGTTGACAGTAAAATGTAACGTTATTGACTACCCTTTCAAATACCCAATTGTAGAGGCCTATAGCCATGGACTGATTTATGTCGCTGATGATGTTCCGTAGTCACAAAGTACACAGGGACTCGCCATTACATACCTTAGGTATACATTGTATTATCAACACATTAACAGTTTAATATACACACACACATAATATTTACATACCTAAAAATACTTAAAATATTAATAATAACTATGTATATCTAAATACAAGTTCAACACATTTAATTTTATAAAATAAATAGGTGTGTCCGAACTTATCATCTGCAGTCTGCTTATCCTTTTCCCAACTACGTCGGGGTCAGCTTCCAGTCTTGCCAGACCCAGCTGAATACCATCATCAAGTGACTGCCTATCTGACCTCCACAACCCAGTTACTGAGTAACACGATACCCCTTATAAAACCCCTAAATTTGTTGTCAGACTTCTGACCACCTGTAATTGTCCAAGACCTACAAATGACAGCCGCGACCAATAGCTTAACGTGGTTTTCGAGACACGTCTTCGTATATAAAGATCACCCATCTACGGACCCACCGCGGCAAGGGTAGCTTAACCTGATCGATCGACCTGTGCGGTTGTTATTACTTAGCCACGAGCTCCTCGGGTGTGTTGGTATGTTTAGTTAGGGTGCGTCCAAAGTAAACATTGTAACAGGATAGTGGTACAACTAGCCTTGACACCCACAAGGGTGTCAAATTTTTGCGTGATTTATGTTAAAGGACATCTAGTTGTCAAGCGAACGGTTATTATATCCACTATGGTAATATGGCTATAAGTCTAGCTTTAAAACCTGCAATAGTATCACTGCGGATTTTTTTTTGGTTGGGAAAATCATTGAACTACTTCTCCCGCTCTGGGCGGACCGAGGGGGCGTGTCAGACCGAATAAAACTCACCCGTGCTCCTTCAGTTGCCTATGCCAGGGGCCAAGGTAACCCTCCCAAGCAAACTCGTGACTCTGACAAGCATCAGCCTTAGCGGACCCCATCAGTTAGTGTTAACATCTCTTTGAGGCTCGGGCGGGACCCA
This sequence comes from Hyppa rectilinea, assembly GCA_951799385.1. NCBI lineage: Eukaryota > Metazoa > Arthropoda > Insecta > Lepidoptera > Noctuidae > Hyppa > Hyppa rectilinea. Next base: position 15,626,582 of record OX637321.1, on the reverse strand, counting down.
ACGCGCCGTCGAGCCGGGCATGGTCGTAACCGGACAGCGAGGTACCCATTCGCAAGCCATCCGCAATCCCGCGCAATGTATAATTATCACTTGCTTTAAAAACGGTGAAGGCAAACATCGTGAGAAAACCGGCATGCCTGAGAGATATTTCTCGTCAGCGTGTGAAGCTAAGTCAGAGAACCATGGTTACCAAAAAAACTGACACCAGGTTAGTCACTACCCACAAAGAAGTAGAAGAAGAATCAACCCTACCAATTCTCAGATAGATATGTCTCTCTTGATAGATATGTGACGTCGGGAGTGACGTCACTTGATCGCCAATAACGTACGTCCTTGAACATCACCCACTTACTGTTTAGGTCATTTGCAATCTTGCACAACATTTGTTCAAGGTGTATGTGGGTCATTCTTTTTTCAGTCCTTATTTTTTACGATTGTCTGGCAATTTGAGTATGTATTTGTTTGATTGTCCTTTTGGTTTGATGTGAATTATACGGTAACTGACAAATGCGTGCATTGACTGGGCATGTTCACTATCGGTCGTTCTTTCTTCAAAAGACCATTTCAGACACTAATCTCCGTGGTTCTGCAAGATTAAAAAAAAAACTCTGATATTTTGGGATCTTAGGATTATATCTACCCTTTAAGAGATTGTGACCTCTATAATTGTTTCGTATTTTTGCTGAAAATAATCGGATAGGAAACACAGAATTCATCTACTTTAAAAACACAATTTGTTTTTAACTTGTGAAAAGTGATATCCAGAAATAACTATCTTTGTTCATTAATAAGAATGTATCCCGTGTATGATTGAACAAGAGAATATGTGGGGGTTACGCGAATAAAGGATTTAAAGGCAGTCGGAATAATATCCGAACGAGTTTTAGGGCTGATTTTTCAACAGTCAGATAATATTTAACTCACGAATAAAAATGGCGGTTTGACATATTTTCTTTGCAAAAGCTGTCTGACTAACTGTCAAACAATAAAACTTATTGATGTTGTTACTTGTAAGTTTTGTTACTTAATTCATTTCCCTATGTCATTTCTACTTAATGACATATTTTGTTCTTCGTTATTTTGACAGCAGTGGGGATTTAATTATTTACTACACTAAGTGAAGTGCTCGCTTGGGTTCGAATCCAAGACCTACAATTCGTAAGTCGGATCTGTTACCTCTCGGCCACCATTGCTCTCCAAGTAAAGGAATTAAAATCCGATTTATGTTTAAAATTCGAATCATTCGAATACTTACTCAGCTTTACAGTACTAAATAAATAATTTATCTCACTGTTCGAATAAAAACAAACATAATATTTCTCCTATTTCAGTTAATTATGAATATTTTGTTCACGTGTTTGAAGTTAAATTAACCACTCGGAAAATATGAGACCTTTGATTCGTTCCTCAAAGACTTCTTAATATCGTTTTACTTCTGAGCATTGATGGAGGAAATAGGAAATACTTATTTAAACATTATTGTTTGCTTTAATTTGGCTATTGGTTAATATATCAAGAAATATAGCTACAGACATAAGTACTTACATTCTTCTTAAGATAAGATAAGATAAGATAAGACATTTTATTTGCATAAACATGTGTATACATACAGAATTAAAATAATACATGCATGCAAGATCTATACTAATATTATAAAGAGGTAAAATTTGTAAGTTTGTAAGTTTGTATGTAGGGGGTAATCTCCGGAACCAATGATCCGATTTCACCGATTTTTTCACCAATAGAAAGCTACATTATTCCTGAGTGTTATAGGCTATAAATTATATTTATATCATACATATTAGCCGAGCTATCGCAATTTTAATCTAGCAAGTCGGAAAGAAATACTTGTGAAAACAGAATTATTTGCATGCGCTGCCTAAACAGTTGTTTAAAATTGAAAGCAATGTATGGCAACCCGGTTCGCCTTTCTACAAAAAAGTCCGTGACACCATATTCATATCTTTTGTATTTTAACTTTTATATTTCGTTTTATGTTTTTAAAAAGTATTTTTTCGACTTACTTCTAATGTTAACAAGAAATTTTCCGCGGACGAAGTCGCGGGCAGAAGCTAGTCGTAAACAAAAGTGGCTCACGACATGTCTGCCATTTCTCATGGCGTGCAAATATTTAGTTACAATTATTATTATTATTGAATTATTATTATTAAATTTAAATTTTACACAAGTATACATTAAATATGTCACAGTATACATTAAATATGTCACAGTATACATTAAATATGTCACAGTTAAACAAATTTCCTAAATTCAATCATTTACATTATCCAACACATTACAATTAACACAATGAATCACAATCACACATCACATTTATACGTAACTTTAATAGGCATTTAATTATTATTATATCTAATAACATTAAAAATACGGGCATAATTAATTTAAAAAAATAAAAAAGAAATAAATAACGTATTTCGTGTGTCGTATTTTTTGCTTTATCATATTAACAAAAAACGACTGAGATAAAACGCATTATAGTTGGGGAGTGGGGGCTCGCTACGTCATAAGTAAGTGTAAAAACTACATACTCGTGACGTCATGCCACATTTAAACTCCATGTATCAGCGTAATCTTTGGATTACGTAAAAAAAGAAAAAAATCGTGTGCACTATTTTTCATAAAATAGCTGACGGACTAAAAAATAAATTTTAGTCATCATCTCTATTCTTTGTTGTGGGTTCCATATTTAATTTCTACGTTTTTAGTGCTCGACCAGGGAAGTTAGTACCTACTACATCCATACCTACAGCTAATACTGGCAGCTCAGAAACATACACAAATAGAATAATACTCTTCAGCTCACAAGATGTCCGCCTATTAGAAGCCGTTTGCTTATAAGAGCTCAACGATTTATACGGTTAAATTAATTGTTGTTTCGAGAGAATTTTTCTTATGAGAGGTTAATTATGGACACCATAAAAATTACAGATATTAATATAATGTATATCATGTGTGTGTGTGTGTTATTGGGTTTTTCCATCTGGAATTTCCTGCCCTCACATGGGACTCCAACATAACTGACGAAATGTGGATGTACAGAGGCTAGCATATCAAGTTACCACAACACAATCTGTCAAATTTCTTTGATAGTATTTCAACCTTTTTGCAAAGACATAAGGTTCATTTTTAATTGAGAAAATTTGACAGTTAGGGATAGCTTGATGTGCTGGCGTCTGTACTATAGGTACATGTCGCCAGGACGGACGGTCTCCAAACAGTGTTTCTGTGTTTCGGTTTAATGTATGAACACATCGGCAGTTGGGCATTGTTTGGCATTCAAAAAATCCCGGCGACCTAAATTAGGCACTTAAAAGGTATTTTGTTTTTTTATTTCATTTGAATACATACCAATGTTAAATAATTTTTTAATTATTTTTATAAAAACATTAAAAAATAGTAGTAGCCTACCGGTATCGGGACCATGGTCCAAGCTACCGGTGGTCAGGGCTCCTGAGAGAGGAACCTCCTGACTATACGCGCTGTGTCCAAGAGTACTGCTTTCTTTATTTTTTATTATTCTTATTTATCCTAGCTGCCTTACCCAAAAGGTGGTTTCGCGTGGAGAAGAATGAGAAATAGGGATTAAACTTAGGCATATTTATAGACTTGTGTCGTCACCGTAGAATTAGCTAGATTTATTAGTAACTGCAACTCAGATATTGACATTATTAAATATCCATACCAGCCGATTTATAGGAGAACTAGATTTTGCCCGCGGCTTTGCTCACTTTTATTTAGAATTTGACCATCAATTTTATTTTTTTCGGGTTATGTTGTTGTTTATTTTATGGTCGTTGCAATTATGGGCTGAGAATGTAACTTACACGTGGCGCCATCTATTATCATTAACACGGTATTGTTGCTTTCTCTGGAACAACAGTAGGTACTTTTGTTCGGGATAAAAGGTATGTCCGTTTCTGTACACCTGACAACGTATATGTAGGATTTTAGGATACTCAGTTCTGTGGTTAAGGCGTGAAAAGGTAATAAACAAACTGACAAACTCACTTTCGCATTTATAATATTAGTTAAGAGTACGAATAACATCGATATTGAAAGGCATAATGTCGGTGTAATTACTATCAAGCCTCTTTGGAACTTTAGCTTTGTCTGTGGTACAATGTACAGACGCCAGCACATCAAGCTATCCCTAACTGCCAAATATTCATAATTGAAAACGAACTTTATGCTTTTGTTGGCCGTTTTACGTGGATGTGGCGCATATTTTCCACCAACTTTTTCTATTTTCATTTTTGTATACTTTATTTAAGTTTACTGCAAATAAACGTATTTTCGATTTTTTATGTTTTATTCTGTATTTTGTCAATACTTTCGACAGAGTTCATCTGAAATGTCATGTCAACTGATTTCATTGGACGTCATCATTTCGAGAACCAATTATAAGATTTGAAAATCGAAAACATGATCTGAATTTCGAACGAAAAAAAAAGCTGCAACCACGTAAACACGTGCAAAATATACCACCCACACAATACACGTAACTGACATGACCGTGCGTTCCCCTCGCTATTTATGTCATAATATTGATCAGGAGATACACTAATCCGTGGACTGATAACTTTGCACCGGCGCCGCGGCGTGTACTGACTCATGTTTGATGTTACAGATATGAGACACAATGCCACGAATTGACTTATAATTTCTAAATAGTACCTACCTATTGAATAAAAGTATTCCACTTCAATTTTTCACACACACTACCCACTTTAATATCAAATAAAATAATAATAATAAATAATTTATTCAAAAAAATAAAGTGGCCGAATACAAAAATAAAACTTTGGAAAAACAATTAGTAACATAATGTTAAATATCGTTGTTTTGTATGCTTATATGGTATATCTCTGTTTTTAGTGTGGTTAGTGACTAACCTGGTGTCAGAGTTTTTATGCTGCCCATGGGCCTCGGACTTAGCTGCACATGCTGTTGAGAAATAATATCTCTCTCTCGTTTTTTAATCAAGTGATAATAATATAGAATACGCACATTAATCGAAAAATCAGAGGTGCCTTGGGTTTGAACTCGAGATCTATGACTTAGCAGCCCGTCGGTCACACCACCAGGCTAGCATTGCTTTTTTTGCTTATATGGTGATTTTTTTCACGATGGCAAATATCCAAAATGTCTCCCCAGTATAGTTTGCTAGACATTTTTGGAACATTCTTCGACAATCTCGCTGTCCTTGCAGGCATCGGCCTTATTGTGTCCCTTCAACTGAGCTTTTTTAATTTTTTGAGTGTGGGAAATCATCATATTGTTATAACTCCTACCGCTCTGGTTGGAGCAGAATTGAGTGTCAGACTCTTACTGACTAAAACCCATCCATGTTCCTTCCTTAGCCCTTTATGTGCAAGGCAGAGCTCGGTACTCTTTCGCACAAACCCGCTGATTATTCACTACATAGTATAAAACGTAAATAAAGTAGCTTTTTCTGTCCCTATATCCCTATGTATGCTTAAATCTTTAAAACTACGCAACGGGTTTTGATGCGGTTTTTTTAAATAGATAGAGTGATTCAAGTGGAAGGTTTACATGCAATTTCCGTCCTTCACGCGAGCGAAGCCACGGGCAGCAGCTAATAGCTAATAAATAGTAAATGCATGCAACATTAGCTTATTTATTTTAAGTAAAATTGTTAGAGAGCTGTGGATTTTGTAAATGATTAAAAAATAATTTGATGATGACGATTTATAGAGAAGTATGGAAGAAAAAAGACATGTTGCGCCGACCCTAAATAAATTGGGATACGAGCAGGAGAATTATGATGATGATAATAAAAATAATAACGGTGTTAAATTAATCGGTATTTGGTAGATTGCACCTATGTTTAAGTACGTTTTAAGTATAAGAGTTAAAGGTTACCTACCCAGAGTGTCGGTGAAGCAACTTTAGTTCTCATCTCTTTTCATATAAGTGTCATTTTTGTAATGCAGAGCTTGTGAGAGATATGTACATACGTCAGCTGTTATCAGATAATTGGCGCTGAAACATGTTTCTTTTGGAGTATTTCGTGTTGTTATTGATTTATTTTTTGACTCGTGTATAATAAATTATAAGGAAAAAATATTTTTTTCCTGCTAACTTATTCGTTCATACATTTTAATAAGAAAGGAATTCCAATTACCTACTTCAGAATACCTTGTTCCCGAAACAATTGTATGGCAGTCGGCAATAGCGTAGCTTTCTTTCTAAGAGAATTTCTGTATTAGAACCAGTCCTACCAAAGATGACCTCTTACCAACAATGTATATACTGGAATGTCTTGTTCGTGTAATGATCGCAAGCGCATGACATCCTGGGTTCGATTTGTGCATGTTTCAAGTTGGGCAAAGTGTGATTAGGCTATCCTAGACATAATGTGAAATTGTGGGTGGTACAGACGCCAGCACATCAAGCTATCCCTAACTGTCAAATTTTCTCAATTAAAAATGAACCTTATGTCTTTGCAATAAAGTTGAAATACTATCAAAGAAATTTGACAGATTGTGGTAACTTGATGTGCTGGCCTCTGTACCTACTCTAGGCGCAGCTCTGCCCAATCCATCTGGGAAGCAAGACATGTTTTTATGTAACTTTAGCTGCTGCCAGCGACTTCACCCGCATTGATGTCGGGATCCGGGCAATCATCCCAAGGGAACGTACTACCGGGATACAAATCCTACGTGTTAATCCTATGTCTAATCCAGGTCCTAAACTATATTTGTGCCAAATTTCATCCAGATCCGTTCTGCCGTTTGAGCGTGAAGGACGGACAAACATACTCACAAACATACACACACAAACTTTCGCCTTTATAATATTAGTGTGATTTATATAAATTCTTTTTTTGTGATGTTTGCAACGTTATTAAAAAGTGACATTATTCGTATTGGTATAAAATATACGTAATATTTATAGAGAAAATAATCTTTGACCCATCTTCCTTCATAGGTTTTCTTCTGCGACAGACTTTTTAGAGCACTACAGAGAGTCTAAGTTAATATAGATTAAAATCTTAATTTATTTTTATTTTGTTCCATCAGGTTACGGACAGGATGGAGTGCAGCCCGGAGCGAGCCCCCGCTCACTCAGAGCGAGAGAGAAGCCATAGCTGCCGTCGTGAAGAGAGCTGAGAAGATAGAAGAGGTGGAGGCAAAGAGGGTGGGCAGACTGGTGGCTAGACTTGAAGGTAAGATCATTGAGAGAGGCCAGTACTGACGCCGTGGAGAGAGCTGAGGCAAAAAGTACAGGCAGAGAGAGCGGGCAGACTGGGGTCTGACCACTCTCTCTGCCTTTACTTTTGAAGTTCACATACAAGCAGGCACAGTTAACGAAAGTACTGGCTGTTAAACGTGCTTCACAACTGGTTTTCGATCGTACCATGAGTCATAATAAGGCTATGTATTTCATATTCAAATCTATGTCCTCAATACATGTTTTCTCAATTCATACTTAATATCTAATACAAGTGTAAATTAAAAATAATCACTCCTTAGTTGAGTTAAGTAATCGGTTTTTATAGCAATTATAACGCAAACTCAACTTTATGTATAGGTTTTAAAGTTATTTATCCAAAAAACACGAATCTACTAAATACATACATATTTGGTTACTAAATTGCAAACGCAATGAGAATGTAGTTAGATGAATACGTAGCACGGGTGAGCTACGCCGTAGCAACGTTGCGTAGCAAGGCGTAGCGCGCTACGAAAAATTCTGACCGCCCGTGATTCTGATAAAATTACTGAAAATTCAAGATATGTTTAGCGTCGAAACTCTAGGGTCATGGGGCCCAAGTGCGCAAATCCTTTTTAAGGAAATTTCTCGCCGATTGGTCGATACTTCACGTTACCAGAGGGCTTTTTTTTTTAAGGCTGGGAAATCATCCAATGACTGCTCCCGCTCTGGGTGCAGCGGAAGGGAGTGTCAGACTTTAACTGACTAAATCCCATCCATGTTCCTTCCGTAGCCCTTTATGTTCCGGGGTAGCGGTAACCCTTTCGGACAATCCCGCTTACCCGGCAGGCTTGGCCCTTCATATGCTGACATATCTTTGAGGCGCGCGTGGAACATATACGCGCCGTCCAGCACGGGCCTGGTGCTGATCAGACGGTGAGTCACCCATTACTCATCGTCCGCAGGCCCGCGCCTACGGTGGCCGGGAGTCGTCACGTGGTTATCAGAGGGCTGGACTGTTCTTTGGCCAAAGAATTAACATTACCATTCAACGTGGTACTCACTCTCGCCACTCTTCTGGGTCCGTTTCCGGACGACAGCGATGCGGATGAGTACTTCGACGCCTTACTGTCCTTTTTGTTTTTGGATTTATTTGTATAGAGCTGGTTAGATAGTCATTTAATTTAAGTATGTATAAAAAAAAATGAAAAAAAAAAAAAATGAAAAGTGTTTATTCACAGAAATATTTTTTTAAAGACATATTACCTCTGCCAAACTGCAAAGCAGTTTGTTGGCAGACGTAGCTCCTTTTTGATTTATACATAACAATATTTTTATCTTTATTGACACTTTTTCACATAAGGTAAACTATCCTTCATTTCTTAAATTTAAAAACAAACAGGCATACAATTTTATTTTAGATACTCTCATCAGTGAGGCTTTGACAAAAAATATTAAAGAGGTACTTATGTATTTTATTTTTAAAGGCAGTTTTTGTGGTACAACTGTTTATATCGACTGGAAGGTTATTAAAAATAGTTGGGACTAAAAAACTTCTACACCTTCGACCATAATAATTAGTATTACAAGTGGGCACAACAAATCTTGTCATATTATTGTTCCTTTGAGATCTTGTGCGTATAATATTGCTTTTAAATTCATTGCTACAATACTGTTCTAAAGCTACTGACAACACTACCCTCTCATGAACTGGCAGCATTTTACATTCCAAAAATAGTTCTTCGTAATCACTACTTTTACAACGGTTTTTTGTGTTTTTGTCTACTAATAGTTTCATGAATCTGATTTGCAGTTTTTTTATTTTATTTAAATATGTTTTAAAAGTGTTGCCATAGCACGCCAGCCCATAAGAAAGTAGTGAGTCCACCAGCGCATAGTAGACCATGTACAATGTTGCCCTATCCAGCACAAAACTAAGGTGGTGGAATTTCACAAGTACATACCTGAGCTTGTCACATAAGTGTATAATGTGTGTTTTCCACGAGAAGCTGTTGTCTATGACTAAGCCCAAGTACCTGTATTCCTCCACCACCTCAATATTTGCACACTCACACAACGTCAGTCCACCACGATGCAGACACTCATAGCTATGCCCCACTATGCGCGGCAGACGTTCGATCTTTTTAAGATAAGGCGAACGTATACACATACATTTGGTTTTATTTATATTGATTATGATGCCATTGTCGTGTGCCCATTTGATGATATTAGTAAAATCCTCTTGAATGTTACTTTCAATTAAATTTAAATCTTTATCTGCATAAACTAGACAAGTATCATCAGCATACATATAAATGCGACATTTATGAATAACATTACACATGCTGTTGACATGCATGATGTATCCGACGGGACCAAACACGGATCCGGTCGGCACACCACACGTGACGTGTCTGGGCTCTCCGACGACGCCGTCAATAACCGTTCGCAGTGTCCGGTCTGTGAGGTAGGCACGGAACCACCTGTTCAGTGGTCCCGCGACCCCGCACTCCTCCATGGCTTGAAGCAGTTGGTGGTGCTCCAATGTGTCAAATGCTTTTTTGAAATCAATGTAGACCACCACCACCTGCTTCCGCTGACCCAAGCACTCATTGACGTCGTCCGCGAATCGCGCCAAGGCCGTCGCCGTGCTCCGTCCACGTCGGAAACCGTGTTGTGCATTTGTCAGAATATTGTGTTTTTCCAAGAAAACACTTACCTGATTCACAATAAACTTTTCTACTATTTTATTTATAACTGACAATAACGCTATAGGCCTATAGTTTGCGTAATTACTATGTGCACCTTGTTTAAAAATAGGTCTAATTAATGCTGTTTTTAGTTTCTCGGGGTATATCCCCTTTTCAACACACAAGTTGATAAATAAAGCAATAACAGGGCTCAACTTAGTTTTTAATAATTTAATTTCTTTAACTCTAATTCTATCTACTCCTTCAGACTTATCACAACATAGCAAATTTATTATTTTATCTATATCTATTGGGTAAGCTTTCTGAAATCGTAGTGATACTTTTCCAGAATCAACATAGCTAGATCTATCTAAAAACCTATGACTACAGGCATGTTTTATATCTAATATTTCTTTAGTAAAAGTTAATGAGAATTTATTACATATACCCTCAACCGAAGATTCTAATTTTCCTAAGTATTTTAAAATAACAGAATCTACACTTCTTTTTTCATTCCCTATCCATGAGTTAATTTTAGTCCAAATCTTTCTAATATTCTTTTTACATTTTTTTATTTGTTCTTGTCGGTATTTATTTTTCGCTTTATTTATACATTTATTTAATCTATTTCTAAATCTGTTATATTGTCTACGCAAATTCATATCCTCTGGCTTATTTTTACAATTTCTAAACAACCTATCCCTAATACCTATCATTTCCTTAAGTTTTTGTGTGATCCAGGGTTTACTTTTCCTTTTATTGTGCACTAAGACTTGGATTTTAGCTTCATTATAAGCATCAGAAAAAGTTAGACATATTCTGTTATATAGGTCTATTGGACATTCACAATTTAACAGCTCATTCCATGAAACCTTTTCAAGTGTTTTTAATACCTTTTTATCACAAATAATAGTCCTATAAGTTTTCAATGCACTCGGAACATCCTCCAAGATCGACTTACTAGCGAGGCACACACCTACAACATAATGATCTGATATCTTTACAGTCAACACATACGCAGATAATGCACGTTGAGTTCGATGAGATACGCGTACTTTCAACACTTTCTTTTCGTGTGGTTAGTGACTAACCTGGTGTCAGAGTTTTTATACTGCCCACGGGCCTCTGACAACAACATTGTATAGAATAACATTAACATTCAACATTGTATAGAAATGACACACAATACTTAGTTACCGTAGGCGCGTAGTGGAGCCTGTGTTTCAACCACGGAGTAAATATAAAGGTTTCAACCTAATAATTATTCATGTCATATCTTCAGTGTATCGTGTTTATTTCCCTTCATTTCTGTACATTCAGCCTTATCAAACGACACTCTAATTCCAAATACGAACTTACTTTTGACTTTATTCAATCCAAGTTCTATAAATCAGCTTTGATATCAGTGTTAGAATTAAACATTAGCAACTTACAAAAAATTGTCCTCATTGCATTTTTACATCTATACATAACCTCACTCCTGCTTCCTATGAGGTAAGGCAGAAACTATAGTAAAATAACTATAGTATAGTATACCTGCTCTCTCTTTACCTACTTCTTTTGCTACGTTTCACACATTTGGGGGCATAGACAAGTGTCGATCGCGACGTGTCGATCGCGACGTGTCGATCGCCCCTTGTCAATTCGATTTCGAAAATTGTTGATCGAACAATTCGTTATCTCAGCGATTCGGATTGTCAAGAACGCCTCTTGTCAACGTTTTTGTATGGGAATATTGATCGACTTTCGTTTGAGCCCATTTGACATTGTCTAGCACTAAGCGATCGAAAACGATTGATCACGTGAAATTTTGAAAGCTTATGCCAATATGGGTAATATGGGTAATGGATAAGCGGGATTGTCCGAAAGGGTTACCGCTACCCCGGAACATAAAGAGCTACGGAAGGAACATGGATGGGTTTTAGTCAGTAAGAGTCTGACACTCCCTTCCGCTCCACCCAGAGCGGGAGCAGTCATTTTGTGTTTGCCAGCATTAAAAAAAAAATGCCAATCCCAAACATTTCGGATTTATCTAATTTCGTTATAGTTACTGAAAATGTGACTTTGTCTAGGCCTGGTCATACACGCACGCTGAAAAATAATTCATAACACGGTCTGTGTAAATTATTTCATCACCACTGCTGTCAAACGGTGAGCGAAAACATCGTGAGGACACCGGCATGTCCTAGAACCAAAACTGGAAGACATGCGACATCTACCAACCCGCACTGCCACTCACTCTGTGGGCATATTATACACTTATAGGTATAAATTTGTTCCCACTAAGTAATCAAATTCGAATATTTTCTTAGCTTGTTTTTGTTATGTATGCTCGCCAGTGAATCAAGTTATACCCAATCAATCTGCCTAGCCTTTTCCCAACCATGTTGGGGTCGGCTTCCAGTCTAACCGGATGCAGCTGAATACCAGTATTTTACATGGAACGACTGCCTATCTGACTTACTCAACCCAGTAACTGGATAACACGATATCCCTTGGTAAGACTGGCTGTCAGACATTCGGGCTTCTGACTACCCGTAACGTCTGTCAAAGATGGGACCAACTCCGTGGCCCGGAAAGCACGGCTTAACGTGCTTTCCGAGCCACAGAGGAATCTCGATATCTAAAGATGGTCACCCATCCACAGCAAGCGTAGCCAAGATCAAGCTTGATCAAGTACCCTTGATCAAGTTATACCCAACTGTCTTTGTCCAATGATTATAAATCTTAAGCCTTTTTTTTTAAGGCTGGGAATCATCCAATGACTCCTCTGGGTGGAGCGGAAGGGAGTGTCAGACTCTTACTGACTAAAACCCATCCATGTTCCTTCCGTAGCCCTTTATGTTCCGGGGTAGCGGTAACCCTTTCGGACATTCCCGCTTACCCGGCAGGCTTAGCCCTGAGGGGCCCCTTCATAATATGCTGACATCTCTTTGAAGCGCGCGTATACGTATTTATTACTCACCGTCCGCAGGGCCGGGCCTACGGTGGCCGGGAGTCGTCACGTGATAAACGTTAAGCCTGCCTTAACCTTACCTTATGTTAAGTTTAAAATCGATTGAGAAATTTTTTACAGTATGTGGTAACTTGATGTGCTGGCGAGTGTACCTGTTGTAGGTATCACAAAATATTATGTGTCACCTTACAAGCGTTTCCACTTAATATGATTCTAATTCCTGATATTTTATTTAAGGGTGTAAAAGACAGAAAAATCTCACCCGTACTTCTTCGCCTGCCCTTGATTATTGAAATAAAAATATGTTTCTAATTCCTAGAAGCTTTTACGTAAAAGCTTTACGTAAAATGTTTACGTCTTGTAACTTAAACAAATATCTTAGCAGACATTAGCATACTATTAATAAATCAAAAATACGTGGAAATTAGAGGTAACTTCATGATCGTTTCTATCTACATATATTTTATTTTCTGCGTCACAATTTCACAAATTGTTTGGATATATCAACTACATATTGTATTTGATTTATTTTTAAGTTATACCCGGGTTCTGTCGACTTCAATAAAAATCAGAACAGGAAAAAATAGAGTACGTAAATTATGAGATACGACGATGCCATTACCACCGTCACCAGTCTTAAAACGGCTTTGGAGAAAACAAATGCAGGGAAGCTGTTTCAGAGTGCCTTCTACCAGAGATGCCTACCCTAAAGCATGCCACGAAACGCCTCGAGTGACAGAGGGTAAGGGCACACGCGAGTGACGCCTGACGAAAGTCGCGTCGCAAATCGCAGCGCTCGAGGCCCTTAAAGGATCTCTCAATTAGACTGTACCTCTGAGACCATTAAGAATAAAACGGTTAATTAATCATTCTCGACGCTTTAACATTCAGTTCATTCATTAATGATTCTGCAGAGAGGTGACTCAAAAGGGAATGTTTGATGAATTATTTATGCAATTTGTTATAACTGGATGACCTAATCCAATAGGTAGTTATTTATTTATGAACTTGAAACGCGGCCAATATTAGTGTACAGTCACGAGCACTAATAAGTATACACCTAACAATATTACAAAGCGATTATCTCGTAAAATAACTATTCAAACTTTGAGATACGATATGTTCAGTAAACCTATGGGTTCGAAAATGCAATGTGTGTGACAACATACCATTTCATTCAATAATTAAGGAGCAAACCGCTTTTAAAATTAGCTAACTTAACATATATTGCTTGCTTAAAAATCGGTGAAGGAAAACATCGTGAGGAAACCGGCATGCCTGACAGATATTCCTCAACAGCATGTGAAGTTAAGCCCATGGGCAGCACAAAAACTGTGACACCAGGTTATTCACTAACCACACAAAGAAGAAGAATAAGAATACATATTTTTGCTCATGACTGTACAGGCGTTGTGTGTACTACCTTGGTGTTTTTAAAGTTAATTATGGTCCTCATTAATATCTTAAATAGTATCCAAGGACGTTCTCGTAAAGGTTGCTCGGTAAAAGCCTAATCCAAATCTTTCTAGATAATTTCGACCTGATGGTCTTTTCAATTCTTGATACAATTGTATTAGTATTGGTATTCAGCTGCATCCGGTTAGACTGATAGCTGACCCCAACATAGTTGGGAAAAGGCTAGGCAGATGATGATAGTACAATTGACCTGCTTCGCGCAGTTTTCTACTAAATAAAATTTAGTGATTTTTTTACTTCATGTAGATTTATGTGTATAAATTTATATTTATACATATAAACCGGAAATTCCGGAATCAATTTTTAATGATGGTGAAAACCACAAAACGTAATATAATATAACAATCCTAGAAGGAATAGACAAAGATATATCTATATATAGTACACCTACATTTCGCCAGAAATGTTTGAGTCCCATGTAAAAGGAGGCGAGCCTCCAAAGTAGGTAGGGTAGGTAGGGTAGGTAGGGCAGGTAGGGCAGGTAGGGCAGGTAGGGTGGGTAGGGTAAGTATGGTGGGTAGGGTAGGTAGAGTAGGTAGAGCAGGTAGGGCAGGTAGGGCAGGTAGAGCAGGTAGGGCAGGTTGGGCAGGTAGGGTAGGGTAGGTATCATAGTTAAGGCAGGACAACGACTGTCAGGTCAGCTAGCGTATAGATATTATAATTATACAAAAAACTTCCTCTGTTGTCCCAGGAATGCGTCGTTCAGCACAAGGGCCAGCTCCACGAACATGCCTCTTGTGTGGTGAGGCAGCTCGACTTCTGGCACCCCTCAGAACATGCTCCATCTGCAGACACACGGCCTGCTCCAAATGTGTCATAGAAAACCTAACACACAGGTAAGCTATCTACTAGTGAACTCTTTATGGTCAGTGTCAGGTTATCATCATCATCTGCTAGCCTTTTCCCAACCATGTTGGGGTCGGCTTCCTGTCTAACCAGATGCAGCTGACTACCAGTATTTTACATGAAGCGACTGCCTATCTGACCTCCACAACCCAGTAACTGGGCTATACGATACCTCTTGGTAAGACTGTGGTCAGTGTCAGATTGTATCTTGATCATAACATCATTCGCGTATTTAACACTGCTACTATTTTTTGTGCTATTCTTATCTTCTTCTTCTTTTCGTGTGGTTAGTGACTAACCTGGTGTCATAGTTTTTATGCTGCCTATGGGCTTCTGACTTAGCTTTACATGCTGTTGAGAAATGTCTCTCAGAAATGCTTTCCTCAACATGTTTTCCTTCATCGATTTTTAAACAAGTGATAATTTATAAATACAATACGCACATTAATCCATAAATTCAGAGGTGCGTGACTTGGGTTCGAACTCGAGACCCATGACTTGGCAGTCCGACGGTCACACCACTAGCCTATCACTGCTGTCGTCGTATGGGTTAAATCATATTCATCATCTGACTAGCCTTTTTTATCAACTGGGTACTAGTATTTTAAATTCTAGTCAGGCCCAACGGCTTAACGTGCGATACGATGCACGCAGAGATCTTGATATGTAATGGCTGGTCACCCATCCACGGACCGACCTCGTGAAGTGTAGCTTAACCTTCGACTGACCGACGTGCGATTGTTATTATTAAACCACAAGCCCCCAAACTGTGTACTTAAGTAATGTGAGTTATACTTATAGATGCTATTTGTGTTATATTAACCCACTATAATCCCCAATCCATTAGCTCTAAGACTAACCATTGAGAAATTGACAATCAATCTATATTAATATTATAAACTAGCGAGCCGCGCCGGCTTCGCACGTGTGAAATGATGTGCGGGCGAAGCAGCGGTCGAAAGCAAGTAAATAATAAATCATACAAGAACTTTATTTAGTTCAGGAAACCACGGTATGATATTCAAAAACTAGTACCTACCTATAGATTATATCATTATAATAAAGCCCCAGGTGCTAGATTTTTACAATATCCCGGAACCACTGGGATGCCCGTTTCACAAAATTAATAAGAAACTAGTCGACGACTCTTCACGTGACCAGAGGGCTGGCCTATTTCTTGGTCAAAGAATCAGCACTGCCATACAACGCGGCAATGCTGCCAGCCTTTTGGGAACTTTTCCTGTTGACAGCGATGTGGACGAATTTTTTTATGCTCTTGAATTATTATACATATTATTATTTCTGTACATATTATTATGAATATTTAGATTTAAAATGTAAATATGTAATGATCCTATGTTGCTTATTAAAAATGGTACAAATTATAAATTATTACCTAATTTACTTAAAAAATATATATACAGAGTTGATATGACAGAGGGGCATTAAATTACACTACGTATACTATACGTGTTTAGTATTAACTCGGTACGGTATAAAAATAAAAAGCACCAAAAATGAGGTTGTTATTTTTTCAAACAAACTAAATAGTTTACTAATCAGAGTAAAACGCAACCACCCTTTGTAAATAAAAACTGACCTGTAACGCAGCGGCACCGACGCGTGCACGCCGGAGCGCTGTTAGGAAAGATACATCGTGATCAAACGGGGCAAAAACTTAAAAAAACATTTGCGACTAAACTACTGCTCGTATTTAATTGATTTTTGGTACAGAGCTTGAAAATGGTCCCTAGTATAAGCTGTTTAAAGGAAAGCCCCTCTGTCGTATCAACTCTGTATATGATTAGGTTAACAATATATGAATTTATTTGCAATAAATAATTAAAATTGTTTAAAATAAAAAAAAACTTATCTCCATTTCAATACAATCAACGAAAAACAAAAATTAAATCCTATTTAAAGAAAATGAACTAAACTGAAAAAGGTAGTCTTAAAGGGACTAAGTTTCAATCAAATGCGGTAACATAACTTTGTGAGGGTGCCGCACTGAATCCAAACTTAGTCGCCAACTTACATTTGCTCTTGTACTCTGCAACAATAGAATCTGAACTTCTTAGTAATTACTGAAACAACTTATGGTTGACTGTATAATTTTCCTAGAATACGACAAATGGAAAATTTACGAGAGACTGTACTATCTGTTCGTATGGTATGGTATGACAAGCGTGTATTTTGAATAATCACCTACGATTATATTTTGTTTAAAAGAGTGTCCATGGAGTTTCTTGCCCGTTCTTCTCCATAGGTAACTACTGCTGATGGGTTTTATTCAGTGAGAATCTGACATTTCATCAGTCAAAGAAATCATCAAATGACTCTTCCCGCTCTGGGTGGAGCGGAAGGAGTCATTTGATGATTTCTTTGACTCAAACGAAAAAGGCACCTACTGCTTTGGAGTGGGCAACTAGCTTCATCTTTCTGACTGACAGACCCCTTGACAATTCAAAGCCTGTAATTGGTTTCTTTGAAATAAATGCTTTGAGTTTAAGTTTAAACGATTTCGTTCAGTGTTTTCCTTACATAACGAGGCTAAACACTTCATCCCATACCACACCCCCACCCACTTTATTCTAATACCATAGACGACATTTTTTGCTCACAAATCCAGAGTCCGAGATCTTATTGAGAAATTCCCAAACCCCTTTAAAACCAAAACCCTTCCCAACACCTGGCAATCAAACCCAGGACCTCAGCGGTAGCGCTTGCGACCACTAGACTAACGAGGTGGGGGCGTCGCCCTATTACATAGAAATTAAACATAACTGGCAAAATTTGGATGTACTATAGGCACACATCTGCCTAACCTTTCGCGGATTACAGGCGTGATGTTATGTATAAAGGACGTTTTCATGAAGTCATTGGACGCCAGAGTGTGGTCGCAACGTTGTGGAACTGACATAGATATAATAAAGAAATATTTCTGTGGGAACTGCTGTCTTAGAAAAACCTAGCGATTAACCTAATAGATAGAACATCAAGTTATACCAAACTGTCAAATTCCAAATGATTTTAAACCTTAAAACGTTGAAGGTCACTTTCAAAATCGATTGAGAAAATTTGACATTTTGTCTTTACTGGATGTGCTGGCGACTGTACTTATTATAATCAGAACGTTGGCGCCTCTTTGTTCTACCAGAAAAAGTAGTATCTGAATAATCCTCAGTGTTGACTGATATTTATGGGTTGGTCAAACATACTGACTCCATTCTTCTTTGTTGGCAGATCACCACTATACTCCAGAGAAGCCTACATGTGCAACCTTTGCGCGGAGACCAGGGAGATGTGGAAGAAGTCAGGAGCCTGGTTCTTCAAGTCCTTACCGAAGTACGTCCTCCCAGATAAGCGAACTACTGGGAGGTACCTAGACTCAGAACTCGCGAGGTCGTTGCAGGTAAGGACTTTTTAAGTAAAATCTAATTCTAAATTATATCAATCTGCCTAGCCTTTTCCCAGCTATGTTTGGGTCGGCATCCAGTCTAACCAGATGCAACTGTATACCAGTATTTTACATGGAGCGACTGCCTATCTGATCCCCACAACCTAGTTACTGTGTAAAACCCCTTGGTAGGGACGCATTAATTAATCTGACTGAACTTTATGTTTCGTAGTAATTTTGAAAAATATGCATTTGATTTTAGCCTCCTGGGGACCGACTACTGTTCTTAAAGCTACAGAAATAAATGGAACGATATATTCTGTATAACTCTCTGTTATCTCAGTCTCATTCTCACCCTGAAATACTCGTCTGTTCAGTTGTTGTTGTAGTGTTGGTTCAGATTCTGAAAAGTGTATAAGTATACAGGGTGACATTAAAGGGTCATTGTACTCCTCATTATTACAACTTACACTATGGGAACAAATCTGATATCGTGAAAAAAAAAACAGCTGTTCCATACATTATGTTCGCGTAACTCGCCAAAATGTATGGAACAGCTGATTTTTTTTTCGCGATTTCAGATTTGTTCCCATAGTAAAAGTTGTTCATAATGATGAGCCCCAATGACCCCTTAAAATAATGCCCATGAATTCAATTTCATCCTGTATACCTATATTATTTTTGCCTTTGGTTGTGCTACCTTCTATTTTTCATAGTACTCGTTTTCAAATGGCCGTATTCATAAAATAAATTCATGTAAATCAGAATTGTTTGAACGCAACTCAGTTAATCGAGTTTCGGACCAACAAGCAACCCAGCGGAATCCTATTACCTTCCTAGAACTTTCTGTTGTTATGATAGAGGGTTATCAGTTTTACTGAAATACATTTGCAGCGAATTGCGTTTGGTTTCTACTGTAAGTATAAGATTCCACGACTGTCAGACTGATCTTCAAAGTTTAAAATTTCGATGTAGGTACTGTATTCATAAAGTTTAAAGGTCACAGCTCATTAGAGCCACCCCGCATGGCTTCGTCGTAAGGCGTCGACTTCTTTCGACCGGTGGTCCACGGGTGGACGCCGCGTTATCAGCAATAAACGTTGCGCGGTCTACCAGTGAACCTCGCAACTCGCAGTGGAATGAATACAAGGCAAGCATGTGAGCAGCGAATTGTCACCGAGTGGTCCACCCACCGTCCGCGCGTAGGGCTTACGACCAAGTCGATCCGGTGACGCCACGGAGTTGAAGTAGTGAGCGCATACCCATACAAGTCCATATAAAGAATACTAACCGTAGGAGGCGAGGCGGTACGGAGTGGGTGCCGGGGGGCTCTAAAGAGCTGTGACCTTAAAAGTACGATTACGTGAGTTAGAAAGTACGTTATGACGACTGCCCAGGAGCCCACGCCTTGGAGTGTCATAGACGACCACGAGACCAACGGAGCAGACAAAGCATCCGGGTTGGGTGAAATGTTATTGGGTTTTTCCATTAGGATGTATTCAGTAACAGCCCAGAGTAAGGAAGTTAGTGGTGTGATAACCCCGTTGTACAGGGTACGGGGCCCGTACCTCGACAAGCACGTTATGCCTTTGGCTCTGCGCTTGATCTCTCCGGATGTGTTGGATTGCCATTCTATCAGACAATGAGTGTGTGGGAAGAGAAAGTGCCCTGTGTCTACGCACACAATTGTGCCCTATAGGTATAGGGTGAAATTGTACTCATCATTATAAACAACTTTCGCTATAGGAACAAATCTTAAATCGCGAAAAAAAATCAGCGTTGCCCTACATTTTGACGCGTTATGCGAGCATAATGTATCGAACAGCTGATTTCTTTTTTCTTAGCGATTTTGTTGATAAAGTTGTTCATAATGATGAGTATAAATGACCCCTTAAAATAATGCCCATGAAGTCAATTTCGCTCTCTATAGTATATTCCCAGCGCCGAAGGCTGGTCTTCGCTGTGATTAGTCGCAACGACTAAATTTGGTGTGGAGGATTGATATTATTAATTTTCTTAGAACTTCACTGAAATTGATATCCCAGATAATCTAGTACTGATCACAGCTAGTTTGTGCAACAGGTTCTTCTTTAAAATTATGTAATTTTAATACTATATGTATTGTATATTTTCTCGACTTTTAAAATTTTCTCAATAATCACTGAAATAAGTCGAAAGTGTCCGCAGTCATTATTATTTGTTTTCAATTTATTATTTCAAACAAACTAAATCAGAACTTTATTTCTATCTAATACAATATGTGTGATAAATGAAACGGGTGAACGTTATAATAAAATAATTTAATTCCATTTATTGGATTACATATATCACACTTTTATAGGTTGGCCGCGCGGCCTTGACACGCGACCTAATGTTCTTCCCGTTTGGTTCGAGTTGATGAAAAAAGGAACGCTCTGCGTGGGCGCTCGTCTTTTATAGACGCCGCCGCGCCGGCGATGACGAAACGGGGAGCGTGGCTACGTTCCGTTCTCCGCACCCTCCGTTGGTACACTTGCGCGTGTACATCTTCCCAGCCTTGAAGGAGTCAGCCTTCAACAGGTTCTTCTTCACCCGGCAGCCTGACGATGTAGTGGATAGCTCTGCGGACTGTTCCTTTGGATGTGTAGATGTCTACCACCCGGCAAGTGTTGTCTGCGCCCATGTGTAGACGTGTAATGCGGCCTAGCCGCCAGCGTTGCGGAGGCAGATTCTGGTCCCTTATGAGCACCATCTCCCCAACATTCGGCCCGGCAGACCCAATTTTCCATTTGGATCGCTGCTGGAGTTCTGCTATAAATTCTTGAGACCATCTTTTCCAGAACTCTAGGCGTAGCTTGCAGATAAGGTTGTACTTCGGTCTGGAGTCTTCAGCTGCAAAAGAGGGCACCGACGTCAGTGGCCGTCCGATAAGGAAGTGCCCGGGGGTCAAAGGGTTCAAATCATAGGGATCAGAAGATAAAGGGGAGAGAGGGCGAGAATTTAGGATCGCCTCTATCTGAGTGAATAGAGTTGACAACTCCTCAAAAGTAAGAGAAACATTAGCGGCTGTTCTTTTTAAATGATATTTGGCCGCCTTTACGCCTGCCTCCCAGAGTCCACCAAAGTGCGGTGAATAAGCTGGACTAAATTTAAATAAATGCCTTCGTTAGCCGTATAGTCAATGACCGAGTCACGACTGGAGCGTAGCACCTTACCTAGTTCATTGTTTGCCCCCACGAAGTTAGTGCCATTGTCGCACCAAATCTCATAGGGCTTACCTCTGCGCGACACGAATCGTCGTAAACATAAAATAAATGCAGATGTAGTGAGGTCACTCACCAGCTCTAGGTGCACAGCTCTGGTACTTAAGCAAACAAATATACAGAGGTAACATTTACTTATTCGATTACCTCTTCCCTTTTTACTAGAGATTTGAAATGGTCCTGCGAAGTCGGTACCGGTAGAGTGGAAAGGGAAAGTAGGTCGCATCCTCGCTGATGGTAAGTTGCCCATTATAGGCTGTTACCACGAAATCTAGTGCATACAACGCATTGTTTATATACTTTGCGCGCTAAGGCCCTCCCACCTACAGGCCAGTACCTTTCTCTTACGGAGGCTAATAATAATTGTGGACCTGCATGAAATAAGCGATGGTGTTCACTTTGCATTAATAAAAGGGTGAATCTATGTTTACAATCTAATATGATAGGATGCTTTTTATTGTAATCAAAGCTTGAATTGTCAAGACGACCTCCTACTCTTAGTAGACCTTCAGAGTCATGAAAAGGATTTAAATTGAATATTTTAGATTTTTTAGGTATTCCTTGACCTCTTTTAATAGATTTTAATTCTGTATCAAATGATTCGAGTTGACATATTTTACATAGAAAGGTATGAGATTTATTTATTTCGTTAGTTTGTAGTGGACCATATAATTTGGTTTTATTCCTACAATTATATAAAAACCGCAATACATAAGCTAACACGCGACTTAAATGATTATACTTTGAATAATTACTAAAATTAATGATAGATTTATGACTGTCGTCGTGAGCTATATTTGTTTGTACATGAACCTTTAGTTCAGGTAAGTCCACTGACTTATGAGGTTGCTGTGGCCAAGCAGATGATCCATCCTTTAAGAAGGAGGGTCCTTCCCACCACAAGGGTTCAACCTGCAGACGCTGAGGATCTACACCTCTAGAAGCAAGATCTGCAGGGTTAAGGTGAGTGGGAACATGCCTCCACGAATAGCCCTGTGTCAACTCATTAACTTCTATTACTCTATTGGCTACAAATGCTTTTAAAAGGTTTGGTTGAGAATTTATCCAACCAAGTACCACAGTTGAGTCGGTCCATATAACCTTTTGTGTTATCTTATGACATCTAATGGACTGGATTACCTTTGTGGTCAACCTAGCACCAAGTAATGCGCCACACAATTCAAGGCGAGGTATTGTCATAGCCTTCAGAGGTGCAACCCTAGCCTTTGCACACAGCAATTTAACATCTACAATATTTTTATTACTAATTGACCGTAGATAGACACAAGCTCCATATGCTTCCTGAGAAGCATCTACGAAACAATGTAATTCAACTGACATGGGAATATCGCATAGTACATACCTAGGCAAACTAATTTTAGACAGATTATTAATATTTTCTGCTATCTTAACCCACTTCTTTTCAATGTGGGGTGGCACAGGGTCATCCCAGCCTAATTTTTCATTCCATAATTGCTGTAAAATAATTTTAGCTCTAATTATGCATGCACATAGCAGCCCTAATGGATCAAATATTTTACAAGTTAATGATATGATAACCCGTTTAGTAAGTTTCTTAGACATATCCATATCAACAGTGAAATGTAAAGTATCTGGTGACGGTGACCAGTTTAATCCTAAAACTGTGGAATATTTACTCAGATCAAGTGATTTAGATGTAGTCTCTGTTTGCAACGCTTGGGGGCAGTTTGTGCGTATTTTATGAAGAGGGAAACAAGCTGATGATAATATTTTAGTGATGTCATCATATATTTCTTTAATTTCTTTTTCTGATTGACATCCTGTATTTAAATCATCCATATAAATATCATATTTTAAAATATTAGAAATTATGGGGTTAGAACATTCATGAGCTAGTTGAATTAGACACCTGGTGCTCAAGAAAGGTGCAGATGCTGTCCCATAGGTGACAGTGTTTAGCTGCAAGACCTTAATTGGCTGTGAGCAATCATCTCTCCACAAAATTAGTTGTAAATGTCTCTGAGAAGGATCAATTTCTATTTGCCTGTACATTTTTTGTATGTCCCCTGTTAAAACATACTTGTAAGTTCTAAACCTTAATAAAATAGACAACAAGTCATCTTGTAGAACTGGACCAACATACTGAATTTCATTTAATGATTTTCCTGAAGTAGTTTTGGCAGAGGCATCAAAAACAACGCGTAATTTTGTGGTTTCACTGTGCTCTCGCAACACCGCATGATGTGGCAAATAATATCCAAATGAAGGACGTTTAATCTCATTTAAATGTCCTAACTCTTTATACTCTTCAATGAATGCAGTGTAACTTAGTTTGAGCTGAGTATTTTTATGTAATTTCTTCTCCAAGTTAAGGAAACGTTTTTTCGCTAAGTAATATGAATCGCCTAGTGCCTGTTCAGGAATCTCCTTGAATGGCATTTTAACAGAAAATCTACCACTGGGAAGACGTTTCATATTTTCTAAAAAATGTTGTTCACACAATTTATCTTGGAGTGAAGTGTTATCAACACAATTAATTTCTTCAATTTCCCAAAACTTTTTTAGGTCAATAGGAATTTCTTTTGTGAAGTTACATGTCAAGTGACTACTAAGGCTACATTCTCCTAAACGTCCACTGACTAACCATCCAAATTGTGAATTTTGTAGGATAGGTTTACCTACACCTAGTGAAATACGCTTAGTCCCTACAATGTTCCAAAAAACATCTGCCCCTAATAGCATATCTATGTTAGAGGGATAATTGAACTTTGGGTCTGCAAGCACAATATTTTCTGGTAAATTCAGTTCCTGAATGTTAACAGGTGCACTCGGCAATGTTCCTGTAATTTGTGGAACTACAAGACAGTTTATTTCTAAATTAAATGAATTTAGTCTTGATTTTATTATTATATTGCAGCGCTCGGATATATTAAAAGAAACATTATTAATACCTGAAATCCGTAGCGGTTCAATAGTTTTAGTGGACAGACCTAACTTTCCTTTCAGGTTTTCTGTCACAAAGGAGGATTGAGATCCTGTATCTAATAGAACTCTTACACAGTAAGTTTCATTAGTATGTTCATTAAATACTTTTACAACAGCGGTACACAATAAAACCTGGCTGATGGATACCGCAGACAGTGATACCGGTTGTTGTTGAGTTGACGTAGAAGGTGCAGCAGTAGTATTTTCAGAACTGCTGTTGCTATTAGTTTTATTTACATGTACTAAACTATTATGTTTGTGTTTACAAAATTTACATAAACCCTTCATACGACAACGAAACGAGTTGTGGCCCTCACGCAGGCAATTTAAGCATAACTTTAATTTATTAACCTCCTTAAGCCTATCTTGAACATTCATATTATTAAATTTGAGACATTTTTGGATTCTATGACCCTGCTCGCTACAAATTAAACATAAAAGTTCACTTAAGTTTTCAACTGAAGAGACAAAGGCTTTTGATTTATTTTGGTTAAATTTATTAATATTCCCTTTGTCACTTTGTTGTGATGTGACTGATGTTGTTTCTAAAACATCAGCACGACTACGAATAAAATTAAAAAAATCACTTAGTGTTGGTAAGTCAGGTAAGATATTCCTGTATTCCTCCCAACGTACAACCATACTGGTATCTAACTTCCCAGTTATTATAAATATTAATAGAGCATCCCATTGGTCAGTTGCTAGACCTAAATTGTTGAGCGCTCTTAAATTTTTTGAAATAATATCAATGAGATTTCTCAATTCCTTAACAGAGTCTTTATTAACATTGCCAATGCTACAAAGCGCCTTTAAGTGATTATTAACCAAGAGTTTTTTATTATTATACCTATCATTAAGTAATTGCCATGCAACACTGTAATTCTCAGAGGTAAACTCCAAGGATCTGATAACTTCAACAGCACCACCCTCTAGTGAAGACCTCAGATAGTGATATTTATTTATATTTGGTATAGACTCATTACTGTGTATTAATGAATAGAAGGTATCTCTGAATTCTAACCATTTTAAATAGGAACCATTAAATGTTGGCAATTTAATTGTGGGCAATCTTATTGACTGTAAGCCAGTTTGTAGGCAATTTGAATGGGAGCCTTTGTTACTACATGCATCACCAAACTTTTCTTTGTCTGACCCTTGCCTTTCTAAAATGTCCTCAATGACTGACATTATTGAAATAAACTTTGATTCAATGGACTCTCTTAATGTGAGTTGTTCCTCAGTGTCACAATCCTCACAAGTGTCCTCAATTATTGTTTGAACGTCGTTAAATTGACTAAATAATTCTTGACAATTTTCTAAACGTCTACCTAACTCTTTTAAATTAACGCTACTTAAAGTAGATTCTAGGTTTTTCATATCCTGTACATAATCATTTAATTTAGTTAAACGCCCTCTGATATTACCGCGTTTCCGAATTAGTTCACTGAATTTGCACGCATCCTTGTCCATGATTGCACTAAATATACTACACTAACCGAGTACAAACAATGAAATAAGCAATAAATGTGCATCAAACCATACGCCCGGTTAGGCGTACACTCCAGTCGCAGCTCGCAGCCACGCGTTGTTACGGCAGGCACGCCGCACAGGCACACAAGATGGCCGCTCTGCTATTCTGCGACCGCGCCGCGGTCCGCGGAGCCCTGCTCGCCACGTGGTCGGACGGACGCTGGGAGGCAGCGCGCAGACGCAGCCCGCAGATTTCCTGGAAGTGTTCGGCAAATCTATTTGAAGCAAGAATGCAGTGCAAGGCTTAAGCTTTGTTATTGGTGCATGAAACACGGAATTGGGTATTTAGTACCGGAATATAAACACTAGATGTATAATAAGCGTTCAAAATTATATGCCTTCACTCACAGCGCACGGCACAGCACAGAGGCACGTGTATTATTTTATAACCCATGCGGGCATGCGGGACCTATTGTATGGTCGCCATAAATATATTATATGCTTAAAATATACTCCTCATATTAGTCTGGAGTTACGACCAAATTATTTAGATACACAACTCACGAGATTTTAAAATTACCACAATGCAATAAAATTCTGTTTGCAAGCTGCCCCTAACCTCGAGGAATACACTCTACGAGGAGGACGCTCTAAACACACAAACAAAGCGGCGGAAATTGGGGACGGAAATATAAAATAGGAACGAGCTCACTTCCCTTCGGCAGACCTCCTGACGCGATGCCCGCTGTATCCAGGTAGATCTTCGACAGCCGTGGTTGTGTAGCCTCCTCGTGTTCCCAGCAATGTCGCCTGATGCACGCGGTTGCGATTCCCGATGGGCAGCGGCGGCGCCGGCGGTTTAGCGCCTGCACGGCGCGCGCACGTGGTCGGTTCGAAGAATCCGGAACACGCTACCGAGTCGCAGTTTTCTCGTAGTTGTGGTTGCAGATTTCTTTTTGCTCACGGTCGCCAAATGTGTGATAAATGAAACGGGTGAACGTTATAATAAAATAATTTAATTCCATTTATTGGATTACATATATCACACTTTTATAGGTTGGCCGCGCGGCCTTGACACGCGACCTAATGTTCTTCCCGTTTGGTTCGAGTTGATGAAAAAAGGAACGCTCTGCGTGGGCGCTCGTCTTTTATAGACGCCGCCGCGCCGGCGATGACGAAACGGGGAGCGTGGCTACGTTCCGTTCTCCGCACCCTCCGTTGGTACACTTGCGCGTGTACACAATAACAACTTAAACATACTTAAATTAAAAGACTATCTAACTAACTATATATACAAATAAATCCAAAAAAGACAAAAAAGACACTTAGGCGTCGAAGTACTCATCCACATCGCTGTCGTCAGGAAACGTGCCCAGAAGACTGGCAGCATTGCCACGTTGAATGGCAATGCTAATTCTTTGGCCAAAGAACAATCCAGCCCTCTGGTCACGCGAAGTGTCGACCAATCGGTGAGAAATTTCCTTAAAAAGGAGTTGTGCACTCGGGCCCCATGACCCTAGAGTTTCGACCCCAAACGGCTCAAATCTGTAGTTACACATCAGGTTACTGTATATACAAAAGTTTATAGGATCTTAACTTAAGAACTATGCCCCGCAAAACCGTTTTGACGGTTTGTCTGTTAGCACGGAACAAACATTATTATTACCCTTTTTTTTTGAGGGTGGCAAATCATCAAATGACTGCTCCCGCTCTGAGTGGAGCGGAAGAGAGTGTCAGACTCTTACTGACTAAAATACATCCATGTTCCTTCCTTAGCCTATTATATTCCGGAGTAGCGGTAACCCTTTCGGACAATCCCGCTTCCCCGGCAGGCTTCGGCACTTCAAATTATTATTACCCTGAGGGTTTATAAGTGCGGACACTTCTTAAGTTTCACTTATTCTACTTAACACCCCGTTTACAAACTCTTGAAAGAGAACAGCTTAACTTGGCAAATAAACCTTTTATTGCCTGACTTTCTTCCTTTTCATATCTTTGTAAGAAACACAGTTTAAATTCCATTAAAACATAACCATTCTGACACATACAGAACATCACGCTTGTATTCTTTGAAGGGTTAGGCAGTGGTGTACCTAGTACACCCACAATTATCGCCAGTTATGTTTAAGTCCCATGTAATAAGGGATGAGCCTTGCACCTAAAATTTTCATTATCGAATTCATCATAATATTTGCTAGCCAAATAACCATGCAAATAGGTCCACACTTTATGTGTGGTATAGTATTTTTTAACCGACTTCTAAAAAAGGAGGAGGTTCTCAATTCGACTGTATATATATATATTTTTTTTATGTTTGTTCGCGCATAACTCCGTTGCTTGCCAACCGATTTGAAAAATTATTTTTTTGTTGGAAAGGGTATACTTCCCAAATGGTCCCATAAAATTTTTATCGAAATCGGATAAGCGGTTTTTGAAAAATCAACAAAAATCTAAAAGAAATCCTACTTAATATATGTGGACGATGTTCTAATAAGTTCCTGTCACTGTAATTTACATACCAGGTTGTGGTATTAAAATTTTTTGTGTAGGTACCACAACTAAAAAGTGAAAAATAATTTTGATTTCGGAAGTCGGTGTGTGTTGTCACTGTGTTGCCACCGACTTCCGAAATCAAAATTATTTTTCACTTTGTAGTGTTTTTTTTGGAAGTCGATTTTATTTTTTGTAAAAAAGTTTTATTACCGGTGAATCGTCTTCACATATAATTTTATTATTCATTTAAACAAAACACTATAAAAGAGTAACGGTGGACTTACTTGCCCTTCTTCCCCATACGAAACTACCTTTTGGAAGCGGTGACTAGAATCAATTCTATTTCTTGTCCATTTTGATGTTTCAAAGTGCTTTTCTTGTGCCTATTTGAGATAAGTCATTTGACTTTGACTTTGATTTCAAATTAGTTTTATGTATTTCCATATAAACCGTCGACTACATCATCGCTTACCATCAGGTGAGATAGTGGTCAAGCGCGAGCCTGTTGATAATAAAAGAAAATATAAAAAATCTGCCAGAGCTTAATACCTATTTGCTTCCAATAATCCGATCAGAGTATCAACAACGGAAACTATTTAAACTGTATCAATGAGGTTGGAAATCCGATTTAGTAGCAATGTTATATTCAGTGTAAGCCCCGAGAGGATTAAAAGCTAACTATCCGTGTATTGGTTCAGATTCTATTTTAGTTCATGGCGGGTTTGTTGTTTATTTAATGGCTTCAGATTTAAGACTAGCACTGGAGCGTGGGGATTGGCACAGGAACATAATAATATAGGCCCAGCACTGAGCAAAATCGGGCTTTGTATGATGATGATAATGAACATAATAAAATTATGAGTTGAATTAATTTTCCTAAATAAATATTGATCGCTCTAGTGTCGAACACACTAATATTATGAAGGCGAACGTTTGTGAGTGAGTTTGTACAGACGCCAGCACATCAAGCTATCCCTAACTGTCAAAATTTCTCAATTAAAAATGAACCTTATGTCTTTGCAATAAAGTTGAAATACTATCATCAAATCACCTATGTTCACAAAATAAATAATTTGAATTTGAAAGAAATTTGACAGATTGTGGTAACTTGATGTGTTGGCCTCTGTAGGTACGTTTGTCCGTCCTTCACGCTCAAACGGCTGAACAGATCTGGATGAAATTTGGCACAGAGGTAGTTTATGACCTGGATAAACACATAAGATACATACTTTTTTATCCCAGTAGTGTGTGTTGAGATTTGTTTTCTTGGGATAAATTCCGACATCCACGCCGGCGAAGCTACTGGCAGCAGCTAGTACGTAAATATTTCCAAAACTGTTCGTTAAAAATAGGCTCAATCAGGCATTGAATTTTTGCTTAAAAAATACTAATAAAAATCTCCACCCACTTAATTGATTTTGCAGACTGTACCTTACCATTAACTACGCCAAATTAAATATCGAATTTCTGTAACAAAATTCAGTATCGAAAATTAATAAGTTTGAGTACTACTTCCTTGTTTATAGGTTAGAATGAAATAATAAAAATAAAATAAAAATACTTTATTTCAGACCTTGATCCATATGTTGTTAGTAATACACACTACTTAAACGCTATGTTAGTTTTAAAAGTAATTAAAAATAATAAGAAAAGCACTAATTCATATATTTGTTGCACTCACCTGACGCGCCGGGTACATGCACATGTACACGCACACAATGCGCCATAATGGTGCAACACGGTTTATCAGTAATGACCTTCAGAATACCATTGGGGCTCCCACGCACTCTGCGCATCATGGACGCAATCCTTTTCCG
This sequence comes from Hyppa rectilinea, assembly GCA_951799385.1. Lineage (NCBI taxonomy): Eukaryota > Metazoa > Arthropoda > Insecta > Lepidoptera > Noctuidae > Hyppa > Hyppa rectilinea. The sequence goes on along the minus strand of OX637321.1, from coordinate 15,596,028 downwards.
CAGGATGGTACTGAACCCATCAGTATGTGTTGCGGCAAACATTCCTGATGCACTGCAGTAACGTGGAAGCCCCAACAATACTCTGAAGGCATTATTATATTGAACTCTGAGGGCGTTGTATGCCCTTTGCGTATATCGAACCCACAGAGTGCACGTGTACAAAGATTGGCAGAAGGCCTTAAAAAGGGTTACTTTCACTTCTGGTGTACAGCGAGCAAACCTGCGGGCCAACATATTGCATCGGACAGCCAACGCCCTCCGTTCTCTTTCCAGGTCAGCATCATCATTCAAGTCTTCGTTAACTATATGCCCTAGGTACTTAAACTCACGCACCCTTTCGAGGGCAACTCCTTTTAATATAACCGGTGGGATATGTGCTGGTTTATTTCGTTTTACCCTAAAGACAAGTAACTTGCTTTTCTGTGCATTATAAATAAGTCCATGCGCTTTTGTATAGGTCTCGCAGACCACCAACAACCTTCTGAGTGCACTAATTGACGGACTCAGCAGCACCATGTCGTCCGCATAACTTATACGTTAACACACAAACCGTCAATAGAACAGCCAACCTGTGTGCTGCTGAGCTCGACAATGAGCTGGTTGACATACAGGTTAAAAAGCGCTGGCGAGGTCAATCCACCCTGTCTCACCCCGCATTCCAACCTGTACTCCTCAGACAGTTCGTTGGCCCATCTAACATAATTTGTTTGGTGGCCATACCAATACCGAAACATATTCGTGATGGCGTCAGGCACTAAAAATCTTTTGCAATTTTGTGTTTCTTTAAAGAACATAATCAGCCTATAATATTCCCACTGCTGGGGCACAGGCCTCCTCTCTAAAAGAGGGAGTGGGCCATAATCCACCACGCGAAACTTGTTCGGGTTGGCGGATGTCACATATCTTCGATTTTTTGGTTTTAGGACATGCTGGTTTCCTTACAAGGTTTTCCTTCGCCGTTTTGTGTATATATACACTCATTATAAACGACCCATGATTAACTACTTAATTATACTTTGTACCCTTATCACAAAATATTACCGACAGCCCAATAAAAGTTGACCCTCCACTAGGTAGCTACTTTCGACAAAACGTTAGAAGTGTGACAACTACAGTACGTTCACAATCAGTTACCCTTTCCCGCCACGGTCAGGATATAATGGTCACTGGTCCTCGTATTACGTACGTGGATCAAAGGAACACGATTATGGAAATCGCAAGTCCAGCTTCAAAGCAATGCTGCATCACAAGTGAAGTTAATTTACATACGTAATTATATAAATTATAGTCCGCCGCTAAACACCTCCCCTGAGGGCGTCGTGGAGAACTGATAAAGGAGACATTTTATGCATAAAGGACTAACTAACTGGTAATTAGTGAGCACGTGTAGCTACCCGCCTCTATTTGCTCTGGTGCGCTGGACTGGGAGATTGAGGTCGCTGTGCCTTAACTAACTTAATGTATTATACTTAAAATAATTTGTGATAAAATTTAATAATAATTTCATTTAGTTCGTTTAGAAAGCACGTTAAGCCGTTGGTTTTGGCTGTCACTTGTGCATCTTTGACAGTCGTTACGGATCGTCAGAAGCCTGAAAATCTGACAGCCAGTCTTACCAAGGGGTATCGTATTACCCAGTTACTGGGTTGTGGAGTTTAGATAGGCAGTCGCTCCATGTAAAATACTGGTATTCAGCTGCATCTTAATAGACTAGGCAGACTTTTTTTTTTAATTTAGTTGATTTAGACTTACGATATTTGTGTTTCTTTCTCTCTTTAACGTAAGAAATTATACAAATAAAACAATAAATTATTTTGTAACCTTTATGTCATTCTATGTTAAGTTTTGCTAACTTATATTTTGTTGTGATTACGTACGGTTTTGTCTAATGTGACGTCTTTTTTCATGTAAAGTAAACTCTACCGGCACCGACTTAGAGGTCAGGAACGCGCAAGCACGTCAAATGCAGAGATATCGCGATGCGGCATCGCATTTTTTTTTTTATAAGACCAATAGTACGAAATATAATTAGTAAACACAAGAACGAATCATGTATGATAAAACAACCAACATGTTTCACGGAACAAAGAGATATATGTATGAACATTCTATCCTAAAAATATACATTATAATAAAATCAGAAATGAACAAAGGGCGCACTTATCGCTTTAGGCAATTTCTCCCAGTCAACCTGCGTCATAATATATAATTCTCAGCCTTTTTCAACGTATTGTGTGAGACTTAAGGTTTTCCTTTGACGGTATTCAGTGTATCAAACCAAAATAGGCTCGCCCCCTATTACATGGGTCTTCAACATAACTGGCGAAATTTGGGTGTATCTAGTTATAGGTGAACCTCTGGCTTACCCTTCGCGGATTACAGGCGTGATGTTTATTTATTTATTTTAGGATTTTCAACAGAAGATATACCCACTTTATATATATACAATAAACAAAGACCAATAATAGACGATAAAGTGTTTTGTAGATGCACTCCTTCAATTATAAGACACCACAGCATGCACAATGAAAAGAACAACTACAACTAATTACCACTATGTTGATGTTGTTGTCAAACCAATGTTGTTAGGTTTTCCAAAAACTTTAATTTAGGTTGCCAGTTGCTTTTCTTGCCTATTGAAATATTACAGATATAATAATTGGTAATTTTTATTGTGTCCATAATGAAGAGTATTCTTTCTACCTATCTTGTCTTCGCCCTGCGACTTCTATCACTTAGTGGGCCAACTCTTAACAATTAGCGATTCCCTCCACCTGACTGCCTCGTTGGTTTAGTGATCGCAAGCGCTACTACCGACCATGAGGCCCTGGGTGCGATTTCCAGGTCAGTTAAAATACTACTGGGTTTTTAAATTAAAAATTTCTCATTCGCAGCCCGGAGTCTGGATTTGTGGCCGATTCATGGCAATAGGCTCGCCCCCTATTACATGAGACTTAACTGGAGAAATGTGGGTGTATTTATAGGTAAACCTCTGCTTAACCCTTCGGGGAAAGAAGGCGTGATGGTATGTTACCAGGCACCTAGTTACAAACCACCATTATGAAAAAAAAAAAATTTCTGATACAGTGCTATCAAAATGCGATTATCTGGCTACAACAAAAACATAACCGAATATTAAGACGAGCCGAAGGTTCTATCGCTAATGGACCAAAACCGAATGCGGCTAAAACCGGTTTTATTGATAAAGTTCTATTAACCAACATAAAAAATTTCAGCAGATAACCTGAAACCTCCAGAAATAGAAGAAATTGTGCCTGAAAATAATGGGACCTTTATCCGGGTTTTAACTGAAAACTATATTATATATCTTGTAGTATTGGACCGTCCACCTACTGTCGTAGATTGTATTCGACCCTCATCGCCGCACGACGGATATTAGTTCGTTGCCAGGATGTTTAACTATATGATTTGTATTTACATAGAAAGCTACACAAGGAATTCTAATTAGAAGGCTGTGCGAGTGAAAGCCTTTGTTAATTATGTTTGTGGTAACTATGAAGTTTTTATAGAAAGAAATTAGGGTTCATGATAGGTTATACTAAATTTAGAGGTAACGCCTACACGTAAAAAAACAGTCAAACACGTTCGTAGGCGGGATCACATAATTATAATTGCAGCTGACCACAAACTACGCTATAGCACCCCAGAAGCTACGCCGTAGCATACTTTACGCTATGCCTTAGTACATTACAAGCTACGCCGTAGCGCACTACGAGCTACGCCGTAGCTCAACAAGGATTAGGGAACTAAGTTAGACATCAATACAACTCTCTTTTGACGTAAAATGACAAGATTTCATAAAATGGCCATTCAATAGAGTAGTCTATACTTAAAGACTTGTACATTAATGATTTTAATGGTTAAATAATTATGTAAATTAATACATATTTATTACAGTCGCGAATCATATTTTGATGAACAACAACACACAACTTTAATGAATGACCTGCAAAATGCAAATGTAAGAAAATCCGTATCGATCATCTACTAAAACCAACCATCATTGCCAACAGGAAGCGGGCAACAGCAGCAACGAAGGCAAGACGGACTCAGAGCCAGGATCCCCACTCAGCATCCACGCACCCTCGTTCTCGAGACAAGCCAGCAACTCTGAGAGCAGGAAACCCATCACATCACCTCATGTAAGTACTGAAACAAAATTATTGAGTCCTTCGAGACGAGAAAAAGTGGCTGAGGGCTGAGAGCTGGACTAACTTTTTTATTTCACAGTTTATAGCCAATATTTTCGAGTATTTTGACTGTTGAACCAGATTCATTGTGTTCATCTTTTTCAATATCTATCTATTTATAACTTTAACACAGATTTAGAATTAATGAAGTCGTAAGTTTGTACAGAGTTGATATGACAGAGGGGCATTAAATTACACTACGTATACTATACGTGTGTAGTATCAATTCGATACGGTATAAAAATAAAAAGCACCAAAAATGTTTTTTTTTCAAACAAACTAAATAGAGTAAAACGCAACCACCCTTTGTAAATAAAAACTCACCTTGTAACAACGCATCGTAGGTTATACTAAGATTTATCACTTTAAGGTGAATGATTTAGGCATATAAACATAATCAGCTTAGAAAAGATACATACATCGTGTTCAAACGGGGCAAAAACAAAAAAATACATTTGCGACTAAACTGCTACACCTATTAAATTGATTTTTGATACTGAGCTTGGAAATGGTACCTAGTAAAGGCGGTTTGCGGAAAGCCCCTCTATCGTATCAACTCTGAACTAATAAATCTAAATAGAACGAAAATCTACTATTGACATAATGCTTGTGATACGCAGTTGAAGCTTTGTTTACTTTGTGAAAGGTAGCTTCACAGCTGACAGATAACATTATGATTACGCTAAATATTACACGGATGACGAAGTACACAGAAAATTAAGAATGGCATAAAGTGGCATAATTATTAATATTTAAGTATAGTATGTACAGACGCCAGCACATCAAGCTATCCGTAACTGTAAAATTTTCTCAATTAAAAATGAACCTTAAGTCTTTGCAATAAAGTTGAAATACTATCAAAGAAATTTGACAGATTGTGGTAACTTGATGTGCTGGCCTCTGTACGTGCGTGTATCTGTACGGTGTAGGTGCTGTAGCTGTGTATGATGAGCTGTGTATGTCTGTACATAAACATACACACATTATCACACACAGCTAAAACTAGATCTGCAATAGAATAAAATTAATGTATTAAAAAAAAGGTAATCATATTTTTTTAATTGTACTAAGGTGACTTAGAAGGCTTTTTGGCATCGCTCTGTTTTTTTTGTTTTTTTGTAAATTTTCGTTAGTTTTATATTGACTGTATTGCCTGATGTTTTTTTTTACTCTTTGTCCGAAATAAAATATTAGAATGAATGTCTATTGCAGTATCTTTATAAATGGTATTTGACAGTCCTCTAAAGGAGGATTCCGAGTTTCATACATTCCTTACGCCTGTATCTAAGACAAGAAATCAGAGGTTAACAAAGCTAATTATCTGAATTAATTATCAGAAAGCACACACCGCCCTCTAGTAATTTACAAATTATATTTGACTAATAAACACGTGGAAGAGCTTGTGACTAAGTAATAACAGCCGCATTGATCGATCCAGCAGGTTAAGCTATGCTAGCCGAGGTTGGTCCGTGGATGGGTGACCATTTTTACATATCAAGACTCCTCCGTGCTTCGGAAAAAAAATAAAACCGACTTCCAAAAATAACACTACAAAGTGAAAAATAATTTTGATTTCGGAAGTCGGTGTCTTCGGTTTTGTATTTTCATTTTTTGCCACCGACTTCCGTGGTACCTACACAACCCACACCCTCCCCTAAAATTTTAATATCACTACCTGGTATGTAAATTACAGTGACAGGAACTTATTAGAACATCGTCCACATATATTAAGTAGATTTTTTTGAGATTTTTGTTGATTTTTCAAAAACCGCTTATCCGATTTCGATAAAAAATTTATGGGACCATTTGGGAAGTATACCCTTCCAACAAAAAGAATTTCTCAAATCGGTTGGCAAGCAACGGAGTTATGCGCGAACAAACATAAAAAAATATATATACAGTTGAATTGAGAACCTCCTCCTTTTTTAGAAGTCGGTTAAAAAATAGTACTAGAACAGGGTTCAAGCTACCGGCGGTGAGAGAGGCCTACAAATAAAAAAAAACATTTATTTTTCAGGTAACAAGACCCATTCCCAAAATACTTAAATCAAATGAAATGTATAAGTCTACATAAAATAAAATTAACGTAACCTCCTGACGATGTCACCAGGCAAAGTCAGTTTCGTTGTTTATTTTTTGGATGGTTTCTTAGCCTATTGGTTTGCTGGTTCAAAGAACTCTTCCACATCGCTTCCTACGAACTCAGTAATCTACTCCACTATTAGTGACGTAAGATCGTTAGTAGAGCTTACAGGCTTAGTAACAACATCACGGCAAGCGGTAGTTATTAAGCGGTGTAACGTTATTAAGTAACGTTGTGAGCTACTATGCTCATGATATGGTGTATTTATAATACGGTGTAGTTTAATATAACCGAATTTATCTAAGAGTGTTATCGGTTTAATTGAGTTTAAAATAACTCAATCAATCTGCGAAGCTTTTTCCCAACTATGTTGGGACCGGCTTCCAGTCTAACTGGATACAGCTGAATACCAGTATTTACATGGAGCGATTGCCTCTCTGGCCTTCACAACCCAATAACTGGGTAATACGTTTGGTAAGACTGGCTGTCAGATTTTCGGCCTTCCGACGACCTGTCACGACTGTCAAAGATGCACAAATGACAGCCGGGACCAACGGCTTAACGTGCTTTCCGAGGCATGGAGGAGTCTCGGTAGTAAGGATGGTCACCCATCCACGGAATACCTCAGCAAGCATAGCTTAATCTGATGAGTCGACCAGTGCGGCTGTTATTACTTAGCCACGAACTCCTCCTCTTCGAGTTTTGAATAACTGTTTGGCTTATTTATATCCAGCCGCAGTTTGTGTTTAATTGTTTAATCTTCTTTGAAAAGTTAGCCAAAAACTGACAAGTGTCATCAGAGTTGCGAAAATTATTGACATTGACAGAACTTGAACGCAGTATAGATAATATGCTGATCGCGTTCAGTTTCATTTCTGAAATTGCCACATAAAATATCATGAGTTTTTTTGCTATTTTTTTTTTTAGTAAATGTTTATTGCACGTGTCTACAAAAATTGTAAGCCGAATCTAGTTATAGTGGGTGCTGTTTCAAAATCAAGAGTATCTTTCGATCAATATAAGCCCCACGGACTTAACGAACAAAGCTAAGCGACGTTCTTGAAATACAAATTAACAACTTACAATGGTTTTGCTGTAAACCTAAAGAAATATTCTTGTAAGTGGTTGTAGAATGCAGTTAACTGTAACTACAGAAGAGAATGAATTGAATTCAATAAAAATTTACCAAGTATACTAATACATACATATTATAAAGTTGAAGAGATTCTTTGTTTGATTGAACGCGCTTATCTCTATTCTCTAGAAATATCAGTAGGATTTTTTTTTTCAAAAATAATAGCCCAACCGTTCAGGAAGGTAGTATGTTATTTTACATTACGAGAAAAATAGAAAAAAGTTAGAAAGAATGCTCTAACTTAACAGTATGAAAATAAAGTTGAAGTTTTAATGTTCGTCTAAATACAGCTTACCAAACCGTGCCGCCAATATGCGAAGGGCCTAAGCGACAACGAAGTAAAAACGCGGGCGGACCTTGCGAGGCAAAGCAATGGGTCGGGGAACAAGAAATTGTGTTTTAATAAAGAACTACTCAATGAACAAGAAACTGGTGAAGAATTAACCCAACAATTTAAGAATATTTTCTTAATTAAAACGTTTTAAACCTTTCTTATATTTTCTACCAAACCCGCCCACGGCTCTAATTGTTTAAATACCTTTACTTCCCGACATTTTAAGTAACTACTTTCTATGTCCTTTAGGAGGTTAAATGCTAAGGGATTTCTACAAAATGTTTTACTATTTCTTATTAGGGCTTTGCATTGCAAAAGGTTTTACATTAAATTAGGACTTAAAATATACCTGGTGAAAAGTGGTTGTACCTACTCTAATACCCCTTCAAGAGGAACAGTCTCAGCAGGATTGTCCGAAAGGGTTACCGCTACCCCGGAACATAATGGGCTAAGAATAGAATAGAATAGCATTTATTTCTTAGTATATGGTTCATTCAGGTCTTACAATATAAAATAGTTTCACATATGCTACCGTTGCCGGTGTAGAAATATTCAATTGAATTTAATTAAAAAGAAAAAGCTATGTAATTCACTAATCAACTACCATACAAAATGTCAAAAATGAAAGGTACTACTATCGATCTATGTCTTACTATACAGTCAAGAAAAAATAAAATTTATGTTAAAATTGTACATACATGTCATTTGTAATTAAAAAATTCAGCACCTGAGTAGAAGCATTTGTCTAGAAGCCAATCAAATACGGTTTTAAGGAAGGAACATGGTTGGGTTTTAGTCAGTAAGAGTCAGACACTCCCTTCCACTCCACCCAGAGCAGGGGGGGACATTTAATGATTTCCCACCCTTAAAAAAAGGAGGAACAGTCGATATGTTTTTACAAAATATATCAAATAGATGGGACTTATTTTTGAGCTTAGGTATACCTAACTCTATCAATTTTGAAAAAATTATACAATATAATTTATTTGCAAGGAACAGAAATCAGTTGTTATAGTTTATGAGGAAGCTAGTAAGTTCTTCCTAATATGTACACCCTAGAATGAAAGATGGAATTTAATTGCATCGTTTAGATGCAATTAAATTCCATCGTGTAAATCAGGCTTCATTTTCATGTCCTGCTAGCAAGTGATTGGATGGGTCACAATGATAGTTTACAGTTATATAGTAGCAAAAGTAAACAAAATTCCCAATACACAGTTTGATTCAAATGTTTATCTGTAGGACTCAAAGCATAATGCTGACAAACAAATATAAGGGCTTCTTAAAGAAAATAATCGCCATTATTTTGCCCTTATCAAAATTTATTCGGTCGGCGTAGTAAGTATTTTTCATTCACACTTCTCTATTAGTCGTCATATCAATAGTCACCTATCTTTCTAGCCATTATCATCTTTCACACAGTCCATCTATCGTTTCTGTGGTCTCCTCCTACTCTCATAATAACCATCTACATTCATACTTTAAACTTTCCTCACAACGTTTTCACCACACACGTCATTCCTCTGCCTCACATGCCCATATCATGATAAACGATTTTCACTTCATTTTTCAGTCACCAGTGCCACTTTCAGACATCCACTTAAAGTAAAAGACTATCACAGAAATAGTGCTACGTATATTCGTAGATGTGCTACGCAGGAGCTACGCCAGTGACTACGGCGTAGCAGATGTTCCTAGATGAGTAGAGATAAACTACAATAACATGGCCCGCCCCTCCAAAATTCAAAACATTTGAAAATATTTGCGAAAGTAATTACAAAGTCTCATCAAGACTCACAACGCATGTTGCTGCCGGCCTGCTACTGAAAATGAATACTTACACCTATACATACAAACTCTATTTAATTTAATTTTTGAATAGTTTTTACATATTTTACTACTCTGTCAAGAAAGTACCGGGAAAAGATCAATAATACACAAAATGTCTGTTATTCATCCAAATTTATTTTATCACCTTCAAAGTATGCTCCTTTAGAAACGATACACTTGCGCCAACAAATAATCCATTCATCAAAACATTTTTTAAACGCTGCTTCCGGAATTGAGTTCAGTTCTCGCCGCGAATTCTCCTTTATGTCTTCTATCGATTGAAAACGGGTGCCACGAAGTGGTAATTTGAGTTTAGGAAAAAGAAAAAAGTCATCAGGAGCCATATCTGGTGAATATGGTGGTTGCTGGATGGTATTTGTTGAGTGTTTGGTCAAAAATTCGTTCACAATGATAGCCTTGTGCGAAGGCGCATTGTCGTGGTGCAAAATCCAAGAATTTTCTTTCCACAAATCTGGCCTTTTTCGTCGAATTTGCTCTCTTAAACGCCGCATAACGCTCAAATAATATTCTTTATTTACCGTTAGACCTTCAGGTAAGAATTCAGAGTGCACAACACCGCGATAGTCAAAGAAAACAGTCAACATGACTTTGACTTTTGATCGACTTTGGCGTGGTTTTTTCGGTTTCGGTTCAGTTGGAAGGCGCCACTCCGAAGCTTGTTGACTAGTTTGCATGTCAAACTCGTAAACCCACGTCTCGTCACCAGTAACAATGCGTTTCATGAATGTTGGGTCCGAACTGACTCGTTCTAGCATGTCCTCAGCGACTTTCATGCGATTGAGTTTTTGGAGAAAATTCAGATCTTTTGGGACTAGCCGAGCAGCAACATGTTTCATACCCAAATGATTAGTTAAAATGGTACGGATCGACTCGTGAGATACAGAAAGTTCGGCGGCTATCTCTCTCAGAGTTGAATGGGGATTTTCAGTCACTATTTTCTTCACTTTTGCGATGTTAACTTCAGTTGCAGACGTTGACGGCCTACCAGAGCGAGGCAAATCTTCCATCACATCTCGACCGCTTTTGAACGCTTTGAACCACTCATAAGCACGAGTTTTTGATAAAGTCGATTCACCGTAAGCCTTCTGTAACATTTTCAGTGACTCCGAACACGAAATTCCATTGGCGATGCAAAATTTAAGGCAAACTCTTTGTTCGATATTTTTGTCCATTATGAAATTCGCAATACACACTATATATGATATTACTAAAACCAACACTGTATTTAATATAAATAACAGATGCAACTCAAACTCCGCGCCAAAATGGAAAACAGTTGTGCCAATCTAACAACTACAAAAAAACAAAAATTAGAATTTGAAACCATAAACAAATCATCCATTCCCGATACTTTTTTGACTGAATGTATATCGGATGCTTTTAACGTTCTGCATCGTTCTCACATGTATAATATTAATATGAACTATGTAACCAATATTTTGTACCCATATTTTGTTTAAAAGAGTTTCTTGCCCGTTCTTCTCCATAGGTACCTACTGCTTTGGAATGGGCAACTAGCTTCATCTCTTTGACTGACCGACACCTTGACAATTCAAAAGTGCCTGTAATTGGTTTATTTGAAATAAATACTTTGAGTTTGAGTTTTTGTAAGGATGTGACAACAAACATTGAAACAGTAATTTGGAAGGACGCGCCATGTTAACGTAGTTTATCTCTAGCTGGTTCTGATACTGATTAATATTAAGTTCATTATTTTTCAATCATAATAATATTTAATAGGCAGACGTAATTTTCATTCAATGTTAACCAGTTTGTATACAAAGGCTGGAATGACAGCTTAATTAAAAGGCTTTTAAATAAATCTGGCCACACCATAAACAACTGGGTGTAAATTATCTACGTATTTGACATTATTAACAGTACACTTGAGTTCCAATTCACTGAATACAAATACTAAGTGCAAAAAACTTAATTAAATCGCAATGTTTGTTAAAAGCATTATTTTCTAAACTATCGTGCAAGCCATAGCGTTAATAAACCTTCGTATGGCGTAATTACAGGCACAATTAAAAAGCCATTGTGCCTTGCGTAGATCTGCGTTCCGGCAGTCAATGGGTTTTTTTTTTGAGGGTGGGATTTCATCAAATGACTCGTCCCGCTCTGGGTGGAGCGGAAGGGAGTGTCAGACTCTTACTGACTAAAACCCATCCATGTTCCTTCCTTAGCCGTTTATGTTCCGGGGGGTGGCGGTAACCCTTTCGGATAATCCCGCTTACCAGTCAATGGGTTATTGATATATTTTAAACCCTGCTGTATGTGAACTAATAAATCTTAATTTCATTTTAATTTATTAATTTCTGTGAATTTACAGTGAAATGGTAAAATTGAATGAGTTTACCTTTAGTAGAGTTTCACGTGAAAGGTTTTCAATTACCGAAAATAACTTTTAATGGTATTTCCATAAAACAATATTGAAATAGCTTTAATAAAATCACTTTAATTGTGTTAGAGTTACAAAGGGTAGCCCGGGGCAATTTCTGGTTATAATATTTTGTGTAAAGGTTCCGACACACCGTGTTCTATGAAGTTATTTCGATTTACAATATGGAGACCACATATATGCAAAAAATGAAACCACAAGAAAAAAAAAAGTAAAACTAGATCATAGAATTATGGCAAAATTAAAAGTGGAATCAAAAACCGTAAATAAAAAAAAAATTAAAAATTGATTACAAAATAAATTCAGTAATAGTAAACAGTGTTTTGACAACGTGTCTCAATACATACATAGGTACATAATATATATATATTACGAGAGCTTATATTTAAAACTCTCTCCTGCTCCGGAAGATTTTTACGACTTAACAAAAATTTGACATTTCTGTAAAGTTTAATATTAACGTATTTTATACATCATCGTTCGGATAAAGACGGAAAAGCAAACTCAAACTCTTTATTTCAAATAAACCAATTACAGGCACTTTTGAATTGTCAAGGAGTCGGTCAGTCAGAGAGATGAAGCTAGTTGCCCTTTCCAAAGCAGTATATATACCTATGGAGAAGAACGGGCAAGAAACTCCATGGACACTCTTTTAAACAAAATATGGTTACATAGTTCATATTAATATTATACATGTGAGAACGATGCAGAACGATAAAAGCATCCGATATAAAATATGTAAAAACAATTCAAAAATTAAATTAAGCTTCAAGTGAAAATGTGTTATCACCCTAACACTTAGGTATTATTTGCCAATAGTCTACGTCAGACCATTTATAAAGTCACTACTTTCCGAATGTACTTAGCAACCCAATGTTAAAGCTTGTACTTACAATGCCAAGTTACTTATACCATTTAAATGAAAGCTCGATGTTGAGTGTTCTAAGTGTGTGCTAAGTAAAGGTCAGTGTTATTTGTTGATTAAGTTATTCTTAAGTATGTATATTGTAACAGAAATACAAACGGGTAGTTTAGGGGTTTTATGTATAACTTGCGCCTACTTTGGGTGGGTATAGTGGACCTCGTAATCGCGTGATCACTTTTAACAACAATTCCCACCAAATCGAAACTTTACTAAGTCCTTTTACAACGTGGCGCTACAATGGTGACATTAATTTGACACACGGGTAGGGCTAGTGCCCGTTAATCATATAAATGTTGATAAGTTAAAATAAATAGCAAATTGAAAAAAAAAAACAAACAAACTAAATAATAAAATCAATTTGCCTACTTTTTGCAGTAGTTTCCTAATATTCATGTTTATTAATAGTATAGGTTGCTCTAGGATGCTTTTCTAACATTTTAAATAAATCCGTAAATGTTAACGTTTAATGGAAATATAATTCTTCATGAAACGAAAATGTGAAAACGTACATATTTATGTGTGTTGAATTAATGTCACCATTGTAGCGCCACGTTGTATACACGAGAGGCAAGTTGCGAAATGCAATATAACGTCGACACTCGTCGGTAGCAGATGATGACGTTGAACAGTTGTCTCTGCTGTGTTTAAATACACGAGCGGCACGTTGCCTACTGCAGTTGTTGTTGCGTTAACGGCTGGTGCCGACACGTGACGCATCTGCAGTTGCCTTCCCTATTGACAACATACCGGTCGTGTAAATGTGCCTTATAGCTACGGTTTCCTACAAGACCGGTGACAGTGACGGCTGTCAAGTAAATGACGGCAGTGCGGTTTGACTTTACATCTTCAAAAGCCTTTACTATATTATTTCAAAAATAACGTTTTGGTGACGATATTCGCCGATATATTGCGGACGCTAAAGGGGCGGCCAGCGGTGACCATTTAGAAAATCTTACTTAGCCCCTAGAGCCTCGTGACTTAACAACTAGTTAGATGCTGGGAGACATGTTGTCCTCACGGGGAAAGTGCCTAGCGCAGGCCGGCCGAAAATTCGTTGAATTACGCTACTCGCAAGTTGACTCGCTAGGCTCTAGGTACTAAACAAGTCACCTGTCAGCATACGTAGCTTTAAGGTTGGGACTATCCAACTATCTCATAGACAAACAGACCCTCGTTTTAGTGTAAGTCACATTTAACCCAAAGCAGAAACAATGGTGGTAACGAAATTACCAGGTTGATTATACAATTATGTTAAAAAAACAATATTTATAGCTCCATTCACACGATAGTACCTACATACCATCACGCCTTGCAGGGTTTAATAGAGGTGTACTTAAATCAATCTGCCTAGCCTTTTCCCAACTATGTCGAAGTCGGCTTCCAGTCTAACGGAATGCAGCTTAATACCAGCATTTTATATGGAGCAACTGCCTATCTGACCTCCACAACCCAGTAACTGGTTAATACGATTCCACTTGGTAAGACCGGCTGTCAGACTTTCGGGCTTCTGACGCCCCAAAACGACTGTCAAAGGTCAGGGGACCAACGACTGAACCTGCTTTCCGAGTTACGGAGGAGTCTCGGTATGTATGGTCACCCATCCACAGACCAATCCCGGCAAGCGTAGCTTAACCTCATGAATCGATCCGTACGGCTGTTTTTACTTAGCTCCGACTTCCTTAGGTGTCATATCGTGTCGTATCTGACATATTTCATAACGATCAGTGGTTTAGGCGTGACAAGGAACAAAAAGAAAGACAGTCACTTTCACATTTTTAAATAGATTTTTTGCAAATATTCCTCATCTGAAGGACATAAAAAGGAGGTACGTATATAAGTACTAAGACTTTTCTCCGAAAAGTAAAGGCTTTTTTATACAAATAGAGCCGCGGGCAGAGCTTTGATGAAAGTACAAGAAAGGTAGACAGGGGCTTAAGGCTGTGTATCAGTCGCAGGTATATTGTCAACGCCGTGATATTACAATTTCACTAGTGATATTATAATTAAACGGTAGATTGTCAACCGACTTCATTTCTTACAATTTATCGGCCTCATTTTAGTAACATTGTAATGTCACGGGGACACTATAGTGATATTATAATAAATCTAGGTATATCATGAATGAAGTTGACAGTGGGAGAAGTCGAGCGTTCTGATTGGTCAATTCTTTTTCATTCGCGATTTGCAAAAATACAATCACTTCCAAATGTTTACTGTCCTACATTTTGAAAATATTTAATAAAAGAAATGCACAAAACACTATTTAAACATTAATTTCAGACAGAAAATTGCACAGGCGCTCCAATGTTTACTATTATTATTTTGCAAATTGCGAATGAAAAAGATTAGACCAATCAGAACGCTCGATTTCTCCTGCTGTAAACGTCATTCATGATATACCTAGATTTATTATAATATCACTATAGTGTCTCCGTGATATTACAATGTTACTAAAATCAGGCCGGTAAATTGTAAAAAATGAAGTCGGTTGACAATCTACCGTTTAATTATAATATCACTAGTGAAATTGTAATATCACGGCTTTGACAATATACCTGCGACATATGTCGTGAGGACATATCGTCGTCCACCGGAGACGTGCGACCTAGCTAGGTGGTGTGCGAAGTATAACTAAACCTTTTTTTTTGAGGCTAGGAGTGTGGTGTATATGTAGGCTTATTATGATTAAGTATGTAGTTTTAATCCCGATATTTCTATGCGAGGATCGAGACTTATGCGGCTGAAACCGCGGGGCGCAGCTAGTCACTACATAGTATAAAACAAAGTCGCTTTCTCTGTCCCTATAAACCTATGTATGCTTAAATCTTTAAAACTACGCAACGGATTTTGATGCGGTTTTTTTGAATAGATAGAGTGATTCAAGAGCAATGTTTATATGTATGCATGCAATTTTCATCATCCACGCGGGCGAAGCCGCGGGCAGAGCCTAATTAACAGAGTGTCCATGGAGTTTCTTGCCCGTTCTTCTCCATAGGTACCTACTGCTTTGGAATGGGCAACTAGCTTCATCTTTCTGACTGACCGACCCCTTGACAATTCAAAAGTGCCTGTAATTGGTTTATTTGAAATAAATACTTTGAGTTTGAAACAATAAAACGAACAGGAACAAAAGACACAATACCGATTTCTCATTGGAAACTTCCTGCGGTCTCATTAGCGATAACACCGCTGTTGCTCGGAAACTTGCAACATTCTTTGCAAGTATTCCAATTAAAACTATAGAAATTTTTAAATTCTTCGCTTCGATTCTTCGCCCTCAATTGCTGTTGAATTATTAAAAGCGAATGTTTCAGTCTGCCCTGTGAGTTTCTAAATTTAAGGCATTGACTGCCACGCAGCAGACACAATAGAAAAACTATTGTTCGCGGTCACGTCCGGTGACCGCGTTGGCGCTCAACGTGTTAAATATATGAACCTTGTAGTCATTGTTAAGGTTTATAAGCAAATATCGAAGATCAATGATTAAAACAGGATATTTTTAGGGTTCCGTACGCAATGGATAAAACGGAACCCTATTACTAAGACTCCGCTCTCCGTCCACCTGTGCGTCTGTCACCAGGCTGGCATCTCATGAACCGTGATAGTTAGACAGTTGAACTTTTGACTGATGATGTATTTCTGTTTGCACTTTAGCAACAAATACAAAAAAAACAGAATAAAATAAATATTTAAGCGGGCTCCCATACAACAAAAGTGATTATTTAGCCGTTTTTATAGATAATAGTACGGAACCCTTCGTGCGCTAGTCCAACTCGCACTTGGACAGTTTTTTATTTTAGTAACACGTTCCCATGGGATAACTTTCGACCAACGGGCGAAGTCACGGGCAAAAGCTATTACTTTATAATTTTCGACCACCAGACGAACGAAGCCGCGGGAAAAAGCTATTAAAACATGTTAATGCTGTCATAAGTTTATTTTTTCTAAAGACAGCTTTAAAATATCCTCAGTTGCTATTTAATAAGTACGTGCGCTTTATAAACCTTGGAAAAATACCCTTGTGAGTTGTTTATTTATATTTGAAGGGTGCGTCTACAAAGAGCTTTTATCCTGAAAGTCTGTGGATGTAGACATCGAAAGATAATCTTAGTTTAAACAGAACCTATTTATATTTTGATTCGGCTTACAATTCTCTCTGACGTCTGGAAGATATTTAGGCCCTCTTTCATGAAAGTCTATAAATAGCCGACTTAATTTTAAGAAACCTAAGTAGGTAGAGGGGCCAGCACACGTTACCACAAACTGTAAAATTTTCTCAATCGATTTTGGACTTAACCTTCAACGTTTTAAGGTTTAAAATCATTTGGGGAAATTTGGTAGTTTGGTATAAATTGATGCGCAGGCGACCGTACCTATGAATAGTATAATAGTGTAATAGTATTTAGTCATACCTACTTAGGTTTCAAATTTTATGTACATAATGTTTTATCAGTGATAGCCCAGTGGTGTGTCCGTGGGACTACCAAGTCACAGGTCTCGAGTTCAAACCCAAGTCACGCACCTTATTTTACGAATTCATGTACGTATGATATTATTATCACTTGCTTAAAAATCGGCGAAGAAAAATATCGTGAAGAAACCAGCATATCTGAGAAATATTTCTCAACAGTATGTGAAACTAAGTCAGAGGCCCATGAGCAGCATAAAAACTCTGACACCTGGTTAGTCACGAACCCACGGTAACCACACGAAAAGAAGAAGAAATTAAATGTACATAATTAAAGACTTTTACCTCATATAAAAATGCAAAATTATTATATCCTAACTACAACTAAATCATTGCGTCGAGACATTCCTCAGCATCGCTGTCGACTAGTTATGTACAGACGCCACACACACAGCACATCAAGCTATCCCTAACTGTTAAATTTTCTCAATTAAAAATGAACCTTATGTCTTCGCAATAAAGTTGAAATACTATCAAAGAAATTTGACAGATTGTGGTAACTTGATGTGCTGGCCTCTGTACCCAAGAGGCTGGCGGCATTGCGTTGTATGGCAATGCTCTATCAACTCTCAGTAAGCGAACACTTCTCAAAAAACCGGACAAGTGCGAATCGGACTCGCCCACCAAAGGTTCCGTACAAACTTGTTGGTATTGATTACGTAATTTAAATAAAGACTATATTTTTTATGAATTTAATTACAAATTTATAGTTTTCAGATTGTTCCTCTGTACTTGTAGTTTATGACGATACTGTTGCCAAATTTTATAGTTATAGATCAACGTAAAGTACCCTATAAAATTTGATTCCCTGTAGTGTCGAAATGTACGTATTTTCCCGCATAAACGGCTGTATCTTTTTTTTTGCGTTATTTTATAAGTTTGATTTTTCAACAGCTTCACGGCACTGTAGACCTGGGTAATTGGTTTTAATTCCAACTTGTTCTCCTTAACGCGCTCCCGAGATTAAGGGTCTTGACAGGCAGATGGACGGACAACAAAATAATCCTATAAAGGTTCCGTTTTCTCCTTTTGAGGTACGGAACTTTAAAAAGACTAAC
This sequence comes from Hyppa rectilinea, assembly GCA_951799385.1. Taxonomy (NCBI): domain Eukaryota; kingdom Metazoa; phylum Arthropoda; class Insecta; order Lepidoptera; family Noctuidae; genus Hyppa; species Hyppa rectilinea. Next base: position 15,577,562 of record OX637321.1, on the reverse strand, counting down.
ACAGATTATAAATTTTATCCTATGAGTGTTCCGTTTTTGTCTTTTGAGGTACGGATTTACGGAACCCTGAAAAGATTAAAACGCCACAGATAATTAAATAAACAGATGAATGAAGTAGCTAGCAATAAAAATAATAAATAAAATATGAAGAGTTTTCCACTTTATCTACAAACGGAATGGCGGAAGGTAGTAAAGTGGATAAGCCGTTTATCTTCCTAGTCATCAAACAAAGCTGAAGTCTGAGGGTACGGCATTATGCAATGCGGCCATCTTGCCCGTTCTTCTCTATAGGTACCTACTGCTTTGGAATGGGCAACAGCTTCATCTTTCTGACCGACCGAGCCCCTTTTTTTTTAAAGTTGGGAAATCATCCAATGACTTCTCCCGCTCTGGGTGGAGGGGAAGGGAGTGTCAGACTCTTACTGACTAAAACCCACCTATGTTCCTTCCTTAGCCCTTTATGTTCCGGGGTAGCGGTAACCCTTTCGGACAATCCCGCTTACCCGGACTGACCGACTCCTTGACAATTCAAAAGTGCCTGTAATTGGTTTATCACTACATAGTATAAAGAAAAGTCGCTTCCGCTGTCCTAATGTATGTATGCTTAGATCTTTAAAACTACACAACGGATTTTGATGCAGGTTTTTAATAGATAGAGTGATTCAAGAGGAAGTTTTATATGTATAATAACATGCAATTTCCTTCATCCACGCGGGCGAAGTCGCGGGCAGAAGCTAGTTTGAAATAAATGCTTTGTGTTTGAGTTTGAGTATAGGCAGTGAAGAAGTTGATACAAAGAAGAACGTGCAATAATTCTCAGGTAATTTGATGTGCTGGAAAGTTATACGGTCTAAGATTATAATACAGAGGGGCATTAAATTACACTACGTATACTATGTAACGTGTTTAGTATTAATTCGATACTGTGGTATAAAAATAAAAAGCACCAAAAATGATATTTTTTTTAAACAAACTAAATAGCTTACAAATCAGAATGCAACCACCATTTGTAAATAAAAACTGACCTTGTTACAACGCATCGTAGGTTATACTTAGATTTATAATTTAATTTTAAGGTGAATGACATATGCGTATAAACGTAATCATTTGTTAGGAAAGATAAATCGTGTTCGAACTGACTAGCACAGCATCATTTCCTAGCCATGAATCGAGAATTAATTAGGTCATCATCTGCCCAGCCTTTTCTGGCACATATTCAATACCATATTAGTAATCCGCTGCCCCAACACTCCAAGCATCCTACTAATATTACAAAGGCGAAAGTTTGTGAATGTGTGTGTGTGCGTGTGTGTGTGTGTGTGTGTGAATGTTACTTTTTACGCAAAAACTACTGAACGGATCTGGATGAAATTTGGCACAGAGATAGATTGGATTAACACATAGGATACTTTTTATCCCATAAGTACAGACGCCAGCACATCAAGCTATCCCTAACTGCCAAAATTTCTCAATTAAAAATGAACCTTATAACTTTGCAATAAAGTTGAAATACAGTCTGCAATCAAGCGGTACGATTACAGTCCCGACGGTGGTCCTCAAAGGGATTAGCAGAGACATACTGACCTATATACAAGGGTCGCCTTCGACCTTATGTAGATAAGTGGTTAGAAAGTTTATAAGAAATATTCGTGGATATAACCTAACGTTTATTAAATCAGGTCTGTTTTCCCAGAAGGGTTACGCAGAGGTGCATACTGCACAGTGTGTGTGTGTGAGTGTGTGTGTGTGTGTGTGTTTGTGTGTGTGCGAGATGTTAAGTTATGTGTGTTTATGTTTACTGGATGTTGTGACAAGTGAAAAAAACAATAAAAAATTGTACTGAAAAGTAATTCATATGGCAGATGATTATTTGATATGGTCTCAGTTGTACTGTACAGTAATAGGATATAAAAATGAACTTGTCTAAATAAGTGTATTGTTTATCATCTTAAATTATTCTAAATTCTAATTACAATTTTTATTCTTTGAAAGTTTTATGAAATGGCAATGGCAAATTGGCTTAGTGTGTCAATTTGATAACAAATTAATTTCAATGACTGAATCTGGCTTTACAGTCAATCACACAGATAATTCGGTCAAGTGGGAATTGCGTAATTATGCGAACAGACGTCATGAGTTGTCTCCCCAGAAGTGGTACTGTAGGCACTTTCTGATGAGCTATATAACTAGTACATAATTATCATGATTTATTTGCGATCCGCCCCAGCATCGCACGGTTTTTACCATTTAAACAAAACATCGGGATTTATTTATTCTGTGTAGGTAAGTTTCAAAATGACACATAAACACACAAAGCCACACTCATATCTGCTGAGATACATTCTCTAAGTATTGATAAAAATCGCATCAAAATTCGTTATGAAGCATAGAAAAGAACGCGGGTACTCAGACAGATACCAACAGGAAACAGAATATAATATACATACTGAGTTGATATGACAGAGGGGCATTAAATTACACTACGTATACTATACGTGCTAAGTATTAACTCGGTACGGTATAAAAATAAAAAGCACTAAAAATGAGGTTTTTATTTTTTCAAACAAACTAAATAGCTTACAAATCAGAGTAAAACGCAACCACCCTTTGTAAATAAAAACTGACCTTGTAACGCAGCGGCACCGACGCGTGCACGCCGGAGCGCTGTTAGGAAAGATACATCGTGATCAAACGGGGCAAAAACTTAAAAAAACATTTGCGACTAAACTACTGCTCCTATTTAATTGATTTTTGGTACAGAGCTTGAAAATGGTACCTAGTATAAGCTGTTTAAAGGAAAGCCCCTCTGTCGTATCAACTCTGTATATAGATACAGATTTGGCGAGCTTCCTCTTGCTCTTTTTACCTGAAAAAAAATATAAATAAAACTTCCATCTCCCTACAAAACCAACCGCGGCAAAAGTTTTAAAACCTCAGGTAAAGTGTAAATTCAATTCTTTTAACTTTACCAGGAAACCCCTTTGTAATGAGACAACGGTTACTCCAAAATTCTGAAAATACAACGTTATTTTCTTAGAACTACGCTAATTAGCAATCATAGAGCGTTTATGATATAGAAATCGCGTAGTAAGCTAATAAACAGGGTTTTTAGACAAGTGTCAATCGCTCCGTGTCAATTTGATATCGAAAATTGTTGATCGAACAATTCGTTATCTCAGCGATTCGGATTGTCAAGAACGCGACTTGTCAACACTTTGTATGGGAATATTGATCGTTTCGTTAGACAATTTGACATTGCCTAGCACTTAGAGATCGAAAACGATTGCTCACGTGACATTTCGAAAGCGTATGTCATTTCGGATTTATTTAATTTCGTTATCGTTAGTAAAAATGTGACTTTGTATAGGACACCTGGTATGTAGGTAGATTCCGGAATTAGGCTTCCTAAGGTCCCAAACAATATCGATAATTCCAACATACTGAAAAAACAAAATGATAATATATCTTTTGACGACACGGTTGGCGCAGTAGTTGAGCGATTGACTGATGCGCACTAAGTAGTCCAATCAACAAGGGGGTTGGATAAGGTGATAATTCCTCTGTCGCTGAAACTTTGCAGTGTGATAAAGTAATGTTTATAGATAACGGTTGACCAGTTATCCAACATTTTTTTTATTTAGAAGTTAGGTATTTACACCTAAACATGAAAATCATTTCTAGATCTGGGGGAAAAATTGCTCCGTCCAAAATTCCTTCGGTATATGCCAGTATATACTGATATGTATAGGTATGTATCGGTATCCAACATTTTTTTTATTTGGGAGGGCCAGGAAGTTAAAAATACCTATTTAGGTCCATAACTTGTTCGAAAAAATTCCTCCGTCAAATTTTCTTTTTTTGTATGTTTTAATATCGTCAAATGTATCGCACTGCACGAAGATCCAATAGATTTTGCATTTGTAACATAGCATTACGGTTTTCTGCCAATAACTCAGTGAAAAAAATTCCTCCGTCTTTTTTTATTAATTTATCTGTCATAGTATACGTAAATGAAACAGTTTTTTTAAAGATCCAATAAAATTTCGGCAATACACACGACTTTTAGAGTATCAACTATTATTTTAAGATGAATGGACTACGAGCGGGCGGCGGGGGCAGTGCGGGGCGCGGGAGGAAGGGCGCCGGCCGCCGCGTTGCATACATACTCACTTTTCTGTTTTTTATAGAATCTAATGATATTTCGACTTCGGACATGCACCTTGTAATACATTAATTAACTTATCATATGGGTAATTAAGTACCTAGCACGTCCGTACCGGAAGCAATGAGTTTGAATATCTCTTGGGGCGATTCAGATATGCGATTGATCGTATCGTATATTTTTCATGAATTGTGAAGTAACCATACCATTGATAGTGTCGGACCACGCACAACCAACAAGCTTAACATAATAGTTGAAAAACATGCTCTTCATTACAATTTGTAAGAAATTACCAATTGTCCATAAAGGTACAATGTTATTTGACTATTACTAGACAACTTGTAAAGCTTGCTTAGTTGTGATAGTTTTCCTTTGAACTTCATTATTTGTATACATGGTGAATTTTTCAAGTGGGCATAGATGGCCTAATCCGAATATACGAGTAATAACTAACTTATTTCTTATTCGGGATTCTTTAAAAACTGTTTAACGTCAAACAGTCTTTGTCAATTAATATTTAGTTTTATTTATTCAAAGGCACTTGAACGTCAAAATTAAGTAACAAACAGGCACTTAACTAATCATTGGTTTTGTTTCATTATATAGGAACTATAACAATTTTTAGCAGTGGTTGAGCGATTGACTGCTGCGCAGTATATCGCGGGTTCGATTCCCACACGGAACAAATATTTGTACGCCCTGCAAGTATTTGTTACAGGTCTGAGTGTTTTTCTATCTATAATATGTATGTATTTACGAAAAAATGAAATATACGAAAAAATACGAAATGTCCAAGGATATTATTATTATTTCTCGATACTCGTACAACAAGTGTATAGAAATATAAAAAATCGACTACCTAAAAAACCTTTCAAAGCAAAAATAATTTTTGTTTCAGTTTTTGCCACGAACTAAACATAAAAAAAAACATACAGCGAATTGAGAACCTCCTCCGTTTTTTAAGTCGGTTATAAATAATGTTACTTCTTTGCTGTATTGTAAACATTATCAGCCTACTGTACCATTTTTTTCGCCAAGTTTTCTTCGATAGGTACTTACTTCCTATCCGCCCCCCATATTGGTATTGTTCCCCTTTTTCAGATATAGATAATCTACCCCAATGCTTAGCACATTAGTGCTGAAGAAATTCTATGAATATTATTTTTCACACATATTTGGAAAGAAAAATTTCATGGATATTATGTATTATCGTTTTGTGAAATTTCCATGGATATTATGTATTATTATTAAAAATAAGCTACTTATGTTACATTAACCATTTTTCCATAAATAACATTTATAATAAGGAAGGAAAGAAGGAAACGCCATGTAGCCCGCGAAATTCAAATTTTCTTACTTTTTTTGCAAATTGCAGGTCAATGCCAGGTTTTATGTTGATCAAAATATGATTCGTGACAATAACAAATATTTTGTATTATTATCCTTTGATTTAGCAATATACATACATATCTCACTAAGTTCATAAAATAACCCTATGGAACGAATATTTCTGTAATATTGATGCCATAGGATGATATTATGAACTTACTTAGGGTTGTATTAATGATTTATATTGTTACAATTTTGTAAATAAATACTTGCTACGGTCGCAAATCATATTTTAAAACGTGTCACTGACCGGGACCGGCAAATTGCAAAAAAACGTAAGAAAAATTTAACTTCGCGGGCTACCCTGAATAATTATACAAATCACTCATTGATGAGAGTATAGGTATATTGGGTGCAGAGGTCAAGCTACTCCAATCTGTCAAATTGGGAAAATTTTACAGATTGGGGTAGTTGATACATGTATGTACTGGCGTCTGTACAATATGTTTCTTTTTTCATTTTGGTGGATGTCACATGACTTCGCATATTTAGTGATTACTCTCGTTTAAATAAATATTTTTTTTATAACTGCACAATTTAGTGTAAGTAACTAAATCCACTATATGGCACCTATCTATCAATTTATCAAGTTAGGTATTTTATCTGACGAAAAACTGTAGAATCTATTTCAAAAGGATTACAAAGTTACAATTGCTTAACGGGCTCAACTCTACTATTTTTTAACATTTTGTTGTGCTGTGCCTTTGTTTGTCAAGCTCGACTTGGTGGAGATTAGAAGTATATATTTTTGTTTCTTGGTTAATAAAACTTTATGAAGATAGTTCAATAAAAGTAAGTTTAATAAGAACGAATGGTTAGTTTATTGTTTGTTACTCACGAATGAGAGTTGATTGATACCAAATAATTAATAAACGTTGAGAAAAAAAATTGTATCAGTGTTTTTAATTCAAATATCTCTTGTTATACATAATATGCTATGCTAAACATATTGTACAGAGGCCAGCACATCAAGTTACCACAATCTGTCAAATTTCTTTGATAGTATTTCAACTTTATTGCAAAGACATAAGGTTCATTTTTAATTGAGAAAATTTGACATCAAGCTATCCCAATCTGTCAAATTTTCCCAATTTGACAGATTGGGGTAGCTTGACCTCTGCACCCAATATACCTATACTCTCATCAATGAGTGATTTGAATAATTATTCAGGGTAGCCCGCGAAATTAAATTTTTCTTACGTTTTTTTGCAATTTGCCGGTCCCGGTCAGTAACACGTTTTAAAACATGATTTGTGACCGTAGCAAGTATTTATTTACAATAATTGTTATAGTTCCTATATAATGAAACAAAACCAATGATAAGTTAAGTGCCTGTTTGTTACTTAATTTTGACGTTCAAAAGTGCTAGGTACTTAATTACCCATATGATAAGTTAATTAATGTATTACAAGGTGCATGTCCGAAGTCGAAATATCATTAGATTCTATAAAAAACAGAAAAGTGAGTATGTATGCAACGCGGCGGCCGGCGCCCTTCCTCCCGCGCCCCGCACTGCCCCCGCCGCCCGCTCGTAGTCCATTCATCTTAAAATAATAGTTGATACTCTAAAAGTCGTGTGTATTGCCGAAATTTTATTGGATCTTTAAAAAAACTGTTTCATTTACGTATACTATGACAGATAAATTAATAAAAAAAGACGGAGGATTTTTTTTCACTGAGTTATTGGCAGAAAACCGTAATGCTATGTTACAAATGCAAAATCTATTGGATCTTCGTGCAGTGCGATACATTTGACGATATTAAAACATACAAAAAAAGAAAATTTGACGGAGGAATTTTTTCGAACAAGTTATGGACCTAAATAGGTATTTTTAACTTCCTGGCCCTCCCAAATAAAAAAAATGTTGGATACCGATACATACCTATACATATCAGTATATACTGGCATATACCGAAGGAATTTTGGACGGAGCAATTTTTCCCCCAGATCTAGAAATGATTTTCATGTTTAGGTGTAAATACCTAACTTCTAAATAAAAAAAATGTTGGATAACTGGTCAACCGTTATCTATAAACATTACTTTATCACACTGCAAAGTTTCAGCGACAGAGGAATTAATGTAATTTCTCCATACAAAGAATTTCCTTATTGACTGGACTATAAGTCGCGGGTTCGATTTCCGCATGGAACAAATATTTGTACGACCTGCAAGTATTTGTTACGAGTCTGGGTGTTTTTCTATCTATAACATGTATGTATTTACGAAAAAAAAATGTATATAAGTAGTTTATCAGCCATCTCGTTACCATAACACAAGCATTAGGTTGCTTAGCTTGGGACGATATGGCGTTGTGTGAAATGTCCAAGGATATTATTATTTATTATTATTATTTATTATTTGTCTTTACAAAAACAATATGAGAATGAAAGAGAGGTACCTAGTTAATTTACATACTATTGTATTCTTAAATTAAGCACATTTGCGAATTGTCAATATTTCAGGAAAGGGAAACGGTTTCACAAAAAAACTATTCTTTCAGTAATTATTCCAAGGAAACATACTACCGGGACAAAAGGTATCAAAAGTGTTTATCATCAGGTCATAACCTACCTTTGTGCCAAGTTTCATCTAGATCCGTAAAGCCGTTTCAGCGTGAAGGACGGACAAACATACAAACTCGCTCACAAATTTTCGCCTTCACTTTAAAAAAATAACACTAAAATTATAATTAGTATGACTTTTTTTTTAGAGTGCCTACTCTGTTTTTTAATACTCTGTGGCAAACGCAAATACAAACAAAGTAAATGTTGAAGAGACATTGTTCAACCACAAAGTCGTGGCGAAATTAGAGGAAGTTTTTGTCCCGCGATTGGATCCCTTGGGGCCGACCCTCGAGCTGATTTCGACAGATTTTATGAAGACATTGAAGGTCCACTTGAATTTTGATGACGCTTGACGGGTTGTTAGACCATTGATATAATAGACTAGCTTCTGCCCGCTTCGTCCGCGTGGGTGTTGGGATTGTTACATTATTGGAGGTTTAGTAAGGTTCCCTAATTTTTTTTTAAATATTATATAGCCTATGTCACCCGGGTATAGTGGAGCTTCCCAACAGTGAAACAATTTTTCAAATCGGTCTCCGAAACTACTGAAAGATTTGATTGTATGTTTAAACAAACATACAATCAAATCTTTCCTCTTGTAATATTAGAATAATATAAAGTTTGAAATAAAATTAATACATAATAAATTAACAATTTTGAAAACATGTTCTTATTATTAGCTAACTCAGTTATAATTATTACATTTATTTAGAGATCAATTATTTGAGATATTATGTTGTGTCTGTATTGAGAACAACCGGTATAAGTTACCTTTACTCCTACGTAAACACCAAGAAAGTCTCTTATTGCTTCCTACCGCTTTGTACCAAGGTATACCAAGTAAACTTTAATACTTCCACTAGCGTTGACCTCCCGCCGGCAGACTTGGCCTGTGGCTGACGCGAGCTATTTATAAACAGGGTATTATTATGTTATATCTTGGTGATATTTTATTTCTTGTTAAGTGATATTTGTGGTGTAAGTTTTCCAGTTTACATCTTCGAAGACTTGTTGTAGTATTTATTTAATACTTTAAGCAGTGGTGTGACCGTCGGACTGCCAAGTCATAGGTCCCAAGTTCGAACCTAAGGCACGCACCTCTGATTTTACGGATTCATGTGCGTATTGTATAATTATCACTTGCTTAAAATCGGTGAAGGAAAACATCTTGAGGAAACCAGCATGTCTGAGAGATACTTCTCAACAGCATGTGAAGCTAAGTCAGAGGCCCATGGGCAGCATAGAAACTCTGACACCAGGTTAGTCACTAACCACACGAAAGGAAGAAGAAGCACAGAAATGTACAGGGGCGGACTTAATGCCATAGGCATTTTCTATTAGTCAACCTTTGGGTGATGCAGAGATAAACAGTGCAGTGCTGTGGTGGTGGTGGTAGTAACATCTATTGTGTAGACATCTGTACCTGCCATTAACCATCATCCTGTAGCATTGCTTCCTCAACTCTTTTTGCCACTTGAGGAGCTCGTGGATAAGCAATAACAGCCGCACATGTTGATCCGATTGTTTAGCTATGATTGTCGGGGTTGGTGACTCCTCCGTACCTATGAAAGCACGTTAAGACGTTGGTCCCGGCTGTCATTCGAGGATCTTTGAGAGTCGTAACTGGTCATCAAAAGATCGAAAGTCTGACAGCCAATCTTACCTAGAGGTATCGTATTACCCAGTTACTGGGTTGTGGAGATCATATTGGCAGTCGCTCCATGTAAAATACTGGTATTCAGCTGCATCCAGTTAGACTGGAAGTTGACCCTAACATATTATATAGGCTAAGCAGATTGCATTCTTAGATGATCGTTCTACTTCTAAAGAAAAAATAGGCTTACTACTTTGTAAGACGCTAAACCCAGACTTATAACAATAAAACTTCTATTGTGCCTTGTTCAGTGTCCCTGAATAGGTTAAGATTTTTTAATTCTTCTCAATTCTGTCTCTTAGTTTGGCCACGTATCGGTGATCCATCAGATGCCAACAATTTTGGAACCTAAAAAATACAAAATTCTCACAATTCGCCAGGTGCTGTTCATTATAGCAGAAAATGTATGAGAGAAACTTGAAAATGGATGAATGAAACTTGTCAGATTTTCGAATTGTTAGCTGTACCCTTTTTTTTGAAGGGTGTGAAATAATCAATCGACACCTCCTGCTCTAGGTGGAGCGGAAAGGAGTGTCGGACTCTTACTGACTAAAACCCATCCATGTTCCTTCCTTAGCCCTTTATGTTCCGGGGTAGCGGTAACCCTTTCGGACAATCCCGCTTATTAGTTGTACCCCGTCGACTGTCAGTTTTATCAAATACGCCTCACGTTTAAAGCTTCAAAATTTTAACATGACAACAAGCAATGTACAGACTACTCAATAATATTAAAGACCTAACTAATATAATATAAATGGAGATAGCAGACGCCCACTCTCCGTAAATCGTATTAACTTAGTAATTTGGCCCTAATAATATTCATGGAATGGTCTAAATCTGTTACCACCCTGGGGGCTCCCCTAGGGGTCGACAACCGAGTATTTGGAGATCTAGGTTTAATTATATCATCATCTGCCTAGCCATTTCCCATCTATGTTGGGGACGGCTACCAGTCTAACCGTAAGCAGCTGAACACCACTATTTCACGAGGGGAAAGAAAGAAAATATGTACATTCAGTCAAAAAAGTATCGGGAATGGATGATTTGTTTATGGTTCCAAATTCAAATTTTTGGTTTTTTTGTAGTTGTTAGATTGGCACAACTGTTTTCCATTTTGGCGCGGAGTTTGAGTTGCATCTGTTATTTATATTAAATACAGTGCTGGTTTTAGTAATATCATATATAGTGTGTATTGCGAATTTCATAATGGACAAAAATATCGAACAAAGAGTTTGTCTTAAATTTTGCATCGCCAATGGAATTTCGTGTTCGGAGTCACTGAAAATGTTACAGAAGGCTTACGGTGAATCGACTTTATCAAAAACTCGTGCTTATGAGTGGTTCAAAGCGTTCAAAAGCGGTCGAGATGTGATGGAAGATTTGCCTCGCTCTGGTAGGCCGTCAACGTCTGCAACTGAAGTTAACATCGCAAAAGTGAAGAAAATAGTGACTGAAAATCCCCATTCAACTCTGAGAGAGATAGCCGCCGAACTTTCTGTATCTCACGAGTCGATCCGTACCATTTTAACTAATCATTTGGGTATGAAACATGTTGCTGCTCGGCTAGTTCCAAAAGATCTGAATTTTCTCCAAAAACTCAATCGCATGAAAGTCGCTGAGGACATGCTAGAACGAGTCAGTTCGGAACCAACAGTCATGAAACGCATTGTTACTGGTGACGAGACGTGGGTTTACGAGTTTGACATGCAAACTAGTCAACAAGCTTCGGAGTGGCGCCTTCCAACTGAACCGAAACCGAAAAAGGAGAATTCGCGGCGAGAACTGAACTCCATTCCGGAAGCAGCGTTTAAAAAATGTTTTGATGAATGGATTATTCGTTGGCGCAAGTGTATCGTTTCTAAAGGAGCATACTTTGAAGGTGATAAAATAAATTTGGATGAATAACAGACATTTTGTGTATTATTGATCTTTTCCCGGTACTTTCTTGACAGAGTAGTATATTTGCGGCAAACATGACGCAGTAAAAAAAACAACATAAAAAAACAAGTTGTGGGGAAATATGCGTCACATCCGCGCAAAACGGCCATCGCTGAGCATAATGCTTCGACCCCAAGCGAGACGGAGCCACAGCGCTGATTGACTGCCTGTTTGAGCTCCACTACCAAGTTCCTGGATAACACGATACCCCTTGGAAAGACTGGTCGTCAGACTTTTGGCCTTACTAACCATAACGATTGTCAATAGTCTACGAATGACAGCTGGGACCAACGGCTTAACGTGCTTTCCGAGGCACGCAGGGGTCTCGAAATGATGGTCTCGGGATTTAATCATAGCAATTAACTCAGTCTATCGCAGTCCACTGGTGGACATAGGCCACTCCCAGCCTGCGCCACAACACCATGTCCGCCGCCTTCCGCATCCAGTCAGCCCCTTCCACCTTCTTAAGGTCATCGGTTCATCTAGCTATTTAATCATATGAAACATAAAATATATAAGGCAAATATATAAGAAACTTTTTTTGTATACTCAAAAGTTTTATTTTTATCACAATAACAATACAACAGGCGCGCGCAAAGTTCACCAAAGGACGTTGTACAACTGACGCTGGTGTGACCTTATTAAAACACATTTTCAATGCGTGGGAAGAGGCTCAAGACGCCATCGGAATCTTTTGTGACCTCTCCAAGGCATTTGATTGCGTTGATCACGAAACCTTGCTGTTGAAGCTAGAGCATTACGGACTTGGAAAACTTGCGCTTAGTTTGGTAAAATCTTATTTAAACGATAGACAACAGCAAGTTCAAATAAAAGGTGTCAATTCACTCGGTTTAAAAGTAAAAATGGGTGTGCCACAAGGTTCTATATTGGGTCCTTTCCTCTTTTTAGTATACATAAATGATCTTCTCCATTTACTAAAAAATCAACCACAAATGGTGTTATTTGCTGATGACACTTCTTTAATTTTTAAGATAGATAGACGTGCAAAAAATTTTGACGACGTAAATAACGCCCTACTGCAGGTCCAAAATTGGTTCACTGCAAATAATTTAGTATTAAATGGAAAAAAAACGAAGTGCATTAGATTTTCTTTACCAAATGTAAAAAGTAGTGATTGTGAGATAGTATTGAATCAAGAGAAACTTGAATTTGTCGATAAAACTGTTTTCCTGGGGATCACGCTCGACTCAAGGCTACAATGGGGTCCTCATTTAACATCTCTTGCAGGACGGCTAAGTTCTGCAGCATATGCTGTCAGAAAGATCCGTCAGTATACTGATGTAGATACCGCGAGGCTAGTCTATTTTAGTTATTTTCATAGTATTATGTCTTACGGTATTTTACTTTGGGGACGAGCTGCAGACATCGAGTCTATTTTTATTCTGCAGAAAAGAGCTATCAGAGCCATTTATAATCTTCGTAGGCGCGATTCTCTAAGGGAACGGTTTAAGGTTATTAACATCATGACTGTACCTTGTCAATATATCTATGAAAACATCATGTACGCACGGAAAAATCTGCATCTTTTTAGTAAAAGAGGTGAAAGACACAACTATTTCACTAGAAATAGGGACCAATTAGTTCAACCAGGTTTCAGGCTGGCTAAAGTAGATTCATCTTTCATGGGGTACTGTTTAAAATGTTACAATAAAATACCTCCCCACATTCTTGAACTTAATGAAACAAAATTTAAAACTTGTATAAAACGCACACTATGCAGCCAAGCGTATTATAAATTGGGAGATTACATTGCTGATAAAAATGCTTGGGTCAATGCTAGTCCAGCTCCACAAGGGCGCATCAACTAATTTATTAGACTACTGAAAACTGTTGGAGCTGCGGAAGATCAACAACAACAAAAAAACATCTTTGCATTGTATAAATTCAATCTCTTAATATTGTATAACTGCTTAGCACATATGTGAGTACTATGTACCTACTATAAAGCGACCAGTCTCTGGGTGCGTCTTTCATTGACTTGAATATGCCCTGGCGGCTGAGAGTATGCCATGCTCACTTTAATGTCTCGCTGATGGTGGCGTGTGTGTTGGATCATTTAGCTCCCTTCAAAATGGTTGAGCTGAATGGTGCTAATATATGCGTCATGTTCGTGAACGGGCGCTGTCAGTAGAGACTGGTCATCTCTTAGCGGCTTTTTTTTTTTTTTTAAGGCTGGGAAATCATCCAATGACTGCTCCCGCTCTGGGTGGAGCGGAAGGGAGTGTCAGACTCTTACTGACTAAAACCCATCCATGTTCCTTCCGTAGCCCTTTATGTTCCGGGTGACGGTAACCCTTTCGGACAATCCCGCTTACCCGGCAGGCTTGGCCCTGAGGGGCCCCTTCATATGCTGACATCTCTTTGAGGCGCGCGTGGAACATATACGCGCCGTACGGCACGGGTCTGGTGCTGATCGGACGGTGAGTCACCCATTACTCACCGTCCGCAGGCCCGCGCCTACGGTGGCCGGGAGTCGTCACGTGGCTCCCGACGCCCGGAGCGTCTCCCGCGGCGGCTGGGACGGGAGGACCTTTCTCTCTCCCATCCCGCCACCTCCTTCGCGAGCATAACTTTTTCGCAGAAGGAGGTGACTGCCTCCCACTCCCTCTCGCCCCGGACCATGGCTTGCACCAGGGCCGGGCGCGAGAGGTCGCCGCCGCCGATCGCCTCTACGAGGACACGGCGGTGCTCCGCCCAAGCGGGGCAGGTTTGCACCGTGTGCTCTACCGTGTCCTCTGGGCGATCCTCGCAGTGGTGACACCCGGGCGTTTCCTCCCGCCTGATGATGTGCAGGAACCTCCCGAAACATCCATGTCCGGTGAGGACCTGCGTCAGGCGGAAGGTGAGGGCGCCGTGACGCCTCTCTAGCCACTCCTCAAAGAGGGGCCTTACCGCCACTATCGTGGCGTGCCCTGCGCTGGGTTGCGACAGTCGCTGATTCCAGGCCGCCATGAGATCGCGCCGGAGGTCCGTCCGCTCCGCCGCAATTTGCTGCGGAAACGGAGTTTCCCCCCGGCTTAGTACCTCCGCGCGCCACTCGTACAGGCGCGCGAGGACTATCGCCTCCAGATCCCACGGCGGCAGTCCGGCAAGGAGGCTCGCCGCCTCGCCCGAGATCGTGCGGTACCCCCGGATTAGCCGAATGGCTACCACCTTTTGGGGCGCGTTCAGGTAGTGGGCGGCTCGCCGCCGCAATGAACGCGCCCACACCGGGGCCCCGTAAAGGGCCATGGACCGCACGACTCCCGCGTAAAGCCTCCGGCAGGAGGCGTTTGGCCCCCTCAAATTGGGCAAGAGCCGCTTTAAGGCGGCCCCAGTCCGTTCTAGCTTGGGGGCCAAACGTCGGAAATGCTCCACGAAATTCCATCGGCTGTCGAGGACCAGACCCAGGTATTTCATCGTGGTCTCGACGCCGATGTGAACCCCTCCTACCGTAAGTTGGGATCCCGATGGTGGCCTATTCCGAGGCCCATGAAAGGACATGGCCTCGGATTTGTGCAATGCCACCTCGAGACCCAACTGCCGGATCCTCTCAACGACTATCGCAACACCGCGTGTCATCGCGTCGGCCGCCGCCTGATGCGACCTTCCCTGCGCCAAGACCAGCGTGTCGTCAGCGTAACAAATTACGCTGACGCCGTCAGGGAGGTCCGCCCGCAGCACCCAGTCGATCTCTTAGCGGCTAAGGCTTGTTTTAATTTAATTATTGAATAGTTTTTACATATTTTATATCTGATGCTTTTAACGTTCTGCATCGTTCTCACATGTATAATATTAATATGAACTATGTAACAAATATTTTGTAACCATATTTTGTTTAAAAGAGTGTCCATGGAGTTTCTTGCCCGTTCTTCTCCATAGGTACCTACTCCTTTGGAATGGGCAACTAGCTTCATTTCTCGGACTGACCGACACCTTGACAATTCAAAAGTGCCTGTAATTGGTTTATTTGAAATAAATACTTTGAGTTTGAGTTTGAGTTCAATGAACTTCGCGCCGATCAGCTGTTAGCAGCTATTGAGTATACAAAAAAAGTTTCTTTCGGAAAGTTGATTGTAATCATGAGTACAATCACGTGTTTAAATATCGGTCACTAATTACCAGTCACCTTATATAGTAAGTCTGTAGTTTGACTCCTACACGAGCGGTACTGAGAGAGAGAACATTAATAATTTTATTTCACTTATCACAAAAGTTTCTTTAAAACCACAAAAAGTTCTCCTTCTATATTTTCTTTCCAAATTGGTGTCTGTAGAAGTTTATTCAAATGTTATTGGTTGTAGATAAGCACACTTCCAATTTCGTACCTACCAGGAATAGGTAAGAAACAACAAACTCGCGTAAATGTTTAGATACCTACCAATTAATTAACAAAAAAGTCTTCCAAGTCGTCCTATGGAAATAATAAAATTGTCTTCACTGCAATAATATAATTTAGTCTGAGCGTCCGCCGGCGCGTCTCGACGTCATTCCTACGTCACATTATCTTGACTAGTTGCTATGGACAAACATCGCATTTTTACACGACCATGGGAGGATTTTTATTTGTACAACCAAACCTAACCATTTTCACTTTATATACTCACTAGCTTCTTGAGAATCTCGTAGCTAAATAATAACAGCCGCACAGGTCGATCCAGCAGGTTAAGATACGCTTGCCGGGTTTGACTGTGGATGGGTGACCATCTTAACATACCGATACTCCTCCGTGTCTCGAAAAGCACGTTAAGCCGTTGGTCTCGGCTGTCATTTGTACATCTTTGACAGTCGACCAGCCCGAAAATCTGACAGCCAGTCTTATCAAGGGGTATCGTAATACCCAGTTACTGGGTTGTGGAGGTCAGATAGGCAGTCGCTCCATGTAAAATACTGGTATTCAGCTGCATCGGGTTAGACTGGAAGCCGACCCCAACATAGTTGGGAAAAGGCTAGGCAGATTGTACTCTTCTAGCTTCTGTCAGCGGCGGCGCCTGCGTGGATGGACGGAAATTGCCACTGAAACGTACGAACAGGATAGAAAAGTATCCTATGTGTCAATCCAGGTCAGCAGTGATAGCTTAGTGTTGTGACCACCAGACTGCCAAGTCATAGGTCTCGAGTTCGAATCCAAGGCACGCACCTCCGATTTTTCGGATTCATGTGCGTATTGTATAATTATCACTTGCTTAAAATCGGTGAAGGAAAACATCGTAAGGAAACCGGCATGCCCGAGAGATATTTCTCAACAGCATGTGATGCTAAGTCAGAGGCCCATGGGCAGCATTAAAACTCTGACACCAGGTTAGTTACTAACCACACGAAAAGAAGAAGATCCAGGTTATAATCTATTTGTGTTCAAAATTTCATTTAGATCCGTTCAATAGTTTTAACATGACGAAGTAATAAACACGCAAACTTACATACACAAACTTTCGCATTTATAATATTAGTGTGATAGTAACTCAGGCAAGCAGTGTCAGATCATTAGAAACAGGTTTTCTTTCGTTTTTTCCGCTACTGAAAGTCTGCAAGTTTTTTGCATCGTCAACGATACGACACACAATATGACATGATACTGTGACAAAATCTTCACACAAATTGCTTCAGGCGACGCGATAACTGTGCCCCTATTATGCTTCGTGATCTCACTTAGAATGGATGAATCTGCAAAGTTATCACAGAATGAAAATTATTTATCTTTTTCGTGTTGTTAGTGACTATCCTAGTGTCAGAGTTTTTATGCTGCTCATGGGCCCTGTTGAGAAATATCTCTCAGACATGCCGGTTTTCTCACGATGTTTTCCTTCATCGTTTTTTACACACACCATCAGGCTATCACTGCTATTGGAATGAACACATTTATCCAGTTTCACTGTCGTTGTACACACACGTTATACACGGTTAGGATAAGCGTATTTATCGCAATGGTAAAACCTGTAATGATGAAAAAAAAATCAGCTGTGCAGTACATTTTGACGAGTTAGGCGAAAATTGATGTATTTTTCGCGATTTCAGGTTCGGTCCCATAGTAAAAGTTACTCGGTATAATGAGTAAAATACGATCATAACGATATATACGCTTATCGCTTAATACGCTTATCCTAACTTATACTAATATCTATAACTAATTATAAACACCGCATTCCATGTAAATTTGCCTAGAGTACAACAAAATAGGTCCGTCTCATTAGCAATTAGGTTGAGCGTGCGAAGCGCACGCGTCAGCGGCGCCTCCCTTAGAAGGTTGGTCCGACTGCGCGGCAAATGTGCTGGTTGTCAAAAATACACAAATATAGGTACTAATACAAAATAAGACAAACATTGGGAGAACATTAACGTTGTACTGGCACTGCCACTTCTTGTGAAAAGCGCACATTTCCACAAAGATATTAATATAGACTGAACGACTAGCTTTTGCCCATCTGCGTGGAATTATTCCACGGGAACGTAATACTGGAATAAAAAGTTTCATACTTATCTCCTGTTCATGTACAGACGCCAGCACATCAAGCTATCCCTAACTGTCAAATTTTCTCAATTAAAAATGAACCTTATGTCTTTGCAATATAGTTGAAATACTATCAAAGAAATTTGACATATAGTGGTAAATTGATGAGCTGGCCTCTGTACCATCCGTGGGCCAAAGGTCATGGAAATCCGTTCAGCCGTTACGGCGTGAAAAGATAGACTCGAGTTATTTTCGCACGTATACATAAAACATACACATAACATAATGTATGTAATTCACGGAGATTTCACCAGTTTTCGACCGGGAGATAGTCCATTTTGGTTAAAATAAAAATACATAACTCTACTATATTTGCGGAAATTATATAATGATAATGGTGACATCGATATGCCTTTAACTACATACCACCAGACCATAAAAAAAGTAAATTTCGAGCGGTCATTGTTGTTTACATCGTTGACTTTAGAAACATTAGACCATAGGGTCACCCTGTTTATGTAATTTATTTAATTTGTCGGAGGTTTAAGACTCATGTAACGCTTCGCGGCATGATTCTAATATTTATAACTTTCATAATAATAATCACAGTAACCTCTCCTAGTCACACATTTCACCAATTTTTTCATCAATATCTCTCCCCCAAAAATATCACAAATACCATCTTACAAAAGTACAATTAGTTATAATCGTTATAAACCCATTTATCTCAAATCAATCAAGTCGGCATTATTGGCAGCCTCCGACAAATTGCGTCGACCTCAATAAAGATGGAATCAATAAAAAAAAAGTGGGATTAACCGGCATCCACCCCCATCTGAGATAACATGACGCAGCAGTGACGCATGGTGCGTCAAGAAATGGGAATTTACGCAATATTAAAGAAAGTTGGGCGAACATTTTGGGGTTACTGAAAAAGGGACACTCAAACTCAAAGTATTTATTTCAATAAACCAATTACAGGCAAAGATGATGATAGTTGCCCATTCCAAAGCAGTAGGTACCTATGGAGAAGAACAGGCAAGAAACTCCATGGACACTCTTAAACAAAATATGTTTACAAAATATTAGTTACACAATTCATATTATTATTATACATGTGAGAACGATGCAGAACGTTAAAAGCATACGATATAAAATATGTAAAACCAGTTCAAAAATTAAATTAAAACCAGTCATGGCCGCTAACAGATGACCAGTCCCTACTGACAGCGCCCGTTTACGAACATGACGATGAATGATGGATGATTTAGGTTGCATATCCACCTGCGGTCTGCGAAGTAAAAAGCCACCAATAGGATCACTTAATTTTCTTAGCTTGAGCTAAGCTAGTGTTATTGTAAGCGGGATTGTCCGAAAGGGTTACCGCTACCCCGGAACATAAAAATGTATAGAACAGCTGTTTTTTTTTTTGCGATATAGAGTTGGTCCCATATTAAAAATTGTTCAGTTTGGTGGTCTGGAGCATATGCTTTTGTATGAATATACCCTTTCGGTTACACCCTATATATTAGTTTAGTAATATTGGTGAATACAAATGAGAATTCGAAAAGCTTAAAAACAATAAATGAAATATAAATGAAATAGAAATAAAAATCAAATGAAATCCACAATGTTATGTTAACAAATAGCATTTATTATTATTTTAATATTTTTATTGGTGTTCATTATTCACGTTTGTATTTTTTGTATTTTCAACAGATTTTACGTGTTTCTTATTCGTAGACACGTGTACGATACATACGATTGAAAAGAAAACATGAGGTGTTTATTCTTTAAAGATTGTAATTTTACGAAAATAATAATGGTTATGAACGTTTAAATAAAATCTGGGAAATGTTTCCTTCATACTACCTATATTTGCCGGACGGCGCGTACATGTCCACGCGCGCCTCAAAGAGATGTCAGCATATGAAGGAGCCCATTAGCGCCGAGCCTGCCGGGTAAGCGGGATTGTCTGAAAGGGTTATCGCTACCCCGGAACATAAAGGGCTACGGAAGGAACATGGATGGGTTTTTATGCAGTAAGAGTCTGACACTCCCTTCCGCTCCACCCAGAGAGGGAAAAGTCATTGGATGATTACCCACACAAAAAAAAGCTAGTGTTATTATTGGTTAGTTTTACGCACATTCGCCGCAACCCATCCTCGCACATACATGGTGGAAACGCACCCTTATGCTAGACTGAGCTCAGCCCGAATCGTGGTCTAAGCTAGCTAGTTGGCTAGAACTATTATTTCTTATCATACGGGCCACAGGCAAACGTTGCTCGCCCTGGCATCCATTATCTACTAATATTATAAATGCAACTCCTGCTGCTCGGATGTTGATGGTTACTTAGAGTTAGAAAGAAAAAAATGCGTGTATTTGCGGAAAGCATGACACAGTAAAAAAAAAACAACAACAAAAAATAAGTTGGGGGAAAATATGCCTACGTATGTTAGTTTGTCTATGTTATTCAGTGATAACAATAGTAATAAATAAATTCTTGGACTATGGTCTCGAAACCGGTGGGCTACTACTATTTTTTATAGATATGTTTAAATGTTTTTTTTGTTATAAAATATTTAAAAACATACTTAATACATGTATTAAAATTAAATAAGATATGTTGCATTCTACTGGTGAAAGTATTTTTTAAATTGGTCCAGTAACTTGTGATGTTATTCATTACAAATCATAAATAATTTCTCCTGACACAACTTTACGCCTTTCTCCCTCAAAGGGTTAGGCTGAAGTGAAGTGTACCTATAACTCCCATGTAATAGGGCAAGTTTATCGCCATCAGCCGGGGTAGGCTCCGAAGTACGACTGAGCAATTCGATAAGGCAAAATCCCATAACGTTTTCCCCGCCCTAGGAATCGAACCCAGGGCTCAGCTCAGCAGTAGTGCTTCAATCACTACACCAACGAGGCGTTAACTATTTCACTTGTTTACTACATATTTATTTTTGTAATTTTAGCGTAAATGAAGTTAAGAAGACAAAATAGACTCTCCGACCGGTCCAATTAGTTCTATTTGGATAACTTTCACGATCATATTACCTACATCAAATAAAAGGCAATCGGAAAGCGATAGGTAATCCTTCTTATTCTTTCTTTTTTGTGTTGACTAGTCACTAAGACTAACATAATTGTGTCAGAGTTATATGCTGCCCATGGGCCTCTGACTTAGCTGCACCATGCTGTTGAGAAATATCTCTCAAGAATGCTGGTTCCATCGGTTTCCTTCTCTTTTTTAACGCAAGTGATAATTATAGAATAGAACAATATAGATAATTGAAAAGTTATTACAATAAACAGAAAACCATGATATTTAGAAATGAAACAAAAATAGCGATAACATATACATGTTACTAGTTGAAATAGAAATGAGTGATAGAAAGACAGACAAAAGTTACTTAACCTAATTTAATCTTGTATCCTAATATCAAATCAAATCTAGGTACACCTCTGTCTTACCCCTTGGGGATAAGAGGCGTGATGTTATCAAATCAAATCCAATCATCATAGGTGTATAGAAAATACAGATCTTAGATTGGTTAAAAGTAGTACTATGTCATACCAAGAGGCGTACAAATATTGTTGGTATTGTTGGTTGTTTGATGGTTTTGTTGTTGGTTTATAATATAAACGTAATATACATAATATAAACTTTATATTATGTATATTACGTCTACTAACAAGTTTTTAAAGGAAAAAAATTGCAATCAGCATATCTTAAATTTCTAATAGATAGCTCTATAATCTAATAATATTTCTCATATAACTCGGCAACTAAGCGGGGAGTTAGTGACGAAACGACAGACGATAATATCCTGTTGCCATAGCAACGCAGGAGACACGACAACCTGTCAATATTAATAATTCACAGACTGTTGTCGCTATTATGTAATAGACAATACAATTATAACTTGTGTGCCAAGAATGTCGTATCTTCACTATATAGTATAAAACAAAGTCGCTTTCTCTGTCCCTATATCCCTATGTATGCATAAATATTTATAACTACGCAATGGATTTTGATGCGGTTTTTTTAATAGATAGAGTGATTGAAGAGGAAGGTTTATGTGTATTATTTGTCGACATATTATGCGGGTGAAGCCGCGGGCGGAAGCTAATATTAATAAATTGTAGTAATATTATAAACGTGAAAGTTTGTGAGGGAGGATGTATGGATGTTTGTTACTCTTTCAACGCAAAAACTACTGGTGAGTAAGTCTATGCGGCTTTCGAAGGACCGTATGCGAGTAATTAATTTTTGTTTTGTGATTTTAGCGTGGTGAATTGTTGGACGACACACAGAATTGAGCTTGAGGGATATGAGGTTATGAGAAATAGGAATGGATGGACTTACTTGTGAACCTTCTGGACGAAACACGTGGATTCAAAGACAGCTAGCTCAGCAGACGTCTCACGTGCTATCTGGTTTTCTTCCTTTTCAATGTGGTGCACTTTCACTTGTTTAAATGTCACACTTGTGTCGGCCAACACTTATTTATAATAGTTATACAGTTTTTGATGCCATTGCGGTTTGAGTAAGCGGTTTGTAAGCGGGATGAGTATGTACCGGCGCGGATCAGTATTCACACTGGACTTGTTGAACTTAGACTAATAAACTCTTGCGGGCGGGAACGCTTCTGATTGGTCGTGCGTGACTATCCTCCATTGGTCCGTTGGATAGGGAATAATTGATAGGATAGGTAACTCAATTCTGCGTTCGGAAATCGCAAGTGGCAAAAACTTATAAATAAAAAACTTGCGCGAGCAACTACTGTGGTGCTATTCTGTAAATATCTCACCGTGACAACGTGGGTGAAGTGAGTTTAAAGTGAGCTGTCAATAGGTCTAATTCCTAGCATGAGGTGGAAGGACACGTCACTTCACGCTGACTTCACGTAATTTGTCACGGTTAGCATTTTACTGCATCGACTGACTGAACGGATCTGAATTAAATTTGGCACAGGGATATAAACCTGGATTAATCAATCAATCAATCATTTATTTGACATGACGACACGGTTGGCGCAGTGGTTGAACGATTGACTGCTGCGCACCATGTCGCGGGTTCGATTCCCGCACGGAACAAATATTTGTACGACCTGCAAGTATTTGTTACGAGTCTGGGTGTTTTTCTATCTATGTGTATGTATTTACAAAAAAAAATGTATATAAGTAGTATATCAGCCATCTCGTTACCATAACACAAGCATTAGGTTGCTTAGCTTGGGACGATATGACGTTGTGTGAAATGTCCAAGGATATTATTATTATTTGCAACGAATGTAGTTAGGTACATTGAAAATACAGATGGAGTAGATAAGAGTTAGCAATATACATAATATATAATAAGCCATATACATTAACACATAGGATATTATTTATCCCTGTAGTACGTGTTCCCGTGGTTGATTTTAAATAACCACGCAAGCGAAGCCGCTGGTTTAAGCTAATTACATAATATGCCAACACTTTAATCGCTACGTTTTCACACATAGGTACATGTGTAGAGCAGGCAAACATTAACAACATTGCAAATTAATAAATAAATGAAACATATGATTTATATTTAATTTACTTATTAATTTGTTCCCTTCTTCTCCTTTTCGTATGGTTAGTGACTAACCTGGTGTCAGAGTTCATATGCTGCCCATGGGCCTCTGACTTAGCTTCACATGCTGTTGATAAATATCTCTCAGACGTGCGGTTTCCTCACTATGTTTTCATTTTCCGTTGGACTAACTAGACAATAGTGAGTAGGTTACTACACATGTATAAACTTTTATACGCCTTCTTCCCTTACGTTCGGTCATGCACGCATGCTGGTTTACTACGCACCTGACCTTTTTGAAGAATATCACCAATGAGGAAGGTTACCTTTGCCCACCTTCGTGGAAATAAGGCGTGATCAAATAATGTCACTGGCAACCAGGACACTGTATTCTTTCTTCTTTCTTCTTCTTCGTGTGGTTAATGATTAACCTGGTATCAGAGTTTTTATGCTGCCCATGGGCCTCTGTCTTAGCTTTACATGTTGTTGGGAAATATCTCTCAGACATGTAGGTTTCCTCACGATGTTTTCCTTCATCGATTTTAGAGGGCACTTTATTGGAAGCCTGTGAACACTAATTAACGTGCTATTTTAAGTTCCAGCCAGCCCAAGTCGGGTGTTCTTAGAAGAAGCCTTTAAACTGAGCTATTTAAAGTTATTGAAGACGGTTCCCTGTAAATTAGGTCCGGAATTAGAAGTCGCTTCGTAAAGACTTTATGTTGAGACGATTAAAGTGTTTACAGAAATAGAATCTTCGTTCCGCGGAGAAAGTTAATTGGGGTAATGTAATTGAGAATTATAATTGTAAAAGATCGAGAGACAATTAGTGTTTTATGGCAGTGATTTTGTTTCAAAATAATAGATATAGAGGTACTCCTAATAGTTACAGGTAAAAACATTTAAGTTTTAATAGGTAAGAAATACTTACTTCATTAATTTTTTACATATATTTCTCCACTTATTGATGTGCAAACCTTATTTCACATAAAACATCGATCAAAAAAGCAGTGATAGCCTAGTGGTGTCACCGTCGAACTGCCAAGTCATAGGTCTCGAGTTCGAGCCGAAGACACGCACCTCTGATTTTACGGATTCATGTGCGTATTGTATAATTATCACTTGCTTAAAAATCGGTGAAAGAAAACATCGTGAGGAAACCAGAATGTCTGAGAGATATTTCTGAACAGCATGTGTAAGCAAGTCAGAGGCCCATGGGCAGCATAAAAACTCTGACACCAGGTTAGTCATTAACCGCACGAAAAGAAGAAAACCTACCTACCCTACCTACCCTACCTACCCTACCTACCCTACCTACCCTACCTACCCTACCTACCCTACCTACCCTACCTACCCTACCTACCCTACCTTCTTCTCGACCTCTGCATCTGCGAGTGCAGAGGTCGACGGCTGGGCCGGCGATGGGGCCGGCCGAGGAGCCGTGACGCGAGAGGCGCCAGCGGCGGCGGGGGCTGCCCTCTGGGCGGCGGCGAACTGCCGCTTGAGTTCCTCTAGCTCGGATCGGAGACGGCCATTCTCCTCCCACAACTTCGCCGTCTCCTCCGAGCTGGTTTGATTAAGGAGGACCTCAACCGCCTCCTTTATGTGATCCGCCGCCTCTTTTAGGGCACGCGTGAACGTTCCCTTCAGGTTGCCGGATCCGGTGGCAACCTTCAGGACGACGTCCACGCCGTCCAGCGCCTGGCGACTAATCGCCACCGCCGACGCACTCCCCCCAGTCATCCGAGCGGCGCGTCGCTCTCGGGCCTGTCGGGCCAACTCGCTGACCTCGTCAGCCACGACAGCCCTTTTCTGCGCCCGTTTTGCCGCACTCGCCTCCGCCCGGTTACTGCCGAGCAGAGACGTAGTGGAGCCCCCACTGAGATCCGTAGTAGGGGCCCCTGGGTCGCTCTCCGCGCCCTCCATGCACTCCACTGGAGCTGGAGTGTCGGGCCGCAGAAAGCGACCCCGAACGTCGCGAGCGGGGACGCCACTCGTCACCACTCGACCTCGTCTTCCTCGTGCCATTGTTGGCACTTTGGCAGCCGCCAAGTTCTCCTCGCTGGAGGAGAGACTCCGCTTACGAGATCTGGATCTGGATCTCGATCCAGACCTCGTGCTGCCTCCGCGTAGGTCCCTGCTGGGACTGGAGCCTCCTCGGCTCGTGTTGCCAGTGACGGCAATCGGCGTCATCACAACGCGCAGGTCCTTCAGGTTCTCCTGAAGGACCTTTTGTCGCTCGCCGGTGATGTCGGCGTTGAGTCTGGTGGTGCCCCCCCCAGATACGATGGGGCTGCCCTCGTTAGAGGGGCGGGATTCTCCCCGAAGGGTACCCGCCTGGAGTTTGTAATTCACATCAGACTTTTCCATTTTTTTGTTGTTCCTTTAAAGGGTGAGGTCCCTATCCCCTTTTCCCCTTGCGCTAGTGACCACGATACCCCCGGGCCATCCATCCCCTCGGCACGCTAGACCTTGGGATTGGGGTGATTTTTTAAAGAGGTTTTCTTCCTCTCCCACCTTCCGCCTTGCGCCCACTAGACCGACCCTCTGGAAGCAGAGAGGACAGTGGACGCAAGGTGGACATCGACGGACTAGCCGTCCCGCCCCTAGCCAGGTTCCCTTCACCGACCAACAAGAGATGATCGGTGATTGGAACCATGACCCTTCCCGTTTGTTGAAGATTAGCCGTCGACCCCAACTGTCCACCAAAAGCCGGTGGGCAGTGGGGGCCGCCGTTGCCCACCCTAACTACCCTACCTACCCTACCTACCCTACCTACCCTACCTACCCTACCTACCCTACCTACCCTACCTACCCTACCTACCCTACCTACCCTACCTACCCTACCTACCCTACCTACCCTACCTACCCTACCTACCCTACCTACCCTACCTACCCTACCTACCCTACCTACCCTACCTACCCTACCTACCCTACCTACCCTACCTACCCTACCTACCCTACCTACCCTACCTACCCTACCTACCCTACCTACCCTACCTACCCTACCTACCCTACCTACCCTACCTACCCTACCTACCCTACCTACCCTACCTACCCTACCTACCCTACCTACCCTACCTACCCTACCTACCCTACCTACCCTACCTACCCTACCTACCCTACCTACCCTACCTACCCTACCTACCCTACCTACCCTACCTACCCTACCTACCCTACCTACCCTACCTACCCTACCTACCCTACCTACCCTACCTACCCTACCTACCCTACCTACCCTACCTACCCTACCTACCCTACCTACCCTACCTACCCTACCTACCCTACCTACCCTACCTACCCTACCTACCCTACCTACCCTACCTACCCTACCTACCCTACCTACCCTACCTACCCTACCTACCCTACCTACCCTACCTACCCTACCTACCCTACCTACCCTACCTACCCTACCTACCCTACCTACCCTACCTACCCTACCTACCCTACCTACCCTACCTACCCTACCTACCCTACCTACCCTACCTACCCTACCTACCCTACCTACCCTACCTACCCTACCTACCCTACCTACCCTACCTACCCTACCTACCCTACCTACCCTACCTACCCTACCTACCCTACCTACCCTACCTACCCTACCTACCCTACCTACCCTACCTACCCTACCTACCCTACCTACCCTACCTACCCTACCTACCCTACCTACCCTACCTACCCTACCTACCCTACCTACCCTACCTACCCTACCTACCCTACCTACCCTACCTACCCTACCTACCCTACCTACCCTACCTACCCTACCTACGTAGAGCGGAGGGAGTGTCAGACTCTTACTGACTAAAACCCATCCATGTTCCTTCCGTAGCCCTTTTTGTTCCGGGGTAGCGGCAACCCTTTCGAACAATCCCGCTTACCCAGCAGGCTCGGCCCTAACGGGCCCCTTCATATGCTGACATCTCTTGGACTCGTGGACATGTACGCGCCGTCCGGTAAATATAGGTAGTACGAAGGAAACATTTCCCAGGTTTTATTTAAACGTCCATAACCATTATTATATTCGTAAAATTAAATCATCACAATCTTTTAAGAATAAATACCTCATGTTTTCTTTTCAATCGTATAAATTGTACACGTGTCTGAGAATAAGAAACACGTAAAATCTGTTGAAAATACAAACGTGAATAATGAACACCAATAAAAATATAAAAAGAATCATAAACGCTATTTGTTAACATAACAGTGTGGATTTTCATTCAATATGGGAGCCGACAGTATTGTTTTAAGCTTTTCGGATTCTCAAATTTTATTAAACTTAGGGTTACACATACAAAATCTTAGCCAATCTGCCTAGCTTTTTCTCAACTATGTTGGGGTCGAGTTCCAGTCTAACCCAATGCAGCTGAATATCATTATTTTACATGGAGCGACTGCCTACCCGACTTCCACAACCCAGTAACTGGGTAATATGGTACCCCTTGGTGAGACTGGCTGCCAGATTTTCCGGCTTCTGACGACACGTAACGACTGTCAAATATCCACGAACGACCGCCGGGACCAACGGCTAAACGTCCTTTCCGAGGCACGGAGGACTCTCAGTATGTAAAGATGGTCATCCATCCACGGATCAACCTCGGCAAGCGTACCTTAACCTGAAGATCGACCAGTGCGGCTGTTATTAATTAACCACGGGCTCGATGCATGCTGATATTAGTAGTTAATACCAAAGTAACTCATGCAGTCTCTCTATCTGTCGGTGTCTGTCTGCTTGCTCTAAAATCGCTTTTAGCGATAACACCGCCCTATGTGTCAACCATTGAAAAGTGTTCTAGATTTTTATATGTATAATGTATGTGTTCTTTTATGGCGTACACAATAAAGTGTATATCTATCTTTTATCTCAGTCTGTCTGTTACATTTTTACCTTTACGCGCTAAACGGCTGAACGGATTTTGATGTTTGGATTCACACAGGTGGACCAAGACCTGGGTTAGGACATAGAATACTTTTCATCCCGAGAGTAGGTTTCCATGGAATAATATCTGACCTCACCGCGGGAAACAGCTATTCCCGACTAATGATAATTATTATAAATGCGAAAGAAAGTGTGTTTCTTTGTTACCTTTTCACGCCTAACGCTGTCATTCCACCTAATGCTAGGGATTGACACTATTGTCAGCTGACTTTAAACTCACTGCACACACGTTTTCACTGTGATATTTTTACAGAATAGCAGTACAGTGACCCGATCATCTTGATCTTTTGCATATACGCTGTGAGATGTACAGAAACGGGCATATGGTAACTTTCATACCGAAAAAAGTACTGTTCCCGAGGAAAAAATCAATAACGTTCTTATGATAATAGATGGCGCCACGTTTATTTCGAATCATGATTGAATTATATTATTATTCTGATAACCAGTCTTACCAAGGGGTATCGTATTGTCCAATTACTGGGTTGTTGAGGTCAGAGGCAGTCGCTCCTTGTAAAATACTGGTATTCAGCTGCATCCAGATAGACTGGAAGCTGACCCCAACATAGTTGGGAAAAAGCTAGGCAGATATATTATATATAGATGGCGCCACGTATTTTTCGAATCATGATTGAATTATATTATTACAAGCAGAATACAATCTGAATTGATTGTCAGCGAGTAAAGCCACGGAACAAGCTAGCTAGTAGCTTTCAGAAGCAGTGTTCAGAAGCATTATCGTACATGTAAAAATCATCTTAACAAAAGGATGACTTTGCCCAACCTGACGCATCGATTTTGGTAAACAGGCACTCTATTTAAGTAATAGAATTCCTAAATTCATTCACTCACTGACAACACGCGGCCTAAAACGTTTGATCTTCTTCTTCTTTTCGTGTGGTTAGTGACTAACCTGGTGTCAGATTTTCTATGCTGCCCATGGGCCTCTGACTTAGCTTCACATGCTGTTGAGAAATATCTCTCAGGCATGCTGGTTTCCTCACGATGTTTTCCTTCACCGATTTTTAAGCAAACGATAATTTATACAATACGCACATGAATCCGTTATTCAGAAGTGCGTACCTGGGTTCAAACTCGAGACCTATGACAAGTCAAGGCAGTCCGACGATCACACCACCAGTCTTCACTGCTGTTAAACGTTTGATAGAAGCATGAAAATTAAAACAAAAGTTTTTTATACGGCAAACATGTGTATTCATATTTAAAAATGTACCATGAAACCCTTTCACTATGAATAAATAATCAGCGGTCCCAGACATTTTTGGTCTAGTAGGTACCAAAGTTATGTCTAGCATACGGTCGCAGCATAATGCTGAGCGATAGTCGTTTCGCGTAGATGTGACACACCACCGTTTCCCCCAACCTTTTCTATTTTTTTTAGGTTCCGTAGGAAAAAACGGAACCCTTATAGGATCACTTTCATGTCCGTCTGTCAGTCAAGACCCTTTATCTTGGGAACGCGTAGAGGTATCGAGAAATTATAGCCATATACTGAAGTCTACAGCCCAGCTGTATAAAATCAAAGTTATAAATAAACATAAAAATATACGGTCGTTTACGGTGGATAAACGTATATTTCGACAAAGTCCTTAGTCAGGATGAGTCTGACACTCCCTTCCGCTCCACCCACAGCGCCTTAAAAAAAATGGGTATCAAAATCTATAGGGACAAATACATGGATAGCTGAAAACTATAAGTTATAATTTAAAAAAAAAAATAGTCTTTATTTAAAGTACGTGATCAATACCGACAACGAAACGGAACGGAACAATACGGAACCCTCCGCGGGTGAGTCCAACTGGTACTTGTCCGGTTTTTTTTATTCTGTCTACATTCAATTTTTGTATACGTTATGTTTAGCGCAAGTAAACGTATTTTCTTTCTTCCTATGTATGGAACAGCTGATTCTTTTTTCGCGATTACAGAGTTCCACACGGCTTGTTATTTAATTTGATGGTATGTACACGCTTACAATATGACGCCGTCGCAATTTTCGCTGACGTGAAATCCCATCGAGCACACGACTTGTAATAGATAAACAAATCATTTGGTATCCTTCCCCCAGACAATACAATTAACCCCACCCTAACCTTAATTGATTTTACAACCAGCCTCCATTGACACAATAAAATTGATGTCCCTACCATCTTCATAAAGGCTTAATGAGTTCGTTAACAGTCCACCGTTTGATACGACTCATAAAATAAACTGACGATTGAAGAAGTATAAGGGCTTATCACATTGACGACTCGCCAGCGTATTACTAGAGAGGCGATTGTTTATCACTGTGTGTGCTTACGGGGTGTCCTACGTGACCGACGAATACGACGCGACGCGACGACGCTGCGAACGCGACGAATGCGATCAACTTAACGGCATACCATGCTTGCGGCCTAAATGGCAGTCTGCGGCAAGACGCGACGTAATGCGTACTTGTTTTGAGGGCGACCAGACGCGACACCACGAATTAAAGCGAAATTGTACTGTACTTCTTCATGAATATAATATAATAATAATACATTTATTGAAATAATAATAAGTTCACAGAAAAAATAAAGATTGTATGTATCGATCAGTAGTAGGTATGTATAAATCTAGGTCTATTAAATAGAATTATAGAAATCTGGATATAAACTATGGTATGACAAATATGAGATACAGTCAAAAATAGAGCTACAAATGTAATGTAGTGCGTTGCCTGATCTAGGTTTATTTAAACCTGTGTTTCAGGCCATCTCTCTACGAAAGTACTTGGTAAATAGTACAGTCATTAAATTAAGTAAACTATTAACTATTATGAATTAAGTAAACTATTAAACATAATATATGTACAATATCTAAGTTATACAATATTTTGCGTAACCTTATTATAAGTTAGGCTTATGGGATATATTAATATCAATAACTAAAACTATTACAAAATAATATTAGGTTAGGTACGAAATTACAGTTAAGTCAGCTACTTTAGTTCAGCACCTCTAGTAGCTTTTCCGTGTCCGAGTAATTTAGTTTTGCTAAATAATCAAATAACATTATATTACACCTGTTATAACTTACATTATACATCTTAAGCAATTTGTTTAATTTATTATATAAGAAAGGTCCTAGAAATAAATAAAATCTTTTTGAGAAAGCATGTTTAGTCTGAGGGTTCATGCAGACCAGATCCTTTCTTCTCTTGTCTGAAGGTACAGGATTAAAATCTAGTTCAGTGTGTTGCAGTAAAACTATATTTAGAACAAAAAGTTGTCGAACTGTTAGCACCTTGCATGCCAAATAAAGCTGGTGTGTGGGAAATCTGAATGGGCGACGGGTGGCGACTTTTAGAATTGCTCTTTGGGCACGCTCTAGTATTATTAAAGTTGATTTTGCGGCACCACCCCAAGAAGTTATGCAGTATGTAAGAATAGATTGACACAAAGCCAAGTAAACCTGTTTAACTAATTTGAAGTCGGCTATGTCCCGTAAATTCTTAAAAATATATATTAACTTACGCACTCTAGTGCATAGTAAGTCGATGTGTTTACGGAAGTTTAGGTTAGTGTCAATCGTGACGCCTAGGTATTTGATGTGGTCAGCTTTAGTTAAAGTGGGACAAGTGCATGCTGTGTCATCGTTTGTATTACAATTGTGCGCGTGAATGTTTTGGTTAGTAATCGTCGTGTTAGTATTTCTCATTGAAAATAGGATATACTTGGTTTTATCTGAATTTAACGTTAATAGATTGTTATGTAGCCAATTACACACAGTATCAAAGCCATTCTGGGCAAGTTTATAGACCTCAGCTCTTGATTTACCTGCGAACAGTAAAGCTGTGTCATCCGCATATGACATAATTAAACCATTTTTAAGTTGTAAGCGACAAAGGTCATTTATATATATTAAAAATAATGTGGGCCCCAGTATGCTGCCTTGTGGGATTCCATAATTACTATTTTTAAGTTCAGAGCTCGTGTACTGACCGATTTTTAGAGACTGATAACGGTCGCTAAGATAATCAGCTATCAATTTTAACTGTGCTCCTCTTATCCCAATTTTTTGCAGTTTAATTATTAGAAGAGAACAAGAAATAGTGTCAAAAGCCTTGGCAAGGTCTAAAAAGATCCCAATGGTATGCATGCCATTATCGAGATTTTGACTGACAAAATTTGTTAATTTGTGTACCGCTTGGCTTGTTGATCTTTTAGGCCTAAAACCAAATTGTTGATCTGACAGCAATTTGTTATTTTCAAGATATTTTATTAGTCTGTTGTTAATGATTCTTTCCAAAATCTTTGAGAGTCCCGTTAGTACTGAAATAGGTCTATAGTTAGTAACACAGGTTTTGTCTCCGGTCTTGAAAACAGGGGTGACTACTGCTTTTTTAAGCGATTTTGGAAATATTCCTTGGGTTAAACATATCTGAAAAATGTGAGTTAGTGGAGGGGCAATTAGGTATTTAAGTCTTTTAAGTACAGCATTAGAAATGTCATCCCAACCGACGGCGCAGACGTCCTTTAACCCATCAATTATATTTATCACTTCACTCACATCCGTATCTAATAGTACAAAGGAGTTTAGTGTAGTATGAGGCATAGATGGACTTTGAATAGAAGACATTCTGAGCGATAGGTTTTTTTCAGCCAGATTTTTCCCAACATTAATAAAGAAATTGTTAGCTTTATTTGTCGCTGCGGATGGGTGAAATTCGGTTGTTAAAAGTTCGAGCGGAGGTTCTGAGTTTTTAGTTCCAAATGTGTTACATTTAATATATTTCCAGATAAGCTTATTGTTTTTGCCTGCCTTGTGTAGTTGATCTTTGTCATATTGTTTTTTTAGTTTTTTCAACAGATTGTTGCAGAAATTTCTATATCGCTTATAAGTGACTGATAATATTTCATTGTTAGGGAAAAGTTTCGATTTTTGGTGTAGTCTGTCTCTATGTCTGATACAGCGAACAAGTCCGGGGGTAATCCATGGTTTAATGTTATTGTACTTACTAGGTATTACTTTTGTTATAGTGTTTTTCTTAATCGCATTTTGTAACAAATCAATGAAAAATTGTAACGAAATATTTGGGTCACTCGAATTATTATAAACTGGGTCGAAATTAATTGCTCGTATGTCATTTTCTAGAGTAGTCATGTTAAGTTTAGAATAGTTGCGCATGCAATTTTTTCTAGGTGAAGGTATTTGCAATGTTAGTAATACAGCTTGATGGTCAGTAAGTGACGTATTAGTAACCAGTGTTATGGACGGCGCTTTTGACTTTATAATGATATGGTCAAGACATGAGCCGCTCTGGTGCGTTGGATAATAATGAGCAGGTAGAAGTCCATGGAATGTGCAGATGTTCAGATAGTTATGTGCATTAGTATCAATTTTCCCGGAAGCAATGTTGATGTTAATGTCACCTAAAAGTATAATATTTTTAAAAGATGATATTTTTCCAAGGTTTATGTTAAGCGAGTCTAGGAATCTGTCAATATTTTGAGATGGAGGTCTATAAATAGCCATAAATACTGTATCGGGTGAAGTTTTAATTATCAAGCAATTACAGTCTTGAAATAAGGGTTCTTCTACTACTGTTTCTAAATTATTTTTAATGTATACAACTAATCCACTATTTTGATTAATGTGGCTATTGGTTTTGTGTGAGTTGTAGCCATCTAGTAATGGAATATTCGTTGTTTGTTCGGAAAGCCAACATTCTGTTAACACAATAATATCACAGCTTATTTCAAGACTCTGTAACAGCACTTCAAAGCCGTTAAAATTCCGGTTTATACTTCGAATGTTTTGTGTAAGCACTGTTAACTTTTTCTTACCAGTGTCAAATAGATTTTTGCACTCCTCAGGATTACAAATTATTGCTTCGGACACTGAAAAACTGTCTAGATCACTGATAAGCTGATTAGTCATGATACTAAAAACTAACTTATCTACTTTTTATGTGCGAATTCACAAATTATTCGATGGCGCTCTTAGGCGCCTTCATAGTCTATTGAATTTATATAATTGTCCTCAGCGAATTTTCGTGCTGGGCAATTCACGTCACCAGTTGGGTGATCATGTTTTCGCTTGAACCGTTTGCACGTTGCACACTGAGGAGAAGAAGTTTTGTTGCCGCAATCTTTGAACGAGTGCCCCGTCTCTCCACAGAGGTTACATGTTGGAGCTGTTTCGCGGCAAAACTTGGCTGCGTGACCAAACTGCTGGCAATTGAAGCACCTGGTCACCAAAGTAAAATCTCTAACAGGGCATGATGTCCAATTTATAAAAATGCGGCCTTGGTTCACGAGTATTTTCCTGATGCTGGGAGGGACTTCGAGTATATAGTTACATGTTGGGCGATCTTTCTTTCCGGACTTATGGCTCATTTTTATCGTGTCTAGAAAAGCCTCTCGAGTTGTTTTCGGCAATTTCTCAGACAGGTTTTGCTCATAAATGCAATCAAACACCTCTTTTTCACTTAGAGCTACGGGGACACCAATTATTGCTATCCTGGGGCGGCGTTTTGATGGTTCTTCGATTTTAAGGCCCGACGAAACCAGTTTCTCCGAACTTTTTAATTTAGCAATGTCGTCTTTGCTATCTGTGCTAATAATAACGCCTCCATTCCTAATTTTCCTTAGGCTACGGACCCGAAGTTTCAGTTCCTCCGGCGAGATAATTTTTTGTACAAGTGTTTTTGTATCGTCACTAGAATTATTCTTATCGGTAGGATAGATGGCAACAGAACTTAAATTTGCTGGGCGAATAAACTTATCGGTACCCTTTTTCACCATATTGGCATAAGAAGAAGCTTCCGGTTGCATTATCTTTTTGTCGACGACCTCTTTGAACTGGTGCAGGGTGTTTGCAACGACCTGCTGTTCTTGAAGGAACTGGATAGTGCTGTAAGCCTGAAGGGATTTTTGTTTCAGGGATTGGTATAGGACAGCCATTTGAGATGTCCCATGTGCGACTTTTCGACATAGATTGGTGACGCGGAGCTTCTGGTCAGAGTTCATTTTTCCTTCGGCAACTGTAGAGCAAACTTCATTTAAGATGGTCTCTATGGATCCTAACCATTTCTGTATCTCCGGCGTAGCGATGACATCAGCCAGTAAGTTATCCTCCGTGGATGCTGGGGGTTCTATTTCATCTTGGGGGTTCTGGTCAGAGGTTGTTGGTGTAGGCGGGGGACTTCGCCGCAAAAGTTGGCTACGACCAAAAGGGCTAAACCCTTGGTTAGACATCACTAACCCAGAAAAACACTATTTTTGTATATAAAAGTAATTAGTTCATCGTGCACTGTTGTTGAAAAAGTTGTTAGTTGCACAATTTATACGCGCGACACACTTTACTCATTAACACTGAGTCCACAAATCTTTATATTGAGTAATATTTAATTTGTAATTATTTCGAGCTAATTCATGACAGTTAACACAAAACACGTCCGCTTAGAATCGAGGCTATAGAGAGTTGAATCGAGAATTAATGACCAAAATAACGTAGGACATTTGTCGCGTGTAGCATGGCGTCGCATTGCGTCGTGTCATGTCGCATCGCGTCGAGTCGTATTCGTCGCTCACGCAGGACACACCGATAGCAAGCACACCGCCGCGCCGCCGTGCGTATGCGTTTGCGAAACAAGGGCGGTTGCTGGCAAATCATCAGTGTGGCAACGCTCTTAGGGTGCCTGCCCACCAGAGATATGCTATGCTATGTTGCTATGGATGCGTTTGATATCTACCAATCATATTCATTGGTCGATATTTCATAGCACTTGTGGAAACGGGTTCTGCTATGTATTCTATATGGATCGATGCATGCTCTGGATGGGTGCTATGGATGGTCGCGAGTGGTGTAGCTATGTGCAGAGCAGAGTACCTACAGTAAGCGCGCGTTTGTAATCGAAAGACTGCTTGAGCTGCGCATATTCTTCGCACAACTACCTCGCGGCGGCTCAACTTCATAGCGCATCTCACTAGCCCGCTACATAGCTTAGCATCAGTGGAAACGATCACATAGTTTCGTAGCTTAGCTTTCACATCCTCGCAGCATATCACATCTCTGGTAGAAAGGCACCATAGATCGTCGGATTCCCCGGGAGTCGGGAGCCAAGTGACGACTCCCGCGCGCCTCAAAGAGATGTCAGCATATGAAGGGGCCCCTTAGGGCCAAGCCTGCCGGGTAAGCGGGATTGTCCGAAAGGGTTACCGCTACCCCGGAACATAAAGGGCTACGGAAGGAACATGGATGGGTTTTAGTCAGTAAAAGTCTGACACTCCCTTCCGCTCCACCCAGAGCGGAAGAAGTCATTGGATGATTTCCCAGTCTTAAAAAAAAGAAAAAAAAAGCCTTAAAAAAAAGAAGATCGTCGGATTATGCCCAAACTCGACCATGTTCCTAAATTTTACGGAGACGTTAAGTGTCCGCCACTGCAATGCAATTTGTCGGTTAGGAGATCTTGCAGAAACATGAAATAACGAGCTTTGTGACGGTAATACTCTGCACGCAGCTAGCATTTTTATTGCGCACTTAAAGCATTCTCATAATGGGATATGGTCCCACGTTTTATTCTCTCTACGTAGATACAACTGCGATTCGATAGCCTAGCTTTTATTATGCTAGGTTGGCTGTGGCAGCGCCTGGTTAGATTAAGTTTAACCTTCCTAAATTTGATGTGAAGTGAATTACCTCCACACACAAAGATTTTGTAAGATCTACTTACTTAGTTAAACAAGTCTGTAAAATTTACCTTCTTAACAACGTAAATAAGTAGAGATAAACTACGATAACACACACAAGGTCTCTTTTTAACGCACTATATATATACCTACTGTTGGTGTACCTATTATAAATAAATAAAAATAAATAAATAACATCCCCTCCAAAATTCATTACGTTTGAAAGCATGTTAAAGATAGGGTCAGTTCACACCGAGACGCGACGCGACGATACTAGAAGAGGCCAGTGATACCGCGCTGCGCCGCGCGCCGCCGCGAGCCGAGTCGCCAAGTCGCGAGACGTATCAAAAAATCGTTGGCAGCACAAGTCTCGCTGCACAGCGAGACGCCGCGCGGCGCAGCGGAACGTGTCTACATTCGCCGCGAGTATCCGCCCCGCCGAACTGCATCCATTCCACAAGAAGTCCGAATGGAAACTGTAGAGACGCCACGGCGGGCACAGCGCGACGCCGCAAGTTGCAGCGCTGCATGATGCAACGTATTCTGAATTCTCACAATGAAATGAGTATCTCTTCGTGTAGTAAATTAAGTTATATTTTGAGTCGTTCTATTGAAATGTACGCGCAACGTCGCCTCTCGATGTGAGCTGACCTTAAGTTTAGTAATAACTACAAAGCGCCACTAAGACTCACAACGCATGTTGCTGCCGGCCTTATACTGAAGACCGCCATGTTATAGTAGTTTATCTCTAACTAAAAGAAAAAAAAATTAAAGGCATTGCTATCCACTGCGATGTGTGTGTTTTTTGTCTATTACTCCGCAGATCATCTAAATGGAACCTCACTCAAATCATAAAGTTTATTCGATATCCCAGTTATCATGTCACTGAAAATCGATTGATATTACCATCCAGTACTAAAACACATGTTATTTACCATCAACCGTATCACCCCCCACGTAAGTTATCGGCGGCATATGCAAATCCAGCGCTGAAAGCGCTTAACCTAGTGAGAAAGCGGCTGTAAAGGAGCTCGGTACATTTTATATGTAAATCAGGTTATGCAGCCAAGCGGAATTGTATCGAGGCGCTCATTCAGCTCTATTTGAAGAAGTTGAATCACTCACGGACTTAAAAGACCGACAAATACCTACCTACTGAGCTTTTTATTATTTGATAGCATGAGGTAGGTAAAAGTAGGTACTTATTCAGAAATGATCCTTTATGCCAAGAAAACTGGGCGCATTGTGCTCGTTGTTGACCTCAGCATCGCGACGATTTTTGCGGGCTGAAGCGAACCCGAGCTTTTGTAATAAATAAATATAAATCGTTTAAAATAAATGATTAAGTATTTAAAATATGTTTACAACCCATTTACCATCTGTTTCTCGCTTTCCAGGACGCTCACTACGAATGGAGTGAAACAGACATCCTGTCCCACGGGTTAAGCGGCCTAAGTCTTCACCGTCAGGACAGCCTCACACAGCGTCCGTTAGCTGCCTTAAAAAGAACTGGCAGCAAAGGCAGTGCATACAGTCTCCGCAGCATGAGGAAAGACATGACAAAGCCTAATACCCAAGTTGAAAGGCCTCCTACGATACCTGATGCAGGATTTGGGACGTTGGAAATAAAACTGGCGTATGAAAATGCGACCTCATCGTTAGCGGTGACGGTTCTTAGAGCGAGAGGTCTTATTGGCATGGACATGACGGGGCTTTCGGACCCATTTTGCAGATTAGAAGTTTTGCCTAGAGGTAAGTTTTTAGATTTAATACGTCACTAGATTTTTCCTTTCTTGTTTAACCGATGTGTCCAAAAACAATTGAAAAATCATAGCTCCTTTTTTATATTCTGGACTCGTTTTAACCTATTAGATGGTCGCCTATTAGAAATCGTTAGCTTAATACGAGCTCAATGACTTATACAGTTATATTTATTGTCGTTTCGAGAGAATTTTTCTTAGTAAACTATAGGGTTCATACGATATTTGACAACATTTTTTTGATCATAAAGACTTCTACTGCTGGCTGTCTAGATCCCACAAACATTACTGTCTTCTTTAAACTTTCTGTTCCATATCACCACATCCTATCGACAGTTTTTGCTTCGCAACCTGACGTACGAAAATTTGGCATTAGAAAAACACGGTGCATTACGTAACAAAACGTTTTCGTTATCTTTCCAGAGGGGTCCTACTCCAACAGACTACGAACAAAGACGGTGCATAAGACGAAGAACCCTGAGTTCAACGAGACGGTGCACTTCTTCGGCATCACGGAGTCAGATCTTGCCGTCAAGTCCTTGGAGATCGTGCTGTTTGATGATGACAGGTACCACTCTTATATAATCGGTCTAACGGTGAACGAAAACATTGTAAAGAAACCAAAGTGTCCTAGAACCAAAAATTCGAAGACATAATGTCATATGACGGCCCGCGTGGTAGATTAAAGTCCACTCCCTCTCACATAGATCAGGTCCCAGCAGTGGGAGCTTATTTGACAGATTATGCTTTGCCGGTGTTAGACAAGCTTGATGACCGTAATGGGTGGAAAATTCGCTCTTCACCAGTCGACCCGCGATTTTGAAATTTCCAGAGTTCGTTGAACAAAGAGTCTTCGCGAATAGAATTTTCTTTCGGGGCTTTCTTTGTAAAATTTTCCAAATTTTCCGAGCAACGGCGTAGAACATGTGTAACACTCGACTGCCTCCAACTTAAAGCAGTCTGATATAATTTGTATATTATTAAATTTGCTTCAAATAGACTTTGTGAATGGAAATATAAAGCGTGGGTAGTATAAGTAGCTGCTATCAACTTAACTCTTGTGTACAGTCTACAGACGTGGACAAAAGTAACTTTTTCTGTACAAGTTTGGTACACATAAGTTACTTGAACGTGCCTGGAATCGCACGTGCCTACAGACGATCGACTGGCTTTGACATTTGAAAATCTAGACCATCTAGAAAAAAATATTCTATAAATTAATACATTTATGTAGGACTTTTTTTATTTTCTCCTTCAGCTTGTAAAAGCATATTAAAGCTCTCATATTGCAGATTAGGATTTACCCACTCTTTCTTCTTTTTAATCGGCTTTAAAAAAGGTTTCAAAGAGGTTCGCATTCGGCGAGCTTTTTTTTTAATTTACGGCTGAAAACTACTTTCAGTCAAAGACTTTTCAAAAAACTGGCTAGGCAACTATCTAAATATTCCAAATAGGTTCCATCTCGCCACTGACCATAGACCATTCTTACAGACTGTATATTTGTTTGTAAACTTGCTTTCCCGTTTGTCTTCTGTACTAATATAATAAACAGGTATTTGTTTGTAAGTTTGCATAAAGGGGGTAACTTTCGGGACTACTAATCCAATTCTAAATATTCTTGCACTATGTGAAGCTACATTAAACCTTGTGCGACTGGCTATATTAAAAAAAAATCCACTCGGACGAAGTTGCGGGCGAACAGCATGTGTTTTTATAAGAGAAGTTTACACCTCTCTTATCACTCCAAACCATGTTTACAAACTGAACATTATGCTATGAGCATGTTGTACGTAATCCTGAACATCGGCCGATGCGTCAAAAACTAGGTCAAACATAACATAACGCTTAACTTTTCCACTGTGGGAAACTCGAACACACGTTGAGCGAATACTTTAGTCAAATAATTTA
Source organism: Hyppa rectilinea (assembly GCA_951799385.1). NCBI lineage: Eukaryota > Metazoa > Arthropoda > Insecta > Lepidoptera > Noctuidae > Hyppa > Hyppa rectilinea. The sequence goes on along the minus strand of OX637321.1, from coordinate 15,536,560 downwards.
TATTGTCACCAAAATATGATGATAGGTAATTTATTGTTACCATAATTTGAACGGCCGGAATACTAGTTGATTTAATTTGATATGCGAAAGTGGCCCGAGGGGCCCCTTCATATGCTGACATCTGGACGGTGAGTCACCCATTACTCACCGTCTGCAGGCCCGCGCCTACGGTGGCCGGGAGTCGTCACGTGGCTCCCGACGCCCGGGGCGTCTCCTGCGGTGGCTGGGACGGGAGGACCTTTCTCTCTCCCATCCCGCCACCTCCTTCGCGAGCATAACTTTTTCGCAGAAGGAGGTGACTGCCTACCTACATAGGTACTGGTGTAACATTTTAACCCATTTATCAATCACCACCGACTTACCGTAAACGATTTTTTTAACGAAAATGCAAATAATAATATCTTTACGATGAAAATCGCAGATGAATAATTAGCATTGTTATATTGTCTTTGAGGGCATCTCGTTTCGGCTCTTTTAAGATTTTTCGAAGATTAATATAGAAATAATTAATTTTAGAAGATTAATATTTGAAAGCAAAAAGAGGCAGTTGACAGATAAACAGTAAACTCCTTGTTAATAAACGTTGTATAGCGTCTGTGTATACACAACCCTTTGTCTTCTTCTTTCGAAATTCATATTTCTGACGACTGATAAAGAGAAATCGATTTGTACTTAACTATTCAACTGATACAATATTTTTATTTTATCCAGTTCACTCGATAGAAAATAGAATAGAAAATGTTTATTAGTAAAGGGGTACAAGTGTACCGGGCTTGAGTGTATATAGTTATCCGTATTTAAACAAAAAATATCTTTCTACTCTCTTCAGATACGGCTGCGATGAGATGGGTTCAGCAACCGTCGCGTTGCGAGAATGTACGAAGTCCCCAGCACAACTGCGGCTGGCCCTGTCAGGTTCCTCGGGCTCGGAGCCCACCGGCCCCCGGGTACTCCTGGCTTTGTGCTACAGTACCAGGAGACGGGCCCTGGTCGTGACCATCTGTAGAGGAGCTGACCTGCCACCACAAGACAGTAATGGATACTCGGATCCGTTCGTTAAATTGTAAGTTGTGAGTTAAATCATTCGTAGATTGCCTGGCTTCGATAAATTGACAAGAACGTACAGACAGTACCTACTTGATGTTTTGCATACCTGATAATGAAGAAATAAAAGAATGAAATTGCACAGCATCTATTATGTTTCTTACAAATGCCTATTTTGATGTAACTTTCTTTTTTCTCAGGCATCTGGATCCAGACCCGTACCACAAGAAGCACAAAACATCGATAAAATGGCGAAATCTAAACCCAGTGTGGAACGAAGAATTTCTTTTCGAAACTCGCCCAACCGAACTTTCCCGCCAAAATCTGACATTGACGGTTTGGGATAAGGACTACGGCAAACCCAACGACTTTTTAGGGAGCCTTATTTTGGGAGCGAGTTCTAAAGGAAGGAGATTGAAACATTGGATGGATTGTATAAAGTTTCCCGACCATCGTCATGAGTCGTGGCATTCATTAACTGACACGCAACATCTATAATTATTTTTATAATTTTGGTTTATTTTGCATGTAAATAGGGCACGTAACACGTTTACTGTCATCACATCCCCCCGTCTTATAAATTGTCTATAGTCTACGGTTCTGTCAAATTGTTGGTAAAGTCAGCAAAAAATCATAAACTCATGTATAATATAGCCAAATGTGCACCTAGTATAAAGTTTTAAATACTACTAGAAAAGGCAAATTAATTGAACAATTTATCAAAGATAAATGGGTAAAATTAAATGAAACGAGCTTCAAAGCAAAAGGGTGCTTGTTAAACTTGTAAATAAAAAAGTAAATATTTAATGAAAACACTGTTATACGAAATAAAAGTTGTTTCTGAATGTTCTACAATATGTTTAATAATATTAAAAATAATAAGTATACTGACAATTTAATAATGAGCGCTCTTTTGCTTCCGAAATGTAATGGGCATTGTTGAAGTAGTATCAAAATTAAATAAGAATGACGATAAACGAATACAATGTATTTATTTACTGAAAATAAAATCACTAAAACATTGATCAAAAATATAGGTAAATCAGTTCCCTGTTCTGCAACATGGTGAATCTAAACCTTACAAAACAGGAAGAATTCATAAAAGTTTAAATGTTATGTAGAGTTTATTAACAATGAATGTATAAATAATAATAATTATATAAAATAACGATGTATGTATTTACTTAGTTAAGTTTGAATCCAGAGTTACAGTAAAAAGTTGTTGAAAGTAATTTTGGTGTATTTTTGTACTTTGCTGTTTCAATTTGCATGTGCCAAAATGTATCTTTGAAGATAAGTAATTAAGCTGACGACTGCCTTTATATTGTGTACCTACCTAATACTGTGAAATAAACATTTTTCGGAAAGGATTGCGATTTATTTTGTAATTAAAAACCTTATTACACTAATTATATGTCAGTATACTTGTAAAATATAATCTTTCAATAAAATATAATGCTCATGAGTTAAAATCAAATAGAATTATTTTTACCAATAATTTAACGTTTTACGAAACCAATGCTGGATACACACGCATCGCTCGTAACTTTGCTAGACTCGTGAGAGGGTATTAAGTTCTGTGCTTACTATCGATGTTAAAATCTCAGGGCACGAACACATATTATTATTTTAAAAAAACATAGCGATCCGTTGTACAGGTCCGTTATTTATAGCGTATGTATTTGTATGAGCGAGTTCACACCCAATACAGTATTACGGCTCCAGTAGAAAATTCCGATCTTATAAAATATGAAGCAATCCGGCAGTAAAAAGGATCCTGTAAAAACGGACGTTATATGTGTACGCGCCCTTACGTCCACATTATTGGTCAGAATCGTGTGGATTCTGACCAATAATGTGGACGTAAGGGCCGGACGTAAAAACCCACAGCCACACACAGATTTTGACATCGTTCGCTAACAACAAATTCAGCTATTTATCAAAGTCTGTGTGTTAACGTTAAATGTTGGAATCGCCAGCGAGTCGCTGGCAATAGTTCTACTTATTCTGTGCTGTCGATCAAAGTCGCCTCGTGTGTATCTATGATTCAATAGTCAACGATATTGATGTTAAATACACACGAAGTGACTTTGATAATAATAATACAATGGCCTGATAGCCAAAAGCCTCGACCAACATCTTTCGAGGCTCTTGTTAGGCGGTTGGATCAAGAGCCAATTTCAGAAGGCAGTACTCCTCGATACGGCTCGCATTGTGAGGAGGTTCTTGTCTCTGCAGCCCTAACCACCGGTGCCTTGGACCCAGCTCCCGACATCGGCGGACCACTATTTTTTATATTTTTAAATGTTTTCTTTTGTTTTTTATAAAAGTATATTAACTAGATAAGAAATGAAATAAATAAACGATTAATTATTTTTTTTTGTCGTGACTGTCTATACCTACTTACTGACAAATTAAAACGTTGGTATATGCATAAGTTGAAATAGAAATAATAAGTTAAATTATATTAATACAAACATTAAAAAATATTTAAACATTAATAAAATCACAATATTCATGAAATCGGCAAAAATAAGAATGTTGCGAAAAACGAAACGCACAACCCGAACGCAGTAACGAAACGTATAAAAAAAAGTTGTTTTGTGAACTTTTTTGACATGTAGGAAATCGTGAGAAAATCGTATTTTATTCAGAGTAGTGACTATATCTTGTTGAATTTAACCTAATTTTGTTAGTTATGTGTTAATTTAAGTTTATTACAGTATGGCGTTTCTGTGTCCAGTTAGAATTAGAAGGGGGAAGAAGAAGAAATGTAAGTATCGAGCTTTCATTGGAAACTTTTCAAGTCAATGACCTCAGACTTTCTATATAATTATAAATATATAAAACTAGTAATTTCATCCTGTTTCACCTGACAACCTGTATGCCCAATACCCTTGACCGTGAGAACCTCAATATAAGTATTGTAAATGTCTTGCTAAATAAAAAAACTTGATGAACTATAGATGCTAACTAAAGTTTTTGAATGTGTAACCAAAACTTTTTGAATGAAAAGCTATAAATAAAAACTTATTTGTTAGATTTACTCATTTATGTATATTTTAGATTTAGCTTTCCCAACCTGTTCTTATTCAATATTCAACTGTTCTTTGTTAAATGCAGTAACTACTCATAGTTATAAAAACGAACTTGGACCTCTTAAAATTCAATACAGTCATTCAATAACAGGTACTTAATTGATTTACCAGACACGCTTGATTTACTGCACTTAATACCTACAATCGAAGTTTTATGACTCACAGAAACTGCTATTTTTTTGCAATGTTATGAATCAATTACTTAAAATCAATTTAGTTTTACCAAAATTTTATGTACAATTTCCAATTTATCAAAAGCAACTATTTATTTAAACATAAACTAGACCTAAGTTTCTCTGATTTATGTCTATGCAAAATATGACAACTTGTTAGATTAAATCACAACTTATCATAATTATTCTCCTTTCTTACTGTTAAACATTAACCAATTCCTTTCTAGCAAGCAGCGGTGACTCAGACAAAGACTTATCCCGTCCCGGCTCAGGACTTAGCCCTGGCATGGGACGCATCACGGGCTCGGCCAGCATAGAGACGCTAGTCAGGGTCGGCATCGAAAAGGAGCATGGCCTCAGTCCTGACTCCAAGATGGTGGTGCTCCATGATTTTGCCCCTTGCGTTGATGATGAGTTGGAGGTTAGATGACTTTTTTATAGTCAAACTGTGTTACACAAATCAATTTGTATATTAACACAAAAGACAAATTAGCCAATCTTTTATTATTTTGCGAAAATCAAGTTAATTTTGTTAGATTTTAACTTCTTACATTCATTTGGGAAGTGCACTTAAATGTCAGGCACAGATTTTAATGTTTTAAACCTTCATCCCACACAATACTCCATATATTATAACATTAGACAAATAACGGTTATCACCCTTTCATAATTATAATAAAACCCATTATTTCAATTTTATATAAATAACTTGTTATGCAGTAATTTGAACAATATTACACAATAACTGTTGTTGTTTGGTTAAATGGTGTAATAAATGGGGTATAGCAGCAGCACAGACTCTATATTCTAGAATATATTTTATTATCATTTATTTTATTATCATATAAGTGCATAGACATGTATACAAAACATTTTAAAAGAGTAACGGTGTAGTTTCTTGCCCATTCTTCTCCATGCGAAACTACCTTTTGGAAGTGGCAACTAGAATCAATTCTATTTCTTGTTAATTTTGATGTTCAAAAGTGCCTTTCTTGTGCCTATTTGATATAAATGATTTAACTTTGACTTTATCTTCTAGATTCTAGAAGATGAAATATATATTCTGAAAGACTACTATGACAACACTCCTAATATTAAGTAATGATGAGCAAATAGTTACCCCATCCAAAAGATCAATTTATTCTTCTTTTTTCTTCGAATTTCGAAATTCAGAAGTGCTTTATAATGGTCTAATTGAAATAAACAATTTGAATGATTTTCCAGGTGAAACGCGGCCAAATAGTAAACGTATTGTACCGTGAGAACGACTGGGTGTATGTGATCGTGGCGGAGTCCCGGCGCGAGGGCTTCATCCCACACTCGTACTGCGCGCCCTGCGAGCACCACGACCTCAAGAAGAAGCTGCCCAGGAGTCGGTCCCCCGCTGACTTAGCGCATCGAGACGTTTCACAGTGAGTATTTGCAGACAACAAGTAAATGGGGCATTTACATCGGACAACAGTCTACATGTCTAGGGCACGCCACGATTGTGTTGGTAAGTGGCCTCTCTTTGGGGAGTGGCTAGCTAGAGAGTGCCGGATGGCGCGTACATGTTCCACGCACGCCTCAAAGAGATGTCATCATTTGAAGGGGCCCATCCGGGCCGAAGCCTGCCGAGTGAGCGGGATTGTCCGACAGGTATCCGCTACCCCGGAGCATAAAGGGCTACGGAAGGAACATGGATGGGTTTTAGTCAGTAAGAGTCTGACACTCCCTTCTGCTCCACCCAGAGCGGGAGGATCTTTTGATAATGTCCCACCCTCAAAAAAAAAAGTCTACATGTCTGCCATGCTGGAATTCGTCGTCCTCTCTATTACAATCTGGAGTGGGCTGGCTGTATTCTAACATGCAAAACCCAGTGAGGGATGTAAAATGTCTGCAAACTTTGCAGGCATGGGCGGACCTCATAGGGGACCTCATATGTTATGGATCTATGTTACCTGAAATAAATGATATTATATTATTTATTATAGCTTTTTTTAATAATATACAGCCTTGTGATCAGTTCATGCTTTCGGTGAAGTGGCATGGCTCAAATCGAGTCAGACGTACATGCGCACATACAAATAATAATTCAAATTGAAGTGTGTCTGAATTATAAAATAACAGCTTTGAAAATACGGTACTTACTTCTAACAAAGAAACAACTTTTAAACATTTTTGTGTGTCTGTTTGTTCCGGCTTATCTCCGCATACTGATATTGACGGGAGCCGCGGGCAACAGTTAATAATAATATATCATTTATTTCAGGTAGCAAAGACCCATATATACCTTACAGACTATAATACATATTTATAAAATAAAAACTATTGTACCTACATGAAGTGACTGCGTCATGTTGCGCTGCGAGGTGTCGCGTAGCCTTCCGCGGAATCGCCGATACACGACACCTTTCGGCCAAAACTCTTCCTTGACGTAGGTCTCTATGTCTTAAGAAGTACAAACGACAAAGTTGCACAAGCATGCATAATGAAGCTACCAGTATAAGTTAACTTCCTTAATTTCTGTTCACCTCTCCCCAGATTGTCAGTATCGGACGGGGTAACAAACGACGGGCACTCCGAGTTGGGCAGCGAGGGAGAGGCGTGTCCGTTCAGCAAGGATCCCTCCGGACGGTACGTGGTGCTGTACACGTTCACCGCGCGAGACGAGAACGACGTGGACGTGGAGCGCGGCGAGTTTGTGACCGGTGAGTTTAACCTTTTAACCGCCCAGGTCGGATTAATACGACACATGATTTCGTGCCCGTGCCGCCTGAGTCGTGTTTATACGACTGAGGATCTATGTTCAGTTTTCGTTTTTTATGTAATTACAAGACCCTATTCGTCTGAAATAAAGTTTTTTTTTTAATAAGTTGGGCGCTGGGGTCACGGCAATTGATATAAAACCAAGCGGTCAATAGGTTAATAATAATAAAATATCTCAACAACTTCGTGTGCTAAACACGAAGTTGTTGACATGCGGAATGTGAGCTCAGCTGTTATTGTACCGATTGTCATAACAGCCAACGGCCTGATGGCCAAGAGCCTCGACCAACATCTTTCGAGGCTCTCGTTAGGTGGTTGAATCAAGAGCCAGATTCAGAAGGCAGTACTCCTCGATACGGCTCGCATTGCTGGAGGTTCCTGTCTCTTCAGCCCTACCACCGGTAGCTTGGACCCTGCTCCCGACACCGGCGGACCACTATTTTTTATATTTTTAAATGTTTTTGTTTGTTTTTTTTTTATAAAAATATATTTAGTATTAAATTGTATGGATGGGTTTTAGTCAGTAAGAGTCTGACACTCCCTTCCGCTCCACCCAGAGCGGGAGCAGTCATTGGATGATTTCCCAGCCTTAAAAAAAAATGGTAACGAGATGGATGGATAAACTACTACTACTTACTACTTATATACTTCTTTTCTTTACTAGCTTCTTCTTTTCGTGTGGTTAGTAACTAACCTGGTATCAGAGTTTTCATGCTGCCCATGGGCCTCTGACTTAGCTTCACATGCTGTTGAGAAATATCTCTCACTATCTCTCTCAACTAGCTTTACCTGCTGGTTGGCAGTTATGGTGACCCACGACTTAAGAGTTGCAGGTCGTGGGTTCGAACCTAGGTAGGCGCTTTACTTTGTGTAAATAATTTCATCACTCTCAAATATGGTACCAGCTGGTTAGGATACCTTCACACTAAAATGCCGTGCAGCTTACTAACTAGTGAAACTCAACAGAACTTTTTACTCTGTGTACAATAGGTGTTTCCATAATATTACTAGGGCTGCCAACTATACTCTTAAAAACAGTATTATACTGTTTTTCACTATGTTATACTTTTTACTGTTGACCAAAACAAAATGAATTCATAATACTGTTTTCAACGCATCAAAACGATTGTTTCCTATCTACTATCAGTTCCAGCCACTTCAGCATTTACAGAAAGGGTTTTTTTTATGTTATGAATGAGAAGAAACTTCTTATTTATTTTAATTTTAATTATAATAAATGTAATCAGGCTTATGAAGCCTTAAAAAATGATAGTAGTTACATTGATTAGTTTAAAAGACGCTCTAAAAATATGTATCTAAAACGTTTACACAATAAAATACTGTTTATTTTCTTTCCCAGACCTCATTATACTTTATTTCTTGACAAAAAAGTAGGGAACCTTAAGTGTTACTAACATTACAGCATTAGCATACTTTCACGGCCTCTAAAACTAATGAAAACTTAATGATTTATTGTAAAAAAAAAATCAAAGAGAAACTGGCGTTTTTTTTTCATTCTTCTCCATACGACACTTGGAAGGGTGAACGAGAATAAATTAAATATGTATAATAATTATTTATGATCTTGTAATTTTTTACATTTGAAAACCCCTAAAATTGCAATACATGATTTAACTTGATTGTAAATACAAGTCTTTATGGTAGGTTCTTTATGTAAGTTCTTTTATTAAAATTTGAAGTACATTGCTTGCCTTTCAGTTCTAAATAGAGAAGATCCAGACTGGTACTGGATCGTGCGCAGTGACGGGCAGGAGGGGTTCATACCCTCAGGCTTCGTGTACCCTGCTGTTGTTCAAGGTACGTACAAACTAAAAAAAAAACTTGAGAGGTGTCAAGGGACACCCGGATGGAAAGAAGTTCCTTTCGATTAATTAGTGAAGGAATTGTAATAAAATTTTATTTCTTTTAATTTATAATAATCTAAAAAATCTGACCTAAAATTAACCAATCAAAAAATATTGATTAAAAAGACATCATATTTTACTCCAAGAAAAGTGTTGTTACAACTTTTGGTCTTAATTCCGTCTAGCCCCCTTTCGCAACGCGCGATTAGGAATTTCGTTCCAAAAATCTGTTTAAAATGTCACTCTTCGTGTTTGTACTCTTCTAAACAACACTATGGATTGTGATGTCCATATTACCATCATACGTGGCTAAGGGATAACAGCCGCCGTCGATCCATCAGGTTAAGCTACGATTGCCGGGGTTGGTCCGTGGATGGCTAACCGTCTTTACATATCGAGACTCCTCCGTGCCTCGGAAAGCTCGTTAAGCCGTTGGTCCCGGCTGTCATGCGTGGATTTTTGACAGTCGTTACCAAGGGATATTGTATAAACCAGTTACTGACTGGGTGGTGGAAGGTCAGGTAAGGCAGTCGCTCCATGTAAAATACTGGTATTCAGCTGTATCCGATTAGACTGGAAGCCGACCCCAACATAGCTAGGCTAGGCAGATTGCAGATTGAAATAGAACTTATTGCTGCTAGTACATGAGGGGCGGGGCAGTTCAAATAAAGCGCAATATTCGTGGACTCTTTGTTTAAAAAACATAAGTAATATTGTTTTATCCACCCACTCATTCACACACTATCTTTTATGATAGTTAATGTAATCTATTGTATCGGAGACTGAGGACACGTTGTATCTAGTTATATGATACATTAAACAAATAAGGATTGACTTTTATTTGTAACTGGCTGCTGCCCGCGGCTCAGCCAGCGCCAATGTTGAACATTTTTTATACCAACTTCCACCACCTATTATAGCCCTTTATGGGGGAAATTTCCTAAAATCCTTACTAAGCTGACATCTCCTACAGTTCATAATCTACCTCTGCGCCAAATTTAATCTTTGTAGGTCCAGTATTTTTTGAGATTTCGTGATTAACCCATTGACTGCCGGAACGCAGATCTACGCGAGACACAATGGCTTTTTAATTACGTCTGTATTTATGGCATACGAAAGGTTAATCAGTGAGTGAATGTATGAATGAGTTTAAAATTCAACTAAGTTTATGTGGAACATCCCTATCTTCTGGTATATTCTAATTGAAACTTAACTATTTATAAATCAAATTCCAGCAACCCAACAAGACAACACACAACCTATCCTATCACCGCCGCCAACAAACCCCAACAACTCGTTGATGAACAACAACAACAAACTCAACAACGCGACGCCACAAGACAGCGACGGACGATACCACGGCACCGAACTAGTCATGCTTTACGATTATAAGGTAATTAAAATAAATAAATATTTCTAAATAACACTTGTAATTGTAAAAAAGAATATAATTTTCAAGTAAAAACCAAATATTATAAATGCTATAAAATTATCTTTTATCCAACTTCTCACTTTAAGTATGCTTTATTTTTGAGGGTGTAAAGTCATCATATTAAGACTCTTCCACTCTAGGGGGAGCTGAAGAGAAGAGAGTGTCATACTCTTACTGCCTAAAACCCATTCATGTTCCTTCCTTAGCCCTTCATGTTCCTGTCCTAATCCCGCTGATTAGCAAGTATTTGAAGTTGGATTGATACCATGGATATGTACTTGTGTACAGAGCCTAAGCCTTAATCGGCCTAATGTCACGTATGTGTCGTGTCCTTCAATACTTAGGTTTTTTTGTTGGTTGGTTGTAGGCGCAAGCTCCGGATGACCTGTCCGTGAAGCGCGGCGAGTGGGTGTACGCGGACCTGACGCAGCAGACCGTGGAGGGCTGGCTGTGGGCGCACGCGCCCAAGTGTCGCCGCTCCGGGTTCATACCCACCGCCTACGCGCGCGCGCCGCATACCACGTCGCTTTGAAACGTTAGCAACGTACGCAACGTATGTAACGTACGCAACGTGTGCAACGTATGTAACGTACGCAACGTATGTAACGTGTGCATCGTATACAACGTGTTCACGGTTCCAATGGGTCTCTTGAATGAGACCCGGTGTTAGTGTAGCAGTGCCAATTGCGTCATGTAGTATTTTGTTAACTAAATTATAAATGATTCATCTCCCTAACTTATGTCAACTATCCGTTCCTTACACGTATATCCGGCACAGCCTGGACAAACGGCTGGGAAATATTTGACCACATCATTAACTTTTCTTACATTCGGTATTCCGGTACGAGAATAGATTTGTATTTTTTTCATTGTTAATCTTTGCTGTTTGATGATTGAGTACAGTTAACGGATTACTGCATGACGATTTTCAATTTATCTTACGTAAGGAGTATAATACAGGCAGGTCCTTTTTATGTAGCTCTAAGTTTTTATCCAAAAATATTGTCAATCCCTATCTACATTTTAAATTCAACAACATATACTAATATAATAAGACTTTAGAATATTGTTTCCAACCGCGTTGGGGCGTCCAACTTCAGGGATGAAGTGTGCAACAATAAACTATATATTTTCTTGGAAATATCCCATAAAAAGGTACTTAGTACTCGGTTATAATATAAAACAATATTTACTCGCATTTAGGGTAAGTACGTTTTACAAGTTTGGGATAAATCTTCCCCAGTTCAACTTTTTCATTTGCCTGTGTTATCGTCCATCGCCTAAATCTTAGCCTAAAGCCATATTCTATGTAAATTATAGGAAATAAGTTTCGTCTTCCGTATTATTAAGTATTTCATTCCATTATTTTAATATTAAATCGCTATATATACTCGAAATGTCAATGTTTATGTAAAATATATTCCGTCCAAATTCGACTGATTTTGACAATACGCTTTATACTTTTATATTAATATTTTTAAGTATAAGATTTGTATGTAATTTGTACTTAATTACTTATTAATAAAATGGTTTTAAACTATTTATTTTTTGTTTCAATTTAAACATTACTAAAAATGTCTGGTGTGATGTTTATATAGAGCGGCAACATCGAGTTCAGAAAACAAAAGATGGACGACGATTGCAGTGTTTAAATTTTCAATTAAAACAAAAAAATGTACTCACTAACTATAATATTATAAATAACAAAAAAATCAGTTCACTTCCAACAGAATGTTCCTCTTCTTTTTCTTGGCTTGCTGTTTAATGTCATCTTTAATTTTCCATTCATCATACTGTTGCTCAACTTTCTTGATATCCTGCTCAGTAACGGTGATCGGCAGCTTTAGTTCAATTTGTTCACTCCTGATTAACTTGAGAGCATTTAGTTTCTGCTGCAAGAACGGGCCTTGTTGACTTTCAAGCAAGTTCCTGTATTCAGACAGTTTTTTGTTACGAATATCGTCACAGTGCATCTCTGTGAGTTTACGGAGAGATTCCTTTCGGGATAGCTTGTGGAAGCATCTGAAAAAATTTATAAATATAAAAAGTTATTTTTCGATATGGGAAACTATAAAAAGATGTCAGCAGGAATCATTGTGTTGGCTCTACTGTACTTTATGGACCGCAAGTGTGGAGTTTCATTTTTTTTTGTCTTTGTGCCTCATGATTACGTAAAAAAAGAATGAAATATGTGTTCAATATTTTTTAACTATGTATGTTGGACAAAAAAGGATTTTAGGTGCCATCCTCTTTTTCCAGCCATCGTCTCCAGACCATGACTAGAGAATTATTTATATTTATTCCAAGATACAATATTTGTCATTTCTGAGCACATATCACATGAGCTCTATAAATACGCTGCTGTGTGTTTTGTTTTATCCCTCAGTTCCATACACGCATACATGCTCAATACTTTATAATTCATTCTAAGCTCAGATCCTTTTACACAAATATGTGATTATTGTTAACAGATTGCTATGCATGATGAAGGCAGTCAAGAGGTATTTTGACAACACATATGCATGTTAAAGGCACTTGCTAATAGCTAGCACCTGTCAAAAACTAGAGGCAGTGTTTGCGTTAGACATACATACATAATTTAAAACTATTCACTTACTCTGGATGGGCTTTGTATTCAATGTTGAGTTTCTCTAAAAGCCACTCAAACTTTTTGTAGTCATATTGTCTCAAGTATTTTAGCAACTTCTTTCTTCTGTCAATGCGTTCTTGTACCAGTTGCTGAAAAAGAAATGAATATAAATTTTATTATTGAAATTGAAATTGTTTATTGAAAAAATTGATTATTACATAAGTTTACAAATATAGTGTCATAAAACTAGAGGTACATAATGATTGGGTTCTACCTGAACTAGGAATAAACCTGTATCTCAGGCATCACACTCAAATGCTTATACATTATACATAGGTATTATCTAAGTTTCCTTAAACGAATAGTAAATGGTGTTATACAATTTTATAAATGTTATTAGGTACTTTTGGATCATTGCAAGATATTTTTGCAACGATGTTCTATTTACATTTTTGCAGTGTAGGTAATATGTTTAACAAGGTCGCGAATTCATTTAGAAAAAAATGCTGGGTCATCAGAATGTTAATTAAAACTAAGTATTTTATGTGCTATTTCTAGTAAATATTAAGAAGAAGTATATTAACAAAAAATATATATATAAACGTTAGTGCTCTTACGCGACCTAATTATAATCTATGGAATTAATGTATCTAGTTTCAGCAATCTTTTTTGCAGGGCATTCTTGATCGCCTGTTTTGTGATTGCTCGGTTTTTTAAATCGCATGCAGGTCGCACAATTTGATGGTTCAGCAAGTTCGGTGCATTCATTTGACTGGTGACCTTGTTTTCCGCAATGTCCTCACGTATAGGTAGCCTCTCTACAAGTCTTTGCAGCATGTCCATACTGTTGACATTTAAAGCACCTGGTCACAAGAGTGAAGTCCCTCACTGGGCAGGATGTCCAATTAATAAACACTCGATTCTGGTTTATAAGAGCCTTTCTTATGCTAGCAGTTACTTCAAGAATAAAGTTGCATGTTGGTCCCTCTTTTTTTCCCGACTTGTGACTTAAATTTATAGAGGCCATAAAAGAGTCACGGGACAAACTAGGCAGTTTGTCGGCCACATTCTGCTCATAGATACAATCGTAAACTTCTTGATCACTCAAAATGGTTGGTACTCCTATTAGTACAAGTTTTGGTCTTCTCTTATGAGGCTCTTCCACTTTCAGGCCGGAACTACTTAGCTGAGATGATTTCCTAAGTTTTTCGATGTCGTCGTTGGTCTCCGTGCTAATTATAACGCCTCCGTTTTTAGTCTTGCGCAATCCTCTAACGTGCAACTTCATTCGTTCAGGGCATATAATTTTTTGGACAAGTGATTTAGTCTCGTCACTAGATTTTATTTTATCCGTTGGATAAATTGCAATCAAGCTCACATTATTGGGGCGCAAGTAATTATTTTTATTGGTTTTTACCATGTCAGCGAATGAAACTATTTCTGCCATCGCTGGTTTAGCGCAGTTCTCTTGAATAGTTTTCTGGAAATTTTCAAGGCAGTTCGTGAGGTCTCCTTTTTCTCTCAACACTAGGGCAGAATTTTGTATTTCTTGGGCTTTCAGTTTCAAGTCCTGGTAGTAAACTGCCATTTGTGAAACGCCATGTCCCACCTTGCGCGATAGGGAGTTGATCCTCAGCTTTTGCTCGGAGTTCAGCTTGCCTTCCTGAGCAATGGTACAGACTTCATTCAGGCATGATTCTATTGAGATCAGCCAGTTACTAATGTCAGTGGTGTCCACTGCCTGTATTTTTCCTTCAGCCGCATGGTAAGGTGTTTGAGGTTTGCTTGCAGGGCTGCCCCGAGGGCTATTTGCACTTGTGGCGTTCGATATTGGAACGCACCAACAATCTTGCCGTAGTGGCAACACTAGTGTTTCCCGCCACTAACGAAGTGACGGTTAACAGGTTGATACAGGTTCTGCAAAACCAGACACAAAAAGAACGATACTTACATGTTTCTCAATTCTCACTTACAAGAATCCTGTACTTACGATTGTGCCATCTGATATAATTAACATCGGAGTGTGTGTGATTAAACTAACTACAAAGTGAGAAGCGGTTTCATTTCCACCAACATCCACCGTACTTCGCCGTGATCACAAACACCCAAAACTGGTGACCCCGAACGAGAAATACAGAATACTCGTTAAGAGTTACAACACGCACGAGCAAGCAAGCAGCGGATTAGCTCCCGGACTTCGTGCACCAAGCTCATGCACGTAACTATCAAATTGGCATTTCCAAACGACACCCGGCAAGAACCTGCGAAGCATATGCCTATCTGTCGTCAGCCACATCGTGTACCAAGCAACAGTTCAATCAAGCAATAACTCTGAATCTGAGGTTATGAAAAGAACCACACTGCAGTGATAATATATTCCTACTCACTCACTGATTAGCTGGCCGGACATCACACCAATGAAGCAGTAAGCAAGTTATATACACGCAAGTATTAATACTCAGAAACACATGTAAGTGAAGTTTCATTATTCTGGGGCTCAACGGAGAAGATTTTTTAACAACTGTTCGCATCTTGTGCATGAAACAAAGACTTTTATCTTCTCATACTAAAACTTTATGCCTATTATAGGCACCTATACCCTTTGTGTGATTATTGTGTGCTCTAAAGATTTACAACACAACTGATTTATATTTTTGTTATATATTTTAATTTTTTGCAACCGCTTACTCTTAAATTACTATTAAGTGTGACTGTCTGGATGTGATTGCATAGCTATTTTAATGAATAACTTGCACTGTTGTTCAAAATGCACAAATACTATTAGTCCTGCATACTAATTTAATGCTACCATTAGGCTTTGGGCATGCTGGCATTGTAAACAACAACAATACTTTTTTACAATTTGTTTTCCAACTTCTATGTTTTGTCATATTATTGGTGATTTTTGTTTGTTTTATGGTTCATTTTGGTTTATGTTTCTAACTACCTAATTGTTATTATTAAGTTTACTTATTTTTACCACTTTTATACAATTTGATATTTAATATGCCCAATAACAATTCACCAACCCCTACGGAGGATCAGGTTCCTCAGGTCTTGCACATCGCTTTAAAGCTTCCTCCCTTCTGGCCTGGTCGCGTGGTGGCATGGTTTGCGCAAGCTGAGGCAAATTTTGAAATTTCAGGCATCAAAACGGATAACACTAAATATAATCATGTTCTGAGTGTACTGCCGGAGAGGGTTGCAGCCGATATTGAGGACATTCTTATTAACCCTCCAAAGGATGACAAATATACATTTCTAAAATCTGAACTGGTCCGCAGACTATCCGCTTCTGAAGAAAAGCGTGTTAACCAGCTTCTGAGTGACGAAGAGCTAGGCGAGCGCAAACCTTCACAGTTCCTGCGCCACCTCCGCTCGCTCGCTGGATCCAACCTGCATGACGAATCCATCCTGCGTCAACTATGGCTACGTCGTCTGCCACAGCAGGTTCAAGCCATTCTAGCTGCCCAGGCCGATCTGCCACTACAGAAGGTTGCAGAGCTAGCAGACCGGATAGTAGAGGTATCACCAACTGCCCATTCAGTTTTCGCTACTAGCACACCTGTTCCAGATAATCCACTACAGGCAATCAATAGCCGATTAGACCAACTAGCAGAACAGGTGGCAGCAATGAGCAGTGGCCGCAGTGATCGCAGAGACAGAAGCACCTCCCGGCCTCGATCAAAATCCAGGGATCGTTCAACTTCAGACCTGTGCTGGTACCATCTTCGATTCAAGTCAAGGGCTAACCGCTGTACTAGGCCTTGTAATTGGAATCCAGCGGAAAACCGGAAAGACAGTCAGTGATGGCGGCTGCTGACTGTCCCTCACATAATATAGTAAGTCGCCGTTTATTTGTTACTGATGTCAACAGTAAACGTCGATTTCTGATCGACACTGGCTCAGACATATGCTGTTTCCCAAAATCTGCCATACAAAGAAAAATTGAGGTTGCAGATTACGACCTCAAGGCTGCAAATGGCAGCACAATAAAAACATATGGCCTTTTGAATATGTCATTAAATCTGGGACTCCGCCGAGACTTCAAGTGGTCGTTTGTCATTGCTGATGTTGGAACTGCAATAATTGGTTCTGACTTTCTAGCACACTATCATCTGCTCCCTGACTGCACCAATAGGCGTTTAGTCGATGCCAGAACAGGCTTGTCAAGCCATGGCACCGTTGCCATGATTGATCAAGCTAGTGTCAGAGCAGTAATAGAAAACTTCGGCAGCTCACCTTACCTAAAAATTTTGACGGAATTTCCAGATATCATGCGGCCGCCTGGAGTGCCTCGCGAGGTGAAACACGACACGGTACATCGCATCATTACGACTGATGGCCCGCCTGTCGCAGCCCGCCCACGTCGCCTCGCACCCCAGAAACTAAAGGCTGCCCAGAAGGAGTTTGCCGACATGATGTCCTCGGGTACTGCAAGGCCATCAAAGAGTCCGTGGTCATCACCACTGCACATGGCCCCTAAGAAAGATGCATCCTGGCGCCCATGTGGTGATTACCGCGCCTTAAACGCCCGTACCGTACCGGACCGCTATCCTGTTAGACATATAGGGGATTTCAACCAAAGTTTGGCTGGCTCATCTATATTCTCTACGATCGACCTCGTTAAAGCATACCAACAGATACCGGTTCATACAGACGACATTTGCAAAACAGCCATCATTACACCATTTGGTCTGTTCGAATTTCCCTATATGTCGTTTGGGTTGCGCAATGCTGGTCAAACCTTTCAGAGGTTTGTGGACGGTATAGTGCGCGGGCTCGATTTTTGCTATGCCTACGTTGACGATATTTTGGTCTTCTCACGGTCAGCTTCTGAGCACGAACAGCACCTGAGGATCCTGTTCCAGAAACTGCGAGAATTTGGTATGGTGATTAATCCGTCCAAATGCGTATTTGGCGCACCAGAAGTCACTTTTCTTGGGTACTGCATCAGTGGTCAAGGCACGCGAGCACCCGAAGACCGCATAAAAGCGCTCCTTGAGTTTCCCGCGCCCAAGACAGTCCAAGCCATGCGCAGATTTCTCGGTATGATCAACTATTACCGACGTTTCTTACCCGGAGCCGCGTCACACCAAGCTGCACTCGTCGACGCTTTGACAAAAATAAACGGCAAAGGAGCAAAGCCATTCCTCTGGACTCCCGAACTCCTGGAAAAATTTGAGGAATGCAAAAAAAGCTTATCACTAGCAACGACCTTGGCTCACCCTGACTGCGCAGCTCAACTTGGTCTTTTTACAGATGCCTCCAGTACACACGTCGGAGCAGCACTCCAACAAAAAGTAAAAAACCAGTGGGAACCCCTTGCCTTCTTCAGCAAAAAGCTCACGCCCCGCCAGAGCACCTGGCCTGCATATTACAGGGAACTATTGGGAGTATACGAGGCTGTACAACATTTCCGTCATATATTAGAAGTGCAACACGCTACTATATATACGGACCATAAACCCCTCGTCTATGCATTCTCTCAGCGGCGTGAAAAACTTCCTCCTTCTCAGCTTAACCAACTCTCTTTTATTTCACAGTTCACGACAGACGTAGTGCACATTAAAGGCACGGACAATATAGTCGCCGACGCCCTTTCTCGCGTCGATGCCATATCACTGTTGACGGGCGATTTCACAGAGTTAGCAGCAGCCCAGCAGGCAGATGAGGAAGTGCAAGAACTAGCAAAGAACTGTGGTTCCTCTCTAAAGCTGGAGAGCATACCCATTCCAGGTACCGATTCAACAATCATTTGCGACACGTCGACTGGCAAACAACGACCGCTTCTGCCTCACAGCTTTCGCAGAAGCGTTTTTGATCAGCTTCATGGGCTCAGTCACCCTGGCACGCGGACAACCGCTCGCATGGTGGCTGACCGCTACGTATGGCCTTCTATGCAAAAAGACGTTCACGCATGGGCACGCGCTTGCATTCCTTGCCAAAAGTCAAAGGTGACGAGACATGTTAAAACCCCATTAGGAAATTTTAACACCCCAACCGCCAGACTTCGCCACGTGCATGTGGACATCATTGGCCCCCTACCACCTACCACCGAGGGCTACAGCTACTACTTAACAGCAATCGACCGATTCACTCGATGGCCAGAGGTATGGCCTCTCAGAACCATAACGGCACAAGAAGTCGCAGCTACCTTCATGTCCGGTTGGATTTCCCGTTTTGGCGTTCCTTTGCTCGTCACGACTGACCAAGGCCGTCAATTCGAGTCCGACCTCTTCAATCGTCTAATGAAGCTCTGCAGCATTAAGAAGACGCGCACTACTAGCTACCACCCGTGCGCCAACGGAATGGTAGAGCGACTACATCGCCAACTAAAGGCAGCAATCATGTGCCACGAATCCTCTTGGATACAGGCTTTACCCATCGTTCTGCTCGGTATGCGTTCTGCGGTCAAGGAAGACTTAAAAACATCATGCGCCGAAATACTCTACGGTGAGCCTATCCGCCTTCCTGGCGAGTTCTTTGTCCGTGAACCTTCTAGCCACATCGACGACCCGACCGACCTAGTCGACCAACTTCGTCAGCACATGTCGGAGTTGCGACCTGTCCCTGCCTCGCGACATCTAGGAAACAGCGGAACACCTACCTTTATCTATAAGGATCTACCACTAGCGACACACGTTTTTCTCAGGGATGACT
Organism: Hyppa rectilinea; assembly: GCA_951799385.1. NCBI lineage: Eukaryota > Metazoa > Arthropoda > Insecta > Lepidoptera > Noctuidae > Hyppa > Hyppa rectilinea. The sequence goes on along the minus strand of OX637321.1, from coordinate 15,516,947 downwards.
CCGTCCGGCGCGCGCTTTCGGCGCCTTACTCCGGCCCCTATCAAGTGATTTCCAGGAAAGACAAAACCATCAAGTTAGACATTAAAGGTAAGCCGGTTGAGGTCAGCCTAGATAGGGTGAAACCTGCTTACCTAGAACCGAATTTCTGCACAATACCCTCTAGGACAGCGAGCGCTCCTGCCAAACCGGCGAAAACTTCTCAATTTGCAACAGCTTCACAAACTCCTCCATCAGCCACTGCACCAGAACATGCGCCTTCTACCTCCCTTGCGCCAGCCGCGCCTCCGGTGACCAGATCCGGACGCAGGGTTCGTTTTAAACAAATTTTAGATCTGTAATTTTTTTTTAACCTGCGGTTCCCTTTCTCCGTAGGGGGGTGGTGTGGCGTTCGATATTGGAACGCACCAACAATCTTGCCGTAGTGGCAACACTAGTGTTTCCCGCCACTAACGAAGTGACGGTTAACAGGTTGATACAGGTTCTGCAAAACCAGACACAAAAAGAACGATACTTACATGTTTCTCAATTCTCACTTACAAGAATCCTGTACTTACGATTGTGCCATCTGATATAATTAACATTGGAGTGTGTGTGATTAAACTAACTACAAAGTGAGAAGCGGTTTCATTTCCACCAACATCCACCGTACTTCGCCGTGATCACAAACACCCAAACACTATTAGACATAGTTGGTTCTTAAATGATTCTCATAATTATTTGTTATTCACCATAAAAACACAAACTTAGCAAAATAAATTGCGATTCTTTTCTAGGTCACAGATCACTCGGAAATATTTTAACGACATTATTAGAACATTACTGGCGAAATGGTGGTGTACCTCTGGTTAGGTTAACATTCGGGGATCACAGGCGTGATATTCAGTTATTATTTGATATAAAAAAAATATTATCATAATCCTATTGAGCAAAAGAAATTTTAAATAAAATGTAGAAAGAAAATAAATTTAAGGTGGACAAAAATAAAGATGTAAGTATTTTTCATAAAATGCTACAATAATCTGTTACCTTCATTTTCTTATTTCGTGGAAACTTATCCATGGTTTCTTGAAGATACCGTATCTGTGCCGTGAGGAATGCAACTGCAAAAAAAAAATCTCAATATAAATCTTTGTCATCATGATAAAAATATGGGGTTTAAGAAAGAATGAAGAAATTTGTATTCTGCACAAACAAAAAGCACATTACTGAAAAAAACAGACATAATATCACATAAACAATACCCAGATCCTTGCAAAGTAGCCAAAAAGCCTCATATTAGATCTGTGAGATACTGGTTAGGTTAGGTGAGGTTAGCTGGGCTGTTTCCGCACTTAGCCTTTTTATTGGGCCATTGTGCATGTGTAAAATCCTCTTTTTACTCCAACCATCCCTGGTCTTCTCAGAAAGCTAGCAGCCTTGTCAAGCTTTTCATAAGACACTGGAGTTAAATTAATAATAATAATATACTTGGACATTTCACACAATGCCATAAAGTCCCAAGCTAAGCAAACTAATGCTTGTGTTATGGTAACGAGATGGCTGACACATTTAAACACACATGGTGGTGGATACATTTAAATTAAATAACATACTTTGAGTTTCAGCGGTACTCTGGTCATACTGGTGTCTGCGTACTCTATCAATTAGCTCCTGTGTGACCAACCGATTGTACTCCTTGCGACCGAGATGGCCAACTGAGAATATCTTCTTCACTGCTTCCGAGGCACTGAAAGGTCATGTAAAATAAATATTGAAAAAAGACAAACAGTTAATAATACTTGGACTATTTATGTATGGATTAATTATTGAAATGGGATAGTACATCATTAGATTATTATTTTATTACTTTTCTAAAATTTATTTAACATATGTCTGGACCTTGGGGTTCCGGACCTTTGGAAGGCGTATCAGGGGCCGAAGCCTGAATGATGAGGAGACAACAACCGACGATTATCCGCTGGGGTTAAACTTTCCTTTACTGGACTGGCATTTATGGGGTGGGAGAGGGATTGGGGGAAAGGGGGGGAGGGGGGCTACCTCCCTGTACCATCCCCACCCCGCGAAACCCCATGGTTATGGAGATATCCATGGTTAAAGTTTTTGAGGTTAGAAAAACAAAATCCATAAATTTACATCGATTTATGGTGCGGGGATATCCGGGGCCCTCCTTGTACCTGCGGGGGGTGCCCCCCTCCACTCTGGCACCACTCTCATGATAAGGTAACTCACCATTTCCGAGAAAAATGACTTTTCCTAACCTAACCTCAAAACACTCAAAAGTTGCTCAAAAAGCGTAGTCTGAGCCCCGCTTCGCGGGGCTCAATGGTTTAAAAAAAAATAACCACGAAGGGGATGGCGGGGTCTTTCAGACCCCGCCATCCCCTTCTAACCTAACCTGTCCGAGTCGGGGTAGGGCAAGGCGGTTTTGGGTATTTTTTGGATATTCACAACACTTGCACTTCACTACACTCTTCAGACACAGAAGCATAGGGCTTTGGAGACGCCATGGTAGTCAAACGTAAGGCTTACAGGAGTACGTAAAACGATCTCAACTTCAAGTGCAACAAATGATGACTGACACTGACAGCAACACAAAAAAACGCGGTAAACAAGAGGCAACTTTGCGTTCCGTTCCAAGTGTAAACAAAAATTCGTTATTTTTTGTGTAAAAAAGTCTATGTAATTGCATAATATTAAGTAAAAAAAATTACATTTGGTCAAATAAAATACACCTTTACTGTAAACGGAACGTGAAATGACAAATTGACGTCTACCATCGTAATTTATCTAACCTAAAAATTGAATTTGTATGGAAACTTTGAATAATTATATCTCGTAAGCCGTGAATTTTCGCATTAAAAAAAACTGTGTGCTTGCTTTCTATTTGTGAGTATTATCTACAAACAACATATGGAACTTTCAAATCCCAGTCCAGTAATGGAAAGTTTAGCCTCCGCTGGTGCAGAACTATTCCAGAACATGGACACTTATTATGTTTTTATATTATTACTAGCTGACCCGACAGACGTTGTCCTGTCTTAACTGTGATACCTACCCTACCTACCTGCCTACCTACCCTACACACCTAGCTACCTACCCTACCTACCCTACCTACCCACCCTACCTACCCTACCTACCTACCCACCCTACCTACCTACCCTACCTACCTACCCTACCTACCTACCTACCCTACCTACAACAGCAGCAGATCGAAAAAAAAAAAATGTATTCTGCTATTCAGGGCGGAGACAAATCCAACGAAACAAAAACCATGAAAATTGGTCCAGCAGATCTCGAGTTATAATGGAGGGAACAAACCCGACTTTCTTTTATATATGATATAGATATAGATGAGAGAATGCACACTTTTCCGTCAACAACTTCAGCAGTTTTAACAAAAGTTGTTTGGCTGAAGGAAACTAATTGTAAAACAAAATGTTACTTACTCTTTAATATCCTCAGTTAATGCATAATCTTTGCCAATAGCGGTCTCGGGAATGGGTGGTACGCCTTCCAAGTCTCCTGACTTCTCTGGTTTGTATGCAGGCACGTAATCTGGTCTTACCCATTTTACATTGACTGTGTGTTTGATGCCACGAGATTGCACTATTGTACATGCTAATCGCCGCAACATTGCGACAATTTTAATATATTATTAAGAAATGATTCTCTAACTAACCTCAAAAACAAATTTGACACTATGATGACAGTGACACTGACAGCTGTTTTTTTTTTTGTTGTGTTTCAGATTTGTTTGGTACTTCGGGGTGTTGGTATTAGAAGCATGATAACTCATATCATGCTGCAAATATCACATTATATAATACATATTCAATTATCATATTATGAATACTTATTCATCATTCTCTTGCCCTTATCCCAATTTATTTGGGGTCGGCGCAACATGTCTTTTTCTTCCATACTTCCTATTAGTCGTCACCTCGGTAGTCACTCCCTTTCTAGCCATAATTATCATCTTTCACACAATCCATCCATCGTTTCTTTGGTCTTCCTCTACTTGAGCATACATAGGGATTTAGGGACAGAGAAAGTGACTTTGTTTTATACTATGTAGTTATACATATCATATTATATTCTTCATAATTATTCTAATCTTTGTGGAACATCGTGATATTTGCTTTTAGCTAGATTTCTAAAAAAAATATACTATGTAATTTCATTCAAACTCTTTCATAAAATGCAAACAACCCACTGCATTAGGACATAATTATTCTAAACATGTTTTGCCATGCACTCGAATATTCGACTAGCGCGTATGGTAGGACCCATGGTCTAAAAAACGTAGGGTAAGCGTAGTTATATTATTATACCATGGTAAGACCGGTCTGTGAGCCAAGATTTATTATCTTCGTTTGGATCAACTACTTTTAAGAGCTTGCGTTTTAAATTATTGCAAAATATTTAGCAGTCTCAATTTATCGAGAATCGAGATCGTATTGTCACAAAATAAAAGGGTATCAAAATAAAACATATCATCTCGTGAACATTCATTTATTGCTTTGTGAGTATGAAACCTCAAACTTACAAAAAAAAAATAAGCAATATTTTGTACTACTGTACCACTCCACATGACTGTACACACTAAGATATACGAATACATTATCTTTATATACAATTTTAGGAAAAAAAAACATAATTATTACAATAAACTAATAAAAACAATCCTGTTTTAATCACTGATTATAAAAATTACAAATCATTTTGCAACATTGTAACAATTTTGTGTAACTATGGCATGTAATGAGATTTTATTATGAATTTATTTAATTTCCAACACACGTTTGAATACATAATGTTTCGACTTTACATTTTTAAACCGGCTTTGCAAAGCCTACCCTGTTTACAGCCAATTTTTCGAAAGATTGTAAGACAACCAGAAAGTTCACAAAATTAAATTTTGCAACAAAGTCCCAAGAACTAGAATAATGTGGAATGTAGCATAAAGCATACTTAAACAGAATGTAGATTTTAAAATAAACTATTAAACTATGAACAATTTTAAATGAATGTCACTAGAGTTTAGTTTTAGGTTCAAATTCTGCTAAAAACTAATTTTAAATTATTATTAATTTTAGAAACATTGATTTCTTCCTACAAAAAACAATTTTAAGCTTGAAATTATTTAGTTTAATTACATACTTGAATTTGGCACCGTGGTTGGTTACTTATTTAAAGTAAAAAGCACGTGTATTTTGCCTATAATACTTCACCACTATCAATCATTTCATAACTGATAGATTTTATGGAAGTTGTGCATTTGCTTGGCTTGTGTAATTGTCTATGTTTTAGTAAAGTGTATACTAAATGTGCATAAATCTTCGAACGCTAACATTTTTGTGAACTCTAGAACCACATGGTGAACTAACAAAATAAAATTAATAAAAATACATTAAAATTTTAAGTTCTAAGAAAACCAGCAGAATTTGAGACCTTCATTTACCTAATCCACAAAACTACTGATATAGAATAGAAATAGACAATATATAGACTTGCACACACTGCTATTTTTTTTATTAATAAAATTACCCACAATGTTATTTCAAGTTTGAATGAAATGCAAATTATTTATGTGTTAATATTTTGAGAAAATTTTCCTCGTAAATTGTCTTTAAACAAAGCATTTTCGATGCTTTTAAAGAAAGGCTATTTGAGTATTAGTAATAGGGATATCTGCTACCCATTTCAATTAAAAAGTAAGTAATAATTAAGTAAGTAAAAATTATATGAGAAAATCCGAGTTTTAAAATAGATTTTCTGGAACTAAATAATTAGCATTTCACAAACTCACTATCAACAATATCATTTAAAATTCAAAACATTTATATCAAACTGTAATTTTATTTTAAACTGTCTATATAGAAGGAATGCGACCTTTGAAACCTTACACGATGAATTCATTCCTATTATAATTAAAAAATCCTTAATTTTAATACTGGACATCATTTATCTACTTATTATTAATCATCTTTTATAAACACGAGATACAAAAATGTCTTTCAATCGTAAATTCTTAATATTAATTGGGGCAAAGTTAACTAGACATGTCGATGTTCTGTCATAAATTAATGCCTTGAATGAGTTTCGAGTTCCGTAGAGTTTCTTGCCAGCTCTTCTCCATAGGAAACTACTAATTGGAACCTTTTACCCTGCTTCTGACGTGTCATAAGTGCCAATAGTTTTATGTAAAATAAAATATATTGATTTTGAATGCCCCATTATACCGCATTTTTATTCTAACGTATTTTGTCTTTTTTTTATTTTCAATAAATGACCCAAATAATACATTATATTTCTAACATACCAAGTGATAGATATTTTTATTGAAAAGCATCAATTTACCCCAAAACTTCCATATATTCATTTATGTAATAATAATATCTAGCCAACCCCGCCATTGCGTAAATACAAGGCAATAAACAATAATAAATTGTATTTGAAAAATAAATAATAAACATATTATAACATAATATCTACCATGGACTAGGTGAAAACCTTATTCAAAATAACGGGAGACATCAAATTAAATTAGGAACAGCACCAAACGTTATTTTTTTGGAATCAATATAATCACATGAAATAATAAATAACATACATTTTGGTATTTTTTTTTATTGTGTAAACCTTTTTTGTTGTTTCAAACGTGAGTTAACTAAGTCTTTTTTTTATGACTGTACTTTATTTAATAGTACAACCAACAAAAAAAGGTAAGACTAACGGAAATCATTAGTATTATTTCTAATTGCTTTTACTAATAAATGTAATGTTTTAAATGTTTTCGAATTCAAACCACCGGGCTTGTTCTGGCAAAAAACACAACTTACGTTGATTTCATAATGCCCACACATTACAATAATCTGTATGGAAGATGGAGAAACACAAAAAAGTTGTCAATTTTTGTGTCAAATTTCAACGAAAATGCCAAAATGATCAACATACAACCATTTCTTCCAGTATTGCAAGCCCAACAATTATTACGGGCTACATTGAGCACCTAAGCTAAACCTAGTCACTCATTAAACTAACCATCAAATACCCAAAGAAAACTTACCATTGCTCAGCCTCATGCTATCTCAGTCACTTCAAGGTGAATTGCAGAGACAGAAAGACTTAAGAAAGTCATAATGATAAATGTCATTTGAGTATTGTCGGGTAACTCAGATAAATGCACAGTAGTGCGTTGGTGTTATATATTAGCTAGTTATTTTATATATTAACGCTACTTATGTACATTATTGTTGTAAAGGCAAGAGCTATAGGTCGGGCGATAGCTGTTTTTATATACTTATGAATGTATGAAGTTGATAATGTTATATATCGTTAAGGATATTTGTTGGAAAACCTTTGGATGTTTGCAAAAGGACACATCATGGCCCATATTCTAGTTAGAAAGATGAGAGATGATGATATGTGTTGATAAAGTTGTCAGTTTTTTGTCTGTGGTCCATCGATGGTCCATGGCCGAGATACTACTGTCAATGGTTTTAATGTTTCTGAATACGAGGATTTTTACCTGGTTTGCCCGGGTGTAGTTAGTGACTTAGTTTATTTTTAAAACCGTCGTTTTGTTTGTCCTGAATAAACATTTTTTTTTTCTTTATTTTCTTTTAAAGACGCAGACTCGCTTATCATATCGACTTGAAATTTAGTTTCAAATCGAGATTTACAAGTATTTTCTAGGTTTTTGTATAAACTATGGATAGACCTGCTGTTGAGCCTCAAATGAGATGAATGAAAGAAATTGCATGCAGCTGAGATGAGAATGAATGACGCGAATGAATAGAATGAGAAATTAAAATATAAGAGGAAGTCTGAAAGTGACACTGGTGACTGAAAAGTTGTGTGGAAATCGGTTGGCATGGTATGGGCATGTTATGCAGAGGAATGAGGAAAATGTCGTCAGGAAAGTTTTGAGTGTGAATGTAGATGGTTATAAGAGTAGAAGAAGACCATAGAAACTATGGATGGAGTGTGTGAAAGATGATATGGCTAGAAAGGGAGTGACTATCGAGATGACGACTAATAGAGATATATGAAAGAAAAAGGCATGTTGCGCCAAACCCAAATTAATTAGGATAAGGACAAGAGAATGATGATGGTATACGGTCTTTCTAGAATACAATACGTGCCCAAAATAATGTTCACTTGCCACAATACAACAACTCCTTTGTCTCAACAAGGCTCCCAAAACTCCTATTACAACTATATTGCCTGACCATTCATTATTATTTATGAATAACACTAAAACTGCCCATAAAATTATCTATTAATAATAGAAGAACCTGCTCAAACTATAACACTGAGTTAAAATGTTTACACCGTTTGAATTTTGAGAGAAAAACATTGATAGTAACACACCTTATATACATAGCCTAGTATGTACAGCTAAATTGTTGTATTTACCAACCGTCCTTGAAAAATGGCTAAACTCTTTGGTAAGGCTTAAAACCTTAGGTAGTATTACTTTTTGATATTGTCTATGGTTCGAGCATGGATAATATCAACGGTTTTTAAAGATGAAAGCATTATTACTGGATATTTCACAAAACGCCCAGCCATTTTGTGTAATAAACAAGCTCTTTTTGTCTATAATATGTATGTACAATACAATTTAATATTATATTATGATACATAACATTTATATACGCCATTAGAACGGTAGGTAAGGTGTAACACGGTGCGCAACGTAGGAGTGCAGCGTGTAGCATGTTACTGTATCAAGTAGTGTAGCATGTTACAGTACCACATAGTGTAGCACGTTATTGTAACATGCTATTGTATCACGTAGTGTAACATGCTACTGTACCGCGTAGTGTAGCATGTTACCTACTGTACCACGTAGTGTAGCATGTGCTGTAACACGCAAGGGGGCGCTACTACCGCCGCCGGCGCATGCGCTCCGATGGCCGCCGCCGCGCTGGAAAACCAAACATAAAGAAAATTTGTTATTTGTAAAGGAAACCACTGCTAAACATGGCCTTTGTAATGGTCATATAACTTGGCATAATGAGTACGTCTGGCAGACGGATTAAGGGGAATGGAAATCTCAATAATACTTTGCCCGATCGTAGAATCGAGCCCAGGACTTAACACTCAGCAGTAGCGCTTTTTTTTGAGGGTGGTAAATTATCCAATGACTTCTCCCGCTCTGGGTGGAGCGGAAGGGAGTGTCAGACTCTTACTGACTAAAACCTATCCATGTTCCTTCCTTGGCCCTTATGTTCCGAGGTAGCGGTAACCCTTTTGGACAATCCCGCTTACAGCAGTAGCGTTTGCGAGCACTAGACCAACAAGGCAGTTAACAACAAAAAAAATATATACATACCGATAGCAAACAGCGCGTCGCCCGGCGATCGCAGACCCTATTCCCGTTTCTTTCCCTTCTTCTTCCCGACTCGCTTGCTATAGTTCTGCGCAAGCGCATTCACTATCGACACAACGAAGTATACCACCATGGCAAGTACGAATTTCTCTAATAAACTTGATAGAACGGAGCCTTGGTTGTCTGCGGGTGCCGCCGAGTCGTTTTTGTGTAGTCGGGCTTTCTGGTTACGTAGGAACTCTAGCAATGGAGCCTCTAGCTTTGGCCCGATGTAAGGTATCCTTTCCACCCAGGAGAGGACTTGGCTGGAAGGAAGAATAAAAGGTTACTTTAGTTTTGACATTACACTAAACTTTTCTTTAAATTTTTTCATTTGATCACAATAAGTAGAAAAAATATAAAAATGGCGAGATATTATGACGCTCGAGTTAAGCACGTTATAAAGAACTATAAGTACTAAACAGGTATCAACTCACCCAACCAAAGTCTCATTGAACGCGATGATAACAAACATCTTCTGTATATGCATCTTGATGACCGCCTTGCCGAGCACGGTGGCACCGAAGAAAGTCCAGAACGGCACTAAAAAGTGCCCGCAGGTCAGACCAGCCAAGTCGAATAGGGGGTTTGGTACCGACGCGCAGGCTAATATGCCCGCGAAGCCCACTTTCTGGACCAGATTTTGTACCATTTGTTTTGCTCTGGAATTAAAATGTTGGAAGTTATAATTTTGTCTTTCTTTTCTTTTAACCCCACAAATGTCGTATGAACCTCACAGGATCATAAGATTTTTTTTCTCGAAAGGACAGTAAATACACGGTGATTTTTAATTCCCTATTAACCTTTCAGGGCGTGATAGTATAGATAGACCCGATGACTATGAGCAACTTTTACTATAAGGCCAACTCTGAACTATCGAATAAAAAAACTGTGTTTTCAAACAAAAGTGCAATATTTAATTGATGAGTGTTTGAAACAGATGTTTTTTTTGTTATTTCGTAGTTGGTCTCATAGTGAAAGTTATTCATAATCATGGGTACTGTCACGCCCTGAAAAGTTAATAGTGAATTAAAAATCACCGTGTATAACCGTATAAATCGTTGAGCTCTTATAAGAAAACGGCTTCTAATAGGCGAACATCTAATGGATTTAGCAATGATAGCCATTCGTTGTGCCCAACGCCCTGTGCCCGTCGAGCTGCCAAGACTTAGTTCTCGAGTTCGAACCCGAGCCACGCATGTCTGACTTTTTCTTATTCACACGCGTTTACAAAGTAGTGATGGACGGGTGTTTTGGAGAACTGCCTTATGTAATTATAACGTTCAAAAAGTGCCGATTCTCAGACTTCTTCTTTTCGTGTGATTAGTGATTAACCTGGTGTCAGAGTTTCTATGCTGCCCATGGGCCTCTGACTTAGCTTCACATGCTGTTGAGAAATATCTCTCAGGCATGCATGGTTGGTTGGTTTGGTTGCAGACGAATTTAAATAAATGACTGTTAGCTTCGAGCTCACCTGCCAGTCCTGGAGTCGTCCCCGGCCGCCAGCTCGGCCACGCCGCCGCCCGACAGACGAGCGGCCCGCGCCATGAAGTAGGGCGGCAGCTCGCCCAGGGCGGTGCCGATGCCCCACATCATGGACTCGATGCGCACCTTCGACATGATGTTCCATATCGTCACCACGTTGTTAGGGTCTATTTCAGCTGGACATATTATGCTGGAATAGGGTAATACTCAATCATTAATTTATACGGACATGGTAATCCAACTTATTTTTTAGGGTAAAACGAGGCCCTATTACTAAGACTCCGCTGTCCGTCCATCTGTCTGTCACCAGGCTATATCTCATGAACCGTGATTGACATGAACCGAAATTTTCACAGACAATGTATTTCTGTAGCCGCTATAACAACAAATACTAAAAGACAGAATAAAATAAATATTTAAGGGAGCTCCTATTCTCCTATACAACAAACTTGATATTTTTGCCGTTTTTATAGTTAATGGTACGAGAACCTTCGTGCGCGAGTCGGACTCGCGCTTGGCCGGTTATTTTAATAAGCAATTTATTTATGAGCAAAAATCTTCTCCAAGTTCTGCCAGACACCCTTTTCTAGGGCCCCCTCGATATGTCCGTAAGCGCGTATCGTTTTTCGTTCTAATATTAAAGTTAATTTTATAGACAAATCCTAGGTATGACGACTAAATTATTTTTAAAGGTAGTCAGCTAGATTATTAAAAAATATTGAAAACGATTTTTTTCTTTTTTTACGTAATGCAAAGATTACTCCGATTCATTGTTTAAAATGTGCCATGATGTCACGGTTAGGCAGATTTTAAACGTAATTGTGACGTAGTGAGCTCCCACTCTACTCGGCTCAACTTTAATGCCTTTTATTTTAGTAATTTTTATTAATATGATAAAGCATAAATACGTGTCAAATATTTTTTCTATTATCTTACTGACGGACTAAATATAACGTCTTTTTTTACCACGTCGTCATATCCCTATTATACGTATTCAACTTCTATACTTAACTTTACAACATTATTTTTAGTACCTATATGCGAAACCTGAATCTAGTTTGTTCAAAATGAGAAACGGAATCGATTCCAATATTTTTTACACTATGTTATATTTTTCCCCAAAAATATTTCAATAAGGTTACAAGTTGGACACCGCACATTATCAATGAGCGCGACACGATGCTGGAGGCACGCCGCTCGCGTAATGACCATGATTTTATACGGACAACCAGGTAACATAACAAGCTTATAACTTTATGGTTTTTAATAATACAGTTTTGACCCGTGTTTCGGGTTTAACCACTGATAATGATTTATCATAAAAGACTAACGAAGCGAAAACTGCGTAATGGATTGTGTTGAAAAAAAAATGTAATTGTTACGTGGTGTGGGAACGAGTCTGATGCCAAAAATTTACTCAATTTTTTAATGTTATATGAACAACAGTCTCAATTATTATAATGATTCTTAACTTTTCTTAATATTAAAGGTAACCAACTCCACTTGGAATGGAAACAGTTGGAGGAGGCCTTTGCCAACAAGAGGGAGAAAAAGAGAGAGAGTCAAAAAAAATAAATAACGATTATAATTTAAAAACTATTGTATGAATAAAGGTTATTATTATATAAGGTCCAATTAAAATAGATGGACAAACTTTTCGAAATCACTCAGACCACCAAAGACACAATAAGGACAATGGTAAAAAACCACATGAGATACTTACAAGAAGTGTGCAAGTACGCATAATACACGCGTTTATTCTAGTGTGCGGGCAATTTATTATTTTAGGTCAAAATAAAATCACTTTAATCAAGTTTTTTTTGCTTGGATATCTTTGATTAGACGTTCTGAACGCTGTGTTAAAATTGTCCATCTATTTTAATGGGACCTTATATTATTAACTCCACTTGGGTCAATATTGAAGAAGTATGGAAGAAGAAGACATGTTGCGCCGACCCCAAATAAATTGGGATAAGGGTCGGAGAACGATGACTTGGGTCAATATTACTTACTCATTAGGATAAGGCGGCTCCGGAAAGTTGAGCGCTCCGCACTCGTACGCAGCTAAGGTAACGCGCGCGATGTGCGGGCCAAGATATAGCAGGAACGTGTGCAGTCCCGTGCCTAAACCCACGGAACTGCACACGCCTAGTACCACCCACCAACCCCACCAAGCTAAGCTGGTTATTACTACCTGAAACAATTAAAAGGAAAATTACAGCAGGACTTTCCAAATAGGTATGTCCTAGACACAAATCCGAAAACATTGTTGGAATCCCAACACTAAAATGTTACTAAAGAGCATCACTAGCGTAAGCTCGGCAGCCATATTTTTTTATCAATCAAATCAAAAATCAAAAGTTATTTATTCAAATTAGGCTGAAAATCAGCACTTTTTGAAGGTCAAAGCTGTCTGTTTAGTTGGAAGAACTTGTCTTTACACATTTATCGTATGAGAAGTAATTAACATGACGAAACACATCACATTAAAATCAATCATTTGCCACATGTTAGCTAGCACACGCCAATATACCAATATAGGTTTTGACGACACGGTTGGCGCAGTGGTTGAGCGATTGACTGCTGCGCAACATGTCGCGGGTTCGATTCCCGCACGGAACAAATATTTGTACGACCTACAAGAAGTATTTGTTACGGGTCTTGGTGTTTTTCTATCTATAATATATTGTATGTATTTACAAAAAAAAATGTATATAAGTAGTTTATCAGCCATCTAGTTACCATAACACAGGCATTAAGTTGCTTAGCTTGGGACTATATGGCGTTGTGTGAAATGTCCATGGATATTATTATTATTATTATTATATCTGAACGTCTCGTTGATTTCGTTCACTTCTTCCGACGATCGGGCCGCGACAGGTCGACTATCATACAACGTACTCCTGCCTGACGGATTGATGGTGTGAACTTATTGGTGAGAATAAACCTCCTCATTTTATCAGAACCAGCAGTTTCCTTACTACACATTCACTATTACACATCTCTTCAGACACGTTACTTTCACCAAATACTTTAATCGCTCTCACTGATAGGAGCTATGTGTTCCAGTAATGGCAATAAAAAGGCTAAGGCAAGGCTCCATAATTCGGTATTTGAAAGGGTAGTCAATAACGTTACGTTTTTTGAATTGTCAAAACAGGGAATTTGTCCGTGATTTGTATGAAATATAACAATGTGACGTCACTGATTTTTAGAAACTTTTTTTTTTCGTTTTTTTTTTTGGGATTTAATATTTTACTTTTGCCCGTCTCAAATAGACATCTCTTGTACTGCTCACTTCAGGCGGATTTATGCGACTAACGTCCGTTGTGACTAGGTATTTCTTTGAGAACTAAAAATCGTTTTTTGCAAAACTGGAAAAAAAACAACTAGTCTTCAATCCGATACGATTCTTGGATGGAATTCTATGTACTATTGAATATGGAAAGTTAAGTTATAGTGTTTTTATCTCACGAATCGACACGCGCTTTACTTGTGGTACCAAGTGTACAAACACGCTGTGAAAGTGTGCGTGAAGATGAGTAAACTCAAACTCAAAGCATTTATTTCAAATAAACCAATTACAGGCACTTTTGAATTGTCAAGATGTCGGTCAGTCAGAAAGCTAGTTGCCCATTCCAAAGCAGTAGGTAGTTAGGTACCTATAGAGAAGAACGGACAAGAAACTCCATGGACACTCTTTTAAATCAAAATATGTAACACTGGGTTACATCATTCATGTTGAAATATACACGTGAGAACGATGCAGAAGTTAATAAAAGCGTCCGTAATTACAAGATTTAAGAAAACAATTCAAAATTTATTAAAATTTTAAAACAGCCGTGGCAGCTAAGAGTTGAACAGTAGTGTCAGCACACACAATTACATAACTTAAGTCTTAAACAAACAGTAGCTTCGGACGGTACCGAGATCTGCGCTGACACCAATCACACAGCGTATTTGTACACTTGGTTACCACAAGTAAAGCGCGCGTCGCTTCTTGAAATAAAAATACAGTGATTTGCTGAAATAAGTATTATGTTTGAAATAAGTTAAAACATAGTCATTTACCTGTACATAAGGCTGATGTGGGCCGCTAACGTAATACGATATAGTTGTGCCTAATATTGCAAAAAATATCGTCAGCGCCAACAATTTGTATGCTAATAGCCTGAAACAAAAGAAGATAATATTAAACTAAATAAAATATGGCTTTTTTTAAGTCTGACACTTCCTTCCGCTCCACCCAGAGCGGGAGAAGTCACAGGATGAAATCTCACGTTCAAAAAAAAAAAAAACAAAAAGGGTCGGTCAGTCAGAAAGATGAAGCCCATTCCAAAACATGTAGGTACCTATGGAGAAGAACTGGCAAGAAGTTTCCATATAAACACTTCGACTGAATCTTCTGTATCACCTGCCGTTTGTTTATTGGGTACTCATTTATATATAGGTAAGACTCCTCCCGCTCCGGGTGGATCGGAAGGGAGCGTCAGACTATTACTGACTAAAACCCATCCATGTTCCTTCTTTAGCCCTTTGTGTTCCGGGGCAGCGGTAACCCCGCAGACCGTGGGAGGGTAGCTTTATAACAGCTAGATTGGTACAAAAGTCTTGTTCTTACCTCTGTACTCCCGTGGAGATCAATATGATGAGTTCTTTGAAGAAGTATTCCAGAGTGGTGAGGGGCCGCCTCCACAGCACCAGGCTATCACTGTCCATTGTTGTGGTTTTGCTCCTGCTGCAACATAATTATACTTAATAAACAATAGCTTCTGGAATATGTGACTCCAGATTTCACAGGGACACCATGGCGAAGTGGACAGTTTCAGATTTTTACAATTTCGTCACTATAAGCAATTTCACCACAGTGAGGTCGGCCCCGACTGACGTGTGTTCGACCAGACAGGCTCAGTACTTTGTGTATTTAATTTCGTGACCACTGCTCTCTAAACGGTGAAGGAAATCGGCATGTCCTAGCACCAATAAATCGAAGACTTGACATCTCGAGTCTCGTTCTGCTGACGCAAAATAATATCGTATGTGTGTAACTAGGTTAGAAAGAAAATATTTTGCGCAGACTACTTAAGAAATTACATATAATAGTTAATTTAATTTCGTAATTGTTTCAAGACTTTTAATCTATACTAGATTAAAAAGCTGAAGAGTTTGTTTGTTTACGCGCTAATCTCTGGAACTACTGGTCCGAATTGAAAAATTCTTTTTGTGTTGGATAGTCCATTTTTCGAGGAAGGCTATAGGCTATGTAACATCACGCTACGACTAAAAGGAACCGAGCAGCGAGTGAAACAAAGCGCGGGAGCAACTAGTGTTAAATATTGCTTAACAATTTTATCGACCTACAACTACACAATGTGTGCACTCCTGCCGCCTGTAATATAGGTTCATCCTACTACAAGCATCTTACAATATATGCCTTAGTAAATTATTCTAAGATTTGAATGTTAATATTTTACTCCTTTTAATTCTGAATAAATAATTAATATTTGTATATTTTTTTTTATATTTATCTACCAACCCGCACTGAGCCAGCGTAGTGGCCACAAATAAAGTATAAGTGCTTCGCCGACATACAAAATTGATCAGTCATTACAATAACGTACGAGAATAAAGAATCATGAAATGATTAATTCCCAGCCTTTTCCGGTAGTCCAACGAAAATTGGTTGGACTAAGGTAAATACCTGAAGGACCAAAAATTAATTAATTGAATTGACGTCACAATACATGTCACATATAACCACCACGGTAATGTAAGAAAGAGGCACGATTCGACCTGTAATCTTTAGGAAAAGGTTGCACCAATTTGTCACAACAGAATGCCAGCGAAAGCCGCTTTCGGTCAGCCAGATTTTTTAGTTCTGGCTACGCGGACGTTAGAAAAGGAACGGCCTATTTTTTGCAGAACATCATTGATGCGCAAAGGCAGTCCGCGAGACATATATTTTCGTAATGGATCCAAAATTATACAATAAATTGCCAAAGTGTATCAGAAGTGAGGAAAATGTCAGCCATTTAAAAAAACAGTTGTTTCTGTTTCTAGTTGAAAAGACCTATTACTCGATTAAAGACTTTTTAAATGACAAATTATGACTAAATTTAACTTTCTTTGACATTCTTAATAATTACTTAAATTTACTATTACTTTATTTCAATTACTTTATTTTATGCGGCTCATGAAATTTTTTCAATTGGTTAATTTCTTTTATCCTAGACTTTATTAATTATGATAGTAAAAATAACCTGCTTACTAATATTTGTATGCCGATTATTGGCGAACATACAGATCAGCTAAAATGTATAAATAACACCTTTTTGTACTCATGTTCACAAATAAAGATTGATTTGATTTGAAATTCTTTTGCGTTTTTTGCAAAGGTCAACATTTGAATTCCTCTGGCTGGCTACCTTTGAGCATTACCTTTAAAGCCTCCTTCAGTGATCATAAAATAGCAAAATGCCAAATTAGGTTGACACTTGAATAAACTCTGAAGATCATTTACAAAAGGCAGCCTTAAAAACGTTCTAGCCTTTCACCACTTTCAAAGATTAACCAGAAGAGAAGTAGGCCAACATGTCGACAACCGCTTAGCAACCCGTCCCTTAAAAATATGTTTTTATTTTATCAGATTTCATCATGCTCTAATAACAAATGCCTTCAGATGTTTTACCTATAATAAGCATAGCCTACAAGGTATAGTAGGCCACGGTTCCATCAATCAACTGTCATGCGCCGCTATACACGCTAATTCTTAGAGAAAGCATAAAGATGGGCCATCATGAGATAGGTACTAGCCAGTCACTATCCACTGCTAATCTCAAAAAGTGTATAGAACTTTCTATATTATAATCACTCGCGTAATTGGTAACGCCGCTAAGTCAGTACTGCGTGTTAGGAATTAGAAATTGAAGTGCTTCAAAGGCTCGAATTTGAAACCTGTTTTTAGTAGCCTGGTTCTTAATCAGTTAGTACTGAACGAGGTAGGTGCATTTTTGTTTTAACTATGCTAAACATTGAATGAAGTTTCAGAACAATCAGCAAAGCTGCATAATCAAACGATGTTGGGATCTTCTAGTACAACTAGAGCTACTAATCTCATTATTGGGCGATAAAAAACCACGACTGCTTGACTGATGGAACCGCACGGCGTTCTCTACATATATAATTATACTACCTTCTGCCAGCGGGCGGCTTCGCACACGTGTATGTAGGAAATTATCCCACGGGAACCGTACATGTTTCCGGGATAAAAAGTAAAGCGTATATGCTATTTCAGACTATAATCTATCTTTGTGCCAAGTTTCATCCAGATCCGTTAAGTAGTTTTTGAGTTTATTCGTTACAAACACCAAATCAAAAATAAAAAGTTAAGTATAAATAAAAGCGAAAGGTCACTCATTCATATATTCACTCACTCATTCACTGATTAAACACGAAATCTCAAGAACTTCTGGGCCTTCGAAGATGATTTGGCGCAGAGGTAGATTATTAGGGGACGTTAACTAAGGATCTTAGAAAAATAGGGGGTGGAAGTAGGATATTCTAGGATAGTTCAAAAATGAAAGTTCCTAGGAAAAGGTAGTGATTGTACACAGTAACCTTGACACCGTCAATACTGTGAACTATTCAACGTTGGTAAATCAATATCAGTGGGCAACGTTGACACATAGATAGATAGCGAGCAAATCAGAATGAAGTAAGACCTAATCCATACAAAAAGTTAAGTCGATGGGCCAAAAATAGAAATCTTCTATAGCTTCAAGTAATTGACGTGACTATACGGTGTGTTAGTTTAAACGAGGGACATACTGTGATATATTCAAGGGGGGACATATTCAATTATACTTACTCATGTCGGGTCAGTACTATGAAGACCAGATGGGCCTTCACTTAGAGAGCTCTCAGAAGTAGAGCTTGTATAGTACACACGGGACAGCAGCTATTGGATTACATTACTTATCAAGATTACATGCGTGCGATTACGCAGCACGGCTTCTGACAGACTCTCTTATTCATTTCATTTATAAAAACAAAATATAAATATCAAAATATTCCATCATTTTTGAAAAGTCCAATGCTGTCAGTTATTTTATGCCCAGGCCTAAAAAAAAGGCCTAGATTCCTAGAGTAGATTGTCCGAAATAAGTGGGATTGCTAAGGAAGGAACATGGATGGGTTTTAGTCAGTAAGAGTCTGACACAGACTCCCTTCCGCTCCACCCAAAGCGGAAGAAGTCATTGGAACATTTCCCAGCCATCAAAGGAAAAAAGGCTCTACAGTACTCATGAAAATTAACAACTGATTATTGGCTGAGTACTATACACTGTGAAACTCCTTCGTTTAACCTAACACATTGTATAAAGGTGACAGATGGCTCACTAGACGTTAACGATAACATCTAAGGTGCAGCGGGGCAATCTCGACAGCGGGAAATTTCAACTAATCTTAATAACTTCTACATTTTACTTTATTTGAATAAGTGCCATCTATGACCGGATAGCTCAAAAGCAATTTCATAATTTCTACCAGGGGTAGGACAATTCCATACATTGATAGATTTGGGGTAATGTTTTAAAAATGCGACATCTGTTATCTCCATCCAAAAACAATTAGTTACTTTATGTCACCGCAGATGGCGCCACCACCGATACAAATGTAATATTAATATGTGACAAAAAATAAATAAATTAAAAATAAATTTCACTACCTAATCATTTTATTTAACACGTATTATAATTATTTGCAAATATTTGTGGAGATTACAAGCCGCGTAATAATTACGATAGCAACACAGAGAATTATTGAGTTGTTATTGATTTGATTGTCAAATTATTAGATCACAAATTCACAACATTTTTTTATGTTCTAAGTCGTGGTCGTTGTTGTGTGTGTCATGTTTGTGCTTTTCTGCATACAAATTAGTCCGCCGATCCTCGAATCCTCCTCCGTAGTGAACCTGAACCTGACAACCAGCCCATGGGATACGCTCACGCATTGGACCCCGAGACGCATCGAGAATGGGAAGAAGCTGCTTACGATGATAATGACGACGAGTTACCTAAATGGGATGCCCTGCACAAGTTCCTACTGTCCAAGTTCCGCACGATCGAGCTTATCACGCCTGCAAATAGAGAGAAGCCTACTCCTAAGGGAAAAGAATACGCAGTTCACGTGTCCACACCAAATACTACCTCTTCAAAACCAAGAAGCTGCGCTATGTGCGAAAAGGACCACATTATGTCACAGGTTCTCTTTAGGAACACTGCCCAAGTGACATGTCAAAATTTTGCTCCGTATTTTAAAAATAGTTTTATTTAATTTATAGGTGTAATTTAAGTGTAATAATTTAACTAAATGTAAATTAACTTCATAAAAACTCAGGATTATTGTTTTCCTGCAAAATTACTAAGTAAAAGTCAGTGTTTGATTGCCCTCCGTTACCGGTAACCTATCACGAACAGCTGATGTTCGCGACCTGTGGATTAAAACGGGGAGTATTGTTTATTTTTATTCTTTAAGTAGCACACAATTGTTATTTGGACTCAATAAAACTTTATTTGAGTCTTTCAGTGTCCTCTTGTCGTGATTTGGCAATTTGCACTAGTCTGTTCTAAGTTTGTTTATGACGGTTAACGAAACCTAAATTAGTGTAATATTAAATTACTGTCATTGTAAAAGCGTATTAACTTAATAACAATAACGCTTTTAATCGTTATTTTCAATGATAATCAGCATATTACCTTAATTATTTTCAAGCTAGGTATCCTACCCTCATATGCAAATGTTAACTCATAAATATAAAACAATATAATTAATGCAACACAGTACTTAATTAAATTATATTAGGTGCATTACAATCAGAAAGTTTTAATAATCTGCCTCATTTCTCTATAAAGTCAAACCTATTTCTCCCATTTTCCTTTCATTTTAGCGTTCCTTTTGCTTGTCTATCTACTTAGTTCTCACCGTTTCTTTAATTCTACTTCCAGCACTAATTCCTGAAACCATGCCTGTGACAACCCGTAAGACTGCTGCTCAGGAGTTGGAGCTTAAATTGAGAACGGCCCTTCAAAAACTTCAGGCCTCAGACTGCAAATGCCAACAGCTGTTGCAGGAAATAGACGAAAGTGAGAAGGAGGTCGAGAAGGTCGTTCACAAGAACACAAGCTTGAAGCAGGAGCTAGTGGGCCTACATCAACAATACCTGGATGTTGTTGATGAACGGGACAAACTACGGGTGGTCACGGATGGTTTTAACAACTGCAGTAACCTTTATGAGGAGGCTTTGTGTAAGGTTAGGGACCTAGAAGAAGAATTAATTCATGCCAATATACAAATTACTAAGTTAAGGAAACATAAAGAAAGTTCTCAAGCTAAGGAAACTAATAACTTATACAATGAACTATTCCAAAGTAACTGCCACCCTCATTCCATGATAACAATAGACCTAACAGAAGACTCTATTTTGAAACAGAACAATAGTAGTTATAAAGTAAGTCAAAATAAAATGAAAAAGTATGCAAAACTAAATAGAATCATTAATAGATGCAATAAATATAAGAAACATCAAAAAAACAGTTCCATTAATATTAAACTAAGGAAAGAGCGTGTTTTTCTAACAAATAAATTACAAAATTATCAAATTAAATTAGAAGATTGTAAAAATATTTACCAAATTGACACACATCGATTACAATCTGAAATTGATGTACTTGAAGAGTCACTACATTCACTCTATATTAAGTATGTGAGCTCACAAAACCAAATAAAGGAACACATCCTTGCTGCAAATGAGTTAGTGGAAATGTGTAATAATGAGGCAGACAGAGTGGACCCGCTAACTCTCAGCACCACTCAATGTATCTGTCAAAGGGAATCCAACCTTGTGGCTTTCCAGCCTGAGGCAACGGAGGATCCATCCCGGACCTCTGTTATCAATCTGGATTCACCAGTTAGTGAACAAAATTCATTACAAGTAGTTCAGACAGAAGCTAACTCTCCCCCTTGTAGTAGTAGAGAGTGTAGTTGCTCTATTATGTTTTCTGATAGTTTTGGAAAAGGGTTAGGTAAATTACTTAGCAACAACCTGAGTATTTCTTCTCAAAACTTTTGTATGCCTCAGTCTTCATACAAAAAAATAATTTCTTCAATAACTAGGAATAAATATGATCCTAATGCCATTTTAACAATTCTTGTAGGTAACAGTTTTAATATTAAAACATATGATATTGCTGATAGTGTCACTGAACTATTGAAGTTAAATTGTAAGAAAATTATTCTGTGTGCTTTTCCCTACTTTCAGCACTTATCAAACAGGCAAAACAATAAGATTCACATGTTAAATAATTACATGCACTTCTTAGCGAGTCACCATAGTGACAAGTTTATATTTTTTGACACCAACATTTTTGTTGAGAAACTAAGGTCGACTAGGGATACTGTGTATCTGCCCATTAGTTTTAGACGTCAAATAGCTAGGCTATTAGCTTTTAATATTAACCCAGACATAATTAGTATGTCGAAGTCTTTCTCAATTAGCACCACATTTAGTAAATGTACTAATGTTAGTGTGGTTAGCTCAAATAATTTAAACTAGTTTGTAAGACAACAGAAGATACCACTAACAATATAATTTCACTTAATAATAAAAAGGTATTTTCTAGCACCAAAACTAACTGTAAGAAAGGGGCTAAGCAGAAACAGAAATCCTTGACATTGTTTCATCAAAATATTCAAGGTTTTTCTTCCAAACAATTGGAGATTGAATTGTTTTTGGAAAAAACAATGTATGACATTATTTGTTTTACTGAGCACTGGTTAAAAGATTATGAAATGTTAATTAACTACGAGAATTATAGTTTGGCCAGTTGCTTTAACCGTAAATCAATGCTGCGTGGTGGTTCACTAATCCTAATTAAAAGTTGTATTAAATCAAAAACCCGTGAGGACATAGTTGAACTATCGGTTGAGCATAGCATTGAACTGTCTTGTGTTGAGCTCGATAAGCATGTTATAGTGTGTGTTTACAGACCCCCTAATTATCAAAACTATCCGATATTTGAGGCAGTAATGGAAGATGTTTTGGCAAAACTTGCTATTGGTAATAAATCAGTAGTTATCTGTGGGGACTTTAACATTAATATTTTAGAAAATAATTCAAATACGAGTAGATTATTAAATTTGTTTAAATCATTTAATTTGTCAAATGTGTTTGTAGAACCAACCCGAGTAACTATGTCTACTGCTACATGCATTGATAATGTTTTTTGTTGTTGCGACTATTTAAATAAATCCATCATTAATTATCTCCCTTCTGATCACAGTGGTCAAACTGTAACTTTTCAGTCCAACACACCTATACAAAAAATCGAAATACAATCCAGACCAATAACATCTGTTAATTTAAATAAATTTAATATCACATTAAATTGTAAGTTAAGCGATCAGGAACTTTCTTTGAAAAATATTAATATTTTATATAAAGAATTCTTTACGGTAGTGCAAACCGAATTTAATAATTGTTTCAAGAAGACCACTAAAAGTATCAACCCTAAATTTATATTTAGTGACTGGGCCACTAAAGGACTCAGGAAAAGTAGGGAAAGACTTTTCGAGCTTTATGGCCTTAAGCCTTTTATTAACACAGAATCTTTTAATAAGTATGTTTCTACATACTCAAGAATTTTTAAAAACACTTGTAAAGCAGCTAAAGCCAAATACATTAGTAACAAGGTTAAATCAGCTGAAAATAAAATAAAGACGGTTTGGAAAATTATCAATAACGAAACGAACAGGAGCAAAAGACATAGTTCTGATTACGTACTGGAGACGTCATGTGGTTCCATTTGTGATAGCAAACAAGTAGCTCAAGAATTTGTAAATTTCTTTACCAGTATTCCCCTAAAAACTACTGAAACTCTAAATTCCTCGCCTTCCCTCTCTTTTGATTTATTAAAGGCAAACGTTTCAGCCTGCCTAATTGAATTCAACTTTAAGCATGTTAACCCCATAATAGTACTTAAAACTTTTAAACAAATTAAAATCAAATTGACCGAAGATCTTTGGGGAATGTCCAGTAAAGTCTGTACCTCGATCATTGAGACGATAGCACCTTATTTAGCCTTCATATTTAATTTATGTGTGGATCAAGGCATCTTCCCGGATTTAATGAAATACAGTAAGGTAATACCACTTTTCAAATCCGGGGACAGTAAAGACACCAATAATTATAGACCCGTATCCGTGTTGCCGGTTTTCAGCAAGATCTTTGAAAAGATAATGCTTAATCAAATGCTTAATCATTTTAACACGAATAAAATACTTAACGATCAACAGTATGGTTTCACCAAAGGACGTTGTACAACTGACGCTGGTGTGACCTTATTAAAACACATTTTCAATGCGTGGGAAGAGGCTCAAGACGCCATCGGAATCTTTTGTGACCTCTCCAAGGCATTTGATTGCGTTGATCACGAAACCTTGCTGTTGAAGCTAGAGCATTACGGACTTGGAAAACTTGCGCTTAGTTTGGTAAAATCTTATTTAAACGATAGACAACAGCAAGTTCAAATAAAAGGTGTCAATTCACTCGGTTTAAAAGTAAAAATGGGTGTGCCACAAGGTTCTATATTGGGTCCTTTCCTCTTTTTAGTATACATAAATGATCTTCTCCATTTACTAAAAAATCAACCACAAATGGTGTTATTTGCTGATGACACTTCTTTAATTTTTAAGATAGATAGACGTGCAAAAAATTTTGACGACGTAAATAACGCCCTACTGCAGGTCCAAAATTGGTTCACTGCAAATAATTTAGTATTAAATGGAAAAAAAACGAAGTGCATTAGATTTTCTTTACCAAATGTAAAAAGTAGTGATTGTGAGATAGTATTGAATCAAGAGAAACTTGAATTTGTCGATAAAACTGTTTTCCTGGGGATCACGCTCGACTCAAGGCTACAATGGGGTCCTCATTTAACATCTCTTGCAGGACGGCTAAGTTCTGCAGCATATGCTGTCAGAAAGATCCGTCAGTATACTGATGTAGATACCGCGAGGCTAGTCTATTTTAGTTATTTTCATAGTATTATGTCTTACGGTATTTTACTTTGGGGACGAGCTGCAGACATCGAGTCTATTTTTATTCTGCAGAAAAGAGCTATCAGAGCCATTTATAATCTTCGTAGGCGCGATTCTCTAAGGGAACGGTTTAAGGTTATTAACATCATGACTGTACCTTGTCAATATATCTATGAAAACATCATGTACGCACGGAAAAATCTGCATCTTTTTAGTAAAAGAGGTGAAAGACACAACTATTTCACTAGAAATAGGGACCAATTAGTTCAACCAGGTTTCAGGCTGGCTAAAGTAGATTCATCTTTCATGGGGTACTGTTTAAAATGTTACAATAAAATACCTCCCCACATTCTTGAACTTAATGAAACAAAATTTAAAACTTGTATAAAACGCACACTATGCAGCCAAGCGTATTATAAATTGGGAGATTACATTGCTGATAAAAATGCTTGGGTCAATGCTAGTCCAGCTCCACAAGGGCGCATCAACTAATTTATTAGACTACTGAAAACTGTTGGAGCTGCGGAAGATCAACAACAACAAAAAAACATCTTTGCATTGTATAAATTCAATCTCTTAATATTGTATAACTGCTTAGCACATATGTGAGTACTATGTACCTACTATAAAGCGACCAATCTCTGGGTGCGTCTTTCATTGACTTGAATATGCCCTGGCGGCTGAGAGTATGCCATGCTCACTTTAATGTCTCGCTGATGGTGGCGTGTGTGTTGGATCATTTAGCTCCCTTCAAAATGGTTGAGCTGAATGGTGCTAATATATGCGTCATGTTCGTGAACGGGCGCTGTCAGTAGAGACTGGTCATCTCTTAGCGGCTAAGGCTTGTTTTAATTTAATTATTGATTAGGTTTTACATATTTTATATCTGATGCTTTTAACGTTCTGCATCGTTCTCACATGTATAATATTAATTTGAACTATGTAACAAATATTTTGTAACCATATTTTGTTTAAAAGAGTGTCCATGGAGTTTCTTGCCCGTTCTTCTCCATAGGTACCTACTCCTTTGGAATGGGCAACTAGCTTCATTTCTCGGACTGACCGACACCTTGACAATTCAAAAGTGCCTGTAATTGGTTTATTTGAAATAAATACTTTGAGTTTGAGTTTGAGTTTGAGTTTGAGTTCACTGTGAGGAATTCATAAAACTTAATCCAGCTGAGAGGTGCGAGTACCAGAAAAAACACAACCTATGCAATAATTGTCTGGGCCCAGGACATTCCGCTTATAGATGTCGCCTGAAGATGTGCTGCCGAAAATGTCACAAACGTTATCACACGCTCACGCATCAATCCACACCATATCAACCAGACAATAAGAAACAACAAAACAATGAAGTTGAAAGTAATCAAGATTCTGCAAAATCAGCGGAAACCAATGTTACACTTTCATCGCATCTCGCTGCAAATTTGTCCACTGCATTACTGGCCACAGCTCTTGTACCAGTAAGAAATCATGACTCGGGACAAGAGACAGTGCTATGGCTTTGATTGACCACGGCTCTCAAGCAACGTTCATGAGTGAAAGAGCGGCCCAGATGTAACGATTGAACATCAGCCACACCTTTTGTATATTAACACACAAATTAATTTGAATTAAAATTTACAAATAAAGCAAGTAATTTTGTAAAAGAAAAGGATGTTTCCTTTATGTATCCGCTGTGTAACTTTTGAAATTACAATAGTGCCTATACTTAAGCTTCCTTACTAATTTGCTTGTTTTTAATTTGATAAAGTTTTACTATGATAACAAAATCATAGTAAAACTTTATCAATAAACAAGCAAATTAGTAAGGAAGCTTAAGTATAGGCACTATAGCATAGGTAGTACCTATAGCTAGCTAGCTATAGCTACCTGTAGCTAGCTATAGCTATAGCTATACATGACAAGTTTGTGGATGGTGATAATAGATGGCGCCGATCAATTGACATTAGCATTAGCTGCAAGAGGGCTCTCTATACCCGATATATTACTTTCCTCTATGATTTCTACATAGATGGCACTGCTAGACCCAATACTGTTTGATCGACACGGCCATTTTGTTTTCTTCTCTTTTTCTTGTTTGCACGTCCAAATTAGTGTCTCACATTTTTGCGAAAAAAAAGTGGTAGTTAATGTGTTTTTCGAAGATTTTCAAAGGTAAGACATTTAATTAAAGCCTATTTCATGTTTTTAGCTATTTTTTTCTGTTGTAACTTGCGTTTTAACAGCATTTTGGTGTGAGTTTGAATAACCCCACCTGAATTGTAATGGCGGCTAACTTCAACTTTTTTGCAGTTGAAATTGCCCCACCAGATTTTATATGGAAATGAACAAACACTAGTGATGTGCATGTTTCGATATCTTTTGTCGATGTAAATACTTTACAAATATTTAACTTGCAGCTATATTATTGTAATCTTTCGCAGGATCGCAACACGATTCAAGTCGATGCATTTCGAGGGATTTTTCAATTTCTTACTACTTTATTAATTTTTTGCAGATGGTTCGCGACTATAGAAAAAAAACGGACAAGTCATACACAATGGCAGAATTGCAGCAAGCAGTGCAAGATGTTAAAAATAAAGTAATGACGAAGTACCAAGCTGAAGAAATTTATGGCATTCCTAGAAAATTATAAAATTGCTTAACGTTTATATGACCGATTGTAGATTTAGGACGAGGGGTGCTCTGGTTCTATTTTAAATACATATTCCTTCCTTAAAATGAAGTTTTGATTTATGATTAGTGAGTAGATATAGTACCTTTAGTAGATAGCAGACCAAAATTTTTTATTGGTGTATCTATCGACTTTTTTTATTACGTTCCCATCACTATTAACTATGGCGAGCAGTCGAAATTACCCCGCCTAAACCTTTAACGTGTTTTTATTCAAAAATGAGCCTAGCTGCATAAATGACAAGATTCAATTTAGATTACCATCCCTATAAAAAAACTCTGCAACCGACTAACATCAAGCTAAGAGCTCTAGAAGAGAAATTATAATTCATAGTTGAAATTGCCCCACGGAGGGGGAATTACAACTACACACATCAAAAGTGTCTAGGGATCAACATATATTTTTGCAATAACTTTTCTCTTGATTGATATTAATTTAAATTTTCTTTAAGGATTCATCAAATAAAGTGTTTTCGTTTGTCACAGTAACGATAAACCAAGTCACCTTTGCTTTAATAAAGAAATTTGCCATTTTCCTAATAAAGGGATTTTTGACATTTGAACCACTAACATTAAAGTTCGAAAAAAAGACTGAAATAACAGTTTTCTTTAAAATTTTATTGGGTAACTTAAACAATTAATAATCCGTGTTTCTACCGCGAACACTAACAACACAAGAACATCGGTTTGGCATACTCCAAATGAGTTCATCCAAATCACGCTGTGGAATGGCCGCCCATGTTCGTTGCAACAACAAAAAAAGGTCTTCTTGCAACTGGATACCCTCCATATTCGGCAGAGCTCTTCTCTGTAGCATATCCCATGCATGCTCAATCGGGTTCAAGTCTGGCGACACGGAGACAAGACCGATACATTCAAATCTTAACTCGAAGAGCTCCAACAATAACCGCCATGATGTTAGCCGTGAGGCTTCATCACTCTTCAGGGAACTTAATTAGCGACCAAACAGTCAGAAACCGCTTGCATGAAGTGAACCTTCATTCCCGAAGACCGCTACGGGTACCACCTATAGCAATGCACAATCGTAGGATTCGATATCAATGGGCTCTTGAACACAGAAATTGGGCAGAAGAACAATGGCGTTTCGTGTGCTTTTCTGATGAGTCTCGTTTTGGTATGAGACCGGATACAAGACGTATACGACACTGGAGAACCCCTGGACGCCAACAGCGATTAAAATCCTGCCAGGAAGTCCATCCTTATAGTGGTAGAACCATCATGGTATGGGCGGGTATTTGGATCGGCGGAAGAACTGAGTTGATTTGGATCAGAGGCAACCTCAACGCTCAAATTTATGCTGAGACGATTGTATCTGACGTCATCGTTCCTCTACAAGTGCAAATCGGTCCCTTATTTCAGTTAATGCATGATAATGCACGACCGCACACCGCAAGAGTTGTAAGACAGACTCTCGCCGCAGCTAACATCAATGTCCTGCCCTGGCCTGCTCAGTCGCCAGACTTGAACCCGATTGAGCATGCATGGGATATGCTACAGAGAAGAGCTCTGCCGAATATGGAGGGTATCCAGTTGCAAGAAGACCTTTTTTTGTTGTTGCAACGAACATGGGCGGCCATTCCACAGCGTGATTTGGATGAACTCATTTTGAGTATGCCAAACCGATGTTCTTGTGTTGTTAGTGTTCGCGGTAGAAACACGGATTATTAATTGTTTAAGTTACCCAATAAAATTTTAAAGAAAACTGTTATTTCAGTCTTTTTTTCGAACTTTAATGTTAGTGGTTCAAATGTCAAAAATCCCTTTATTAGGAAAATGGCAAATTTCTTTATTAATGCAAAGGTGACTTGGTTTATCGTTACTGTGACAAACGAAAACACTTTAATTGATGAATCCTTAAAGAAAATTTAAATTAATATCAATCAAGAGAAAAGTTATTGCAAAAATATATGTTGATCCCTAGACACTTTTGATGTGTGTATTTTTGCCTTTTTTGACAAAAACACATTTTTAAGCCTATCTATTGAATATTTTTCAATATGAGTTTGTAAAAATAATACACAGATAATGACTCTGGAGCGTCAATACATTACATTTTTAATAAAACTATATCATCTAATATTTTTATACCTTCAAAGTTGTGGTTTAGGTTTTACCAGTCGAGATTGCCCCGCTGCACCTTACGCATTGTAAGTGCAATACATGAAGTTTAGAGTAAATGTGGCTTCAGTGGAGTTACCACCTGTTACCAAGAGAGAAAGTTGCGAAGTGTTCATGTGCTTGCGACTTCAACTAGGCATTTGTTTGCCCATTGTGACACCCACAAGCTATCCTATCACACGAGGTTTGGACATCAGCGTAATGAGAATTGCCGACAGCAAAGACAAAACTACCTTCGCGATCAAATATAAATCACACTAATATAAGGCGAAACTTTGTGAGTGAGTTTGTATGTTTGTCCGTCCTTTACGCTCAAACAGCTGAACGAATTTGGATGAAACTTGGCACAGAGGTAGTTTATCCCGGTAGTGCGTTCCCTTAAGATAATTTCCGTAAACACTAAACAAAGATTAAAAGTTGGATTTGGTCCACACTAGCACAAGTCAGAGAGGAACGGAGAGGAGAAATGGAGGCCTTTTCTCTGCAGTGTTTTCCCATCGAAGTTTCTATTTATATGTATATTGTACTTGGGCCTATTTTAAACGACGGAAATAACCGATACCCGACCATTTCGGTCTTTTGTCTGTCGTACATCGTACATCACTCAAGTATTTAATAAAATCTGGTACGCATATTATGAATACGGTTACGGGCTCTAGCCAAAATGTATTGAGGTAGTCACAGGCTATACAGCTATGGAGTACAGTTGACTTGAGTTTCTTTATAAATGAAAATACGAGTAATGAGACTTTCTCCTAAAGAGAAATGATACATGTATTTAACACGTAGAAGGATAAAACACACTATTGATTAAAATCAATCTGAATTCTGCCTCGCCGAATGCAACTGAATACCAATGTTTTACATGGAGCGAGTGTCTATGACCCACAACCCAGTAACTGGGTAATACGACCTTGATAAGACTGGTTGTCAGACTTTCGGTCTTCTGACAACCAGTAACGACTGTCAAAATCCACGAATGACAGCCGGGACCAACGGCTTAACGTGCTCTCTGAGGCACAGTGTCGATATGTAAAGATGGTCACCCATCCACGGAACAACCCTGGCAAGCGTAGATTTACTTATTGATCGACCCGTGCGGCTGTAATTACTAAGCCACGAGCTCCTCAAACCTATTGATTGAAAATAAGAACCAATTCTCGTAATGAGTTTCTTAATGTCGTTTCCATTGTGCTAGAACCTTTTAATTTATTAGAGTAAGTAGGTTAACTAAGGGTACAGACTGATGCATCTAATTTTGAATAGTGCTCCCTATAAATAGCTTCACACCCCTGCCTTCTCCGATGAGGTCAACCTTAGAAGTGCGTGTTCAGACAAACATAATTATGACCTACGAATACCTTGTCCATGATATTTCTAGAAATGCCCTAACTAGAACCTTCCCTAAAAAAAAATTAATTTGATTCTGATTTGGTTTTAATTTTAACATTATTCTGATCTGATTTTAATTTTACTCTGTTTTGATTTTATTTTTATTCTAATTTATTTTAATTTAAATTTTTATTCTGATTTGGTCTTAGTTGATTAACCTTGGATCTAGTGAATCGATTCAAGTTTATCAACTTTTGTTATTATTATTGTATAATATGGGAATCTTTTGCCTGAAATAAAACACAATTATTATTATTAAAACGTGAAGGTCTGAAATGTAGGTCTCTTACACAAACCTACCCTACTGATATTATAAATGTAAAAATTTGTGAAGATGTATGGATGTTTGTTACTCAATCACGCTAAAACGGCTGTACGGAACTGGATGAAATATGGCACACATATAGTTCGTAACTTGGATTACCACCACATAGGATGCTTTTTAACAGACTTCAAAAGCAGGAGATTTTGAATTCGACTGTTTTTTTATGTTTGTAGTAGTTCGGAAATTACCTCACGTTTCCGTTAGACAATTTCCGACATCCTCCCGGACGAAGCCGCTGGCAGAAGCTAAGTACTTATATTGCTTTCGGAATGGTTTCATTGTCACCACAATGTCAAACAAGATGCTAACCATTTTGTTGTTGGAATTGAATCTCAATATGTGTCTGTGCGTTCTTACGAGAATTGACAATCATCCGGATATTTTGAAATATACGGTCGGATATTCACGGATTCTGAAAGCCTTGTAATCAAACTTCTGCTATAAACCTCTAAGCTAAAGTGGTGGAGATGTCAACAACCAATGATGCTAAACATCAGATCTCCTGGTAACGTTTGGCTTTCCTCAGACAGTAGTTGCCGTCATGGAAATGTTTGTTTTAGCATTGCACCTTATGAAATTAAATAAAATCTCTATCAGCCAAATATAAAATCCATATTCAATTTTCAATAAATGAATAAATACAGACATAGATAACATGTGACGGCACTGCTGTCTCAGAAAACCTAGCCTAACTTACAATTTAAAATGTCTTACCTGATCTCCTTAGGGTTTGGGTGGTAGAGTCCGTTGCGCGGGCGCTGCTCGGTGTCGGCCTGCACCGCCGCCGCCAGTTTGTAGTACCCGAGACGGGCAAGCTGAACGACAATATAGCCAAATATTAATGATTACAGCAGTTTCCATATTACAGGATGAAAATCAGATACATCATTGAAAAGGTCTGCAGCCAGGGTTACCTATTCTAAATTTGAATAGGCCAAAAAGTTGGACTTTCTGCTGATAATTATATCATTTATCAAAAATGTCTCCCCAATCGTGGAAAAGTCCAGGTAAATGATAAGGCTGGACAATATCCGCCCGGGCGATGACAAAGCCGGACAAATCTGGACGGATAGTAACCCTACCTGCAGCCAAATCACAAAACGACACTCAATTGTCAAATAGTTTTCTTTTAACATTGTTTATTGGATCGTTTGTTTTAAAATCTGTTTTCTCGGCTACTAAATCAACGCAATGAATCTTGTTGAACTGACAATCTAGACTATTGTGATGAGTGTGATATGCGAATGGGTTGTTACAATGAATTATGATCCCACTTTCAACCTATATTTTGTACGAATCTGGATAAAATATAATAGAAATGATGTGAGGAGTGAAGATTAAAAAATTGTTCAAAGAAGTGATTTGATGTGTTTGGAACCTTATGCGAAGGCCCTAAGGGTGCGACTAAAAAAACACTTTCACCAGGCAGATATATCGCAGTTCTTGGTTGAAAAACCAGACCAAAAAATCTCAAAGATGTCCGCAAAACAAGGATTACCACACATGGAACGAATGGCTTCCATAATCTGAATTTTTTATTTCGTAACTACATTTGCGGACTATGGCTGGTCAAAGATCCTCTCCTCTCTTAGATCGCTCGATCGAAGAGTTTAGTAAAAAAAAATGCTCTGAAGTTATGGGACAAGAATTATGTTATTATATCAAATAGGTCTCAGTCATGAATTACTTAATCTGTGTATACTAAGGCCAGATTGAATTCATATCCACGTAACACTTGTTATCGTCGTCATGCCATGACATAATGATTAACGGAAACCACTTTATTACATGACCGTAGTTAATGTGCGCGTGAGCATTAAAGACTGTGCATTGTGATAACGCCTAATGGTCAGTTTCTGAGGCATTCTTAACCGGAGTTTAATCATTCGATGGCACCATTATGTTTATGGTTAGTGTCTTTCTTTTTTTATTGTATGTATTCTTATCTTGTCTTGTTTGTTTTGTTGTAATTTTTGTTTTGTACTACTATGATCCTTTGTTGGTCGAAATAAATGATTTATTATTATTATTATTGTTTTAATCTTCACCTAAAGTAAATGTTAACACTCGGTTAAGGAAAACTTTGACTAAACAGATAACTTTGTCGAATTATTTGTTGTATTAGTGATATTATGATGTCAAAGAAAACTCAACTGAAACAAAAACCGAGACGGACTTTGCCTCTTCAACACTTTTTAAAAGTAAGTAGCTGCGTCATTGAGACAAATTAATATTGTCATGTCATGATGATTATTTGTTTTAGGTAGACAAATTATATCTCTCCATCTATGTATGAATGTAAGCAGTGTTAGCCTAGTGGTATGACCGTCGGTCTGTCTTAGGTGTCGAATACCTCTGACTTTTCAGATTCATGTGCGTATTGTATAATTATCACTTGCTTAAAAATCGGCGAAGGAAAGCATCGTGAGGAAACCGGCATGCCTGAGAGATGTTTCTCAACAGTATGTGATGCTAAGTCAGAGGCCACTAACCATACGAAAAGAAGAAGTATGTATGAATATTCTTCATAAGTCAGTAAAAAATGCTGATAAACACTATATTATGATACTAGCTGCTGCCAGCGACTTCGGTCGCGTGAATGTCGGAAATTATCCCAAGGGAACGTACTACCAGGATGAAAAGTATCCTATGTGTTAATCCAGGTCATTAACTACCTCCAGATGCCGTGATAGCCTAGTGGTCAAAGTCAAAGGTCTCGAGTTCGAACCCAAGGCACGCACCTCTGATTTTTCGGATTCATGTGCGTATTGTATCTCATGAAAAAATCTTTCATTTCATTTCATTCTTCTAAAATCGGTGAAGGAAAACATCGTGAGGAAACTGGCATGCCTGAGAGATATTTCTCAACAGCATGTGATGCTAAGTCAGAGGCTCATGGGAAGCACTAAAACTCTGACACCAGGTTAGTCACTAACCACTCGAAGAAGAAGACTACCTCCGTGCCAAATTCATCCAGATCCATTCGGCCGTTTGGCCGTGAAGAAGTGACAAACACACACACTCACAAACTTTCGCCTTTATAATTTTAGTGTGATATTATTTACTCGCAAGTTTGCAAATAGTTTGTGTGAAAACATTCTAAGCATTATTGTTGAGTGTTCTACCAAATAAATCATGACAAATCAACAATTTGTGAAACTTGACCATCACAAAAGAATTTTAAAGTGTCTATCGTGTATTCGTGCCTTAACAATTGAATATGCGATAGTGTCTATTCAGGTTTATATTGGAACAAATTGACAGAAGCCGATTTGCGTAAATGTTTTTTTTTAATTTAGTTGCAGCAACTATCTGTGTCATAAATGTAAGAAAAATTAGGATATTTTTAACAGATTACGTGCCAATTTTACCAATGAACTGAACGCGATCAGCACATCTAAACTGCGTTTAAGAACTGTTATTTTAATTATTTTATAGAAAACAGTTACACTGACAGCTCATAAACGTGGTTTGTGCGCTGATCGCGTTCAGTTTCATTAGTGAAATTCACCCTAAGACAGATAAGAATGCGAACGTTCGCATACGGAAATTAGGTACTTCTAATTTATGTCTGTATTTCTTTTTTTTATTTCGAGCATTATTTATCAACCAATATACATTATCGAGGAGGACTGTCTATACAGTATACACATATTTATTTAAGGTTACATTAGACCTTGTTGACAACCTATTTATAAATAAATTCATTACTGCCCCTCGCTGAAGCGATCATGTATGAAATTGAAGTTGTCAACCAATACGTGGTTCTCGCGTGAACAATGCGACAGTTACCAATGTAGGTCGATGCTTGTGTTCGTATTAATTTGCTGTCAAACTGTTTTAGATACCTACTTACGATGAAGATAAAAAATGTAGTTCGATGCTAATTTTGATCCAGCAAAATTCAGTGATACTCGTACTAGATCGAAACTTGAATTAGCTTCCGCTCTATTCTAATCGGTAGATTGAAAAGTGTTTTTGTTGATCGAAACTTATCGATCTAGCGTCACTGAATTCCAGCTCTGGATGGAAACACTGGATCAATGTTAATAGAATTTTCAAGTCTAAATTCATCTATTTACAAACATTCACGGATTACGTCAAAGACACATCACAATCACATAAAGACTCTCAACGATTGTGGAGAATTTGTAAACAATGGCATTTCTTTAGGTTTAAAGACGTAAATGGTGCAAAGGGTACGATACAGTAAGCCGCACGCCAGTGGTTACAAAACCAATTGATATACGTTGACCACATATGCTTTTGAAAGTCTAGGTATCCAGTACTACAAGCAAGTTCATGGTCAAAGTGTTACCACTAACGACGCGTGGTCCACTGTACCAATTTGTTCGTAAAATATTATACTTACTATAAACTATCCGCTTAACTGAGACCGACCCTGAGGTAGCAGCGTGTTGCGAGAGGGCTACGGTGAATTTCATATGGTCAATTTGTGACAAATGCGCAGCTTCCTCGAACGGTCTCAAAATCAAAAGTCATTTATTCAAACTAGGCTGGAAATTAGCACTTTTTTGAAGGTCTTACATAAGAGAGTCCCCAAAAACGCCCACCCTTCACCACTTCCTAGTGCTTTAGCTGGGAAGAAGTGGCGCAACAAACTCCCCAGCAGCACAGCTGTCTGTTTAGTTGGAAGAACTTGACTCTACACATTTTTCTCACACGGTACGGTCTCAGTAAATCAGTCGGGTTATCCATCAACACACTTATTTCAAAAGATCTAGAATGCTATCAGGATATTGAGAGAAGGATGCTGGAGGAAAAGTAAGTGCAGAGAGCATGCAAAGCTGAATGATGCAAAATTAATAAAAAAATACATAAAATAAATCAAGAAAAACAAACACCCACACGATAAAGTCAATACAAGCTAAGGATTGAAATAGTTTGAATATTTTGTTTAAAAATGATTTCTTGATATTTTCGTAGTTAAAAAAGTTAAAGGCATTGACTAATATAGGACCTCTAAAATCTCGGTCCGTGATGGTCTCTTTTATAACCTGAATTAATATTACATACTATATACTAATATTATAAAGCTGTAGAGTTTGTTTGTTTGAACGAGCTAATCTACTGAAACTACTGGTCCGAATTGAAAAATTATTTTTGTGATGGATAGTCCATTTATCGAGGAAGGTATAAAACATCACGTTACGACTAATAGGAGCGGAGAATAAATGAAAAATGTTGCAAAAACGGGGAAAATAAATCTTTTGAGAGCTTTCATTGTGAGCGCTTTTTTTTTTTAAGGCTGGGAAATCATCCAATGACTGCTCCCGCTCTGGGTGGAGCGGAAGGGAGTGTCAGACTCTTACTGACTAAAACCCATCCATGTTCCTTCGGTAGCCCTTTATGTTCCGGGGTAGCGGTAACCCTTTCGGACAATCCCCCCTTCGGACAATTGTGAGCGCTGCGTAAACGGTTTAAGTTACGCAAATATCATGTATGATGGAATTGTTCTTAAAAAAAGTCCGCAACAGCATAATGTCTATCTTTTAAGTTTGACTCACTATAAGCTTTTTTTTATGGTAATCAAATTTGTTTGAAATTAATGCATTATTTGCGAAGGAGTTTTATCAACCTATTACCTAATCCTTATCCAAATAAATATGTTATTAATCACAAATATTTACATGTGAACAAGATTGTCCTTGATATTAGTTGATTTCAATCAACATCATAGGAGATAAACCACTTAGGTGACGCAGACGAAGTTGCGCTGGTCAGTAAGTAATTAAATAAAAATACATAACATCACGCCTTGTTCCACCGAAGGGTGAGGTAAACAATTAATTAAATATAGAGATCTGTTTTACAATCCATCTCTTCTTTTTTTTCAGAAGCCTGGGAAATCATCCAATGACTTCTCCCGCTCTGGGTGGAGCGGAAGGGAGTGTCAGACTCTTACTGACTAAAACCCATCCATGTTCCTTCCTTAGCCCTTTATGTTCCGGGGTAGCGGTAACCCTTTCGGACTATACAATCCATCACTTACAATTATACCTCTCGCTGCTGGCTACACGTCCCTGACTAAATCCTATTTCCCGACCGACACACGGAATGCAATAGGGAGGGTGGAATGCCAATTGCAATTATTGCAAAGCTAGACAACGCTATTTCCAATACCGTACGGAACAAAAGTATAGCCAACACCCTTGCTATAGTCCACTGATTGTCCTCATTCTGAATAAGGGAGATTGTTATATGCACAAAACAAAAACTTCCCCTCTTACGGAACAGTTACGTAATTATGTCAACATTTAAAATATTTTATTTCGCGTAAACTTAAATAGGCACTTAAGAAACGTCAAAGCTAGGTGCACTGATCTAAACTATTGAAAAAATATGAGCTAGTTCATACATTTATGCACACGTAACTCAATAAAATGTATGGAACAGCTCATATTTTTCAATCAAGGTTAATCCCATAGTAAAAGTTGTTCGTTATTATGAGGTCCCACGTAATTCTTAAGAGTTAGTTTTTTAACACCTTTTATAGGTACTATTTATATCTATTACTAGCTTCCGCCCGCGGCTTCGCCCGTAAAATATGTCGACAAATTATACACATAAAACTTCCTCTTGAATCACTCTATCTATTAAAAAAACCGCATCAAAATCCGTTGCGTAGTTTTAAAGATTTAAGCATACATAGGGCTACAGGGACAGAGAAAGCGACTTTGTTTTATACTATGTAGTGATCACGCGACCCGAGAGGCAATAGCGCAGATTTTGACACACCAGTTTTCGGGATAGCTCTACATTCACCTATGAGCTGTGAATTCAGTAATAAACTAGGTTGATTGATTGGCTCTATAGCATTGTTTGTTTACTAGAGAACACTGATTTTGGCACGAATTGTTTGTTGCTGTACGTATGCTCGCCAGAACATCGGATAAGATAATTGGAAATTCTGCTACATAATCAGCTTATAATGTGGGAAACCAGCAGTGGGAGCTGGGACACAGGCCTTTTCTATGTGAGCGGGAGTGGGCCATAATCCACCATGCGGACCCAGTGCGGGTTGGTAGATGTCACATATCTTCGAATTTTTGGTTCTAGAACATGCCAGTTTCCTCACGATGTTTTCCTTCACCGTTTTAAGAGCAGTGGTGATGAAATTATTTACACAAAGTATAGCGCCTGGCTTGGTTCGAACCCACGACATGCAACTCGTAAGTCGGGGCAGTTACCACTGCCATATTCTACTGCTGTTCAATGCAATTTTAACTTTGTAGCTATGGCCACAAAAGCTACCGTGAACACAAGTAATGATTTTCTTTGGCAAACGGAACGCATTTAGGAAGTTATCACGAAACAAACACCTTAAGTGATTAGATTCAGCCTAATGACCGTTTTTCTGACGACCTTGTCACATTTGTCATAATTGCAATTATTAATATTAAACGTGCTATTTAAAAGGCGATGGATGCTAGATTTCTATAAATAAAATAATATAGCTATAGAGACATGTTGCGCCGACCCCAAAAAAATTAGGATAAGGGCAGGAGAATGACGATGATAGCTGTTTTATTACCTGCCGGCGTAATCAACACCAATGTACTGCATTGGCAGATGCTAGTAATGATACCATTCGCTGGGAAAAGGCTAATTTCCAAACTATGCTAGGGTCGGCTTCCAGTATAACCGGATGCAGCTGAATACCAGTATTTTACATGGAGCGACTGCCTATCAGACCTCCACAACCCAGTAACTGGGCAATACGATAGCCCTTGGTAAGACTGGCTATCAGTTTTTCGGGCTTCTGACGACCCGTAACGACTGTCAAAAATGTACAAACGACAGCCGGGACTAAAGTGTTAACTTGCTTTCCGAGACACGCAAAAATGGTCACCCATTCAAGGGCAACCCCGGCAACCGTAGCTTAACCTGATGGATCAACCTGTGCGGCTGTTAGTATTTAGCCACTTCAATATTGGAATTCTTTTAGCTTTAACGGTACCAAAAAAAATTCAAAAAAAGAACATTTTAGCTTCAACGACATCAGAAAAAAAATGTTTGAACAAAAAAGAAAGACATTGAGAGCGTAACAGCATCGTTCGGCATAGTGATAATTTGACACTTTCACCAACCAACAAGGTACGTGTTAGACCACTTTAGAACCAGCCCGAATAAAATGCAGAAGAATATGTTTTCCCTTCTGCAGAATATACACTCAGCGGCACGGAATCTTGGCCAAGCGCTTATCTCGGAAATACTCGCCATAACAAAAACTTGAAGTGTTTCTATTGATTGTTTCTTATGAGGGTAGGTCTAAAAAATGTTTACTCTTAGTTCAAGAGGGTAATTCATTATGTTTGAGTGCACTATGGTGCAACTTCAAATTTTTAGTTAAATCGTGTCTCTTGAGCGACTAAGTCGCAAGTTTAAATTTGTATGTTGTAAAAGCTTTCGGTACCTTATTGAACTATTGTGATTTTGGGCTGTTTATTGATAAACTAAAGGTGCTTTAACACTAATAAAAATGCCATTAACACCTGCACAGGTTGCGCAGGCTGTAGCATTAATCGACCAAGGGTTGACACAGCGTGAAGTTGCTGTGGTGCTTAATGTACCACGTTCCTCAATGCAGTATGCCCTTAAAAGATACCAGGAGACTGGCCACTATTCCCGTAGACCAGGCAGTGGAGGCGTCAGATGCACATCGGCCCGGGACGACCGTTTTATTGTCCTGGAAATTTTAAGAAACCGCTACCTGACCGCTGTTGAGATACGCCAGCGGCTCCAAATTGCAAGAGGCGTGAATGTTAGTGAGCGTACAGTGAGAAGGCGAATGGAGGAAGTGAATTTAAAAGCTCGTAGACCAGCACGCGGTCCAGAACTCCTCAGACATCACCGAGTAGCTCGACTTCAATTCGCACGTGAGCACGCCAGCTGGACCCACGAGCAATGGGCTCGAGTGCTGTTCACAGATGAGTGTCGAATAGCTTTACGTGCTCCAGACGGTCGAGAACGAGTGTGGAGAAGAAGAGGAGAGAGATTTCTAGCGATTACCACAACACAAACTGTGAGTTTCCATGGAGGCTCTATAATGGTTTGGGGAGGAATACGTTCCGATGGTCGCACGGAGTTGGTTATCGTCGATAACCGGCTAACTGCAACCCGATACATTGAGGAGGTCCTCCAGGAACATGTTTTGGTCTATTCGGGATACATTGGACACGACCAATTCCTCCTAATGCACGATAATGCACGCCCACACGTTGCACATTGTGTTGAAGAATATCTACAAGCAGTTGGTATTCAAAAATTGCAGTGGCCAGCTCGTAGTCCAGACCTAAACCCGATTGAGCATATTTGGGACATGCTCAAAAGAAAGATAAAGTCCACCTCCGACCCGCCAGAAACTCTTAACCAACTTCGAAATGCAGCACTTACTGCTTGGGAGAACATACCGCAAGTTAATGTCAGAAACATTATTCAAAGCATGCCAGATCGAATGCAGGCCGTTATTAGGGCTAGAGGAGGAAACACCCGATACTAAAACGTAGAGACAATAGACCAATTTAGGTATATTTTTATTTTAGAGTTTAAAAATTGATAGTGTAAAATTCCTTATTTCTGCAAAAGTGCTCAATTTAATAAAACTAAGTTATTGGTATAGTGACGTTTTCAATTTCAAGTTCTAAAAGCATAAGAAACACTTACTGAGTGCATCTACCCTTATTTCGGTGTCAAAAATATAAATAAATGCGAAATATCGTGAAATTTACATGTGGCCAAGTTTCCGTGCCGGTGAGTGTAATTTATTTTAGAGTTCAGAATAAGTGCGTGACGTGGCGTGCTTATTAGGTGGGACATCATATTTTTACTCTTTTCCTCAACTGACTAACATACACAAAGAAATTTCCAACTTCCAGTTCATTAATTCTCAATATAAAGTATGAGGCCTTATCTATAAAAAGGAAACTTGTCTATTTTGGGAAACATCTTGGGTATATTTTCTGTTTTCTTCCCATCCCTATTTAATATGGATTCAATAGAAATAAATAACATTATAAACTAATTTTGGTATCAGCATCTACTGCATGATGTTTTTTTTAAATCGTTTGATAATGAGAATCACCGTAATAAATCCAAAATATGTTAAAAATTTAATCACTGAGAGACCTTCGAATAAAATTTTAACATAAGTTTATTATTTAACCATTTTTTTTTTCAACCAAATTATCTTTTAACAGTCTGATTTCTGGTTCAAAGTCTGTAGCAAACATTAGCACTAAGACAAGGAAGCAATCTGTAGGTGACTTAGGTGACTGCACTACCTAATCTACCTATGTATATACGTATACTTATCATAATCTTAGGCCCGAGCCAATAAGCGGGATTGTCCGAAAGGGTTACCGCTACCCCGGAACATAAAGGGCTACGGAAGGAACATGGATGGGTTTTAGTCAGTAAGAGTCTGACACTCCCTTCCGCTCCACCCAGAGCGGGAGCAGTCATTGGATGAATTCCCAGCCTTAAAAAAAAAGGCCCGAGCCATCACTTCTACCCAGCTACGTCGAGATAAACCAATAAAGAAAGAAAAATCTTTAAATTAATAATGAAGGAGAAGAGTTCGTTTTTCTGTTTGTTTGTTTCAGCGCGCTATCTCTGAAACTGTCAGTCGGATTTGAAAACTTTTATTGCATTTGATAGCCCTATTCTTGAGGTAGGTTAGGGGCTATTTAATATCACGCTATGACTCTTAACAGCTAAGCATAAAGAAAAAAAAGTCAGAAAGTCATTATTTGAAAGCGAGGCTATAACGCAGGCGGACGCTATGCGATGCAACGCAGTGATCGGGGCGAAATGTCACATGGACGAAGTCACGGGCAGAAGCCATTATCATATTGTCTATGATTGTACATTTATCTTCAGTGTCGATAGTGCGATAAGCAAATATTGTGATTGCATTACAAATACTTTATCTATTTACATACGTGTTAGATAGAACCCGATTAATATTTATTGATAAACAGATTTAGGTTAACTAAAAATAGTTTTTATTGATTTCGAGATTTATGAAAACTGACATACAGTACTCCCAAATTAATAATGCACATGCAGATCTTCGCTAATTGACGTATTCCCGGAAACACCCGAATCATTGAATCGTTCGAGTCCCTTGCATTTTGCACCTTGTTCGAAAGAAATAGGAGTCAATTTCATGTGTACACAATCGAAAACAATTCGGGCGGTCGGCGGTCGCCGGTCAGTCAAAGGTCCGTCAGTCGTCTTGTTATATTGGTGGTGACTGCACGTGTTCTCTTTGTCTGGAATTATATAGAGCTACTATTACACACCTTTCTTGGTTTTGTTTTCAAAGGTGAATTTAATTTCAACTTTAATTATCTTATTCAAATTGAAATAGTTAATTTTGTAAAATATTTAAATATACTAACATTTTTCACGTTTTTTCAATACTAAAAAATTAAAAATACCAACGTAAAATACATATTAAGTACTAGAAAAAGCATATTAAAAATCAGATTTAGGCTTATATGAATTATAGCTCGCTATTTACTTACATGGAAATATTGAATCAAATTTCGTTACTGATAAATCAATATTTATCTCTTTTAGGACAAAACACATAATCACACTAAATTATGCATGAAGAAAATGCACTTAACCACTCTATATACATATCGTCTTCCGACGCTCGGGAAATACGACCGTTGCCGAACAGTGGCGAAGATTTCTATGCGCATTATCACTTTTGGAGACCTGTACTTTTTACTGAAATACATAAGTCATGGAAATTAGACTATAATCGGATTTTTTAACAATTTCTCTGCGACATCTCAAAACTTAGAAACTATAAAAGGTACCAAAATTGCCATTTAATTGGAACAAAAAAGTATTTCTAAATATGTGCATGTTGTTAGTGTATTAATCTTAGATAATAATCAAGATAGAGTTGTGTTTACAACATAACTGCGTGCGTGTGCGCAATCGATACGAAGCATCAAATCAAGTTGACTCGGTTTACTTCTTCGTAATCGAATTAGTGACGTATGTAAGCACATTTGTTGCGCTTACGCATAGAAAAACGAGGCGCTACGATTGTTGATTGGTTAACATGTAGATAGATAGTTTTTTTTTTGTAATGGCATCTCGCAGTTCAACCATATGGTTGTCTACTGCTTAACCGGACTTGCCTATGGATGCCACAAAAGAATTGTAGCCTCCAGCCAGGGCTTAAAAATAAACTTACAAACTAAACGACTACACACTAAGGGCACCCCTGTGGGGTACGGACCTCGGCATAGGGCGTCGCTTGGGGAGGACAGCAGGGGCAGCTGGATCGGGGGTATTTAAAACTACTGGCTCCGCGGCAACGCGAGTTGGCTCGAGTAAGGGTCGGGGGGATAGTTAGATACAGTGAGTATCGAAACTTTAAATAAGTAAGTATTCAAACCTTTTTTATAAAGTAAAAACCTTGTTACACGGTTGAGCCATTTTTGGTGTGAGGAAAATCTTATGGGTCGCGTCACTGACATGCTAATTTGAACAGTAGATGTATAGCTATAAGCATGACCATGTTATTTCATAGTTTTTTCCTGTTGCGAACACTGCACGCTTACTATTATTTTCAATGGACAGGATATATTTCGTTTAGATTAGATCTTAGCGACAGAACAAAGCAACACCTTGAATCATGTTCGGACGTTGGCCAGGGTTGGCAAAAGAACTGATAGGGGTTCATAATCTGGTTTATATTATTCAGATATATTGTAAAGCTACTGTTTTGTCGGTGTTCCCTCTCAAACTAAACCACCAGCTCTATATTATATATCTAGCTCTATATTATGGCGCTAGATAAAATTTATTCCTTATGGAAAGCAATTCGTTCATGATTTTAGTTCCTGCTCTGCATCTCTGGCTCATATTTAATGCTAGTTTATTTGAAGCCATTTAAAAAGCGTTCTATCATATGTGGATGTTTATTAGATTATGAATATGTATGCTAGAATTTGGGATAGTTTCAGAAAAACGATGTCATCCAAGTTCTTGTCGCACAGATCACGATTTTCATTTGTTTAGCTTGGAAATCCCGCAGGTTTTCGAAATTCGAAAATCAAAGTTCAATATTTTGTGGGATTATTTTAATCTGAGGTTTGCTGTCTTCAGTTGATATAAAGTTAGAATAATAATGATCGTTTTTGGCCTTAGCAACACTCGACCCCGTGTTTGTGCCGAATCCACGCAAATGTTTAATTTTACTGTTGTTTTTGGAAAAAATATTTGATAATTTCACCACACGCGGAAAACGTAAGATAACATTTTAATTTAATATTTATTTTTGTAGACCTGTCTGGGATTGGCAATCCTACGCAAGAAGTGCGTAGGAAACTTACATTGTCTACAAAGAAATGCGTAATATTTTAAATATTCTACACGTGGTTTGTGGTTTCGTGTCTGACAGACTGTATTTAGCCTTGTGGGCC
This sequence comes from Hyppa rectilinea, assembly GCA_951799385.1. NCBI lineage: Eukaryota > Metazoa > Arthropoda > Insecta > Lepidoptera > Noctuidae > Hyppa > Hyppa rectilinea. The sequence goes on along the minus strand of OX637321.1, from coordinate 15,471,976 downwards.
TTTAAAAGGTATCCCTGTATTCGTAAGCAGAAAGGAATGTTCGATGAATCGTTATCTTATTTTTAAGAAAAAAAAATCTTTATTGATCTCGACCCACATCCACATTTGACTTTTGGGTTTGCAGAAACTTAGTCTAAAACCATTACAGAGATAATTTTGCGGCGGTTTTTATTAATAGGTCACCACTATAAAAAAGTCACATAGTAAAAAACAAATCCTTGTCTGTGGAATATTGAAGTAATAATAAAAATAAAGAAGCAAGTTGTTTAAAAATGGAACAAATTGACCAATAACGCTCATAGAAAATATAACTTTCATCGAGTTCATAACTGAGTTTACGAGCATTTTATTAGCGTGTGTACACGGAAACAGTGCGTCCTTTGAGTCAATCATAAACATGATAAAGCGTTTTTCATAACTGGCTTTATCTAACAGTAGAACAGATAACATATGTAAGTAATAATATTTAACATAGAATCCTAACATACATAAATACTCACCTATTTGATCTCCTTTGTATTTTAAAGTTAGAACAACCCACCCACGTAAACCATAAACATTTTTTTATCACAAACACGAGTAGCTGTCCGATAAAATAATAAGTATAAAAAATCGTATGTTATTTAAATGTTTATTGTATTTAACTGTGTAGATAACTGGTTTATTACGAAGTTGAGAGTGAAATGTCTGACATCACGCCACCGTCAAAACGAATTTCACTTTCGACGAGCACTCTCTCATTTCACTATCGTTTAAGTAACGGTTCCATTAAATCACAGACGGTCCGAAGTAGTATATAATTTGTGAACGCGCGAGAAATACTAAAATGGCATCAGTTATTTGGTTTTATTAAAAAAAAACGCATTATAATAATTATTATTTTACCAGTTAAAAAAACTACAAAGAAAAAATTTGTCTGATAAAACTTTTCCCGCCGCGAGATATTTTAAATTCAGAACATTTATTTTTTTATTTTATCGTCGGAAGATGTGCGGTCGTTGTGCCAGCAGCAAAGAGACTGGTTGACTTGAAACAATGGATTTAATCTCAGTTATAAATAATTTAATGTTTTATTTATACGCATAGCAATAATATACTAACGTGCTGATTAATTCATAAAACTATGAATTAAATGTAACGAGGGGTTCATTAAATTTGCAAGAAAGGAAGGTGGTAACGGTTTAATTTGGTCTAAAAAAAAAAGTAAAACTCGGTTAAAAAGTAATTAATAAACGTCTGGACGCTACGTTTCCAATGACTGTCTTTATGCTCTCATGGCTGTCCTCCAAAAAAGAACTGCCAACGAATATTCAGCTTTAATCCAACGACATAGCACCTTAATTTAAAAACCACAAAATACATTCGTTAATATTTGACTTTAAATTCTAACAAAGAGCAAAGACTTTACATTGAAATATAGTACACAATATGTAGCATTGATAATGGACCCTATGCCCTTGAAATTAGAGTTAAAATTAAGTGCGTTCGTTAGTTTCCGGAAATAAACGAGCGGTGGCGTGATCATCGCGTGCGTATGCGCAGGTCCACTGACCCGTATTCGTATGATTGTTTTGTTATTGATTTAGTAGATTGGGAAATGATAATGCAGTTTTATTGTGTCACTGAATATTATCTGATTTTTTTTAAATATATTATAGCGTGATGGGAAACTGTTCCACTTCTCTTCAACGTCTGAGACGAACACGTCTGGCTACGGAATACGGATAGATTGACATGACATGTAGCGTAGCAACATCAAAATCGTTACTTTTACAAGGCTAACAATAAATTATCTATGGTGACAAATTTAAACGTCGCATTCTCAATGGGAACCAAAACTGTATTTATTGTTGTTATCTATACTAATAGATATTATAAAGAGGAAAGATTTGATTGTTTGTTTGTATTGAATAGGCTTCGAAACTACTGAACCGATTTGAAAAATTATTTCACTATTGAGAAACTACACTATCCCCGGGTTACATATTATATTTTCAAAAAAATTAGGGATCCTTACTAAAACTCCAATGATGTAACAATTTCCAACATCCATACACAGTAAATCACGGTATTACCATTATTCGAGAAGGGTATGACAATAGTTTCCAACCCGGAAAGTTAAAAAAAGAAAAAAATACATCCAATTTGGAATCAATGACTTGCAAAGAGGTTCTAAGTACTATGAGATACTGTGGAAAAAAAGGGTGTCAATTTGTTTACTGCTCTGACCGGTTGCTCAATATCAATGTCGGTCGGTCATAACTTCATAAGTGCCTATTAATTTGATTTACAATGTCAGACAAGTACAGTGTTCTTATCTCACAAAGCGACTCGCGCTTTACTTGAGTTAACCAAGTGTGCTTGTTTGTACACCTGGTTAATATAAGTGAGTCTGTGTGTGAAAACGAGTAACGTTAGCAGAAAACACTAACACACGACACATTTCCGACTCCGCTATTATCATGGACGGTACCGACAATGCGTTTGTAGTTTGTACACTTGGTAACCACAAGTATAGCGCGTGTCGCTTCGTAAGATTACAATACTGTAACTAAGTATGTACCTACATAATATTTTATTTTGCTGATTCGATTTGTTTTATTTCGATTTAGTGAACGTTCTCATAAACTTATGGAGCATTCGGTTTTGTATCAGCATTATAATTACTAATTCATGTCAAATAACTAATAATAAGTCAAATAGTTCGTATAATCTTTACTGAAATAATTAAATTAATTACGTTAAGCACGCTGTATATTTTTGACAGCTAAGATTTTCCTTTTGTCAATTCTTAGTTTTAATCCGATTTCTTTTTAAAAAACTTTTTTGAATTTTATTATTTTAATTAATTAATGAAGGATAAAGAAGGAAGAAAAAATTAAGAAAGAATGGATGAAGGAATGAATTATCATATTATTTCGGAACAAATATTCCACAATTGCTTTACAATTCGCACCTTTAGGATGAAAACGACACAATAAAAAAAAAATAAAAAAATTGAGTTATCGTCATAAAATGACTCGAAACGAAAATACTGAAACGACTTGTTTGGCTATTTCCCTAAAAGTCACTTTTTTGAGTTACATCGTTTTCATCCTGAAGGTGCGATTGAAAAGCTAAAACTATAGTTCTCAGTTACGTCACTAATACAGTTTCCCAACATTTAATTTAGAGTGCACCGCAATATAACAACTGAACAATTAAAAACTTTCCAAGTATTCGTTCGTTTCGTAACTCTGGCCAACAATTTGCTTTATGCTTTGTTTCCGTCGTCAATTTAGCTGTCAATTGAATAACTGAACCTTAGGCTTGGGACAGACTAGCCACGTCTTTGGTTAAAAACCCGCGTTGCTATGTAACACATTTTATGTAGCATTTTTTTTAGTATATTTAATTATTTACGAATCGTATTTAGTGCATATTTAATGAGAAAGAAACATCAAAATTAAGCGTTTTTTTTTAGGTTTAAAATTACTTTTTCCACAAGCCATGAGGCACTTGTGGCTCTATTAGTAAAGTCAAAAGACTTTATTTTGTGCGAAACAGGTTTTTTCGTGCATAAGTCTGGATCCTGTAGGAATACCAGGATAAAAAGTATCCTATGTCCTAACCCACGCCATTATCGATCCGTGTTCCAAATGTAATCAAAATCACGACAACCGTCTTAGCGTGAAAGCGCAACAAACTCGCTTTCCATTTTTAAAATTTGTTAGCGGCTTGTGTAAGTTTGTTTAACCTGAACATAAACGAGTGACAAGATCATAAACTATAATGTTTCCTCCTGTTTTCATCCAACCTGAATCATAGACGCGCGATTATTACAAACCGCGTCAACTCTAGTCTAAGCGTAGCCTAATAGTCTTAGTGTGACTAACTATGTCACCCGTATTGCAATTAATACATTTAAGTCTCTTTAGCATAATGTATATCCTACTTCCTACTTATATTATAAATGCGAAAGTTTGTGAGGATGGATGGATGGATGATTGTTCCTCTTTCACGCAAAAACTATTGAATGTATCTGGATAAAATTTGGCACAGAGATAGATTATAGTCTAGAATAGCACATAGGCTACTTTTTATCCCGGCAGAATATATGGTTCTCGTGGGATAATTTCCTACAAACACGCGGGCGAAGCCGCTGGCAAAAGCTAGTTAGTATATAATATTATTATACGACTTTACCGTCGGGTTCGCCCGCGTGGAGGTCGGGATCTTTCCCACGGAAACGAAGATACTACCGGGATAAAAAATAATCTATGTCCTGACCGATACTACCTTTTGGAAGGTGCGACTAGAATCAGTTCTATTTCTAGTTCATTATGTCGTTTAAAAGTGCATTTCTTGTGCCTATTTGAAATAAATGATTTGACTTTGACCCAGGTCATGGTCTACCGATGAGCTATATATCATCCAAATCTGTTCAGCCGTTTTAGAGTGAAAAGGTAACACACAAACTTACCTTCGCATTTATTCTATTAGTTAGGATATTTGTCAAATAAAATAGATTTTATTTGTGAGTACAGGATGCTGCACATTCATTATTATAATCGGCAGTACTTGCCATAACACAGAGGACTAGTGAAGTTAAGTTCCGGGGAAGAAATGCAGCCATACAAGTGATTTTACGCATTCATGTGCGTATTGTATAATAACATTTGCTTAAAAATCAGTGAAGGAAAACATGGTGAGGAAACCAGCATGCCTGAGAGATATTTCTCAACAGTATGTGGAGCTATGTCAGAGGCCCATGGGCAGCATAAAAACTCTGACACCAGGTTAATCACTAACTACACGAAAAAGAAAGGAAGTGCCGTAGAAGTGGCGAAATTTTTGGCCAACAAAATTAACTTCCCTTTAGTGCCATCGACATGCATGACGAAGAAGACATAAAAGAAACAATAGAAAGCAAAATTTACATCTATACGTATATACTTCTGCCTCCTCTTTTGGATATTTCAGGCGTGAAGTTGTGGTAATGTAATTTGTCCAAGCGGTTGGCAGGATCACACGTAAAAGTTAGACTCGATAAATCTTCTTTGATTGTCCGAAAGGGTTACCTCTACCCTAAGGGCTAAGGAAGGAACATGGATGGGTTTTAGTCCGTAAAAGTCTGAAACTCCCTTCCGCACCACCCAGAGCTGAAAGAGTAATTTGATGATTTCTCACCCTCAAAAAAAAAGAAAGACACGATACATCTTATCATTCCGCACAGAGCTATCTCTTAGCGTCATTCTCGCATCCATTTCGATTATCTTCGAGATAACGTGTGTTTTAGTACCTACACAGTAGACAGACATGCACCTATTTACATTACTCATTTAATTCGGTTTTATCTCTTCGACATGGTGTAGACACACTTATATACATTCAGTCAAAAAAGTATCGGGAATGGATGATTTGTTTATGGTTCCAAATTCAAATTTTTGTTTTTTTGTAGTTGTTAGATTGGCACCACTGTTTTCCATTTTGGCGCGGAGTTTGAGTTGCATCTGTTATTTATATTAAATACAGTGCTGGTTTTAGTAATATCATATATAGTGTGTATTGCGAATTTCATAATGGACAAAAATATCGAACTAAGAGTTTGTCTTAAATTTTGCATCGCCAATGGAATTTCGTGTTTGGAGTCACTGAAAATGTTACAGAGGGCTTACGGTGAATCGACTTTATCAAAAACTCGTGCTTATGAGTGGTTCAAAGCGTTCAAAAGCGGTCGAGATGTGATGGAAGATTTGCCTCGCTCTGGTAGGCCGTCAACGTCTGCAACTGAAGTTAACATCGCAAAAGTGAAGAAAATAGTGACTGAAAATCCCCATTCAACTCTGAGAGAGATAGCCGCCGAACTTTCTGTATCTCACGAGTCGATCCGTACCATTTTAACTAATCATTTGGGTATGAAACATGTTGCTGCTCGGCTAGTCCCAAAAGATCTGAATTTTCTCCAAAAACTCAATCGCATGAAAGTCGCTGAGGACATGCTAGTACGAGTCAGTTCGGACCCAACATTCATGAAAGGCATTGTTACTGGTGACGAGACGTGGGTTTACGAGTTTGACATGCAAACTAGTCAACAAGCTTCGGAGTGGCGCCTTCCAACTGAACCGAAACCGAAAAAACCACGCCTAAGTCGATCAAAAGTCAAAGTCATGTTGACTGTTTTCTTTGACTATCGCGGTGTTGTGCACTCTGAATTCTTACCGGAAGGTCTAACGGTAAATAAAGAATATTATTTGAGCGTTATGCGGCGTTTAAGAGAGCAAATTCGACGAAAAAGGCCAGATTTGTGGAAAGAAAATTCTTGGATTTTGCACCACGACAATGCGCCTTCGCACAAGGCTATCATTGTGAACGAATTTTTGACCAAACACTCAACAAATACCATCCAGCAACCATATTCACCAGATATGGCTCCTGCTGACTTTTTTCTTTTTCTTAAACTCAAATTACCACTTCGTGGCACCCGTTTTCAATCGATAGAAGACATAAAGGAGAATTCGCGGCGAGAACTGAACTCAATTCCGGAAGCAGCGTTTAAAAAATGTTTTGATGAATGGATTATTCGTTGGCGCAAGTGTATCGTTTCTATAGGAGCATACTTTGAAGGTGATAAAATAAATTTGGATGAATAACAGACATTTTGTGTATTATTGATCTTTTCCCGGTACTTTCTTGACAGAGTAGTATGTTTAGGTAAATATTGAAACGGTTACACTGCCTTGTAGCCTCGTGTCTTGATATAATGCAATATTTCATTAAAGTTTTTTGAAAACCTTAGAAGAGTAATCAACAGGAAGACATGTGTTGCGCAAATGCTCTGCAATTTGAATGGCATCTCGCAGTTCAACCAAAGGGTTGTCTACTGCTAAACCGGTCTTGGCTGTGGATGCCACAATGAAATTGCAGCCTCCAGCCAGGGCTTATAAAAACTGAGCGACTCCACGCCGAGGTCCGTACCCTGTGGGGTAAGGTCCTCGGATTAGGACGTCTCTGGGGGATCACCGCAAAGGACACGCTGGATCAGCCATAGCAAGTTTGCCCTATTCAGAGGCTTCTCTATCACTATATAGTATAAAACAAAGTCGCTTTCTCTGTCCCTATATCCCAATGTCTGCTTAAATCTATAAAACAACGCAACGGATTTTGATGCAGTTTTTTTAATAGATAGTGATTCAAGAGGAATAGTACGAGATCCGGCTGCAGAATCAATGCACCCATTGCATAGATTAGACTAGAAGGTTTAAATGTAAAATAACATGCAATTTCCGTCATCCACGCGGGCGAAGCCGCGGGCAGACGCTAGTATAGTATAGAACAAAGTTGTTCCCTGCCATCAGCCCCTCTGAATGCTTAGATCTTTTAAACTACGCAACGGATTTTATAGATAAAGCGATTCAAGAGCAAGGTTTTAATAGCTGTTCCCTCGCCCGCGACTGCATCTACATTGAAGTGCGAAGCCAGGTGGCTAGTATATGCGAGAGTAAGCGAGGTTCGAGAATAAAAGTGATAGAAGGTGAAGCAGCTCGCCAAAGTACCATAAAGAACGTACAAGGGATCCCTGTTTTTCTTTTGTTTTTGATTAAACAAGAATTAAGGTTTAAAATCGTAAGTACTCATTATTTTCAGGGTCAAGAGCTAGCTCTTATTTGTTTTTGAAGAAATAAAAGCGAGAATTGACTCTTTAATTAAATTCTTGAAATATTAATGAATGTTCAAAGCTAATGAAAGTTTTAATAACTATTTGTAGCTGATAGCTAAAGCGTTACTAGATTGGACGTATTCAATATAAATTTCTTTGTAAATTAATTAAAGTTCTGTTTTTAAATAGCTCAAAGTAGTAGGTATAGACAACATAATATCTTGGCAGAAGAGACGGAAATCTGTTACCTATCTTTCGTTTACGCGGGAGAATTTACGTATACCAACATCAAACGATTTATTTTGGTGCTGGTAATCGATCGCTATAAATTCTAAGTGGTATTTGAGTTGAGAATATACGATACTTATTATCTATCGATAAACACACCATCATTTATTCATTCTGTTTAGTTTCTTTTTTAATAACAGAGACAAGCCATAATGTGTACGAAGTCTGGTCAACTTTTTTATTCGGATTAATTTCCCGCTCTTTTTATTTTCGGCCAGTACATCAAAGCGAATAATTGAATTACTCGAGTGTACCTTATCGATTTAGGCAGATAGTTTTAGGGCCAAAATATTTGTAAAGTAGAATAAAAAGTAAGTATTAAACTTTTCTCACAGTGAGACGAAAAGTTTTTGTTACTACGTTTTTTCTTTCTTTTTTTAAGTGTTTTATTACAAAATAATTATTTTACTTGAAGTGTCCTATTGAGTAAATAGCAAAATTCTTGCGTAAGTTGAGTTGATAGGCTTTCGCGAGATTGTACTATTGTTTGTCTTTCGAGCACGGAAGTAAAATGAAATGATAACAGACAGCGTAGGTACTAGACTGTAATAGAATAATTAATAACTTTATAAGCAACATAAATATTGACTACTGTTGATTGTTCTACGTGCCAGAGGCGTCTAGCCAAAGTGACAGCTGTTGCTGCCATTTTGATGATTATAAATAACAATATTTTATGGAATTCATTTCTTAGGCGGGGTGTAAATACGAAATTATATACAACCCTGTATATTTTTCAATGATTTAAATCTTTGAAATTTCGGAATGCTTCCTTTCTTTGCTGTTTGATAAAATATACATTTAAATAATGAAGGAAATAATATACGAAAAATGTGTGATTCACTTTATCTTTAAGAATAGCATGTCCGACATAAGCCGGCCTTTTGGACTTTCCCGCGCGATACCCGCCAGGGACTAGGTATTTTTATAGTTTATTTTTCCTGTTCAGCATTATTTTTTACATTAATACAGTACGAGATCAATTACACTACTACAAACGAACACGAATACCGGAACTTCGGATTATTAGATGTGGCGCCCGCGCCACCCGCATGACGTAAAATCTCATGCTTTGTGTCATCGCCCTTAGCGACAATGACAAACAATAGGTGTTTAAATTTTGTCCTTCCCGTAAAAGAGAAGTGAAGCTAATGTAACTTTGTACTTAACACATTTTTTACATGGAACATGCAATATTCTCTTACAGAAGACCTTTTCAACATCAATTTAATAAAAATAAGTTAAATATTGAATGATTGCTACCTACACATATAATTCACAGGAAAAATATAAAAATCTAGCAATGAAATAAAAATGCAACCAAAAATTAATACATAATCGCAAAATAAAAACTGCAAAGCAACAAAAATGATGCAACAATTTAAATTGTTACTAGTTTATTATATATATTTACAACTATCATAAATATATTAGTGCAATTAAAAACATTTAAGTACAAAAAATCGAATTTTAAAACATTGATCACATCACTAATATTCTACTAAAATTAAAAAATTAAAGCATCACATTACAACCGGCAAAAAAAAAGTAAAGTGAAGCACAGACACAAACGCAAACAGCTTAATACCAGCTCATTTTTGTTGCCTGTAGCCCGCTGACCCCGTTTCCTGCATTCGGCCCGGAGCTGTTCCTTATTCATAGCCGCTAATGCCTCAGGACTAAGGTTCTGACGAGTCCTTCCATTGTCAGACACAGAGTTCTGACGGGGTATGACCACTGAATTGGCGTTATTACGAGCACGCCTTGGACCCGCCATATTCAATATATTTTTATGATTCCTGTTTAATTATATTTTGTGTTGTGTCTTCTACACTTTAATGTTATCCCTTGTCTTCTTCCCTTGCAGAATTGTGGAGAAATTGTTGATGTAATAAATACATGTTGTATTGTAAATATATATAATAAATCACTCATAATTATTAATATTACACTGTATTAAATAATTCAAGTACATATAAATATTGTAATAACTACTATCAATTACCTACATAAAGAAACGTAAATGTAAACAGAATAAATTATTGGGGTTTGTTAAAAAGAGAAATAACACAAAAACTATGATAAAGAAATTATAATTTTTGGATGTAAATACTTACTTATTGGAAATAAATACATAGAAATAAATATTGCTGACTTTGAACTTTGACATGAACGGTCCCAGAAAATGTTTTGTATCACAATGATGAGTAAGTTTAATTAATGAATAGATAAGATATCGCGTATTTCTAGACTATCAGTTGAAACTAATACTTAAGTAAGTAATAATAAATATTTTTATAAAACAAAATAAGTATAAGTATGTATGATTTAATGGTGAAAACGCACTGAGTTGTTAATTAAATCAAATTAATGGTAAGTTTGCACGTAAATATTTGCATGAAACGGCGAAAATTACCCTCGTCACAATGTTATTGATTATTTATGTTCACTCGAGCGTAACATAATCGTATGTTGAGAAACATGGTTCAATACATGGAGGGCAATTTCTAGCATATCAAAAATAAAAAAGCCATTATCAGCCCCTAATAAATTAAGCGTAAATTTTAAAATATCGGAAAAATGTTTAGGGACAGTCAGCGGAAATTATAGGTAACATCTAACCTAACATAACATTTAAAAATTGAATTCAAAATATACTCACATTCGCAGTAAATCAAGAACAATTCGGTTAACGATTCTCAGTCTTTATTTCATTCAATTTGTATTTATTTTAATAAAAACAATGTTTTTCTCACACAATACCCTTCCGTGAAAAGCAAAATGTTGAAGTTTGGAAAATCGTTGCCACTACTAAAGAAACTCTCCCACTTTTGTGAGTTTATCGTGTCCCACTAATTTATCTCGAATGTCACTAGAACTAACAAAGAGATTTTTTTAAAGTATGAAAGTGGTGATAAACTTTAACATGTTAATAAAAATAACTGCCCTGTTAAGTAAAACATTATATTCTTGTTGCTTTCATTGTGTATCATGTAAAACCAACAGTTTTATTAAACAGCATTTGACCTGAGTTTGAGTAAAATATATTTTATATGGTAATATTATTCTGAGCACTGACGTGTGTTTGTTTTCATAGACAATTTTAGTGCAGTTCTCTGTGTCTGTCACCAATCATGAAGATAGTCGATTTTCCTCTTTCTAGTAAGACTTACTTACTTTTATTTACTAATAAAACTTTACTACAGATTTGTACATACTACTACGTTTTACCAGTTATTCCTATTCATTATAAATGATAATAGAGAGTTGAGCGAGTTTCTCCGAGAGATTTTTTTAAAGAAATTGGTATTCTTCCGGTAGCGTCACAATTCATCTTCGCCAACATTTTATACAGGGTGGAATTTTGTAAAGCCACCTGAAGGGAAAGTACTCTTAATACTGTAGATAGCAAATTTTACTCAAAGAAAACTTTCCTTTATTTTTGAATAGAAAGAAAACTGCATTCAAAGATTTTCGAAAATTCGCTTGCCACACCCGGGAATCGAACCAACTAAAATCTGCAAAAATGACACCCTGTACTTTTATTGCGTTGATCGTTAGGATCACTTTTATGGATGAAATCTTTTCAAGTAACTTGATAAATTAAATGAGAGGAAAACCATGAAATCTGGACTTATAAATTCAATGAGTCAAGTTAAAGCTCTTTAAGTCAAAGATTCATCTGTTAACTTATGTTAGTGATAAATAATTATCATTGACGTGATTTATCTAATAAAATGACGAGTTGCCATTTGGATCAGACGATTGAAGATTGGTACAAACGGTACAGTCAGATGGCCTACGAGATCACCAGATCTCGTCCCTTTACATTATTTTGTGGAGATATGTGAAAAATCAAATTTTCATTAAATCTTATGCGAAAGTAAACGAGTTGAGAGCTGAAGTTCAGGTAATATTCACCAAAACATGGTATTAAAGGTTACTAGATATGAATAAGTTACATGAAGACATTTGTGTATCCAAGAAAATGGAGCCCATTTCGAGTAACTAATTAGTTAGTTAACTATTTTTTGTAAATAATTTAAGATTTCATGGTTTTCCTATTATTTAATTTATCAAGTTTGTATGAGAGATTTCATCCTTATAATTGATCCTAACGATCGATGCAATAAAAGTACAGAGTGTACTTTTTGCAGATTTTAGTCGGTTCGATTCCCGGGTGTAGCAAGCGAATTCTTTGAGATCTTTGAATGCAATTCTCTTTCTATTCAAAAATAAAGGAATGTTTTCTTTGAGTAAAATTTTCTATCTACAGTATTAAGAGTACTTTCCCTCTAGGTGGCATTACAAAATCCAACCCTGTATATCACTACATAGTATAAAACAAAGTCGCTATTTTTGTCTGTTTGTTTGTCTGTATGCTTAAATCATTAAAACTACGCAACGGATTTTGATGCGGTTTTTTTAATAGATAGAGTGATTCAAGAGGAAGGTTTATAATAATATGTATAATTTGTCGACATATTTTGCGGGCGAAGCCGCGGGCGGAAGCTAGTATTAGACAAAATATACACTTATATACTATATAGGGTGGAATTTTGTAATGCCACCTGGAGGGAAACTACTCTTAATACTGTAGAGAGAAAATTTTGATAGAAATAATGGCGAAATCTATACGGTGCGGCGCCACAACGCATAATTTGAATAGGCTCTTAGGCATAATCTACCAGTCAAGACCAGTCAGTTATATGTGTGTGGGGTCCGTACATTCATTCCTATAGATAGAGTATCCATAGACTAGGTATAGATAGTAATAAGATAGTAATAGATTTAATTTTACTTCTAAACAAAAAGCTCTAAACACAAACACAATTGCTCAGCACAACACTATTTGACACTGACAGTGACAGTACATGTTCGCATAGAGTAAATAAAAATACGAAACTGATTTCTATCTAATATTTTGTGTTTTGCAGACCAGAAATTGTTGATAACGAATTATTTTTTTACACTGAAATGGAAAATGAATGTTGATGATATTAATGATTACATTCCCTCTCTTTTGAACCCAAGGGTAGTGAAAAAAGGTGATGGTGATTTCTCTTTAACGCAGGTAGGAAATCAATGTTTACAGTCGGTCATTTATTTTTCTAGTTCTAGAATATTAAGAATAGACAAAGTTCTGACTGATTCGAAAAGGTTTCATCACAGTTTTGTTAAGAAAAGGTATTTTAATTTTGGATGTGATTTTGCGTTACGTGCTCAGTAAAAGCCTTGAACTATCAATTCACACGATACGAAACTTGTAAGAAAGAGGCCTCATTTTGACATCGGTCTCCAAATATTGATGTGATGGTTTCGGAGTCCGATTTATTAGCAATGCAATGTTTACTATGGTTCTTATATTGCAGCGAAGAAGTCGACGACGCGACGGGTAGGTAAAACATAGATTTTTATAAATCACTTTCATTTTGGCAGTAACAAGTCCTATATTTTTCCCCCTTGGTGCTATCAAAAGGCCAAAAATGGTCTAACAAATCCTCCAACTATAAGGTCTAGTTGCCATGACAACGTAAACTGTCGCGTGTTTGGTTTCGTAAGCGCGCTTATTGCCGAGATACAATCGCCCACGAACGGATGTTTTTTGTTTACGTTATAAATTATGTAATTTTTACATGTTGTTAACAATATGTAGCTCAAGTTATGTATTTCATATGTCTCACCAAAGGGTGAGTTACCCAGTAGCTGGGTTGTGGAAGTTAGATCTAATAGGCAGTTGGTCCATGTAAAATACTGGTTATCAACTGCTTCTAGTAAGACTGTAAGCTGACCCCAACACAGTAGGCAAGAGGCCAGTCAGATGATGATGAATTTTACTTGTCATGGGAACCTGGCCTAATTTTATGAACGTCTTATAGGATGGCACCCCATGTTATGAAGTTTTCATCAATACAAGGTCAGGGTGATGCTGTTGCCACTTCAGTATACAGTAGAAAGTCTTCAGTAAGTAGTTCCGGGTCATTCCTGACTTCTCATCATTTCGTTATGGATGCCACAAGCAAGAATAACTGTTGGTATCTGTGATACTTTTTGGGTCACATGTTCTAAAATCACTTAAAAGTAGATCAAAAACAGTATGGTAGACAAGTTTCTGGCACAGTATTATAAAATCTTAAACATTAGGTTAATAACTCATAATTTAATGATAATTACATATGTATATATTTTCATTACTGCGTTTCGTCTATTTGTAGGTATTGGGAATCTATGCCATGCATTGACAAACAATGGTATCTTTCCATTGCTCATAAAATATTGTATTATGTAAACATCTTTCTGAATATTAAAATTTGAAAATTTTTACTAATATTTGTTACATAGAACCTAATTCAGACTATAATGAACATTTCAAAACAAACCCTTCTATTGTTTTTTGCCTGTGGCGGATAATGTGTTTATTGCCTTAAACACATTATCCATCTTACTTAGAAATAAAAAAAACAAGCTGTTCTATGCATTTAATTGAGTTATGTGTACATAAATGAATGGAACAGCTCATTATTTTTTCACGGAGTTCAGATTTCTTCCCATAGTAAAAGTATTTCATAATGATGAGTATAATGCTTCCACGAAATTCTTAGACTAAAACCTTATAGATTAAATCAACTTGTGTTAGGATCCTTTTCACATCTGCTGACCCTTATCTTAACACAAGGATTACATAACCACCCTCTAAGAACTTAATGTAATGTGATATTTCACAGCACTCCTTTGTGAGCAGAACTTCCCTGTCATTGAGAAGAATTAATGGATTGAAACTAAAGCCAAAAGAACGGGTAAGTGTTTAGTCTTTATTTAATTATTTCACTAAGGGCATATTTCTTGATCTTAATGAAAATTGCTGACTGAGGTCGCAACTGCGCGTCCATGTGCGAGTTTGCGATCGAATCTCTCTTTTATATGAATACTAGCTTCGAGAGAATGTGTCATCGTCCAAATGTGTTTTTTTTTTCTTAAAATATGTTTCATGACACATGCAAAGTACAATACCCAGCCGAAAATACTTCAGTTTTTTGAAAAAACTCATAGTCATATGCATGCTGCAGCACATATGGCAAAATGATAAATGCTATCTCATGCCGTAGTTAGGTTGTGCACGACTCACCTCATTGTTACTACTCACTCAAGTGTAAACCTTTTTTCAGATTCACCCAATAAACAAGGAAAATTCTCAAAATGTACAAAACTTGATTTCTCAGCATACTGTTACCAAAAATAAACCAAAAACAAAACCAGTTGTCGACAG
Organism: Hyppa rectilinea; assembly: GCA_951799385.1. Lineage (NCBI taxonomy): Eukaryota > Metazoa > Arthropoda > Insecta > Lepidoptera > Noctuidae > Hyppa > Hyppa rectilinea. Next base: position 15,456,782 of record OX637321.1, on the reverse strand, counting down.
AGATAGTCTAGGTTTCTCAGCTATCGAAGATCTTCAGAGTGAAGCAAACTATTTCGATTCTTGCTCACACAGTGTGCTTGATGCTGTACCAGCTCAAACTAAACTACCTGATAGAGCCACAACTTTGGTTTCTGTGTCTTCCCACACAGAATTAGACCAAAATGTAGACTTGAAAAGTGGAATTACAGTCATTCCTAACGTTACCGATAGAACTGCAATCTCGGTGTCCTTCGGCATCGACAACTGCCAAAGTGTAGATATTAATTCCAAAAAGAGTGCCATCCAGAGGGTTAAATTCTCACAAACCAACAACAATACGTTGGTGGATTGTGAAATCGTCGAAGGTTCCCAAGTGAGCACGGAGGAGAGCGATCTCGACGAAAACATGAACGAAGTCGTTACTCCCAATTTACTAAAGAGGTCCGCCGTCACTGTCAATTTGGAAATTAAAAAGAAAAAACCGTCATCCACAGAGACAGCAGAAGACAAAGTTCTAATTTTAAACACAAGTGCCATCGAGAAGATATCTCATGTCATCGTTCAACCACCAAATTATAAATTAGTGAAAGGGAAAATTTTGGACAAGAGTAAATTCAAAACCGACAGTAAGAGAAACTCAGTGATAGGTTTAAAAGTCAACAATGGAATTGTGCGTGATAACTTGAGGCAAAAATCTATTGACAGTTTTTTCCCAAAACGTACGAATGTTTTAAACCTCAAAGTTTCGGAAGGACGGAGTCTTTCTAATCCTGTGTGTGAGGTGACGGCTCGACTGAATGAAGATGGTGACGAGGAGGTCATGAGTAAAAATTCGGGTATTGCTGACGCCATTAAATGTGATAGAAATCGTAAGTTATCTCTTAAAGGGACTCCTCGGGTTGACAATGAATCGTCAAATAGATCGGCTAAAGTTACTTCCCCGAGGAGAGAACGGTGTCCCAGTCCGGAGGTTAAAACGTCGTGCTCATCACCCCGCGGGAAATCGGATTGTCCAAGCTGCCACAGTCCTCGGAAGACGGTAGAATCTATACAGTTTAGTTTGCCGCCCAAGTCCCTAACTACGAAAAGGTCGGTTTCTACCAGACCGGTACCGCATCATAAGATCGTCGCAGGTATGTTGTGCAAGCTTTTTGTTGTGATGTGTGATCCAGTGTTTTTTTTTTAATGAAGAAAAAATAAATAAACCATGGTTTCATGGGCTGTTGGGGCACTGAGGCCAAGAAGCTCATTCGTGAGTTAGGGCTCAAGGTCCTGGAGAAAACGGGTGACTCCCGCTCCAGGTAGTTCCTGGTGCAGACGTTAGCCATTGCCATTCAACGTGGCAATGCAGCAAGCGTTTTGGGCACCTTTGCGCCGGGAACAGTTAGGGGAGGGTTATTTGACTAGTTTAATTTATTTTTTGTTGACGTGTTGTTGTTTTTAATGTCTGCTTTAACAATTATCACTTACAGTAAGAGTTTATTTTTAGTTTAATCAGGGAGAGACTGACAGTCCTGAATGTTGAATAGGTATAGATATCTCTGTTTTACCATTAATGGCATACAAATAAAAATTATAGTTATTGTGTTGTTGTTAGTTGTTCATATATTTATTTGCATTCCATAATGTGTGAACATGTTTGAATTGAATTTTGCTAACTTTTGCTAACGCATTGTTAACTTTGTTAAGTTAACAATGTTGCAAGCAAAATTTAGCAAGTATAAATATATTTACTTACGCCTGATTACATAATCTCAGATTAATTGCTAATAATCCAGATAATATGTTGCATTATCTTCTAGGTATTCATTAACAGAATAATATTGTATTGTATTCTATTCTATTATAAGATCTTCACACATTATGGAATGCAAATAAATATATGAATATGAATATGCTTTTTTCAATTAGGAAATTACGTAAATCTCTTTTAAAATCATTTTAGTTTATAAATTCTGAATGCCATGCCTAGATTTTTTTTTGGATAGAATGCTTTTTGTCGATGCGATGCACTTTCTAGTACCTATCTCAATCGCAGGGTAAACCTCAGAATTGTTCGCAGGCACTCACTTCGCAGTCGACGCGTTTTCATACGGGGATATCCCGAATGTGAAACATTACTTCCTCACACATTTCCACTCTGATCATTATTCGGGGTTGAAGAAAAGCTTCAATAAATTCTTGTTTTGTTCGAAAATTACTGGTGAGCTCTTTGTTTTGTTTTTTTTTTTGTATTTGTAACACTCCGTTTTTTTTTTGGGGGTAGGAAATCATCCAATGATTTTTCCCGCTCTGGGTGGAGCGGAAGGGAGTGTCAGACTCTTACTGACTAAAACCCATCCATGTTCCTTCCGTAGCCCTTTACGTTCCGGGGTAGCGGACAATCGGCAGCGGGATTGTCCGAAAGGGTTACCGCTACCTCGGAACATAAAGGGCTAAGGAAGGAACATGGATGGGTTTTAGTCAGTAAGAGTCTGACACCCCTTTCCGCTCTACCCGGAGCGGGAGGAGTCATTTGATGATTTCACACCATTAAGAACATCAGATTAGTCATTTGGATTCCGAGGCTGCCTCAAATGCGTTCGCAAAACTGTTTAAGGTGAAAGCTCCAGTGTTGACCGCGAAATTTAATTTTTCTTACGTTTTTTGCAATTTGCAGGTCAGTGTCAGGTTCTATGCTGATCAAAATAAATTTCGCGGTTGTAGCAAGTACGTATGAACAGAATTCAAATCATATTTTGATCAACATACCTCCTGATTCTGGCAGGTCAGCATCAAATTGCAAAAAACTGTCCCCAAATGCAAGGTATTTTTTTTTAATTCAAAAATATCTCCCCAAAGGCAAATCAATCTAATGAGACCTCATTCTTTTTAAATTTGCAGGCTTATCTATGCTTTACTAACTAACCAATAATATTAATTTTCATTCAGTTATAGCTTTATACAGATAGTTATTTTTTATATGTGTCGTAATAATTATTACTCCTTATTTAAAATGGCCTATTCAGTTACTTAGATCATGTAAGGCCCAGAACATACGGCACAACGCAACTGCAACTAAACCCTTTTGAAATTATTAGTGTGAATTGACTGATTTGCATTGTGTTCCAAACCAGTTGCAGCATGGTTGCGTCATGTGCGGTCTCTCAAAGGAGTCGTCAATGGCATAAACTCAAATGAAACTCAAAAGTAACTAGAAGTTGCAGTTGCGTTGCGCCGTATGTGCTGGGCCTTAGTTGGCAATATTTTTTAAGAAACTTTCCCCAAATGTTGAAATTTTCGTGTAACCTTGCTTGCAGCGGATTTGTGTATATCGCGGCTGGGTGTGGCTCCTAAGTGCATCCACATGATCAAAGTAGACGAGACCATTCGGATTGACAATGTGGAGGTCACGGCGGTGGAGGCCAATCAGTAAGTGTAGACCAGGGGACAATCACCATCTGTTATAGCACATCACATTGGGAAAGAGATGGAGGTATACCTTCTATAGCTTCATTTCTTTCTCTCACCGAAGTAATATTAAAATAATACTGATAATAAGAGGTAGTGGTTGGCCACTGTAACTTTAGACAATAAGTTAGTAGAATGTGACTGAGTACGCGCCCATCCCACGAATGTCAATTATTTTTATTTTTTTTATTAGTTTCACCGACAACTGATTACACTACTGATACAAACACATCATACATTATTAAAAGTAGAATAACAGTGCATCAGTTACTTATAGGTAAACACAGCATGCGTAATACAATAAATCACTGAGATATAAGCTAACTTAATTAGTAATAAGTGCTTACATTTTCAAAATTTATAAATAGTAGTATTTCATAATACCCTACGAACAAAAATCGCGCGAACTAGCTATGGCCGCTTAGTCGCGTTCTATTAAGACACAATACAAGGTCAAATCAAAGTGTAAATACGATACTACAGAAAATACAGATTTTCTACTATACACAGTCTACAGTCCAATGACCCTCTGAAATCATCAAACATTTCATTTTTGTTTTAATATCTACAGTCGAATAACCCCCCGAAATCATAAAACATTTCATTTTTGTTTTGTCACTTTTGTGAAGTTTTGTTAGCTAATTTAATTTGACACTATACAGGGTGTCTGAGAAAGGTGTAGCGAAAATTAAGCGTGTAGTACAGACCATCAAACGGAACAACTTTTTCCCGGGAACCAACATCGTAATTGAAAAAATTAGATAAGTCGTCCTATGCAAAACTTTGATACCCACATGACAAAATGTATGGGACGACTTATTTTTTTTTTTCAATTACAATGTTGGTTCCCGGGAATAAGTTGTTCCGTTTGATGGTCTGTACCACATGCTAAATTTTCGCTACACCTATCTCAGACACATTGTATATTGTACTTGTAGCTGTCCCGGCGCTATAATGCTAGTGTTCACACTGCCCAACGGTAAGACGTTGCTGCACACGGGGGACTTCAGAGCCTCGCCTATCATGGAGTCCTACCCCATATTCTGGAATAAGGACATACACACCGTTTACTTGGATACCACGTGAGTTTCCGCTATAATTTTTAAGGTGATTTTACATTTAAGATATACTATTCAGGATTTTGCTAATGCACGCCCCAACTAGCACACAAACCGTTTATACAGCCATTGTACAGTTTGGTAGTTGTATAGCAGTCGTTTAAGTGCTGTACAATTTTCCTTAAGCTGTACAGTAGTATAATTAAAAACCTTTTAACAGCTAGGTACAGTAGCCGTTTAGTAGCAATAAAAATATCATATACTGATGAAAACCTAATGCTCACCTGCAAATTGCCAAAACGTATACAAAAATGAAAAAAAAAATACTGCATCCATTTACTTAAGGTCTATTTTTCTACTTTAGATATTGCAACCCACGGTATGACTTCCCGACTCAAGAGCAAAGTCTAGAGATGGCTCTGTACCTACTGCGACAGAAGAAAGTGGCGCTAGAGAAGGTCGGGAAGAAATTCTCGTCGGTTCTCATTGTATGCGGGACTTACACCATCGGTGAGTGTTTACTATAGGAACCAGTTGCTAGCACATCAAGTTACCGCTAAATATCTCAATCGATTATGAAACTAATGTTCAACGGTTTTAGGTTTAAAATCATTTGGACAAATTTGATAGTTTGGTGTAACTTGATGCGCCGGTATATAATACTAAAATTATAGTGAACAAGCCATGCGCCCGATGAGATATCTCATCGACAAAATCACTAGCTTTCTTCCCCTATTCCACCCCATTAGGGGTCTTGTTTACACAATGGTCTGCCTAAAGGACTGAGTGCGGAAACCATAACCCCTTAAGATAGAACACAGGGGGTGTTTAAAAACAAATCTTTGTGCTTCGTTTAATAACCATCCGAAGGAAAATTCGTGGAAAATTTCAAGGCTTCTAGAACCCAGCGGTTTATGCTGTGCGTTGACTCTCAGTTTTTGGTCAGTTTCGTAATACTTAGCTCAGTCGTTATAGTCATGTGCAAGAGTCATGCTGTCGTGATTTTTTTTTTGCGAATTTAATTTTTAACGTACAGAGGCCAGCACAAGTTACAACAATCTGTCAAATTTATTTGATAGTATTTCAACTTTATTGCAAAGACATAAGGTTCATTTTTAATTGAGAAAATTTGACAGTTAGGGATAGCTTGATGTGGTGTCCGTTACCCTAGCAAAATCATGTCGAAAATTGCCATTTAAATCTTATAGATAATTAGTTGCCCCATTTCTGTAATTGTTGCGCACATTTTTAAATTTGTTGCACTTATAGTTTTTTAATTATTTAACAAAAACATTTTCTGCTGGGGTAACGTTACTAACGTTACCGCAGCCAGACCTTTTTCTTTTTAATGGAAATATTGAAATAAATATTAGCTATATAATTAGTTGTCTAGACGAGGTAAATGTTGCACCTTATTTTGTATTTGTTCTTCCTTCGGCTGCGAAGTTCAAGATCCTGCTGGAGTAACGTTTCTGGTTTTGCTGGATCTCTGAAACGGGTAAGCGGATTCTTATCATCTTTTGTACATTCTTCGGAATTAGTTCTAATTAGTTGTGTAATAATAAAACCAAAATAATGCACCGTTTAAAAGTTATTTAATTAAATATAAAAACCCTTCAATAGGTCCTACCACTCTGAATAAGAGCTCTACAGACTTACTTTAAGCGATATTCTGTAGCTTGTAACTGCCTTCAAATGTATGTGAAGTTTCATTAGTATACTATAAGTAATTAACAAATTATGATGATATTCAGTTCTCCACGTTCACGGTCACGATGCGCGCGGAGTTATTTGGCCACCGATAAGCCTGCATGTGGATATTTAAACTGAATGTTATACCAATAATTAGTTGCTTACTTCAGTTTTATACCTGTAAAATTTCAGCATCGTACATACAATAATTAACGAGATAATAAAATAAAAGTCATTAGGATGTGTAACCCGACCAAGTTTAGTGGTTACAAAAAAGCGACTACGTAGTACATTATGCTATCTTCTTAAATATGTAGGATAGTGTTACCAAGTTTAGTACTGATGTGTACACAACTGTTAAAAAAATACATGTTTTTTAAATAATTTTTATTTACAGCTAAAATAATCATTGCAATTGAACTATAAAATATTAATTGAATTTAAAAATAATCACAGATAAAAAATACAAATAGCAATTTTGCTTTTATGGTATTTTCCATTATTTTTTAAATGAATAATTTCAGTTTGCACTTTTTCTTTAAAAATATACTATCGCTAAGGACGTGTTATCGACGATTCTTGGTAAGTATGTAGGTACAACAGGGAATATGCATGTTATTTTTTCTTCACTTAAAGCAATAAAATACAGTAGGTAGTACTGCATATCGCTCAAAAAAATATATATTTACTCCTACAATTTTCTACTACACTTCAAACGTTCGTGACAGTCAAAGCTTTACTTTGACGTCACTAACCTCGATACGCCTTGTTTAAATCTTATTTTTTGTCCTTAATTGAATAATTTTACTAACTACCGGCATCATACGTCGTTTAGTTTCAACAAAAACAATATGCAACATAAAATAATGAATTGTTAAATATATGATGCATTAAAAAAATAAACAAATGCATCAAATTGTTTCTATGGTCCAATAAAATGTATATTTAGAAAATAAAAAAGTTTTGAATTACTTGCATATTCCCTATTATGCACATAATAGATGCCTATGTAATAATAAGTAGCCGAAAGATAATAATAATAATGTTTTCATAGTACAGGATATTATAAATTATTGTTATGTATTTAACAGTGTACGCGTCTGTACCGAACTTATAAGGTATTTATACTAAACATTTTAGAAGATACTAAACTTGGTCGGGTTACACATCCTAATGACTTTTATTTTATTATCTCGTTAATTATTGTATGTACGGTACGATGCTGAAATTTTACAGGTATAAAATTGAAGTAAGCAACTAATTATTGGTATAACATTCAGTTTAAATATCCACATGCAGGCTTATCGGTGGCCAAATAACTCCGCGCGCATCGTGACCGTGAACGTGGAGAACTGAATATCATCATAATTTGTTAATTACTTATAGTATACTAATGAAACTTCACATACATTTGAAGGCAGTTACAAGCTACAGAATATCGCTTAAAGTAAGTCTGTAGAGTTCTTATTCAGAGTGGTAGGACCTATTGAAGGGTTTTTATATTTAATTAAATAACTTTTAAACGGTGCATTATTTTGGTTTTATTATTACACAACTAATTAGAACTAATTCCTAAGAAGTCATGTACAAAAGATGATAAGAATCCGCTTACCCGTTTCAGAGATCCAGCAAAACCAGAAACGTTACTCCAGCAGGATCTTCAATAACTTCGCAGCCCAAGGAAGAACAAATACAAAATAAGGTGCAACATTTACCTCGTCTAGACAACTAATTATATAGCTAATATTTATTTCAATATTCCCATTAAAAAGAAAAAGGTAACGTTAGTAACGTTACCCCAGCAGAAAATGTTTTTGTTAAATAACTAAAAAACTATAAGTGCAACAAATTTAAAAATGTGCGCAACAATTACAGAAATGTGGCAACTAATTATCTATAAGATTTAAATGGCAATTTTCGACATGATTTTGCTAGGGTAACGGACACCTTGATGTGCTGGTGTCTGTACATGGTTTTTTCTCTAGGCAAGGAAAAATTTTTCCTGGGCATGTCCCGGCGCGTGGGCTGCACGGTGTGGGCGTGCCCGGAGAAGGACCGCGTGCTGCAGGCCGTGGAGGGCCGCAGCTTCGGCCACGCGCCGCCGCACTCGTGCCAGCTGCACGTCGTGCCCATGCGCGACCTCACGCACGAGGTGAGCCACTAGGAGGACTTATTTTCTTAGTAAATCAACTTATTTTTGTAATAATTCCGTCACAAGTTATCGCTTAATAGTTTGCATAAAACCATCATCTTTCTCCTGCCCTTATCCCAATTTATTTGGGGTCGGCGCAACATGTCTTTTTCTTCCATAATTCTCTTTAGCTAAATCCATTTCTAGCCATATCATCTTTCACGAAATCCATCCATCGTTTCTTTGATCTTCACAAGATTTTCCTCATTCCTCCGGATAACATGCCCATACCATGACAACCGATTTCCACACAAGTTTTCAGTCACCGGTGTCACTTTCAGACTTATCTTATTTACTCATACCGTATTCTATCCATTCGCGTAACACCACACATCCCTCTTGGCATTCTCATCTCAGAGGCATGCAATTGTCTTTCATTCATTCCTTATGTGACCCAACACTCTGATCCATACAAGACGACAGGTCTAACGATGCTTTAATATATCTTCCCCTTGAGTTTAAGGGAAATGCGGGAGTCGCAAATTGTTCCTGTGGCCAGGTCAGGGCAGTGTTAATTCTATGCTTAACCACTTAACCACAAGAAAGGGAGTGACTACCGAGATGACGGCTAATAGAGAAAGAAGTATGGAAGAAAAAGACTTGTTGCATCAACCCGAAATATATTGGCATTAGGGCAGGCGAATGATGATGTATGATATGAGTGGAAACGCCGGGAGGGGACCCCCTAGGAGATACAGTTATGAACCCGGTTTCATATCACAATATTACCGTTGTTGGATCATCACCATCAGTCTCCTTCAGTTTACTGCTGAACACCGGTCGCTCTCAAGGCACCCTATTTCTGTTGAAACGCCTGATGAATGTCACATAGCAGCAATTCGTGTAATTAGCTTTAAGTCCTTGTTAATTGTTATAAGTATGTGTCCGTCCTTATGACACCTCACTTGCCCTTGAAACCTCATGTTGTTAACACCGAATTTAAAATTATAAATTGCTTGTATTGAGTATCCCGTTTATTCTTCCGGCATATCCCCAATTCCCGTCCATGGTCCGTAACGAGCCGGATAACGTATATTACAAAGGAGATCAGCGGTTTTTATCAAGAATAAGGATTTTTAACACCCACGTGCAGTGGAGGTTATTCGCCGGTGAAAAGGATTGACTTCAAGCAAGCGATTTATCGGTGTACAGCATTTATAATTAAGCTAATATCGTCACCCAACACTCAGGTAGTATAAGTAAATGGTTATAATTAAGGTCAGTATCATTTATTTGTATTAACTATTGTATTGTGTTAGATTAAAATCATTAGGTACTTGGTACATTGTGATTAGTATTTTATTCAACAGCAAAGTTAAGTTTAAAATCATACTTATCATAGTATAGTTAGCATAATTGCTACATTATTTGAACTTACATTATATAAAGCTGTAACTAATCCACTTATTTATTTAACAGTGATGTTAATTGTTAGCAAGTATCTTATCATAATACATATAATTTGAGAGTGTTTGATATTAGTGCTAGTCATTGTTATAAATTATAAGCATTTAGAGTCCTTTATGTAGTTAACATATTATACCTATTAGTGTTTTAGTTGTGCCTATTTAGTACTTAGTGTTAAAGTTTTACAAATAAAAAAGATTGTAGTAGTTTAGGTATCCTAGGTTTATACACTTGGTACCTAGTTACAGCATTGAGTTGGTGTTGTTTGCTATTAATTACTCGTATAGCATTTAGTAGGTGTATAAAATACAGTTAGGCGTATACTCAAATTATATAGTTTGTTTTTATAGTTGTATTCCTGTATCAATTCCAGGTTGACAACACTCGTCTCCCAGTATGTCCGAGGAAAAGGATTTAATTAAAAAGCGAGGCAGCTTCAAAGGCCGTGTGACTGCTTTCGTTAATTTCCTGGACTCACTCAAGGACAAGGAATTATCCAGCTGTGATGTGTCTGAACTGCAGCTGCGTATGGGCAAGATGGAGTCGTTGTACGAACAGTATGATGAGGTACAATTACGTCTGGAATGCATTGTAGACGATTTAAAATCACAATACTCTGAGCGTTCTGAATTTGAGTCTCTGTATTATAAATATTTATCCATAGCTCAAAATATTTTGAGTGATTCTAGCAAAGACAATAAATCGATGGAAAGCTGCAAAAGTACACCTACACTGCACAAGCCGGTTAAATTGCCAACGATTCAGTTACCAAAGTTTGGCGGATTATATTGTAATTGGCTTGAATTCCGCGACACCTTTGCTAGCCTAATTCATAGTAACGGTGACATAGACGCAATAAACAAATTCCACTACTTGAGAGCATCACTTGAGGGAACAGCTGCATTAGTCATTAAATCTATTGAGTTTTCTTCGAGCAATTACACTGTAGCATGGTCGTTGTTATGCGATCGATTTGACAACAGAAGATTATTAATACAAAATCATGTTTGCGCATTATTTAATATTGAGTCCATATCAAAGGAATCTTCTGTTGCCATTAAGAGTTTGATCGATCAGTTAAATAAAGATTTGCGAGCTTTAGATTCGTTAGGGGAGCCTGTTAAACACTGGGACACACTTTTAATTCACATTGTCACTCGTAAGCTTGATCAAAAAACCTATCGTGAGTGGGAGGAGTACAAAGGTAGGATGGACAAAAACTGCACGATTACCTTTGACGCATTTATGCTATTCCTATGTAATCGTGCCGATCTTATCGAGACCTTGGAGCTAGCACGTACTAATCATTCCCAAACGACAGGTAAGCCAGCCCCTAAGATCAAGTCGATGGTAGCAACACAATCTCCTAATAGTTCTAGCATTGAATCAGCTTCGAAATCATGTCCTAAATGTAACAACAACGATCACACTTTAAATAATTGTCCACAGTTTCTCGTATTAAGTAATGACGATCGTCTCAAGTTACTAACTAGTTATAAGATATGTTTCAACTGTTTTCGTTCGGGGCACTATGCAAATAAATGTAAAAAACCAGGTTGTAAACTATGCAAACGTAGGCACAACACACTAGTACACGTAGATTCTAAAGGCACTATTGCGAATACACTTAGTGGTAATTCATTAAACAACTTGTCTGCATCGTCTTCTTTACCATCTGCTACCACTGATACGAATAACGTATCGTTATCAGCAAACATTGCATCTCCGTGTGGTCATACGCAACGAGATGTGTTGTTGTCAACCGCCTTGATCAAACTGCGGGACCACAATGGTTGTGTGCATCTCGTTCGCGCGGTTCTTGATAGCGGTAGCACGTCGTCATTCATAACGGACAGGTTATGCAATAAACTCAACTTAACTACCAGCCAAGTAAATAGATCGATTCTTGGCATCAATAATGTTACTTCGCACGTAGGAAAAATATGTCGGGTTAAGATTACGTCATTAGATGATAGCTTCGTATTCGAACTTCATTGTTTTGTTCTGCCATACATTACGAGTACCGTACCGTGCCGTGAAATAAATATTTCTGATTTCGATATACCCTCGAATATTACTTTAGCTGATCCTACTTTTTATAACCCTGCTGATGTTGATATTTTAATTGGCTCTGACCTTTTTTGGGAGTTGTTAGGATCTCAAAAACTGAAGTTAGGTACCGGAAAACCAATATTATGTGAAACCCGTTTAGGATGGATAGTTTCCGGTCCAATTACTCAGAATTATATTTCACTGCTATCGAATGACGTAAAATGTAATTTTTCTAAAATGGTTTCCGATAGTGATAGTAACTGGGATAAAATTAAGATAGAATTGACAAAGTTTTGGCAATTAGAGGAGGTGAATGCGAAATCTTCCAATTCTTATATGCCTGAAGAGAAATTGTGTGAAGATAATTTCGTTAAAAATACGACACGTTTGTCTGATGGTCGTTTTTGTGTTCGCATACCCCTTAAGAAAGATCCTTCAGTTCTAGGAAATTCTTTTAATAAAGCTTCACATTGCTTACAGTCTTTGGAGCGTCGATTAAAGGTTAAGCCAGACTTTAGTAAGCTGTATCGTGATTTTTTGGCAGAATATGAGTCACTTGGTCATATGACAAAACTTAATAAACCTAATTTGTGTATTGGTTATTTTATTCCCCATCACGGAATTTTACGTGAGTCGAGTAGCACGACCAAACTTCGTGTTGTTTTCAACGCAAGTTGTCCTACTTCGACGGGAGTGTCCTCTAATGACCTACAGATGGTCGGGCCAACTGTACAGGATGATCTTTTGTCTATACTACTTCGCTTTAGAGTCCACAAGTATGTTTTATCTGCAGATGTGGAGAAGATGTATAGACAAATAGTCGTCCACCCGTCGGATAGGTATTTGCAACAGATTGTTTGGCGTGATAATATTAGTGACCCTATTAATGTTTATCAATTAAACACCGTCACGTACGGTACGGCTAGTGCGCCGTTCCTTGCGACACGATGCCTTACACAAATAGGACTCGAATGTAGGGACCCTAAAATAGCTGAGATCATTAGACATGACTTTTACGTCGACGACTTGCTGACCGGGGCAAACGACTTAGACGAAGCAAAATTCATTCGCACTGAAGTCACCAAGGCGCTTGCGTCGGCATGTATGCCGTTGAGAAAATGGAAGTCAAATAACCCTCAATTAGTATCGGATGCTGTTCCTGCGTCATTTGACTTAAACATTGGACCTAATGAGCCTGACAAGTTGCTTGGTCTCGGTTGGTTTTTCGGCACTGATGAGTTAGGGTTTCCTATAAGTCTGACTAAGTCTTCGACTGGGTACACAAAGCGTGACGTGTTATCTGTGATTGCGCGAATTTTCGACCCCTTAGGTCTATTGGGTCCTATTGTTATCTCCATGAAGGTATTATTACAGAAAATGTGGTTAGATAAATTATCATGGGATCAACCATTACCTAATGAGATTAGTAAACAATGGGATAGTATAATTACGTCGTTACCTCTTTTAAATCATGTTCGCATTTCGCGAATTGTAGTCTGCAATTTATATACGGAGTTAGAACTCCATATTTTCACAGATGCGTCTGAGTCCGCATACGGTGCTTGCGTCTACATTCGCAGTGTTAATGGTGAGGGTGAGTATATGACTCGTTTATTGATGGCGAAGAGTCGAGTGGCTCCCATCAAGCCTACAACAATACCGCGACTGGAGTTGTGTGGTGCGGTAGTCGGTTCTCGACTTTATGAGAAGGTGATGAGCTCACTTCGGGTGAAGATCAGTCGGGTCTATTGTTGGACTGATTCGACCATCGTGTTGGGATGGTTACAGATGATGCCTACCAAACTTCAGCCGTTTGTACGCAACCGCGTTGCTGAAGTTTTGGACAAGGCGGGTAACTGTACTTGGAGGCACGTCCCAACAGACAAAAATCCAGCAGACCTAATATCCCGTGGCACGGATATTAGTGTTCTGCAGGATTCAGATCTGTGGTGGCATGGACCAGAATTTTTAAAACTGGACCCGTCTGAATGGCCTTCTCGAATTCCAAGTCAAGAACTACATTCATTACCGGAAATTCGACCTAATATTGTGTTAAGTGCCGTTAATAACGATTCAAAAACTGAAGATTTAATCGATTTTGATCGTTTCTCTAACTACTCACGGCTTGTTCGTTCTGTTGCCTACGTATTGCGATTCATTAAGTCATGTAGAAAGCATTACCCGAAAACAAATTTTTTATCACATGATGAGGTACAAGATGCACTCACCGTTGTCATTCTTACAAGTCAATTCCAGTCATTTCCAGAATGTCAACTACTTTTGAATAAAAAGAGTTTACCTCAAAAGAGCGCCCTTCTAAAGTTTAATGTTTATTTAGACGATAAAAAGGTCATGCGAGTAGGAGGACGTCTCGATAATTCTAATTTTGCTTATAATAAAAAGCACCCTATTTTATTACAGTCCACTCATAAATTCACTAGATTATTATTTAATTTTGAGCATAAAAGGCTGATGCACGCTGGACCACAACTTTTATTAGCTTCCATTAGGGAATCTTACTGGCCAATAGGAGGTCGCACCTTGGCGAAGGCCTGTTATCATAAGTGTGTTCTGTGTCACCGTATGAAGGGTAAGGTTGTAGCTCCCTTAATGGGTAACTTACCACAAGAACGCCTTCGTCCAGGTTATCCCTTTGAAAGCACAGGCGTTGACTATGCTGGCCCTATTATGTGTGCCAGTCGTCAAGGTCGTGGATGTAGGCTAGTAAAGGTGTATGTCGCTATTTTTATTTGCTTCACAACCAAAGCCATTCATTTGGAGCTCGTTGGCGATTTAACTAGCAATAGTTACTTACTGGCTTTGTATCGGTTTGTGTCTCGAAGAGGTAAGCCCGTTGATATCTTTTCGGATAACGGTACCTCATTTGTCGGTGCGTACAACGATCTTTCTAAGTTTTAAAGATGAATGCTTCGTCCTTGGGTGAAAGTGCAGCGAGCGACGGAATAAGGTTCCATTTTATACCCGCCTACACCCCGCATTTTGGTGGACTCTGGGAGGCGGGTGTGAAGTCAACAAAGTACCACCTTCAAAGAGTGTTGGGAAATTGTCACTTGACTTTCGAGGAGCTGTACACCGCACTAACTAAGATTGAAGCCATCTTGAACTCTCGTCCACTGACGCCGTTGTCTTCAGATCCTGCAGACTGTACACCGCTTACGCCGGGACATTTCCTTGTTGGACGGTCTCTTACTTCCTTGCCGCAACCTAACTACCAGGATTACTCTGCCAACCGTCTGTCTCGCTATCAAAGGATTGAGCAACTCCGCCAGCACTTTTGGAACAGATGGAGCAAGGAGTATGTAGCGGAATTACAGCTGCGGTCTAAATGGCGTTCCTGCAAGGATGGTTTAAAGCTGGGCTCCTTGGTCGTGATTAAGGAGGATAATCTTCCTCCTCTGAAGTGGAGACTTGGACGAATTGTAACTGTCTACCCCGGAACTGATGGCATCGCCCGCGTAGCTGATATTCGGACGTCCACAGGAGTCATTCGCCGGGCATTCAACAGAATCTGCCCATTGCCTGTGTCTTCGGAATCTGGTTGAAACCGTTGGTTTCAACGCCCGGGGAAATGTTGGATCATCACCATCAGTCTCCTTCAGTTTACTGCTGAACACCGGTCGCTCTCAAGGCACCCTATTTCTGTTGAAACGCCTGATGAATGTCACATAGCAGCAATTCGTGTAATTAGCTTTAAGTCCTTGTTAATTGTTATAAGTATGTGTCCGTCCTTATGACACCTCACTTGCCCTTGAAACCTCATGTTGTTAACACCGAATTTAAAATTATAAATTGCTTGTATTGAGTATCCCGTTTATTCTTCCGGCATATCCCCAATTCCCGTCCAACCGTATAAAGTCAAATCCCAAGGGGGTATCGCTCAACTGCTGAAATATCAAAATATGATTCAAGACAATAGCAACATAATTGTATCTCATTAGTCATAGTTGAGCTAATACCCAGCAGTGTACGTCTTCTGGCTTAGTGACGATGTTCGGGATGTTTCTTCCTTCTTGGTGTGGTTAGTAACTAACCTGGTGTCAGAGTTTTTATGCTGCCCATGGACCTCTGGCTTAGCTTCACATACTGTTGAGAAATATCTCTCAGGCATGCCGGCTTCCTCACGATGTTTTCCTTCACCGATTTTTAAGCAAGTGTTACTTAAACAATACGCACATGAATCCGATAAATCAGAGGTGCGTGTCTTGGGTTCGAACTCGAGACCTATGACTTAGCTATCCACTGCTCATTGGAGATGTTGACTACTCCGATCTAAATAAAACATTGTTTGTCAGAAACTCCGTAGCTACCTGGAGAGTCTGAAGGGCGCGTTCTCAGAGATCGTGGCGTTCAAACCGAGCGGCTGGGAGAACGGGAAGTCTTCGAGCGTGGAGCGAGACATGGTCACCATACACGGTAACTTTTATTATATTTGACTAGCTGCTCCCGCCCGGTTTCACCCACTGCACGGCTCCTATTGGTCATAGCGTGATGCTACATATCCTATAGCCTTCCTCGATAAATGGACTATCCAACACAAAAATAATTTTTCAATTCGGACCAGTAGTTCCAGAGATTAGCGCGTTCAAACAAACTCTTCAGCTTTATAATATTAAGTATAGATTTGGTTTCGTGTCAATCAATCTGCCAAGCCTTTCCCAACTATGTTGGGGTCGGCTTCCAGTTTAACCGGATGTAGCTGAATATCAGTATTTTACATGGAGCGACTGCCTATATGACCTCCACAACCCAGTAACTGGGTTTATTGATAATAATTAAATCCATCTCTTATTTTAGATACATTATGAGATTAATTTGGTAATTCATATCTGGCGAAACTTTTCATTTATCTGATAATGACAATATTCGTGGCGATAAATGTACTAATTAGATGATACAAGTTTATGGCAAATATAAACGTATACAAAAAATATAATTCCCAAACACAATGACATTGTCTGTCCTTAGCAAAAAAGTCGATTGGACTTAAGGAACCCGAGGTATTTTCACTTTAAGGACCAATGCGCCAATTTTCTTACGTTTTTTACCATTGCAGGTCAATATTACGTTATAGGTTGGATGTAAACTTGTATTGATGGTTCTAATGATTACAATAGGGATGACGACTAAAATTATTTTTCTAGTTCGACAGCTAGATTCAATTCAATTCAT
Organism: Hyppa rectilinea; assembly: GCA_951799385.1. Classification (NCBI taxonomy): domain Eukaryota; kingdom Metazoa; phylum Arthropoda; class Insecta; order Lepidoptera; family Noctuidae; genus Hyppa; species Hyppa rectilinea. The sequence continues at coordinate 15,439,763 of OX637321.1, read as the reverse complement.
TTATTTATAACAATTTTTACATTGTATTGTATCGAATATTAAAGATTTTACAATTAAAAAAAATATATACAAAAATTACATGCCACTTAATTACTATGAGGGAGAGTAATAATAATGATTATTAGACATGACGTCACTTCTTTATAGACTTTATATTGAGCTGTGACGTGTGACGCACGGACATTGCAAAAAACGTGTGAAACAGTGTTGTAACTATACCATCTGAGGCCCTTAGCAAACTCATTGCATGGGGCCCCAAATTTAACGTTTTTACTAAATTTTGTTAGCTACACTTCAGTTACTTTTGAGCTCGCAGCCTCTCGGGCCGGAGGCCCCGTCAGTCCGGGGGCCCGTGGCATTTTGCTAGTCCTGCCACCCTATAGTTACGCCACTGGTGTGAAAGTTTGAATTTTGCGGGCTTGCCTGGTGCATCCCTTTAAAGACTGCCATGTAGATGTTCATAAATACATACCATATTTAACACTTACAGGCATACCTTACAGCGAACACTCGAGTTTCTCGGAGTTGATCCGGTTCGTGAAGTACCTCAAGCCGAAGCAAGTGGTGCCCACTGTCGACATCTCCGGCGGCGTGCGGGCGGTACAGGTAACTTTGTTCCCTACCTTTACGAACTCATTATATTAGCCAGATACCGGAACGACCTTTTCTTGTCTATGGAACTACAAGATTGAGGATTTTGGAACGAAGTTTCTTATCGCGCGTTGCGAAAGGGGGCCAGACGGAATTAAGACCAGCAGTTGTAACGACACTTTTTTTGGAGTAAAATATGATGTCTTTTTAATCAATAATTTTTGATTGGTTAATTTTGGAACAGATGTTTTTTTTTATTATTAAGTATAATTTAAAAGAAAAAAAAATATTACAATTCCTTCACTAATTAATTGAGGTGTCCCTTGACACCTCTCAACTTTTTTTTAATAAAGGTTTCGTACCTAAAGAGTGCCAAACAAACTTCTGTCTGTCAGCGGGCTGTATCTCATGAACCGTAATAAATACAGTTGAAATCTCCACAGATTTTGTGTTTCTATTGCATCTGAATTAAAGGGGGCCTCCCCATACAAGAAGAGTTTTTTTAATTGGAAGTACCTTTTTTAAATGGTGGTAGGAAACCAACATGCACACTTGGTCGGTTTCTTTTATGCACTTCCATGCACACTTTTATGCACTATTGGTTATAGACACCATGACTGGCTATGATTGACCATCTTCTTTTCGTGTGGTTAGTGACTAACCTGGTGTCAGAGTTTTTATGCTGCCCATGGGCCTCTGACTTAGCTTCACATGCTGTTGAGGAATATCTCTCAGACATGCTGGTTTCTTCACGATGTTTTCCTTCGCCGATTCTTAAGCAAGTGATAATTATACAATACGCACATGAATCCGTAAAATCAGAGGTGCGTGCATGTGCATTGGGTTCGAACTTGAGACCTATGACTCGGCAGTCGGACGGTCACGGCTATCACTGCTATTGATTGACCATTACAGTTTATGATAGCACAATTTATTATCCCAATCCGGGATCTTGATGTGTTAAAATCCTCAGTAAAAACAACTTACTAGCTCCATGCGCGATGGCCATTTTGGTATAATATTTTGGATGTTGTTTACAGAAATACTTCCCATGTCCGCTGATCCACAAGGAGGAGATCCAGTGCCAGAGCAAAGTGACGGACTTCTTCAGCATACAGAACCAACAGCAAGTACCGGCCGTCACCTGAAACTGAGGTCAGCACTATCCTACTGAAGGCCCCTCAGGGCCAAGCCTGCCGGGTAAGCGGGATTTTCCGAAAGGGTTACCGCTACCCCGGAACATAAAGGGCTACGGAAGGAACATGGATGGGTTTTAGTCAGTAAGAGTCTGACACTCCCTTCCGCTCCACCCAGAGCGGGAGAAGTCATTGGATGATTTCCCAGCCTGAAAAAAAAGCACTATCCTATTTCCTACTAATATTATAAATGTGGATGTTTGTGAAGATGTGTTTGGATGTTTGTCACTCAATCACGCAAAAACTACCGTATGGATTTGTATGAAATTTAGCACACAGATAGGTTATATCCTGGAGTAACACATAGGATATTTTTATCCCGGTATGTTGATTAACAAAAGATTTGTTAATAATTATTGTTTTTCTATTCTTTTCAGATGTGTTCTGAATGATATTACAGTAAGCTGCCATTTACTTCACCAGTCTGTGATTTTTGATATGATATTGTATACTAGGTTACTATTTATAAAACGTTGGTTGATTTCTATTAAAAAATGATTGAAATATTTTTTTTTATTCAAATTTATTAATTTAGAACAACACAGTACTGCAGAGCCTGACTGAAACCTTATGTTGAACATGGCTGGTAATAATCTGACGGCATTCGAACCTTTAAATTACGAACCAAATAGCATGATAGGTTTTTGAAAAAGTGACGACTCTGTCTTTAGCCGCGGTGCTAGACAGATGTAGTCGGTGCAAAGTAACATATAATTAATTATGCGCTTACTGTGTGTTTGCTTTGATAGCGTAGCAAATCCCTATACACACACAGAACACACGCTCTACCACTGAGCCCTCTCAGTACCTAACATTAAATTACCTAGAAAAACGTTGGATGACCCCTTTCAATAATTATATCACATTACCAATAAAACGATTAATATAACTTCGATTCAAATCTGAATTTTATTTTTACTAATCTAGTCGTGCGTATCGCACACAAAATTTTAAAAGAAAAATGTGAAACGACTTTGTTAATTACGTTTGCATCTAAATACTATCTTCATGACGTGTTATACTCCACTTTCATCAGAGTTAGAGGATGGTCGCAGCTATCTGCGCCGACGCAGATGCGCATACGAGACAGTAGGAAGCTGTTCCAGTGTTTGACAGCCGGCATCACCGAGTCCACTGCGTTTGACAGCTCGAACGGGTCACGGGCTAGGTTGTACATTTCTACGAAGTTCTGGAAAGAAGTATGTAATATAAAGTAATTTCACATGACAAAAATCATATAATGGATACTCCCGGGGACTCTTAACAATAACAGATAGAATGTTTGTGAAAGGTTGACCAAGTTACAGCTTGGTAGTGATCTACCCAAAACTAGGTGAATAGGGATGCAGCGGTGAATCGGGCGAAACTTTAAAAGCGATTTAAGCACTAAATAATATAGTTCCTGGGCAAAAAGTACTCATTATCTGTTTACTGTATAATAATCAATGATCAATTATTCTGGTTGGCAACAACCTATATTATTTCAATGTTAAAATCCATTTATAAGTTTCGTTCCGATTCACCCCTGCAACCCTATTCACCCCGTTTAACCGTAATAGACGTTCTAGCCCATCACTGCCATGAACACAGCTGTGTGTTTTCTGTTCTATCTCACAGTGTCCTGCACACACATTCGTGAACAATACATTTAATCCATTCTGCCAGTACCTTCAACACAAATATATATTTATTATTAATACATTTCAATGCGTGTTGAAGGCACTCAGTAGGGATTGTGGCGACACGTATGCGTGTTGAAGCCACTGAGCTTAGAATAGCACCTGACAAAAAATAGTGCGCTAGTGTTTGGATCTCGGTTTCATATAAATTGAAGTCTGCAAAGTATTCTTTTGTTTTAATTAGGGCTTTCTACATACTACTGCCTGCGGGGTAGTTGCAACACTAATGGCATTTAGAAACTTCTGATTGTGATCGAAAGGGTATTCCGCAATAAGGGTGCTAGAGTCTGAAGTCTTAGCAATACATTCGCCCCCTACTCCATAAAAAACTTGAACACTAAAATAAAAACTAACAAAATAACAAACAACGTACGAGGCTTAAAAGGCTGCTATCTCAGGATAACTTTCCCATATTTAACCTTTTAACTGCCCAGTCGGATTAATACGACAAATGTTTTCGTGCCAATGCCGCCTGAGTCGTGTTTATACGACTGAGATCAAAGTTCAGTTTTGCGTTTGGCAAGACCCTATTTGCCGAAGATATCTATTTGACAATTTTTGAGCTGGGCGTTGGGGGCACGGCAATTGATATGAAACCAAGCAGTCAATGGGTTAAAAAATAATTACATACCGCAGTGTTGTACGCAGTACTTTCCCGTGGGATATTTTTTAAGATCCACGCGCGCTAAGTTGCGGTCTAAAGCTAAAAATCTGCATAGCATTTACCTAACTATGTTGGGGCGGCTTCCAGTGTAGCCGGATGCAGCTGAATAACAGTATTTTACATGGAGCCACTGCCTATCTGACCTCCACAACCTAGTCACTAACTGGGTAATACAATACTCCTTGGTAAGACTGTCAGACTTTCGGGCTTCTGACTACCAGTAAAGACTATCCGCGAATGACAGCCGGGACCAACGGCTTAACGTGCTTTCCGAGGCACGGAAAAGTCGACATATAAAAATGGTCACCCATCTACAGACCAACCCCGGCAAGCGTAGCTTAACCTGACGGATCGATCCGTCCGGCTGTTCTTAATTAGCCACGAGCTCCTGCAGTCTAAAGCTAATGGGACAAAAACAAAGTACTTTTAGAAAATAAAACGTTACCTCATGATCGGAGAACTCGCAGTATTTCGAGTTGATCCTGGGAGCGAAGTGTCGCAGACAAGCGTACGTGTTGTTGCGAGCGTCCTGACACTTGCAGTCGTATTGAGGGTAGCACTCCTAGAAATTACAATGGTTTTCTATGAAGTAGCTACCGAAAAATGGGGTGAATAGTGAGGCAAGGGTGAATCGAGACGAAACTTTAAAACGGATTTAACAGTGCAATAATACAGTTTGTGAGAAAAAAGAACTCGTTATATGTTAACTGTATTATATTGAACGATTAGGTGTTCTTGTTGTCAAACAACTATATTATTTCAACGTTAAAATCTATTATAAAGTTTCGTTCCGATTCACCCTTGCGTCCCTATACACCCCGTTTACTGTACAGACGCCAGAACATCAAGCTATCCCTAACTGTCAATTTTTTTTCAATTAAAAATGAACCTTATGTCGTTGCAATAAAGTTGAAATACTATCAAAGAAATTTGACAGATTGTGGTAACTTGATGTGCTGGCCTCTGTACATACAAAAACGTCCCCCTTTGTATTCTACGGCGAAGCCCAAATTTGGTATTAATTTCAATTATGAACCTTATACTTCAGTAATAAAGTTTAAAAACTATCAAACAAATTTGACAGATTGGATTAACTTGACGTGCTGGCGTCTGTACGTACATTAATATTTTGTGTTAGGTCACAGCTCTATACAGATTCCGGCCATATCCTTCTATTTACGTTCAAGCTTATTAAAAAAAAACATCATCATATTGACATTAATCTATCTCCCAAGTCCATTTTCCTCAACTCCTCAAGGATATATTTTTGTCTACAAAATAAATGTAGAAACAAATACTCACAGCCAGTTGCTGTCCATCATACTTCCACGGACAGGTCTCGTCCACGGAACCATCCCGACCTTCACCTTGGTACTCCACCAACATAATCCTAGGCGGAAAAATAGCTTGCATAAAACGTAAATTTTACCAATTGAAAATGAACCTTATTCTTCACTACATAGTATAAAACAAAGTCGCTATTTTTGTCTGTTTGTTTGTCTGTATGCTTAAATCTTTAAAACTACGCAACGGATTTTGATTCGGTTTTTTTTAATAGATAGAGTGATTCAAGAGGAAGGTTTATATGTATAATTTGTCGACATACTATGGGGGCGAAGCCGCGGGCGGAAGCTAGTTTGTAATAAAGTTGAAAAACTATCAATGAAATTTGACAGATTGGTGAACCTTGATGTGCTGGCCTCTGTACATAACGTTAAAATCGCAACGTTTGTCGCATGCTAGCCAAATACGACTCGTTTTTAGTAATCTTGAACAACGTTTAATATTAGTTTGGTTGTGGGAAAAAGTTGGAGTCGCTTATTAAAAAAAAAGTTTCGGCTACATCGGGCAAGTGGTGCGACCACACATAGTAAAATGTCATGGAAAAATTGAGGAATATTTTGAACGCCAGAGCATAAAACTACGCGCGTGCCCTCCACGCCAAACTACAAATTACTCCTGTTATCATACATTTCCCAATATCCATGGTGTCTTTAAACTTGTTTCATGTCATTAAATACGTACGAGAGCTGCAATTTTTAAGACATTTATTTAAACACACACAAAAGTAATGATTTAATTGTGTATTTCGTGTCATAGTGTACCCGCATTGACACATATTTGTACCGTTGGCGAACAGGGCATGCGCTTGCTTGTCACGCATATGTGACAATGGCGTTCAAAAGGGTAAGAAAATCTGGAGGAATTTGGGGTAGGCATTTGCTCAGTAGAGAAACAGTATTAGCTAAGGTGACAAACCTTTCCACATCAATTCCGTCATCTTCCTTCAGCAAATCAATAGCTCTTCCATTCATGTGCTCGGGCGGTACCAAGCCAGCTAATTGAATGATGGTGGGAGCCAGGTCTATGTTCAGCACAGGCTTCGAGCTTGAGGAGTTGGGTTTTATGCCGGGACCTTTGATGAGGAGTGGCACCTTAATATCTGACTCGTAGGGCTGGCGCTTGTCGTACATTTGGGAGAATTGACCTAGGGACGAAGAAAGAAGGGTTACAGTACAGATATAGTACATTACTTGGCATCAGAGAGCTTCATCAAATTTTTGCAAGACAGATGAGACATTCAAGACAGATTTGCGCTTCTGTCAACCCTAACGACCCTGTTCCAAAAGTATGTGATGTAAATATAAACAAATTGATCAGAAAACGTAATCATGGGTGCCTATTTTTAGTGCAACTTGCAGTGTGTTTTGATTTGTTTAATTAAATTACTATAATGATGGCTTTTATTTGACAATTAGCGGTTAATTATATTATATATACTAGTCAAAACAAAATAAGGGCCACCATGTATTTTTAGTATTTAAAAAAATGTATTAAGTTAAGGGGTTGATGAATGATTTATTTAAAGGAATTGATCAATCAGTAATTAAATAAAAACAAAATTGAAAGATTTTATTTAAAAAAAAAACATTTTTTTACGTTTTTTACGAAAAACGCATTTTTAGTTAAATTACCTATTCTGGAATAAACAAGTAAAAATGAAAATAAAACGGTATTTTTTATCGGTTTTGCCCTTTTTCAGTATCGTGTGTGTCCTCCCCTTTTCCGAATACATTCTTGGAGCCTGGAAGGCATACTCTCCACCAGGTGACGCACTGTCTCTTGTGGGATTTGTTCCCAGCTCGACTTAAGCATGTTGATGAGCTGTCTTTCACTATGCACCGGTTCATTTGTGTCCCGGACGCTTCTTTTTAACAAATCCCACATGTGCTCGATTGGGTTGAGGTCTGGACTGTTGGCAGGCCACGGTAAGACCTGTATACCAGCCTCGTCTAGAGCGTCTCTGGTGGCTCTGGCTGTATGGGCGCGGGCGTTATCGTGCATTAACTTGAAACTTGCACCAAATCTTTGTGCATACGGCATCACATGGGGTCTTATGACCCCCTCAATGTATCGCTGAGCCGTTATCGTGCCTTCGTTCATGATTACGAGCTCGGTTCGACCGGATAGTGAAATTCCTCCCCACACCATTACGTTGGGACCCCCAAATCTATCACTTTCATGAATACAGGCATCAGAAAATCGCTCACCTTCTCGTCTCCAAACCCTTATGCGACGATCATCACTAAAAAATTTCACTTTGCTCTCATCAGTGAACAATACTGTGCTCCAATCATTTATGGTCCAATCCTGGTGCTGCCTTGCGAATGATAATCGGTTTGCACAAGAACTAAGCAAAAGTTAATGTGTACACAAAGAAATCGACTCTTTGAATGACTTTAAAACGCAGCTTAAAATGTGGGTAAATTCAAGTGGTTACAAAAAAAATATCAAAGTATACCCCCCACTTCACAAATTATGCAGTTGAAATACTCTTGCTATGTTTGTTAACACTTTTGGTAATAACCACACAAAAGAATTAGCCACTTAAGAACGCCGTAAATTTGATAAATCGACCCGAAAGTTGAAATAAGCAAGTGGCCCTTATTTTGTTTTGACTAGTATATATTCACAATTTTCGTCGGATGATTTTTCGACTACAATAAGTACCTATACTAATGTTATTCGAACAATAATTGCTCAGAAATCTGGCGAAATAAAGTTAAAACCTTCTAAACCCAGACGAACGTATAACTAATGCGTAAGAATCTAACCTGATCACGGTTTGTATTGCACCAGATGCTATTTGAACAGATTACACTAATGACAGCCGAGACTAACAGCTTATTCTCGGCATGAAATGTATGACAACCAGTCTTATTCATTTTCATATATTTATTTGCATTCCATAATGTGTGAAGATCTTACAATAGGCTTAAGCTTATGGTACAATTACGGACCCTGTAGGGCATCTTATCAACGTGTTCAATTGTATGTGTGAGGTGAAGTCAAACGGAGTGGAGACGAAGAGAAATCAAATCAAATCAAAAGATTTATTTGCGAGAAATACATTTTAAATAGGAAAATCTTACAGCCTAAGAGTCACTGTATTCTGCCTGCAAGCAAGCGTGCAAACTTTTTAAATATTTTTGTCCACATTTAGTATCCACTATTTGCCATTATTATTACACATTACAAATATTAAATAATTTAGTAAACATTAATTAATAACATTTTTATAATCCATACCTATACTCCACAATGCTATAGAAGCAGCTCATTTGGAGCCACTCTGTTACCTTTGTTTTATATAAATTTCCGTCTAATAATTTTAATTTATTTGGCAGGCAATTGCTCCACGTAAATATGTGATATTCATCCACATCCAATCAGACTGGAAGCTGACCCACAAATAATCTGGAAAAGGAGGCCAATGATCAACTTACCGACATGATATCCGTTGTCAGAGGTGAACAAAATGTAAGTGTTGTCCAATAAGGCGTGCCTTTCTAGCGAGCCTACTATATCGGCCACCATCTCGTCGACCGCTAACAGGCTCTCCCATCGAGAGCGGTACACTCGGTCTAGTTCGGGTAACATTTGTACCGGGAGCGGGGAGGGAGGCATGCGCAATAGCCAGTGTTTGTCCTGAAAAAGATTTATGTTTTCTTTTTTTTTATTACTTTGGGGCATGCGCGGTGGAATGGGACCTTATTTTGTGACCTTGTTTCGGTTAATATTATCCAATTACTTTTAATAAAAATATAAATATAAAGCCGTATTTACCAGCAAAAAAACAAAGTGATTAATTTTTAAATGTTTTCGCACTCATAAATCACTCCCATCTGGTTAGACTTAAAGCCGACCCGAACATAGTTGGGAAAAGGCTAAGCAGATTGCATTTCTCACTCATAAATTATTTTGGTATAATTCAAGTTGTTATTTTTTTTTCTGTTTGAATTACTATTTATTTCTAGATACTAAGTACATACTAATTTTATTTAATCTTAAATACACTATACAACCTAAAACTAAAAATACATATATTATGTACAAGTAATAAAAAAAAGGGAAAGAGCTCATAGGGCATCGAAAAGTTCATCCCCATCGCTGTCAGTGGGAAATGTGCCCAAAAGACTGGCAGCGTTGTCACATCTGATGGTAATGCTGATTCTTTGACACGTGTAGAGATTAAAAGATTACTGTTAATAGCCCGCGAAATTCAGTTTTATGTTCAGTAACAGGTTGTATGTTGGATCAAAATATGATTGGCGACTGTAACTGTAGTTTCTGATACAGGAAAAGTAGGAGTACGTAGTGGAAGCAGCGTGTTATTGATTTCAGATTGTAGATTTAAGGTTTGTTTATTTGGTTTCTTCACCCAAGTTATTATTTATTAATTGGAGAAACGTTACACACCTATCGAGTAACATAACAGTAATCAATAAAATCATAAAAACAAAATCGAATGTCATTTTCTAATGTCATAATTTCAAAAAACTACACTGAACACGGCTTCAAATAAGTACTATACTTAGGTATTTTATATTCAAATCCTTGTTTCCATTTTTGTTATTTCCTCATAAACAAATATCTACTTTATATCCTTGTGGTGAATCTAGCATAACATGTTTTATTGAAAAAAAAAAAGTTGTATAGCAAATGTGCGTTTCAAAAAAACATTATTTGTTGATATGTTTGGAAACTAAACTGCAAACGTAAAAAACACATAGTTAAAATTGTTTCATTTTGTAGATGCTATCCGGTTTTTAACAACAACCTATTTGAATTCGAATGCAACAAGCTTGCATGAACCTTTTTGGCGCTGCCGTGAGACACACTTTTTTTTTTGTTATTTATATTTTGTGTGTCACCTGCGTTCAAATAAATGTTTTTTCTTTCTTTCTTTCAACATTCTTTAAAACGCAATAATGAGTGCAGTACATACCTCAGCAGTGACATTAAAGTTAGGATGCCTGACAGCTGTCACATTACTGAACTTGCCCTGATGTCTCGGCGCCGGAGTGAAGGGCTGGTGCGGCGCTGGTGGAGCTAATACCATCAGGAACGGCTCCTGTTCCGTCTGGTTCTCAATGTAGCTCACACCTATCTCGCGCTGAAAGAAAATTGGACTTAGTTGGGTATTTGAAAGGGTAGTCAATCATCATCTGCCTAGCCTTTTCCCAACTATGTTGGGTCGGCTTCCAGTCTGTAAGGGTAGTCAATAACGTTACTTTTTATGAATTGTCAAAACGCTGCATTTGTACATGATTTGTATGAAATATAACAATGTGACGTCATATTTTTTAGAATCAAATGGAATACTTAACTCATCATCATCATTCTCCTGCCATTATCCCAATTTATTTGTGCTCGGCGCAACATGTCTTTTTCTTCCAAACTTCTCTATTAGTCGTCATCTCGGTAGTCACTCCCTTCCTAGCCATATCATCTTTCACACAATCTATCCATCGTTTCTTTGTTCTCCCTCTACTTGTATAGCCATCCACATTCATACTCACAACTTTCCTGACAACATTTTCCTCATTCCTCCGCTTATCATGCCCGTACCATGACAACCGATTTCCACACAACTTTTCAGTCACCGGTGGCACTTTCAGACTTCCTCTTATATACTCATTCCGTATTCTATCCATTCGCGTAACACCACACTTACCTCTTACTCGTACTATTAGATAGCATTAAAATTAGGAATACTTAACTATTAGCATTAAATGCAATTTTACAATTATATCTTCGCATAATATATAATATTAATTTCTGTACGGTGATAGGAGTTTTTAAGATGAGCGATATTTTTTCTGTGATTTCATATTTAATTTTTGACCGTTTCAAATAGTCGATTGTAACGTTTTTAAAGTGGTTTGAAAACTTGAGTAGGCTTAAGGAGGCTTTCATTATATAGATTTTAGACTTCGTTTTTATGAAGGTTACATATAATGTTAAGTAAAGCCTTGATGAGGCGTCGCGTCATTAGTTCATTACCATACTATTAGGAATGCTGCCCGTTCTGTTTAATTTTCTATGTAGTTCTCACCTAGCTCATGTTGGAAGGAAATTGGATTTTATTCCTACGCGTTTAGGGTTAAAAATTGTGTAACGACTTGAGTAAGGTTACGCTATAAGTAAAATAAAGGATTTTAAACTTTATTAGTATATACGTAAAATATAAATGATTCCAGTTTAGCTTTGTTCTCTAAAGGTATCTTACACTTAGCTCGCTCTGAAAGAGTTGAGCTCTGTCGTAATATGATTTTGAGTTCTATTCGAGAAGGTTTAAGGTGTTTTTTTTGTGTAAAGACTTTATCGCATCTAATTCTATTCGACAGATTTTGTGATGTGGATCTCTTTCTTGACCAGTATTTTTAATTATAAATTTAATTTAATATCTATGCGCTTAATCCAATAAACTGTCCTAAATATGTATGGTTGAACAACCTTGTGTTTTTAAAACGGGAAGTTAGAGGTTATCAGTTTATTAATAGATTATAATGTGTGTATTGGTATTATAAAAATGAATTCTTTACAACAAGAGTATGTATACTCTTGTTGTAAAGAGTTGGAAAAATGGGACCGGGCCCACTCGGCCCGTTTAGACTCGACCCGAAAACGTCGATGTACAGTCAGACAGGAGAGTGTTAATTTAACGCTTGCCCCACAGAAAGTGAAAAATTTAAAAAAGGTAAATAAATCAATAATTTAAAAAGTAGGTAACTACTTTCCTTTTTTATTATAGTATACGCTTTGTACTTCGTAGTATAAATCACAGATTATTATTAATTATCATTACAATCTTATAGTTAGTGGCACGGTGATATTAACTGAATAAGTATTTATACATGATTTTAATTATTAGGTTTACAAGTAGGTACTAACTTTAAAAATATAAAAAAACATGATTGACTAAATTATCTTTAAAAAATAGGTAATCCATTTTCTGTAAAACAATGTCGATTTTAAAGGGGATGTTGTTGGTTTTGCAGGGACCTGTTATTTTGAATACATAAATATGGCGTTGCACTGATGTACTGCGTTAAAAGTTGCCATTCTGAAAAAAAATAATGTTGCTGCCTTTCCTTTTATATGACTCAAATAATCAATACCACTTTGCCTGACTGTACAAATGACACTGAATTGGTAGTACAAAGTCTTCGGGTCGAGTCTAATCGCGTCGAGCGGTCCCGGATCTGAAAAAATATGGCAGAAATGGGACCTACCTATAGTCTATGCAGACCAACTAATTGCCACATAACTAATCACATAGTGCTCAGTTGATTTGCAAAGGGGATTAAGGGCTGACGGGTACCTACCGCTAAACGTACTAGGTACAATCACAAACATTAACATGTAGCTATAGGTACATTGAGCAACTTTAAAAAAACTGTTTTTTTTCCATCTGCATTTATTGTAATTTTACGTCGTTACATACAAAATATTTTGGAATCCTTACTAATATGAAATAGGCTCTATTATCTCAATTTTATTTATTTATTTATTAAATAAATAAAAAATGGCGGGGATGGTACAGACGTAGCACATCAAGCTATCCCAAACTGTCAAATTGTCTCAATTGAAAATGAACGTTATACTTTTGTCATAAAGTCGAGAATCTATCAAAGAAATTTGACAGCTTGGGGTAGCTTGATGTGCTGCCCTCTGTACATAGATACTTACAATAACATCAGTAAGGTACTGGTCAGTGGAGACTGTGGGCACTCCATTGTTCGATATGGTGTAGTTGTAATACACTGAGTTTCCGACTAAGCCGTGCCACTCTGTCCAGCCAGGAGGCACAAGTTCTGGACCACCAGCCTCTTTGGATCCGTACTGAAAATTAAAAATTTGGTAGTCTGAAATCGCCAACTCGTCTTGAGCAAGCATGGTGATCATTTCTCGTGGCTGTATGTGACGAGGCCTTTGCCTTGCAATAGGACAAAAATAGGGCTGGTATTATTATTTGTTTACGGGTAAAAACTAATTAGCTAGGCTGAAAACTACTTTGACTTCGTTAGTTAGAAAAAAAACATACGAATTGGCCCAATAGTTACAAGATGGCTGACCATTTTCTAATTAATTTTATTGTATTGAATTTTGTAATTTGTATTTTATTTGTGCAGAATAAACTATTGTTTTTTCTTTCTATGGAAGTCATATTAATCAATTTGATGCCCTGAAATACCTGGTCTAAGGTAAAACAAGTCTTGACGATGGCAATAAGCTCGCTTCCCAATAATAGGGATGTCGATTAAAATATTTTTTAGACCGTCTGTAAGTTTATTAAAAAATATTGGACACGTTTTTTTGCGTAATCCATAGATTACGTTGATATATTGTGTTAAAATGTGGCATGACGTCACGGATAGGTAGATTCTAAACTTAATTGTGACGTAGCGAGCCCCCACTTCCCAGCTTTAATGCGTATTATCTGAGCTATTATTTATTAAAAAAATAAAATAAAAAATACGTGTCTAATATTTTTATTATCTGACTGACGGACTAAATACAGGGTGCAATTGAATTAATGGGCATTATTTTAAGGGGTCATAGTACTGAGTAGAGAAATTTGCCGTTTCATACATTATGCTTGCATAACTCGTCAAAATGTATGGAACAGCTGAATTCTTTTTCGCTATTTCAGATTTGTGCCCATAGTGAAAGTTACTCATAAAGATGAGTGATTATGAAGAACTTTTGTTCCATACATTTTGACGAGTTATGCGAGCATAATGTAGGGAACAGCTAATTTCTTTCTTATACCCTGTCGTCTTCCCTATTATGGATAGTACCATACACGAAAGCGCTCGCTCAAGAGCCGTCAGCGCGGTTCGATGCAAACTGGTAACGTACGTATCGACACCACTACTAGACTAGCGAAAGAATGCACACTTACACTGGAACTGGTTAGAAAAAAGAGTGGGCCGCGTCTTCGTGGATGGCCCTTACTTTATAGTACCTACCCGGCGATAAATATTGCACATCGACCTCTGTGACTGACCTCGTAAAGGTTTCCCTCTTTTTCCTAAAGATGCCATAGTACAACTTTAAATTATTGTAACAACTGTGTATTGTGGGTGTTAACAACTCTAAATATATATTTAGAACATTTTGACAATTAGCCGATTGTCTTTTTCCAGAGGTCGATATGCAATATTTATCGCCGCGAACTGCCCATTGGCTTTTAACTGACGCAACATCGAGAATACGTGATGTTAGAACAGTAATCACCTCATTCAAATACTTTCCAGCATAGAAAGTCTTGTACCCAGCATCCTTCAGCGCAGTCGCGAAGGTATTATTCTGCAAGGTTTCCCGCCAGTGTATTCCGTAGCAGCCCCCTCGTAGGCTGTTGTTGATCGTGTAGTGGTTGTGCTGGTACAGCCCGGTGAGGATGCTCGCGCGGCTCGGACAGCATATTGGAGAGGTAACGTACTGAAATGAATGTTCATTTTCAAGGACACGGCTGCGCAGCAGGTCGCGGGTTCAATTCCCGCACGGAACTAATATTTGTACGACCTACAAGTATTTGTTCCGGGTCTGGGTGTTTCTCTATGTATAATATGCTTGTATTTACAAAAAAAAATGTATAAAAGTAGTTTATCAGCCATCTCGTTACCATAACACAAGCATTTGGGTGCTTAGCTTGTATAGTAGGTATATGGCGTTGTGTGAAATGTCCAAGGATATTATTATTCTTATTTTGAGATGGATTTGCTACCGGATACACGGTTCGATTTTAGTTGATCAATCGCAAGTCCGAAGTACTTGAACCTTGTGAACCAATTATCAATCAAAGTTCATTTCATATATTTTTTTGTTCTTGAACTAAATATTGAACAGTGAGAATCCGGCTTAGGTACTTAGTACTTTTGTTGGCTATTTTTTTTAAGTCGAGTCTAAGAACTGATGTTATGTAAATTTTATTTATATCCTTACTCAAATGACCGTACAGGATTGGATTTAGAAGTCACAAAAACACTGCTTATTTTTTGTCAGGTGTTATTATATTGTACTCTGTTCTATCTCTCAGTGCCTTCAACACGTATACGTGACGCCAAAATCCCTACTGAGTGCCTTCAATACGCATTAAAATGTCTAGATAATACATACAAATGTATTTTCACCTCACAGGCTCGGAAAGAGTCTGTTTGTCATTCGAAATCTGAGCCCATAATTGGATTTTGCTCTCTAGCGTGGAAAGAGTTTTTAAAATTCGAACCTTTCTATTTAATAATTTTCTATACTGCCAGTCCACTGAAAATTCATGACACGGTCTAAAATAAAAAATTAAATCACATAGAAATAATACCGCTCACCGTAAAAACTTCCATCACAGTACAGAAATTAAATATTTTGCGAGGATATTATTGTGAAATTGGAATTAACGTTAATAAGTATTCCATTTGATTAAAAAAATCTGTGACGTCACATTTGAAAATTCCATGAAAATACTACCCAGTCAAATACCCAATTGTGTAGTCATTTAAGCATATTTTTTTAAATAAAATAAATACTTATATAATATATTATTTAACCATTTGCTTGGCAAAAATAAATTATGTAATAAATTAAATTAGTTAGTTATTTGTATTAAATTTGTTTTTTTCTTTCATTCTCCTTGGAGGACAACTAGGATATTAAAAAAAATACAGGATATCTAATTTTGGAGATATTCTATGTATCTCATAAGATACATTGCCAAGTATCTGTTATTTTCTTAATATGAGTCAATGTATCTGAGACGCTCGCACAGAATAAAACTCGACATATATAAGGTGTTAAAAAATTAACTCTAAGAATTTCGTGGGAGCATTGTACTCATCGTAACGAAAAAATATGAGCTGTTCCATACATTTTATTGAGTTACGTGTGCATAAATGTATGCAACAGCTCATATTTTTTTCGCGATTTCAGGGTTCATCCCATAGTAAAAGTTGTTCGTTACGATGAGTACAATGCTCCCACGAAATTCTTAGAGTTAATTTTTTAACACCTTATATAACACCTGTTTTCTTGCACCTAGCATTTTCCTCGCAGTAGTGTGGTGAAAAATTGTGTGTTGCGCTCGGCAGCAAAGCTTTTCTGCGTCTCGTACCTTTGAAACCTTCGCTACGCTCAGGATTCTATTTTTAACCCTAGAATCCTTCGCTTGCTCAGGTTTCAATACAAGTACTCGCGCCAAAAATCAACTTTGCAGCCTTGCATAACAAATAACTATTGTGTTGAAGACACTGAGCTTAGAACTGTTCAAAATGTATTGAGCACGTATGTGTGTGCGGGGCACTGCGAGATAGAACAGAAAACACATAGTTGTGTCCATGGCTTTGTATGTTATTATTATCTAAGAAACATCACGGATTCACATTCGACACCGTTTGAACGATACTGCCAGTTTTATTACACGTCAAATTACCTATTGTTTGTTCACCTGTTAAGGAAAAAGACATAAATACGGTTCGTTATAGATAAGTTTCTGCAAATGGCGTGTATTTGGTAGGCCACCATTAAATCCATTCGTGGGTTTGGAAAAGGCAAACGGAGCTTGGTAGGTAAACCCATCCATGTTCCTTTCTTAGCCCTTTATGTTCAGGGATAGCGGAAACCCTTTCGGACAATCCCGCTTACCCAGCAGAACGGCTGACGTACGTCAGGATCATGCAATGAAATAAAAAACAAAAACCGAATCCTAGGTATGTCTGTATCCCTATCCGTTTAATGTCCCTATGTTTTTACTGTGTGCAGTCACTAGCATATCAAGTTAGGTACTTAAAATTGTCAAATTTCAAAAACATAGGTATGTAGATATAGGTATGTATATCATATTAATCCGACTAGGGCAGTCAATAGGCCAAACTACACGAAGCTACCGACCTACAGGCACGGTAATACTATCTTATTACCGTGCTATAGGTAACTACTTAAAACTATGTATTGTTTTTATAAGCATATAATTTTAGTAGATATTTCCTAGTAGAAGTCATTAGCACTGTTCAGAAAAGCAATCTATATTAGGTGCCTACCTAAAATTTCCACGGTCGGTACTGGAATCGAAGCCGCGACTTTTATGTAAGTATAGTAAAATTATAATTAACTCATTAGTCGACACTTAGTAAGTTTTAAGCACAATTCAAAGATAGTGGGTAAAAGAGATTACTGACAGGTAGGTACCTGAACGATTTGAACAGGTGATGTTAACTAACCAGCTACCTACCTACCTACCTAAAAACCTCTGTAGCATTTCATTTGTCATTAGAACGGGTGTCCCATACAATACCTAACAGCTTTTTCTCGTATTTCTTCGTGAATCTTCAATATTCATTGGAATTGTAGTAGCTATTAATCGTATTAACATAACCACTATAATGATCTATTGTTCATAGCCGCGCGGATAAACAAGCAACTGGAGCTTGGATAGGTATAATACGATCATATTATGTGCAATTTCTAATTTATCATCAAACTTACCGAATTAGTGAACGTGACGCCTTCATTTCCGATAAACCGTTGCACACTCTTCATTGGCGTCTGAAATAAAAAATAAATAAAACAACACCATAATCATAATCCATTTATTTTCACATCACTATCACTGTACTAACCATTCCGCCCAACACTACATCTTGATCGTCCGTCAATATCAACACAATATTCGGTTTCTTTTGTTGACAAACACTGACTCCAAGGAGCGAAAACAACAATAAATAATTTAACATTGTTAAATATATTCTTATAACTTATTAGAAAAGAATTTAATGGTATAATGGATGTGTTTATTGCGGCATCGCGGGCATTATCTCGAGGCCGGCGCACTCGCTTGCGATCACTACGCCGACTGCGAATATACCCACGCTCTTCACTAGTGACCTGCAGATTATTAAAAGTAAACATTAGGTACAGATAAAAAAATAAATGACCATAAATAACTTGATTGTCTTTTTTTTTGGTTAGTGTGTTCACCTTTGGTATTTGTATCATTGTTAGTTTGGAATTGACTGTGATTTGAAAGGTTTTTAGAGGTTTTGGGGTTTTTTTATGAAAATAAATAATACACACATCAAAAGTGTCTAGGGATCAACATATATTTTTGCAATAACTTTTCTCTTGATTGATATTAATTTAAATTTTCTTTAAGGATTCATCAAATAAAGTGTTTTCGTTTGTCACAGTAACGATAAACCAAGTCACCTTTGCATTAATAAAGAAATTTGCCATTTTCCTAATAAAGGGATTTTTGACATTTGAACCACTAACATTAAAGTTCGAAAAAAAGACTGAAATAACAGTTTTCTTTAAAATTTTATTGGGTAACTTAAACAATTAATAATCCGTGTTTCTACCGCGAACACTAACAACACAAGAACATCGGTTTGGCATACTCAAAATGAGTTCATCCAAATCACGCTGTGGAATGGCCGCCCATGTTCGTTGCAACAACAAAAAAAGGTCTTCTTGCAACTGGATACCCTCCATATTCGGCAGAGCTCTTCTCTGTAGCATATCCCATGCATGCTCAATCGGGTTCAAGTCTGGCGACTGAGCAGGCCAGGGCAGGACATTGATGTTAGCTGCGGCGAGAGTCTGTCTTACAACTCTTGCGGTGTGCGGTCGTGCATTATCATGCATTAACTGAAATAAGGGACCGATTTGCACTTGTAGAGGAACGATGACGTCAGATACAATCGTCTCAGCATAAATTTGAGCGTTGAGGTTGCCTCTGATCCAAATCAACTCAGTTCTTCCGCCGATCCAAATACCCGCCCATACCATGATGGTTCCACCACTATAAGGATGGACTTCCTGGCAGGATTTTAATCGCTGTTGGCGTCCAGGGGTTCTCCAGTGTCGTATACGTCTTGTATCCGGTCTCATACCAAAACAAGACTCATCAGAAAAGCACACGAAACGCCATTGTTCTTCTGCCCAATTTCTGTGTTCAAGAGCCCATTGATATCGAATCCTACGATTGTGCATTGCTATAGGTGGTACCCGTAGCGGTCTTCGGGAATGAAGGTTCACTTCATGCAAGCGGTTTCTGACTGTTTGGTCGCTAATTAAGTTCCCTGAAGAGTGATGAAGCCTCACGGCTAACATCATGGCGGTTATTGTTGGAGCTCTTCGAGTTAAGATTTGAATGTATCGGTCTTGTCTCCGTGTGGTGCAGCGATACCGTCCTTCATGGCGCTCAGCCACGGTACCAGTGCTTCGGTAACGTGTCCAAAGTCGACTGATAACACCTTTTTTTGTTGTTGCAACGAACATGGGCGGCCATTCCACAGCGTGATTTGGATGAACTCATTTTGAGTATGCCAAACCGATGTTCTTGTGTTGTTAGTGTTCGCGGTAGAAACACGGATTATTAATTGTTTAAGTTACCCAATAAAATTTTAAAGAAAACTGTTATTTCAGTCTTTTTTTCGAACTTTAATGTTAGTGGTTCAAATGTCAAAAATCCCTTTATTAGGAAAATGGCAAATTTCTTTATTAATGCAAAGGTGACTTGGTTTATCGTTACTGTGACAAACGAAAACACTTTATTTGATGAATCCTTAAAGAAAATTTAAATTAATATCAATCAAGAGAAAAGTTATTGCAAAAATATATGTTGATCCCTAGACACTTTTGATGTGTGTATGTAGGTACTGCCCCACAGAGCACAATTGACTAATACTTAATAGAACTACCCTCTCCTATATTTTTGGTGTATTTAAAATGTTGGTGAAACTGTATTACTACATTCAATTTCTATTACAAACATTTATTTTGCTATCACTACATACTGTTTTATATGTTTACAATATTACTTTCAGATAAAATGAGTCATTATTATTATGATAAACTATAGTGGTTGAACTTGATATAAGATTAACTGCTACTAACAAAATATTTATGTATCAGTATTTTTTTGTTTCATTTCAAGATAGTTACGTAAAATACTCTTGAAACCTTTTGAACCCTATTGTCACATATTTTGTGATAACACATATTTATACTGCCATTAACACAGCTGTGTGTGTTCTGTTCGATCTCACAGTGCCCCGCGCATGCATACATGCTCAATACTCAATACATTTTAATCCATTCTCTTTAGCACAAATACTGTCCGTACATTGAAATAGTGTTGAAGACACTCAGTAGGGATTTTGACAACATGTATGCGTGTTATTGGCCTTAAGCTTAGAATAGCATCTGACAAAAAATAGAGGCAGTGTTTGCGATAGGCAAGGGCATGCCCTATACATCAACAAAAATATGTGGCATGTTTATATAAATATCAAAAAAAATTAGCTCCTATACATGCTTATTGAAATTCTGTGCGCAATTTTAATTTTAGCTTCTATTGCAGTGCCTTCCGTTTTTAAACTCCAAATATATACTTTTTTTGCAACCACTAGACCTAGGTATTCTGGTTGTTTGTAGCCAATATTGATGATAAAAGAGTTTTAAATATTCTTGAACTCTGAGATTATTTAAAGCTATAAAAAGTATATTGTCACTTAACATGTAAGGGCCAATCAGATTATTAGAATATAGAAAAAGGTCATCTACATAAAACTATGTTTAAGTACTTCAGATGTCCAAGGCTTAAAACATGGATATGACCATGCACAGACAATAACAGATTTTGTCACATTACTCTGTACTACGAAGTCAATGATATTGAAAACACTGGTAGTTTAACCTTAAAAAATTTGAACTAAGTTTATCATTGTTTAACCTCAGCGGCACAATAGAAAATAACCATTCATCTTCCCCCATCTTTTTCATTGTGTCCCTAAAACGACCCACTGACCTTATGTTTGTCAAGTATTCTTTTTTGCGACATGTTTAACGCAAATGAACGTAATTTCTTTCTATCTTTGTATGTCAATCATGATTGATGTGTTAACTGGGCATATTTTTAACAGTTCAATCAATAAAATATGTAACCTTACGCTGTCTGAATGACCTAGAATCATCTTTGAGTTTAGTAATTGAAAGTATCTACCTAATTTTTAATGTTACAAAGCAAAACAGCACGGCACGGAATACCACATTTTCAAAGGAGGTTAACATACTCACCACTTGAAAGGATCGTAATAAAAGTCTTTCACAAATGTAACAACACCTTTTTTGCCCATTATATATTTTATGAGATTGATAGGTCTATAAAATCTAACGTATTTACGTTAAATATATTCGATACAAAGAAAATCGATACACCTTCGGTGCGGAGAATTACGAAAACAATGTGACAGTGACACTGACAGTTTTGTCGCGGTGTTACAATATTCCAAAGGAGTTAGTTATATTTTTTCTGTTGCGGTCGTAGTGCGCCCAGTATCGTAATTCAAAATCAGTAATACTCTGCTAATTAAATCCCAAATAAAGTTATTCCATTTTGCTTTATATGCCATAATTATTGAAGCTTCTTTTAGGATTTTTAAATGTTTGTATTTAAGTAATATTTTTTGATAGGCAACACAAACACTACATGCAGCTATAGACACCAAGAAAGTATTTAAATTAAGTAAATGAAACAATTAAAAAATCTAAGTACTTATTTATTAGTATTAACAGTTTTTAACACCCAGTTTGTGTAATGAGACACTTTTGTGTAAACGCCAGGAAAGTAGCGATGACCACAGGAGTACCCGAAAGACACAATTCCTACCACCAGGCCTTTGTATAAGAGAGGTCCTCCAGAATCTCCGAAGCATCCATCGGGGCCCCCGGCATCCACCCGTCCTGCGCACATCATGGAGTCTTGAATCACTGCACCAATAGTGTTGTATCGCATGGCGCATATCTTTTGGTCTATTGTGTAAAGATTTGTGTGCTGTAGTTGTTCTGGTTGTGGAGTGTCGACCTAGAACAAAAGAATACATATCATATTTCACTTAAATAAATACAAATAAAATGGTCGGACTGTTGAGCACTTGATTTGCTTAATAAAGTGGGCCACATGTTTACATTTTTTTCATTGATAATAATGATAGAACGACGAGTAGGTAAATTATTTTTTGCCATGATGTCAAGAAGTATTTTTGACTTGGTGGATGAAAAAAGTTTGACTAAAAAGCTGAGATAGGCGTTGTCTAAAGGCGTAGTTGATCTGGTTAACACACCTGACGCTCGGGACCCACTCCGGTACCGTTGCTGCTACCTGGCTGCGATAAACTAGTTTCCTATAGTAGAAATAATAATTGTTTATTGGTAATACAGTCAACTTATTTCGCTTACCGACCGGCTCCTCTTCTGTGGGTCGTATAACGTGATTGGAGCAATTTGTCTAGAAAGTGGCAGCCTTGCTAAGTAAGCGGGCGTCAAGAGTGGGTACTTAGTTACAAAATATGCTTTTGAAATAAATCACAATTTTAACTTCTAGGTGTTGTTTTGTCCACTTTATCTTTGTGGAGATTAAAAAAAAAAACGTACCTGCAAAACTCCCCATCCGACTAGAGTACAAAGAGCATTAGACTTGATTTCTATTCCTTGCTTTATAATAGTCCCTTGTCTCACATTACTGTTAAACGTAAATTGTTTTGCAACCACTACGACAGCAATGTCGTGCGTGTAGAAATAATTGTCGAAGCCTTTATGCGCTATTATGGTTTTCAAATTGTGGAGCACACCTCCTCCAGTCCGATATGTCGATCCTACTCGGATCTTCCAATACTTCGGGTGACTGTAACTGTGATAAACAAACATTTAATTAGGTACTTGTTAGTAATGAGGTGGCAAAAGGCATGCAGCACCCTGAAGTCTCTTTTATTTACGACAAACTATTCTATACGGTCTCTTGGTTGTAGTCACCATCTTTTTTTTTTTTTTTTTAATGCGGGGAAATCATCCGATGATTTCTTCCGCTCTGGGTGGAGCGGAAGGGAGTGTCAGACTCTTACTGACTAAAACCCATCCATGTTCCTACCTTAGCCCTTTATGTTCCGGGGTAGCGGTAACCCTTTCAGATAATCCCGCTTACCCGGCAGGCTTGGCCCTAAGGGGCCCCTTCATATGCTGACATCTCTTTGAGGCGCGCGTGGAACATATACGCGCCGTCCGGCACGGGCCTGCTCCTGATCGGACGGTGAACCACCCACTACTCACCGTCCGCAGGCTCGCGCCTACGGTGGCCGGGAGTCGTCACGTGGTAGGAACCTCCCGAAACATCCATGTCCGGTGAGGACCTGCGTCAGGCGGTAGGTGAGGGCGCCTTGACGCCTCTCTAGCCACTCCTCAAAGAGGGGCCTTACCGCCACTATCGTGGCGTGCCCTGCGCTGGGTGTAGTCACCATCTGGATTAAACATCGGCTCATTTCTCATAATATTACTAAGCAATTTTAAAAAACGAAATCCAAGGTGGTTGGCTTCGGGTGGTGATCTCACTCAAAGTTATTCAACCAAAATAAATGGACGTTTATTCATAATATGTCAGTCACCATGAGCTATATGGACATGGATGATAATTGATAAGTAACTACTGCGCTGTCGAATCGAAAACCATTATCGTCAGCTCATTAAATAAAATTATATAAATAATAACCTACTTCCTGCCAGTATTTTCGTTGTACTGAAAGCAGTGCGCGGCTGACAGCACATGTCGTGACGTCAGGATGACTCCTGCGCAGTGCTGCACGAAGTCTTGGGATCCCCACGCGTCCAGAAGGAGTTGAGTGAGTATTGGATAGTGGTCTATTTTCGTTGGAATGCCTTGGATAACTCGGGTAAGTATATTGTAATTGTAGAACTGGGCATTCGCTGAAAAAAAGAAGAATTAAACTAGAGGGTCTAATAGACAGACGCTCAGACACAGACACACGCAAACTTAGGTTAAACGATAGTACCAATTACTATCGTTTAACCTAAGTTTGCGCTGATTTCTCTGGTAAAACTTTCAAAATCAGAAACTAAACATTTATTTGCAAAGAATGTAAGGTATCATACTGCTCACAGAACAGATAAATTAACTGTTCTGTGATGAATCTAGTAAAAGACAATTGGATCCAGTACATTCAATATTTAAAAGCATTAGGCACTTGAAGTTGCACTGAATATTTTGATTAAGTAATTAACACTTTTGCAAAGATCACCGAAGCAATTTTAGCCATTATACCGATGTCATTAAGTTGTGCAGTTAAGTGAGGGAAAATATTTTAATAACTAATTATAGCCAGCCGACGATGCAGTCGTTACTTAGGTGATAAAATTACATGTAGGTACGTGAGTTTTCAAGTCGTTAATAACATGAGAACATTAATTCCAGTATGCTCAGTAAATCGAAAAACTCGTATTAAACTTTCTTCAGAAGGTCTTTGAGTTTATTAGCGAGTGCTTTTCATATCTGACAGATTAGTTAGAGTGCAATATATACTTAGTTAGGTTTCTAACGGTAAAACTTATCTATACTGTCCCAAACTACGAATTTTATTATCTACATAATTATGTCAGTAAAGGGCTTTAGTGGTTTAATTACACTGATGGTAAATAAAAAAATTATAATCCTGTAGCTACAAGTTGGTGAATATAGCTAATATTTTTGTGGGAATAGAACCTAATTACCCCATTTTTTTTAAAGGTGGGAAATCATCAAATGACTCCTCCCCGCTCTGGGTGGAGCGTTAGGTGTGTCAGACTCTTACTGACTAAAACCACACAACATGTTCCTTCTTTAGCCCTTTATGTTCCGGGGTAGCGGTAACCCTTTCGGACAATCTCTTAACTACGACAACTATCAAGTTCTTATTGTAATGATTGGTTTCGAATACCGATTCAACGGATTCGGCAGGTGAACAAGTACAAAGGCTTCATAGTTCCTACTATAAGCATTAAATTACCCCAATCTGTAATTTTTTTTGATACTTTTCCAACTTCATTGCAAATACGTAAAGGATGCTGGCATCTGTACCTATAGTAAGTAGCAAAATTATAAAAAGTTGGTAGGTATTCCATGTCCTAACCCAAGTCATGGTATACCTGTGTGCCATTACATCGAAATCTAATCAGCCGTTAAGGCGGGATGGAGGGAACAGAGGGGCGGAGTTACTTACGCATTTCTGTAAGACAGACTATATAGACACTTGAATTCAGTACATTTTTCTAATTAAAATAACATGCTACTCACCTTGTAAAAAGCACAGGCCCATTAACATGCAAAAACAACGCATTTTAGGAATATTTTGATACTTTAAGCACAATGTAACTTTTCTCATACAAGCACTATTTGATACTGATCCGGTGCAAACACGAGACGATGTGTACTCTCGGGAGGCACTGAACATGAATTATGGCGAGCTTAGAGTATACTACGATGAGTGATCTTGATACTTGAATAAAAAATTAAAAAGCCTAAGCCGTTCTTCATACTGGTCTTTCAGTTACAGTTTACCAATCATTATCATTCTCCGTCATCATCTGTAACAGTGATAGCCTAGTGGTGTGACCGTCGGACTGCCAAGTCATAGGTCTCGAGTTCTAACCCAAGGCACGCACCTCTGATTTTACGGGTTCATGTGCGTATTGTATAATTATCACATGCTTAAAAATCGGTGAAGAAAACATCGTGAGGAAACCAGTATGTCTGAGAGATTTTTTCAACAGTAATGTGAGGCCCAGGGGCAGAATAAAAACTCTGACACCAAGTTAGTCACTAACCACCCGAAGGAGAATCATTTCTTTAATGACCCCCCACCCTTCCTAGTCACACTAATCGTAGTAGGTACCTATAGGCATATCGGTACTTGTTCCCGTGGGATAATATCTAACATCCACACGTGCATCAATGTCGGCTTCCGGACGCACAAAACTGCTAATAAGAACTCTATTGGAAGCCGCTGTTACGAAAAAAGGTATTCAAAATGCTACGTTTGTTACAAGTAGTTTTAACGTAGCCAGCCTTTTAACAGAAAGCCTAGTATCAAGATTGCTTCGCATTACATGTTAAATGCAATGCCTCGCAGTACCTATGTATTATGAACATCAATCATTTGGAAAGCAGTTTGTAGAAACTCTATAAGAAAATTAATCATTATACAATTTGTTTTAGTCATTTAGATGTGGTATCCTAGCAAAAAATGATCATGGCAGGTTATTATATTGTGGTTAATTGATTTTTAAATGATAGTAGGTACCTACAGTTAACGGTTTTTTTTTGTTGAACTTGTATGTCTAATGAGTTGAGGTAGGTGCCAGCTTTATTACGCTATCTAGGTACAGTCAACAGCAAAAGTAGATGATTAAAATCAGAAATTCAATACGAAAGAACGGAGTTCGCGTCAGACCTGTGTGGTGTCAGAGTGATTCAAAAGTTTGTGATTGGAAATTATACCAAACATTTACTACTAGTACAGGTGCCATATATTCGTGAACTCCGTTCATTAGTATCGAATTTCTGATTTTGATCATCTACTTTTGCTGTTGACTGTACCTATCTACTATGAGAAATATGATTTAAAATACCTATGTAATTGGAATCGATTTAGGTAATATTCATACATTAATACCCGTAGTTAGTTTACTTAAACTTAAACTAGACTTTATTAAGGTATCTTGGAGATTCAAATATGGATAGTAGTTAGGTAAGCTATGCAATCGTCTCAATATTAAATACACACCTATATGGACACTTCGTGTGTTCTTCTTCTTCTTCGTGGCTGAATTGGGTATTTGAAAGGGTAGTCAATAACGTTACTTTCTATGAACTGTCAAAACGCGGCATTTGTATGAAATTTTACAATGTGACGTCACAGATTGAGAGCCAACTTCATCGAAGCATAGAAAGAGCTGGTTTCAAGGATAGTCTTGTTGTGTCCGAAGTGCTCATACAACACCGGTACTTTTGAGGACTTAGAATTCCAATGATGCCGCGATTGACGTGCCCATATTATTATACTGGGCCCAACTTATCTAGTAATATCACTTCATAGTATAAAGCAAAGTCGCTTCCCGCGTCCTAATGTCTGTATGTATGCTTATATCTTTAAAAGTATACAACGGATTTTAATGCAGTTTTGATTCAAGAGGAAGGTTTATGTGTATAATTTGTCGATATGTTATGCGGGCAAAGCCGCGGGCAGAAGCTAGTCTACAATAATTTTGGAAGAATAGGATAGTCTTTTTAATTATCAAATTAAAAATTCTATTACAAAAGACCGCAATGATCCACAGCCAATAAGGTCATTTATAGGAAGAATTAATGTACCTATGGGGAAAGAAAAAAAAAACTAAAATTTCAATAACAAATTGTATATTCTTTCAAATCTTTTAAACTTAAATAAAAATGTCTTTTAACAAAAATTATATATTATACCTACAAACATACATATTACTTCGAAAGATTACCGTGGCCTAGTACCATTTTATCTTTTTAGGTGGCGAAAAACGGAACTAAATGAGATTTCTCTTTCGAAATAGTGCCACCTCGACTTACTAAGATATACTGGGCTGTCTGTACTTATCGAATGATTCCTTTATTACGTATCGACGATTGTATTTGGCTATCTATGCTTGTGTAATATTTCATTATACTTAATAATTTAATTACTTTCTTCAAATTTCCATCGAAAAAGGCGGTTGATACTTGCTTCTGTAAACTTTTGATTTTAGCCTTGTTTTCTGCATTTAATTCCATTATTTCTTTTTCCGTTTCTGCATTCTCTACTTCTTCATTCTTCTCCATTATTTTCATTAGAAACTCTTGATTTATAGATTCTGTATTTTCAGGGATTTCTTTGCCTCTAAGACGCAGCATGTATATTCCTGAAAATTAAGTTAATGATGGATCAATATTCGTTCATTAAAATTAATTGTTCAAATATAAAGATTATATCCGTGGACTTTAGATTTCAGACAAATTGATAGACAGTAACTTTTAATAATGTATACTAATATTATAAAGCTGAAGAGTTTGTTTGTTTGAATGCGCTAATCTCTGGAACTACTGGTTCGAATTGAAAAATTATTTTTGTGTTGGATAGTCCATTTATTGAGGAAGGCCATAGGCTATGTAACACCAAGCTACGACCAAACGGAGCCAAGACCAGAGGGTGAAACCGCGCGGGAGCAGCTAGTAGAATATAGATGGTAGATTGTTTAACAATCAAAAAGTTCAATGATTATAGTTTTTTATATTTATGTGATTGTCTATGTATGCCTATCCTTAAAATTTCCTTATAAAAGGCTGGATTTCATAAAAGAGTTTAGATGGTGTCCATATTGTGTCTCTTAACCTTTTCCTGTTACAACCATTTCACTTCTAGGCTGTTTTGTAATAGAATTATTTGCATTTTCTTACCTCTTGTTAATGGTTCCAATAATGTTTTGTAAGCTTCATTCACTAGTGATGAATATTCTTCAGAGATTTCTTGTTCCTTCTTATTTCTGAAATATTGTTACAAAGAGTTATAATTACTTTTTAAAAAATTTATTTGTGAAACATTGGACTTTGCATAACGGGCAATGTCTGTTGGCAAACTGGAAATGTGAAATATTTGTTACTATGATCAGAAATAGATACTTCCGGTTTACTTAGATTAGACTGATTCAAAGACAGACTAATAGAATAAATAATTACCTGTTAGCATACTTGTCAGGATGCAAATACTTCTGCAATTCCTTATATTTCTTAGCTAGTTCCGTTTCATCCAAGTCATACGATTCACCAACTCCCATGATTTTAAAATAATTTTCTCCCTTGGCTGGATGTTGTAATGCATTGCAACTCCCACAGAATAAGGCATTCTCCATATTTAGAACATCTTTGCCACAAGACCAACATGAGGAAAGACGAATTTGTCTGAATAAAGATTGCTTTATCGTTCGGTTTCTTAATAAACTTCTTGCATTCATAATTTTGAGGTTAAATTTATGTTCGATACGAATTGAAAAGGCCTTGAAATGTTTATGGTGATGATATAAAACTTTCAGTGAGGTCACGATATGTACACATTAGATAAAGTCAAATAATTTTGGCTAATTTTTTAGTCAACATAATATCTTCGATCATAGTTTTTCGATTCGATATCAATTTGACATTGTCAGACAGTTGATAATCAGCTGATTTGCAAACGTTTAGTTTGCTGCACGTTTGCTGTCAGTACGGCTTTTAAAAACGGCTCTGCAATAACGGAGTAACAGCTTTATTTTACATAAAACACATTTTTAATTATTACGAACACAACTTTACGTTATCAGTTTCAACGATTAAAAATAATAATTTGTTTATCCTTCCATTTGAAAAGTCAGCTACAAAACCTTCTTCAATAGATAGGTAGTTGTAATAGTACAGGTGAAAGAAAAGCTTCTGTCAAAATTAAATTGACAGCTATTAAGTAGACAGCTTTGGTTTCTCAAGTGCGGTTTTGTTTATTTTCATTCATATCATAGAGGCAGAAAGAGCAGAAAGCGTTAACCATGGTGAATTACTTTAACATGGACGGTACCGAATCAACAAATTTTCAAAAGGAGATATCTGGCATGATGCACGGTTTTGGCGACAATCCAAATCCGAACGCGGCAACTGTTGTGCTGGTCGAAAGTATCGTTCAACAACAACTAAAATTCATGATTCAAGAGGCCAATCAGAACTGCAACACAAGAAGCGGAAAAGCTATAACGAACTACGACGTCATTTTCTTAATGAGAAAGAATATTAAGAAGCTAAAACGCCTACATGATTATCAATTAAAATTGGATCAAATAGACAAAAAGTGTATATTGAACATCGGCACGCCTGCTGAGTCATTGGTAACGGGGCTGGTAGAAGATGAAAAAGATCTTACAGTCAGAAAGCGAAGGACCCATATTGACTATATCAAAGAGTTCGATGAATATGATGAAGTAAGTCAAATTAAGTTTGATTCCATTGATTATATACGCAAAGTGCGCGCTGCTAAACTTACTGAAACTATGACATTTGACAAGTATGAAGCATACCATAAAGCTAGATGCGCATCCTTCCGTTCTGGTTACGGTATTGGCAAAGGCTTTGTGAAGCTTGAACGCTGGCTGAATCCTGTGAAAGAATTTAAAATCACCCAAGCAGCATTAGAAGTGTTATGCTTCATTGCATATGAAACTGTTGCGGAGATTGTAGACGGAGTCTTCTTAGTACGACAGGATGCTAAGAAGAAAACTGGAGACCCATTCAGCAAGTTTGAAGGCGGACATTTCTGTAACCCTGTCAGTTTGAACAATGCGGTGTACATCAAGTCAGGGTATGAGGGTGTACCAGCTATAACTGTTGCTGAAGTGAGAGAAGTATTGCGAAGATATTATACACCCAGAGTGGGAATGAACGGACTTTTCTATAGAAATATGAGTCTGGATCTGCCAATCAGATACTTAGCATTTTAAAATATTTAAGGCTCTTTAAGGTTATAATCACAATCAAGTCCAAACTGCAGAACACCGCATTGCTTGGAGACATGTCTCATGTGGTTGCAATACTTTGCATAGAGGTAACAACAATGTAGGTTAGGTTAAGGTTTTAGTCACTCATTTGAGATGAAATAGAGTTGAATAGACTCGTTTGGGACTTTATAATAAAAGCAACGGTCTAAACGGGTAAACGGGTCAATCAACCAATGATTATCTTAGGAAGTCAAATTGAAATTAACAGAAAGCAAAAGTTGAAGAGTGGCAGTGATGAAGACTCAATGATTAATAATGATGGCTATTGCAGTGTTAATTAGTTACTGTTAAGTATAAAAAATAAGATAGTATAGTCTGTATTGTACACTAGCTGTGTCCTCATGTAACTTGGTATGTTCAGTAATTGAATAGATCATTTTTCAACAAGGTTTAACACATTGAGGGACACTGAACGCCTAGATAGACATAATAAAAATAAAACTTCTATTGTTTCTGGTTCAGTGTCCATCATTCTTATAAAATGTTTATGAATATTAAACCTTTAAAAATAGGCCTGGTGGCTCGATTTAGCGAGTCCAATGCTGTATGTTTTATAGGAAACCATTAAGGCTGAACAGATACAGATTTTGTATTATGTGCGATAATTAGTATTATAATGTAATAGCACTTTGCCCGCGGCTTCGCTCGCGTGGTCTTTCCCGTGGGACCCGTTATTTTTCCCGGGATAAAAAGTAACCTATGTTACTCCTAGTAAACTAAGCTATCCAATGGTGAAAGAATTTTTTAAATCGGTCCAGAAGATTCGGAGCCTATTCATTTCAAACAAACAAACAAAAAATCAAATCTTTCCTCTTTATAATATTAGTATAGATAAGGATGACAATTTTTTTTAAATCCTTCAGCTAGATTATTAAAAAATATTGGCCGCCTATTTTGTCTTTTTTTACGTAATACAAATATTACGTCGATGCATTGTGTTAAAATGTGGCATGATGTCACGGTTCGGTAGATTTTAAAACCTAATATTAACGTAGCGAAAGCCACACCCCAATTTTAATACTATTTTCTTAGTCATCATCTGCCTAGCCTTTTCCCAACTATGTTGGGGTCGGCTGCGAGTCTAACCGGATGCAGCTGAATACAAGTATTTGCATGGAGCGACTGCCTATCTGACCTCCACAACCCAGTCAGAAGTTCTGACTGGGTTGTGGGGTATTATCCAGGTTCTGAGTCAGAACCTGGATAATACCCCTTAGAATTGACGGGTACGTTTTAACGACTGGTACGTTTTATGCGAAATTCATAGTTGAAAATGTTAACTAGGTACCCACTTCATTCATCAGTGAATTAGGTAGGTACTCGTTTTGTATTCATATGTTTGGCACATAATCCTGGATGTTATAATGTGCAATGCGTTGAATTTAAATTTACCTACCTATTCATTTTGATACAATTTCAACAACCGTGTCAAATGCAATGCCGGTAAGTACCTAATATGGCACTTAGTTGATAAAATGGATGGTTTCTGGTTTTATCCATTAGGGAATGAAAAACCACAGCTCTATCATCGTGCAAGTGTAGGTACCTAGATCGATTTTAACTTTCTGACATGAAGCGTAGAGCGTTTCATAATTTCTATCGTTACCTACGATAATATCGTGGCCGTCCACGGGATCACGATTGATTTTTTTATTTTTGAGATTAGGAAATCATCAAATTACCCCTCCCGCTCTGGGTGGAGCGGTAGGGAGTTTCACTCTTACTGACTAAAACCCATCCATGTTCCTTCCTTAGCCCTTTATGTTCCGGGGTAGTGGTAACCCTTTCGGACAATCCCGCTTACCCGGACGGAATCACGATAACACGGAAGTCAATTTTATGGAAATAAGTTCTAGAGGTTCGTCGCCCGAGTTAATTTCTTGTCTATAGCTCATTTTTTTATTTATTTTTTTATAAAATATTACCATCAAAAGGAGATTGTTCTACGCCCATACATTGTTCGCCCTGAAGCCAACAGCATAGAAAAAAATATTTTCTATTTGTAAACTGCCCTTAGTAGCCCATAAGAACAAAGTTTCTTGACGGACACTTTAGAGAAAAGATTTATTTAAAGAAAAGGAACAGATTTTGAGGTTATTTTTAATAATAGAAAACTTAAGTAATACCTTCTAAAATCGCTATTTCTGTTTTCTACAAAGCATTAAACTTCAAATACAGTAAAATATTACCGTAAATACAGTTGTATTATGCCTTTTAGGTACAGTTATTATTTATTGGTTGAAGTTTACTTTAAGCGAAGTCCCTTATCCGTTGTCAAAATACTAAGGTGTCGTTTAAGCAGATCACAGAATCAGTTATTCGAAGCCAGGTCACGTTGAAAGCAATCCAAATTGTAGTCCGTTAAACAGAAACAAAATCAAAAACACCAAAAGAAATCGCCAAATAGGTAGGTATTCACAACAACACAACACAGCCACAGGCACAGACTGACGTAGTGACGTAGAGATGCTCTCTTGAAGATCAATCATTGTACATATATTATATCGATTATCAATGACCACCTATTTAATCTGTGGTTTTAATTTAGTAGACCAAAATGAAAGATCAATATGTCAAATGTAAATTAATTTGTTCCGTTTCAAACATAAACACGTTGTTGCTATGATTCTACTCCAATTAAATTAATGCTAAAATAAAATATTTGTTCCCAACGAACAATGTGTAACGTTTTAGTTTGCGACATTTAAAAATAGAGTTTAATTACTTAAAAAGTAAAAATATGGCTATTGAAGTCGTGAAATGGTTATGAGAACAATTCACTAGAGTTGCGTCGTAAATGATATTTTAATCGTTAAATGAGAGATTTGCTGACAAGTGAAAAAACATAGTTCAATAGATGGCGTGGGTAAAAAATATGTCTATGTTTTACTGGCTACTGATAACAAAAATAAGATCCGTAAATAAGAAAGCTTATTTGATGTCAAAAACCTGAGACAGTGACGTATTTTTTACCAACGCCTCTTTTGAACTAATATTTTCTCACTTGTGAGAAAATCCCTCATTCGACTAGTAGGTACATTTTGTGAGTTTGTTTTGTTCATTATATTTTCATCATAATCGTGCTAGGCCATATTCATCATAAGTTCCATTAAAATGTTCACGGAACTAATTCCATGAAAAAAATATGCATGAAAAACTTTTAGGTTGCACATTTTCAATGTTTTGGAAGTGATAAATATCGAACATCCATTATTTATCACTAGATATTATGGACATCGTCGTCGATATCGATATTTATGTAATATGAGCGAGAGCGACACTATCAAATCTTTTGTGACATTCACATTGACAATTCCTTGAAAGATGGCGAGTTCAGTTGGTAATAAAATCAATGA
This sequence comes from Hyppa rectilinea, assembly GCA_951799385.1. NCBI lineage: Eukaryota > Metazoa > Arthropoda > Insecta > Lepidoptera > Noctuidae > Hyppa > Hyppa rectilinea. The sequence goes on along the minus strand of OX637321.1, from coordinate 15,405,532 downwards.
GGTCACTTTTAAAAACCTATTAAGAATTAAACAGTGTCCGCTTGAATTTATTATTTTTAAAAAGCATATTAAAATATAATTAAAATTAACGTACACGTCAAATGTTTGTTGGCTAGAGGGCGGTCTAGAACAATCTCCTTTCCGCCGTTTCCGGTGGATTTTCCAAAAAAATATTTCTTACAAACCTTGTCCTGACAATTTCGAATAAGTGCGACAAAAAGTAAGGCAAATCGGTCGACCCATTGTCCAGTATGCTCCGTCATACATGTTGCCATTGATTTTTATTTATGTAAGTACCTAAGTATGAATGTATATGTGAAGACGCTTTTAAATTTCCGTCCACGACAACGTTGTAATGTGCACGTATTTCCATACATTTTATAGGCGTAGACGCCCAATAATCAATAATGAAAACAATAACAATGTAATACAAGACAATATCTTCGCGTTAGAAATTATAAAACCGTACCTATATTCTGTGTCCTCTGTGTTCAAAACTAAGTAGGTACATGCCAAATTCATTACTGTCTGTTGTGCAGCTGGTTCCTAGCTTATAAAAGGGTAAACACATAATTATACTATGAGACCGAAAGACGGACTTACTATCTTATTCGTTCGTTACTTTACCTGCAGTGGATAGCAGTAGCTACTCAGGGAGATATTTATAGAGTTTCAATAACTAACCTAAGTATTTAACCTAGCTTCGTGTTTGTTGTTCCATATTAATACCTAATGGATTCGCAGAACGAGACAAAGAGAAATTCTCTGCCCAATCCTGAAAGCGGCTTATTAGTCGATTCGCACAAATTTATTCGCCGAAATGTGCGAATTGACACTTAAATAATTTTATTTTTCTGCGGGTGACTCGCTCGAAATTAATTTTATTTGTAGACGAATCGACAACTCTTGAAATATGTATTAAGAAATCAACACATATCTACTTACTTAATTCTATGCAATAAAGTTAAGTAAAATAAATACATGTGGGTAGGTAAAAGTAGTAATAAAACTCAAAATGTGCTAAATCGTATTTCGGGAGAAGGAAAGATTGACTTCGTCGCTTAAAGAATAAAAAAAATGTGTGCGTGTACTAGCGTACACTCGTAAGAAGTGAAACTTCTTTATGACGTTATTTTTCAAAAAAAAATGTAACTACTCAAAACGGGCCGCAAAATACATTGGAGACATTTACCAATCCCTACTCCGCTGGAGAAAGTACCTATACTTCGAATCACGCGTGGTAGGGATAAGAAGAAGATGGCGCGTAACGGAAAAAGGTGACGCGTAACGAAAAAATGTGACGCGTAACGAAAAAATGTGACGCGTAACGAAAAAATGTGACGCGTAACGAAAAAATGTGACGCGTAACGAAAAAATGTACACTAAATTTTTTTCCAACCCCGATAAAAAAGTTTCACTTCAATAACTAGCTGCTCCCGCGCGGTTTCACCCGCTTCTCCTATTGGTCGTAGCGTGATGTTACATAGCCTATGGCCTTCCTCGATAAATGGACTATCCAACACAAAAATAATTTTTCAATTCGACCCAGCAGTTCCAGAGATTAGCGCGTTCAAATTGTAGATTACGTGTAGATTCGCACATTTTGGGCGAGTTCATTCATGCGAATCAAGTAGGTAGTAAACCGAATTGCCGCGGTTTTGAATGATTAAAAATAATTAGGTCTTAGAGCATTTAAGGTTAAATGCTCTAAGAATTAGGTAGATACAGACGTACCTTTTACTTATTGCTTAACTTTGCAGCCTCTAAGTATTTTTCGAGGAACCAGTCGCTTATTAAATCAACTTCTACTAGGTTATTCCGAAGTGACCCTAAAACAAAATTTAAAGGCCAATTATAATAAAATGGAGCCCAGTGACGCCGAACTTTATACAATAGTGCTTTTGACATATTTTATTTTATGGACAAATAAAACTTTATGGCTAGAAGCTGTTTAAGTTTTTTACATTGTGATGATAGTGTGCGAAATAGATTTCAAATTGATAAAATATTTCGACTAATTGGACATAAACAGGTGACACAACAGCGAAATACATACTCGTAGTTACCTAGGTATTTACATAAAGATCTAAGGGTTTTTTTTAAGGTTGACTTCTCCCGCTCTGGGTGGAGCAGAAGGGAGTGTCAGACTCTTACTGACTAAAACCCATCCATGTTCCTTCCGTAGCCCTTTATGTTCCGGGGTAGCGGTAACCCTTTCGGACAATCTCGCTTACCCGGCAGGCTTGGCCCTAAAGGGCCCCTTCATATGCTGACATCTCTTTGAGGCGCGGGTGGAACATATACGCGCCGTCCGGCACGGGCCTGATCTAAGGGTTCTAAACTAAAATAAGTACAGACGAAAGCACATCAAGTTATCCCTAACAATAAAATAAAACCAAAAATAAACTAAAAAATACCATCTATAAAATCTGAAACATTTTAATACTTTTCTAATATCATTTTTCAATGAAAACTTTCTTAAACATTGCAACACTAACAATTATAAGAAGAGTCCCAAGCATACCTACATACGCCTTGGCTTTTTGAGAGCGGTTGCTTGCAAATTTAATTTTGTCTAGCTGAGTTATAGCGTGCCTTATTGGATGTAGGACGGCGCTCTGAATTAGTAATGGCGGACGTATGCGAGGTATTTCCTTGAGCTAGTCGATACTTTGGTGTAACGGGCTGTTGGAGGTGTTCAGGGATTTGCGAGGGTTCGTATTTGGATGTTATCTTTAGTAATAAATCAAAGGTCATGATGACGATGGAAAATAATTCCTGAAAATATTTACATAGGTGTACATAGTGGGTTTTGTTGCATTGCCAAGTTTGCTTCCGTGTAAAGTCTTATGTCTTATAATATGGATAATGACAGGGTAAAAAAGGAGATCGTGTCTAAGTAATAACAGCCGCACGGGTCGATCCATCAGGTTAAGCTACGCCTGCCGGGGTTGGTCCGTGGATGGGTGACCTTTACATACCGAGACTCGTCCGTGCCTCGGAAAGCACGTTAAGCCGTTGGTCCCGGCTGTCATATACAGCCTAGCTGACGTAAATGAGCGGGGAGTATAACTTTGTTTGCGTACTAAGTCTTTGACATTTAATAAGCGAGTAAGTAATCAAATAAAAAAATTCTCGTGCCCGGTTGATGGCAATAAGCTCGCCCTCTATTACATGGGGCTTACACATAACTGACAGAATATTGTTCTATAGGTACACCTCTACCCGACCCCTCGAGGAAATAAGGCGTGATCTTAGATGCTCTAAGGGCGTGATGTTTTGTTGTAACATAAACATATCCATCAGTACTGTCATAAAATTCGTCAATAAGCTTATAACAAGATGGTATATTATACTATTAACTCAGCATCGTTAACTGTGAGTGTTCAATTCACTTTTGATCCGACTTTAAGATCTAACTTTAGGTTTCAACCTAAGCGTATGAATAAAACAACGCATGACCAATATGGGGGCCTAAAGAAGTGTTTTTCGCACCGTGTCGATTTCATTTCGAAAATTGTTGATCGAACAATTCGTTATCTCGGCGATTCGGATTGTCAAGAACGCCAATGAAGAAAAGCATCGAAAAAAAAAGTCGTCAATGCATCTGTATGGGAATATTGATCGAGTTTCGTTATACAATTTGATATTGTCTAGCACTTAGCGATCGAAAATGATTGATCACGTGGCATTTCAAAAGCTTATGCCAATTCCATACATTTAGGATTTATCTAAATTCGTTATCGCTAATGATAATGTGACTTTGTCTAGACCCCATGACATTGTTTTTGAATCGAACTGAACTGCCATGGAAAGAAGACAACCTTGACTAGTGATGTGGTCATAAGTTTAAATAATGATCTGCAACCGATTGAATGTATCCTCTCAATCTCCTCCTGTGTGAAATCAAGTAAAGTAAGCAGTTCCATCAAGAATAATCTAGTAAGAAAGGAAATTACGTGAGCATCACCAACACTATACTGTGTTCAGCGAACGGTTCCCCATTTTAGTTAAATACGTTATATTACTAAGAACCTAGGTACCCTGCAGCCTGACAGAAGATCATTAAAGAGCTCATAATTTTATTTTTCTGGTTTGTATTACTGTGCGCTTTCGTAAACACGCACTTTTTTTTGCTGCTTGCCGGTGGATGCCTCAATAAAATAAGGCCTCCAGCCAGAGCTTCAAAAACTTAAAAGCCAAGCGACTACCTACACTCTAAGAGCACCCCTGTAGGTTACGGACCTCGTCTTTGGGCGTGGCTAGGGGAACGCAGCAAAGGACAGGAATGAATCGGATTGTGAAAAACGCATTACATAGCTTGACTTATTCATACTGCATGGTATTACATTCTGCTTGAAATACACGGGTGTATTTCGAGCAGAACATAAAATTTACGGGAGTCGGAGTGAAGCAATCAAAAGGTTTATGTTACCTATGACATTGTGACGATTGTACGGTGGGACGCATGCGAAGACGTTTCAATTTCAAATATGGCAACTTCTATAGAATTGCCTTCGAGTGGAAATTGCTACTTGTTAAAGTTTGTAGTGTTTACAGTCTACGTTGAAGTGTTTGCTGTTTGGATTTTTACAGACCTAGAGACTTTTATAAAAGTGTTTTTTTTGCAGAATGGATTAAACTATTTGAGCCAGCTAAGCATTGCTGAGTTTCGTTTTTCAAACTCAAACTCAAAGTATTTATTTCAAATAAACCAATTACAGGCACTTTTGAATTGTCAAGGTGTCGGTCAGTCAGAGAGATGAAGCTAGTTGCCCATTCCAAAGCAGTAGGTACCTATGGAGAAGAACGGGCAAGAAAATACGTTTTTAGGGGTTGTATGGTAAACGTTTAAAGGGTAAGTATGATCTAACTAGAGAACGCACGAGAACTTTCATCTTTGCATCCGATGTTGACTCTGCTTAACGTTGGGACTAATTGGTACCCAGGCCTCTTTTCACCCTACTGAAACCAAATTTCAAATTCAAATCGAGAATAATGGTCGAATGTCATTTTAAAACACAGTCTAAAAGGTTTATTTAAAATAAAAAAAAGCATCTCTTCCAACATTTTAAAATTAGAATCTTCGTCCAAAATAAAACAATGGCCGCCGCTCCAGGGAGTGCAACATTCAGCTGCTTATAATTCCACACCGTCAGTGATAATTAAGTGAGAAAACGAGTTAGCGCGATCCTCGTTCGCGATCCCAGTTTGCTCCTGTACATGTATTTATGGCTGCTTTTAGTCTATTTTAAATACGGTGCTTTTGTAATCTAATTTTGTAATGAAACCGCTAATTTAAGAGGTGTCTGTCCTATCCAGTTGGCCGTAAATTGAATGACGAATAATTTTACTAGTATGGAGGTTAAACCAAATAATGAGGTAGGTACCTTAGAGCATTTAACCTATGGAGATGGCATAGCTAAGCGTACCCCTCTGCCATGACCGATTGGTCATACGGCCATACACGTTCTATAAAACTAGTTCATTCGCCAACCGCCGCCATTATGTATCGTATTGTGTCGCAAGGAAGTCCTCCTAAGAAATGGTTAATTGTGCAGTATCCTCGTGCAAAAAGCTAGCTGCCACTTCAAATTTTCGAAACTATGGTGTTTCCTATCACTTGTAAATATAAATTATACATTAAAATATTTTTAATTATGTACAATGTCGAAGTAATCGTTATTGACGTAACGATAGAAAAAATACATTGGTACGTAGGTAGCGCTAAAGTAGTACAGGGGTCGGATTTGCATAGTGCTGGGACAACGCGAATGAATGATTTGCCAATTAAATGATTTTTCAGTCAATAGGTTCAGTAACCAGTTTTTTGTGTATGTATCTGGACAAGTCAGCTTGAAATAAAAAAAAATAACTATAAAAGTTCTTTGGAAGTCGATTTAAATTATTTTCATTGTATGTTTAGGATAATAAAAGAATAATAGTTTGTTCGTTTCATAGTGAGTTTTTGTAGCTCATGCAATTTGAAAAAGAAACAATAATTATAATAGATAGCTAAATATGACGTCGAAATCTAATAATCCACCGCGGACCGCGTAGGTACGCTGTTAAAAAAACGTAGTACAATCGCCAGCACTGCCTCAAATATTCGGAATGTAATATGTACATACGCGGACGATCTCAAATTCTCTAGAGTTTCGAGTCTAGTGACGATACTGAACTTCTCCAAAGCGATATCGACGCGTTAAGTAGATGGTGTAACGATAACAAAATGATACTAAATATCAACAAATGTTACTACGAGAAGTACACACGGAAAAACAAAATAACAGAATTGTATTGCAATTAAATGACAGAAAATTTTAAACTCATATTAATAGTATACTTTGTAAACAAGCTTATAACAAATTAGAGGATTATATAAAGGATAAGGATGCTTGGAAACATACTGGTCCTGCTCCACAGGACAATCTAGTGTCCAGACAAAATCAATCTGGTTGCTTAGTAAATTAGGTAATAAATAATTTATAATGTTGTACCATACTACATATTTTAACATTTTGGAATAACTTTACCTCTCACATTGATTGATTTATTATTATAAATTTTTAGAATGTTTGTAAATATGTGAGCATATTCAAAAGTGCCTTTCTTGTGCCTATTTGACATAAATGATGTGACTATAACTTTGACATCATTCAGCTTTGCAAGTTTGCAACACCGGACTGCAAAACAATAAAACGGACGTGTAAAACTGTCATTCATAACAAAATAATAAAAGTACATCTGATTGATTGTCTTATTCTATTATTTACTAGCTTCCGCCCGCGGCTTCGCCCGCAAAATATGATTATACACATAAACCTTCCTCTTGAATCACTCTATCTAATAAAAGAACCGCATCAAAATCCGTTGCGTAGTTTTGAAGATTTAAGCATACATAGGGATATAGGGACAGAGAAAGCGACCTTGTTTAATATATGTAGTGATATTGTCCCCTTTCTTACTTTTTGACACGTGTATATAAATTGAAAGCCCGTTTTAAAGAATGGGGTATGAATTCCGAATTGCCGACCCTAAATGCAGAATGATACGCAATCAATATAATATTATTTAGAAATAAGAAAAAAATGACTATAACAATAAATACAATCGTTCTTTTTCTATAGCACCTTTAAAATGTTTTGTGATTACTGGCGGCTACCTACGTAGTTTCGCTGGCACTAATCATTAAACGTATTTTTTCCAAGAATAGAAAACAGTTCATTCATTCATGCAATGAAATACCACTCATTCGTTGTGCCTCAACACTAGTAGTTTGTGTTTGTTGTCGTAGGACAATTGCATAGATACGCACAAATTTGTCAATGTGTATGTGTTTTTTTACTGTGTGTCTAGAATTTCTTTGTGAGCGTTTGTAGCAATAGGAAGCATGTCTCTGTGTGTGTTGTCAAATTTAAGAAGTGTGCTGTATGTGTTTTCCTCGCCCCCCGCAAAAAGTGGCAGAAAACGTTGTTCGATGATTCGCCGCTTGCCATCTCCATAGGTTAAATGCTCTAAGGGTAGGTACATAATAATATCACTAAACATTGACCAGGGATCATCAATTAGTTTTTAGTAAGGATCCGTTTTTAAGGTTCTGTACACAAAAGGGTAAAACGGAACCCTATTACTAAGACTCCGCTGCCCGTCCGTCTGTCCGTCTGTCACCAGGCTGTATCTCATGAAACGTGACAGTTAGACAGTTAAAGTTTTCACAGATGATATATTTCTATGGCGCTATAACAACAAATACTAAATAATTAAATGAAAATAAAACAAATATTTAGGGCTCCCATACCTAAAACAAACGTGATTTTTTTAAATAATATGATTTTGTGGTCCGTTTGTTGGCCTCAGATGTCATAACTTCATGAAATAGTCATTCGATTGAGTAATCTGTACTACATAGTTAAATTGAAGACTTTAATGTTTTTAGTATTTAGACTATAGTCTTATCAAAATACATATGAATTTGTTTTGCTCCTACTAGCATGATTAAAAATATTAATTAAGAAAATACTTAATTATTTTTATTTTATTTTTTTAATATGTACTAAAAACTGAAAATAACAGTAGGTAATTATTAGAAATGTTTTTTTGTTACTTTAAATTATCTGTTTCAAGTTTGGATTAAAGTTGATGCAAGCTAAAACTCAAACGATTTAATTTAATCATTTCGATGATATTTTAGTAATGAATTTTACATAGTGTTCACAAAATAGGTCGTCGCGGTGCGGATACGGATCGTGGCCGCCATTTTGTGACTTCTGGCATAGCCACTAGACAGTTCTTTCGAAGAAGAAGGAATTTATAAAATCTTTAAATAACGAAAATTCGCACAATTTAAAACGCGCAGTAGGTACAGAGGCCAGCACATCAAGTTACCACAATCTGTCAAATTTATTTGATAGTATTTCAACTTTATTGCAAAGACATAAGGTTCATTTTTAATTGAGAAAATTTGACAGTTAGGGATAGCTTGATGTGCTGGCGTCTGTACCTGCGTTTAAAATTTTGCGAATTTTCGTCAAGAGCGTCCGTTATTACCTACATCCTATGATATAACAAAGAATATTACAAATGATGCACTTCTTCTTTTCGTGTGGTTAGTGACTAACCTGGTGTCAGAGTTTTAATGCTGCGGTAGACATGCTGGTTTCCTCAAGATGTTTTCCTTCATCGATTTTAAGAAAGTGATAATTATACAATACGCACATGAATCCGTAAAATCAGAGATGCGTGCCTTGGGTTCGAACTCGAGACCTATGACTTGGCGGTTTAGCTTGGCGGTCCAACTGCACTAAATATCCCGGATTCGTGCAGTAACTGAAGCGAGTAAAATATGTGCTAAATAAACGTCAGGGAACGCCATTATCACGTCACGGCGAGAAACTGAGAGTAAATGCCGTTTAGACGTCCTCCAGCCATTTCCTTAGCTCTAGGGCCGCGAGCAAGTCTGCAGGGTATAGACTAAATTGATCTACTTAGGCACTGATTAAATGTAAGGTAAAGGTTAAAGTAAAATGCAACGAAACAGCTCAGAATGTAAGGGTCGAAACTATTCTGTGGTTGTCAAAGTCAACTAAGTGCCTAATATGACTATACCGAATTATTTTAAGGTCTGCCGATTTTAAATAAAGACTACGTATTCTGCGTTCGCAATTTAGTTTCCAAACATGTAAACAACACATAGGTAACTTAAGTTCAGTTTGCGTTGAGAAACAAATATGTACGAAATTCGGCGCTTCGATAATGGTCGGCAAACTTAATGAAAATGATGATTAAAATAAATCGTACCCTTTTTTTAATTTTATAAAATTGTATTCGCATTCGTATTATATATCTGTCATTTGTGCATCTTTGACAGTCGTTACGGGTCGTCAGAAGCCCGAAAATCTGACAGCCAGTCTTACCAAGGGTTATCGTATGGCCCAGTTACTGGGTTGTGGAGGTCAGATAGGCAGTCGCTCCATGTAAAATACTGGTATTCAGCTACATCCGGTTAGACTGGAAGCTGACCCCAACATAGTTGGGAAAAGGCTAGGCAGATGATGATGATAAGTCTAAAATATAAGACATGTGAATCCCTGGTTCCTTTCAGTACTGTCTATTGTGATTATGTGCGGCAAGAGTATAAATTACAACTTTTTGTTTTTACGATCATGCCAAGCGACAGTGACCCTAATGACCGTATATACAACATTTAAAATTCCCTAAGTTCCTGGTGGTCCGTCCTATAGATCCTCGTATATTATGCGAAATCTATATTTTTCCACCATCCTAACCCATACTGTATGGTCTTTAATAAAAGCATCCCGGCTGAAGAGGGTACCAAAGGGTTATTTATTTTAGATTAGCAGATAAGGGTAGCGTTATTTGCAAAAGAAACGATAGTAATAGCATAAACAAGCTTTGAAATGAAATGTTTATTTCTGTAAGTAGATCTTGTATGACACACTTTGAATCGACAATATTTTAAAACAAGATGGCGCTGGCATTTTCTGATTAATTTCAAAAAAGGAATGTCGGAACGAACTGGGAGGCATGGTCTCTTTTAAAGTCAATTATTAGTGTTTTTATTAGAAGTTTAAGTGACGAATATAATTAATTGTTGATAGTTCAAAAGCGACACTGTAAATTCCCGAAAGTAATATTAACAGACAGTTACTCGCTTTCAAAGCAAGAGAGTACAGGTATTTTTTTTTTTGAGGGTGTGAATACAAAACGAACAGCACTTCGACGCCTAAGTGTCCTTTTTGTCTTTTTTGGATTTATTTGTATACAGGGTGGAATTTTGTAACGCCCCCTGGAGGGAAAGTACTCTTAATACTGTAGATAGAAAATTTTACTCAAAGGAAACATTCATTTATTTTTGAATAGAAAGAAAACTGCATTCAAAGATTTCCAAAAAATCGCTTGCCACACCCGGGAATCGAACTGACTAAAATCTGCAAAAAGTACACACTGTACTTTTATTGCCGGGATCGTTAGTATCAATTACATATAAGGATGAAATCTCTCCAACAAACTTGATAAATTAAATGATAGGAAAACCATGAAATCTTTAATTATTTACAAAAAATTGTAAACTAATTAATTAGTTGCTCGAAATGGGGTCTATTTTCTTGGATACCCAAATGTATGTGGCAAGCGATTTTTTGGAAATCTTTGAATGCAGTTTTCTTTCTATTCAAAAATAAAGGAATGTTTCCTTTGAGTAAAATTTTCTATCTACAGTATTAAGAGTACTTTCCCTCCAGGGGGCATTACAAAATTCCACCCTGTATATAGTTAGTTAGATAGTCTTTTAATTTAAGTATGTATAAGTTGTTATTGTATTAGATTGTAGAAATTAAATAAAATGTATAAGAACATGAATCCGCAACATCAGAGTTGCGTGGCTTGGGTTCAAGCTCGAGACCTATGACAAGCCGTGAGGTTATGTTTAAGTTATTCAAACATTATTTGTTGGAAAAGTGGTGAGATATAAAGTTCAAACCTTCTAAATACAGATTAATACGTTACTAATAACCTTTAGTGAGTGATTGTTAAAGGATTTAACTTGTTCTTAATTGTTCAAATTTGTTTACACTTTCTTTAGTTACTTTTGGAACAAACCATAGAGTAAAATAATACTTTAATGTATTGTCAGAAATAGCTAGGAGATCCTAGAGCTCGACTACAATAATACGATTCGCTCAATAGACTCTCAAGACCCGCTAGTACCTAACAAGGTGCTTAGCAGACATGTTTCACAGGAAATATAGGTAGCTATCTTGTTAATATATCGAGGTGAACTTACTCTACGTTTGAGATATTTTTTTATTTTGGAGAGGAAGTGTTTGGTATAATGTCTCCTTGATTAAGAGGTTGCAAGTCCGACTGATTGACGTGGGTTCCCCGATTTGATTCCCAGTTCGGATTAAGTGAAATTCTATCAGGTATTTCTTCCAGTAACAGTCCGGAGTCTAATTTGGAGCCGGTAACTCAAACATGGCCGTATGATAGGGGATTCAAACAATCAATCATTTGCCTCTTCTATGTCCAGGAGTGGACTGCGATATGCTATGTTAGATGGACCGATGACCTTGAAAATGTGGCTGGTTTGTCCCAGCCATCTTCTTAATCTTCTTTTCAAAATCCATCCATGTTCCTTTCTTAGCCCTTTATATTCCGGGGTAGCGGTAACCCTTTTGAATAATCCCGCTGACCCGGCAGGCTTTGGTCCTAACGGGCTCCTTCTTTTATGCTGACATCTCTTTGAGGCGCGCGGTGGACACGGTTTGTCTGATTTGGTTATTGAAACCAGGATTTCAGATAGGTCCGCCGTAGCCCACTTGACCAATGAGGCAGTAGAATAAATATCCACTAAAATAATATGTAGACACAATCTATGTTGTATGTTATATCTGTAGGTATCTTTCTATTGTAGTTAAATAAATAAATTGCCAAGAATATGTTTTTTGTGAATATACTCGAGCAGACTAACAAATTATTTCTTAACTAAACAATTTACTCACACATTATGTGGGATTAATTCGGAAAATCAAACAAAATTTGTGATGTGATTATAATAATTCATTACTTATCCGAAAATACTAAACACAAACCAAAATTGAATCCATTTCCGACACAAAAAATTCAATTTTTGGCCAATCCATCAAACCGTCATCCAGGAATACAGGCTTGCTTATGTTATAGAATCACAGTAAAATGCAACTACGTATTCCTATTAACAAAATAATATCATGGATAACGAAACCACACGATCCAAACATACAGTTCCTACAGGCAATTTAGCAAGGTTTTCGTTAGCCCTCTCAATTAATCGTAAAGATTGGGGCGGGGGCTGCTCGAGAGCTCGAGTGGCTCGAGATGGCTCGAGGATGCTCGTGTCGGCCTGAACCACTCGTAACGTAAGGATAATCTGGCGTTGCATCTTTAGTTTATAGGTTCGTGCGGCAAGTGGGTAATGTTTGTGACTAAATTGTGTAACGGGTAAACATAATGTGGGATGAAAACTGTTGAAGTTACGATTTTTCTTTAAGGTAAAAGCTACAGGATAGCCCGAGAAATTTGTTTTTTTTTTTTGGATTTTTACAGGTCAGTATCAGGTTGTATGCTGATCAAAATTATGATTAGCGGCAGTAGCAAGTACGTATTATAGAATTGGGTATTAGAAAGGGTAGTCTATAACGTTACTTTTTATGAACTGTCAAAACGCGAGCGTTTTACGTGATTTGTATGAAATATAACAATGTGACGTCACAGATTTTTAGAATCAAATGGAATACTTATTAGCATTAAATGCAATTTTACAATTATATCTCCGCATAATAATTAATTTATGTACGGTGATGGAAGTTTTTAAGATGAGCGGTGTTTTTTCTGTGTTATTTCATATTTTATATTAGACGGTTTCAAATAGTCAATTTTAATCATTAGAATCATCAATACAACTCTCTTAGTTTGAATTGCCCTCAAATGTCATGATTCATGAAATGTTCATTCCATATCGTAATATGAACTCAGAAGATTGTATTGATGATTTAAATAATTATAGATATACATACTTTTTACGGCCGCAAATCATATTTAGATCACCACAAAACCTAATACTGACCTGCAAATTGCAAAAAACGTAAGAAAATTTGAATTTCGCGGACTATCCTGGCATTTTCATTTCACCATAAAGATCGATGCAGCCTTGTACCTCTCGACCAACCCTAACGTACCTGTGTAATAAAATAATATTACTCCACGTAAATGTCCACAGATATTTCATCACTCACGTTGAAACGCCAAAAATCAATCACAAGAGCCATCGCTAATTGTACCTGTTAATTGGCAATCGTTCACCGCTGTTGGCAGGAGAGATTAAAAAAAATGGCCGCCTTACGACGTGATTAGCGCTGGACGAGTGGGGCAAAGGGAGGCTTATTTTTTAGTGTTGGATGAGGAAATCGGGATTTTGGCTTGTTATCGCCTTTTGGGGAGGTTTTGCTACATTGAATAGGCGTATCTGTTGTATCTATTGTACAGAGGCCAGCACATCAAGTTACCACAATCTGTCAATTTTTTTTGATAGTATTTCAACTTTATGGCAAAGAGATAAGGTTCATTTTGAATTGAGAAAATTTGACAGTTAGGGATAGCTTGATGTGCTGGCGTCTGTATAGGTACTTTTTCAGTCCAACTACTATGCACTACAAGGGTTTAGATCCTTTTTTGTTCTGTTGGTTTTTGATTTTCCCGTTGGTGCTGTGGCCGCAAGCGCGCCTGCTGGACGTGGGGTTTTGAGTTCGATTTCCGAGCCGGGCAATGTGTCAATTGGGTTTTTTTGGCCAACAGTGGCAGCATTTGTTTTTAAGTTGCCACTTCTGTCGGCAGTCTCCATGACAGTTTATGTTTTTAGGGTTCCGTACCTCAAAAGGAAAAAACGGAACCCTTATAGGATCACTTTGTTGTCCGTCCGTCCGTCTGTCAAGACCGTTTTTCTCAGGCACGCGTGGAGGTATCAAACTGAAATTTATATCTACTTAATACTCAGGTCTACTGTCCCTTGGAGCTGTGAAAAAATCAAACTTCTAAGCGAAAACAATCAAAAGATACAGCTGTTTATGCCGCAAATTTTCGAAACTCGCACGGGAATCAAAACCTACAGGGTACTTCCCGTGAACTTAAAATCTTGAAATTTGGTACAAAGTAACGTCTTACAGTGCAGATAAAGGAAAAATTGCGAAAACCGTAAATTTTAAGTTACATCATACAATAAAAATAAAAAAAGTTTTTTTTTTCAAAATATTATAATACTATAACTATGACTCGATTCTCGTGATGGGTGAACTTTTACTTATATACCTACAGGTTTGTACGGAACCCTCGGTGTGCGAGTCCGACTCGCACTTGGCCGGTTTTTTTTTTTCAATATTAAAATTCAGTTTTGGTATCATAGTGAAAGTTGCTTATATTAATGGGTAATTTCACGCCATGGCAGGTTAACAGTGAATTGAAAATCAGCCTGTATATAAATATAGCTAGATTCGTAGTATTACACAAGTCGAACTAGAAAATACCAGTCAACCTTAAAAAGGATCAATAAAACTAAAAAAAGTTATTAGCAAAATAAATTATTCATAATGCTGAGTTCTACAACATTATTATATTTTATTTCAAGTCCCAAGGCATTCGAAATTATATTAAATTCGTAGGTATTGTTTCCAAAGTTATTAGATTAGGGAAGCCATATCGTTTCAGTAGGTACGTCTGGGAGCCTGTTACAGCAAACAAAAGTATTGTTGGAACAGTTCTGTAAATAAAAACCAGTATTCATAATTGTATTTTATTTGTTGTATTAGCTAGGTATATTTTGTTTCATTTTGTGTAATTTCATCCCGTTTGGAGGGTAGACGAGGACGGGTGTCACTTTATTTATAGATATACCTATATAAAGTGTGTTAGATTAAAGGACATATTTTCAGGTTGTATAATACTCGTGAAAAGCAACAACTTTGTCCATGGGACCAACTTTGAAATATACAAAAAAAATATCAACTCTTCCAAATATTTTGACGAATTATGCGAACATCTGATTTTTCATTCATTTTCAGGTATAGTTCCATAGTAAAAGTTGTTCATTTTCATGAGTGTAGTAACCCCTGAAAGTATGTTCCTCCTTCAACCTAACACACTGTACATAAAAGGAGAAACTGACAGACTGACTGACATTATCAACTCACAGCCGAAATTACTGCGACTTAGAACGTGAAATTTTGCACACGGCTTTCTTTTATAATGTGTTCGAGCACTTAGAAGGAGTTTTTGGAAATTCGACCTTTAAGGGATGAAAAGGAGGGAATTTGTTTGAATGAAAAATCTTATTGCTTGAGTTAATACATTTGAAACTTAGCACAAACACCTAAGATTGGGGTGATTTTTCAACAGTCAGTTTCTTTGCATAGAAAATATTATTTCAAACCGCCATTTTTATTCCTCCAATGAAACTTACCTAACTATTGAAAAATCAGCCCTAAGTAACTTATAAAGTTTGACGTTTTTTGTTTTGCTAATTTAAAAATAAACCCAAGCAGACAAAGTCGCGGGCGAAGTGCTAGTTCATTTATAAATGTACACCAACAACATCTGTTTACAAAATATCAAATAACAGTAGGTAAAAGTTATGTGCACAGTTTCCAATAACAGATGAACCAACATTCTGAAATACAGTAACAACCTAAGCTAAAAATGAAATGTATACAAATTAAGTAGCAAAAGACTAGCGTATATAAACAAAAAATATAAAATGGCACAAGTTACTTATTATAAGTTATAGAGGTTGCAAGAAATACCAACATACTAACACTGATTGTATGGGTTGCATGCATTGGGACCTTAAAATCTGTTATTCATGATATATTATATGTATCTAATCAACATTTGGAGTTTGACTCTACTGCAAAGCTAATTGATATATAAGGTGTTGCTTATACATATACCTACTAAGGAAGGAACCTGGATGAGTTTTAGTCAGTATCTAAGAGTCTGATGGAACGTGGATCCACACGAGACACAATGGCATATAGAAAGACCATTTTTTTTTGACTTTGGAAAATCATCAAATGACTCATCCCGCTCTAGGTGGAGCGGAAGTTACTGTCAGACTTTTACTAACTGTAACCCATCCATGTTCCTTCCTTAGCCCTTTGTGCGGCCGGGGTAGCGGTAACCCTTTCGGACAATCCCGCTTATCCGGCAATAGGTAGAGCATAACAAGGAAACTCTGTAGATCAAAATAAACATTGGCTGTGTGCGAGAATCCAAGCTGCAAACTATACCGCAGAGACCAACTGTAACTTTCGCTAATCAAGCACCATGAATGAAAATAGGCAGTTGTTTATTTCATGTTTCTGTTACCTTACCTTCACCACGGCACGGCATGGCCAGTCAATATGAGGAACCATTTCGAACCAAGATATTACGGCTATTGACACACTGACCCCGGAAACAGTAAACAAACGTACCATAAATAATACACACAATACATTTCAGTACATACCCATCGGCATCTGTTATATAACGTAACGCAGCATACATTCTTGCTCCAAACCTTACAACGTTACCAGAACCGTCAACACAACAAGAAATGGACCTTAAACATTCGGAAAATGCGGTAAATTCTTTCTCGCAACCGCAGAAATAAGTTTGAAACACGCAGCGGTTGGGATAAAGTAAAAAATATTCCAATTTCTGGAAACAGATTGCGGGTGAAGCTATCCCTTATAAATATATTAAAAAGGGAATTATGAGTAACAGAAGGGCTGGCTGGATAAACGGTTAAGGGCGCACTGACAGACGCATGAGGTTGTCGAACCCAAAATATGGTAAACATATTTTTTTTGGTATGTATCTTATCTGGAGGAGCTCGTGGCTAAGTGGTTAAGCTACGCTTGCAGGGGTTGGCCGTGGATGTGTGACCATCTTTACATACCGAGACTCCGCCGTGCCTCGGAAAGTACGTTAAGTAAGACGGTTAGACTGGAAGCCGACCCCAACATAGTTGGGAAAGGCCAGGCAGATGATGTATCTTTTCTGAATTATATTTCTTCAAACTGTTTAGTATTTGGATTAAGTTAGTTACTGCTTATTTTCAGAAAGATTTAAAAGCTAAATAAACTGAAAACTTATAGTAGGCTTGAATGGCAAAGCATATCTGCTTAAGAAACGCTCGTTGCACTGACGGCTCTAAGTCAAGAATACGAAAATATGAGTGTTGTGGCTCATGGTTTGTTAGGTTACATACCCAAGCCAGAAGAAAGATCGCAAGGGTGGTAGCAGCAGGTGGCGTTCTGTAGTCTGTGGCCCCCATGAGAAAGGCCCCATGGATGTATATCTACGACTGAGAATCATTTATGAAGTTTGACAGGCAGGAAGAGATACAAAGTGAAAATGAAAATTTATTTTTTTAAACTTTCTTGGTTTACAAACAAAATCATGGCAGGCGTGGAATTCAACAGAACTTAGATTTAACAGCGGGTCCCAAACTAGGCACAGCTTGTATCTTGGTGATCCAAAAACTAGACAAACATTGACATTTTAATGTGTTTTACTAACGTATCATCAGAAGTAGAGTATCTATACAGAAATAAGATAATATTGTAGTTAGGTACAGATGCCAGCACAACAAGCTACCACAAACTGTCAAATTTTCTCAATCGCTTTTGAACTTATGGTTGATAGTTTTAAGGTTTAAAATAATTTCAAGAAATTCGACAGTTAGGTATAACTTGATGCGAAAGAATGCCAATACCTTAATCGCTTCTCACTTGCTATACCAACCATGAGAAATGATTCGCCTAATCTCAGTCCCGCTACAGACTGCAATATCAATACGGACACGCCATATTACCCCCACTCCGGCTAAAATGGAAGCGATAGGAATAATATTTTATGCATTATCCTCTCTCACGACAGACGTCGTACGGAGATAAATAAAAACACATATCTACCCACTACACCAGGGATTGTGAACCCTAAGTGAACCAAAGTGCGCTTTTTAATTTCTAACGTGATGATATGTTCTTCTCCAGTGGTACCTACTGCTTTGGAAAATGCAATGACAATTCAAAAGTGCCTGTAGTTGGTTTAAAGCAATGATAGCCTAGTGGTGTGACCGTCGGACTGCCAAGTCATAGGTCTCGAGTTCAAACCCAAGTCATGTACAGATGCCAGCACATCAAGTTACCACAATCTGTCAAATTTCTTTGATAGTATTTCAACTTTATTGCAAAGACATAAGGTTCATTTTTAATTGAGAAAATTTGACAGTTAGGGATAGCTTGATGTGCTGGCGTCTGTACCTCTGATTTTACGATTCATGTGCATATTGTATAATTATCACTAATAATAACGCTTACAATCGGTGAAGGAAAACATCGTGAGGAAACCATCATGTCTCAGAGATATTTCTCTACAGCATGTGAAGCTAAGTCAGAGGCCCATGGTCAGCATAAAAACTCTGACACCAGGTTACTTAATTACTAACCACACGAAAAGAAGAAGATTGGTTTATTTGTATAAGACTTCCATAAAATGTTTGAAAATAAGTGCACATTATATTTTTATTGTGGATGGAAATTTAAAAGCGTCTTCATATATTTCGATACATTTCACTCTCCTGTATTACGAGTATAAAACAAAGGTAGAAATTGCAAGTTCATTATCGAGATAATTGAAAACGAATTCTTTTTCTTCTTTTCGTGTGATGTGACTAACCTGGTGGAAAATGACTTACCTACTATTTTTTTTATCTGGCCTACGCTTACTTACTATCTATTATTGTTGAAATTTTTTTTTTTCTAATTTTATTCATTTATTTTATTTTGCCCGCCCTTTGGGAACTTTTCCTGTTGACAGCGATGTGGACGAATTTTTTGTTGCCCTTTGATTTATTTTAATTTTTTTCCCTCCCGTTTTATTATGTAAATAAAATAAATTATTTGTTTCTGTAAGTAGGTTTTTACAAACAGACACGTCAGTAACATTTTAAAAATGATGAGGTCATGAAGAAGAAAACGCGAAACTAACTCGGCGTACTTATCTCTAATCAGTCAGATAATGTTAAGACCATGTAGATTCTAAAATAAAGATAGTATCTAAAATGGTCTTTTGAGGGAAAACCATACAGATTGAGTGGACCTGTTCAGTCAGTGCATGCATTTCTCATTAATCATGGACCTCAACTTTGAACTCAAGGAGTTCATTTGAATTATCTATCGCTGTCAAAATTCATAATTGAAACTGGTTAATAGGTGCACTGCGTAGATAATACGCGTCCTTTTGACATTCTGTGGGGCAAATGCCTTTTCTCATACAAAGAAGGCTTGAGCAAGATGTAGATTGGCGATTTCGAACGTGTATTTTTACTTATAAGCACACCTTGTCTTTTTACAGACATAGTGCTAGGTCTGCTGTAAGAAATGTCTAATGAAATAAGCACTACCTTTGTTGGCTTTTCTATTATAAAGTTGCCTCTATACTTAATAGACAAAAATAATGATAGAAGTGCACAACACTTAAAAAAAGATAAATAAATATGATGCAAGCACAACATAGCTAAACATTCATTTAAAAATGAACAAGCAAATGTTCGCACGTAAAAAGGTTTACGATCCCTGCACCAAATGATAAATGTGATGACTCCGGCACTTCATGGATGCGACGCAAAATGGGCCAAGTTACCATTATCTGACATAATATTATATTTCTTTAGGCCTATACTTTTGAGTGTTCCCCTCCACGGAAATCTTTAGTAAAAGGCGAAAGATTTATGCGTTTTGAAGGGAAACCAGAGAACGTATCTGTATGAAATTTGGCGCAAAGATAGATTATAGTCTGGAGTAGCACATGATATAGTTTTATCTCAGGGGTACGTTCCCATACGAAGGGGCCCCTCAGGGCCAAGCCTGCCGGGTAAGCGGGATTGTCCGAAAGGGTTACCGCTACCCCGGAACATAAAGGGCCACGGAAGGAACATGGATGGGTTTTAGTCAGTAAGAGTCTGACACTCCCTTCCGCTCCACCCAGAGCGGGAGCAGTCATTGGATGATTTCCCAGCCTTAAAAAAAAAAAAAAAAAAAGGCCTATACTTTATATCTTATGTTTTGATATTTATGATAATTATACTAAAATGTCGCGTCATGTTGAGTTATTACTGTGTAGTCTCTCGATCAGCACTTAGTATAGAACCGGTCTATTCGGTAAAAATCTCACCTGAAAACTTAGGTGAAATTAGCTCTGCCAGGGTCGCGGGTTTGTTCGAAAGAGTTACTGTGGTAGCGGTAACCCTTTCGAACAATCCCGCTTACCCGGCAGGCTTCGGCCCTGACGGGCCCCTTCAAATGCTGACATCTCTTTGAGGCGCGCGTGGAACATGTACGCGCCGTCCGGCACGGGCCTGGTCGTGATCGGGCGGTGAGCTACCCATTACTCACCGCCCACAGGCCCGCACCTACGGTTGCTGTGACTTGTCACGCAGCTCCCGACGCCCGGGACGTCTCCCGCGGCGGCTGGGACGGGAGGACCTTTCCCTCTCCCATTCCACCAACTCCTTCGCGAGCATAACTGCTTCGAACAAGGAGCTGACTGCCTCCCACTTCCTCTCGCTCCATGGCTTGTACAAAGGCCGGAAGCGAGAGGTCGACGCCGCCGCCTATCGCCTCTGCGAGTACACGGCGGTGCTCCGTCCAAGCGGGGCAGATTTCCACCGTGTCCTCTGGGCAATCCTCACAGTGGTGACTCCCGGGCGTTTCCTCCCGCCTGATGATGTGCAGGAACCTCCCGAAACATCCATGTCCGGTGAGGAGCTGCTTCAGGCGGTAGGTGAGGGCGCTGGGACGCCTCTCTAGCCACTCCTCAAAGAGGGCCCTTACCGCCAATATCGTGGCGTGCCCTCTGTCATCATCCCTATTATAAGAATTAGGTAATTCAGTACAAGAGACACATTGAATATAAATGTTAAATAAAAAGCTTATCTTTCTTTATCGCAGCAGCCCCCGCACGTCAGTTGTTATAAAATCAGTGTAAGCAGTCCTTTAATATTTGTGAAACTCCGTACTACATTAAGCTAGCTGTAGGTAAAAAACACCGTTGTCCATTTGTTTTCCTCTGTATTTCACGCCAAAATAACCAGACAAACCACACGTCAATTATAAACGCATACATAAATATATCTTTATTATAACTGTGCGGTTGTTGCAGCGTTTAAATAAACGTTTTGAGTAGTGTTTTTTTTAAAAGGATCACTATTTATTTCGTTGATAGGAAGATGGTTAAGTTAGAAATTCATCTGGAGTTTTCAATGGTATTAAAAACTGCTTCTAAGGATTTTTGATGCAAACCCATAGATAAGAATCTACACGTAAAAAAAAACATTGGCTGTACTTTAAGTGCTGGGAACACGACGTAATAATCAAAGTGCAATTATCAAAGTCGTTATTGTTTCAACATGGACTCTGCTTCTAAATTCAAAATAAGAATATCGGTTCCAAACAGCGATATTGACAGACAGCGCTGCAGCCAATTCCAACAAACTTGAATGAGAGAGAATGATAATAATAAGGTTCTAAATTAAAAAAAATTGAAACCCAAAATGCATTTCTCTCAAGAACCAGTTTGAAATTTATTCAAAGTCTACAGATGAAAATATTCTCACTTGTCCGACTGCCGAAGGTAGTAGACTATGTCCATAATTTATGTGGAACGTGTCGTCATGTCACGGGGACGTGACGGACTCGCACTATTTTCACAGTCGCACTGCTATTACGCTACAGACATGCACAAGTGGGTAAGGTGGTGTCTATAATGTCAGACAATAATTTAAATGTTTTTTTTTATTAGTTGAGATTTCATTATTTTAATCAGCCTATAGCACATGAGCTCGTGGCTAAGTACTAACAGCCACACAAGACGATCCATCAGGTTAAGCTACGCTTGCCGGGTTTGGTCGTTGATGAGTGATCATCTTTACTCAAAGGGACTCCTTCGTGCCTCGGAAAGCACGTTAAGCAACGGCTTAACGTGCTTAACAAACAAATAAATAATTAAATAATTTTAACAAATGACAGCCGGGACCAACGGGTCCCGGCTGCCATTTGTTAAAATTAAGGAAAATAAAATTAAGGAACTAATGATCCAATTAAAAAAAAAAATTCACTGATAGAAAACTACATTATTTCTGAGTGCTATAGGCTATAAATTATATTTATATCATACATATTAGCCGAGCTATCGCAATTTTCGTCTAGCAAGTCGGAAAGAAACACCTCCAAAAAAAATTGCATGCGCTGCCTAAACAGTTACAGTTTAGCGCAATTTGCCGCGGACGAAGTCGCGGGCAGAAGCTAGTATGACATATAAAGTTACTGTCTAAAAATAAAGTTATTTTGCGAAGCTATGTGGTCACTGGTTAGCAATACGACGACTGAGCTGGGAGAAGCGTCATAATTATATCAAGAGACTAACATAACGTCTAACGTGAAGTTAGACCTAATTTACATTTTAGTTTTTTGTTTCTTACCTATTTTTCAGGTTTTTGGAATAAGCAGATCAGTGTCAGGTTGTATGTTAATTAAAATATGATTTGCGACCGTCACAAGTAAGTATTGACAGAATTATAATCATTACAATAAATTATAGTATAACTCTTTTAGTTAGTATCGCCCTCCAAAGACAATATTTCATGAACTATTCATTCAATACCGTAATATGAATATGGAAGGTTGTATTGCTGATTTTAATTATTACATGTATATACGTACTTGATGCGGCCGTGAATCATATTTTGATCAACAAACATAATATAATATTGCCCTAAAAATTGAAGCAAAAAGAACGTACGAAAATTTGAATATCGCGCATTCACCATAAGTGCATGCGCGATATTCAAATTTTCTTATAGTGTGGTAGAATAAAACCAAAACAGTGGTAGTAATATTATTGAGAGAAAGTTTGTTTTTCCACATCAAATAAACCATTTAATTAATATTATACCTTTCCCTCTCATATTATGCGTCGTAAAATGTGGCTAACTGTTGTTTTACACTGAAAAACATAAACATAAAAACATGTTGTAAACACTGTTTGTGTGTCGAACCGTGCGTTTGCATCAAAACATGTTGCATAATTAATTCTACAACAAGGCATGATGTTTATGATGACGGGCGCTTGTCATGGATGTAAAATATTCTATATCTGCTAAAGTATTAATAAAAACAAAATGCGATCACCAATCTGTTTGCCCGGGAAGGTTTTTGACACTTTTTCACACAATGTTTAGCAGTTAAGTGTGTTTTTCTTTACTTATCTTATTTAGTAACATATGGCGTATTCAGATTTTTGATTCGAAAATCTCTTTGTTTAGTAAACTTAAAGAAGTGTTGGTGAAATTTATAGCGTACGTGCTTCTTTCATAGAATAAGGAGCACTCATATAGCAGTATTATATTATACTAATATAGGTACAATCTATCACTAAAACATATAAAATGTAGAAACGCCAGCACATCAAGCTACTCTAAACTGTAAAATTTTCTGAATTGAAAATGAACCTTATGTTTTTGTAAAACTATTGAAGAAAGACAAATTGGAGTAACTTTATGTGCTGGCCTCTGTACAAGTATATTAAAAATATTAGTATTATTCTAATATTGCTTCACATTGGCAGTCGCTCCATGGAAAAATTTGGCATTCAGCTGCATCCGGTTAGACTGGAAGCCAACCTTCTGGAAGGCAGGCTTCTGACTACCCGTAACGACTGTCAAAGATCCACGCATGACAGCCGGGACCAACGGCTTAACGTGCTTTCCGAGGCACGGAGGAGTCTCGATATCTGAAGATGGTCACCCATCCACGCCCAACCCCGGCAAGCATAGCTTAACCTGACGGATCGATCCGTGCGGCTGTTATTACGTAGCCACGAGCTCCTTTACAAATCATCATTATTAATTCAGCCGAATGACGTCTACCACTGGACTTCGGTGTCCCCCCTTACAAAGTTCAATTTATTATTTCTATTCCGTCGACAACTCGTCAGCACTGAAAACTATTGTCATTTCAAACTTTTATTAGACACTCAATACGTGTCACCAGCAAAAATAAATTCAATATTTTACAACTGAAATTTCGATTTCAAATGGCAGTTCTATCGATGACATTTGGACGTCAATATATACCATTTTAGTGAAAGTTAGCTGTGAAATTGCTTGATAGATAAAATTACTGCCGATTCGTTACGTATAGAGGAAATATGGGACGTGCCAATGATAGTAAAATCTAAGTTATTTTTGTGGGACGGTTATTTTTGTCTGAAGGTTCTGGGTGATCCTTTCATTGTTACTGGGAGAGTATTTCTACAAAAACCTTCTAATTTCTGTTATAAAGTACCGTGGCTGTGTAACGATTTAATGTCAGCATATGAGTTACTTACGTTCTTAAAATGCTGGGTACTGCATTCTGCATCACGCCTGAGAGATATTTCTCAACAGCATGTGAAGTTAAGTCAGAGGCCGATGGGCAGCGTAAAAACTCTGTCACCAGGTTAGTTACTAACCACACGAAGAAGAAGAAGCTAGCTTAGAAAAACTAGCCCCCTGTATCTTGGGCATAAATACCAACGAAAACACTACCTTTGTTTGTACCACACACGGTAATTGAAAAAAAAAACATCCATGCATCAACTTGGAGCACTCAAAATTTAAGTAACTTAGCTTGTCGCTGCGGATTATTCAAATCACATGCGTTTTCGAACGGGCAACACTCTTGCTGGGACAAGCCAACGTTGTTAGACTGTGTACACAGTGGCGTATGCTGGTCAAAGAGATATTTTCACTATAAATCTTAAGTAAAAATTACTTAAAACATACTAACCCATTCACAATGTACAGGTTCTATTTTTATTTGAAAAAGGAACAAAGAGGACTATAAATGTGTAATGAAAGATTGTTTTTAAATTAACTGTCAGAATAGGTCCCACCTATCCTTTTTGTTGACAAAATAACCTAAATTGCTATCAATAAATTAATCTCCTTCTTTTCGCGTGGTTAGTGACTAACCTGTTGTCAGAGATTTTATGCTGCCCATGGGCCTCTTCACATGCTGTTGAGAAATATCTCTCAGGCATGCTGGTTTCCTCACGATGTTTTCCTTCACCGATTTTTTTGCAAGTGATAATTAAACAATACACACATGAATCCGTAAAATTAGAGGTGCGCGCC
Organism: Hyppa rectilinea; assembly: GCA_951799385.1. Taxonomy (NCBI): domain Eukaryota; kingdom Metazoa; phylum Arthropoda; class Insecta; order Lepidoptera; family Noctuidae; genus Hyppa; species Hyppa rectilinea. The sequence continues at coordinate 15,380,262 of OX637321.1, read as the reverse complement.
TTGGGTTTGAACTCGAGACCTGTGACTTGGCAGTTCGACGGTCACACCACTATCCTATCACTGCAACACTGTTGTCGATAATGAGATTAATATTATTTTGCACCATGTGTAAGTAAAAGATTTGTCTAAGCTCATAAAGCTGTGTATAAAAACTTTATTTTTATATTCAAGTAAACTAATAACAAGATATATTGCTTAACTTAATACCTAAGTTGAATGTCGTCGACATGTCGAGTTTATATGAAAGTCAAAGGCATTGTAACTTATGTTTTAAGTTACTTTACGATATGTGCTGAAGAAACATTAATTTATTTGATGAATGTCAGACCTGAGTGCAATAACCTTTATACTCGGTTATTTTTAATAAATAACGAGAAATGCATCTGTTTCTACATTTAGTATTTCGTGTTGCCTACTTAGGGGCACATCTCTAATAAGTACTGTAATATCTAAATGTTATTACATTAGAAATTCTATCAATACATCTTATTATAAAATATTATAATTTTCACCTTGGTAACCTGATCTATTCTTTTATAAATCTAAATCAATATTCATCTCCAAACTGCCGCAGCTTATAATAAAGACGCTGAGGTACTATTCAGGCTTTGCAGTACACAAATACCTTTTCTGTGGAATACAGTAATACTGCTTAGTGGTAGTATCTTCCCGGACGTAAGTACGACCTCATAAGTAGCTATACCCGGTACAACCAATCACTTTAGATTTTGGGATCCATACCCAATGGGTGCCAACGAGACCCTATTACTAAGGCTCCGCTGTCCATCTGTCCCTCCATCCATCGGTCTGGCTGTATCATTGGTACATCAAGCTATCCCTAACTGTCAAATTTTCCCAATTGAAAATTAACTTTAAGCTTTTGTAATAAAGTTGAAAAACTATCAAAGAAATTTGACAGATTAGGGTAACTTGTTGTTCTGGCCTCTGTACGTGAAATTTTAAAAGAGTGTGTCTGAGGCTGCTATAAAAACTGGTTCACATATTACCCAGAGAAAAATGAACAAACAACACGAAATACTTTCCACCAAACAAGCAACAAACTACAACAAGCCACGCTCCGTTCAAACGAATATATTTCTACCGAAAAACGTAAAAATAAATAAAGTAAACAGCAAACAAACCTCGCTAACTCATCGCGTATCTGTTCGTAACACATTCTCTGTCCTCACTTTATCACTACGTCATATAATCGTGTTTATTAACGATTTTTAATTGCGAAATTCTTCAACCCCCCGAGTTCCTTCGCGGTAGAAAGAGACAACCTACCCCGTCCGTCGGCAAACTTCGTGTATTTCAGTCAGTGTACCGCCTTTAGGCTGTATGCACGAACGTGTGCCGCGTCGCGATTTAAAAACCCGACTATTTCGAAAATCGAAGTGTTTGTGTGTGTGTAGTAAGTGTACAGATTAAATAAAAAAAGTGGTTGTGATTGTATTTAAACTTTTTAATTCGGTGTTAGATACTCGGATGGTGAATACTTTTTGTGGTAAACTATTTAATTTTTGTGTAAAGTTTGGTGTGTGGTGGAATCGTGTTGTTACGGCTTTAACAGGTAAGGCAAGGTCATTTTTACCGTTTAGTTATGTCAGGAATGTTAGGGTACACAGTGATTTAAATATAGAACGAAAGGTCGACATGAATGTCTGAATACGACATTGTTAGGTTTTTTGCGATTTTTTGTGTGTGACATTAATTGTTTTAAAAAAGTTGATCCTGAAAATAAACTTGCATTAGTGTCTCCACAATATTGTTAATATTGTGGTAGACGGGATATGATCACATAATCTACATTTAATTTCAAAAATTAACATAAAATTAAAACTAATTTTTATCAAAATGATGATACGAATTATAACAAGCGGCTTAACATAATTAAGTACTTAATTAGATCACTTCGAGGGTGGCAATTCAATTATATTTTATACTTCAATAATATTAACACTAACTTTTAAAAACCAACGATAAAAACACGAGAATAACCTTTTATTATCTTTTAACATTTGCATAAAAATATAAAAGAGCACTTTGATTAAAACCTTCGCGCTTTCCAAAAGGCTCGAGAAAAAAAGAAAAATAAAAAGGTTTTTTTTTGTACGGGAAAGTAATTAATAGAAAGTGTCAAGTGCGATGACTGGCGATTTGCGAAACTGCCTGAGCGATGTTCCTCCACGATTAAGGCGTTATCTAGACGAAATTAGGGCCAAGTTTCGTGAGGACATTAGTTTTGTTATTAATATATCATTAAGAATTAATTACTCATAACATAACACAACCGTAACAAATTAATTTCAATTCACTCTAAAAATAAACTATCAGTTTATTTTCACTTTAAAATCAGAATGGAAGCTCTGTTGTCAGAGATAGAAAATTAAAAAATAACGTAGGTATTTTTCTTTTTTCTTTTGACAATGGCCAGTGCTAACTTAACGTTCCTTTTCAGAGTTTAAAATTTGATAATAAACTACTTGGAATGGAAAGACTTTTAAATTGTCAAACGAAACGTTAACGATGTTAGAATAAAAGAAAATTAATGACAGGTGGGTGAAATTATGTTCAAATCGTAGGTTCAAATGGTGGATGCAATTAGCACGCGACAACATTATTAAAGAAAGGTTTTGCATTGATGAGATTTTGGTTTGATTGCATAAGATTGGGCTTCTCCTTCGATTCGTTTTGCAAAAAACTGACTGTAACTGTTTGGTTTTCCTATTAGGCAACTATAAGCTTTTATAAATAATTGGGTAATTGAAAAGGTAGTCAAAAACGTTACTTTTTATAAATTGTCAAAACGTGCAATTTGTACGTGATTTGTATGAAATATAACAACAGAATGTGTCGTCACAGATTTTTTGGAATCAAATGGAATACTTATTAGTATTAAATGCAATTTTATAATTATATATTAAGCATAATATTTAATTTCTGTACGGTGATGGAAGTTTTTAAGACGAGCAGTCTTTTCCTAAGTGATTTCATATTTTATGATTTATCGTTTCAAATAGTCAATTGTAGGTATCATAATTGTCAGCTAATTGACAGCAAAATCTATATAAATTAAAACTTAATGCTGTTAGTTGGTAAAAGGATCACTTGAACTCTGTCTTTGCTGGACCGATTTCTTTTTATTATGTTCTAAAAAATCCGAAACAGGTATTTTTTAAATTGAAATAGTTTCTACGAAAATTGGAAAATTCTGGCAAATTATTTCTATGAGAAATAATCTTTTAATGGAATTAAGACTTTTTTTTAAATTTTGTGAGTACAAGGTGTATCGGGTTATCTAGTTACTGAAATAAAACAAAAGGTCAGTTATCATCGGATCTGTTTGCTACTTTTTTGTCAAGTTGACGTTGTTCTAGTGCGTGCTAGAGCAACATTTTACCAGATAAGAAAATTCTTAATTTGCCTTAAACATGGTCTTCTTCTTATTATCGCGTGGTTAGTGACTAACCTGGTGTCAGAGTTTTCATGCTGCCCATGGGCCTCTGACTTAGCTTCACATGCTGTAGAGAAATATCTCTCAGACATGCTGGTTTCCTCACGATGTTTTCCTTCACCGATTTTAAGCAAGTGATAATTATACAAACATGGTATAAAGTCCACATGCAAAATATTGTATAATATGCATGCAAAATAAGTAATAAATTGTAATTATTAATTATTGATAATACAATAATGTCATTCAAATCATACATTACAAGCACACATTAAATTCGGTTATACACATTAATTACAAGATGGTAGTTGGCTAATATTTACTAGACAATTCTCTCTATGTAGTTGTGTATCCGATCGGCTTTTTAACACGCTTTTATTAGCTCGGGTTGTATCTATGTATGTATGTATGTAACGGAATCTTTGAGCTTAATTTTCACCGGTTTCTAAAAGTCTGATCAACTTGAAACTTTGCACACGTCTCAAGGACCGATGACAATGCAATAATTTGATAATAGTTTCCCATTATCCTTATTTACACGCTTTATATTAGCTTCACTTGTACCTATGTATGTTTGTAACCGACTCCTTTAGACGCGATTTTCACCCACTTTAAACGGCCAGATTTCGTTCAAACTTTGTAGATTTATCGAGGACCGATGACAATACATAAATTTGAACTAAAGAGTAGAAAATAAGAAATAGTTTAAAAAAACTAAAGCGTGGGGTGCTTTTTAAGATAGTATTCACCACCACCATGCACCCTACGCTTTTTAAAAAGAATTTTTTTTTTTCTTATTTTTAGTTCGCGGTTTTCTATAGAAAGCGTGTTTTTTTAGTTTTTTTAAACTATTTTTTATTTACCGGTAGAAATTACGTACTCATTCAACGGTACTGGCTATTTAACCCCTAATTCACTTAACTCATTTAAGTAAATAAAAAAAAACTCACTTTCGTTGTAAAATAAACTCTAGTGCAAAATTTCAAGTTTCTAGACCCTTCGCCTTATTAGGGCGTATTTCACCAATAAATACATAAACTCCGTTTATAGACTGTCAGTGTCACTATTTTCGGTGGAATATTGACGTTGACTGGTCTTAAACTCCGTTTAGTTGCGTTGATCGCGTTCAGGGTCTTGGTAATTACCAAGTAGTTGGTGAAATTGGCACTTAGGTAACGTTGGTATCAGTACGTAAATGAATTTAAGATTTTTATTATTATTGACAGCGGAGACACACGCCACTGACAATTTATTTTTTCTCTATTAAATAGAAAAATACGGGTTCCTAAAATAATCATATAATTTTCATTAATTCGTGCCTGCACACAAAGTCGAAGCCTACATAATTATTATAAAACTAGCTTCTGCCCGCGACTTCGTCCACGGAAAATTGCGATATACTGTAACTGTTTAGGCAGCGCATGCAAATAATTCTGTTTGTCGGAGGTATTTCTTTCCGACTTGCTAGACAAAAATTGCAATAGCTCAGCTAATATGTATGATATAAATATAATTTATTGCCTATAGCACTCAGGAATAATGTAGCTTTCTATCAGTGAAATTGAATCATTCGTTCCGGAGATTACCCCCTACATACAAACTTACAAATTTTACCTCTTTATAATATTAGTATAGATTAAGTTGCTTTCCGTGTCTACCTGTTTGACCACTTAGTTCTTTTAAATAATGCTAGTTTTGATGTGATTTTCACAATTTTGAGAACAATCTTGAGGGTTTATTAATGTGTAAAATACGTCAATTTTGAACTAACATAATTATGATAGTTAAATCTCGATTTTTCAAAACCGTGTGAAGCAGGGGCGGGTCGCTAGTTCATAAAAAATTAAACCTTAAAATTAGCATCAGTCAGGTACTTTAAATCATTTTGGCAAATCAGTTAGGTTTCATAAAGCTTGTCTTTAAAAGATCCCTTTTTTATAAGAGCGCCTATTGTGTTACACATTGTAAAATATTCTAAAGGACATTGCTTGTGATGTATGGGAAAAAGCCTAGGTTCCAGGTTTAGAAAAAACCCAAAATAAATGTATCTCAGATTTTCAGTACCTAAACGTAACAAAAGAATAAGTAGATGGCGTTATCAAAATATTTTTCTAAATGTCATAAATTGCTAGTTGTTCTTTGTAATGGCTATACTGAAGAGTTAAAAATGGAGAAATCTTTCTTTGATCTTATCCTAAGTATGACATTTAGTCGTCTATTTTCACTACCACATACTTAAACTACAAAGTAAATAACCAAAAAACAATGGTTAATAAAATTAAGCATTTTATTATAAGGTTTTATTACATCTTCTATAGTGTGTCTGGGATGAAAAAAATAATAAAACAAAACAAAATATAAAAGTAATTCATGAAACCATGATTCATAGTAGTCGGACGTTTATTATATAAAATAAATAAATAAATAATAAAGTTTATTCAAAAATATAAAGGCTACGGTTATATACAGTGTTCTTAAATCTATGTCAAATTCACTCATATTGGTTCCTGAACTAGGTTATCCTGTGTTTCAGGCGATTGCAGGTAACATTAATTGATTAAATAATCACATATTTATAAGTTAATCTTAATTTAAATGTACTCTTATTGGTTAATCACATATTAATCTTATTAAAAAGATATAAAAACTTATATAATACGAACAATATTTACTTTAGCACAAGTAATAAATTCTCAGTATCTTTATAGGACATAGTTTGAAGAACTTCAATAAGGAATTTTAATGGAATACGAAAGTATTTAGAAATACTTTTCTCTGTGTAATGTTAGGATATCTTAATACCGTACATACCAGTACGCAGCGTAATAGGTAATTGAATTTTAACTATTTTTTTTTTAGTATGAAATTATTTTTTGTTACGAAAAATATAAGATATTTGTTTCGTTTGCGCCGAGACTGGTTTTTATTTAGCACTAGATGCTCTCGCGCGTTTACATAGCCTTCCTCGATAAATGGACTATCCAACACAAAAATAATTTTTCAATTCGGACCAGTAGTTCTAGAGCGCGTTCAAATAAACAAACTCTTCAGCTTTATAATATTAGTATAGATTATCCTTTGTATCTGTAATTTTTATGGTGTACATAACAAAGAGTATTCTATTCTACTTTTCAAAAGTTTACATACAAACGCGAGCTTAACTCCAAATCAAATTTTCAGTCGGAAAACCTTCATCCGATACATTAAAATATAGATTTTGTTACCTTAACAAAATGTTCCGACGAAAACGTTATGAAACTAAGTTTTCAGCGCAGTAATAATACGGAACCCGTATTCTGATGACTACAATTATTTCCTTCATAACGGGGTCACAGTTTCTGTTTTGCCTACATTATATTTAACAATTTCTTTGGCCGGAACCTCGACTGTTCTGTTGGCTGTACATGGGTATGAGTATATTCTACTTGCCTTCTTCTATTACATAAGACTTGAACATCACTGGTGAAATGTGTTTGAGCCATAGGTTCACCTCTGCTTAACCCTTCAGGGTAACAAGGTGTGATGTTATGTGTTATCACAATTTCTGTTTTCTGAAAACCTTATCAAAATCAGTTGAAACTTAGTGAAAAAACAACACGGTCAGGCAAGAAAAATGACTTTAATTTTCAATATTATTTATCCTTAATTAAAGGCAACGAAGATCCATAAAACAAAGTACAGACGCCAGCACATCAAGCTATCCCTAACTGTCAAATTTTCTCAATAAAAATGAACCTTATGTCGTTGCAATAAAGTTGAAATACTATCAAAGAAATCTGACAGATTGTGGTAACTTGATGTGCTGGCCTCTGTACATAGCTGTTCTTAACATTTTTGGACTCGTCGAAATGTAGGGAACAGCTGATTTTTTTTTCAAGATTTCCGAGTTGGTCTCATAGTAAAAGTTGTTCAGTTTGGTGGTCTGTAGCATATCCTTTTGTATGTATATAACCTGTCGGTTTCACTCAGTATATAAATAACTATAAACTAATTCATATTTTAAAACAGTCAACTTAAAACATACTGCACTCGATGTAACGGCATATGTATAAAGTGTACATATGCCGTGTACATATGTAAATACTGTGTAGTCCAACATGTAAATACTTCCAAAAGCCATCTTTTAGTTAAATACATAATAGCATTTGCAATTTATCAGCCAGTACGTGCCCCGCAGGGCAAAGTCCGCTCATATAGAGAATGTACGGGAATTAATCACTAAACTAGCAAACTCCATGCTGCCAGTCTTTTGTTTCTACACAAGATATTCTCGTTTTAAAAAAAAACAATTGTTACTAAGGCCTTCTTGCATCTACCTATTTTAAACGTCATTCTGATTCGACGTTTGAAAATGACAGAAAGATTTTACACAATGGTTTATTATTCTTACCTTGTATCGCCGCAAATTAGGTCTTTTATGATAGCTGATGTTGTGTTAAAAATATTTGTCAGCAAGAGACGGTCACGGAGTGTTGTCGTGCCTAGGGTACGCCAAACGTACATTTAATTATTCATCACGTAAATAATCAATACTCAATACTTTATTGCATTCCATAATGTTAAATAAAACAGTTGGTATGTTAAACATAGAATTAATTAAAGACCCTGTCGGGCAAATCACAAATCATTGAATTCATCGCACAAATCATTGAATTTGGGATCGTATCTTTGTTGTTTCTTGTCCTATCTTACTTTTACATTAAAATAACAGAATATCACGCTCGTTATTCTCAAAGGGTTAGACAGAGATGTACCTATAGCACACCAAAATTTTGCCAGTTATAAAAATAATAAAAATTCGTTTAATTTAGGCTTGGTTTGCTTTAGATTTGTTAATACTACAATATCTTAAAACTATAAATTAGTAGTTAGTTGGTGAGAAGATCAATTTAAGTTATGTTTGAGTCCCATTGAACAGGAGAAAAGCCATTAATACAAAGTGTTAGGTTAAACGAGGTGCATACTTTCAGGGTTTACTATACTCATGAAAATGAACAACTTTGATTTTGAAACCTGAAATCATGAAAAAAAAATCAGCTCTTCAGTATAATTTATGTTCGCATAAATCGTCAAAATGTATGGTAACAGCTGATATTTTGTTTTCATATTTCAGAGTTGGTCCCACGTACAAAGTTGTCGATTTACATGAGAACTATAATAGAACCAGAGAGTATGTCCCTCGTTTAACCTAACACACTGTATAATCATCAGCCGAGCACAAAATCCGGGCCAGCTACTGAGAAAGAAATATCTGAAGGAAAATCACGATAACACTTTGCCGACATAGAAATTGAACCCAGGACCTCATACACAGCAGTAGCTAACCGCCTATCTTTTAACAACCAATACAAATACTTCGATAAACCAACATAACATGGCCGTGTTCTCTGCTTATCCACCCACACACATGACAATACAAATTAAGATTAATCTTCCGATATGTTACACCTCCCTTGTGGCTCTCGCGTTACCTTGTACTGTACAGTCAGGAGAATAAATATGTACCTTACACTGATGCGAGATTCAAAAGTGCCTTTCCCTAGAAGTTTTTAAAGTTCCACCTGTACCACTGGGACTCCACCATTCTTTGCTAGATCAATCAGAACAGGAACACTTTCCCATTTCCTACAATTATTCCCATACCTTTAATTAAAAAGAAATCTATTTACGACTTCTTCTGTGACGTTTATTATTGTTTATAAAATCAGATAGGTGTTGACATTTCCGGCTCCGAAAAGCGCGCGTGAGAGATCAGAAAGCTAATTAAAAATGTTCAACATTTTGTCGCAATCTTGTGTCTTGTGAATGTTAAAAACTTGTCAAAAATGTAATTAAACTGAAAGTATTTTTGATTGTCTCGTTGGGCTAGTGATAGCAAGCGCTGCTGCTGAACACGAGGTCCTGATTTCGATTATAAGTTTGGCCAAAGTGTTATTGGGTTTTTTAATTGGGTTTCTCAATAGTAGCCTAAGTATGTTAAAGGGAGCGGAAAAAAATCAAAGGGCATCAAAAAATTCGTCCACAACTCTGTTGTATGGCAATGCTAATTTTTTTAAAAAGATAATAATAGTTATTGTTAATATTTTCAGTCTTTTAATAGTTACGTAAATATTATGCTTAATAGCCGGCGTAATAGCCGTTGGTCCCGGCTGTCATACGTAGATCTTTGACAGTCGTAACGGGTCGTCAGAAGCCCGAAAATCAGACAGCCCATTTTAACCAAGGGGTTTCGTATTACTCAGTTACTGGGTTGTGGTGGCTGCCTATCTGACCTCCACAACCAGTAACTGCGACTGCTTCATGTAAAATACTGGTATTGAGCTGCATCCAGTTAGACTGGGGCCGACCCCAACATAGTTGGGAAAAGGCTAGGCAGATGATAATAAGTTACGTAAATATTATGTGAATAAATAAACAATTGTCATAACATGAATAAAATACATAGTAGCCCGGGTTAGGATTTGTGTCAGGTTACTGGCAATATATGCTCACTCCTTATTCCGTGGGATGTGGACATAGCTGGTGTACAAGCTCACCCCTGCTTAATCCTTTGGAGAAATAAAGGCGTGATGGTATGCTTTTAGGGTTCCGTACCCAAAGGGTAAAACGGGATCCTATTACTAAGACTCCGCTGTCCATCCGTCCGTCTGTCACCGGGCTGTATCTCATGAACCGTGATAGTTATACACTTTAAATTTTCACAGATGATGTATTGCTGTTACCGGTATAATAGCAAATACTAATAAATATAATAAAATAAATATTTAAGAGGGCTCCCATACAACAAACGTGTTTTTGCCGTTTCTATAGAGACTTGCTCTTGCATGGTTTTTTATAAATGTTTTATAGTATTACGAATAAAGTATCTTTTTCCATACGATTACGAAATAGTATTTTTTTGTATTAAATTTATTTTATTAAGAGTCTGATGTCGTCTTTACGAGCTCGTGGCTAAGTAATAACAGCCGCACGGATTGTTCCATCAGGTTAAGCTACGCTTGCCAGGGTTGGTCCGTTGGACCATCCTTACATATCAAGACTCCTTCGTGCCTCGGAAAGCACGTTAAGCCGTCAGATGGGCAGTCGCTCCATGTTTAATACTGATATTCAGCTGCATCTGGTTAGACAGAATGCTGACGCCAACATAGTTGGAAAACGCTAGGCAGATTGAAGTCGTCGTTACGATTGTTCTTCTGAAAATCTAGTATTCAAACTGTTATTCGACTAGGGAATCCATTTTAGATTTTGCCTGAATGTTAGGTATATATGCTTCTGACTGTACGACCTATCTACATATCTAACTGCTTGTATAACAGTGAATGTGTGTATGATATTCCATGTTCATTTTGTGTTTGTATATCCCTTTGATGGTTCACCGTGGCTCATGGTGATCGATGTTTATGCCATGGGGAATTAATTTCATATCGGGTTTATTAGGTCGACACGGTTGGCGCAGCGGTTGAGCGGTTGACTGCTGCGCAGCATGTCGCGGGTTCGATTCCCGCACGGAACAAATATTTGTACGGCCTGCAAGAATTGTCTCAGCCATCTCGTTACCATAACACAAGCATTAGGTTGCTTAGCTTGGAACAGTATGGCGTTGTGTGAAATGTCCAAGGATATTATTATTATTATTAGAGCAAAGGACTTAACATTTACCATATTAGTAAACAAACATAATTTGCGAGTTAATACACGTTTGCATACAGAGTTGATACGTCAGAGGGGCATTAAATTACACTACGTATTACTATACGTGTTTTGTATTAATTTTCTATGGTGTAACAATAAAAATCACCAAAAATTTGTTCTTCTTCAAACAAACTAAATAGCTTACAAATCAGAGTAAAACGCAACTATCCCTTGTAAATAAAAACTGACCTTGTAACAACGCATCGTAGGTTATACTACGATTTGTCGTTTAAGGTGATGCGTATTAACCATAGATATAATAAAGAAGGTATTAACATAATCAGCTGTTAGGAAAGATACATCGTGTTCAAACGGGAAAAAAACTTTAAAAATCATTTGCTGTTACTGCTCCTATTTAAATGATTTTTGATCCAGAGCCTGAAAATGGAACCTTATATAGAGAGTTTAAAGGAAAGTCTCTCTGTCGTATCAACTCTGTATATTATAAACTTTCTTCCATTGAGTAGGTTTAAGTTCGTTTGGATTCTATTCCCAGCTCTAATCTGTCAAAAATACATACATATCATCATGCCTGCAAAACCCGTAGGGTTCGATAGAGGTACACCCTCGTTTCGCCAGTTATGTTTAAGTCCCATGTAATAGGGGGTGAGTCTATTACTATAAACCGGACACAAATCCAAACTCCGGGATGCTACTGAGAAATTCTAAATGGAAAAACACGTTGCCCGACCCGGGAATCGAACCCAGAACCTCATACTCAGCAGTAGTGCTAACGACCACTAGACCAACGAGTAAGCCAAAAATACTTTTAGTGTAATAAAATTTTTGACCAGTTTTGAACATTCAATTGTCAATGACACAAGCTTGCGACAAAATGTTGAACATTTTTAATTAGCTTTCTGATCACTCACGCGCACCGTTCGGAGCCAGAAATGTCAACGCCTATCTGATTTTATAAACAATAATAAACGTCACAAAAGAAGTCGTAAATAGATTGCTTGTTAATTAAAAGGATGGGAAAACAAATTAATTTAATTCCGTAAGAATGGGAAGAAGTGTCTCTGTTCTGTTTGATCTAGCAACTAATAGTGGAAGCCCAATGGTAATGGCCGCGACCTAGAGTTGCAGGTCGTTAGTTCTCCATACGGAGCCTATACTATTTAAACATTTTGGAATGACTTTAACTCACACATTGATTGATTTATTATTATTCACTTTTAGAATGTTTGTAAATATGTGAGCACCATGTACTTATGACATAATTAAGTTGACCTGCCATTGTTATATGTATGTGTTTTTCGTTTCACCTTTTGATCGTATCCTGGGTGCATCGTCTTCACATATAACGTTAAATTATAAATTGAATACAAAACATTTTTAAAGAGTAACGGTAGAGTTTCTTGGCCATTCTTCACCATACGAAACTACCTTTTGGAAGGGGCGACTAGAATGAATTCTATTTCTTGTTCATTTTGACGTTCAAAAGTGCCTTTCTTGTGCCTATTTGAAATAACTGATTTGACTTTGAGTGGAAGGATTCTTTTGATGATTTCCTTCCTTATAAAAAATATCAAAATATCCTTATAACTAGCATTTTACCCGCGGCTTCGCCCCCGTGGTCTTTCCCGTGGGACCCGTTATTTTTCCCGAGATAAAAAGTAGCCTATGTTACTCCTAGAAAACTAAGCTTTCCAACGGTGAAAGAATTTTTTAAATCGGTCCAGTAGTTTCGGAGCCTATTCATTTCAAACAAACAAACAAACAAACAAAAAATCTAATCTTTCCTCTTTATAATATTATCCTTATAAAAAAGCGATAATTTTTGCATCAATATTACTTTGTTTGATATATAGAATGCGTAGATATGATGGTCTTTTTTCATTCTGAAGTCCTGAAGCCATAAGATAGCGAGTTTACGTAATTAATAATCGCCATGTTAGTCTATGGGAGTCAAACGTAAATTAATGTGGAGCAGTCACTGCGGTGAATACATTAACACATCATTTGTCTTTGTTATGCCTGGTGAGTTGTGGTTAAAATGTTTTATTGTAATGTTTTTATATACTATGTTAGAAAAAAGGTTTGTGAGTTTGAGTAACATAAAACAAGATATCTGTATTTATGGTTCTTCGATGTTTGAATTTTGTAACTTCTACACGTTAAGTTTAAAATGGTGACTCAAAATTGATTGGTTGAGCGCCAACGCGGTCACCGGTGAACCGCGAACAATAGTTTTTCTATTGTGTCTGCTGCGTGGCAGTCAACGACTTAATAACAAAAAAAAAGGAACAAATAAAAAAACATAATCAACGGAAAACCAACTTTAAGTGTTTACCTTTATTTGAGGGGGCCAAACGCCTCCTGCCGGAGGCTTTACGCGGGAGTCGTGCGGTCCATGGCCCTTTACGGGGCCCCGGTGTGGGCGCGTTCATTGCGGCGGCGAGCCGCCCACTACCTGAACGCGCCCCAAAAGGTGGTAGCCATTCGGCTAATCCGGGGGTACCGCACGATCTCGGGCGAGGCGGCAAGCCTCCTTGCCGGACTGCCGCCGTGGGATCTGGAGGCGATAGTCCTCGCGCGCCTGTACGAGTGGCGCGCGGAGGTACTAAGCCGGGGGGAAACTCCGCTTCCGCAGCAAATTGCGGCGGAGCGGACGGACCTCCGGCGCGATCTCATGGCGGCCTGGAATCAGCGACTGTCGCAACCCAGCGCAGGGCACGCCACGATAGTGGCGGTAAGGCCCCTCTTTGAGGAGTGGCTAGAGAGGCGTCACGGCGCCCTCACCTTCCGCCTGACGCAGGTCCTCACCGGACATGGATGTTTCGGGAGGTTCCTGCACATCATCAGGCGGGAGGAAACGCCCGGGTGTCACCACTGCGAGGATCGCCCAGAGGACACGGTGGAGCACACGGTGCAAACCTGCCCCGCTTGGGCGGAGCACCGCCGTGTCCTCGTAGAGGCGATCGGCGGCGGCGACCTCTCGCGCCCGGCCCTGGTGCAAGCCATGGTCCGGGGCGAGAGGGAGTGGGAGGCAGTCACCTCCTTCTGCGAAAAAGTTATGCTCGCGAAGGAGGTGGCGGGATGGGAGAGAGAAAGGTCCTCCCGTCCCAGCCGCCGCGGGAGACGCTCCGGGCGTCGGGAGCCACGTGACGACTCCCGGCCACCGTAGGCGCGGGCCTGCGGGCGGTGAGTAATGGGTGACTCACCGTCCGATCAGCGCCAGACCCGTGCCGTACGGCGCGTATATGTTCCACGCGCGCCTCAAAGAGATGTCAGCATATGAAGGGGCCCCTCAGGGCCAAGCCTGCCGGGTAAGCGGGATTGTCCGAAAGGGTTACCGCTACCCCGGAACATAAAGGGCTACGGAAGGAACATGGATGGGTTTTAGTCAGTAAGAGTCTGACACTCCCTTCCGCTCCACCCAGAGCGGGAGCAGTCATTGGATGATTTCCCAGCCTTAAAAAAAAAAAAAAAAGTGTTTACCTTTAGACGTACAGTAGAATCACACTTATATTATAAAGACGAAAGTTTGTGAGTGACTGAGCGTTTTTGCATGTTTGTCACTTCTCACGCTTAAATGGATGAACAGATCTAAATGAAACTTGGCACAGAGGTAGTTTATGACCTGGAAACACATGTGATTTTGTGTATACCGACATATATGTTCTCTTGGGGTAATTTCCGATATCCACAATTATTATTATTAATTTTTAATAATTAAAATGTGCAAAATCAAGTTTTTTTCTAATTTTAATTTCACTGGCTAAGGCAGAGGTGCACCTTTATAATAGAACACCAACATTTCATCACTTATGTTATATCCCTTGTAATAGGGGGCGAGCCTATTGCCATCTACCAGGCTCAAATCCACACTTCGTGCTGCTACTGAGTAATTTCAGAGGGTAAAACCCAATGACATTAACAAACACACACACACAACCATAAATTTCAATTTCGTTAACGTCAAAATTACATAACATTTTGCAGTGTTCAAATTGCCCAACAGATTTTCAAATCGCAGCAATCACATGCCTACTAAATTGACGTAGCGATAACGTAGCGCTACGCTTTCGTAGCACGTCTACGAAAGTGCTACGACGGGTCATTGCGTAACGGCTGTGGGTTATAATCGCTCGGAGGCAAGGGAAGGGCTATTAGTTTAGTAGTATATGCCTATTAGCCGTTTCTGAAGATATTATATACTATCACGCTAGTTGCTTTGCGTTGTAAGTAGAGTTACAACCATGATAAATGTTTACAAAACTATATAAGAAGAGAGAATGGTTCATGTCGTAGTGAAAAAGTTAATTGGTTAGTAACGTTTGGTACTCGTCATTAATAATTTATTAATGACTGTAATATCGTTTATCTATTGTCTTATCTGTTTAACTTTTGACACTAATTTCTGTATATTAAGTACAATCGGATACCGGTTTCTTATTTTAAATTTTTTGTTTGAAATTTTGATTTCTAATAAGCCTTTGTACGTATTTTCTGTTCCTTTCTTTTTGTCTTCTTTTAAGTGTGTACAGAGGCCAGCACATCAAGTTACCACAATCTGTCAAATTTCTTTGATAGTATTTCAACTTTATTGCAAAGACATAAGGTTCATTTTTAATTGAGAAAATTTGACAGTTAGGGATAGCTTGATGTGCTGGGGTCTGTACATAAATGGTTAAATAAATAATAAATACATGAACTCCTCTCACATTTTTATCATCACTCAAGTATACGTTAAAATAATAAATCACAATTTACATGTCTATTGTGAGCAACACACCTGTAATATGTGCGAAATAACTTGATTAATTGATGCTCCGGCGATTCATTATTTATTTATTACTAGCTTCCGCCCGCGGCTTCGCCCGCAAAATATGTCGACAAATTATACACATAAACCTTCCTCTTGAATCACTCTACCTATTACAAAAAAACCGCATCAAAATCCGTCGCGTAATTTTAAAGATTAGACAAACAAACAGACAAAAATAGCGACTTTGTTTTATACTATGTAGTGATTTATATCGAAATAATGCTTGACGTTAAACATAACTGAATATTTCAACAAATGAATTGATGAATCGTGCTTAGAACGTTCTTTTTGAAGTGAAACTTCTTTATCGGGGTTGGACAAAAATTTTTTCGTTACGTGTCACATTTTTCCGTTCCGCGCCATCTTCTTCTTATCCCTACCACGCGTGATTCGAAGTATACTTTCTCCAGCGGAGTAGGGATTAGTATTACAATAACAACAACAACAACAACAACAACAACAACTACTACTACTACTACAACAACTACAACAACAACAACAACAACAACTACAACAACAACAACGTTATCTAATTTAACTTTATTTAACCAATTTCTGTAAAGTTGCATATTATAGTAAATTATTTTTTGAAAAATAACGTCATAAAGAAGTTTCACTTCTTACGAGTGTACGCTAGTACACGCACACATTTTTTTTTTTTGTTCTGTGTTTAGGTCAGTTACGCGAAGAAGGATTTTTGCTTACTTCTCTTCTTCTTCTTTCTTTTTCGTGTGTCAAAGTCAAAGTCAAAACATTTATTTCAAATAGGCCCAAGAAAGGCACTTTTGAACGTCAACGTCGTGTGGTTAGTGACTAACCTGGTGTCAGTGTTTTTACGCTGCCCATGGGCCTCTGACATAGCTTCACAAGTGATAATTATACAATGTGCACATGAACCTAAAAAATCAGAGGAGCCTTGGGTCGAACTGGACACCTAAGGCTACTTTACTTTATCTATTTAGGTGAAACAAAAAAATCCATATCTGAACACTGATTTTGTGTATTTTATATTCACAATAGTGCTGTTGCCCTAATTGCTAAAAACTTAATTAGTCAGCGTGACTGGATGCTGCGTTTAAAAGCATTTTGATTCGATCAGGGTGTATTCTATCTGAAGCACGTGATCTTTCACAGTAAATCGAAATTATTCTTTTATCATTTAGTCGAATTGCAGTGGTGACCCAGTGGTAACTGCTTCGACTTACGAGTTGTAAGTTGCGCGTTTAAACCCAGGCAGGCACTTTACTTTGTGTAAATAACTTCATCAAGATTGCCCTCTCAAAAACATCGTGAGGAAACTGGCATGTCCTAGGACAAACATACAAAACCATCTGACGTCCTTGAACCCGCACTGGGCCCGCGTGGTGGATTGTGGCCTTAAAAAGAGATTTGTGTCCCAGCACATAATAGGCTGATTATAATATAGTCGTATCCCGATGATTTTAGGTCCCGTTTCTGGTTTGCTTGACATTATTCTGATATTGAAAATAGAACCAAAATGAAAAAAAAATCGTCCACAACGTTAGTTGTACAATGTTGGTTATTATACATATTATTATGAATATGTTTAGCTTATAAATGTAAATATTAATAACGCAATGTACTACTCTGTCAAGAAAGTACCGGGAAAAGATCAATAATACACAAAATGTCTGTTATTCATCCAAATTTATTTTATCACCTTCAAAGTATGCTCCTTTAGAAACGATACACTTGCGCCAACGAATAATCTATTCATCAAAACATTTTTTAAACGCTGCTTCCGGAATTGAGTTCAGTTCTCGCCGCGAATTCTCCTTTTTCGGTTTCGGTTCAGTTGGAAGGCGCCACTCCGAAGCTTGTTGACTAGTTTGCATGTCAAACTCGTAAACCCACGTCTCGTCACCAGTAACAATGCGTTTCATGAATGTTGGGTCCGAACTGACTCGTTCTAGCATGTCCTCAGCGACTTTCATGCGATTGAGTTTTTGGAGAAAATTCAGATCTTTTGGGACTAGCCGAGCAGCAACATGTTTCATACCCAAATGATTAGTTAAAATGTTACGGATCGACTCGTGAGATACAGAAAGTTCGGCGGCTATCTCTCTCAGAGTTGAATGGGGATTTTCAGTCACTATTTTCTTCACTTTTGCGATGTTAACTTCAGTTGCAGACGTTGACGGCCTACCAGAGCGAGGCAAATCTTCCATCACATCTCGACCGCTTTTGAACGCTTTGAACCACTCATAAGCACGAGTTTTTGATAAAGTCGATTCACCGTAAGCCTTCTGTAACATTTTCAGTGACTCCGAACACGAAATTCCATTGGCGATGCAAAATTTAAGACAAACTCTTTGTTCGATATTTTTGTCCATTATGAAATTCGCAATACACACTATATATGATATTACTAAAACCAGCACTGTATTTAATATAATTAACAGATGCAACTCAAACTCCGCGCCAAAATGGAAAACAGTTGTGCCAATCTAACAACTACAAAAAAAACAAAAATTTGAATTTGGAACCATAAACAAATCACCCATTCCCGATACTTTTTTGACTGAATGTATGTTGTTGAACTATGAATATTAAATAAAAACCTTATGAAATCCTATGTCTATCAACACGTACTGATCACTGTTCTATAGCAATTGTTTCAGCACAATTCTTGATTGATACGGGCTTATAATAATAATAGCTTGAAAACTAAACCTTTTGCGCTGTTCTTTTTATAAAATTTTTGTTTCTCTCTCTCTTAATTTATGAGAACGCCATCTTGTTTTGGCTCATTTAAAATAAAACACACGAAGTCTTTGTACAGTTTTTCGTGTAATTAGGTTATGTTGTAACAGTATTACGCCTAGCATGCACTGAATACAGCTTATTATTTAGTTTAACTGCGACAAAGAAATAAATTAGTGGCATGCTTTTTTTTAAATAATAATGTTATTAAGGCTATTTAAAAAAAGGCTATTGACAACGTTGGTTACGTTTGACTGGAGCATGTTCAGGTGTTACATTTCTGTATCGGTCTTACGTATGTAATATGTGAGAACGATGCAGAACTTTAACGCCTCAAATGTCATATTAACCCCATAAAAAAAATTATTTCGAAAAGCCAATGAATGTAACCGTATGAATCGTTGAGCTCTTATAAGCAAACGGCTCCTAATAGGCGAACATCTAATGGGTAAAAAGCGACCGTTATAATAAAACAATTAATTAAAATAAACTGTGGCAGCTAAGAGATGACCAGTCTCTACTCACGTCGCCCGTTCACGAACATGACGCATGGATTAGCACCATTCAGCTCAACCATTTTCGAATTATCCTATACCCGCGCCCCCATCAGCGAGACATTAGAGTGAGCACGACATGCTCTCAACCGCCAGGTCACATTCTAGTCAATGTTAGTCGTATCCAGTAAATGTTAGCTTTATAGTTGGTATACAAAGTACTAACACATGCCATTAGACTAGGTGCATAACTTAGTAAATTATTCTAACCAGTACAGCCAGCTTCTAGATTAATATAGACCGCCGCATCTTTCATGAGTCATATATACTGAATTATTATAAATAGTAATTATAAATAATTAAAAAAAGAATCCTCCTGAAGAACACTGTCCTTCAAGATAATAACTTTTCATTACTCAATACCCATTCCATAATCACTACATAGTATGAAGCAAAGTCGCTTCCCGCGTCCTAATGTCTGTATGTATGCTTAGATCTTTAAAACTAAAACAGTTGGTATGTTAAACATAGAATCATTTATGGACCTTGTCGGGCACAGCAAAATCAAAGTTATCCCTTATTTAAAAAAAAATGATGTTATCTAGGCTAAGTGTGTGGAAAATATAAATAAATGGTTACGAAACTTACTTGCTTACTATTAGTATCATACTAGTCAACCACCCACAAAATGAGCCAACTAACATACATCACTCTTCTACTCCCACATCGCTCTATAAGTATACAACCCAAAGACAACACTAACAGTACATTGACCCCATAACGTGAACAGGTATATCCTGTCAAGCAAGCGGCAGATTACTTAAAACTAAAACTAACTTGTCGCTGAAAGTCCCGAAAGCTGAAACTTCAACATTTTGTGGCTGAGTTGACAACCCCTGGTCCCATGTGCGAGTCACTCGTTACAACTTCTACGATTATATTTTGCAGGGGTTGTGAAGCAGGGAAGGGTTGAGTTTTTAATTCGAGTTATACGTTATATGTCTAAATCATATACGGTCCTCGTTTATGATTTAGATATATATATTTTTATTACAACAACAACAACACAACATTGTTTTTTAGATCACCATCACGTTTGCAGTTTCGCTAGCTAATTTCATGTGACCTTGTCGTTGTATATAACAATGTATAAGCATAGGTAATTTTCTCCATAAGTGCGAGTAAAGATAAATGAAAGTAACGTATATCAGGGCTCTGGCTAATTCAATTAGCGAGCGTTCCAGTACATGCCGATGTAATTTATTGATGTATTTGTATTGTAACGTACAATAATGTTGCTTAGCCATGATTTCTTAAATTATACGACGGGATTGTAAAAAGCAGTCTTATTAAATACAATTAAGAAGTGGTGTGGTGATGGATGGTCGTTTCGGGAGACTATCCTAGTCATTTTGACGTTCAAAAATCCTTATGACTTAGTATAGTTCAATATTATGTCTAAAACTGCTATTAAATGAAGACTACATATAACATAATTAGGTAACAAATAATATTCTCGTTTGGAGGGAGCCTATTGTCATAATGTGGTCACAAATCCAGAGTCCAGGCTCCTACTGAATAAATCGTAATGGGAAAACCATAAAAAAACATAAGTGCAAAATATTTGAAACAACCTCTTCATTGACCCCTTCGTTCTTTTTTCAGCGAATATATAAGAGCTTATTTATTAATGGTTTCCAGTTAATCATGTAGAGAAATAAGTATTCTCAATCAGATATCAGCCCAATGTATAGACGTGGCGGAAGATTAAACTTTTGTACTAATGAGTTTCTTTCCAAGTTTCTGGCTAATGCTACAGTTTTGTTTGCTTCGTTAGTGATAAGGTTAGTGGCTGAGTGGCTCAATAAGGACGGTTGTAAGTAAGTAACACTCTATGGTAAGAAAAAGAAACAAATTGTTGTCTATGGTTCTCAATATGGCGTCTGCGCGCCAAAAAAGCTGCCAGAATTGTAAATGTCATTTGTATTTTATTCAATTGACAACATCAAATTACGTTTTCATGTTTATTTTGAAGTCACTCTCTCTGGAGATATCAAATGACACGAGGTCGAGCTTTCGAATGACACTGATTTAATAATAAGAGTATCTGAATATGAGGATAAATATTTTTAGATGAATATAATTTATGTATTATCGGAAATCATTTGAAGTAAGAATTACTTACTTATGTAAATATAGTTACTTATGCTAGCTAACGATACCTATTCTTATGAATTATATTAAAAACTTTTATTTTAAAAAACACATTTTTATAACCAGACTTTTAGAAATAACATTTTTTACTGATTTTCAGACGTAACAAGACAGTTTTTTAGAGGTAAATTATTCTCAGTTTTTAAAAGAGTTACAGAAAAACAAGACAAAAGATTAATCAACCGGTCAAAGACTAACTAATAGCATTTTTTTGTATAAAATAATGACACGGAAAGTTGAAAAAATCCTTTTGACATTTCGTAAAAATTCTTGAAACAAATTATCCACAAAATTAAAACAGTATTTCTTTTTTACTTTTTTCTTTACTTTACTTCAGTGACAATAGAACTTTGAAATTAGAACGAGATGTGGAGATTACAAATTCTTGATGATTTACTTTAAAAAAAAAATTCAAATCCGTCCAGTAGTTACGAAGATTAGCGTGTACAAACAAACGGACAGAATTTTTTTTGGATTCGTTCTCTATTACTGTTTCTAAACCCCCCTCAATTTTTTTTTTAATATATTCAATGTACAGACACAGTTTTTTTACTGTTTTATTATATGTATAGATTTTCATTGACCTTAAAATATTTCAATTAAGTACTTAATAGTCTGGCTGAGAAAACAAAAGTTTTGTATCAATACAAATATATTAATATTCGCTCATATAAGATTCTCACAATAAACTTAACGAGAGCATGTGAAGCTGCGACTGAAAACCGCCGCATTTGTCGCTTCACTGTACTCGTTCTTAGACAGTTGCAGCGTCAGCAGAATAATAATAACCGAATACGTTTAAATTAATGTATAAATAACTAGCGGGGCCAGAGGCGCCCCTAATTCGCACGGTTTTTAACGACCTCACAAATATTCTAAATTTCTTAGTTTCATGTAATATGAAGGTTAATGTAATATAACTATAATCCTTTCGGATCTTTTTTAAATTATGGTATAAACCGCATCTTAATCTATCGAGTAGTTTAGGAGAATTAAGCAGACACACAGACAGACGCAATAAAAAATTTGGTGCCGGTGATTTTTACTTTACTGTTAACCTTTCAGGGCGTGAAACTATCCATGATTATTAACAACTAACTTTTGCCAGCGGCTTCACCCGCGTGTATGTAGGAGATTATCCCACGGGAACAGTACATTTTACCGGGATAAAAAGTAGCTTATATTCTATTCCAAACTATAATCTATCTTTGTGCCAAGTTGCATACAGATCCGTTTAGTCGTTTTTGAATTACAAACATACATACAAACCTCTTTATAATATTAGTATGGACTATCACTGTGAGACCAATTATGAAATATCGAAAAAAAAAAACGACTGTTTCAAACGAAAATTCATTA
The DNA here is from genome assembly GCA_951799385.1 of Hyppa rectilinea. NCBI lineage: Eukaryota > Metazoa > Arthropoda > Insecta > Lepidoptera > Noctuidae > Hyppa > Hyppa rectilinea. Next base: position 15,357,548 of record OX637321.1, on the reverse strand, counting down.
TTTCATCGATGAAAATATACATTTTCATCGATTAAATAATGTTTTTTTTTTTTTGATATTTCGTAGTTGATCCCATAGTGAATATTTATAATCATGAGTACTCTCCCAAAAGGTTAACAGTAAATTAAAAATGTATACGAAAATCTTTTCTCAATTACCTACAAAATATAAACATGATCCTATTTCAACCTTTTAAAATAATTGAAATGGCAACAACCTTCTTCTACCCGTAATAAATTCGCTACGTGACCCAAACTTGGACTCTTAAAACAGTGCCAAATGATTCGTTCTCCACTAAAATTGTGTTAATTAATTCTTTTTATCTTTTAAAACGTCACTTTTATCTTCTGTTATCGCACTTGTGTTAGTGTTAATTTATTTTAGCGAATAGTTTTTAGCTTTTACTTAAGAATTTCTTGGAATGCTGCCTTTTTGTACGATAAGACTGTTTAAAAGTTGTTCAAACTTGGGTAAAGTTGAGCTTGTTAAGTATTTAGTTGTTTAAATACCTACTCGACACATTGTTCAGAGTGTTTTATGGTTGAAAGAATAAAATGGTTTATTTGTGATTGTCAGTATGAGAATTTAGTATGTACTACAGCCATATCTATAGGCAGGCTAGGCAGTAAGGTTTGCGTGGGCCTGCGGACGGTGAGTAATAGATAGCTCACCGTCCGATCAGGACCAGGCCCGTTTCGGACGGCGCGTACGTGTTCCACGCGCGCCTCAAAGAGATGTCAGCAATAGGGAATAGGCCCGTTGGGGCCGAAGCCGGCTGGGTCAATGGGATTGTTCGAAAGGGTTACCGCTACCCCGGAACTTAAAGGGCTAAGGAAGGAACATGATTTTAGTCAGTAATAGTCTGACACTCCCTTCCGCTCCACCCAGAGCGGGAGGGGTCATTTGATGATTTCCCACCCTCAAAAAGAAAAGGCAGTAAGGTTTTTAAGTAGGTATTACTCACTTGTTACAGGCGCATAAGATATTTCAACTTTTTATAACCACTTTACGTGGACAGCTGAATCGTATCCAGTGAAAATGACACACATACTGTATCATTGTGTTATAACTAACCATTGCGTTGTAGAATTAGTACGTACCTTGCTTGAAATCTCTCTGAGGGATCGAATCCCGAACAAGGTGATCCGGCAGAGACGCCGATGTTGTCATCATAGCTCTCAGAATAAGCAAGCTGCAGTGGCAATAGGCCGGCCATATTAGCCGAAGAACAACGACTCCATGGTCTACCCCGACGGTCATCGGACCGTTGTTTGAGGTAGACCGTGTATTTGAGTGGAGACCGTGACTTGCCAAACGTAAAGTCGCAGGATAGGTAGAGCGACGAACTTCGCAGGTTGGCTGATAGCAACTGGATAAGAGTTGCCGAGAATTAAGCTCAATGGCGTTCAATAGGAGAGGCCTAGCAATGGACTATTGCAAGCTTCTTCTTTTCGTGTGGTTAGTGACTAGTCTGGTTTCAGAGTTTTTATGCTGCCCATGGGCCTCTGACTTAGCTTCAAATGCTGTTGAGAAATATCTCTCAGGCATGCCGGTTACCTCACGATGTTTTCCTTCACCGTTTTTTGAGCCTGTGATAATTATACGATTCGCACATGAATCCGTAAAATCAGAGATGCGTGCCTTTTTTTTTTTTTTTTTTAAGGCTGGGAAATCATCCAATGACTGCTCCCGCTCTGGGTGGAGCGGAAGGGAGTGTCAGACTCTTACTGACTAAAACCCATCCATGTTCCTTCCGTAGCCCTTTATGTTCCGGGGTAGCGGTAACCCTTTCGGACAATCCCGCTTACCCGGCAGGCTTGGCCCTGGGGGGCCCCTTCATATGCTGACATCTCTTTGAGGCGCGCGTGGAACATATACGCGCCGTACAACACGGGTCTGGTGCTGATCGGACGGTGAGTCACCCATTACTCACCGTCCGCAGGCCCGCGCCTACGGTGGCCGGGAGTCGTCACGTGGCTCCCGACGCCCGGGGCGTCTTCTGCGGCGGCTGGGACGGGAGGACTTTTCTCTCTCCCATCCCGCCACCTCCTTCGCGAGCATGACTTTTTCGCAGAAGGAGGTGACTGCCTCCCACTCCCTCTCGCCCCGGACCATGGCTTGCACCAGGGCCGGGCGCGAGAGGTCGCCGCCGCCGATCGCCTCTACGAGGACACGGCGGTGCTCCGCCCAAGCGGGGCAGGTTTGCACCGTGTGCTCTACCGTGTCCTCTGGGCGATAGAGATGCGTGCCTTGGGTTCGAAATCGAGACCTATGACTTGGCGGTCCAACGGTTACACCACTAGACTAGCACTGCTCACTGCAATCTGATAATGATGAAGAATTGCTATCGCATATCGTTTCAGTAGTATAATAGTTAATGTTTACGAGAGCACAAATGTTTCTTAAGAACAAAACACAAAAAAACGGTGAACATTTTCCTTGTTCCAATTGTACACTGTAAGAAGCAAAAAGTCCTACTGCAGTTAAATGTTAAGTCATGCATTGTGCATACTAATTGTACAAACTTGTAATAATATGCTACAAAGAATAAAGAACAAGGCCTGTTGTCGCCAACAAGTATTTTATCGGGAATTACGTAATGGCCGACTTGAAACCGACCGGTACCAACCGACTAAATTGTAAACGCCCTTAATGTATTGGACTACTTATGATTGTTATAGCATTATATCATTGTTATCTATACTAATATTATAAAGAGGAAAACTTTGTTTGTTTGTTTGGTTGTAATGAATAGGCTCAAAAACTACTGGACCGATTTTAAAAATTCTTTCACCGTTGGAAAGCTTAGTTTTCTAGGAGTAACATAGGCTACTTTTTATCCCGGGAAAAATAACGGGTCCCACGGGAAAGACCACGGGAGCGAAGCCGCGGGCAAAGTGCTATTACAAATAATTAGCTCTGAAGATCTTCTGAAATTAATCTAAAGATAAAAAAATGTAGTTAGTAAGTTAATAATAAACAGTTAAACAGTTTAGCTCATAAAACTATTAATAACTAAAATATGGCGTCGAAAAATTCTGGCGCATTTCTGTCAAATGGTAATGTACCTAAGACACTGGCGGCACTGCCACGTTGTATGGCAATGCTTCTGGCCAAGGTAAAAGCCAGCTCTTGGGTCACGGGAAGTGTCAACCAGCCGTTAAGGGATTTCGTTGAACTAAATATTGATTTGATTTTAATTTCATATTCCTTCATCACTTATGTCACACTTAATACATTGCATTGTGTGTATTTAACCGGTGAAAATCCGACCATGATATGACTACGGCCGGGAAAATAAATAAATCTGTTTTTTTTTATTGACAATAGGCTCACGCTTGACCACGACCTCAATGGTAAGCGATAATCTGGTCAACGGTGAAATACGCTTGTTTAGAAGAAACTTATTCACTCTTGGCTTGAAGAGTCTCGTGTGGCTATCGGAAAACACAGACTGCAGCACGGAATTCCACTGCTAAATACAAAAAAAAACAAGCTCAGTTTACTAAATACAACAAAAATGTATTTAAAAATGGAATACAAATTAGCAACAAGCTCACTGTTTCTTTTAAAGAAGTCCATATTTACAGAATACAACACCAACTTGTACTTACGAACCGTATTATTAAGTCTAGTCATAACTTTAATAAACATAGCCCACTTCTCGTCAGCGTCAGCACACAAAAACAACTAATTCACAATATTGCAGTGAACGTGACGATGTTACTAATGTATTCGTTTGTATGCTGACTATACTTAGATACAGTTTCTGGCGCCCGAAGTAAAGCTTCGAGATAGTTTTCAAGAACAAGTCTGTGTAGTTTGCGCAGTTAATACCTACATTAATTTGTTATAGATTTTGGTAATTATTAATTGGGCTGTTGTTTTTTTTTTAATAAAGATTATTATTATAAGTTAAGATATTTTAATTTTACGTTGCAAATATGGGTACAAAAATAATTAGCAACAGCCTTAATTAACCAGAAGGGATTCTAAAGTACAAAATACACGAAACGCTACGTACATATTATTATGATGTATGACCAGCACATCAAGTTACCCCAATCTGTCAAATTTCTGTGATAGTTTTTCAACTTTATTACAAAAGCATAACGTTAATTTTCAATTAATAAAATAAGCAACAGCAAGCAGCAGCAGCAGCAGCAGCTTTTCTCAACAGCATGTGATGCTAAGTCAGAGGCCCATGGGCAGCATTAAAACTCTGATACCAGGTTAGACACTAACCACACGAAGAATAAGAAGAATTAATACAATTTATGCAGAAACTACAGAACGTCACCTGCTACGATCCTTAATACTCCTTTTGATTTGCTTACGTTCATACCTCAGGGTCACGAAATAAGATAAATCCTATATGTATCGAATAGGCATAAGCTTTCTAAATGTCACGTGATCAATCGTTTTCGATCGCTAAGTGCTAGACAATATCAAATTGTGTAACGAAACTTGATCAATATTCCGACAAAAAATGCGTTGACAAGTGGCGTTCTTGACAATCCGGATCGCTGAGATAACGAATTGTTCGATCAACACTTATAGAAATCGAATCGACTCGGAGCGATTGGCACTTGTCTAGGCCCGCAGGTCAAACACGCGCGCCAGATGCGAGTACGCAGCAGACCATAAACTATTTAGTTGAATAACACCAATAACACTAAAGGAGTGTCCTGCGTGAGCGACTAATACAACGCAACGCGACGCTACGAACGCGATCAACTCTACGGCTCACCCAGCCTTTTTTTTTTGATGATCGGAAATCATCAAATGAGCCCTCCCGCTGTGGGTGGAGCGGAAGGGAGTGTCAGTTCCTTCCTTAGCCCTTTAAAGGCCTATAATATGGCAGTCTGCGGCAAGACGCGACGTAACGCATACTTCATTTGAGGGCGACCAGACGCGACACCACGAACTAAAGCGAAATTGTACTATACTTCTCCATGATTCGAGAAGTAATGACAAAAACTTGTAGGACATTTTACGCGTGCAGCATCGCGTCGCATTGCGTCGTTTTGTGTCCCATCGCGTCGTATTCGTGGCTCACGCAGGACACCCCGTTCCTATTTCAACACCAACTATAATCAACAATTTTGGTCTGATAACGTCACGGCACGGGTTTAATAATCAGACAGCAAACATAAAATAAACATATAATACAAACATTACCATATAGAGTGACATGAGCATCAATATTAATAATATGCTCTAGTATGAGCCTTTATATAGATACTATGTATTTTACACAAATATTATGACTGTGTATATATGGATGGCTTGGTGGATTATGGCCCACTCCCTCTTATAAAGGAAGCCTGTGTCCCAACAATGAGATCATTATTGGCCGATTATGTATATTTAGACCATCCACTGGTTAAAGGGGCTTGTTAAGGGGGTTGGCTAAGTAAAAACAGCCGCACGGGTGATCGATAGGTTAAGCGACACTTGCAGCGGTTGCTTTGTTGATGGTTGATCATCCTTACATACCCTCCACCAAGCCCTCGGGAAGCACGTTAAGCCGTTGTCCCGGTTTTTTTTTTTAAGGCTGGGAAATCATCCAATGACTGCTCCCGCTCTGGGTGGAGCGGAAGGGAGTGTCAGACTCTTACGACTAAAACCCATCCATGTTCCTTCCGTAGCTCTTTATGTTTCGGGGTAGCGGTAACCCTTTCGGACAATCCCGCTTAGTTGATCCCGGATGTCGTTGCCTTTTGTCGATTTGTAGCTTTTTGGTTACGGGTCGTCAGGAGCCTGAAAGTCTGTCAACCAGTCTTGCCAAGGCACCCCTTGTTCAGTAACTGGGATGTGGAGGTAAGAGCAGCCGCTCCATGCAAAATTCTGGTATTCAGTTGCACACAGTTAAAGTAACTCTCCACTCGATTGCATTCAAAGATTCCTAGTTCTAGGTACTTACATATTTTAACACCAGAAAATAATTAAACATTTGACACCCAGCGCCGCCTCAGACGCAGCTACATAATGTTATTATTATACCTAAGCCTCTCCACTCATTTCAGCCGACACGGGATTAACGACGACGGTGCGGTAAATGGAAATTATGTTCATATACACCTAGTTGATACTATGTTCTAGAATGAAATAGTTACTGCTATAGATAATGAAACTTTAGGTCACTGTAACGTGCTTTTCGAAGCACAGAGGGTTCTATCGTCAACTGTCAAAGATCTACGAATGACAGCCGAGATTTTGGCTTAGTTAAGCTTCACTTGCCGCGGTTGGTCCGTAGATGGGTGGTCATCCTTACATACCAAGACCTCTTTGTGCCTCTGATAGGCTTATTCCAATATTATCCCCAGAGAGAATCCCCATCAGGGGGAAAACTGAACCGTAATGTAAAAAAATAGATTTTTGATTATTCCACTTTTATCATTGGTCCCGGCTGCCATTCGTAAATTTGACAGTCGTTACGGGTAATCAGACACCTAAAAGTCTGACAGCTAGTCAATTAAATCAAATCAATTTTTATTGCATCCATTAAGTCCGCCTTTGTACCTTTATTGTGTACGAAAAGTTTAAATAAATAATGTACAGACGCCAGCACATCAAGCTATCCCAAACTGTCAAAATCTCCCAATTTAACATGAACCTTATCCTTTTGACATAAAGTTGAAAATCGATCAAAGATATTTGACAGATTGGGGAAGCTTGATGTGCTGGCCTCTGTACACATACAGGTCGTAATAAATAAGTAGTCTTACACTGTTAATTACTTTTCCTACCAATCACTGTATAGAATCAAGTCCTTTTAACTGAACAGCAGTGCCAGCCTAGTGGTGTGACCGTCAGACTGCCAAGTCATAGGTCTCGAGTTCGAACCCATCCACGCACCTCTGAATTTACGGATTCATGTGCGTATTGTATAAATTATCACTTGCTTAAAAACCGGTGAAGGAAAACATCGTAAGGAAACTAGCATGTCTGAGAGATATTTCTCAACAGCATGTGAAGCTAAGTCAGGGGCCCATGGGCAGCATGAAATTCTGACACCAGGTTAGTCACTAACCACACGAAAAGAAGAAGTAGGTAGTTTGTTTCGCAACTTCCCAGGTGAAGCACCAGAAAATCGTACAGAACGGGTGTTTTAGGACAGTCTTATGTAATTCTGCCGTTCAAAAAGTGCTGATTTTCATAGACTATGATTTTTAATTCGATTTTACAAAAAAAGAAGAAAAACTTATCCAAACTTGTAATATTCACGTATTGAGAATTAGAACCAATAGACGTCACTGGCTAATGCGAAGAAGCTTTCATCCAGCCATACTTTTAATATAACCGATATTGAGTCCGCCATTAGATAACATAAAGTACACTTCCTAATCCCCGCCATCCACAATCAGTAAGTATAGTTACATGACTAAACTTAGGGGAACTGGGTCATGGTTTATGTAGCGTATATTATAAGGTGACGTAAATAGTGGACTGGTTTGTTAGTCTAGTGGTCGCAAGCACTACTGCTGAGCAAGAAGTCCTGGTTCCGATTTCTGGGTCCGGAAAAGTCCAGTCATTTAGCTCCCTTCAAAATGGTTGAGCTGAATGGTGCTAATCCATGCGTCATGTCTGTCAGTAGGGACTGGTAATCTCTTAGCGGCTATTGCTTGATTAAATTTAATTTTTGAATTGTTTTTACATACCTATTTTATAACGGATGCTTTTAACGTTCTGCATCGTTCTCACTTGTATAATAATAATAATATGAATGATGTAACCAATTTTTTGTAACCATTTTTTTAAAAGAGTGTCCATGGAGTTTCTTGCCTGTTCTTCTTCATAGAACTAATTTGGAATGACTTCATCTTTCTGACTGACCCACCCAATGACAATTGAAAAGTGCATGTAATTGGTTTATCTATACATTTGAAATAAATGCTTTGAGTTTGATTTTGTTGTATAGGCTTTCTCCATCTGGAATTGCTCAGTAGCAGCCCGGTTCATGGCAATAGGCTCGCCCCCTATTACGTAGAACTTAGACATATCTGGCTAAAAAAGGGTGTTCTGTAGTTACACCTCTGTCTAGCCCTTCAATGCAAATAGGCGTCATGTTATGTACGTGAGACCTTACTATTACTGCCACAGTCTGTATACTGATGTCGCTCGGATCTGTCCGATAGACGTAACCGTAATGTATATTCATCGTCACGGATCGTCTCGATAAGGACGGATTTCATACATACTCGTATGTAGAAGTATGAACATCAAAATAGATGTCTATTGTTTGGGATTATTCTAAGGAACTGCAAGACTACTACACTCAAACTCAAAGCATTTATTTCAAATAAACCAATTACAGGCACTTTTGAATTGTCAAGAGTCGGTCAGTCAGAAAGATGAAGCTAGTTGCCCATTCCAAAGCAGTAGGTACCTATGGAGATGAACGGGTAAGAAACTCTTTTAAATCAAATATGATTAAAAAATCTGGGTAACATCATTCATGTTGAAATATACATGTGAGAACGATTCGTCTATAACTAAAACATTAAAAAAACAACCATTAAATTAAATTTTAAAAGAGCCGTGGTAGCCAGATGACCATAATCTCCACTCATGGCGCCCGCTCACGAACATGACTACGAATGAAAACAATAATTTTGCTTGATATTTTAATGTACAGTCATAATGTAGGTAGGGCACGCCACGATAGTGGCGGTAAGGCCCCTCTTTGAGGAGTGGCTAGAGAGGCATCACGGTGCCCTCACCTACCGCCTGACGCAGATCCTCACCGGGCATAGATGTTTCGGGTGTCACCACTGCGAGGATCGCCCAGAGGACACGGTAGAGCACACGGTACAAACCTGCCCCGCTTGGGCGGAGCACCGCCGTGTCCTCGTAGAGGCGATCGACGGCGGCGACCTCTCGCGCCCGGCCCTGGTGCAAGCCATGGTCCGGGGCGAGAGGGACTGGGAGGCAGTCACCTCCTTCTGCGAAAAAGTTATGCTCGCGAAGGAGGTAGCGGGATGGGAGAGAGAAAGGTCCTCCCGTCCCAGCCGCCGCAGGAGACGCCCCGGGCGTCGGGAGCCACGTGACGACTCCCGGCCACCGTAGGCGCGGGCCTGCGGACGGTGAGTAATGGGTGACTCACCGTCCGATCAGCACCAGACCCGTGCCGTACGGCGCGTATGTGTTCCACGCGCGCCTCAAAAAGATGTCAGCATATGAAGGGGCCCCTCAGGGCCAAGCCTGCCGGGTAAGCGGGATTGTCCGAAAGGGTTACCGCTACCCCGGAACATAAAGGGCTACGGAAGGAACATGGATGGGTTTTAGTCGGTAAGAGTCTGACACTCCCTTCCGCTCCACCCAGAGCGGGAGCAGACATGGGATGATTTCCCAGCCTTAAAAAAAAAAAAAGTCATAATGTAGGTAGGGCACATTGCTTGCAGAGCAGATGGCCGATGGGCCGAAAGGTTCTGGAGTGGCGACCGCGTACCAGAAGAAGTAGCGTTGGTAGGCCTCCCACAAGATGGAACGATGGACCTTGCAAAGGGCCCAGGAATCTGCTAGATGCGGGAAGCATAGAATCGGTTGATGTGGCGGAGCTTAGGAGAGGCCTATGTCTAGCGGTGGACATCTTTCGGCTGAATTGATGATGGTAATGTTCAGTTCATGTTATTATGGTCAAGAGTACTTAATTGAAGATACTTTTGAAGGTTCTGTAGTCAAAGGGTGCCCAACGGAACTCTTTATACTAAGCCGCCACTATCCTTTCATCCGTCTGTCTGTCAGCGGGCTGTATCTCAAGAACCATAATAAGTAGGATAAATTAAACCAGTTAAAGATTAAATGGGTCATATGTTTTATTTAATTGAAGTATTTTTGCAATAAACATATAAGTAAACCTTTTATCTATACTAATATTATGAAGAGGAAAGATTTGATTGTTTGTTAATTTGCATTGAATAGGCTCCGAAACTACCGAACTGGTTTGAATAATTCTTTTACTGTTGGGAAGCCACACTATCCCCGGGTGACATAGGCTATAGTATAATAAAAAAAATAGGGATTCTTACGGGCGAAGCGTCGGACAGAAGCTAGTTGAAAAATTTTTGAAATTGGATCATTAGTTCCGGAGATTACCCCCTGCATACAAACTTACAAATTTTACCTCTTTATAATATTAGTATAGATAAGCTCATCATTATCTGCGTAGACTTTTCCCAACTATGTTGGAGTTGGCTTCCAGTCTAACCGGATGCAGCTGAATACCAGTATATTACATAGAGCGACTGCCTACCTGACCGACTGACTTCCATAACCCAGTAACTCGGCAATACGATACCCCTTGGTAAGCTGGCTGCTTGGTAAGTTTATAATAAGCTGTGGCAGCTAAAAGATGACCAGTTCCAGACAGTCTGTTCACGAACATGACGCATAGATTAGCACCATTCAGCTCAACCATTTTGAAGGGAGCCAAATATAGTTCCATAAATTGACAACAGAGTTGGCGCAGTGGTTGAGCGATTGACTGCTGCGCAGCATGTCACTGGTTCGATTCCCGTTTGGAACAAACATTTGTACGACCTGCAAGTATTTGTTCCGAGTCTGGGTGTTTTTCTATGTATAATATGTATGTATTTACAAAAAAAAATGTATATAAGTAGTTTATCAGCCATCTCGTTACCATAACACAAGCATTAGGTTGCTTAGCTTGGGACTATATGGCGTTGTGTGAAATGTCCAGGGATATTATTATTATTATATTATAAATCCGATGGGAAATTCCATACGGGCTCGACTTGTCGCAAAATAACAATCGTTTTATATTGTTTACACTAGTGTATAGCAGCAACTTTGTTACAGCGCACAGTTTTTAACAAGCACCGCAATATTTCTCCCTGTCGATGTCATTGCATCTAGTGACGGGTCCTCGATAAAATATGAAGAAACTTTTTGACAAACAGCCCCCACATTGTTACGAACTAGGAAATATTACACAATATTACGCGTCTAATCCCCAAAGGGTTAGACAGAGGTGTGTCTATGGTACACCTACATTTCGCTTGTTATGTTTAAGTTCCATGTAATAGGGGACGAGACTATTAATAATAATATATCTTTATTCAAGTAACATGAAAGAAAGAAAGAAAAAAAATACGTTTATTTGCGGCAAATATGACGCAGTAAAAAACAAGCTATAAAAAACAAGTTCTGGGGAATATGCGTCAAATTCGCTCAAAACGGCTTTCGCTCAGCATAATGCTTCGGCCCTCATTGGAGACGGAGCCACAGCGCTGATGACTCATGACTCATTTTTGTTCTTCTTTTTTCGTGTGGTTAGTGACTAACCTGGTGTCAGAGTTTCTATGCTGCTATAGGCCTCTGACTTAGCTTCACATGCAGTTGAGAAATATCTCTCAGACATGCTGGTTTCCTCACGATGTTTTCCTTTACCGATTTTCAAGCAAGTGATAATTATACAATACGCACATGAATCCGTAAAATCAGAGGTGCGTGCCTTGGGTTTGAACTCGAGGGGTCACACCACTAGGCTATCACTGCTTACGTACCTCACACCCCTATTTTAGTATTCCTATTCTAATCACTTAAACTAAAACTATCTATACTATTGCCATCAACCGAGCACAAATCCAGACTCTGGGCTGCTACTGAGAAATTCCTGATGGAAAAACCCAATAACACTTCGCCTATCCCAGGAATCGAACCCAACTTCATGCTCAGCAGTAGCGCTTACGACCACTAAACAAACGTAGCAGACAAAGTAGAACAAAGTATTTTTATAGTATTGTATTGGGAAATTGGATATACTTACTGGTTTGTTTTCGTTTGTGGCTAACATGTAATTTTGTTTAGGTACCGGTAAGCTCGTGAGCTTGACCTTCATGACATTGTCAAGGTCGTAGTAATCCGAAAACCACAGGACTGGTCGAACTGGCTGGCCTATGTCCAGCAGTGGACATCTGCCTCTGCCTAGCCTTTTCCCAACTATGTTGGGGTCGGCTTCCAGTCTAACCGGATGCAACTGTACCAGTATTTTACATGGACTGACTGCCTATCTGACCTCCACAACCCAGTAACTGGGCAATACGATACCCCTTGGTAAGACTGGCTGTCAGATTTTCGGGCTTCTGACGACCCGTAACAACTGTCAAAGATGTACAAATGACAGCCGGGACCAACGGCTTAACGTGCTTTCCGAGGCACGGAGGAGTCTCGTTATTTAAAGATGGTCATCCACGTCCAACCCCGGCAAGCTCAGCTTAACCTGATGGATTGACCTGTGCGGCTGTTAGTACTTAGCCACGAGCTCCAGAGGTAGTGTAATGTCACATAATCCATTTTCATGTTTTTACGAAAACGATTCATACAAATCTGCTGTAAAAAAAAACATAAACCATCCAACTACTCATCAACCAATACCGCAATCAAAATAAAAATCCTGAACGATTTCAGCTCAGAACACAAGACTCTATTAATCCAGAACCGAATAATTCTTGGAAACTACCCGCAAATCCGTCGGTATTCGAACACCAATCACATTTCGATTAAAAATCCCTGTATTTGAAACCGATCGGCTCCGGTGTTCCAAGTTCAAAATGCTAACGACTTTTTGTTTCTCGGTCGCTCATTGGTCCGGTTCTGACTGTCAAAGGAAGACTTGACCGGTGTTCTCGTGCTGACTATTTATGTGTTGTGTTCATAGATCTAAATCTGTTTTTTTTATTCGTGCGTGTCTCTGTGACGTATTGATCTATTTTTCTTTCTTTCTTAATTAAAAACTGGTGAGTTAACTTCGGGCAGGCGATTCGAAAATTGAGTCGAGCGAGTTGTATTTTTCATGAAAGTAAGCATAGTTTTTTATAGATGAAATGTATAGTATTTTTCAAGAAAAAGTAAGCCAGAACAAGTAAGTTATTAACTTTCATGGCACCACACAATTCATTCCGGCATCAGTTTGATGTAGGGAAAAATCTCTGCTGACCCTCTAAAAAATGACCATAGAGATCCTCCTAGGTCATAAACGAAACCGTTCGGAAACGTGGAACGATCGAATGAGTTAAACGCTTGCCATTCTAAATCCGAATTTAAAAATTCGAACTTCGAAATTTAAAATGTGAAATTTACCGTTTATTGAATGCAATATTTTTGCGCGCGAATTAGCTTTGGTGGATTTTAAAATGGCTTCTTTCTCTTTTAGATTGCCTTTCAATTGTAAATCTATTATCGATTCAGTTTGTTACAATAATAGTATCTCTGTTTCCCCGAACATGAAAGGAAACATGGAGCGTGAGGTAAAAGACATAGTTTTCATATTCAAAGTCAAAGTCAAAGTCAAAACATTTATTTCAAATAGGCCCAAGAAAGGCACTTTTGAACGTCAAACAGAAATACTACAGGACAGGCCACACGGCTATACGGCAAAGTGCCCATTTTATGAAAACATCTTAACAGGTGCCGTAATAGCGGAAATCCCCTGAAACTGCATGAATCATATCATTTTATGAGTGAAAAAGATTTGTCATTACTAAACTTTAAAGTCGTGTTCTGAAGTTTGCTTAAGAAACAAAGTCGTAGAGATCACCCAGTTGGGCTTATTGTTGTCTTCAATGTTCAGAGTTTACTGTCAAACACTATAAAACTACCCGCATACGGATAAACAAACTTTTTAACAGAAAAATAAAATACAATGTAGACGTGAATGTAACGTAGGTACATATTTGAATTTAGAGCGCGGCCATCAATATTTTTGAACGAAAAACTTTCTAACGCTACAAAGCGTTCGTTCCAAATTCAAATTTGTATTCGGAACCGACGAATTGGTTTATGTTCCGTTCTATTGGAATACTTGAAGTGACTGACGGATCTGATAGATCCCGGTTACACGATGGCCGATGCTGGGCGGGCTTTGCTACAGATTTTAGAAACCGTTTGTAAAATGTGAAAGTTTTGTATGAAAAATGCTTTCTGTTTATTCCGTAGTAGTAGTATGTGTGATGTATTTGAGCAGTGGTGGCCAGTAGTAATGGATCCGACTTACGAGTTGGAGTTTGAACCTAGGCAGGCAATTTACTTTGTGTATTTTATGTCATCACCACTGCTCTCAAAACGGTGAAGGAAAACATCGTGAGGTCCTAAAACCAAAAATTCGAAGACACGTGACATCTACCAATGCGCACTGGTCCCGCGTAGTAGAGACTCCGTCTCAAAGAGAGGTCTGTGTCCCAGCCGAGGGAATTATAGGCTGATTATGATTTGAGAACAATTCTAACTTAGAGATGATTGGTGATTTTACGACGAACTTGTTAGGACTTCGAATCATATTTTGATCAACATTTTATTACAACTTGATGCTGACTGCAAATCACGTAAAAAATTGAGTTTAGCGGGCTTTTCTGTACCCCTGTAATACTTAATTAAATCAAAAATTTTGATCCACATTTATGTTCGACTAGCTCGTCAAACTGTACTGAACATCAGATTTTTTAGAAAGTAAAACTTGCTCATTATTAAAAGTACAATGACCCCCTTTAGGAGGTCAAGAACGACTTAAATTTAACCTTGTATGTATATCGATAACTTCTATTGCTTACTTCAAATGAAATAACTAAATAAGCGATTAAGGCTCTATACAAACTCTTTAAGACTGAAAGTTATTAAACTATGTAGACTAATTGATCGCGAGGTAGGTTTCAGACAAGACTTCTTTCATAGAGTCATTTCACTTTAGGACCAGCAGGTACATTCTGTAAAAATCTCGCCGAGAAATTTGACGTGAAGTGACCTTAAAGTGCGCTGTCAATAGTGTCCATGCCAAGTATCATGTGGAGGCGGCGACCTCTCGCGCCCGGCCCTGGTGCAAGCCATGGTCCGAAGCGAGAGGGAGTGGGAGGCAGTCACCTCCTTCTGTAAATCAGTCATGCTCGCGAAGGAGGTGGCGGGATGGGAGAGGAAAAGGTCCTCCCATCCCAGCCGCCGCGGGAGACGCCCCGGGCGTCGGGAGCCACGTGACGACGCCCGGGCACCGTAAGCGCGGGCCTGCGGGCGGTGAGTAATAGGTAGCTCACCGTCCGATCAGGACCAGGCCCGTGCCGGTCGGCGCGTACATGTTCCACGCGCGCCTCAAAGAGATGTCAGGATATGAAGGGGCCCTTTAGGGCCAAGCCTGCCCGGTAAGCGGGATTGTCCGAAAAGGTTACCACTACCCCGGAACATAAAGGGCTAAGGAAGGAACATGGATGGGTTTTAGTCAGTAAGAGTCTGACACTCCCTTCCGCCCCACCCAGAGCGGAAGAAGCCATTGGATGATTTCCCAACCTCAAACAAAAAGACACAAAAAACGACCAGTGGACCTCGCAACTCGTTGAGGAGTGAACGCCAGGCAACCACGTAAGCAGCGAGTGGCACCGAGTGGTCCACCTGCCGTCCGCGCATGGAGGGCTTACAACCGAGGTGATCCGGTGACGCCACGGAGTTAAAGTAGTGGGCGCATACCCATACAAGACCATACAAAGAATACTAGCCGCACCGGGCTAGGCGGCGCGGAGTGGGTGCCGGGTGGCTCTAATCAGCTGTGATCTTTAAGGTCATTGGTCCATTGAGGTGACGGGCGTACCACACTACGCTCGCTGATACGAAGTCTCCATTCCAGGACTCAGCTCCTTCACCAGCCAGTCCACTGCCACTTCAGTTTGCTTACTCTGCAAGCCGGTAACTCCGGTTCTTTTCCAGATTATTTCATTATATCATATAGAAGCCCTCAAAGTACACACGTAACGGATATGTGGACGTATACAACCCATAAGGAAAACGGCAAAGTTATTTCGTAAAAGTAACATAATATTCAGTAATAAATTCTAGTCGAGTTTGGCTGTCACGGGAAGGAAAAAGTTTATGTGCATTCATAACTTAGTTCATTATATGAGAATGCATATAAGTGCTTAAGTAGTTTATACGTGTTTGGGAATTAGGTCTTTTTAGGGTTACCCAAAACAGGACCCTGTTACTAAGCCTCCGTTGTCTGTCCGTCTGTCTGTCCATCTGTCACCAACCGTGATATACAGTTGAAATGTCACCAGCAAAGCACATGTTGCAGAGTGTATTTCAGAAAAACCAAATAAATTTTCCCAACTTGGTAGTTGAACCCAGGACCCCAAATTCAGCAGTCACACTAACAACCACTACACCAATGAGACACAATGATGAAGAAGACAAAATTAACACCAAAACACATAACAATCACAAACTAATGGCTATTACAATAGCGGTTACAATTATCCGCCTCAAGATGGTCGCTAGGGACGAAACTACGAAAGAACCACTCGTTCGAATTGCTCGCCTTACGGATAAGCTACTGATAACAGCGGCCGATAAGGGAATTAAATTACTTTGGCGTAACACCAATTACTATTTGGGATAGTGGCTATAGTGTTGTGTTCAATGATGTTTATTGTTTAGTGTTGTTTATGTTTGATTGGATTTGTTGATTTCGTTCAAAATTAGGGGGGTGGACTGATGTTTATTATATATTTTTTTCTGTAGGATGAATTAATTCTGTCTGAAACAGCAGTGATAGCCTAGTGGTGTGACCGTTGGACTGCCAAGTCATAGGTGTCGAGTTCGAACCCAAGGCATGCACCTCTGAATTTACGGATTCATGTGCGTAATGTATAAATTATCACTTGCTTAAAAATCGGTGAAGGAAAACATCGTGAGGAAACCAGCAAGTCTGAGAGATATTTCTCTACAGCATGTGAAGGTAAGTCAGAGGTCCATGGGGAGCATAGAAACTCTTACACCAGGTTAGTCACTAACCACACGAAAAGAAGAAGAATTAATCCTGAAATAGCGTGAAAAACTACTGAGAAGTTCTATATACAAAAACTACATGTACCTGCATTAGTAGAGTAACCAAATGACATTATGTTATTGCCAAGAAACTACACGGGTGGTACCTACGCATATATTATTTCATTTTCACCTTCAAAACACGCATTAAAAATACCTCCTACCAAAGTTACGAGAGATACGCATTCTTCTCATAATTAAAGACAACTTATTCTACTGAATCCCTTACAAAAAAAAATGGCGTAAAGATATGACTACGAACTGCTATACCTACCCCAGGTAGTGCGAGCTGGCAACCCGCCAATACTTTGTACCTTCGCGTACGTTATGTACTACTTTGCTATTGCTCCACAAACAAACGTAAGTACTTATTATGTAGGTCGCTAAGCGTTTTCAGATGTACTTAGTAGATCTCATTTGTTTTATTCGTGATTCACTTGTTTTATTCTTCATTAATTTGTTTAGGGACGATTCCTTATATATGGATTTGCAACAGTAGAAACATTATTTTATTGATCTCTATTTCATGAAGAACGCGCTATATATGAACTAACTCTCCTTCGGGGATGATCGGGTTAAAATGGCAGTAACTATCTGCTATATTGATTTTGACGACACGGTTGGCGCAGTGGTTGAGCAATTGACTGCTGCGCACTATGTCGCGGGTTCGATTCCCGCACGGAACAAATATTTGTACGACCTACAAGTATTTGTTACGGGTCTGGGTGTTTGTCTATCTATAATATGTATGTATTTACAAAAAAAAATGTATATAAGTAGTTTATCAGCCATCTCGTTACCATAACACAAGCATTAGGTTGCTTAGCTTGGGACTATATGGCGTTGTGTGAAATGTCCAAGGATATTATTATTATATATGCTGCCAGACAGGTGCCTCTTTTTCTTAATGACAATGTTTTGTGTTCAATCATATGTGTTCTAAATCAATCATATTTTCGAATGACCACTTCTGTCAACATTGTTTGCGACCTAAATAATCGACAAAAAATTAGTGAAATTACAGAAACATAGTAATAATTCTAACTAAAGGATGTTTGTATTACAACATTTAATACACACATACACATCGTTTTTCGTACGTCCGTCTACCCGTCTGTACACAGTTTAGCTCAGAGAGTCCTAGCACTAGAAAGCTGTAATTTAGCATAGATAAACATTATAATCACGCCGACAAAAGGGTAAAATAGATCTCGACATAAAAAAAATGGAGTTACCTCCTCTACATGTAAAGTGGGGATGTTTATTTTTTCTCGTCTACTCCATAGTGTGGGTAGGTGTCGTTGGAGGTCTGTCAATAATATACATGGTAAACTTGAATTCATGTGCAATATTTTAAGAGTTCATTGTACTCATCATTATGAACAACTTTCACTATGGGAACAAATCTGAAATTGCGAAAAGAAAATCAGCTGTTCCCTACATTTTGACGAGTTATGCGAGCATAATGTATGAAACAGCTGATTTTTAAAATAATGCCTATGAATTCAATTTCACCCTGTATTGTCCGAAAGTCCAAGCGGAATTGTCCGAAAGGGTTACCGCTACCCCAGAACACAAAGGGCTAAGGAAGGAACATGGATGGGTTTTCGTCAGTAAGAGTCTGACGCTCCTCTCCGCTCCACCCAGAGCGGGAGAAGTCATTGGATGATTTCCCAGCCTTAAAAAAAAACTCTGTATAATTAAGAGATCCGTTTGTAAATTATGAAGCTTTCAATTGTTATTGTTTGTTAGAGTCAAGTGTTTTCCCAGCTTACGAGTAATAGTCGACCAACTTACATTTTCAGTTAGAATGTATGGATAACATATTTTTCAGCTGTAATGTTAACTTGGTAAAATTCATCCTTATTACAAAATCCTTCATTATTGGCCTGTTTTCTTAAGTCAATTAGCAAAATAATAACTATAAAAATAATCAATTAATGTGCTCCGATGCCATCGACCATGGCTTATCATAACTTACCTGTAACATGAAAAGCTTGTAGGTCTCTTCACCGGCAAATAAATCATTTACATTATGTGCGTAACAAAGTTGTCAGTGCTACCGAGGTGTATGAAATAAATGGTTGATGGGGGAACTGGAGTGTGTCATTTGTATGGAGTGTTTATATGGAATTGATGGTAGATGTGTTGTTGTTTTTTGGTATTTTATGTATTGTAGTTTATGGCTAAGTAATAATAGCCGCACAGATCGATTTATCAGGTTAAGCTACACTTACCAGGGTTGGGCCGTGAATGGGTGACCATCTTTATATATCGAGACTCCTCCGTGGCAAAAGCACGTCAAGCCGTTGGTCCCAGCTGTCATTCGTGAATCTTTGACAGTCGTTACGGGTAGTCAGAAGCCCGAAAGTCTGACAATCCAGTCTTACCAAGGGGTACCTATAGACACCCCCCCTTTACTCTTACTGACTAAAACCCATCCAGGTTCCTTCCTTAGCCCTTTATGTTCCGTGGTAGCGGTAACCCTTTCGGACAATTACGCTGATCTGTCCAAACCTTGAAGGAAACAAGGCGTGATGATGCTATGTAATTAATCTTTGACGTAATTAGTTTACAGATTATACGATTTACCCCAGATTGTTCAGTATATCTGTTAGATTCACGCTACCAGCATCTAGACATCTACATACCTATGTATAATATAATGTATAGCCGTCAAACAATTCCAATAATGCAATGGAATGGCAAAATTTCCATGAATAGAGCTATATGTCTTGGTAGGCTTCTACTGTGGACTGGGTTTGGTATGTCGGTGTCAAACAAAGGTTCGTATACTATTGTCGGCGTATGAATCCTCTTCTGTTAATTACCATGAACTATATGAGACTGCTCATGTGTTAATGCTGCTGGGTACTTTGTTGCGCCACTTCTTCTTCCCAGCTAAAGCACGAAGTGGAAGTGGAAGTGGTGAAGGGTGGGTGTTATTGTCTACTGTCTTATGTAACTTTGATTTTCTATTTGTTTTTTATTTCGTTCATACGTCTGGTCATATATGCACTTGCGAGTACTACACACTTGACCATAGACTGCTCAGTATCATAACACCAAAAACGTCTATATAGAAAAACCCAATAAAACTTTGGACACCCTGGGAATCGAACCCAGGATTTCACCACTTCTGCTCCACTACGTAATCAGGCTACTTAATGCATCCCAAAAAGAACAAGAGATGGTTATAATCCAGAACCGTGCACGATTTCGTGCTGCGTCATTTCCAAATAATTTCCCCTTACATTGTATTATCACTGAAGACGCTCCCTTCAAACGGACGTTACCGAATTACGCGCGCGAACCGGCTAAGGAATTCCCGACACTTGTAACTAAACTATGCTGGGCAAAACAGTGTTTGTTTACGAAACAAGTCCCTGAGAGCTGTAGGCAGGTGGACACAGAAGATCCACGGAGGATTTTTGAAGAAATAATGTGAATATTCAGCTGCATCCGGTTGGACTGGAAGCCGACCCCAACTAATTGGGAAAAGGTTAGGTAAAAGAATGTGAATATGTGTGTGTGTGATCACTGACAGCGATAAGACTCTGCGGAATTGTCTAAAAGTGTTACCGCTGCCCCGGAACACATAGGACTATGGAAGGGACATGGATGGGTTTTAGTCAGAAAGAGTCTGACACTCCCTTCCGCTCCACCTAAAGAGAGCTCGATTAATGATTTCCCATCCTTAAAAAAAAGACAGCTATAAGACCGCCTATTGTAAGTTAGAAGTGGTTAATTTAGTTTTTGTGTTATCAATAAATCACTACATAGTATAAAACAAAGTTGCTTTCTCTGTCCCTATATTCCTATGTATGCTTAAATCTTTAAAACGCAACGGATTTTGATGCGGTTTTTTTTAATAGATAGAGTGATTCAAGAGGAATGTTTATCTGTATAATTTGTCGACATATTATGCGGGCGAAGCCGCGGACGGAAGCTAGTTACATTATATAAATAAATATGTAATTGTGTCTATTGTCGGTGCAAAGCGCAAGCGCGTGTAATATCACTCTCTTCTCTATACTGGCGACGAAGCGTGCACAAAGCTGATACCTATAATACCGATACTCACCTGTCAAATGGGTACTTATATAGCATGTTGCCTGTAATCCCCGGCAGAGCAGGCATTAGAGACCATCATTTCACCAGAAACTGTAACGTACTTATTGTTACGTACGTTATCATCATCTGCCTAGCTTTTTCCCAACTATGTTAGGGTCGGCTTCCAGCCTAACAGGATGCAGCTGATATTTTACAATTTTACATGGAGCGACTGCCTGTATGACCTCCACAACCCAGTAACTGGGCAACACGATACCCCATGGTAGACTGGCTGCCAAATTTTTGGGCTTCTGACGACCCGTAACGACTGTCAAAGATGCACAAATGACAGCCGGGACCAACGTACGATTCACGGAGGAGTCTCGGTATGTAAAGATGGTCACCCATCCACGGTCAACCCCGGCACGCGTAGCTTAACCTGATGGATCGACCGGTGTGGCTGTTAGTATTTACTTACTTACCAATTATATTAGCCCACCCAAATCCAAGGACCGCGCTGCTAATAATAAATTTAAATAATCCAAAAACATTTTGCCTGAAAATGGATTGAAGTAAGACCTTAATCTTAGCAGATATGCTTTCCATCACTAACCAAAGATTCGTCAGTTAAACCTTCTGTATTCAAATTTTATGTTGACAACGGGAGGCTCAGATACGCCTACGATTCTCAAACTTTTATTTAGCATCCGAGTCAGAATTTTGTTGTAAGCAGGATTTTGGTATCTGCTTTCCGACGCCTTATTGCTGTATGTCAGAATACAAAATCTTTAGGATTACTCTTCTTTATTGCTACCAGAATATTTCTGGATGTTGTGGAATAACTTACACTACTATGAACTTATAGATATGATTGTATTTTTTTACGAGAACGAAAATAAAAGCGGTCTTTCTTGGGATATTTCCGTCTTACTTTTCCCAGGTACTGTTTGCTAGTAAAAATAGAAAACCGGTCAAGTGCGAGTCGGACTCGTATACGAAGAGATTCGTGTTTCGTACCATCAATATTTAACATAATAAAAAAAACCACTTCAGTTTAAAAACAATGTTTCTTGTAAGGGGATGTGGCCTGACCCCTATACTATATAATTTTATTTTATTGTTATTATTTTGTTGTTAATAGAATTGACGACACGGTTGGCGCAGCGGTTGAGCGATTGACTGCTGCGCAGCATGTCTCGGGTTCGATTCCCGCACGGAACAAATATTTGTACGACCTGCAAGTATTTGTTACTGGTCTGGGTGTTTTTCTATCTATAATATGTATGTATTTACAAAAAAATAAGTATATAAGTAGTTTATCAGCCATCTCGTTACCATAACACAAGCATTAGATTGCTTAGCTTGGGACTATATGGCGTTGTGTGAAATGTCCAAGGATATTATTATTATTATTAATTAGAATTGTTGGGAATAGAAATTTTAATATTCAATAAGTGAATATTTGAACAGTTTACCTATCGCATGAGGTGGTGCCTTTTTATATGGTGCTTTTGTCGTAGTTCGGTTGTTACCAGACTTTGAAAGTCGGTGGTAAAAAACGAAAACACAAAACACGACTCCAAAATAAAAGCTGTTTTTCACTTTGTAGTATTTTTTTGTGGAAATCAATTGTTTATATTTGTCTTTATCTTCCTCTTTCTTATACCAAACCATCTTCTTCTAAGTAACTCCGACATTTGAATCATTAATCGCCACAGACACCAACAAATCCTCCTGTGGCATGGCGAAACAAAAGCCTATCGCATTACTTATTTATCGAACTACCCTCCCTGACTGTTTAATTATTACAGTATCTACCCGTCGCTCGGTATTTGTAATGTGGTCTAAAAATGGATACGTTATGGTATTATGATTGTGGGAATTGGGAGCCATATTGTATTGGTTTCTTGGGTTTATTACTTGTAGGAGGTGAAGTGATTGTGTTCAGGTACCTCAATAAGAGTAAATTTAAATTAAGATTAATGTATACGTGATTATTTAATGAATTAATGTTACCTGCGATCGCCTGAAACACAGGGTTACCTAGTTCAGGCACAAATCTTTTGTAAATTTGACATAGATTTACGAACACTGTATTTTACGGTAGTCTTTTTATTTTGAATAAACTTATTATTATTATATTATGAAAACGTTATGTAAAACACATAACATCACGCCTGTAATTTCTGAAGGGTTAGGTTAGTTTAAGGGTTAGGTTAATTATGAAGGGGGATACCCCTATCCCCCTTCATAATTGGCGAAATTTATTTATATATTTGGGTAAGTAGGTTTTTCATGCAAACGTCCCTCACAGTTCAAATCAGTGCCAAAAACAATGTCACCGCTAAGTGAAAACCTCTGTAAAAATACCTTAGCGCAGGAAATCGAATAAATTAATAAAAGAAAAAAAGTTAAAAAAAAATCAAAGCCGACATCGGTGGAACGAGGGAAAGTGAAAATATCACCTGACCTCATTTCGGGTACGGCTCGAGAGCAAACTTCTTCATTTACACAATCGTTTAGTGCTAGCTAGACAAGGTTCGTTTAATTGGACTCTTTTTGGGTATGGCACGGCTTAACCTTGGGCATTGGAGTTAAGGGAATAACTGATTTTAGTGACACTTTTTGAATTTTGTAAACTGAGTGAGTGTTGATTGATTTTAATGTGATGTTTTTTGTAATGTTAATTACTTCTTATATACGATAAATGTGTAGAATTAAAAATCACCATCATCATTCTCCTGCCCATATCCCAATTGATTTGGGGTCGGCGCAACATGTCTTTTTCGTCCATACTTCTGTATTAGTCGTCATCTCGTTAGTCACTCCCTTTCTAGCCATATCTTTCAAACAATCCATCCATCGTTTCTTTGGTCTCCCTTTAAATGTATAGCCATCCGCATTCAAATTCACAACTGTCCTGACAACATTAAAAAAAAAACACCGTGTATTGAAAATCAATAAAAATCTTCAGCTAAACAAAAGACAGTCGCATTTTATTTCTACACTCATATCTCCTGTTTCCATTCTCAAGTTTAAACCCTCCAATGGAGAGGCGCGTTCGGAACTCGACGATTCTTCTTAATTAAGTATTTCTGCTGCAACTCGTGACGGCGTTTGAGAGCTGTCATCTAATGGGGGATTTGAAGTTTCCATTTCGAAGAAAAACAGATCGGAAAATGGTTAAAGATTTTCTCAACCATTTTTTTTATTTCCAAATATTTATAAGTTGACAGGAACATAACTTCTGCCTGAGTTCTGTGTTTTTTGATAGCTATGAAATGGGAGTATTCGAGTTCCAATTTAAGTTACTTTTAGGCAAGCGTGCACCAACATCAACTATAACAGTTTTTCGGGTGACAGTGGTCAAAAACAAAAAAAAACTATTTTTTGGCATAACACATAGTTCACGCCATTCATCATAATATCCTAACTTCTTAATCCTAACTTATAATTATTATAAATGCGAAAGTAAGTTTGTTTATTACCTTTTCACATCTAAAAGCGGACATAGAGTACTTTTCATCCCGAAAAAAAGTACTATTCCCGAGGAAGACATCAATAACGTTCTTTTAATATTAGATGGCGCCACGTGTCTTTCAAAATCATGTTTGATTTATATTACTAAATGCAGAGTACAACCCGAATTGATTTATCTCGAGTGTCGCAATTTGTTATTTTTTAATCCCAACCCAAATAAATGTTTTTAAATAACAAAAAAACATTTATTTTTTTATTTAAATTCTAATTAAACTCGAGCGAAGCCGTGGGCAAGAGCAAGTTCTACTATAAGTCTCCTTCGACTTACGCAACCAGAATCGGGAGCTCAAAATAAAACTCCCACGTAGGTATATCCAAGAAACTCAAACACAAAACACATCTCCCACACCTTATATTTTACGTTGTAAAATGGGTTCCACATCAAACAAGTATGTTTGAAGATATACGCCAAACAAGTGCGGAGTCTCGTCAAATAAAGGCGAATTCAGAGCTCTATTGACACGGGCATATGGAGTCACGGAGATTTACGAACAAAGGGAGCCTATTGGCTTCATGAATGTAGGTAATTAGCTTGGAATAGCTTGTCGAGTGGTGGGAGCAAATTATATGAGTCGGTTGACATTTCTGGTTATGTCGATTGATGCTGTTGGGAGCTTTTGGTCGCATTTAGTAAACAGGAAGGCATTAATAATTACTTAATATTTCATTTGTAATGAATACCCGTGAAATTGGCAAGTGTGTATTTGATAGCTGTTTAATGGGTCACAGAAGGAAAGAAGAAAGAAAAACCATTTATTTGGACGCAGTCGGTGACTCAAAAAAATCTGCCTAGCCTTTTCCCAACTACGTTGGGGTCGGCTTCCAGTCTAACCAGATGTAGCTGTATACCAGAATTTTACATGGAAGGACTGCCTATCTGACCTCTACAACTCAGTCTGTAACGGGTAATATGATACCCCTTGGTAAGACTGGTAGTCAGACCTTCAGGCTTCTGACTACCCGTAATGACTGTCAAAGATCCACGAATGACAGCCGTCCCGGCTTAACGGAGGATTCTCGATATGTAAAGATGGTAACCCATCCACGGACCAACCGCGGCAAGCGTAACTTAACCTGATGGATCGATCCGTGCGGCAGTTATTACTTAGCCACAAGCTCCTCACAGCCAAATACAAATAACAAAGTCAAAAAGAAGAAAGTAAAGTTTATATTTAGAATCAGCTAACTTGTAACATTTCTTTAAAATTTATAACATCACGCTTTATTTCCCCGAAAGGTTAAGCAAAGGTAGAGCCATAGTAAGTACCTACACTTACTTTTCGCCAGTTATGTTTAAGTCCCATATAACAGCCGAGCCTTTTGCCATCAACCGTACACAAATCCAGACTCCGGGCTGCTATTGAGAAATTGCTAATAGCAAATCCTAATAACACTTTGCCTGACCTGGGAATCGAACCCAACACCACTTGCTAAGCAGTAGCACTTGCGACCAACAAGGCAAATCAGAAGTCACGTTATTAAATAACAAATGAGTAGCTTATGACTTGTAATAATCATTTATTATTTCCTCTGATTTTACGGTCATGTGCATATTGTATACTTATCACTTGCTTAAAATCGGTGAAGGAAAACATCGTGAGGAAACCAGCATGTCTGAGAGATATTTCTCAACAGCATGTGAAGCTAACTCAGAGGCCCATGGTCAGCATAGAAACTCTGACACCGGGTTAGTCACTAACCACACGAAAAGAAGATTTAAAGGTAATGATAGATTTGCAATAATCGTAGAAACGGTAAGTTATACCAGCATTTTGTGCTTTCCATTCAGTAATGTGTCCACTACCAACCTACTTCTAGCCGGAAAAATACACCCTCACAACACAAACCCTAACGCAATTTGTGCCGAAAAGTTGCACGATTTAATCCTAGTGGTTGCCGACAAAAAGCCCATTATAGGCGAGTCAGCTCTTATCAGGCTAAAGGGCCTCCTTTTAAGTTTGACTAAATCCGAGTACTTTTTTTATTGATAAATGGACCCGCTCTGAAGTATCACTCAGCGTTGGAAAGACGTTTATCAGAATATATTATTGGAAAACGTAATTTAGTGTTTTGAGGAGCTTTGTGTTTCATTTCGGAGTTGTTCCACGTTTTGAGCAGTTAAGTCTCTGTGATTATGCAAAATTCCAATAAAATTATTAAGGGATATTTCAAGATGTAGTCAAAAATGTTGTTTTCACTTCGCCTGCTTTTCAATCATGGTTACGTAAGATACATATCTGTCGTCATCATTATGTCGAAACATAATTATTACAATCAAAAGATATTCTAGTTAGTTATTTATTTTAAAAACTTGTACAAAATACTTATATTCTTTTTATTGTTCGCGGCTCACCGGTGACCGCGTTGGCGCTCAACGTGTTAATGAATTAATTGAAATATTTGAAAAAATACTTATCAAAAGATTGACTTTTAGATAAGTTTCGAATACATGATTTTGTGATCGCTTAATGACAATTCTGCCTGGTTGGTCTAGTGGTTCCAAGCGCTACTGCTGAGTATGTGGTTCTGGGTTCGATTTCTGGGTTGGGTAAAGTGTTATTGGGTTTTTGGTGGGAATGGAGGAACAAGGTGGAAAGTCCCTCCATTGAAAAGGGAAGATCTTCCAACCAGACAGGTGTTGCGTCTGGCGGGCTACTGCCCGACAACTCTTTGTCGGAGCTGAGTATATATGTTAGATCGCGCCGTATACTCTGTTTGCGCGATGTAGGATTTTGTGTGACGTATAGTCGACACATGTCAGCGTTTGACATTTCGCTCGCTATCGGTGTAGCTCCTATGTGGCTGGATAGATGTCGCCACAGGTTTTTCCTACTGGATTTTT
The DNA here is from genome assembly GCA_951799385.1 of Hyppa rectilinea. NCBI lineage: Eukaryota > Metazoa > Arthropoda > Insecta > Lepidoptera > Noctuidae > Hyppa > Hyppa rectilinea. The sequence continues at coordinate 15,330,286 of OX637321.1, read as the reverse complement.
TCAGTGGCAGCCCGGAGTCAGGATTTGTGCCCGGTTGATGGCAATAGTCTCGTCAAACATAACTGGCCAAATGAGACTACTACAGGTACACCCCTGTCTAACCCTTCGGGGTTTACAGGCGTGATGTAATATTATATTATTATTATTAATTGAAATTTAAATGGTAATTTATAAAGCTTGATAGTTACTCATGGGCTAAGGAGTTCGTTGCTAAGTAATAACAGTCGCACTGTTCAACCTATCAGGTTAAGCTATGCTTGCCGAGGTTGGCGCGTAGATGGGTGACCAGTTTTACATTTTGAGATCCCTTTGTGCGTGAAAGCATGTTAAGCCGTTCGTCCCGACAGTCATTCGTGCATCTTTGACAGTCGTTACGGGTGGTTAGAAGCCCGAAAGTCTGACAGCCAGTCCTACCAAGGTGTATCGTATTAGCCAGTTACTGGGTTGTAGAGGTCAGAAACGCACACGCCCTATGTAAAATACTAGTAAGCAGCTGCATCCGGTTACGCTGGGAGCTGACCCTAACAATGTTGGGAAAAGGCTAGGCAGATTGATTGGCTCAGACGGTTCAACAAAAAAGTACTGCAAAAAATCTATGATCCCTCTGAGCTAGATTGATTGCTGAAAGTTACACACATCGTTAGATAACTGAAGGCAGATTGATTGAGTTATCATGGCTATTTCAATTATACAAAATGGCAAGACAACAAAATCTTCTTCTTCGTGTGGTTAGTGACTAACATGGTGTCAGAGTTTTAATGCTGCCCGTGGGCCTCTGACTTAGCTTTAAATATCTCTCGGGCATGCCAAGTCATAGGTCTTGAGTTCGAACCCAAGGCACGCACCTCTGATTTTTCGGATTCATGTGCGTATTGTATAATTATCAATTGCTTAAAACCGGTGAAGGAAAACATAGTGAGGGACAACAAAATGATTCCACATCACAGACGTAGACGTACAAATAAGTCTTAAACAAAGTATTCCACGTTATTAGATCCACCTCGAATCTATCACTTACTTTGCTAATTGACATCTGCCAGACAGACGTAACCCTCTGAATACAAACATATCGAGTTACGATCGATACTATTTACTTATTTATGTACATCCTTATAAGTAATAGGGTTGTAAACTTGAGGAGGCGTAAGTTAGAATACACATACTCACGACTTTTACCTGTGGGGGTAGGTAGAAACTATAGAACGAGAGAAAGGTAGAATATTTTGTAACTATATTTTGTTTAAAAGAGTGTCCATGGAGTTTCTTGCCCGTTCTTCTCCATAGGTACCAACTGCTTTGGAATGGGCAACTAGCTTCATCTTTCTGACTGACCGACCCCTTGACAATTCGAAAGTGCCTGTAATTGGTTTATTTGAAATAAATACTTTGATTTTGAGTTTGAGAACGCAACCTGTTACGGTCCTTACTTACTTCTTGTGTAGTGTGTGTTTGTATTGTGCGTGTGTGTGTATAAGATAATTATAATCTCAGTTAGGCAGGCAGATATATAAAGCATACTGATTTTTGGGGTTCCGTAACTCAAAGGGGAAAATACGGAACCCTTTTAGGATCACTTTGTTGTACATCTGTCCCCGTCCGTCCGTCTGTATCTCAAGACCCTTTATCTCCGGAACGCGTAGAGGTGTCGCGTTGAAATTGAACCATATACATGCTCAGATCTACAGACCCTTGAAACTGTAAAAAAAACAAACTTGGACTGCAGCATGACGATTAAATTGTTTATTTCGTGTTTTAGTGTAGTTGCCATTGTCACATATTTGTGTCGGTGGCGTACAGGGCATGCACGTATATGTGACAATGGCGCTCAAAAGGTTAAGAGGTAAATCCTCATTCATTCTGTAGCAAATCCATTAATAAAAGTAGGTACACAGAAACACAGATATAAGCGTCAATACGCAAGGTTTGATTACAGTACACACAAAGAGATGCTTCCGCGAGGAGCGAGATAGTGTATCTACAGCCGCCATTGTCTATACATCTGATAAAGTGGGGCCTAGATTGCGACTGTATCCATGATAAGTAGGTACAGACGCCAGCACATCAAGCTATCTCAAACTGTCAAATTTTCCCAATTGAAAATGAACCTTATGTTTTTGTAATAACTGCTTCGTGTCTCGGAAAGCACGTTAAGCCGTTGCTCCTGTCATTTGTGCATCTTTGACAATCGTAACGGGTAGTCAGAATCCCGAAAATCTGACAGCCACTCTTACCAAAGGGTATCGTATTGCCCAGTTACTGGGTTCTGGAGGTCAGATGGGCAGTCGCCCCATGTAAAATATCAGTTGCATCCGGTTAGACTGGAAGCCGACCCCCACATCGTTGGGAAAAGGCTAGGCAGATGATGATGCTTTTGTAATTAACAACTTTGACAAACTATCAAAGAAATTTGGCAGATTAGGGAAACTCGATGTGCTTTTTTTTTTGGTTGAGAAATCATCCAACGAGAACGTTGTCCCGTTTATTAACTAATTAGTCATTTAAGTCATGCATAAATAAGGTATTATGGTCATGAAAGACAAAAAGTTCGGTTAAAATTAATATAATATTGTGCCAATACGAGAGAAAAGAATAAATTAAAAAAAGCGAAATTAAAACTTTCAACAGGGTTTTGATTCTTGAAAGAATCTCAACATCGACCAAATTAAAAGAATCATTTGTAAAAGTTTTCAATCTCAACAATTCTTTCTGTCTTTTCAAGCAAAATACACTCCCGGTCACCTTGAATCGAGTCTCGCCGCATATTTTTGTTGAAAGATTTTTATCTTTTTAAATAATGAAAGAAAACACAAAACCAGTATCCATAATTTCAATTTAAAGACAGAATGGTTTAATAAAAACCTTTTCAATACTCATTTTATGCAAAACAAAAAAAAAACTACATGCCCTAATCAAAGCTTATTGCTTCTTTAACAGCGACCAACCTCCGTTTTTATTTTTATTGTTCTTTGGTTAATCTTTCTTGGTCTGAGGGGGTTAATCATAAATTTCATTTTTAAGCCTGTAAACATAAAATCGCACGGTGGCGTGATTGAGTAGTCCGGGAGTGTATAATAGACAGGATTTGGTCCAACGGGCGAAGTCAAAGGCCAAAAGAAACAAAAACTGATTAAAAACGTTTAAAACTTAGGGCATGGCATTAAAATAAATAAGAAAGTCAAAATTTCTAAAAACCTCTTCACTTTATAACTTGACTTTCGTAAATCAGTGTCTACTCTCTTCATTTTGACGGTCCGTAAACATGTCCCTTTACCTTTTAGACTCCATGTAAACATCCACCTACGTAGACGTAGGGTAAAAAACACACGTTTTCAGTGAATAGGCCCCTAACACAAAAGAGGTACTGCAATGATGCTGACGTAACTCCCTAGTCTACGATGTCTCTGCAAACGAATGTTCGAGAATCTTTTGAAGAATACACCGTCTTTTTTTTAATAATACAACCTTTTTTTTTAACCTTTTTTGTATCTGAGGATAAAAAAACGGACGAATTGTGTTCTAAATACAAAATGCTGATTCATAAAAACTTTGACATAATATTTGTAAAGTTCTTTTTTTAAATATTTACCTGCCTGTCTTTACTTCATGTCATTGAAAAATGAAGCCACCTAGCAACAAAAGAGTTCATTTTAGTTAAGTACATGATTTTCATGAATACTTTTTGCTACCAGTGTGTGAAAGAAGTGATTAAGAGTAGGTATCTAAAGTACTCATTATAGTACATCTCTCTCTTCCCCTTTGGGGAATTCAAATATGATGTAATGTTATATTCAAGAAATTTAATATTAAGGGAGACCTTGAAAAGATGGCCAGGACAGACTGAATGGAGAAGCCAGAAAGTGTGTTGTGGCTCAGCTTGTTGGAGGCGTATGTTGAGCAGTGGATTGCGATAGGCTAAGTTGAGCTGATAAAGGCCCATGATTACGGCTCAGCAGTTGTGATTTGCCTGCCGAGTCAGCGGGATTGTCAGAAAGGGTTACCGCTACCCTGGCACATAAAGGGCTAAGGAAGGAACATGGATGGGTTTTAGTCAGTAAGAGTCTGACACTCCCTTCCGCTCCACAGAGCGAGAGGGTAATTTAATGATGTCCAACCTTAAAAAAAAAAGCAGTTGTGATTGATTTTTTTAAGGTTTGATTAGATGTTTCTCATTGGATTAAAAGGTTGCCGATATTGTAAAAGAACCTCTTTTTATCGAATCGAACTGGATGGAACTTGACACACAGATAGCGTAGCGTATAATCTGGATTAATATACAGGGTGTAACAAAACTTATGTTCGACTCGAAAGGTGGCTCTAGGAAAAGGTGTCTGGAATGATTTGTGGGAGGTCTTGCCTCAGCAGAGTTGTAACTGGGTAATACGATACCTTTTAGTAAGACTGGCTGTCAGACTTTCGGGCTTCTAACTACGCGTCAAAGATCCACAAATGACAGCCGGGACCAACGGCTTAACGTGCTTTCCGAGACCCGGAGGAGTCTCGATATGTAAAGATGGTCACCCATCCACGGACCAAACCCGGCAAGCGTAGCTTAACCCGATGGATCGACCAGTGCGGCTGTTATTACTTAGTCACGAGCTCCTGAGAGTGGGACAGTGTAGGCTAATTAAAAAAAAAACTAACCGAATCGAATCTATACCTACCGAGCAATTTTAGTCGTCTTACAACGGCTGCCCAATTCATGTATCCATTGACAAAAAAAAAAATTATATATATGAACAAAAATAGCGCTTCTCATTTGATGACAGTCCACGTGAACTGTTTTAGATTGGCTTAAGAAATTTTGTCTCATATAAAAGCGGGATGTAATGATCTACTCGAATCGTGCGCCGGGTAGGTATGTTCATCGTTCGATACGTAAACATTATTACCAGGATGTTTCTTATTGTAATGCATTTTTTTTTTGTAGTAATGGTAACAACTTTTTAATGACGCCTATAGGTATTTTATGTCGGATACATCTAGTGGACCACCTTTGTAAGACGACTAAAATTGCACAGTCTTTTGTTTAAATTCAGAGGCATCCTCCGTGCAGTCAACTTATTCCGCGCGTATCATAAAATTACTCGTAGAAAGAGCTTGCTGGCAGCCATCACGGATTCCTAAACTTTTCCTGGCTTACTTCCAGGCTATGGCAGTGTGAGTTTATCAATGTACTATTGTGTACCCATTTTAGTGATAATTTATGATAGCGGCTTTTACAGCATCCTGTTATATGAGATGCGCATAATCTGAATTTTATTTTACATTTACGCCGTCCTGAGTATGGTAAAGGTGAATTTTACATTGATAATCGAACGATAAAACGACACGAAACGATGGATGGATTGTGTGAGAGATGATATGGCTAGAAAGGGAGTGACTACCGAGATGACGACTAATAGAGAAGTATGGAAGAAGAAGACATGTTGCGCCGACCACAAATAGATTGGGATAAAGGCAGGAGAATGATGATGATTTGGTACGGATCGTCAGTGAACTGAAATTATACGTAGGTATAAACCTTCCACTTAAATCACTCAAACTATTGATAAAAAACGCATTAAAATCCGTTGCGTACTTAAAAAGATCTAAGCGTATAAGGGGATAGACGGCTGGAAGCGACTTTGCTTTATACTATGTAGGGATATGTTTATGAACAAATCAGTGATAATGAAACTGTACGCGATCAATACATTTAAACCGCGTTAAAGACCAGTGTCAATATTCCACAAAAAATAATGATACTGACAGCCCTTAAACGAAGTTTATAGCCCTCATTTTCATTGAAGAAATTCGCCCTAAGTATCATTTACGTGAGTCAATTTATTTATTTTATATGCTAGTGTTTCTTTTTCCCTTTCTGTTCATCCCCATACTCCAAGAACATAACAAACTCGAATGAACAAACATTAGTCGGCCTCTCGAACTGGATCTCGTATGAATGGGGCTGCAGGCTCCAAAGCCGGGCTTCTACAAAGTTGTGGAGCACTGCTTTGACTTGGTAACAGTGAATGGGCTGCGAGTTGACTGTCTGTGCCTCTAATGTGCGTTTAAACGAAGTATTTTTACGACGAAACGAAGGTTTTTTTTGCGACAAATGTGGGGGAATATGTATTTTTAATTACTTAATTATCACCTCCTGCTTCGCAAGGCTTTTAGGTCTTTACAAGTCATTGAGATATACACACGTTCGTACGTGCCTGGTATCTGGAGCTCTAATCAACGGTAGCGGAGACCCCGCTCCTGATAACGGCAGAGCACTATTTTTATATTCTTTAATAAAAATATTTATAATTGTATTAATAAAATATGAAAATAAATAAGCCAGACATCTGTATTAGTATGTAACTTTAATATTATAATATATTATTATTATACATATAAATTTTCCGGAAAAACTAAAATGATGTTGCCCAAAAGGGTTACTGCTACACCGAAACATAAAGGGCTAAGGAAGGAACATGGATGGGTTTTAGTCAGTAAAAGTCTGACACTCCCTTCCGCTCCCCCGAGAGCGGGAGAAGTCATTTGATGATTTCTAACCAAAAAAAAAAACGTCAGCCGGTCAAAAAGATGAAGTTAGTTGCCCACTCCAAAGCAGTAGGTACCTATAGATAACGAGCAAGAAACATCACGGACATTCTTTTGAATCAAAACCCACAAAGGCAGATAAATCTCGAATACTCAGGCTAAGACTAGTGACCTACACAGTAAGCAAGTCTAGTTAAGCCATTAAAAGATCTTTGACTCCCTACCCCGGAGACCAAGCTAAAAGATAAGTAATTTTAATGCCCTCAATAGCTCCATTGGGCCCTATTCCCGAAGTCTTGAGACGAACATGTTTAAACAAATTGCCCTAACGAGTCTCTGGGCCCGAAACTTCGATCATTTATGGCACAAATAAGGATAAGACGGTGACTCAATGTATTGTTTCTTGAAGATTTTGTTTAATAGCCGTTTTGAGATTGTGTTTTGTTTTATATCGTTTGACGATAACTATTATATTAAAATAAGATTTCTCGAGGGGCAATACTTATATGTTGGCTGTTTCCCCGCTAGTCATTATTAACGACACGGTTGGCGCAGTGGTTGAGCGATTGACTGTTGTGAAGTTTGTCGCGGGTTCGATTCTCGCACGGAACAAATATTTGTATGACCTGCAACTATTTGTTCCGAGTCTGGGTGTTTTTCTATCTATAATATGTATGTATTTACAAAAAAAATGTATATAAGTAGTTTATCAGCCATCTCGTTACCATAACACAAGTATTAGGTTGCTTAGCTTGGGACTATATCGCGTTGTGTGAAATGTCCAAGGGTATTATTATTGTTATTAGCAGTGGCGGTGGTGGCGACTTATGAGTCGTGAGTCGAGGGTTCGAACCCTGAAAAGCGCTACTTTGTGTAAATTATTTTAAAACTACTACTCTCGAAACTTTGAAGGAAAACATCATGAAGAAACCGGTATGTCGTTGAACTAAAAATTGGAAGACATGTGATATCTACCAGCTCGCACTGGGCCCGCGTGGTAGATTACAGCCCACTCTCTCTTTTCCATAGGAAGACATTGATTTTTTAGTTGTTCATAATGATGAGTACAATATGACCCCTTAAAATAATGCCCATGAATTCTATTGGTTCACACGGTTCACACGGTTGGCGCAGCGGTTGAGCGATTGACTGCTGCGCAGCATGTCGCAGGTTCGATTCCCGCACGGAACAAATATTTGTACGACCTGCAAGTATTTGTTACGGGTCTGGGTGTTTTTCTACCTATAATATGTATGTATTTACAAAAAAAAATGTATATAAGTAGTTTATCAGCCGTAACGAGTTACCATAACACAAGCATTAGGTTGCTTAGCTTGGGACGATACGGCGTTGTGTGAAATGTCCAAGGATATTATTATTATAATTTCACCCTCTAGATTAGGTAGAACTCATCAAAACTAGCAAAGAATGAGCGAACTACCTATATACAGCTGCCAAAATCTTTAGGAACTACAGAGGGTTCGTTAAATGTCAAAAAAACCGAAACGAAAAAGTCACTTCACAAAAAATCTCCAACAATAGCCGCCCAGCATTCTCTTGTAAAATAAAGTCCTCACAAAAAAGCCAATCAATAAGACTTACAGCAAATCGTCAAAGTACCAAGAAGGGTAGCTGAACAATAGTCGTCCGTCCTTCCTTCCTTAAGGAAATGAGGCTAGTAAGTCAACTGAGGGTGAATCGGCCCTACGTGTTAGTATATCGATGTGAAACGACAATTTTGTCGCTAGGTCAGTTTTAGGGTAGCTACCTTACTAAGGTCAAGTATTGAGGGATCAAAACGTATCGTAGTTACTTTTGGCTGGATTTATCTTTGAAGGTATTTACCAGGGCTTTAGTAAATAATAATATGATCCACTTTATCTGGGGCTCCCAAACTTATTTTGTCTACTGCCCACTTTGAAAAATTCTTTTTTTGTTGGAAAGGGTATACTTCCCAAATATTCCCATAAATTTTTTATCGAAATCGGATAAGCGGTTTTTGAAAAATCAACAAAAATCTAAAAAAATCCTACTTAATGTATGTGGACGATGTTCTAATAAGTTCCTGTCACTGTAATTTACATACCAGGTAGTGGTATTAAAATTTTGGGGAGGGGTGGGTTGTGTAGGTACCACAACTAAAAAGTGAAAAATAAAAACTTTTTTACAAAAAATAAAACCGACTTCCAAAAAAAACACTACAAAGTGAAAAATAATTTTGATTTCGGAAGTCGGTGGCAAAAAATGAAAATACAAAACCGAAGACACCGACTTCCGAAATCAAAATTATTTTTCACTTTGTAGTGTTTTTTTTGTAAATCGGTTTTTGGCGCCCCCATTTTTTAATCTACTTAGAAACCACTATCAAGATAAAAAAAAAAAAAAAAAAAAAATCGCCCCTAATACTACACAACCCTTTAGGCGCCCACAAGGGTCGTTATCATCTAATCTAGGAAAGGTTGCTAGATTATAATATTATCACATTCTAAACAAATGAATAAATAGTTAATAAAAAAAGTACGCGCACGAAATTTAAAAGCAGTAAATAATCTTCAATAAGCCTATAATGTTCCCACAGGGATATAGAGGGAGTGGGCCAGTATCCGGCGGATTGGTGGAAGACACGTCTTCAAACTTTGATTCTAGAACAGTTCCTCACGATGTTTTCCTTCACCGTTTTGAGAGCAGTGGTGATGAAATTAATTACACAAAGTAAAGCGCCTTGCTGGGTTTGAACTTACGACCTACAACTCGTTAGTCGGGGCCCTTGGACATTTCACACAACGCCATATAGTCCTAAGCTAAGTAACATAATGCTTGTATTATGGTAACGAGATGGCTGATAACCTACTTATATACATGTCATTTTTTTATCGTACATTTATTTTTATTTTTTCGTTTTTAACATATTACAGATAGAAAAACACCCAGACCCGGAACAAATACTTGCAGGTCGTACAAATATTGGTTCCGTACGGGAATCGAACCCGCGACATGCTGCGCAGCAGTCAATCGCTCAACCACTGCGCCCACCGTGTCGTCAAATTTATTTGACTATGGTGCTGAAACACACGACACACGGCCGGCAGAACCAAGGCTTTATAAGGAGCAATGCCTTACATTTTTCATTTTTTCAAGTAAAACATGATACTATAATCGATACATTATGAAACTTATAACAAGACAGCTCTCTGCTTACCCTAAACAGGAAAAAGATTAGCGAAGTTATATTCGTTGTTTGTTGTTGTTCTCGCTCAAATCTCTTCATGAATTTTAATATGAAAAGTAAGTAATACGATTGTATCGTATGCAACGTTCGCGTTTCTCGTTCCTTTCGGTACATAAAAGTGCCGTTTGGTACCAATAAGTGCTGTTTGGTACCGTTAGCGTCGTTGGCGGCTTGTTGTTGGTATCGTGTGATATTTGAATGGTAATCAGGGCTTAAGGAAAACTAAATACGGTTCTGTTTGTGTAAAAGTGTGTTTTGCAGATTCAGGGATTGTTAATACGGAGAAAGTTTCTAGCCCGTACCCGTGTTATGGTAAAAAAATTTAATAGTTGTGGGATCAAACAAAAATTTTATGGCTAATTGTTCTGAGGCCCAATCTGCCTAGCCTTTTTCCAAATATGTTGGGGTCAGCTTCCAGTCTAACCGGATGCAGCTTAATACCAGCATTTTACACGGAGCGACTGCCTATCTGACCTTCACAACCCAGTCACTAACTGGGTAATATGATTCCCCTTAGTAAGACTGGTGGTCAGACTTTTGGGCTTCTGACTACCAAAGTCAAAGTCAAAGTCAAAACATTTATTTTAAATAGGCACAAGAATGGCACTTTTGAACGTCAAAATGAAAAAGAAATAGAACTGATTCTAGTCGCCCCTTCCAAAACCCGTAACGAATGTCAAAGATCCACGAATGACAGCCGGGATCAACGGCTTAACGTAATTTCCGAGGTATGGAGGTGTCTCGATATCCGAAAATGGTCACCCATCCACAGACCAACCCCGGCTGTTATTACTTAGCCACGAGCTTAATTCTATAAAATAACCAACTTGTCAATAGTGTGTCGGTATTGTGTAAGTAGTTTCTCAAAAGACTAGTCATTGACATTTGGTATAATACAAATTATTTATGGTCATTTTTAACCATTGCAAGGTGTGCAGTGGCAACATAATGTCTGTAGTGTGTCGATAGACTGTCAATGTTGTGTTGCTTAACTCAAAATTACAGAATTGAGCTCCGGATCGTTAACGTAACGTACATTTGAACGATTTTTACATTGGAAATAGGTACCTACACGTTTTGTTCATCATATTAATTTCGTTTGAAAGAAGAAAACAGGAAATATATTTATTTGACCCAGGTTAAAGCACAAGACTTTAAAGACTATTATTGAGTATTGACTTTTATTCCTATCAATGACGATTAATTTGATTTCATTGTACCTACTTATTGGATTTCAACTGATTTTACTATTTTACTCTTATTTTATTTATTTTACTCGATTTATAATATTAATTTCAGTTTGGCAACAGGTTTTTATTACTAGAAATAAATGAATTTATTATCGATTGTAAGTGTTTAAAAACATTGCTTTACGATAGATGAAAAAATTGGGGCGTTTACCCTAGGCTAACTTGTTTAACATGTTTATATTTGTGATAGGTACAAGTAAATTACGAAACTATTATAATTGTATTATTACTAAATTCTAATTTTACTGTTAAGAAGTTGTCGTGATTAAATTACGGCAACTTCTTAAAAGTGAAAGTTACTCTGACGATAACATAATTATCTCCATCATCATCATCAATATCCACAGCCCGATTTAACCCACTGCTGGGCTTAGCTCTCTCTTTTCTTGTGTCTATTCACACGCTCCACTGCCAGCTTCATCCAGGATGTGCTCAAAATTATAATTTCAAGAAAACATAAAAAAAACAACAACAAACCTCAAAATGAACCGCGCAAAAGTCGCGACTTTTTAACTTATTCACAACTTTGATCATTTAGGGCCGCGGCAAGCGTAATCAACTGTCTTGTTTACTATCAACTGTTAACAGCTAAACTTGGTTTAATGATGCTTTATAACCGTGACATACAATGCCATCTGATGGTAGAGAATAGAGAAATATGCAGTTAGTCTGATAAAAGTTATTGGTGTAAAATGGTTCTGGAGAAGAAATTGATGCCAAAGAGTTTTTCCTTTTTCATGTGGCTTTGGATTTGATTTGAAGATTTGGGGAAGGCCTTTGCTCAGCAGTGGAACAGTGTGGGCTAAGTAAAAAAAAAATATGGGATGGGAAATCATCAAATGTCTTCTCCCGCTCTGGGTGGAGCAGAAGGGTGTCAGACTCTTTTTGACTAAACCCATCCATGTCCCTTTATGTTCCGAGGTAGCGGTAACCCTTTCGGACAATCCCGCTGATCCGACAAGCTTCGGCCCTAACTGGGCCCTTCAATGATGCTGACATCTCTTTGAGGCGCGCGTGAAACACGATCGTGCCGTTCTAAACTTACCCCTTTAGTGGCTATCCATGGTGTGGGTTCCAGCGAAGTTTTAATTTAAACCTGATTTACACATTGCCCGTGGCATATAGTGTTGCCCAAATGCAAGACCAAGACGAGACTTAGGCCAGTCTTGGTCTTGGTCTTGCGTCAATACACCTGGTCTTGGTCTTGGTCTTGGTATTGCGCTCTCAGTCTTGGTCTTGGTCTTGGTCTTGCAGCAAGAGTCTCGCAAGTCTTGCAAGTCTTGCAAATACCTATTAGCCTATTGCTATTTATTGAACACGTTACTTTAGATTTTTGATTATGATTCTATGAAAAAAAATACTTTTTCAAGGTCAAACTCATTCCTCGACCTTTGAACTTGGAGGGTTGTATTGATTCTGTAACTACATACGTCTTACAGCGCGAATAATATTTTAATCAACAAACAATCTAGCACTGGCCTGCAAATTGCAAAAACAAATAAGAAAATTTGAATTTCGCGGGCTATCCTGGAGCAATCACCAATGTACAATGTTAATCAACCAAACTATTTATCATTTACCGATATTAACTATGATTATTTCGAAATCAAAATATTCGCAATTCAATAGATGCGATACCTACTTAGTTATTAATTATCATCTCGCCCGACAGCTTTAAACGCTGTAGTGTTCGAATTCGAGAAAGTGTGAGAATGTATTTATACAAGAAACCCAAAGCATTCAATTTATACCTACCTGCTGCTGAGACATCTTCAAAGTCATTTTTATCCTCCTGTACCAACCCTACTAAAATAGGTAACAATTTTGTGTGCCTCTGTCCGTACTCTTTGTCGGCGAATGCGGCGCTCAAACAGTGTCAAATGCTTTGATACACTTTTTGCAAACCGGTATATAATACACCGACCGACCAACAGTTTATTCGCGGAACGTCACATTTTCCCAATCAACCTTGACCTTAATAATTCTTCAGCGATAAAGTTGAAAATCTGTTAAAGAAAATTGACAGATTGTTGTAGCTTGATGTGCTGGCGTCTGTACATAACATTGGCTGCCGTAGAAACTGTTACTAGACCTACTCAACTCGCTGTTAGTTTTAAATTTTGCTGAATAGAAGAATAATATAAACTTTTAAACATAAGTAGGTACAGAGGCCAGCACATCAAGTTACCACAATCTATCAAAATTCTTTGATAGTATTTTAACTTTATTGCAAAGATATAAGGTTCATTTTTAATTGAGAAAATTTGACAGTTAGGGATAGATTAATGTGCTGGCGTCTGTACCTACATAATGTTTATATAATTTTGTTGGCTATAATTTTAAGCACATATCAACCTACACGTTAGATCTGCACATTAGACATAAACAAGCATAATATATTATTATAGGTAGATACCTACAAGGTATGAACTTTGCTAGAAAGTTATTCTAGGTAAATTTTATCACATGCGATGATGGGAACAGATTTGTGAGTATGAACACGCTACCTACTTAATAAATAGTTGAAATATAATATGTACCTACCTAATCAATACAATACCTTTTAGGGTTCTTTCAGACGAGCACCACGTTGCCAACTCCAGATACAACTGCAGACCTTAGTTTAGTGTTAAGACGATACATACGGTTTTGATACTGGGGAACGTCTATCAAAATCGGGAATGAAACCAAATACCTACTTAATGACGCCCAAATCTCAGTTTGTCTTAACTGCAAGACGCAAGAGTCTTGCAGGCTTAAGTCTTGTCTTGCTCAAGTCTTGCAGGGTTCAGTCTTGGTCTTGGTCTTGCTACAATAAGGCGGTCTTGGTCTTGGTCTTGGTCTTGCGAAAATGCAAGAACAAGACCAAGACTGCAAGACCAAGACCGATTTTGGGCAACACTAGTGGCATACTATAAGTGGAAGCAACAATAAAAGTAGCACCGTCTATAGACGCTTCAATTTCATTGTATGCCAACGGAAAAAACTTGCATCGTGTAAATGGAGCTTAACTGTTGTTGATTACAACACAACTACTAAGGGTCAGTTCACACCGAGACGAGCCGTGACGCGACGATACTGTAAGAGGCCAGTTATTTCGCGATGCGCCGCGCGCGTAGTCATCGTAGTCGTGGTAGAGACAAGTCGTCACGGCGGCCTAAGGCTGCGCCTCGCGGAGTCGCGCTGCGACGCGCGGCTTCGCGAGGCGCAGCGCCGCTCTCAGAGCTGACTCCAAGATGGGACTATTTATCCTATAGTCCATTAACACCATTCATTCTCAATCAAACCAAAGAACACGCGATAGAAAAAAATACCTATCTTACACCAGAGGCCCAAATCTTATTCATAAATCTAATACCAATCGTCAAGAAGTATTCTATTCAGCTGAAAGCAATCGATATCTTTTATTAAAGCGTGCTTTTGTTCAGGGGCCATACTCAGTAGAGAACATGGCTTAATTATCAATACGATGAGGTAATTTCTATGCAGAACTAAGCTTATAAAAGAGCCAGAAGTGAGGATTTACTCGCCGCAAGCTATTAAGCTGTTGGTGAATGTTATAATTGAGCTAAAAATGACAATTATTGTAGAATATTGCTAGGTGGAACTGGTAGGTGAAATAAAGGTACTCTTAAACAGCTTGGTCAGTCAAAAGTTAAGCTACACTTGCCGCGGTCAATTTGTGGATGGGTGATCATTTATTAGATATAAGCTTTTATGAAAGATTCCTGATTACCAATGCATACCAGAGGTACAGTCGCCAGCACTTCAAGTTATTCCAGTATGTCAAAATTCTTTGAATTTTGTTCAACTTTATTAAAATTAAACGCATAATTTTCAATTGGGAAAATTTGACAGTTAGGAATAATTTGAAAGCTATCCCTAACTGTCAAATTTTCTCAATTAAAAATGAACCTTATGTCTTTACAGTAAAGTTGAAATACTATCAAAGAAATTTGACAGATTGTGGTAACTTGATGTGCTGGCCTCTGTACAGACGCCACTGCCACTTCTTTTCGTGTGGTTAGTGACTAACCTGGTTAAAGTCAGAGGCCCATAGGTTAGCTACTTACTTAGCTTCACATGCTGTTGAGAAATTTCTCTCAGACATGCTCACAGGTTTCCTCACTATGTTTTTCCTTCACCAATTTTTAAGCCCCTGCCACTGGCGGTAGGCATCAAAATACACCGGAAAAATACCAGAATGTAGATGACAATAGAGTTCAAATTGAATTACCAGCGGATTTTATAACGATTCATCCACCAATACTCTCAGAATTTCACGTTTCATTCAAACACGTTATTGTCAAATATTGACACCGTACGCGAAAATCCGACACATAGATGGAATCAAAAAAGGTATAAATATTTAAAAAAACTTACCCTAGAGAAATAACTTCGTTCGAGACCGAATGAATATTTGAACGAATGAACGAAACAAGTGGAATCGATCAGATCTCGATGTGGTTGTCATATTAGGCAGTTCGGAGGGTAGTCGATTGATTTATTATTTAAAAGTGGAATGTTGGATGTGCGGGTGGTAATTATTGTGATGCAAATGAAGGGGCTTCTCATTGAAGTTCATTTAAGTCCGTTATTATTTTGTGTACTCGAGTTTTGTTGTTGTGAAGTCCCGTGTCCCAGCAGTGAGAATATTGGACTTGTTAACCCCTCAAATGTCATATGAACCCCATAGGTTCCTAAGAAATTTTTTCTCGAAACAACAATAAATATAACCGTATAAATTGTTGAGCAAACGGCTTCTAATAGGCGAATGTCTAATGGGTTAGGCCTATAATGTTCCCATTGCTAGGACACAGACTTACTATCTGTAAGAGGGAGTGGGCAGTAACCCAGAACCCGGGCCCAGTGCGGGTTGAAAGATATGACTTGCCTTCGAATTATTTGTTCTAGGACATGTTCATGCCAAAAAGAAACGATGGATAGATTGTGTGAAAGATGATATGGCTAGAAAGGGAGTGACTACCGAGATGACGACTAATAGAGAAGTGTGAAAGAAAAAGACATGTTGCGCCGACCCCGAATAAATTGGGATAAGGGCAGGAGAATGACGATGATGATGATGACTAGGACATGCCGGTTCCCTCACGATATTCTCCTTCACCATTTGGAAAACTCTGGTGATTAAAAGAAAAACAAAGTAAAGCGCCTGTCTAGGTTTGAACCCGCGACTGATAAGTTGTAAGTCGCAGCCCTTACTATTACTAAGCGGGATTGTCCGAAAGGGTTACCGGAACATAAAGGGCTAAGGAAAGAACATGGATAGATTTTAGCCAGTAAGAGTCTGACACTCCCTTCCGCTCCACCCAGAGTGGGAGACGTCATTGGATGATTTCCCACCCTCAAAAAAAAGCCCTTACCACCACCACCGAAGTCCTTCATAATAAGTTAATTTTAAGGAAGTTGTGAATAATGCAAAGAGGCAAATAAGTCTTATTTGGTAGATGTCAGATTTTTTATTTAAATTGTAATATACATAATTATTGCAAGAAGCAAGTACCTATACTACACAGGACTTTCTACTATATTTATATGTACTTTTACATCGCAAAAACATGTAAAGAGGCTACCGTAATAAAAATAATGACCTCTATATTCAATCATGACCTTTAAAAATACCAGAAAACCTTAATAAAACCTTTAGCAATAAAAAACCCCAAATTCTATTACTTTCTCACAAACATAAATATTTGTCATATTTATGTTTGTGAGAAAGTAATATTTATCCAAAGAAATAAATATATCACTTTCACATTTTAAATTGCGTGCCGACCCTATATTTTATGAGGGTCATCAAGTAAGCAGGTAATTGCGAATAAAAAATGGTTCGGGTTATACCTTAGGGATGGCACAATCTGTTCTGTCTTATTATCGTAAAAACAGGGCGATCTGAAAGGTCTTTAGTGCCCCAATGGCGGCACTTCGGGAATATTTCAAGGACTTTTTCATGGTGATTTGAAAAAGGGAATCGTATATGTATAGAATACTTATATTTGAATGAATTCTAAAGGACGGGGACTTGAGGAAAAGATTAGATGCCAATAATTGGGACGAAAAAGGACGAGTTTTTATGTTTTATTTTCATAAGAGGAAAGAATGAGTCCGGTTGTAAAAAAAGTCTGATAAACATTCTTTAACGTATGGACCCATCCCTTTAATTGAATAATTACTGTAGGTACGTTAGACAGGGTCAAATTAAATTACTTAGTAAAACTCCGAAGGGGTGATGGGTGCCCATATCTCACCCGATGGAACAAAACAAAAAGTAATTGATAATTTTATTTAGACCAAAGACAACAGGGATGATGACAGGTTAAAAACAAATACATATTTAGTCGGTCAGTCAGATAATAAAACAATATTAGACACGTATTTTTTGCTTTTTGTACGCATTAAAGTTGGGGAGTGGGAGCGCGATACGTCACAAATCAGTTTAAAATCTACACAGGAGTGTCGTCATGCCAGATTTTAACACAACAATGTATCGACGTAATCTTTTGATTAAGAGATAAAAGAAAACATACGTGTCCAATATATTTTAATCATCTAGTTGACGGACAAAAAAAAACATTCTAGTCATCATCACTTTTATCATTTAAATTCTTTTAAAGTACCTAACTAAGAGAGCGTTATTTACAATTTCTAATATTGAATCGAATTAAAAGATGCTATTGCTGTCTACAATTTTTACTAGTTCAAAAAGAGCTACACATCCAGTTAACACAATCAACAAGCTTTAACCACAGAAAAAAATGGCCGACACCGATTTTTATCCCCAATCAGCTGATATTAAAAACCTTTAGGCCGTTCGCCAGGTCTCAGCGCCTTATTAAGCAAGCTGGAACTTATTATGCAGGCGACGCGCCCCGCTGGTATTACTATCACATTATCTACGAGTAATGGCTTATTAATACCCCATTACTTGGAACTATTTATCTTCCTTTATCCGTGTTTACTTTTTGTATAGTATCTTGATAGTTTGTTCTCGTTTTACGTTGCCACGAATCATCATGGTAATAAATGTAGTTCTTCAGACCGAATTTCGGCTATGGCGAGTTCAGCAGAGACGAATCTTCGGCGCGGGAGGTATAATCGAAAAAGAGACAAAGGAAATACGTTTATTTGCGGCAAATATGACGCAGTAAAAAAAAACAAGCTGTGGGGAAATATGCGTCACATCCGCGCAAAACGGGCATCACTCAGCATAATGCTTCGACCCCATGCGAGACGGAGCCACAGCGCTGATTTTCAGCGACAACCAGCGTGATGACGTCAAACCTTTAGCTGTCAAAATAGTGTTCAAGTGCACAGGTGCACTCTCCCGTCCCTCACTCTCATATTCCGATGGGACGTCAATCCCACACGACCGGAGAGAGATCAGGCGCAGGACCAATGGCTTAACCTCCTTTCCAAGGTACGGGGGTGTCACACTCCACGCTGTTAATTTTTTGTCTGTGGACCATCTATTGTCTATAGCCGAGATACTAATTGTCAATGGTTTTAATATTTCTGAATACGAGGTCTTTTAGCTGCTTTGCATGGGTGTATTTAATGACTTTTTAGTTTCTTTTCTATACATGTGCGTTTTGTTTGTACAGAATATTTTTTTTTTCTTCCTGTTACTAAGAAAATGCTTATGGAAAAACTCAATAACATTTAGCTAGATTCGGGATTCGAACTCATGACTACGCTCTGCAGTCGCGCTTGCGGCGAAGCTCATGCAGCATCCAACGATAATGAGAATAGTTAGTGCAAAAATTCAAAATATTTGCCAATTAGGGAGATGGTAGCGGGCTGCTCGGAGTACGTCAGACGTTCCATCTCGAATTCAAAGCATTTATTTCAATTAAACCAATTACAGGCCCTTTTGAATTGGTAAGCGGGATTGTCCGAAAGGGTTACCGCTACCCCGGAACATAAAGGGCTACGGAAGGAACATGGATGGGTTTTAGTCAGTAAGAGTCTGACACTCCCTTCCGCTCCACCCAGCGCGGGAGCAGTCATTGGATGACTTCCCAGCCTTAAAAAAAAAAAAGGCCCTTTTGAATTGTCAAGGAGTCGGTCAGTCAGAAAGATGGAGCTACTAGTACCCCATTCCAACGAGTAATAGGTTCCTATGGAGACGAATGGGCATGAAACTCATTAAGTAGGTATCACCATTTGGAGGTTGTATCATAGTAATCAATAGCTGGTGATCACTGCTCACAGATAATACCTACTTAAAATAATTGTTTGTTAGTTTCTGCCAGCGCCTTCATCCGCGTGATTCATGTCGGATATTATCCCATGGGAACCGTACATATTTCCGGTATAAAAGTAGTTAAATATGCTATTTTAAGATAATTATAATCTATTTCTGTGCCAAATGTCATTAAGATCCTTTCAGCCGTTCTGGCGTGATAGAGTAAGTTAAAAAGCCATCGAATTTTTCGCATTTATAATATTGAGTTTAAGTAAACCAAAAGTAAGTAGAAAGTAAGTAATTAAACCCTATTGTAAATACGGGTATTGTAAGTCTCTTCATTAGGTGTAAATTCAGTAATTAACAACATATTAGGAACATCACGTGATGAAAAAAAATCTGGGTCGAAAAACTGAAACCATACCAGTTTTTCATCCCGTATTTTTTTTTCATTTGTCACATATAATAAAACATCCCACCTGTACTTCCCGAACGGTTAGGCAGAGGTGTACTTATAGTAAATCCAAATTACGTCTTATTTTAATAAAAATAAATCTAATATTAAAAAGTTACTAAGTATTAGTATTATCCTGTTGACAGCGATGGGAACGAATTTTTGATGCCCTTTGATTATTATACATAATTATTCTTGTACATATTTTATGATTATGAATAAATTTTACTTTTAAATGTAAATATGATCAGATTAACATTATATTAATTTAGTTGCTGTAATAATTAAAACGAATATATGAATAAAATTACTTCTTAAATCAGTATTAGTAGTTTTTATAAACTTTCCATTTATTTTTTAACACGCTTTTATTAGCTCGGGTTGTATCTATGTATGTATGTAACGGAATCTTTGAGCTTAATTTTCACCGGTTTCTAAAAGTCTGATCAACGTGAAACTTAGCACACGTCTCAAGGACCGATGACAATGCAATAATTTGATAATAGTTTCCCATTGTCCTTATTTTTACACGCTTTATATTAGCTTCACTTGTATGTATGTTTGTAACCGACTCATTTGGAAGCGATTTTGACCCACTTTAAACGGCCAGATTTCGTTCAAACTTTGTAGATTTATCGAGGACCGATGACAATACATTAATTTGAACTAAAAAGTAGGAAATAAAAAATAGTTTAAAAAAACTAAAAAACACGCTTTTTATAGAAAACCGTGGGCTTTTAAAAGCGTGGGGTGCTTTTTAAGATAATATTCACCACCACCATGCACCCCACGCTTTTTAAAAAGTAAAATTTATTTTCTATTTTTAGTTCGGTGTACTATAAAAAGCGTGTTTTTTAGTTTTTTTTAACTATTTTTTTTTAAATTGGAACCTTAAATAAAACCAACTAATAAGTAATGTTATATTCTATTTTAAAAACACGTATACTTGCCCGCCTTCGTTTCAAAATTTAACTTTTCGATCTAAAATTTACTCATTAAAGGTAGCAGACAAGAATGATGCAATATAAATTGATAGCACCTACTTTTCTTATTAGGTAGGTATACTTTACGAACCACTGAACCGCGATAGGCGCCGCTACTAATGAACACGGGCACATTATTAAGGCATAGCGTTTGGTTATTCACGGAAATACAAAAGGCATTTTTTAGAACTTTTATTTTGAAAATTTAAGGCTGTTGTTAAAAGTTATAGCTTTATGGATGTAGTGAATAGTTGGATGTGAGACTGTTGTAAGTATTTGTATCATTTAAGAAGTAACAGTCTATAGAGTCTTTTGTATAGCTTCATCTGTTTTCCACACGGACGTAATATTGGTTTTTTATCGTGTGGTTAGTGACTAATCTGGTGTCAGAGTTTTTATGCTGCCCATGGGCCTCTGACTTAGCTTCACATGCCGTTGAGAAATATCTCTCAGACATGCTGGTTTTTTTCACCGATTTGAAGCAAGTGATAATTATACAATACGCACATGAATCCAGAAAATCAGAGATGCGTGCCTTGGGTTTGAACTCGAGACCTATGACTTGGCAGTCCGACGGTCACACCACTAGGCTATCACTGCTGTATATAATATTGATACAATACTTATATAATACTGCTCTTTGGACAGTACGACTTTTGTGATTGTGTTCACAACTAGCTGCTGCCCGCCGCTTTGCCCGGGTGGTCGAATTTTTTTGTTTTTAATGTAGACCAAGTATATTATGCTTATAACATCGGCCATCGGTCTGTGATAAGTAATAATAAGTTAAGTCCGGTCAAAATCGTTCCAGCCGTTTGGGAGATTAACCGGAACAAATAGCCACTGATATTTTTTTTTTTAAATATATAAATACCGTAGAATGCTTTCCTGTGCATTTAGTAAAAAGGTGTTA
Organism: Hyppa rectilinea; assembly: GCA_951799385.1. Lineage (NCBI taxonomy): Eukaryota > Metazoa > Arthropoda > Insecta > Lepidoptera > Noctuidae > Hyppa > Hyppa rectilinea. The sequence goes on along the minus strand of OX637321.1, from coordinate 15,308,723 downwards.
TTTTGTCATTACAAACAAGCAACATATATATTTATTTTATAGATGTATATTAAATTATATTACATTAACATCCGTGAGGTTAGTCTGTCCACACACACTAAACATTCAGCGCTAGAACGTTCCTGTCAGACTAACGACATACTTCAACCATGGTATGCACTATCCCTAATAGTAAATAAACATGAGTAAGCTTTAAACTTGATCCCACTGAAATTGAAGCAAAATCTCCCCCAAATTCAAACAAAGAACATACAAAAAAAAATACAAAACACGCGCGACGTATCACTCTCCACGTTAACACATTCAAAATAACAACATACTATATTTTTCCTGTTATTCGTCACTTAAAAGAAAGTTATAGAAGGCCAGTTCCATACAAAGGGCGAAAACAGGTGCTCGCACACACATACCATCGCGGACACTGGTGGTGGACCAATTTTCAACCTTATTACTAAGGGTTTAATGGTGAAAAGTGGTCAACCGCGAATATCTGCAGTTGTAGCGATAAATTACGTTAACATGGCGCGCCCCTCCAAAGAGTTTGTATGTAGTTGTCAATAGCAGGCCGGCAACAACATGCGTTCTGAGTCTTGGTGACGTTTTGAAATTACCTTCACAAATACTTTCAAACTTTTTAAATTGTGGAGGAGTGGGCCATTTTATCGTAATTTATCTTTAAGTGATCTCAAACGAATGCCGGTCGCGAGTGCACTTGCACTCGCTGTATATAATGCGTGTCTGTGTGTGTGTAAGATTTTGATTGTTGGACGAAGTGGACCTTCTGGATCGCGTCTGTATTCGATGCCCTGTGACGAAGAAAAGGCCCTGACTACAGGAGGGATAATTTAATTTAATTTTTCAATTACGTTACCAAATTCTCCGTAAGATCTCTTGTAACAAGATAAGGGTGGGCGTTGGGTTGACAATTCTGGAGACACTTTTGAAATGCATTATCGTGTTGGATTTTTCATGGTTTTTTATATAACAGGTACCTTACAGGTATCTGCGTGTTTGTTTGAAGGTCTCAATGATGGCCTTCTGAGTAAAATTCAGCTAACGCAAGATGGGTCAATTCCTAGGTCTGGAAATTGACCTATCTACAGTTGGTATAGGGTTTTTTAGAACTTTTGAAGCAGCTATTCGCAGTCTGGATATTTGCCCGGTTGATGTGGATGGGCTCGACTATCATTGCCTGAGACTTAAACATAACTTCCAAAATATTGGAGTGCATATCTGCTTAGGACTTCGGGAAAAATAGGCATTTTTTTTTGGGATGAGCCTCTCCCAGTTCACCGATGCCTCAATATATTAAGGCCTTCAAAAACGAACTATGTGACAACGTCAGCATAGCTATGTACAATCGCCACCACATCAAGTTACCACAAAATGTCAAATTTTCTCAATCGATGTTGAACTTAACCGTCAACGTTTTTAGGTTTAAAATCATTTGGAGAAATTTTACAGTTTGGTATAACTTGATGCGTAGACTACCATAATATATGTATTATTCTACCATGTTCGCTATCTCAAAATTCAAAAAAAAATTGTCATTCGCATTTTTTTAGCTATAATCACAAAAACATTTTGTTTTTTGCTGTAACGTCGTGCTTTGGAGGATACGCACTATGAGTCTATAAGGTATATGCCCTAATATATCCGGATTATTTATCCTAGTTTATTGTAGAGCAGTTGCCATTAGAAATAGCAACGGTTTTTGACGTTTAATGCCAAGACGGTAACCTTCGCCTTCACCGGAACACCATGCCAAACTCACTATTAATTTCCTTCCTATAAGGAAGTAAATGATGCAAGTTTAATATAACATGTTCACCTCAATTGACAAGATGTAGTTACATCCGCTACTCGCGAAATTAGAGTCACCGTTTGACAACTTTAGTTTCGGCTCGAGAAGGAAGTTAGGTGTCAGGCTCCACTCATGCTGACAGTGTTTTGTTTAAAAATAAATGAATTCGGAGAACAGAAGATTTTGAATAGTATCTACACTGGTTTTTAAAGAAACATACTATTTTTTTCTAATTTAAAAGGGCCTGAAACAGTACTGCTTAAAGCAGTATGCAGTTATGTTATTATTTCAGTGTAAGGCGAGTAAAAATATAACTTAATCGTAAGGATATAACGTTTAAATTCCCATGTGTTAAGGCCCGGCGCCCATTGTTGGCATGGCATGGCAAGGTATTTTTAGGCGACGAATAAAAATGTAACTTAAAAGTATGGATATAAAGTTGAAATTTCCATATGTTAAGGCCCGGCACCCAATGGTGCCACGGCATGGTAAGGTATTTTGCAGGCGACGAATAAATATATAACTTAATAATCTGGAAATAAAGTTGAAATTTCAATGTTCGCCAAAAAATACCTTGCCGTGTCGTGCTGCAAATGTGCGCCGGGTCTAAGAATGAGACGGAACTATACAGAACGTATAGCTTCATCTCTTTCCCACTGGAAGGAATATTAAAACAATAATACTTTATGAGGTGGTGGTATACCCGTGATTAGAACGAATGAAGTAGAGCTAAGTAGGCTTCCTATTGAGCCTTTTGCCTTGTTTGAAAAAACTGTCATAGCTCGGATGGTACAACAGAAATAGTACAGCAAAAAAATGATTGATACCTCCAGCTAGATTGATTGGTGAGTGTTACATACATCGTTACATAACTGAAGGTTTCATGTTTAATTAGAGCAACGTAACGCTAGGCTTAACAATAGTTATCAATTAGCGTGACGAGGTGAGTTTAAATTACATGTGACACGACAGTAACTAACGTTCGCTACTTGCGTAGACTATGAACATATAGACAAGGTACAATTACTGTTCCAGGCAATTGTCAGTAACTTAGGCTTACTAGTGGCATAAAGACTGTCACTGTTTTAACATAATAGCTAGTAGCTACCCGCTCTTGCTTCACATAGTTTTTATTACTTGATAAAACAATTCTTTGACATATTAGGTGTTAAAAATTAACTCTAAGAATTTCGTGGGAGCATTGTACTCATCGTTACGAACAACTTTTAGTATGGGATGTACCCTGATATCGCGAAATAAATATGAGCTGTTTCATACATTTTATTGAGTAATGTGTGCATAAATGTATGGAACAGCTCATATTTTTTCGCGATTTCGGGTTATATACAGGGTGAAATTGAATTCATGGGCAATATTTTAAGCGGTGTACTAAATGTGTTGTACTCATCATTATGAATTTAGTTTTACTATAGGAACACACCTGAAATCGTGAGTAAAACATCAGCCGCTCCCTACATTTTGATGAGTTATGCAAGCATAATGTATGGAACAGCTTATTTTTTTTTTGCGATATCGGATTTGATCTCATTGTAAAAGTAGTTCATAATGATGAGTACAATGACCCCTTAAAATATTGCCCATGAGTTTAATTTCACCCTGTATATAACCCGAAATCGCGGAAAAAATATGAGCTGTTCCATACATTTATGCACACATAACTCGTCAAAATGTACAAGTTCACCCTGTATATTATAGAAGCCAATGCCAATGGGGTTCAGTTGAAACTACGGATTGTTGTTCGCACTGAGGCCAAGAAGCTCAGTGAGACAGGGCTCAAGCTCCGTGAAAAAACTGGTGACTCCCGCTCTGGCTTGTTCCTGGTGCAGAGGTTAGCCATTGCCATTCAACGTGGCAATGTAGCAAGCGTTTTGGGCACCTTTGCGCCGGGAACAGTTAGATGCGGGTTATTTCTTTTGTGTTGTTGTAACCATGAATTGGATAAATTTATATATAAAAATAATCCACAAAAACGACGGAGAAAAAAAAACAAAATGCTGGTCAAAACCGTATCAAAATCCGCTGCGTAGCACACGAAAACCGACTTCAATTTATACATTTCTGTTTACACAGTAGAGCGTTGCTTGCTTGCTCCCAACAAGCAAGCGCCGCTGGTTCCACCATTCCAGTCAATTGACAGTAACTCTTCCCCACTACTCGCCTTAACACTATCACCGTTTAAACATAACTTTATATTTGAAGAGCGGGAGCAAGCGAGCGTAGTATTAAATTTCAGCAAAGATTTAAGATTAGTGCAACAGTTTGTTGAATATATGGTAGTGTTCAGCCGTTGATAGTGTAGTAACTTGCTTTGTTGTTGAATATTGCAGAATTAATAGCTATCTTTGTTTCCTTGCTGACAAAATGAGATCTTAAATGGGGTAGCAGAGTTAGTGATCTGTGAAATTGGTGTGTCGGCAAGCTCACTCGTGATGCAAGAGTAATTTTTAGGAAGGAGAGTAGGGTGTAAATTACTGTTGTATCATGGGTGCGTTTCTGAAAATAAATCTACCTATATACGACTGTAATATTTACCTTTTTTTTTCACAATTTTGTTTGTACACAATAAACGATCTTTATTTGTTTTCTGTTTTTTTTTACCTTTTAAAATATGTGTAAATAAATATTAAAAGAATTGTAGGTATTTTTAGTATTTTTTTTGCGTTTCTTTATTGTAATTTTAGCAATAGTACCTACCTATAGTACTCTTTAACAATAATATTGGTCGATTGTGACAATAATCACAACCAACAAACATGTGTTTTTTAAATATAGGTAGGTTAATATATTATTATCATCACGCCTTATTTCCCCAAAGGGCTGAGCGGAACAGGTACACATGTCTGCCACCACACCGTACACCCAAAAATCCAAATGTAGGTAATGTAACAAAAAAACAGGAATCGGTCTGATTCCCCTTTTCCCAACTATAAAGGGTTGGCTTCCAGTCTAACCGGATGCAGATAAATACCGGTATTTTACATGTAGTAATACGGTACCCCTTAGTAACACTGGCTGTCATACATATATTTCATCATGTATATATTTTTCGGGCTACTGACTACCCGTAACGACTGTCAAAGTTCAACCAACGGCTTAACCCTCAATTAACTAGGTGAAACATACTTACGTAAACACCTTCTATGAGTCCCAGGGACTCACCTTTATTTTTATTTTTTTTATGGAATAAAACAAATATTATTAGAATATCTTTTGTTATTATTTTCTTTATTACTTAATTAACGATACAAAAAAAAATACAAAACGGAATAACAATTAAGATCCTCTTACAAATTAAGAAAATTATACTCATCAGTCTTAAAAAGCAATGGCTTTTTAAACTCTTCAAAAATTAAACAAATATTCTAGAAATTAAAAAAAACATACGTTTTTAAATTTTTATAGATATTAAAAATAAAATAAAAACAACTAAATGGTACGCTTCTATATAAAAATAAAAAACCTGCAAGTAGTTTCAATCACTCTCTATACGCAGCGTCGGTGTATCTTCTTTGAGCAAGCCAAGCATGTCGGCTTCAAACATTTCATAATGAAAAAAAAAATTCATGGGCATTAGTGCCTGCCACACCAATTGGGAGTTACAGTCCCCAACCTATATGTGATTGTAACTCCCAATTTCATCGTCGAGTTCTTGCTGTTGCCGGGAATTCAATACTGAGTCTGCATCATCATCGTTAACGTTTATTGACCTTGATTCGGGTTAATATGCGCCATTTTTAAATTCTGCAATAAAAAATATAACATACTTAATTTAAAGTAGTTATAACAATAAAAGTTATATAAGTAACAATCCAAATGAATTATAAAAATCATAACACAAATAACTAGTATGAGTCCGCGGGACTCACTAGGCTTAATTACTTACTAATTACGAGTCGCTCACGCTCGTCCGCCCGTCTCCGCGTCGTCCGCGCCCCTGTAAGAAGGTACTGAGGAGGGCAGGTAACAAACCGCTAAATCATATGAAATATGTAGGTTCAAAGTTTTGATGTGAGTCCCTGGGACTCAGGTAGTGAATTAAGGGTTAACGTGGTTTCCTAGATACGGAGGAGTTTCGATACATAAAGATGGTCACCCATCTTACATAAAATCAGGAATATTGCAATATTAATAATAATTGACAACAAAAAGAAAGTTTAAATTCCTTAACAGAATACTTTCACAAAAATCTCAAGTTATCAAACTCAGTCCATCAAGATAAACAGATGCAAAGGATCCCTAAAATCAAAATGACAAGGCACCTACCTCACGAACCAAGTGTCAAAGCTATTACAAACTGAGTTTAACCTAACATTATAGCTAGACCCAGATTAAACTTTCGTTAGGGAAGGCGCTGGCTAATAACTTCTATAGTTAGGACACGTCGTTATAATCGACCTTTTGGAAGTTGGACACCTTTTAGGAGTATTGATTGCCTGTAAGTTAAGCTGAAGTGTTTGGTACTTAGAGATATTTTGTTCGTCTTTTCGGGAGAAGTAGCTAGGTATATTCTTACAACCTTACTAATAAACGTTGTATAGCGTCTGTGTAGTACACAACGCTTTGTCTTCTTCTTTCAAAAGTCAAATCGCTGACGACTGAAAGAGGGGTTGATGTACAGACGCCAGCACATCAAGCTATCCCTAACTGTCAAATTTTCTCAATTAAAAATGAACCTTATGACTTTGCAATAAAGTTGAAATACTATCAAAGAAATCTGACAGATTGTGGTAACTTGATGTGCTGGCATCTGTACATTCGTCACAAAAAAAAATATACCTTTATTAGCAAGGGGGTTAGTATTGTTTATTTAAAGGTTGTTCGTTCTCTATTTGAAAATGATTTTTTGTAGAGGGAAAAGAACTAACTAACATGTAACTGGTCAAGTCTTGAGTGACACAAATAATTGTCTATGGTAACATTATTTCCTGGAAACACCTTCTTTTATACGTAGATTGAATAAGAAAATAATAATGCTTATGTTTCCCCTTACTACGCACTTGTGTGTAGGATCGCAAACGTATTAAGTTATAACAAATTGTCAAACTTCTCGAAATAATTTTAAACCTTAAACAGTTGATAGTTAAGTTCAAAATCGTCAATTGTCAGAAGCCCGAAAATCTGACAGCCAGTCTTACCAAGGGCCCCAGGCCGGCCCGGGCCGGGGTCGTATTGCCCAGTTACTGGGCTGTGGAGATCAGATAGGCAGTCGCTTCATGTAAAATACTGGTATTCAGCTGCATCCGGTTAGACTGGAAGCCGACCTCAACATAGTTGGGAAAAGGCTAGGCAGATGATGATGTTAAGTTCAAAATCGATTGAGAAAATTTGACAGTTTGTGGTAACTTGACGTGCTGTACATTATGCTTTCGCATGATTCAAAAGCGATCTTCGTCAAAAGTAGTAGTTTTTTTATAACGTTACAAACATAGTATTATTGGAACCTTATCTTATGAAATAGATTTATTCTCGAAGTTGAAATTTATATTTCACGTGAAAAACGCTTTTGAGTTTTGTGTAACCTAAAGGTACAGACGCCAGCACATCAAGCTATCCCTAACTGTCAAATTTTCTCAATTAAAAATGAACCTTATGTGTTTGCAATAAAGTTGAAATACTATCAAAGAAATTTGACAAATTGTGGTAACTTGATGTGCTGGCCTCTGTACCTACTTAAGTTATTTTAAGTTAGTTATTCATTACTGTGCAGTAGAAAAGAAAAAGAGAAAGATAAATGTTTATTTTGCAAAAACAAAACCCAAAATACGAGTAAAGACATAATTCACTTTTAGTACCGCCGTACTAAATAGCCAAAAGCCTCATATTCAACTAATTAAAACAAAAAAAAAACATTTCCAATTACATGTTCTATTTCAGTTTGATAGTACAATAAGATCCATAGTAAGATATTACAAGCTCAAACACAATTAATGATGTAAGTTATCTTCTAGATATTGGGTATTTGTTTCTCAAACAAATGTATTGTTTTGTGGGCATTGAGTACCATTAATAACGCAAATAATCTTATTTTAGGTAATAAATGTTATTGTCTAAATGAAGCCCAAGTACATTGTGTAATATGTTATTAGGTGTCCCGGCTCAAGTCTAGCTTTAAAACGAGATTAATGACTGATTCATACTAGAATGTAGACCATAAATGTGGTTGTAATTTTCAACATGGTGTCAGCTGTGAACGTTGAAAATACTATCACATTACACCTAATTTTCACATAAATAAAATGATGAAACACTAAAAATATACATTGCCATTTTAAATGTGCTGATCTTGTTCAGTTTTATTGATGCAATTCGTTTTTACGTATGCATAACTGACGATTCATGGGACTACGGTGTATTTACTTCCATCTACTCCAGCGTTTCCTAAAGTAGCCTAAGCAGGATTGTCCGAAAGTGTTACCGCTACCTCGGCACGTAAAGGGCTAAGGAAGGAACATGGATGGGTTTTAGTCAGTAAGAGTCTGACACTCCCTTCCGCTCCACCCAGAGCTGGAGGCGACACTTGATGAATTCCCACCATAAAAAAAAAGTATTTCCCAAACTGGGCGATAATGTCCCCTTGGGGCCCCGCTGCAAGCCTAAAAGGGGGCAGTAAGAGACCCAGAAGAAAATTGGGCGTTGTGTAAAGGTTTAAGGGGCGATTTGTAATTTCATCTAGATAGGTAGGTTTTTGTAGGTGGGCGAACAAAATAAGTTTGGAACCCCTGATCTACTCCCTTGAGGAACGGACGCGTATAAAATGAAAGGCCATTATTCCAAAACAAAACCCATTTTAACGCGAAGAATGTACCTCATATTCACAGCATGTGGAATGCTTAGCGCTTTCTCTTACATACAAACAAAGCAAACTAAATGCATTTCACATTATATTCTGAGTTCTATTTCGAGAATGTTTCGTAATACTTTGAACGGGTACAGTGGGTAATAGGACAGAGTTTTGCATTTAATTATCTGTCTATTTTGTGGATAATACACACATCAAAAGTGTCTAGGGATCAACATATATTTTTGCAATAACTTTTCTCTTGATTGATATTAATTTAAATTTTCTTTAAGGATTCATCAAATAAAGTGTTTTCGTTTGTCACAGTAACGATAAACCAAGTCACCTTTGCATTAATAAAGAAATTTGCCATTTTCCTAATAAAGGGATTTTTGACATTTGAACCACTAACATTAAAGTTCGAAAAAAAGACTGAAATAACAGTTTTCTTTAAAATTTTATTGGGTAACTTAAACAATTAATAATCCGTGTTTCTACCGCGAACACTAACAACACAAGAACATCGGTTTGGCATACTCAAAATGAGTTCATCCAAATCACGCTGTGGAATGGCCGCCCATGTTCGTTGCAACAACAAAAAAAGGTCTTCTTGCAACTGGATACCCTCCATATTCGGCAGAGCTCTTCTCTGTAGCATATCCCATGCATGCTCAATCGGGTTCAAGTCTGGCGACTGAGCAGGCCAGGGCAGGACATTGATGTTAGCTGCGGCGAGAGTCTGTCTTACAACTCTTGCGGTGTGCGGTCGTGCATTATCATGCATTAACTGAAATAAGGGACCGATTTGCACTTGTAGAGGAACGAATGAAGTGAACCTTCATTCCCGAAGACCGCTACGGGTACCACCTATAGCAATGCACAATCGTAGGATTCGATATCAATGGGCTCTTGAACACAGAAATTGGGCAGAAGAACAATGGCGTTTCGTGTGCTTTTCTGATGAGTCTCGTTTTGGTATGAGACCGGATACAAGACGTATACGACACTGGAGAACCCCTGGACGCCAACAGCGATTAAAATCCTGCCAGGAAGTCCATCCTTATAGTGGTGGAACCATCATGGTATGGGCGGGTATTTGGATCGGCGGAAGAACTGAGTTGATTTGGATCAGAGGCAACCTCAACGCTCAAATTTATGCTGAGACGATTGTATCTGACGTCATCGTTCCTCTACAAGTGCAAATCGGTCCCTTATTTCAGTTAATGCATGATAATGCACGACCGCACACCGCAAGAGTTGTAAGACAGACTCTCGCCGCAGCTAACATCAATGTCCTGCCCTGGCCTGCTCAGTCGCCAGACTTGAACCCGATTGAGCATGCATGGGATATGCTACAGAGAAGAGCTCTGCCGAATATGGAGGGTATCCAGTTGCAAGAAGACCTTTTTTTGTTGTTGCAACGAACATGGGCGGCCATTCCACAGCGTGATTTGGATGAACTCATTTTGAGTATGCCAAACCGATGTTCTTGTGTTGTTAGTGTTCGCGGTAGAAACACGGATTATTAATTGTTTAAGTTACCCAATAAAATTTTAAAGAAAACTGTTATTTCAGTCTTTTTTTCGAACTTTAATGTTAGTGGTTCAAATGTCAAAAATCCCTTTATTAGGAAAATGGCAAATTTCTTTATTAATGCAAAGGTGACTTGGTTTATCGTTACTGTGACAAACGAAAACACTTTATTTGATGAATCCTTAAAGAAAATTTAAATTAATATCAATCAAGAGAAAAGTTATTGCAAAAATATATGTTGATCCCTAGACACTTTTGATGTGTGTAGTTTTAGGTTTTTACATAATGAGTTATTTCTTTTGTTAGTGTTTTGTTTCTCATTTTCTGTTAGTGTTTTGTCTTTGCATATTGTTGTTCTGAGCTGTAGAATACGATTGTCACTATCGTCATCTGCTGAGCCTTTTTCCAAGCTTCGTGGGGTCAGGATTTTACATTCAAGATTTTCGTACATTAGAAAATATAAAAATGTAGAATTGAATTAAAATATTATAGTATTTTTTTAACAAATATTAAAACTCTTTTCCAATTGGATATTTAGATAAAGCAGTATGTGAATCTGAACATAAATAATCAAATATCTATTATTGCGTTATCAAACACATTACGCAATAATAGATAATTATATTATACAGGGTGAAATTGAATTCATAGCCAATATTTTAAGGGGTCATTGCACTCATCATTATGAACAACTTTTACTGTGGAAACAAAACTGAAAAGGCGAAAAAGAAAATGGCTGTTCCATACATTGTATTCCCATAGTAAAAGTTGTTCATAATGATGAGTACAATGACCCCTTAAAATTTTACCCAGGAATTGAGTATTTGAATCGGTCAAAAATAAAATATGAAATCACATGGAAAAAAGCCCGCTCGTCATAAAAACTTCCATCACCGTGCAGAAATTAAATATAATGCGACGTTATAATTGTTAAATTACATTTAATGCTAATAAGTATTCCATTTGAGTCTAAAAATCTGTGACGTCAAAATGTTATATTTCATACGAATCACGTACAAATGCCGCGTTTTGACAGTTCATAAAAAGTAACGTTATTGACTACCCTTTCAAATACCCCATTAAATTTCATCCAGTATATAAACACCGAAGGGATAGGTAAAGTTGTAGGTACACTCACACCCTGTCCATTTCGCCTGTTACGTTTAAGATGAGGGGGGAGAAATAAAAAAAAACATGAAATTAAAATATACTAACTTAGTAATAATATATAAAATAACTTCAACAATCACGTGTGATAAGTTGATAACAAAGTAATACCAATTATTCATAAAATTTACGTAAAAGTCGAAGCTCAAAGACAGCTCTTTTGTAGGCATAGTTAATGAACTATGCCTACAAAATAGGCTTTCAAAAATATTATATGTATTAATGTTAGAATTTTCATGTTACACGGAAATTTATCAAAATGTTTGTTTTTTAAACATTTCATTTGAAGGCATTTGGAGGGTCATTGCCCTAGAGAAAATGGATTCGGTAAATAACTGGCTTATTGACTGCGGTTTTTTTATACATAAAATAAAAAAAATACCGTCTAAGGGCGAGTCAGACACGCCAAAGAAGGGTGCGGTACCACCGAACAATAGTTAACACTACTTATTTAAAAAAAAGTACTTCAGTTAAACAAAACAAATTTCCTATGTGGGGATCTCTTTAATTTTTAACTATATTCTTTTATTATTTGCTGTTATAGTACAGAAGCCAGCACATCAAGTTACCACAATCTGTCAAATTTCTTTGATAGTATTTCAACTTTATTGCAAAGTCATAAGGTTCATTTTTAATTGAGAAAATTTGACAGTTAGGGGTAGCTTGATGTGCTGGCGTCTGTACCAATGAAGAACAGTGATGACTTACAAGTTGTAGGTAGTGGGTTTGAACCCAAACAGGTTTTACTTTGTGTAAATATTTTGATCACCACTGCTCTCAAAACAGTGAAGGAAAACATCGTGAGGACACCGACATGACCTAAAACCAAAAATTCGAAGACTTGTGTCATCCACCAACCCGCACTGGGCCCGCATGGTGGATGCCCACTCCCTCTCGAAGAGAGGAGGCCTGTGTCCCAGCAGTGGGAACAGTATAGGCTGATTATAGTACAGACGCCAGCACATCAAGCTATCCCTAACTGTCAAATGTTCTCAATTAAAAATGAACCTTATGTGTTTGCAATAAAGTTGAAATATTATCAAAGAAATTTGACAGATTGTGGTAACTTGATGTGCTGGCCTCTGTACCAACTAGCTGTGCCTGCGACTTCGTCCGCGAGGAATAGTGACAATGTTCGCCGTGATTCTTTAAATTGACATAACTTTTTTATTTATGAACCGATTGGCATGAAATAAACACTAAATGTTAAGTTAAGCTTGCTACAATATATAAGTGACCGCATCTAAATCGAATAAGCCGTTTCTGATATTAGCGTGCACAAACACACAGACAAACCGACAAACAGCCAAAAAAAAATTAATTACAATTTCGGGTTCAGCGTCGATATACTAACAACCCCTGCTACTTTTTTTTTATATATTTCCATTGTTTAGACACCAATTTCCTACTATTTTATTATATGTATAGATAGAAATATACAATCTGTGAAATTTTCATCTGTCTACTTATTACGAGTTCCTGAGATATAGCCTGCTGACAGACAGATGGACGGTGGAGGTGATAGGGTTCCATTTGACACCCTTCAGGTACGGAACCTTAAAAGTAAATTATGTTATCAACCTGTAATAAAATTGACCCCACTGCATAGCAAAGCTTTCAAAAAAGGAACGAGAATTCAATTTATTTCTAACAAGCTTCTGCCCGCGGCTTCGCCCGCGTGGATATTGCATGTTTTTATACATTTTAAACCTTCCTCTTGAATCACTCTATCTATTAAAAAAAACTGGATCCAAATCCGTTGTGTAGTTTTAAAGATCTAAGTATACATCGAGACATTAGGACAGCGGAAGTGACTTTGCTTTATACTACACTCGATGGCTCGGCTAATATGTATAATATAAATATAATTTATAGCCTATAGCACTCCGGAATAATGTAGCTTTCTATCAGTGAATTTTTTTTTGAAATTGGATCATTATTTCCAGAGATTACCCCCTACATACAAACTTACAAATTTTACCTCTTTATAATTAGTATAGATAGATAAAGATTTCTTAAAGTTTTTTTTCATTTCAATTTCCAAGATTACATTTACCTAATTTAAAAAGCGAACAGAGTGAACCATGCCTAAAAAATATGAAGATGGAAGTAAATCAATCTTTCTGATGGATTTTCCTATATTCCTCGAAAAATTTCTGGAAATATAACCTAAGTACTGTCATATATAAATGGGACGGAGAAAATAATATCATAATGTTTATTTAGAAATATAATATTAGATTGAAGATAGCGACAATATTTGATGGATTGTTGAAGGGACGTTTGACCAATCATATTTTATTGTAACATTGAGCTGAAATCATAGTGATCTATTTGACGACTATTACATAAAGCAATATCAATAGACTCTTAGCAAAGTAATTGAATAGTTTTTTTTTTGTTTTCTCTTGTAACCTTTGAGTAGACGGTATGAAAAGTCACTTGATGAGAAAAACCTCTCTCCGTCTCTTTCTATCTATACTCTATACTAATATTATAAAGCTGAAGAGTTTGTTTGTTTGAACGCGCTAATCTCAGGAACTACTGGTTTGAATTGCAAGATTCTTTTTGTGTTGAATAGTCCATTTATCGAGAGAGAGATATAACATCACGCTACGACCAATAGGAGCCGCGCAGCGGGGGTGAAACCGCGGGGAACAGCTAGTTGTTAGCTAAAAGCTGTAGCAAAAAAACTTTTTTACAAAAAATAAAACCGACTTCCAAAAAAAACACTACAAAGTGAAAAATAATTTTGATTTCGGAAGTCGGTGTCTTTGGTTTTGTATTTTAATTTTTGGCCACCGACTTCCGAAATCAAAATTATTTTTCACTTTGTAGTGATTTTTTTGGAAGTCGGTTTTATTTTTTGTAAAAAAGTTTTTATTTTTCACTTTTTAGTTGTGGTACCTACACAACCCCCCTCCCCCCAAATTAAATTTTAATACCTAACACTACCTGGTATGTAAATTACAGTGACAGGAACTTATTAGAACATCGTCCACATATATTAAGTAGGATTTTTTTTAGATTTTGTTGATTTTTCAAAAACCGCTTATCCGATTTCGATAAAAATTTTATGGGACCATTTGGGAAGTATACCCTTTCCAACAAAAACAGAACTTTTCAAATCGGTTGGCAAGCAACAGAGTTATGCGCGAACAAACATAAAAAAAAAAATTATAAACAGTCGAATTGAGAACCTCCTCCTTTTTAGAAGTCGGTTAAAAAGCGTTATGTTGTCAGATTCTCGTCAAAAGTTTTGGGTTATAAAGTCACCAGGCCAGATACGATAGCTGGAACCCATTTTAAAGATGTGTTTTTCTGTATGTTCGCGCTGAAAACGCGTAAGCTTCAGGCTGAAAAGCGAACACTTTTGACTTGAAAGCTATGGCATAACGCTTTTTTCGTTACGCTACATTTTCTGCCAGTTGACTCCTACCAAAAGCCGCGTTAAAAAACATTTTTCCTAAAATGTTAGTGGTATCACTTTCTTTTGTTTTTTATTAATTACTAGCTTCCGCCCGCGGCTTCGTCCGCAAAATATGTCGACAAATTATACACATAAACCTTCCTCTTGAATCACTATCTATAAAAAAAACCGCATCAAAATCCGTTGCGTAGTTTTAAAGATTTAAGCATACATAGGGATATAGGGACAGAGAAAGCGACTTTTTTTATACTATGTAGTGATGTTGGTCACTTGAAGTAACGCATAATCCGAAAGTTTAAGAATTTCATTGGAAATTTTATAAAGCTTACGGATCAATTACCTGTTGATGGCTTTCCTAGTAAAAGAGCGAGAATCAGGGGATCAGTCGTCAGAGCGTCCACGCGGTCGTGCGTGACATACGCGGCCGTCGTGCGATTCCCGTGCGCGTCACGTTACTACAAGGGTTACTATTGTTGTACGATTAGAAACCATGCTAGATTGTAGATAGTTGGGCAACTGTAATTTTACTCTTAGTAATAGTAGTTTATACTTATCAGACATGGCGAACGGGCGTCGTCCGTTGGGACTGGTCATCTCTTAGCATAGTTTATTTTAATTACTTTACTTTTTTTGAAGTGAAACTTCTTTATCGGGGTTGGAAAAAAATTTTGTGTAACATTTTTTCGTTACGCGTCACATTTTTTCGTTACGCGTCACATTTTTCCGTTACGCGCCATCTTCTTCTTATCCCTACCACGCGTGATTCGAAGTATACTTTCTCCAGCGGAGTAGGGATTGGTAAATGTCTCCAATGTATTTTGCGGCCCGTTTTGAGTAGTTACATTTTTTTTTTGAAAAATAACGTCATAAAGAAGTTTCACTTCTTACGAGTGTACGCTTGTACACGCACACATTTTTTATTGTTTTAATGTTTCTTGTTGCGTTTACTCTAATGCTTTTAACGTACATGTCTTTTTACAAAATTCAACATGAATGATGTAACTAACATTGTGTAACAATATAATTTTAAAGGATGTACAGAGGCCAGCCAATCTCTCAAATTTCTTTGATAGATTTGTAACTTTATTTCAAAAGAATAAGGTTCATTTTCCACTGGGATGTTTTGACAGTTTGGGATAGCTTTATGTGCTGGCGTCTGTACTTACATAGAGTTTTATGCCCATCTCAAGCCATATTATCTGTAGGCAGTGATCACCAACTATTGTTTACTAAAATATAGCGTCGGAGAGAATGCATAATGGAGTTTCTTGCCCGTTCTTCTCCATAGGTACAGAGGCCAGCACATCAAGTTACCACAATCTGTCAAATTTCTTTGATAGTATTTCAACTTTATTGCAAAGACATAAGGTACATTTTTAATTGAGAAAATTTGACAGTTAGGGATAGCTTGATGTGCTGGCGTCTGTACTACGCTCTTGGAATGGGCAACAAGCTCTATCTTTCTGAATGACCGACTCCTTTGACGATTCAAAAGTGCCTGTGAATGGTTTAATTGAAATAAGCGCTTTAACTTTGAGCTTGCACTCTGCGATTAAACGCATCGGCAGTGATATAATTTTATATTTTATGTATACAAAACATTTTAAAAGAGTAACGGTGGAGTTTCTAGCCCATTCTTCTCCATACGAAACTACTTTTTAGAAAGGGCTACTAGAATGAGTTCTATTTCTTGTTCATTTTGACATGCATAAGTGCCTTTCTTGTGCCTATTTAAAATAAATGATTTGACTTTGAATTTGTAGCAAACGTAGCTGACAATATTCATTTACATAATTTAATTGTAAACTAACCTTTTACTGAGAAGAGGGCTGTGTCCCAACAGTGTGAATGTTATAGGCTGATTAAGTTTTTCATAAACATACAACGCAATAGTCACTTATACAACGTGTTTTTTTTTTAATCCCATTACTCTAGAATTATATTCTATAAATAAAAATAACACAAAAATTCCTAGAATTTGTGGTCCAAAAACGAATAGTTCCGAAGATATCTCCAATCCTATTTAATTTATCTCGATGTGAGTAGGTATCTAAGTTTTATTGATAAATACGAGTAATTCATTTTTATTTGAACCAGTCATACATACTTACTGCTAGGAATGCGCGACCTTGTGATATTTCACGTAAGGCTGTTTTAACATTTATACTAATATTATAAAGAGGAAAGTTTTGTATGTATGTTTGTAACGAATAAACTCAAAAACTACTTAGGTAACAGATCTGGATCAAACTTAGCACAAAGATAGATTATAGTCTGAAATAGCATATAAGCATTTTTTTTATCCCGGAAAAATGTACGGTTCCTGCGGGATAATTTTCCACATACACGCGGGCGAAGCCGCTGGCATTTTGTATGAAAAATGAAAACAGAAAAAAATTATAAGTAATTGAAAAATAATTCATAATTATGCCAGTTGATTCTTTAATATGGTCTGATTGATACCAGTTATGGTAAAAAAAAAATACAAGGTGTTTTTTTTTAATAATTCCATATTTCTCGCCATAAAACGAAAACGTAGAAAATATAAATTATAAAGACATAGATCGTTAAGACAGTAAGGGTCATCGCAACTGCGTAGGCGGAGCTATAAGTTATTGCCGGAGATGACTTACTGTGGAAACACTATACCCACTGGGGAATTTGTTAGAGAGGAGGTTCTCTTCTTTATCACAATTCTGTTATGATACATGATTATATAGGGTCTTAAACAACCTCCTTAGTTTTATAATAGTCGGGTATTTTTTGAATAAATTCAGCCACACGGCTCTATCGATGTTACATAGGGCCGTTACATATTCTTCTTCTTTCTTATATTTCTGGGTACGTCTTTCATTGACTTGAATATGCCCTGGCGGCTGAGAGTATGCCATGCTCACTTTAATGTCTCGCTGATGGTGGCGTGTGTGTTGGATCATTTAGCTCCCTTCAAAATGGTTGAGCTGAATGGTGCTAATATATGCGTCATGTTCGTGAACGGGCGCTGTCAGTAGAGACTGGTCATCTCTTAGCGGCTAAGGCTTGTTTTAATTTAATTATTGAATAGTTTTTACATATTTTATATCTGATGCTTTTAACGTTCTGCATCGTTCTCACATGTATAATATTAATATGAACTATGTAACCAATATTTTGTAACCATATTTTGTTTAAAAGAGTGTCCATGGAGTTTCTTGCCCGTTCTTCTCCATAGGTACCTACGCCTTTGGAATGGGCAACTAGCTTCATTTCTCGGACTGACCGACACCTTGACAATTCAAAAGTGCCTGTAATTGGTTTATTTGAAATAAATACTTTGAGTTTGAGTTATATATATTTCGTGTGGTTAGTGACTAAATTGGTGTCAGAGTTTTTATGCTGCCCATGGGCTTCTGACTTAGCTTCACATGCTGTTGAGAAATATCTCTCAGACATGCTGGAACATATACTACCATGTCCTCGGAAAGCAGTTGGTCCCGGCTGTCATTTGTGGATCTTTGGCGGTCGTTTCGGGTAGTCAGACTCCGAAAGCCTGACAACCAGTC
Organism: Hyppa rectilinea; assembly: GCA_951799385.1. NCBI lineage: Eukaryota > Metazoa > Arthropoda > Insecta > Lepidoptera > Noctuidae > Hyppa > Hyppa rectilinea. The sequence goes on along the minus strand of OX637321.1, from coordinate 15,290,448 downwards.
ATACCAAGGTGGGTTGTGTTACAAAGTAACTGGGTTATGGAAGTCAAAAAGGCAGTTACTCCAAGTAAGGTACTGGTATTTCAGATGCATTCGGTGAGACTGAAAGCCGATCTCGATTTAGTTTGGAAAAGGATATGCCGGATTTTGTTTGTACGAGGGTAACAGTCTGTGTTGTGAGCTGAGGGTGACGTGGTTAGTCCGAGTGAGTGGTTGTTTAATCTTTTGCATTTAATCGATACCCTAAGCGATTGTCCGAAACAGCGGGATTGACCGAAAGGGTTACCGCTACCTCGGAACATAAATGTCTAAGGAAGGAACATGGATGGGTTTTAGTCAGTAAGAGTCTGACACTCCCTTCCGCTTCACCTAGTATGGGAGGGACCGCCCTCAAAAAAAAGGCACTAGTTTTTTCTTAAGGGTTTTTCGGGCACGTCAAAAACAAAACGGTCCAACCAGACAGCAGCGACACGGCAGTAGAAAAGAACTTCGCAGAGCTGAAAGTGCGTTCATTACATACACGCGTACATTTTCTGTCTCGCGCCGCCATTTAAACTCGTCAATTCTTCTTCTTCGTGTGGTTAGTGACTAACCTGGTATCAGAGTTCTAATGCTGCCCATGGGCCTCTGACTTAGCATCACATGCTGTTGAGAAATATCTCTCAGACATGCTGGTTTCCTCACGATGTTTTCCTTCACCGATTTCGAACTTGTAAATTTTCTATACACCATTTGTGTGTACAATGCTACGGAGACACGTACTCTGTGGGCTCAGTAGAATCTCTAAGCATTAACAAAATATGGTTTTCTGCCTATCTTAATACAAACATTGAACATAGTTTCACAATCCGGTTGTGTTTTGTTTCGATTAACTTTAGTTATTGGGTGCGTTTGGGTTTCCACTTCGAGATAAAGTACCAATCGATAAAGCTTTTGTCTATTGAGATACTTTTAGGCCCTGTTCATGGCCTGGCCCGGGCGATTTGCGCCACGCGCATGCTTCCGTCCGTCACTCTGGAAGTCGCGTCACGGTGACTTCTGGCGCACTCTATACCACTATTTGCTTTTGTTTTCTCAGCAGTCATTGTCACAATACGCTTCAGCGTGTAGCTCATCGCCATGGGGTTCAATTCCCAGATAGACAAAGTTTTATTGGGATTTTCAACCAAGAATTTCTCAGTAGCAGACCACAGTCTGTATTGATTGATGGCATTCGAGTCGCCCCCTTTTACATGGGACTAGCACAGCTGGTATACGGGTGGTAATATTGGTAATCGATCTGCCTAACCTTTTCCCAACTATGTTTGGGTCGGCTTCCAGTCTAACTGGATGCAGCTGAATATCAGTATTTTACATGGAGTGACTGCCTATCTGACCTCCACAACCTAGTCAGTAACTGGGTAATACGATAGCCCTTCGTAAGACTGGCTGTCATACTTTCAGGCTTCTGACTACCCGTAACGACTGTCAAAGATCCATGAATGACATCCGGGACCATCGGCTTAACGTGCTTTCCGAGGCACGGAGGAGTATCGATATGTAAATATAGTCACCCATCCACGGTAATATGGATGTACAGTCCCCGGTGACAAATATTGCACATCGACCTCTGGAAAGAGACAATCGGTTAATTGTCAAAATGTTCCAAATATATATTTAGAGTTGTTAACACCATACACAGTTGTTACAATAATTTAAAGTTGTTTTAGGGCATCTTTAGGAAAAAGAGTAAAACCTTTACGAGGTCAGTCACAGAGGTCGATGTGCAATATTTATCGCCGGGTACTGTAGAAGGTTGAAGACGTTCTTCTGAGGGGGCTCAGTGGTAGACCGTGTAATGTGTGTGTATCGGGTCTTTTCTATGCTATGAATGCAAACACATAGGACGATAAACACAATATTATTATATATTTTAAAGCTTGATTATAACGAATACATCTGCCTCGCTACCCCGGAACATAAAGGGCTACGGAAGGAACATGGATGGGTTTTAGTCAGTAAGAGTCTGACACTCCCTTCCGCTCCACCCAGAGCGGGAGCAGTCATTGGATGATTTCCCAGCCTTAAAAAAAAAAAAAAAAACTCTCAAATGTACAAGACTATCTATTCTACATATTATTTTAAAGGTTTCGAACCTTTGCCGTCAGATTATTACCAGCCTTGTTCAACATAAGGTTTTACTCCAGCCATGTTCAACATAAGGTTTTACTCCAGGACTCTACAGTACTATCTATCACCACTACTATCTAACCTTATGGGTATTACTAGCGTAATTGTATGTATGACAGGTATAGTGAAAACTTTTTGCGAAAACCTCCTCTTAACAGAACCTAATAGTAGTTCCTATAGGTAAATATTCTTTGCTGATGCACCCACCGTTTATATCTGTTGGATAGTAGCCAACTAGGAAGGAAAAAGAAACTGCTAGATAAGAAAGTAGAATGTACTGCCGTAATGTATGTTATGTAGGTATGAATATTTTGGGGGATTACTTTCATAGTGTTGCCTAAATGTTTTAACCCAGTTCTGGAGCTGTATATCACGGATATAATGTCTACTGAATTTGTGCTTCTTAAAGTGTAGAAGAAAATTGAAATTTTGGCCGGGTTTTAGAAATTGGGAATGATATTGTTTTTTGGTTTAGATGGGGTTTCTTATCTTGTTTTTTCTTCATAGCTCATAGGTCTCGAGTTCAAACCCAAGGCACGCACTTCTGATTCTACAGATTCAAGTGCGTTTTGTATAATAATCGCTTGTTTTAAAATCGGTGAAGGAAAACATTGTGAGGAAGTCGGAATGCCTGAGAGATATTTCTCAATAGCATGTGAAGCTAAGTCAGAGGCCCATGGGCAGCATAAAAAAAAACTCTGACACCAGGTTAGTCACCAACCACATCAAAAGAAGAAGATCTTGTTTTTTATTAGTAGCTTTTGTGGATTTGTTATACTTTGTGGAAGGGACATTGACGCGAAGATGATTACCATGGATTTGGTGCATGATTGTGAGCCTTCCTGTGTGCACCGCAGTGGGTAAATAATAAGTTGGTATTAACCTTTTGATTGACAGAGCATAACCGCACGCGCGTGCCCTCCAAGCTACAAATTTATTTCTTCTTGTTACCATGAATTCCCCAATATATTCGGTTTCATGTCTTTTAATACGTACAAGATCTTCAATTTTTAAGATATTATCTATACCGGGTTATTTTTCAATGACCGTCCAAATTTTCGCAGGGTGTTCTACCCATAAATATGAACAACTTTCACTATGGGACCAACTCTGAAATCACGAAAAAAAAATCAGCTGTTTCATACATTTTAGTCGAGTAGGTATTGATATTTTGTATGAAACAGCTGATTTTTTTTTCGGGATTTCAGAGTTGGTCCCATAGTGAAAGTTGTTCACATTCATGGGTAGAACACCCAGTGAAAATTTGGACGGTCATTGAAAAATGACCCGGTATAAACATACATAAGAGTAATGATTTAATTGTTTATTTCGTATTATAGTGTAACACATTTCACATTATTATTTGTGTTGTTGGCGTACAGGGCATGTGCTTGCTTGTCATGTAATATTATTATGACAATGGCGTTCAAAAGGTTAAGAAAGACGAGGTCAGTAATTCCGACTCCTAGGGTCACTCATATTTGTCAACGTAATGGTTTATCAATTTGAAAACATATCGCTCGATAATCGCATCATATTTAGGCCTATGATTTGTGTTGGGTTCCTTATCGAAAAGCTCTGATTGAGGGACTGCTAGAGGGTCAATAATCTCCTGAAAACCTCCAGGCAGTCTATAATACTGGCACAAAACAGGCTGAATATTTTTTTATTGAAGAGCTAAGACAAATGTTGGTATAACGATGATGGAGACCGCTGCGTGTATGTTTCTAGACATTGTAATAATATTCGTGAAATGAATTATGGCAATTATTTTATCTAAATCGTCGAATAGTTCTGTTTGAGATATTTCCGGGCCAATGATAATAATTCTTTTGCGCAACACTGAATTTTCTGAGGCTTGGGAATAATTTCAGTCTATGATTTCAAGCGGTTTTATTTAATGCTTTTCAGGTCGTTGTTTTGTAACGTGCTTCTTTTTTTTTTTTTTAATTGTGTAATGGGTCTGGTCTCGACCTTGGTCATGCCTGATGGAGACCGATGTATGAGGTCTATGATGGAGCGAGCATGCCCTGAAGATGCCTGTTTTGAAAGCAGATGGGTTATATGTGAAAGTTTTTTTTTAACCGACTTCCAAAAAGGAGAAAGTTTTCGTCTATTTGTGGGTTTTATGTATGTTCATAGATATTTTCGTTAATTGAAGACCGATTTAAAAAAAATCATCTTTTATTTAGTAGAAATAGCTTGAGCGGTGGTCCCATCGACCATTTATTGCGCGTCTGTTTTCAATTTAGGATAATAATTTTGTAGAAAACAACGCACTTTAATTGCCTTTCTCTGTTGATGTCTTTAATTGTGGAGCTCGTGGCCAAGTAATAACAGCCGCACGGATCAACCCATCAGGTTAAGCTACGCTTGCCGTGGTTGGCCGTGGATGGGTGACCATCTTTACATACTCAAACTCCTCCGTGCCTCGAAAAGCATGTGAAGCCGTTGGTCCCGGCTGTCATTCGTGGATCTTTGACAATCGTTACAGGTAGTCAGAAGCCTGAAAGTCTGACCAAGGGGTATCGTATTACCCAGTTACAGTCTGGATTGTGGAAGTCAGATCGGTAGTCGGTCAGACTGGAAGCTGACCCCTCCGGAAAAGGCTAGGCAGATTGATACATAATCAATCTGCCTAGCCTTGTTGTCTTTTATTCCTCATACATTATCTACGTAGCTATGCAACAGCTTAAAGCCGGACTATTCCATAATTTTCCGGCTAACCTGTTTCACGCCGGATAATTTAGTATTTAAACAGGCTCATTTGCCGGATCAATGCATTTGCTGTGATAGCTTCTCTCGTGAAGCAATTTTATACAGGATGCTGTATTAATTAAGTGTTCATTTTGTGGAAAATTCAATACTCTTCTTTTCATGTGGTTAGTGACTAACCTGGTGCTTTTAAGCTGCTCATGGGCTTCACATGCTGTTGAAATTATTCCTTAAAATAAGCTAGTGAAATTATAATGTAGATATGTTCATTATCAATATCATTGTTTGTAAATATCATTGTTTTTCTTTCATTTAGTTTATTATGTTTGTTAGAGAGATTTGATCCTTAGAATTGAGCCTATCGATTGATGTAATAAAAGTGCAGGATGTATTTTTAAAATTTTGGCCGGATTGATTCCCGAGTGTGCAAGCGAATTTTCGAAAATCTTCGTATGCAGATTTGTTTCTTTTTTAAATTAAAATAATGTTTCCTTTACGTAACTTTTGCTGTCTACAGTTTTTAGTGTACTTTCCCTCCAAGAGAGGTTAAAATTTGATCCATCCATGAATCCAATTTCACCTTTTATACATGGTGAAATTGGATTCATGGGCATTATTTTAAGGGGTCATTATAGAAATCTGAAAAAGCTTTTTTTTTAAAGTTTTCAAATTTGTTCTCTTAGTTAAAGTTGTTCATAATTACGACTACAATGACCCCTTAAAATAAATGCCCATGAAAACAATTACTCCGTGTATATTTCAGCATTCAAGACACGCATACTCCTTCCTGTCTCAGATGGTCCCTTGCCCACCATTGTTACTCCTATTTTTATCTGACATGACATTTCCCATCGAACCCACAGATGCCGGAATCCAAAACACAGGTTACAATGTCAACATAGCATGACCTTTTTAAACTCATCCTTTGTACGTTATCAATAGAAATTGTGTACAATAGAATGACGTACGTATAAAAAGTATTGAAGGTGGATGCTGTCATCAAACGTTGACTTGGAGTCACTTGGGGTATTGTGTTCTCATGTCTATACACTGCTTTTGTGGGATGACCATGATAGCTTTAGAAATAGAGACAGTCTTATTTTTGAGAGCGTTTTTGTTCTGTCAAAAAGCGGGACGCGCGATTGGATTGGATGAGGTCACCGTTGAGAGGTCGTGTTATAGCTTTTATTTTTGAGATTGGCCGGTAACTCTTCCGGTCAATTCCGCTTAAGTGGTATATCCTTGCTAAAGGGTTTGTCGAATTGAGGGACAAAGTTAAAAGTGTCGGGAAGTTGCAACTCTCAGTTCCTATAAATTGTAATAAAAGTGCCATAACTGTCAAAATAAGATAGGCAGTCGCTTCATGTAATATTCTGATATTCAGCTGCATCCGGTTAGACTGGAAGCCGACCCCAACATAGTTGGGAATAGACTAGGCAGATCATGATGAACTAGCAAAATAAGTACCATAGGTACTCCTACTATAGGTGGAGTACGGATTAACAGTTTTACATAACGCTCTAATAAAGTCCACCTACATACATTATTAAACTTATAAATTATTTCCAGCCAGCAACAATCTGTTTTCATTTTCTCTTTTTCTCGTTTTATCCATCCACGGCCGGCCGTTATAAGTCAAACTTCGGCCAGTACGAATAAGCCATTAAGTGTCCAAACAAAACAATATTATTTATGATAATATTTACGACGGTCATAAAGAAAATATATCGTAATTGTTTTATTATATTAATACTCGTACTTCTTGCTCTGACCTCGATAATATGTTTAAATTGACGTTTTCTAATATGCGAATCAATTTATTACAGGCTTGTGCATATCTATAATATAAAAATGAATCGCAAAATGTGTTGGTAAGCGCAAATCTCGAGAGCAGCTGAACCAATTTCTCTAATTCTTTTTTTGTTGTGTTTGTTATTGTCAGGAGAAGGTTTTTACATTTAAAAAAAGTGGGTAGGTAGGGTAGGTAGGGTAGCTAGGGTAGGTAGGGTAGGCAGGGAAGGTAGGGTAGGTAAGGTAGGTAGAGTAGGTAGGATAGGTAAGGTGGGTATCATAGTTAAGACAGGACAACGTCTGTCGGGTCAACTTGTTAAAAATAAAAATTCTCAACTTTTTATTTTTAAATGAAAGTTATGATTTGTTTGCATAAGAGGCAAAAAGTAATATAGTTTCTACTTAATCTTAGGATTTTATTACTTATATTTTTTGTATTTTTACATTTTTATTTCAATTTACTTTTTTATCTCAACTGGTTACGGCTTCAATAAATTTAAAATCCAACTATGTTTGTTAACCAATCACGAATTTACCGTATTTAAAGAAATAAAATAGGTAAGCTTTCAATCAACATTTTAGTAACTTTTTTTTAGCAAACTTGAAACAAGTATTTTATTCATGAATTGCATACAACTTTCTCCTTTAACAAAATCAGACTGGCAGCTCATAAAAAAAACATTACAAAATATTTCCTACTTCAATTTCCATTCTCGATATTCACAATTTCACCGGCGTTTTCAACCAGAAACACTTCTGAGTTGGTTTCACGATTACTAAGAAACGTTACAAAACATTAAATAACGAGTTTAGTGGACCAAAGCATTACGTTACGAAGGCAACAAAAAAATAAAAAATACGATAAGGAAATACTCAAGCGTTTCGCCGTATATTATGAATTTGGTGGAAAAAGTTTTTAATCTGTGCAATAAAATATTGTTTGTGGTTATGTTGATAAAATGAGTTTAGTTTGGTCGTATTGCATGGAGGTTGTAATTGCGTCATTTGGTAGTTTGGTTAGCCATGTTAGAGTGCTACAAGAATCTTTTCACCTAAACCTTTTTTTATCTTTATTTATATAAGGATTTTTTGTACACATACATAAGTGGCAATGTCAATCTCATCGCGCTTTTACGAGTAACAACTTATTTCTAACTTACATACAGCTAAGCCTACTTCTGAAGCAACAAAAATTGTATATCCTTTTTTATTAGATACTAAATTACATTAAAATAAGTTTTAACCTACACATAAACCAAACGGAATAAATTACCTAAAGGATGGTAAAAATCGCATCAAATCCTTTGCGTAATTTAGGAGAAAATCGCAATCACACAGACAGACACGAGAAGCGACTTCAATTCATAATTATTTATAGTAAAAAAACATCTTAGACAGTCCTATTTTAATACTTTATCGTAGTCACCATACTTCTTATCTCCAATTTGTATGAAACATGGGCAGGTCAAGGCATTCAATGGCAGAGAAATGTCCCGTTTTTTTTGTCCCGGCGTTCCTAATGTCCCTCCTAGTCGTTAGGCTTTTTGCAAATATTCGATTATAAGGGCCGGTTTACATCGAGGGATAGCCATCGCAAAGTAGCTAATTTGATTGCGGCCTTAAAAAGTCTTTATTTAAGCATCATTTGATTGATGTAATTATGCTTGACTTTTATTAGACTGAGGTACTTAATTAGGTACTGTAAGTACTTAATTTAGTTCTCTAATGAGTGCTGAGATTTTGTACTCGAGTGTGGAAATATTTTTTTAACGTTTGAATTATGGCTTCGTGGAAATTGGCGGTAATTAAAGTAATTATTTAATTAATTTACTCGGTATTTTTAAAGACTTTTCGGCATAAAGATTCAATTCGTGTGTTGATTTTTAAACACTACTAATTTTTGACTCGTAGATGGGATTTCGGTTTTAGGGTTCCATAACCAAAGGGTGCGAACGGAACCCCATCACACACCACTCATCATACATCACTAAGAATATCCTGGTTTCTGTGATACCTACCTAAAATTATTTTTTTTAGAACGGGCACAAACGATACACTTTTTTCTGAAATGTTATTTTTTGAAAATCGGTAAAAAAGGGAAAATCGGTTTTGTGAATCTCATGAAATAAAATTATTCATTTGCTTGAAAATTGAATATTTATAAAATATCAGGATAAAAATATTTCTTACATTTATCATTAATTTCTTAGATATTGTTATTAAGTCTATTTTCGTTACTTTCTTAACTCAAAATCATTTAGTATTTATTCTTTTGCCAGAATCATGGTATGTTTACAAGGTGTTCGTAATATTGCATAGTGTTACATGTCTCGCCGCTTGGATGGTACGCAAAATCAATTATTTATATTTATATAAATATACAATTTACATTATTTACATTAGGTACATAATTTTTACATTTACATTAGTTCATTGATCTTGGCATTGTATAATTTATAATTTGATGACATTGTATTTATTTTTTTAGTGTGTTTTGTATTTATCTCGTGTATCGTAATTTGTGATTTTTAATATGGTAGAACCCGAAATAAATGAATTTTATCTTATTTATTTATTAGTTACAGTTGAAATGATATACCTATCATTTAAATAATCATTAATATTAAAATAAGCTGCTTGTTTAAATGATAAATGTTTTTTTTTAAGTTAAACTTTTCTGAAATAAAAAAGATATCTATTCAAATGTATTTGGCTTCGGCCCGCAATATTCGTGGAGAATAGCAGATGCCTATGTCATAATAACTATCTGTGTGCCGAGTGTCAACCCAATCCGTTTAGTAATAAGAGCTATGATGTGCTTATATATAGATCAGTCAGTACAGATTACGGAAGCTGTGTTAATCAGTAATTACCTGAGGCACCCCCGTATAGATTATTCTCGGCTGTCTCATCTTCTAAAGATAATTTTGTGGGACATTGACAAAGGCTGTTTTCAGGATATGATAACGTTTGTCATGCAATCTCGCTTTCTGAGGTGATCCGATCTGTGGGCCGATTTTCAAATCTGACTCGTCGTTGTAGCTTACCGTCTGATCAGGACCAGGCTCGTGCCAGACGGCACGTTTGTGTTCCACGCGCGCCTCAAAGAGATGTTAGCAGTAAGGAAGGGGCCAGCCGAAGCCATTCGGGTCAGCGGGATTGTCCGAAAGGGTTACCACTACCCCGGAACTTAAAGGGCTAAGGCAAGAACATGGATGTAGTCAGTAAGAGTCTGACACTTCCTTCCGCTCCACCCAGCGGAAAGGGGTCATTTGATGATTTTCCACCCTCAAAAAAAAATGGATTGGCACGTCCAAGCAAACAATAAAACTCTTCTGATTTATCAACTTTATTTGTAATATGAAATTCTCTTACATTTTTAACCAATACTATAAACCTAAAACATTACTAATAACTATTTACAAGTATATAACAGGAGGGAAACAAAATAAAATAAATCAAAGGGCATCAAAAAATTCGTCCACATCGCTGTCAACAGGAAAAGTTCCCAAAAGGCTGGCAGCATTGCCACGTTGTATGGCAATGCTGATTCTTTGACCGAAAAATAGGCCAGCCCTCTGGTCACGTGAAGAGTCGACCAATCGCTTGGCGATGTCTCGATAAACATAGTGGGTACTCGGACCCCATGGCCCTAGTGTTTCAACCCCAAACGGCTCGAATATATAACTTCCAATAAGGTTGTTATACTTGCGCCGTTTGAGGTTTTCTGCACCTGCAGCGGCTGCCCCAGCACAACCCGCCGTGCAAGGAAGATGGGATGGCGCAAGGGTGTCGACACACGTTGCATCCCACACCAAAGGCCTACCTACCTTCCAAGGCATTAGTGTCATTCCATCTGGTCTCTTCCCATCGTCGCGTGCCAAGCCTTTGGGTTCTAAAACAGCTGGCACCCCGGCGGTGACAAGAGCACGACGGATTATGTCATTAATGCTGGCGTGCCGTGCTAACCGGCCTGCGCTTTTACTGCAGGATAGACCATGGTGTCCGAGGCAGTCGACAACTTCACCGCATTGGCAGCGATGCGGAGCCACGCAAGGAGCGCCCAGACGCAAACATGTAGCGAGCCGGAAAGTGGTGTCACCCAGCAGAGTGCCTATGTTGGGTGACGGAAGTGCCTGAAGCCAGAGGCCCGACTCCCACTCACCCACAGCCAGTAGGCGGGCACGCTCAGCAGTGTTGGTGGACGTATTAATAAGATTATACCGTACCAACCTGCAGAGCGGCTCATCCCACTGTCTCTGGGAAGATGGGTTCACGGGCCGATCAATATCTGGGCATGCCACTTTCCAGGCGTTCTCTGCGTCGATCAAGCACGGCACTGCAGAATCAACCAGGGAGGGGGCTAAAATTTTCCCGGTCAACTTTTCAGTGCTGTGGACAGAGGACAGGAACGCCGGTAAGCTTACACTAGTAATTTTGCGGACGCCGAGGCCGCCAAAACGAATGGGCAGTGTGGCTTGCAGCCACGCTCGGTCGTCCAAGGCCACATTTAAAATAGATGATAACGTGCTGCGAATAATTTGGTCAATTTTGTCCAAGAGATGTGGTTGCTTCCATAAAGGGGAAGAACGTAGAAAATACATGAAATTTGGGCCAAAACAACAGTATTCTGATTTATTAAATTAGTATATTATGTATATAAAAGAAATTTAATCTCTTTTGACATTTATTTTTTATTTATCAAAAATTCAGACTAATATTAAAAAAACACAAAATTTTAAATACAATAACAACCTAAAACAAAAAAAAAACAACAAAATATAATTATATAGTACAAATAGTAAAAAACCAAGAGCTCAAAGTGTGTCAAAAAGTTCCTCCCCATCGCTGTCGGTGGGAAATGTGCCCGTTGCGTTGTTGGATCGTGATTCTTTGACCTAAAAATTGACCAAGTCACGTGTAGAGTATATGTATATTGATTTATTTTGAACAAATATTATAATACTCACCTTTCTGTTTCTATTTACAGGTCTCGTCTAAAAACATCATTGGATCAGGTATGTTTTTAGCCATAGTATCTATTTTTTTTTTGCAAATTAGTAGAAGATATTATTAGGATTTTTTTTAAGGTAAGAAAACAAAACCTGCAATCCCGGGATCCCGCAAATTGAAAAAAAAAATGAAATATGAATTACCTTGTTTTACAAGGTAATTCATATTTCATTTTTTTTTGCATCATAAACAAAATACGGTTAATTTATTCTAGTCATTTTATACTTTACTATATATTATATTATGTAAAGAATGTGAGTAAGGAAAACAATCAAGCACACGGCTGGTTTCTTCATAATTCCTAGGATATATCAATAACCCAAGTTCTTAGGAAACCTTTTTTACGGAACGTCACAGTAACCCGTCCTAGGAATACAATCGCCCCTCTTATGTGTACTTCTATAGGAAGTAAAATGGCCTTTGTTATCTAGAGAGGCTTTTTAAAAATAACACACGTGGAGCCAAGAGATAACAGGTATTATTAGCTTATTTTTAGGTATGAATTTTCTCTGAGAGTTATTTATACCTAGGCCGTTTTTATCCGTGTTTTCTCGGTATGTTGGTAAAACCACAGAGCACGCCTCCACGTCAACACGCGGCGTTACTTTCCATTTAAACCAAGCATGTCACCGTTTACTCGCATGAGGACACAAATAACGTATAGAATCTGACAGAAGTTATGCGCTAAACGCACTTTCATCACCACGAATGTTATTGAACAGACGTTGCCGATTCCGGATTCCTTGCTCTCTCTCTTCTTCTTAGCGTGTCGATAGCAAAATTTGTACTTAAATATACATTATTTATTTTTTAAATTTATTTGGCCGAAAATTCAACAACGGGAATACCGTTCACTGAAGCAGCCGTTAGGTCCTCACGTGTGCATGTGACGGGGCATGCGGTGCAAGATGGGAGGTGAGCCATTGTCTGTGGGGAGACGCCGCATACACATCGGAGATCTGAGCCATCTATGAACCCCCACTTGTGGAGGTTGTCCTTACTACGACCTACTTGGGTACGAAGTCTGTTTGAGGTTTTCCAAGTAGGCCACGGTAGCTTGTGCCCAAATGGGACGCTTTCTGATGGTTAAGCAAAGAAATCAGGAGGCTTAAGCAATTCCTGCCATAGGTCACATCTACTTGTGGAGAGGTTACCTTCGGCTGGACTCACGCACCCAATGCATGCCTTGCTCTGTATAAATGGAATAAAACTTTGAAATATGAAAGAGATAATAAGAAGCAACACGGTTGTGTTATTTTGGAAATATGTTTTAAAATTTTCATTGTTGTAGGTACTCCACACAAATTCGTATTCTTACAATTACTTGTTATTTATACAACATTGAAAAGACGTTTAATAACATCAAATACGTATAATTTATTGTTCCGTCTTCAAAAGCTACCAAAGCTAAGTTAACTTTTGTATGGAACCACGGTGTAAGCTTCCTCTACCAAACAAAAAAGAATCACGGAAATCGGTTTAATTGTCATGGAGACCATACTTTAATAAAAAAATAGATAAAACTAGTAGGTCAATCTGCTTAGACTTTTCCCAACTATGTTGGGGTCGGCTTCCAGTCTTCAGTATTTTACATGGAGCAACCGCCTATCTGACCTCCACAACCCAGTCAGTAACGGGGTTATACGATAGCCCTTGGTAAGACTGGCTGTCAGACTTTCGGGCTTCTGACCAGTGCCGGATTAACCAGGCGCGGGCCCGTAGCAAATTATATCGAGGGGCCCTTGATCTGCTATGGGCTCTTAGGTACAAAGTGATAAAAAAAATTCACTCTCAATACGTCTAATTGTCATGATGGTTCTGTTCTATGTATCGGTTCTCCACCAAAAAGTGCCTTGGTAGCATCAGCTGTTTCGGACCACCTAGTCTCTGACAACCTTTTAAAAATCGGTTGTTTTTAAGTAAAAGCTTAAAATAATAAGAAGACCCCGACGCTGTGTAGCACCGGAAACAAAAAATGAATTTCTACAACAGTCTGCAGCGCACTTAGCAAATAAATTTAATTAATGTAACATCGAGTAAATTCATTACACCTCCTCTTACTATTTGTCAGTCAAAAAAATTACGTTTAAATGGAGATTGGTTTGGTTACGCAGGGCCCCCTTTTGCGCGGGGCCCGTAGCAATTGCTACTCTTGCTATATGGTTAATCCGGCACTACTTCTGAGTACACGTATAGACTGTCAAAGATCCACAAATGACAGCCGGGACCAACGGCGTTACGTGCTTTCCAATAGGAGTCTCGATATGTAAAGATGGTTACCCATCCACGGACCAACCCCAGCAAGTGTAGCTTAACCTGATAGATCGATCCGTGCGGCTGCTATTACTTGCCCACGAGCTACGCAAACGAATTTATTAGGTCTGGAATATTATAACACTTGACTGACACCGTGTCAAAAGTACTGAAAAATTCAAGTTTCAAATACGATTTATACTATTAGCTTTTTGAAATTCAATATTTTTTTTTTCAGACGACCGTGATGCTGATATATAGTTAGTTAGATAGTCATTTAATTTCAATATGTATAAGTTGTTATGAGACTTAGCTTACATAACTGCTTAGATGACTTAGCTTCACATGCTGTTGAGATATTTCTCAACAGCATGTGAAGCTAATTCAGAGGCCCATGGGCAGCATAAAAACTCTGACACCAGGTTAGTGACTAACCACAAGAAAAGAAGAAAGTTGTTATTATGTATTTAATTTAGTAAAATAAAAAGTATTTAATTGTTGACTACAATTTTGATGCTGTCTGTACCTCCAGTATCGTTAGCATGTCAACTAACCTTTATGTGACATATCTCACATCGGCGTCGACATTACATGACAAGCCTCACATTTGGTGGCGACATTCATTCCACATTACGTGTCCAGATAGCGCGTAATGTCACCGCCATGAGCATTGCTTTTTATTTACGTTGTTGTATGTACATTGTTGGGTATACCCTATTACTTATAATAAAGATGATGACAGGGTAATAGAAATATTAAGTCCGTCAGTCATCATCTGCCTAGCCTTTTCCCAACTATGTTGGGGTCGGTTTCCAGTCTAACCGGATGCAGCTGAATACCAGTATTTTACATGGAGCGACTGCCTATCTGACCTCCACAACCCAGTAACTAGGCAATAAGACCCCTTGGTAAGACTGACTGTCAGATTTTCGGGCTTCTGACGACTCGTAACGACTGTCAAAGAAGAAATAACAGCCGGGACCAACCAACGGCTTAACATGCTTTCGGCACGAAGAAGTCTCGATATGTAAAGATGGTCACCCATCCACGGCTATCCCCGGCAAGCGTAGCTTAACCTGACGGATCGACCTGTGCGGCTGTTAGTGCTTAGCTCCTCTCAGTCAGAGTCAGATAAAACAAAAATATTAGACAAGTATTTTTGCTTCATCATTATTAATAAAAAAATACCCAGGTAAAGCGCATTAACCTTTTGAACGCCATTGTCACATATACGTGACAAGCACGCAAACGACACACATAGGTGACAATGCGCTTCACTATTTACACGAAATAAATCAGTTAAATCATTACTTTTGTGTGTGTACTATATATGTATCTTAAAAATTTAAGCTCTTTGGTTTGGGATGTGCTGGCGTCTGTGTCCAAAAGTCTTGTGGTATTGCCACGTTGTTTGGCAATGGATCACGGGAAGTGTCACTTGCAAGAAAATCGGTGAAGGAAAACATCGTGAGGAAACCAGCAAACTCAAACTCAAAGCATTTATTTCAAATAAACCAATTAGGTGCACTTTTGAATTGTTAAGAGTTCGGTCAGTCAGAAAGATGAAGCTAGTGGCCCATTTCAAAGCAGTATCTTTCTGACTGTACCTATGGAGAAAAACTGGGTTACATCATTAATGTTTTTATTTATTTATTTACAACAACTTAAGTTATCATTACAGGGTTAACCCTAATGCGACACTTAAGACCTTAACTACCTAAAACTATACACTAACAAGAAACTAAAATTTAAAAAAAAAAAGACACAACATTATTAAATTACTACACAGAAAATATCAAATAAAAAATAGTGGGTGGGTGACTAACCTATCTGAGGAATAAAAAAAAAAATCAACTAATAGGTATTAAGTACCTAAAAATCTACTTAAAACTAAATTACAACAAAATCTTAACCTAAAGTAAATAATAACAAACAACAGAATAATATTTAAATGTAACAAACGAAATTCAACAATACTCTTGCGAATTCACTCAGATTGCACGAGAAGATGTCAATCCTCTCATGCACTTCATTAAGCACATGTATTGTGCGGGTTAGGGGTGTTTTAGACAGTAGGTTGGTCTTGGCAGCAGGCACGGCCAGCAGTAGTGGCCGCCGCCGCCTCCACACGTACCGGTCTGGCACGCACAGCTTCAGGTGACGCAGCACACCCGGGTTATGTGCTACTCCACGCAGGAGCTTTAGTGCATACGCCGCGAGTGTAAACTCCCGGCGCACTTTGAGTTCGTTGTACCCCACCATACCCAGTACAAACAGTGTAGGATACATCAGCGGGTAAAATGGGTAAACCCCATAAAGTTTGAAGTACAAGTGTCTTGTGAATTTATTCTGCACTCGCTCCAACATGACACTGTATTTCGCTTCATGAGGAGCCCAAATCACCGCACTGTGTTCCAAGTGACTTCTTACCAAGGCGTCATACAGCACCCTTAGCGTGGTAATATTTGTGAACCCCTGTGACTGTCTCAGCACGAAACCCAGGTTTCTGTGCGCCTTCTTGCAAATCTTAACTATATGATCCCGGAAAGTTAGATCCGAGGTAAGCAGTACTCCTAGATCTCGTACCTGAGACACTCGCTGCATCGGCGCTTCATCTACGTTATATTCGTAGGCTAAGGCAGTCTTGGCGCGTGTAAATGTCATCACTGAGCATTTCCCTGTGTTGAAATAGAGTTTATTTTTATGACTCCACTCTACCACTCTATCTATGTCTTCCTGCAATCTCTCACAGTCCGACTCACCTTTGACCTCGAGTAGCAATTTGAGGTCATCAGCAAATGTATGTTGAAACATACATGTGAGAACGAAGCAGCACGTAAAAAAGCGTCCGTAATTAAATGCATATCTGAGAGATATTTCTCACCAACCTGATAGTCCAAGATCCCAGAGCAATCAGACATAACTTATTTTCACACGGATGAAACCTGAAGTTTTCAGTAGCGTCTCGTGTGCCTTGAATACCTACGCGCTTTGTGGAACTTGCCGAGTGACACCTGGGCAGGTACCAGGTGAGAAAGGTAACTAAAAATAAGAATTATTTAACTTAAATTCACATGGCTGATTTTTATATATGTCATGTAGAATATTATTTTAAAGTAATATCATAAGTGTCAGACACTTTTGATGGACCAGAGCTTTCGTCAGACGCTTTTAAGCTACTCAAAAAATAAATGAACTTTACTTATTTTTATATGTCTGATTTTTTAATATGTTATTGAAGTATTTATTTAAAAGTTATATTCAATCAGTCAGACAAATTAGAGTGACCAAACATCCCCTAAGACAAAAATTATTCAGCCAGAAGTATCAGGGCGAGAGCACTATGCATGCGCTTCAGAGTGAGTGAGACGTCCATAATATATAATATAATAGTGGTTACCATCGAGAATGTTATAAAAATTTTACTGATCTGCCAAAAAAATATTTTTCTTTTTATATACAGGGTGGAATTTTGTAATGCCCCCTGGAGGGAAAGTACTCTTAATACTGTAGATAGAAAATTTTACTCAAAGGAAACATTCCTTTATTTTTGAATAGATAGAAAACTGCATTCAAAGATTTCCAAAAAATCGCTTGCCAGACCCGGGAATCGAACTGACTAAAATCTGCAAAAAGTACACACTGTACTTTTATTGCCGCGATCGTTAGTATCAATTATAAGGATGAAATCTCTCGAACAAACTTGATAAATTAAATGATAGGAAAACCATGAAATCTTTAATAATTTACAAAAAATTGTAAACTAGTTAATTACTTGCTCGAAATGGGCTCCATTTTCTTGGCTATACAAATGTATTCTTCTAACAAATTCATTTCTTGTAACCTTTAATAACGTGTTGTGGTGAATATTATAAATCGTATTCTGAACTTCAACTCTCAACTCGTTTACATTCGCATAAGATTTAATGTAAATTTGGTTTTTAACATGTCCCCATAAAAAAAAATCTAAAGGGGTGAGATCTGGTGATCTCGCAGGCCATCTGATTGTGCCGTTTGTACCAATCCAGGTATTAAAGGTATTTATTTAGAAGAATACATTTGTGTATCCAAGAAAATGGGGCCCATTTCGAGCAACTAATTAATTAGTTTACAATTTTTTATAAATAATTAAAGATTTCATGGTTTTCCTATCATTTAATTTATCAAGTTTGTTCGAGAGATTTCATCCTTATAATTGATACTAACGATCGCGGCAATAAAAATACAGTGCGTACTTTTTGCAAATTTTAGTCAGTTCGATTCCCGGGTGTGGCAAGCGATTTTTTGGAAATCTTTGAATGCAGTTTTCTTTCTATTCAAAAATAAAGGAATGTTTCCTTTGAGTAAAATTTTCTATCTACAGTATTAAGAGTACTTTCCCTCCAGGGGGCATTACAAAATTCCACCCTGTATATATTTTTTTTTGATGATCACAAGTAATTTACCACCATGTAAAACTGAGTTATTTCAACAATTTCTTCGAGCTAATTACATCTCAAGCATATGGAATCATGCTAATGAAAAAAAACCAACCATTTCTACTCCTGAACACAATGGTTGGAGAATTGAAGAAAACCAGATCAACTTTCATTGGTTTGATGGTGACCAATTACCAGGAGAAGTTAGTGAATCTCTTCAAAGATTAGGTACTTTACTTAAACTTCAAGTTTAAAATTTAATATATTTGTAATTTTATATTTGGATTACTTAAAATTGTTTTTTGTAGATGAAGCTGCCAGCAACAACATATCTGACGACGATGAAGATGATGACTTGGATGGACAGTACCGTGATTGGATGACAGTGAAATCTCAAATGATTGTCTCGATAATTATGATGAATAAAAAATGATAACCCCAAATATATGCTATAAACTTATTTACTTTAATATTTATTAAATATTTCCTTGTTAAAGTTAATTTTGTTGAATTAGAGATGCATAAATCTCAGATTAAAAACAGTAAGTATTCTTAGTACATTAACATTTTTTACTTTGAGGCGCATGCGCATAGTGCTCTCGCCCTCATACTTCTGGCTGAATAATTTTTGTCTTAGGGGATGTTTGGTCACTCTAATTTGTCTGACTGATTGAATATAACTTTTAAATAAATACTTCAATAACATATTAAAAAATCAGACATATAAAAATAAGTAAAGTTCATTTATTTTTTGGGTAGCTTAAAAGCGTCTGACGAAAGCTCTGGTCCATCAAAAGTGTCTGACACTTATGATATTACTTTAAAATAATATTCTACATGACATATATAAAAATCAGCCATGTGAATTTAAGTTAAATAATTCTTATTTTTAGTTACCTTTCTCACCTGGTACCTGCCCAGGTGTCACTCGGCAAGTTCCACAAAGCGCGTAGGTATTCAAGGCACACGAGACGCTACTGAAAACTTCAGGTTTCATCCGTGTGAAAATAAGTTATGTCTGATTGCTCTGGGATCTTACTCTATGAGCTGAAGCTAAGTCAGAGGCCCATAGGCAGCATAAAACTCTGACACCAGGTTAGTCACTAACCACACGAAAAGACGGGACGTGTCAACCAGCCGCTCAGACAACTCGTTGAACAAACCATGAGCCCTGCCCTCGAATAGTCTATTCTTGGTAATTGTTATAACGAATCGATACAATATATCAATTAATTTTAACACTACACATTAATTAAATGCTAAATTACATAACAGTATTTAATTACGGTTGGTATTTTAATTGGCTAACTCTAATTAGTAACAATATAACAATGTTTGTTTACCTATAGCATAGTTATGCGTTAACAACGATAATTAATATCTGTTTAAAGTTAATTTGATTAGGAATCAAATTAACAATTAACTTAATATAAATAAGTCAGATTAATGTGAGCAGTGGTAGCCCCGTGTTGTCGGAATCAACTTACGAGTTGTAGGTCATGAGTTCGAACCCAAACAGGCATTTTTCTTTGTGTATTCAATTTCATGCACGGGCTCTCAAAACGGTAAAGGAAAACATCGTGGGACGGATGGAGTGTCAGACTCTTACTGACTGAAACCCATCTAAGTTCAATCCTCCTTTATGCTCCAGGGTAGCGGTGACCCTTTCGGGGAATCCCGCTGACCATAGAGGAGGCCTGGGTCCCAGCGATGGGAACATTATAGGCTGATGTAATATAATAATAATATTCAATGACGACACTTTTAGCTTAGTGGCTGCTGCTCCAAGTATCGCAGGTTTTATTATTCCAAGTAAAATATTCAAAGAAAGAAAGGAAAGAACGAATTTTTTTTATTTATTTAGCTGATTAACTGTTTTATAGTACAAAGGTCAGCACATCAAACTACCCCAATCTGTCACATTTCCTTGATAAATTTCCACTTTATTATAATAGCAAAAAGGTTCATTTTCAGTTCAGAAAATTTTACAGTTTAGGATAGCTTGATGTGCTGGCTGTACCTACAGGTCTATTCTATGAAAAAACTCACGTGAAGTGAGATTAGCGCAATGAGCATTACTAGCGACAATCCCCCATCAGATCGAATGACAGCTCACTTCAAGCTCACTTCACCTATGTTGTTACGGCGTAATTTAGTCTAAATGTCTGATTTTGACTCTCAATGTCTCATTCCATGTTGAAAAAAATCGACTTTAGATTTTATACTCGTCACTTCGCTTCGAACCATTTTTTTTTCGTAGAATCTTATCTTTTCTTGTATATTCAGTTATTGTGATCGCAAAATGATCAAAAAGACAGGTTCTTTAAATTAAATTGCGTCGATTAAATCGATTAAAATATCACGATTCAAAAATCTTGCGTCCATGTCCTTACTATATACGTTAACACACGGAATATTCAGAAATTATGACTACAAATATTATAACTGGTAGGTTAAGAATAACACTTTTTTACATTGTATTGCGTGTAATCGATAAAAATATCGCGATTTAAAAATCTCGCGTCGCAGCCCCTTGCTACATTTAAAGTTGACGTTTTTACACGTAAGAGGTCGCGCCAGTTCAACGGTCTTACGGAACGCGTTCGCGCTGTTTAGCGTGTACTTGTGTTATGTTAGTGCCATAATTAGGTCACGGCGCACTCTGGCCTTTGTACAGACGCAGACATGAAGCTATCCTAACTGTCAAATGTTCCAATTGAACATGAACCTTATTCTTTTGCAATAAGGCTGAAAATCTATCAAAGATGTTTGACTGATTGGGGTAGCTTGATATGCTACCATTCGTACCACTGTGACGGAGAATGTACTTGTGTTTGTAAGAATGATCTTAAATTTTACGTGAAAATGGAAAACTTACCCATGTTTAAGCTACAGATTTGACGAGGTTTTTTTTTTGAGGGTGGTAAATCATCCAATGACTTCTCCCGCTCTGGGTGGAGCGGAAGGGAATGTTAGACTCTTACTGACTAAAACCCTTCCATGTTCATTCCTTAGTCCTTTATGTTCCGGGGTAGCGGCAACCCTTTCGGACAATCCCGCTTACAAAGGGTGATTAGTTGGTTAAATCCCGGCAATAATTTCTGTACATTTATAATGACATCCAGACATGACAACCAACTTATTTGTCTGTTATGATTTCCTTAAGTAAATTATGCCTATTTAAGTTATGGAAGAGCATATCCTAACTTGGCTTATTTGCTGATCTGGGGCCCAATTCTGTGACTTTGTGTTAAGCAACAGGACATGTAGGACATGACAGGTAAGTGGAATTGTTGCCGGGTAAGCGGGATTGTCTGAAAGGGTTACCGCTACCCCGGTAAGGAAGGAACATGGATGGGTTTTAGTCAGTAAGTCTGACACTCCCTTCCGCTCCACCCAAAGCGGGAGGAGTAATTTGATGATTTCCTACTGTCAAAAAAAAAAGCAACACGGCATTGAAACTTTATCGACACACTGAAGACATTATGTTAAGTTTGGTAAACATGACCATTTATAATTTGTAGAATACCAAAAGTCAATGATTAGTTTATTGAGACACTACTTACACACTATTGACAAATTGGTTATTTTACAGAATTGGGTCTCTGGAGTACAGTCGCCAGCATCACAAACAGTCAAATTTTCCCAATTGAAACTAAACCTTATGTTTTTGTAATAGAGTTGAAAAAATATCAAAGAAATTTGACAGATTGGGATAACTTGATATGTTGGCCTCTGTGCAAACTCTCCGTCTACCTCGAACTGGAATACAACCCACTGAAAAAATTATAACAGGAAACACAAACCTCATAATATTTCGTAGACCCGAAACCCGAACCCACTTAACCATTTAACTAATGGAGCGGTTTACCTAAAGTGGTAACCGGTAAAGTTACGTCAAATGGTCGGTACATGGTTGCAGCATAAATTAACATAATATGTTGTTAACTTTTATGTGTCAACAAATATATAACATGCTTTTTAGAACATATTTCGCAATCTATATCTATACTAATAGTATAAAGGGGAAGGATTTGTATTTTGTGTGTATGTTTGTAATGAATAAACTCAAAAACTACTGTGCCGTTTTCAAAAATTCTTTCACCATTAGAAAGCTTAGTTTTCAGGGAGTGACATAGGCATTTTTATCCCGGGAAAAATAACGGGTCCCGCGGGAAAAATCACGGGAGCGAAGCCGCGGGCAAAGTGCTTGTGTTAAATAAGTGTTAAACAAATATATAACATATGTTTCGTAACGCTAATTACTTCTCCTACGATAAATGTGTAGAATTAAGTTCTTCCAACTGAACAGACAGCTGTGCTGCTGGGGAGTTTGTTGCGCCACTTCTTCTTCCCAGCTAAATCACTAGGAAGTGGTGAAGGGCTCGCGGTTTTTAGGGGACAGTCTTGTGTAACTTTGACCTTCAAAAAGTGCTGATTTTCGGCCTAATTTGAATAAATGACTTTTGATTGATAATGGACTAGTAACTCGCCCGGGCTTCAATCGTCTGCAATTTCTATAGCAGAATCAACCTATAATGTTACCACTACTGGGACATAGGCCTCGACTTTTGGCGAGAAGAAGAGCTGTTTCCACCACGCGGGCTCAGCGCGGGATGGTATTTGTCACTGAGGTTTCGGGTCAGCAAAAGTGTTGTTGATTTTTTCCGTCTGGAATTTCTCAGAGGCAGCTTGAACACCGTGTTTATGGCAATAGTTGATAGCAATATGTCGCTCCCAATCACTTGAGACTTTAACATAACAGGTGTAATGTAGCATAATAGCGTCTGCATACTCTGCTGTCTTCTGACCTCAGGGGCAATGATGACATCGAGAGGGAACGGAGGGCGCTAGCAGTGCAGGTGAACACAGTAGCTTGCAGATTTGCATGTTATTCAACAGAAGTCAAAATTAAACTCAAAACTCAAACTCAAAGTATTTATTTCAAATAAACCATTTACAGACACTTTTGAATTGTCCAGGTGTCGGTCAGTCAGATAGATGAAGCTAGTTGCCCATTCCAAAGCAGTAGGTACCTATGGAGAAGAACGGGCAAGAAACTCCATGGACACTCTTTTAAACAAAATATGGTTACAAAATATTGGTCACATAGTTATACATTACACTGTTTAGGTCTTATTGTAAATCATTCTACACGTGCAGCCTGTGGGCTGACTATTCTTAAAATTCCTACAGTGCCCTCCGAGTCCAATTTAATAATGCGTTTAGGGCGATTCTGTAGTGCATCAGGGATGTTGACTGAACATAGCCTAGACTGCTTTTATGCTACGATGCGTTAATGATGCACATCCCTGGTGCGTAGAGTACGTGGCAGCATCCTTAACATGATAGCTAGTCGGCTGGACTGCAGTTACATCAATCATTGCTCCGCCATTCCTCATGGAATGGCGAAGAGTGATGGGTGAATTTTATTTATTTTTATATGTTTTGCGTATGGGTAATTTTAAGGATTACTAACAGTAGACAACATAGTCTGAGATAAAGAAATTAAAATAAATAAATAAATAATATCCTTGGACATTTCACACAACGCCATATCGTCCCAAGCTAAGCAACCTAATGCTTGTGTTATGGTAACGAGATGGCTGATAAACTACTTATATACATATTTTTTTTCGTAAATACATACATATTATAGATAGAAAAACACCCTGACTCGTAACAAATACTTATTGCAGGTCGTACAAATATTTGTTCCGTGCGGGAATCGAACCCGCGACATAGTGCGCAGCAGTCAATCGCTCAACCACTGCGCCAACCGTGTCGTCAATTAATTTAAATTGATTAATTATTTATTATAACCCTTGGCGGAATACTGGCGTGATGATATGAAATGTTACGTTTATGACGTATTTTGAAGTGACGTATTTTACAAATGAAGTGTATACAAAGTAAGAGTAAGTAATAGAATAAAAAATGAAACGAAATTTCAGAAGGAAAAATCTCGCAACATTACGTACTTTTATCTTATACGCCACGAGAGGCTTTGATTTCGAATATTTCCGATTCCTTTCAGCATCTCCTTCAGTAGCACAGTAGCACTACTCCCTCTTATTAGGTTATAGGCTCTTCCTATCTCCGGCTCGCCAGTAATGTTATCAATAAAGACTTTATTTATTTATTACGTTTCTTCTAGCGAAGCGATGGCTAATAATCCGATATTGGGGGCTCTATGTCAGGATCAATTTATTCCTCAAATTGATCCTATTGTCAGAACTTAGGACTGAGGGCGCTGTTGTTCTTGGAGTAGATATTGAGAAAAACAGAGTATTTTTTTAAAGTAAATCGAATGCGATTTCCATGGCGTCTATTTGGTAAAGAGAATTATTAATAAAAGGCGTTTCTGTGGCGGAAAACAAACTAGATAAAGCTAAATATTTCGTAAAAAAAGAAAGAAAAATAGTTTATTCTGCTTAACCAATTGCCACTTGTCATAAAAAAAAACTTTATTTCAGACCAGTAGGACCAATTACATACAAAACGAAAACTGCATATGACTCTCAGTCGTATAAATACGACTCAGGCGGCACAGGCACGAAAACATTATTTTGTCGTATTAATCCAACTGGGGCGGTTAAAAGGTTAAAAAAAGACATAAAATTACATATAATACACACGTAAAAAGTAGCAGTTGATTCTTATTTATTTTATTTACATAATATTTACAAACCTAAAAAGACCTAACAATATTGATAATAACTGTACCTATATGTAGGTACAGACGCCAGCACATCAAGCTATCCCTAACTGTCAAAGGACAATGCTCAAAAAAAACCCAGGCTTTGCGCAAACGGAATGGATCTCATTTTTTTTGTATAAATGTGAAATGAAATATCACACAGGTGGCATCATTAAAATCGATGGCTAAATGTAAAAAAATGCTATTTGTTTAGTGGCAGGGATTATTTTTACTTAATTGTTTTTCTGTGTGAAAGTACGTAAATTCACATGACTTTCTTTTATTATTGGTACGTATTCATCGTACGCATCACTACAGCGCTCCATAAGATGTCTAAGTAAGAAGCGTGAGCGAGAGAGAGAGCGTGTGCGCACCGGCAACAGGAGGTTATCTCCTTCATTCTTCAAAATACTGAGTATTCTCTTTCTGTTTTATACTTGTCGCATACAATCAAGACTTTTTTTTTTTTTTTTTTTTACTCTAAGTACTTTATCTAAGAACTTTATCGTTCCCGTTATTTTTGATGGTGCCCATGAACTCGACGAGTAAGTATGCCGGATGTAACTGTTTTTAGGTACCTTAAAGTTACCCCTGCCATAAAATAAATAGCATTTTTTTGCATTCAGTCATCAGTTTAAATGTAAAGAGTTTGTTTTTGTTATCTAGTATATGCTAATTGTAAATATTTCAATTACATTTTGAAATACCTGAACGTTAACCCTGCCACTAAACAAATAGCAATTTCTTACATTTAGCCACCTATTTCGATGATGCCACCTATGTGGCATTTTATTAAACAGTTATACTAAAAATCTGAGATACGTTTCATTTGCGCCAAGCCTGGGTTTTTTTTTCATACTTCGTGAGCATTGTCCTTTTATCAATTAAAAATGAACCTTATGTCTTTGCAATAAAGTTGAAATACTATCAAAAAAAATTGACAGATTGTGGTAACTTGATGTGCTGGCCTCTGTACAAGTATATAAAACGGGAGGGAAAAAAATAAAAATAAATCAAAGGGCATCAAAATGTAGCAAAAAAGCCTCGTATTCAAGTATTCCGAACCAATTTAGATATAACCCATCAGTGATCAGATACATTTCTGACCAAAAAAAATACCTAGAAATAGATTTATATTTTGAGACTACATTTGTTAACGTCTTATTTCGATAAATTTCAGCCAATTAGAGCGCAGAGCTAAAAACCGCTAACATAATTAATTCCCCTAGATATGATTCATAAATAAAATCGCTACGCGCAGATAGTAGGCCAGCTAAATATAAAAGTGGAAATTCTCAAGCATCGCCCGTCGACTCATTTCAATTTGCAACGTTCGTCTTGTAATTTGAGCGCCATACTTACCGCGATAAAGTTATACGGAGTAGGTGGACTGGATATGGCTGGGTGAAGTTGAGCGTGGTTGGTGGGAATGATTTGTTAGGGATTTAGCGTGGTGCTTTTTTTTTTTAAGGCTAGGAAATCATCCAATGACTGCTCCCGCTCTGGGTGGAGCGGAAGGGAGTGTCAGACTCTTACTGACTAAAACCCATCCATGTTCCTTCCGTAGCCCTTTGTGTTCCGGGGTAGCGGTAACACTTTCGGACAATCCCACTTACCCGGCAGGTTAGGGGATGGATTGAACTATGCAAACTGCAGTAGACATTTAGATGTAGGTACAGAGGCCAGCACATCAAGTTACACCAATCTGTCAAATTTCTTTGATAGTATTTCAACTTTATTACCAAAGTATAAGGTTCATTTTCAATTGAGATTATTTGACGGTATGTATACGTAGGTAAATGTTTTCTTACAGATTGGGGTCAACTGATGAAATCTTGAAATAAAAGAATGAAATATTGCAAATGTCGGACCATAGAACGTGGGTTAGCCTGCCTGGTTCTTAGCTACATTTTTAAATATCCACAGGACACAATAGCCTCCATTATGATAGAACACCTACTAAAATTATAGTAAAATATTCTATTTGCTAACTATCCAATTAACCACATACAGGGCGTCCTCAGAATCCCAGTTAATAACCATAATTTATTAAAATAGATCGTATTAGTAGTTCGCAAGTTATAATTACACGAGGCGAGGTACGCACCGTTGTAGGTATGTACTATATGAAAGATAAATAGGAACAGAAGGTTCGCTTCATACAACGAGCGCACGCGTACATGGACACGTTACACGTACACATAGAGGGGATTTTTGCGGCTAAATAATAACAGCCACACGGGTCAATCGATCAGGTTAAGCTACGCTTGCCGCGGTTGGTTCGTCGATGGATGATCCACACGCGGCAAGCGTAGCTATAGCATCTTTACATACCAAAACCTCACCGTGCTTCGAAAAGCACGTTAAGCCATTGGACACGTCTGTCATTTATAGATCTTTGACAGTTGTTACGAGTAATTAGAAGCCTAAAAGTCTCCTGTTACCCAGTTATATTAACTGGGTTGTTCAGGCCAGATAGGCAGTCGCTCCATGTAAAATACTGGTATTCAGCTGCATCCGGTTAGACTGTAGGCTGAAAAGGCTAAGTAGATGATGACAAAGACACGCTTCACGTACAGCAATTGCAAGCGATTATTGCAATTGAGTTACGCCGTATGACTGTGTGCGCACGCATTCTAACAGTGATAACGGAAACGCCATAATGTAGCCTATGACAAAAATAAGCGGGATTGCCGTAAAGGTTACCGCTACCCCGGAACACAAAGGGCTAAGGAAGGAACATGCATGGGTTTTAGTCAGTAAAAGTCTGACACTCCCTTCCGCTCCACCCAGAGCGGGAAAAGTCATCGGTTAATTTCCCACCGTCAAAAAAAAATCTTATGTCAAAATGAAATGACAAAAGCTTCCGAAAACCTTACGTTAGTCATGTTGAAAATCGTTTTAGATACAAATCTCTTTGAAAGCGATTGTGTTTTGTCTAGGCTGTGATTCTTTTGTTTTTTTTTCTATCTCAGCCATATTTCAAGTCCTTAGTGCTTCTGTACCTTTCTGTTTTGTGGTTATACCTGGTTTAATCACACTGCTCATATTTGATGCTGTTATTTGAATAGCTTACAGTACAGGAGTCTGATTTTATGTTGATGTGATTGCATACAATACATTATAGGTATGCTTATCTGCCCCATTACACCCCTTGTGCAATTTTTATGATTATATCAGTAATTTTGTGGAAATTGTGACCACATTGGTTTATTACATGTAAGTGATAATACTAACTAAATATACAGTGTGTTAGGTTAAACCAGGGACATACTTTCAGGTTGTATTAGTACTTACTCATGAAAATCCACAACTTTGTTCATGGGTTCAGCTGTTCCATACATTTTGACGAATTATGCGAACATAAATGTACTGAATAGCTGATTTTTTTTTCGTGATTTCAGGTATAGTTCCATAGTCAAAGCTGTTCATTTTCATGAGTATAGTGAATCTCTGAAAGTATGTCGCTCGTTTAACCTAATACACTGTATATCATCAGACGTCATTAACGTCTAGCAAAATAATTATACGAATAATCAAATTACATATAAGTAGGTACTTAATCTTTTATAATATTTTTATACTTCTACGTTGATAAAACCAACACAAGATTTTCATACTTAGACTTAAGTAAGTTAGAACTATGTATGAAGCAATTTTACTTTGTTTACGATAACATAACCTATTAAATCTGATCTAAGACATTCCACATCTAGTGTAAGTAAGTATTGCCGTATCAAGTAAAGCTAAGTTAGGGAATGTAAGTTATGGGAACGTTCAAAGTTACTAATTATCTTTATAAGCAAGGAGAATCACTGATATGATATATTATTATGATTTACTAGCTCCTGCCAGCGGCTTCGTTCGCGTCGATGTCGGTAATTATTCCAGGGGAACGTAATACAGGGATAAATAAACTACTAATACAGGTCAAAAACTATCTCTGTGCTAAATTTCATCCTGCAATGATGATCCGTTTAGCCGTTTGAGCGTGAAGAAGAGACAAACGCACATACTCACACACTTTTGCCTTTACAATTTTAGTGTGATATCATTGGTGATTTTAGTCCGGGAGTTAACCAAATAGGTATCTTACCTATTATAAATGCGAAAGTTTGGATATATGGATGTTTGTTACTCAATCACACCAGAACGGATGAACAGATCGGGATGAAACACAAACACAGGAATGACAGCCTTTTTTACGGTTTAACGGCTTAACATGCTTTCCGAGGCCCGAAAATGGGTCTCGATATAATTATAATGGATGGTTACTTACCCACGATCGACTCGTGCGCCTCTTATCATTTAGCCACGAGCCCCTTTCCCAAACATGGCGGAATAATTATACTAACACCCCTTTGTAACATTATAGAAACCACAATAATATCTTCATAATTAATTTGAAGATGTATTCGATACCTTTGAATCCAGTAATTAACGTCAATCAAAGGTTTTAATTGTTAATGTTGAAATGAAATAGCTCTGAGGTTTATATTGTCATGTGATATTGCTTGAAATTGTATTCTTGTTTCGGAGAAATAATTATTGGCATAATTATTAATAATTATTCTATGTTCCGGAATTAGTTCATTGACCTCTTTAATTAAGTAAATTTTCAGACAGTACATGACTATGTAATTTAATTAAAAATCAAACAAGCATCATCTTACATATCTTCTTGGTCAGCCTGTATTCTACCACTGTTGAGCAAAGAGAATTAAGTCATTCCAGGAACCCCTTTCTTGTGCGGCCATACTAAGTGTAAACAAAAAATATAGACATGCTTTTTTATAAAATATTCAAACAATAAGAATGTTATTTTTGGAAGCCAGCAAGTAAGTATGAAACAAAGGAAAGAAAAACAAAAGAATTAAAAAAAAGAAAAACTATGAGGTATTTTCAAGCTCTGTACCAAAAATCGATTAAATAGAAGCAGTAGTTTAGTCGCATATTATGTTTTAATTTTTTGCGCCGTTTTAACACGATGTTTGCAGCGCTCCGGCGCGCGCGCGTGTCGATGCTGCTATGTTACAAGGACAGTTTTTATTTACAAATGCTGGTTACGTTTTACTCTGATTTAAAAGCTATTTAGTTTGTTTGAAAAAAAAACTAATTTTTGGTGCTTTTTATTGTTAGACCGTGTCGAATTAATACTAAACATATATAGTATACGTAGTATAATTGAATGCCCCTTTGTCATATCAACTCTGTATAATCACACAGAAGAAATAGTCAACAGTTTCCACTCAGCTACCTAAAGTCCTATTCGATTTATAAAAACTAAAGTACAGGACATGTTATAAAGAACTGGTAAAACCAAACACAATAAGACCGTTTAATATCACCGCGGCAAATAAATTGTTGCAGACAGATATAATAACAGTATTTGTCAAACAGTCTGATCTGAAGAAAGACTAGACTCTACAAATATCGTACATACCTATTGTATTTGTCGCAACAATTCTAAGCCTTAGTTGGTGTAACGAGGGTCGGTAATAGTAATTTCGCCATTTTGTTCTGATGTTTGTTTGTCATTTTTTGTATAAAATACTTTTTATTTGCCGTAGCTAATGGACTGTTTTCTTTAGATTTTTATTTCTAAAGATCTACTTGACTATGTTAACAAATAGCCTTGGTTATTGTAGCTTGCGGGGTTTTGGATACTCACACAATAGCAATACCGTTTTGACAGTTTACTATATACATTGCGCTTTATACATTGTCGAGTGGACGAATGTTTTAAACATATGAAATGCAATGGATTACTAATGTCCTTCTTTTAAAATCCTTCAGAGTGGTAGCAGTGTAACGTTATTGGGGTTCATGGATTGATTATGTTGAGATTTTTAGATTAAAAAGCAGACATTATACACGATCTTACGACTTAATGTTTATATTATGTAATTGTCTCTAAAGTGTTGTATTTGTTTATTGTGGTGACAAATAAACATTATTATTATTATTATACACGATGATTCTTAATTCACTATTAACCTTTCAGTAAATGAGAGTACTCCTGATTATAAACAACTTTCGCTTAAAGGACCTACTATGAAATAACAAAAAAAAGTACATCTGTTTCATACTTATGCATCAACTAAAAAAATATTTTTGATGCATCAAAAATCCGATTTCTTTTGATATTTCAGAGTTGGTCTCATACTGAAAAAAGCTAATAATCATGGGTATTTTCACGCCCTGAAAAGTTAACAGTAAGTTAAAAATCACCGTGTATAGTTACCTACTAAAACTCACGTACAGAACTAGGGTATTAGCCAAAAAAAAAATTAAAACATTAATTTACTTTGTGAAACTATCACACATTTTCACTACGCATAATATAATTTCGACTTATAGAACTAATTTCTGTAAAAATTCTGAACCCCAAAACTAACCCTTTCACCAAGCCACATCCAGTAATGCGATTCACACAGATCCGTGTGCCGCGTCAGTTGCGATAAAATTCTTTATGCATCTACCCTCGGAATCGTCTCAGGATCCAGTTTCATTACGTTAACGAAATAATTCAATTATGCTTCCCTCTACTCGCTGCCCGTGAGACCTCGCCTCGGCTTTTCATTCATTTGAATTTGGCTTCTGATTATTTTTTATTGCGTTTACGTTTTCAAGTCTGCGTTCCCGCGTTTAGGGTTTACGTTTCAGTTTTAATGGTTGAGTTGGAAGAGTTTACTGGGATATTGTTGGAAATAATTTCCTCAAAGTTATTTTGACATTTTCTTCTATTTTACTCAAGAGTTTTTTTTTCAATAAAAAAGAAAAAATATATTTCAGCCGCGTAGGCACTTCTAAAGAACTACCTACGCGGTCACTCAGAGGAACATAAAAAGCGACTTAGTTTATTGTTATTTATAGATTAAATATGACCAACGTTTGATTAATAATGAGTTCTTCCTAAGATCTCTAGTTCCGTTTTATAACATCTACACAGAAAGTTAAGAATTTTTATTTTAGCAGGAAATTGTAAATCGTGTGACTGTTTCTTCTGATGCAATTCAACTAATATTATAAACGTGAAAGTTTGTGACGACATATGGATGTCTGTTACTCTTTCAGGCAAAAAATACCGAATGGATCTAGAAAGAAAAGGGAAGAATAAAAGAAAAAAAATGTTTATTCTGCACAAACAATACGCACAATTACACGCGAAGCCGCTAGCAAAAGCTAGTTCAAAATAAAAGAGCCAAGTTTTCCCCAAATTATAATAATAAATACAGAATTTTCTGAAACCAGAGCGAATGCTGAATCAGAGCAATGCAATAAAACCCGAGTACCTACCTACTGTAAACTTAAAGGCTTTGGCAAATATTATCAGAACTCTTTCATATTTATCGAATCGATGCAGTTTTATGATTAATCCCGATTCGAATTCTATATTCAAAAGCGTCATTTGTTTTTAAATTACTCATATACTCGGTATGATTTTGGTTATGACTGGCCAGTGCTATCCCCAAAGATAGTGATGTTTTGAAAAAGGAAGGAAGATGTTGAAAATTTAAAAAGGGAATGAGTAAAGAGGATGTTTCATCTCAGAGTCTTTTCTGATGGTTTCGAAACACACTAGCTTCTTTTTGCCAAAGACTTTTGTTCAGTTCATTCGTATGGAACTCAACTGTACCATAAAACCGCCATTGGATATGTTTTTTTTCAGTGAATAGTGTAGCTTTCTATCAGCCAAAGAATTTAGTAATCAGGTCAGTAATTCTAAAGATTACTTCTTACAAACACGGAATCAATTTTAACAGGTTTTTTAGATTTTTTTCCTGAATTTCCTTTTTTTAAGTTCCTTTAATTATTTGAATTGGTTTGTACCCGTCTCAATTAAATTTTTAATAAAAAAATAGTTTAGACTGACACTTCGTCCGCGACTACCTCTGTAGATTTAAAAAAACCATTGTCTATGACACTCAGTGATAATAAAGCTTACCAATCGTGAAAGATTGGACCAAAAATAATATACTTATATATACACACATCAAAAGTGTCTAGGGATCAACATATATTTTTGCAATAACTTTTCTCTTGATTGATATTAATTTAAATTTTCTTTAAGGATTCATCAAATAAAGTGTTTTCGTTTGTCACAGTAACGATAAACCAAGTCACCTTTGCATTAATAAAGAAATTTGCCATTTTCCTAATAAAGGGATTTTTGACATTTGAACCACTAACATTAAAGTTCGAAAAAAAGACTGAAATAACAGTTTTCTTTAAAATTTTATTGGGTAACTTAAACAATTAATAATCCGTGTTTCTACCGCGAACACTAACAACACAAGAACATCGGTTTGGCATACTCAAAATGAGTTCATCCAAATCACGCTGTGGAATGGCCGCCCATGTTCGTTGCAACAACAAAAAAAGGTCTTCTTGCAACTGGATACCCTCCATATTCGGCAGAGCTCTTCTCTGTAGCATATCCCATGCATGCTCAATCGGGTTCAAGTCTGGCGACACGGAGACAAGACCGATACATTCAAATCTTAACTCGAAGAGCTCCAACAATAACCGCCATGATGTTAGCCGTGAGGCTTCATCACTCTTCAGGGAACTTAATTAGCGACCAAACAGTCAGAAACCGCTTGCATGAAGTGAACCTTCATTCCCGAAGACCGCTACGGGTACCACCTATAGCAATGCACAATCGTAGGATTCGATATCAATGGGCTCTTGAACACAGAAATTGGGCAGAAGAACAATGGCGTTTCGTGTGCTTTTCTGATGAGTCTCGTTTTGGTATGAGACCGGATACAAGACGTATACGACACTGGAGAACCCCTGGACGCCAACAGCGATTAAAATCCTGCCAGGAAGTCCATCCTTATAGTGGTGGAACCATCATGGTATGGGCGGGTATTTGGATCGGCGGAAGAACTGAGTTGATTTGGATCAGAGGCAACCTCAACGCTCAAATTTATGCTGAGACGATTGTATCTGACGTCATCGTTCCTCTACAAGTGCAAATCGGTCCCTTATTTCAGTTAATGCATGATAATGCACGACCGCACACCGCAAGAGTTGTAAGACAGACTCTCGCCGCAGCTAACATCAATGTCCTGCCCTGGCCTGCTCAGTCGCCAGACTTGAACCCGATTGAGCATGCATGGGATATGCTACAGAGAAGAGCTCTGCCGAATATGGAGGGTATCCAGTTGCAAGAAGACCTTTTTTTGTTGTTGCAACGAACATGGGCGGCCATTCCACAGCGTGATTTGGATGAACTCATTTTGAGTATGCCAAACCGATGTTCTTGTGTTGTTAGTGTTCGCGGTAGAAACACGGATTATTAATTGTTTAAGTTACCCAATAAAATTTTAAAGAAAACTGTTATTTCAGTCTTTTTTTCGAACTTTAATGTTAGTGGTTCAAATGTCAAAAATCCCTTTATTAGGAAAATGGCAAATTTCTTTATTAATGCAAAGGTGACTTGGTTTATCGTTACTGTGACAAACGAAAACACTTTATTTGATGAATCCTTAAAGAAAATTTAAATTAATATCAATCAAGAGAAAAGTTATTGCAAAAATATATGTTGATCCCTAGACACTTTTGATGTGTGTACTTTGAAAGATAGATTAAAAACATAAAAACAAAATAGATATTTAAATTGACTATGATGTATAGATATAGGAGCTTAGTAATAACAGCCGCACAGGTCGAGCAATCAGGTTAAGCTACGCTTGCCGGGGTTGGTCCGTAGATCGGTGACCATCTTTACATATAGAGACTCCTCAGTGCCTCGAAAAGCACGTTAAGCCGTCCTGGCTGTCATACTGGATCTTTAACAGTTGTTACAGGTAGACAGAAGCCCGAAAATCAAAGAAGAAGGCAGATTGATGGATTGGATAGATGTCCATGATAGTCTATTATTTCTTTTTTCTTTTTATGTTTTTTTCATTGAATGTTTTTTAAATGTAGTATCTACTTCATACACAAACATCAACATTTTATGCCGGGAGCTTGTGATTGGTGAAACGTGCACGTGGAAACAAATTGGCCTAGTTTTGTGTTATATTTCATGTGGCATGCATACATTAGGGCAGCTTATGAGTGCTACATACAATGTTACGTGTTACCAATCTGTACCCAGCGTTAACTCTAGAGCAGCTCGTGGTTAAGTACTAACAGCCGCACGGGTTGATCCACCAGGTTAAGCTATGCTTGCCGGGGTTGGCCGTGGATGGGTGACCATCTTTACATACCGAGACTCCTCCGTCCGAGCGGGAGGATCATTTGATGATTTCCCACCCTCAAAAAAACCGGTTGACCGTAGATGCGTTGCATTATAATTCATTCGGGCGCATATTATTATGGGGCTTGTGGCTAAATAATAACAGCCGCACGGGTAGATCGATCAGGTTAAGCTATGCTTGCCGCGGTTGGTCCGTGGATGGGTGACCATCTTTCTATCATCCTTGCCTTGGAAAGCACGTTAAGCCGTTGGTCCCGGCTGTCATTTGTGCATCTTTGACAGTCGTTACGGGTCGTCAGAAGCACGAAAATGTGACTTACCAAGTCAGATTCGAGTCTTACCAAGACTTAAGAAGTCTTACCAAGGGGTATCGTATTGCACAACTACTGGGTTGTGGAAGTCAGACCCCAACATAGTTGGGAAAAGGCTCGGCAGGTGATGACCTAGCATTAACTTGAACAGAATAGCACACTGACCCTCAAAGGAACTATGAATATCATAACTCGAATGACGAAACTGGTCAATATAGGTCATAATATGGGCATAAAGTTTAGCACATGGAGAGACCGTAAAACATTATGCGCCATAAGGAAGACCGTCTATATGGATATACGGTCTTATCGATAAAATGGACAACAGTTATTGGGGAAATATAACTAAAAATGGGGCTGTTAGGTTCAAAATAGACATTTTATTTTCTTCTCTCGTATCGGAAATGTACTATAATTTTTATTTTTCATCATCAGCTGCTTCCTTTTCCCAATGTTAGGGTCGGCTTCCAGTCTAACCGGATGCAACTGAATACCAGTATTTTATATGAAGCGACTGCCTATCTGATCTCCACAATCCACATATTAGTTAAAACAATACCACTTGGTAAGACTGGTTATCAGTCTTTCGGGCTTCTGACGAAAATTCACAAATGACAACCGGGACTAACGGCTGAACGTGCTTTCCGAGGCAAGGATGATGGAAAGATGGTCATCCATTAACGAACCAACCGCGGCAAGCATAGCTTAACCTGATCGATCAACCCGTGCGGCTGTTATTATTTAGCCACAAGCTCCATAATAATATGCGCCCGAATGAATTATAATGCAACGCATCTACGGTCAACCGGTTTTTTTGAGGGTGGGAAATCATCAAATGACCCCTCCCGCTCTGGGTGGAGCAGAAGGGAGTGTCAGACTCTTACTGACTAAAACCCATTCATGTTCCTTCTTTAGCCCTTTATGTTCTGAGGTAACGGTAACCCTTTCGGACAATCCCGCTGAACGGAAACCTTGCTCCTACGAAATTAACCCTCAATTAATAACAAATTGTTACATAGACATGCGTTTTACTGTCCTTTATATGCACTCTAAAATTCTACTCTTCGTGATGGTTCTGAACGGTAAAAATGAACTCTGGAATATACCATTAAGTAGGATACGATGAATACGAGAGGCCTGCAGCCAAGCTAATGGGTGCGATAGACGCTACTCGCGTCTAACGCACCCATTAGCTTGTAAACAGATAAGCTAGTCAGCATGTTGATAGTAGCGAACGTCGATTTCAGTGGAGTCAGAGGGCCTAGACAAAAACACATTTTCATTAACGATAACGAAATTACATAAATCCGAAATGTATCGAATTGGCTTTCGAAATGTCACGTGATCAATCAATTTCGATTGCTAATAGGTAGACAATGTCAAATTGTGAAACGAAACTCGATTAATGTTCCCATACAAATGCGTTGACAAGTGGCGTTTTCGATAATCCGTATCGCTAAGATAAGGATTTAGAAATTGTTCGATCAACAGTTTTCAAAATCGAATTGACATGGAGCGATTGTCACTTGTCTAGGTCCCCTGTTTTGTTTATCTATGCCGGAGCCTAAAGGGAGGGTAATGTTACATACAAAGTCTAGTTAGCTCACAATTTCTTTTAGGCAAGTAACGTTTAGACAGTGATTGCATTTATTGCATTGATGGGTATGCAATAGGGTTGTCTGTGTTGTACAAATATTTTGTTTAAAAAAATCATATAAGACTATAAAACATGCCAGACTTACTAAGGGGAAGCCATTTTACACTTCTGTAACGACAAAAGAGTTTAAATGAGACAAAGCTGCATAATCAACCCATAATGTTTCTACTGCAGGGATATAGGCTCTCTATGAGAGGGAATGGGTCATAATCTACCACGGGGGCCCAGTACGGGTTCTCAGATGTCACATGCCTTCGAGTTTTTGCTTCTAGGATATGCCATTTTCCTCACGACGTTTTCATTCACTGTTTTGAGAGCAATGGTGTTGAAATAATTTACTCAAAGCAAAGTGCCTGCTTAGGATTGAACCCACGACCTGCAACTCGTAAGTCGCGGTAAATACCTCTTTGCTAGATCGAACAGAGTATAGACAACTGTTCCAATTTTTTCTGAATTTAATGCAATGAAATTATTTTCCTAAATGACAGGTTTGGTCAAAGTTGTTGGTTGTGTCTAACGTACAAAGTCGCAAATGCCGGAGCCTAATCCATGTTTCTCCCGCAAACAACGTCATTGTATTCTGGTTTAAAGGAAATTGGTGCCGGAGTAATTATAGTCACATGACACATGGTCTACCTTGTCTCTGGGATAACAACTTACCTCTTAGGCTTCTGTTATTGCATATCTGTGGGTAGCCGGCGGCAATTTACCACCGTCAGATTAGGCACTGTGATTACCACTCATAATTTACAGCTCTCGTCTTTTACACTCAGCCTTTCCCTTACTTTTAGGGTCGTTCAGTCTACCTGATACAGCTGAATACCAGTATTGTACGGCCAGCACATCAAGCTATCCCAAACTGTCAAATTTTCCCAATTGAAAATGAACCTTATCCTTTTGTCGTAAAGTTGAAAAATGATCAAAGAAATTTAACGGATTGGGGTAACTTGATGTGCTGGCCTCTGTACATCGCTCCCTCCAACTCGAACTCGGATACCATGTACCTACATGGAGCGACTGCATCGCTGACCTTCGCAACCTAAATGTGCCTCTCATTATCACCATCATCGGAGTCGAAAGATGAAGAGAGATGAAAGATGATCACTGCTGGGTATAAGCTTTCTCAAGCGTTCCTTTTTTTTATTGTTGGCAATCATCCAATGACTTCTCCCGCTCTGGGTGGAGCGGAAGGGAGTGTCAGACTCTTACTGACTAAAACCCATCCATGCTCCTTCCATAGCCCTTTATGTTCCGGGGTAGCGGTAACCCTTCGGACAATCCCGGTTAACTCACAATACCGCTTATCTCAAGCGTTCCTGCGTTTACATTTCAATATCAGAAACACAAGTACTCTACGCTACTACTCTTCAAGAAATTGAATAATATAAATATCTGCATGAAAATAGTTCAAAATGTAGCAGTAGTGTGTATTTTTATTTGAGTATCGATTCGAATGAAGGCGATTCTTTGCAGTGACGTGACTCCGCGCTGTTCAAAGTCGTCCGGGTCACGGCGACGGTAGGGCTGGCACGCTGGCTTTATTTTAAAACGTTAAATTCAATGTTAGTCAAAAAGTTAGTTATACAATTCATCTGGATAATAGTGTTTGTTAGTTATATTAAGTGCAACTTTTAATATAAAGTGCAATTTGTAATTTAAAGTGCAATTTGCAATATAAAATGCAATTTGTACCTATGTAAAGTGCATTTTTAAATAGAAAGTGCATTTTGTGATATAAAATGCAATGTTGTAATATATGGTGCAATTAGTAATATAAAGTGCACTTTGTAATATAATGTGCATTTTGTAATAGAAAATGTATTTTATAAAAGTAAGTGCAATTTGTAATATAAACTGTAATTAGAAATAGAAAGTGCAAATTGTAATATGAAGTGCAATTTGACCAGTTTGGCCGTGAGCCGTGAAGCCTGCAGTCCTGCTGTAACAACGTCATTTGTATTTTTTTTTATTTGCAGTATATATTTTGAACTACAAATAAAAAAAAATATGTTTATATTAGTCAGTATAAAATATTTATGTATTTCTTTCTTACCATTTATAATACTGAACATATTATTTTATACTCTATTTATTATAACAGTAACAAAACCACAGTATTTGTGTAATATTGTTGGCGTTACTGTACTTTAGAGTTATTTATTTAATGTATATGATAAATAGATCATATTGTTTGGTAGATATTTATAGTGAAATACAAAGCATATTGTCCTTATTTATTTTATTATTTTTTTACTGCGTCATGTTTGCCGCAAATAAACTTTCTTTCTTTGTTTAAATAACGGAGTTCATTAAACGTTGAAATCAAAATAACGAAATGTATATAGCCGTTATTTATCTAAAGTTTTATTATAACACTACAAAAATAATTTTATATACCTTTCACCAAAGTAAGTAACTTAGTAACATAGTATCGTTGTTATTATATATAAAGCTTTCGAGATGGTTACGAAAGGTTAATTGAAAGCTCACTAAACTCAATTACTGTTATATACTACAATTACAGGCTTTGGCCCGTTTTGACAGTTTACTAAACACAATTAGCGCTAGCCATGGTTATATCAAATATAATTCTATTTCGTTTGAAAATGACTGATACTGACTGGCGTATTAATTAGGTTTTGTAATACTTACTAATAACTATTATATGTATATAGAAAGCGAGTGCTGGCGAGGGCTACGATCAAATATTTAATTCAAAGATACAAATTGTTAACAAATTTTACATTAAATATGTAGGGCACTATGTATTAAAGTATCGATTTAACTTTGGGCTATTCTTTAGTTACGTGACTCGACGCCATTTGAAGTCGGGTCACGGTGACGATACACAGGGTTGACATGATGTTCAACTGTTTTTATTTATGCGAATTAATTTGATAGTTTCTTTTTTTTAATTTATTAAAAGCTTGCGCTGCTGGATATCGGGTCTTTACACTTCTTCTACTTCTTTTCGTCCAGTCATTTTGCCGCGCCTAATATGTAGTTCTCTGATTTTTCGCACATTTGTGTCTTAGACTGGCTGATTTCAAATTCAATTGAGTTCTTACTTCGTCATAATTATTATATGTGTCGAACATAATAGAAAAGCCTGGTATTTTAAAAGGGTTAGAAGGGTTACAAACGGGATAATTTAGTTTTTAATACATTTCGCTCTTTTATATGCCTATATTTCTTAAAACATTTATTTATAAGTAAGTACCTTTCATTCCCAATAGTATGTTATTAGCACGCATTTTAAGAATTAATTAAGTTGTAATTATTAAAGCTTCAATCTACCAGACTAAGGTAAATTTTAGAATCGTGACTCTATGACGGTGAAGCCGCTCGGGTCATGGTGACCACGCGGAACTGAAGCCGTGGCTTGTGACTTTAAAATACATTAGTTACGTTAGACAATGCAATTTTAAAATCAAGTCGAAAAATGTGTAAGTTTAAAGGCGTGTAAGTAATTACTTTACATACGTTGCGAAATTAGAGTATGATGGAATGACTAGGTACGTAACCGAAAAGAAATAAAAAATGAATTGTAACATTTTTAAATTTAGACACTTAGACCATGAAGATTTCAAAGAAATTTCAAAGTCGAGGTCAAAGTCAAATCATTTATTTAAAATAGACACAAGAAAGGCACTTTTGAAAGTCAAAAATGAACAAGAAATATATGTAGAATTGATTCTAGTCGTCCCTTCCAAAAAGTAGTTTTGTATGGAGAAGAATGGTAAGAAACTCCACCGTTACTCTTTTAAA
Organism: Hyppa rectilinea; assembly: GCA_951799385.1. Taxonomy (NCBI): domain Eukaryota; kingdom Metazoa; phylum Arthropoda; class Insecta; order Lepidoptera; family Noctuidae; genus Hyppa; species Hyppa rectilinea. Next base: position 15,249,443 of record OX637321.1, on the reverse strand, counting down.
ATATTTTAAAATGTTTTGTATACATGAATTATAACATTATATGTGAAGACGATGCACCCAGAATAAAAACACTACACCACAAAAGGTGAAATGAAAAACACATCTCGCAATGGCAGGTAAACTTAATTATGTCATAAGTACATGGTGCTCGAATATTTACTAAATTTGTATACTATAGTCGCGTCGCGTCTGTCAGTGGGAGCCTTTAGTCAGTAAAAATATAAATAACAAGATGAAACCAGCTTATACTAGCGATGTAGGGCATGTAAGAAAGGCGCTTCGGAGAGATAAATGTACATAATTTATCAAGAGCGTCGATAAAAGAAAACATAGCGTAACCTATAAAGTGTATCTTTCTTCATTTTTCCCGTTAGGTACACAATTATGGCGTACTGAGGTTCAGATGTTGGGCAAAAGTATAAGAAATCCATACTTTAAGTATTCCTTTACAAAATAAAGACATTTTATATCTCTTTATTTAAGTGTCCTTTTGATTATGTATTGTGTGTCTAGTTAATTAGATAGTCATTGAATTTTTAGTACCTAGTATAAATAGTTTAATTAATCTTACTTATTACGTACTTATTCAAAATCTTTAGAAGAAAGAAGAAGGAAATAAATAGTATGGAAGAAAATACATGTTGCGCCGACCCCAAATAAATTGGGATAAGGGCAGGGGAATGATGACGTGTTCAAAATTTTTTAGCATTAAATGAAGAAAGAGTTTGATTGATTTGGAAGAATATTATTTATCAACGACATGTGTTTATGGAACCCCAAATAATTGATTTCCTAAAAAAATTTATGGACACTTATATAATAAAAGTGCCTCTTTTTGTGATCTTCAAACAATATGAAAAAAAGCTCAATAGCCAAGTACAGTACTCCTTAATTAATAATGCACATGCAGATCTTCGCTAATTGTCGTATTCCCGGAAACACCCGAATCATTGAATCGTTTGAGTCCTAAACAATGCACTTGCATTTTGCACCTTGTTCGAAAGAAATAGGAGTCAATATCATGTGTACACAATCGAAAACAATTCGGGCGGTCGGCGGCGGTCGGCGGTCAGTCAAAGGTCCGTCAGTCGTCTTGTTATATTGGTGGTGACTGCACGCGTGCTCTTTGTCTGGAATTATATAGAGCTGCTATTACACACCCTTCTTGGTTTTGTTATCAAAGGTGAATTTAATTTCAACTTTAATTATCTTATTCAAATTTAAACAGTTAATTTTGTAAAACATTTAAATATACTAACATTTTTCACGTTTTTTCAATATTAAAAAATTAAAAATACCTACGTAAAATACATATTAAGTACTAGAAAAACCATATTAAAAATCAGATTTAGGCTTATATGAATTATAGCTCGCTATTTACTTACATGGAATTATTGAATCAAATTTCGTTACTGATAAATCAATATTTATCTCTTTTAGGACAAAACACATAATCATACTAAATTATGCATGAACAAAATGCACTTAACCACTCTATATACATATCGTCTTCCGACGCTCGGGGAATACGACCGTTGCCGAACAGTGGCGAAGATTTCTATGCGCATTATCACTTTTGGAGACCTGTACCTAAGTGCGACCAATTTGGTCATAGCACGGCTGGTCACACTGAAAGTATCCCAATCGATGACTACGCTTTAGCTACCACAACCAACTTTGACAAAATACCAGAAAGAAGAGTAGTAAAAAAAAAAATGTGTGCGTGTACTAGCGTACACTCGTAAGAAGTGAAACTTCTTTATGACGTTATTTTTCAAAAAATAATTTACTATAATATGCAACTTTACAGAAACTTTAAAGTTAAATTAGATAAAGTTGTTGTTGTTGTAGTTGTTGTTGTTGTAGTTGTTGTTGTTGTTTGATGTTGTTATTGTAATACCAATCCCTACTCCGCTGGAGAAAGTATACTTCGAATCACGCGTGGTAGGGATAAGAAGAAGATGGCGCGTAACGGAAAAATGTGACGCGTAACGAAAAAATGTTACACTCCCGATAAAGAAGTTTCACTTCAAAAATATATATTTATTTTATAAAAAAGCTATTACCTAGGGCCAATAAATCCCTAGAATATTTATCTATTCCTTACATGTTTGTTTACCAAATGTGACATGTGGAGAGAAACATACTATAGTTCCATTTATAAACGGGATTTATGTAATACTTCGATAATGGTGTTAGCTAACTTGGATGCTAGAATAATAGAACGTTAATTATTTTGATATTTTTTCAAGCCTCTCGCTTTATTTGTTCGTTTTGCTCGAATGATCTATAGTTTCTGTAATAAATAAAATATATTAATCAACATGACAAATTGTAGGTATGGATAATCCGTAGATATTCGCAAATTGATGCTGCTATTGTGAATACCACACCTATTTTTTTAACGGGATTAATAAACAAGGGTAGCAAGTGTAGTCGCAAGCACATCAAGCTACCACAAACTGTCAACTTTTCTCAATAGATTTTGAACTTAAAAATTAACGATTTAAGGTTGAAAATCATTTGTAGAAAATTGAAAGTTTGGTTTACTAAGCGCTGGCATACATTTGAATATCGACGTTACAAGAAAATAGAATTGATTCTCAAAACTCCATAGTTACTGTTTGAAAATGTTTATTCTACAATATTTTTTATAACCTCGACAACCCTAGCATCGTGACCTACTTGTGTACATTGACTTGGGTATCTGCTAGCGCCGTTTGTGTCGGCGACATAGCGTGAAGGTGTCACTGCCTGTTTGCTCTTTTGTCTAGCTTTCCACTGAATGTACTGATGTATCTCTAGTATGTATGTTTAAGTACTGTTGAGGGTAATATGGTTGTAACTTGGAACTGCGTGGTGTAATACGGAGTATCTACATTTATCTGTAAGCGGATTCTGTTCAAAAAGGTTCAAATTCCAGTAGCAGTCTCATCTTTCCGATAGTCAAAGTTAGTAGTAGTTTTTCGATAATGTAAGGGAATTTTAAAGCTTTTTGACGGAATTATGGCGGACTAGGTTCTGTTAGGGCCTTTGCCCGCGTAGATGTCTGGAATTTTTGCACGGAAAGTAACAGTAAGTATAATTATATCCTATAACACAGATGTTCACCCTATTAGAAGCCGAAAGAGAGCCTTTAATGTCTCGCTGATGGTGGCGTGTGTGTTGGATCATTTAGCTCCCTTCAAAATGGTTGAGCTGAATGGTGCTAATATATGCGTCATGTTCGTGAACGGGCGCTGTCAGTAGGGACTGGTCATCTCTTAGCGGCTAAGGCTTGTTTTAATTTAATTATTGAATAGTTTTTACATATTTTATATCTGATGCTTTTAACGTTCTGCATCGTTCTCACATGTATAATATTAATATGAACTATGTAACCAATATTTTGTAACCATATTTTGTTTAAAAGAGTGTCCATGGAGTTTCTTGCCCGTTCTTCTCCATAGGTACCTACTCCTTTGGAATGGGCAACTAGCTTCATTTCTCGGACTGACCGACACCTTGACAATTCAAAAGTGCCTGTAATTGGTTTATTTGAAATAAATACTTTGAGTTTTGAGTTTTTTTGAGTTTTTGAGACAGAGCTTATAAGAGCTCAACGATTTTTACGGTTATATTTATGATCGTTTAAAGAGATTTTTTCTTATGAACCTATGGAGTTCATACGACATTTGGGAGATTAATCCAGGTCATAAACTATAAGCGGGGTTGCCCGAAAGGGTTACCGCTACCCCGGAACATAAAGGGCTAAGGATGGGTTTTAGTCAGTAAGAGTCTGACACTCCCTTCCGCTCCACCCAGAGCGGGAGAAGTCATTGGATGATTTCCCAGCCTTAAAAAAAAAGATGCAGGGCACGTTTTTCTTGCTGCAACCAACCAGAATCCGGAGTTTGATAAGAGACTTACAGTTTGGCCAAGGTAACTAGTGTTCAGGTAGGAGATTCAACTGTGAGCGGAAGGGACTGTCCACCCAGAACGGGAGAATTCATTGGATGATTTCCTACCCTCAACAAAAAAAAAGGTCATAAACTATCTGTGTGCCAAAATTTATCCAGATCCGATCACTTTGTTTGTGAGAATGTTCAGATGTTTGTTACTTTTTGCGTGAAAGAGTAACAAACATCTGTACATCCTCACAAACTTTCACGTTTATAATATCAGCAGAATTCCACCAATCACACTGATTGCGATCACATTTTAACCGCGTTAAATAGCTGTCAATGTCATCATTGTGTTCGAATATTGACACTGACATTTATGGACTATATTAGCGTCTGAAAATAAGGGCATTACCAGAGCCAATGAAAATCATGATCCCACGCTCAGCAATCCCCAATGTCAGCATGTGTTTGATTTCTGAAATCTATACCTTATACAAGCCTTATCCAAAAAAAAGTCTTACGAAACTGTCAAATTTCTCCAAATGATTTTAAACCTTAAAACATTGACAGTTAAGTTTAAAATCGATTGAAAAATTTGATAGCTTGTGGTAACTTGATGTGCTGGCGTATATCTAGTTACTTATCCTGTAAAATGTAGCTAGAAAATGGTTCTTGAGTAAGACGCTTGCATAAGCCTTATAAATGCAGTAGCTCTAGTAAGTAATACCTAAGGAAAAGCTTCTTAGCATTTATATCTAAGAAATATTAACAAATAGTTAGTAACGATAAGTTGAGGCAAAATAATTACAGCCGCACGGATCGATCCATCAGGTTAAGCTACGCTTGCCGGGGTTGGTCCGTGGATGGGTGACCATCTTTACATATCGAGACTCCTCCATGATTCGGAAAACACGTTAAACCGTTGGTCCCGGCTAACATTCGTGGATGTTTGACAGTCGTTACGGGTGGTTATTAGCCTGGAAGTCTGGCACCTAGTTTTACCAAGGGGTATCGTATTACCCAGTTACTGACTGGGTTGTGGAGGTAAGATCGGCAGTCAGTCCATGTAAAATACTGGTATTCAGTTGTGCAGCTGTGCATCCGGTTAGACTAGAAGCCGACCCCAACATAGTTAGCAAAGGTTAGACAGATTGCAGATTGAGTTAGTAACGAAACCTAAAATCTAAATTCTTCTTCTTTTCGTGTGGTTAGTGACTAACCTGGTGTCAGAGTTTTTAAACTGCCCATGGGCCTCTGACTTAGCTTCACATGCTGTTAAGAAATAAAAATCTCAATAAAAATAATGTTAGTCACGCATTTGAACAAAAGCACACCTTCTAGGAACCCCACCTAAAAATTTAAATAACAATATTATTCACAAGAATACGACTCAACAATGAATGATATTAAACGTAAATTCATTTGGCAATACCATTTTGTAATATTACAATGAGCACGACGTGATTTTCCTGCTTTTAGTAATCAATTGAAATGGCGCCAATGCCATTGACAGGTGTCAGCCATTTTGGATTACAAAGGAATCGACGCGTACAGCCATCGACTGGGCAAACGCAAACAGGCCTGAAATTATAGTTTGTCTATGTATTGGTAATACATTAATGTTTCGTAATGGCAGTTTTGTTATAGAGCTGCCATTTAAAGCTAGAAAATTGGAAATCGTGGTTTTAATACCCGTTCAGTAGGTAATTTATCAAATGTCCACGATTGCCTTGTTGGTCTAGTGGTTGCAAGAGCTACTGCTGAGCTTATATTTATTATTTATCGTCACATAATTTAAAATGAAAAATACTTTTAAAACATGTCTTTTTTTATCGACATCATTGCTCCATTTTTAAACAAACGTAAAAAGTTTATTGCTGTATCAGAATATATCATTCACTCTTGATTATTTGCTTGTCAGGTGTCATGCAGGCATCATGAAATAAACCGACTAAAGATTTATCGTAAAATCGTAATGGAAATACCATAGTTTCCGAATGCCTGAAATAAAAGGTTTTAAAAATGTGTGTAAATAACCGCATTCACGAAACGTCGTATTTTTTGTTAATTTTGGAATGGACCTAATTTGGATCTCTACACGCCTGATGGAAAGCCATCGCTTTCCATCAGGCGTGTAGAGATCCAAATTACTATTATTATTAATTATTATTATAGACCTCATCCATCGATGAGGTCTATGATGGAGCCAGCATGGCCAGAAGATACTCTTTCCGTCCATTTCTATTGTAAGTATAAAAAAAGAAAATCCAAAACTTTTGATATTTGCAACTTGAAACTGACGGCATAACGGTTCTTTCCTTACGCCACATTTTTTGCCTTTAGCCCTGTTAAAGGATTTTGGTTTCAAGTTCCAAAAAAAAAAAGGAGTGTGGGTGATTCCTTTTTGTTTGTGTGTGTGTGTGTGTGTGTTTCACATTCACAATAATTATAACGACGTACGAAGTAAATATTCATATCGTAGAAATTACTTTAGTACTTTTAGTAAAAGGAGGCGTCTAAAATGGTAGGATTCGTCACGTCTTGCTAAATACGTGCTTACCGAAAGTACGAGAAAGCTTTAGTGTTTTTGTGTCATTATTTGTATGGGTACAACACAGCTGTGAGTACAGTCAGTCTCTAAAAGATGTGTACGTCGAGAATAATTCATTTAACGGTCCACAATCTTTCTTCCTTCTTAATATTGTATCAATATGCAGCCACATTGGGTAGATACTTTACTGTATAAATAGATTATAATAATTGTATAGATAGATGATAGATTATAAACTACCTAAAAATTACTAGTTTCGCCTATTAGAAGCCGTTTGCTTGTAAGAGCTTAACGATTCATACGGTAATTTATGTTGTCGTTTCGAGAGAAACTATCTTATGAACCTATGGGGTTCATACGACATTTGAGAGGTTAATGATTTATTGCAGGTCAATATTTTTTGATAGGTAGTCATAATCTCGCAAGATAGATTCTAAACTATCTTGCGACATAATATACTTATTTTTTTGGGGGACTGTACCAATAGGTCATGTGTTAAGTATTTGTACAACAATAAAACTGGTTTTATCTTTACAAGTTACTCTGATAATTGAAATCGATTGCTAACGTATTTAATATACATAATCACTTATCATACCATGTAGATTGGAAATAGCACTTGAAAGATAATTGAATATCTGCTGATAGACAAGAATGACCATTCTTCTTTATTTTATGCACCAATGTGACGATACCACAATGGGCTACCACAATACCTACAATACTGAGTGATCCATGTTTAGCTTCAAACTACACATACTTTCAAAACTAAACAGCTAAAATATCAAACAACGTTCAGAAAGCTTAAGAGATACTACCGCGCAGCACTAGTTGACATTCAAAACAAAGTGTTTGAGAAGTTGCAAGGAAATCGGCTAGAAATATCTGACCTGTGAGAGATTTAACTTTGCCCGCATCGTTCGGAGTTCTCGTATACGTGTTTCGACGTGTTTTGGGTAGCGATCAGTCGGTGTAAAGACTGTACTCACTGCGAACGTTCGCTCCGCGATTTTGTTTTGCGTACGATTCTTACGCAACGAACGTATACATCGGCGTAACAAGCAGTATACAGTGAAATCCGTTTATAATGACATTGAAGGGACTTGACAAACACGTCATACTAAGCGGACGTCATACAAGGCATTTTTGTGAAAAAAAACAACCGTCTTTCTCCATTTTCTAATCTGCATATTATTGTATCTTTCTTCTCAATCGTAGGTAAATGCTTTACGACGTTGAGATGGCATTTTTTACATAGGATATCACTAAAAACAATGCGTGACGTTTAACTGTCAATTGGTACTTAGGTACTGAGATTCGAAGCAAAAAGGCCACGTACCGAACGTCGTCGGGAATCAACGAACATTGTCGAAGGTAAAAAGAATCATATCGGTCACTATAAATGGACAAAATTTATTAAAAAAGGGTCATAATAAGCGATATGTCACTGTAATCCAGGTAATTATATCCGACTTTGTTACAAAGAATTTTATATGGAAACCAAACTTCGTTGTGTAATTACGTCATAATAGGCGGTTGGTCAATATAGGCGGAGTTGTAATAAACGGATTCCACTATAGTTGAAACGTGAACTCAATAACGACAATTTCCTAAAATCTGCTCGCAGATGAATCTTCTTTTTAGGAACGAACGTTCGTGAACAGCTCGTAAAACAACTGTTTCCAAAACAAGTTTGTGAAGCGAATGCTCGTTCTGAGCAAAATCCTTAAGCCCCATTTCCGCAGCGCAAGAAGCCCTAGTAGTGGAAACGTTGCCTTGCATGCAAGCTACATGTTTCATAGAAACGGGACGGTACCTTCATTGGTGATGCGAAAACTTGTACGTAAGACTTCCCACAATGGAAACAAGGCTTTATATGGACATGGGTATTAATTCAAGTACGAAGGCTTGTTATAATGGAAGTGTGCTCTCATGACTTTGCAATTTTGTACTGAACTTTTCAGACGACATCAAAATATTTTCTCTTTATATTACATTGCTCGTAGCAGCGGCGGTGAGGTTTGGTCCTTCGAGCCGGATCAAAATGTAGCAGTAACTAGTGAGGTTTGGTGGAAATTCAAATGTTTTATAAATTGTGTTGAGGATTTTTCAACAACTAAGTATAACAAATTATGCGTTAGTTTATCGAACAAATTAATGATGTGTTGGTGTCTTGGTATGACGGAGCGTTTCGTATCGTTTCTTGTCTTGAGATGTCGCTAGAAGTCTTTGAATGGCGTTAATAACATCAACATCTTAGCAGTTCCCAATAATAATACCTACCTACTAATGTTATGTGTTCCTGTTCTATTAGAATAAAGGAAAAATTAAAACGTTATTTTGATCTGACTGCTTCATAGGTCTAATGGTCGCAAGCTCTATGGTTACATTCAGAGAGATTGTCCAAAAGGGTTACCGCTACCCCGGAACATAAAGGGCTAACTAAGGAAGGAACATGGATGGGTTTTAGTCAGTAAAAGTATGACACTCCCTTCCGCTCCACCCAAAGCGGGAGGAGTCATTTGATGATTTTCCCACCGACAAAAAAAACAGAACTATTGTTACATGGGACTTAAACCTAACTAAAGGCTCAGCCTTACCCTTCGGGGAGACAAGGTATGATATTATGTTGACTTTGATATGGAATAATATCGTGTGTGTCGATCAAGGCATATTATCAATGCGGGTCCGGAGAATATCCAATCTTTCATCTAGCTAGCATATCGGAGGATATCCGAATCCGACTGAATTCGATGAGTTGTCATGATTAGGGTTATTGTCCGGTCCCCTTAGAATCACTATTCCTATTTTAAGATCAGTTTGTAATATGGATGACTAGCGATTCATCTAGGCTTTTCATGGGTGCAAAGTAGGTACTATCATGTGAAGCCGTAGGCAAAAGCTAGTTGAACCATAAGTATAAATCATCCTCTTGAATCTCCATTGATAAAAATTTAACTCAGACTTAGAAATCCGTTGCGTAGTTTAAAAGATCTAAGTGTACCTACAGAAGACTACGATAGTAGGACTGCCTCGTAGGTCTAATGGTCGCAAGCGCTAATGTTACATTCAGTGGGATTGTCCGAAAGGGTTACCGCTACCCTGGCACATAAAATACTAAGGAAGAAGAATGGATGGGTTTTAGTCAGTAAGAGTCTGACACCCTCTTCCGCTCCACCCAGATCGGGAGAAGTCATTTGATGATAGCCCAACCTCAAAAAAGAAACCCTAGCGGCCATCAGTTCCTGTAACGTGCAGATGGACACGCAGGACACGATATTAAGTGTACCATCGTTTGTGGAACAGCACCACATATACACTCCAAGGTGGAGTTGTCTATGAATGCCCACCAGGGCACGTATTTCTTGCTTCGACCAACCAGAATCCGGAGTTTGAAAAGAGACTTCCAGTTTGGCCAAGGTTACTAGTGTTCAGGTAGGAGATCTTCAACAGTGGAAAGAATGGTGTGGGTAAGGGTTGTGCAGGTGAAATCGGCAGTTGCTCTTTGTTAAAATATCGGTATGCAGTTGCATCCGGTTAGACTGGAGGCCAACCTAAACTTAGATGGAAAACGGCTCGACAAATGACGGTAAAATTAATTTTCCACTTCACATTGTCTTACTAAGAATGCTAGGAAAATGTTGATACTGAACCACTGAAATAGTTGCTTTGAAGTATTTTTAATACTTATAATGAAGAGACGGGTAATGGACTCTCAACTCAAGAACACTTCATAACAACTCGTTCTCTTTATTTTACAGGGTCCATTAGCTAGAATAATATTTTCCACTCTAGTTTTGTAACTTAGCTTTTTATTTGGAACAGCTATACTTAGATGAGGGACAGTGGGTATAACACAAACGAACGCAGTAAACGTTACGTTAATTCGAACGATTTGACAATAGAGATGATGACAGAGTACAAAAAAAAAATTTTTAGTCTGACAGTCAGATAATAAAAAAATATTAGACACTGTTTTTGCTTTATCAAATTAATAACACAATGGTATCGGCGTAATCTTTGGATTACGTAAAAAAAAAAAAACGTGTCCAATATTTTTCAATAATTCTAGCTGATGGACTAAAACTTTAGTCGTCATCCCTATTCAAAAGCATTTGTAGTCGGTTTAATTGAAATAATTTCTTTACGTATTGTGTTTTTTGAACGAAACATCAAGCTTGTAATCCTCGAAAGGTAAGGCAGAGGTGAACTTACAGAACCCACATTTCATTAGTTATGTTTAAGTCTCATGTAATAGAAGGCGAACCTATTGCCATCTATCGGACACAAATCTAACCCCCTTTTTTTTTTAAGGCTGGGAAATCATCCAATGTCTGCTCCCGCTCTGGGTGGAGCGGAAGGGAGTGTCAGACTCTTACTGACTAAAACCCATCCATGTTCCTTCCGTAGCCCTTTATGTTCCGGGGTAGCAGTAACCCTTTCGGACAATCCCGCTTACCCGGCAGGCTTGGCCCTGACATCTCTTTGAGGCGCGCGTGGAACATATACGCGCCGTACGGCAAGGGTCTGGTGCTGATCGGACGGTGAGTCACCCATTACTCACCGTCCGCAGGCCCGCGCCTACGGTGGCCGGGAGTCGTCACGTGGCTCCCGACGCCCGGGGCGTTTCCTGCGGCGGCTGGGACGGGAGGACCTTTCTCTCTCCCATCCCGCCACCTCCTTCGCGAGCATGACTTTTTCAAATCTAACCCCCTGGCTGCTACTGAGAAATTTCAGACGGAAAAATACCCAATAATACTGCCCGATGTGGGCATCGAACCCATCCAATAGTGATTGCAGCAACCATGTATATCGTTTGGGCCACTCAAAATAAAACGCAAACAAAACAAACCCCACTTTTTACACACGGAAAGAATAACAAAACACAAAGTTGTTCATTCTGTAGAGAACATCCCAACAATACTTGGACACGTTTCAAAACTAAACTAAGTTCAGTAAGTGTTGAGTTGAAGTTCACAACAGACGACTGTGGAGGTATTGACATCCTAGTCCATACTCGGGAGGAGAAGTCTCTTTGCTGGATTTTATAACAACTTACATGGGGGTATTCGATAGAGGGGATTTTTCGAAATATGGAAGGATGTGATTTTCTTTTAAATTATTTATTCTCTATTTCAGGCAACGGAAGCCAATAAAACACAGCACATGTCATATATAATTGTATAAAAATAATACCTTTATAAAAAAGCTATTAAAATTTATAAGGCTTGCTTGCACTCGTTGCGATTCAGTTCTAATTGAACGCGATCACCTCATCTAAACCGCGTTCAAAACCTGTCATTGACAATATTCCATAGAAAGTTATGACATTGACAGCTCATGGAAATTCGCCCTAAGTGCTTGATCTTGAACCTCTCTAAGATGAAATTGATCGTCGGTAATAAAAAAAACAAATGCTGTTCCATTAATTTTCACTGCCTAAGTATTGCATCTATGAAACATCAGATTTTTTTCTCTCTTCCCATTTCTGTTCGCACTGTTTCTCCAATTATATTTAAAAGTTTAATACCCATACATAGAAGATCAAACAAGGCAATGTTATCAAAAACCCCCCTTTATAAGAATATTAGACTAAGCACGTTTGGTATCGTACTGCTAATAAATTCACGATACGAGAATTTACGAGAACAAGCATAATGAGCTCTTCCAGTTTATGAGAAAATCTTATACATACGACTTTCTTTTCAAACACTTGACAGCGAAAAAGCTTTTGACTTCGTAGGAAATGAAGATTGTTACGAGAATTCGTTGAAAAGGAATGTGAGGATCGAGTGACGCAAAAAAAAGTTAATAAGAATTACTTAGTTATGTATCGTATGTTGACAGAAATCCTGGAAGGCTTTTGACGAAGATTCTTTTAAATCAATGAATATGTCTTATAATTGGCCGAACTTCGACGTTATTACTGACGTCAGGGCACGCACCTCAGATTTTACCGATTCATGTGCGTATTGTATGATAATCACTTGCGTCAAAATCGGTGAAGGAAAACATCGTGAGGAAACCAGCATGTCTGAGAGATATTTTGTCAACAGTATGTGATGCTAAGTCAGAGGCCCATGAGCAGCACTAAAACTCTGACACCAGGTTAGTCACTAACCACACGAAACGAAGAAGAGTGACGTCAAGGTCAGGTGCTTTGTATAAGGCCTCACTTCAATGCCAGCAGCCTCGGAGAGGCCTACTAAACATTGTAAAACATTTTAAACGAGTAACAGTAGAGTTTCTTGCCCATTCTTCTCCTTAAGAAACTACCTTATGGAAGAGGCGACTAGAATCATTTCCATTTCTTGTTCATTTTGACCTTCAATTGTGCCTTTCTTGTGCATATTCGAAATAATCCTTTTCCATATGAAACTACCCTTTGGAGGGGCGACTAGAATCAATTCTATTTCTTGTTCATTTTGGCGTTCAAATATTATGCCTTTCTTGTGCATATTTGAAAAACATTTTTGACTTACACTTTGAGAGGACTGCGATAGACTGAGCTGATTGATTGTTTCTTTAGTAATTTAATCGTTGTTGTATGTCATTAATTATTATTTCCCAAATGTTTGGAAATAAAGATGCAGAAGAAATATTTTCAAATATCAGTAAAAAAAAATGAATTTTCCTTAGGTGATACTTTCCTCCTTAGAATCTTTGTCAACAAACAAACTAACCTTTCCATAATATGAGGATGTTGACTGTCCAAAAATTCAATTATAAGTTTTAATTGGCTTCGAGGAATGTATGGAAAACGAAGATATTTCTGGAAATTGAGGATCAGCGAGACTAAAAATACTGACAGACATTATTATTGTTATCATGTTGTTAAAACTCCTTACGGAATGATCCTGTTGAGTTTCTGTGTAAGTGTTTCTCTTATTTTAAAAATAGCATGTTTTACCAATTTTATTTCGGAATATATTATTTATTTTATAATCATTATTTCTATATAAAAAATAAGAGAAGAGAATAATTGGTCATCAAAAAATTTGTTCGCATCGCTGTCAACGGAAAATGTGTTTTCCTTTCCGGAAAAAGGCTGGCAGCATTTGGCATTGTATGGCAATACTAAGCCCCTGGTCAAGATGAAAGCCAGCCCTTGGGTCACGGGAAATGTCAACCAGCCAAATCAAACAACAAATGTTATTTTCAAGTAATAATATTGCTTAAAAATTGGGATTTTCCTAGAAAACGTCATGATTTATATATAGTTTTTCGTCTATTTATTCCAAAATAAAAAAACTCACTACCAAAACTCCCTCTCTCTATATTTTCTCAGACCTTCTTATCAATTTTGTCCTAAACGATAACGTAAAAAGGGGTGATATTAATCTCGAATACCAAGCTTAAGTATCTAATTGAATAATTTCGTGCAAAATGAAGTTGAGGGGTGAATCGTCGGTAGAAAATTAAAAATGCTGCTGACGATGAAAACGCGAAAAGTATGGAAAAAGTAATTGTATGAAAATTCACCTTTTTCCACGTTCCTGGCATTTCCCGGGATTATAGCCAAGGTCTGTTATGATGGAGGGAACTGATTAAGCATTCATTAGTCAGCGAGGGAAAATTTCTTTATGCACATAATGCGGTGTTTTTGGGAAAATACTCTTGCTTACAGCCAACGGAAATTATATTCTAAAAGTACCTGCGTAAGACCAGAGTTATACCAACAGGTTAACAAACTCAAACTCAAAGCATTTATTTCAAATAAACCAATTACAGCCACTTTTGAATTGTCAAGGGGTCGGTCAGTCAGAAAGATGAAGCTAGTTGCCCATTCTAAAGCAGTAGGTGCCTATGGAGAAGAAGATCGAGGTTTGCAGGCCAATAGTAGGTAGAGTCGCCAGCACATCAAGCTTCATCAATCTGTCAAGTTTCTTTGATAGATTTTCAACTTTATAACAAAAGCTTAACGTTCATGTTCAATTAGGAATATTTGAAAGTGACATTTGAGTTTTTCAATATTGTTTAAGAGTGTAGACCATCGAATACCGATGAATTGATTGATAGTTGTATGACAAAAGACTTAGAATTTATTTATTAAACTAAGTCTTACTAACATATACCTATATTAAAGCGAAAGTGTGGATGGATGAATGGTTTGTTACAAGATCACGACAGAATGGCTGAATGGATCTGGATTTAATTTGACACAGATATATATTATTGTTTGGTATAGTATATAATATAGGCTACTTTTATCCCGGAAAAATATTTGGTTCTCGTTGGATAATTTCCGTCATATCCAAAATATTAGATTTTTTTGTATGTCTGTTTGTAATGCTTTTGCGCTAAAACGACTGAATGGATTTGGATGAAATTTGGCACATGGGTAGACCATGACTTGGATTAGAACTTTTTATTGTGGTAGTACGCTCCTGTGGAATAATTCGCGACATCTACGTGGGCGAAGCCGCTAGCAAAAGCTAGTGTGTTATAATTATATGGTATTATTTCCAAACTTTTCTTATTTGTTGACTGAACTTGAATTTAATAAGATAATGTTTTTAAACTTTAACACACAAAATACAGACATACACACTCTTCTTTTTTTGACTGTATCGGGTAGTGATTTTGAATCACTACCCAAATCTCCGAAACACCCTTTCAAAATCTAAGATCAGATTTGATCCAACGCTTACATCAGATTGAACTTCTACAAACGTATCATCTGCTCCGCTGAAGGGAAGCGCGTGAACAAAACATTTGTATACGGCTCCGTGATATATGTACGAGAGAAACGTCAATCAGCCATGATTGATGTAAAACACAAGACAGATAAGGCAGAAGGCGTTTTCTCCTTCGTCTGTTGACTAAATTGCAGGGTGATAAAATAAAAAAAAAATATCCTTGGTCATTTCACACAACGCCATTTATTCCCAAGCTAAGCAACCTAATGCTTGTGTTATGGTAACGAGATGGCTGATGAACTACTTTTTTTTTTTTTTGTTGTAAATACATACATTTTATAGATAGAAAAACGCCCAGACCTGGAAATAATACTTGCAGGTCGTACAAATATTTGTTCCGTGCGGGAATCGAACCTGCGACATGCTGCGCAGCAGTCAATCGCTCAACCACTGCGCCAACCGTGCCGTCAAATCGTAATATCTCAATGGTCAGACCATTGTTTCCACAATGGTCGATGCTGGGCCTCTTGGAAACGGTAACCTTTACCGGTACCTCATTACATACACTCGTAATTACAAAAGCTTTTATTACGACATTACCTTTAAATCCATTAAGTACAGAGGCCAGCACATCAAGTTACCACAATCTGTCAATTTTTTTTGATAGTATTTCAACTTTATTGCAAAGACATAAGGTTCATTTTTAATTGAGAAAATTTGACAGTTAGGGATAGCTTGATGTGCTGGCCTCTGTACATCGTGTTTTATCTATAAAAATGAATAAAATTTAAGTGTCCGTGAGAATCACCCGGAATATGCAGGTGAAGTGAGTTTAAACGCCTCGCAAGGCAAAACATAGTGATACAACTCAAATTTTATACCATGTACCATATTACCTATGTTTAACAAACAAAATGTTTTGACTTTGACTTTGACTAAAGTGAGCTGTCAATAGTTTCAATCCCTAACATTAAGTGGAACGTTAGTTCACTTTTTCTAAGTTTTCCTGGTGAGACTTTGACAGAATCGACTGACTGTACGGTTAGTCTAGTCTTCTTTATTTTACTATACCTTCTATATTCACTCTGTGTTGTGTCAAAACCCTTAACTAACCTACGGGGAAGAAACATCGGTATTGTTTGTGTTTCTGAGCTGCTTTTTATTTGTATCAAAGGTTCTCTGTTACTGTAGATACACATGCTACATAAGACAGAAAAAAAGAAATCAAATAGGTACGTTTATTTGCGGCAAACATGACGTAGTAAAAAAAAAACAAAACAAAAAAACAAGTGCATGCGGCGAGGTTTTGTTCACTGTAAACATATTATGTGGCACTTTAGGATCCACTTTCTTGTTTTTGCGTGTCTAATTTTCTTGTAAATAATTCTATCCGTATTATATCTACATAACACATAACATCACGCCACGTTTCCCCGAAGGGTTGTACTAATAGTACGCCTATATCTCACCAGTTATGTTTTTAACCGACTTCTTAAAAAGGAGGAGGTTCTCAATTCGACTGTATATATATATTTTTTTTTTATGTTTGTTCGCGCATAATTCCGTTGCTTGCCAACCGATTTGAAAAATTCATTTTCTGTTGGAAAATTTTTATGGGACCATTCGGGAAGTACACCCTCCCGAATGGTCCCATAAAAATTTTATCGAAATCGGATAAGCGGTTTTTGAAAAATCAACAAAAATCTAAAAAATTTCATACTTAATATATGTGGACGATGTTCTAATAAGTTCCTGTCACTGTCATTTACCAGGTACTGGTATTCAAAATTTTGGGGGAGGGGGGGAGGGGTTGTGTAGGTACCACAACTAAAAAGTGAAAAATAAAAACTTTTTTACAAAAAATAAAACCGTCTTCTTCTCTCTTGTAAAAAGTTTTTATATGTCCCATGTAATAGAGGGCGAGCCTATTGCCATCACCAGGACATTAATAATATTGTCATTTTTATTGAGTTAAATGATATTTTTGATGACATTCAAATTGATAATGACTGTAAGTAAATGTGAGTACCATGCCGGCCAGATTGGATACAGACATACTTTATAACGGTCTAGTCTTTGAACTTCAAGAGAGATCACTCTGAGTTTTTTCGGCATTTCTGCTCCAGGAAATTCCGGCGCTATCTAGCTTTAAAGTATTGACATGTAAAAGAATCTTAAAATATCCACTTACAGAAACAAACATTTCATTTAATTTCATTATTATTATACGGTGAACAAACCTTTCGCAACTTCTGCCCCTATAGCGAGCGAACCTTAATTATTTATCCTGTTACTTATACTGTTCCCTGCAATGCCTTATACCATGTGGTCCTGTTATTTGTTGCTAATCCATCACAATTACGAGCATCGCATGTATCATACTTCGCGGCCACCTGTTGTGTTGATAATATTACTACAAATCAACCTACACGTTGCTACAAATCACACTAATATTATTGCAAATTTATTTATTTAATATTATAATCTGTTTTACAATAAAACGTAGGGCGGTGACCCCCAAACTAGGCATTTGCCTGTATCTTGGGGATCGAAACATTATATTTATATTAAAATTTAGGAGGGATTACAAAATTGGTACAGAGGCCAGCACATCAAGTTACCACAATCTGTCAAATTTCTTTGATAGTATTTCAACTTTAATGCAAAGACATAAGGTTAATTTTTAATTGAGAAAATTTGACAGTTAGGGATAGCTTGATGTGCTGGCGTCTGTACTTAAATTAAACTAAACTAAGAAAAATATGAAAAAAAAACACTTAAAATATACACTGTCATCAGCGTGAGATCAGGTAGGTCAGGTAGATAATTAAATATATCAGGTAGCAAACTATTATAAAGGCGAAAGTTTGTGAGTGAGTGTGTGTGTGAGTTTGTATGTTTATCCATCCTTCACGTCAAATGGCTGAACGGAGCTGGATGAAACTAGTCACGGAGGTACATCTTTAAGCAACCTAATATAGATTCAGAACAAAAATAGTAGTGCTATTCTGTAAAAATCTCACCGTTGAAAACTCAGGTGAAGTGAGCTGTCGATAGTGTCAATCCCTAGCATTAAGTGGAATGAGAGCTCACTTCACATTTCACACACTTCAAGTTTTCACGGTGAAAAAAAGCAGTGATAGCCTAGTGGTGTGACCGCCGGACTGCCAAGTCATAGGTCTTGAGTTCGAACCCAAGGCACGCACCTCTGATTTTTCGGATTCATGTGCGTATTGTATAATTATCACTTGCTTAAAATCGGTGAAGGAAAACATCGTGAGGAAACCGGCATGCCTGAGAGATATTTCTCAACAGCATGTGATGCTAAGTCAGAAGCTCACGGGCAGCATTAAAACTCTGACACCAGGTTAGTTACTGACCACACGAAGAAGAAAGACGGTGAATTTTTTACAGTATCGATCGGCTTTCTTTAGCTACTGTCTAGGGGTCTTTAAGTCAAGAGTGAATAGGTTTCTCATAGGCAAGCGTGCTTCACCTTCGATCACATAATTTTTAACAATCAGGTGAGATCGTAAATAAAAGTTTTTTTTTCTTGGCATTTTATAAAGGATAGAATGACGAAAGAATGCTCAGTAAATGTAAACCAAGTCTGACGAAGAGGTATCATATTATCCAGTCACTGACTGGGTTGTGGAGGTCAGTTAGGCAGTTTGCCCATATAAAAAACTGGTATTCAGTTGCATCCGGTTAGACTGGAAGCCGACCCCAACATAGTTGGGAAATGAAAAGGCTGGGCAGATTGCATTTTGCTCTATCCCTGTTTATATAAAAATATTTTTTAGAGTGGGTAATGAATGTGTATTCGCTTGTTTGGTCTCTTGCCTGACCTTTGGACCACGTGGCCACGTGCCAAACGCTCGTACGTGCGACACGCGTTTTGTGACATCAACTGCAGAGAAAACAAACGCAAAATGAAGATTTTTAGGACAAGTCGCGTCGCAAATCTTGTCTTCAATTGCATCGGTCGAGGACGAGAACGGGGCTTGAATGGGAGGTATCTAAAACCTACGTGGTTAGGCTGGGCTTGATGAAGTTAGTTTATAGATGCGTGACCATTCTTTGAATTATTTAGGTGACATTTAAATAATAAATAATAATAATATCCTTGGAAATTTCACACAACGCCATATATACCTAGTCCCAAGCTAAGCAACCATAACACAAGCATTAGCTTGTGTTATGGTAACGAGATGGCTGATAAACTACTTAATATATACATTTTTTATTCTGTACCCTTTAATACTCATAATAGCTTTTATCTTTATTGATTCATTCAAGTACAATTTCAATGAGCTTATTTACTGAATTTCCTTTACAGTAAAAAAATATATTTATTTTTGAATTTTAATTTCTTCTTGAAGAATTTCGCCATTGGATTGCAATTTAAAAGGCGCCATAGATTTTGATCATTCAATGGCTGCGAATAAGGTTCTTATAATGTTTGAATTTGAAAGAAACCTCATTTTGCGGGGAATATTGTTCGTACATAATTATGATTTTTCTTTACACAAAATAATTTTGAATGACTGCTTCATGTTTCAGATCAGTACGATTTGAAAAACTGGTTCGGTTTTTGTCGTCTAAAAAATGTATTTCATTTTTAAGGTTCCGTACCCAAAAGGTAAAACGGGACCCTATTACTAAGACTCCGCCGTCCGTCCGTCCGTCTATTTGTCACCAGATCTCATGAACCGTGATAGTTAGACAGTTGAAATTTTCACAGATGATGTATTTCTGTTGCCGCTATAACACCAAATACTAAGAAAACAGAATAAAATTAATATTTAAGGGGGCTCCCATGCCACAAACTCGATTTTTTTACCGTTTTTATAGATGATGGTACAAAACCACAAACGTGCGCGAGTTCGTCTCGCACTTGGACGGTTTAAATGGACTGTGTTGAACTTTGGTACCGTATACGGTAAATGGCTATTAAGGTCCTGTAAAAGGCTGTACCTAATACCGTCATTGTTATTCAAAATATCAGACAACTACTTACCATATTTTTCTACAGTAATTTTTTGAGGGGTATTTAATTACCTCTCTCGTGAGGGGTATTCAATTTAAACGGGATTTTCCGAAAGGGTTACCGCTACCCCGGAACATAAAGGGCTACGGAAGGAACATGGATGTGTTTTAGTGAGTAAGACTCTGACACTCCCTTCCACTCCACCCAGAGCGGGAGAAGTCATTGGATGATTTCCTACCCTCAAAAAAAAGGGGTATTCAATTAACGCAAGGAGTCTATGCATCAGTGAGTGAATTTTAGCTTATTTGAGCATTTAGTGCACAACATTAAATAAATCCAGCTTAAGAGCAAACTTTAACTTATTACTTTAAACCCTGTTAATATCTTCTAGAGAATGTGCTGAAGTTTTTAGCATAAATACTTATTTGTTTAAAGTTCAACAGTACAGTCACGAGCACTGATATGGACACAGTGAGTTACGTTAAACAAGGGACATATTTTAAGGGGGTACTATACTCATAAAAATGAACAACTTTGACTATGGAACCATACCTGAAATCATGAAAAAAAAATCAGCTGTTCCCTACATTTTATACGAGTTATGCGAGCATAATATATGGGACAGCTGCTTTTTTGTTTCGCGATTTCAGATTTGTCCCCATTGTAAAAGTTGTTAATAATGACGAGTACAATGTGCTCGTGACTGTACAGCTATACTTCTAGTTTTTAATGGAATTCGTTAGAAAGTACCTTCCACACATTTACACTCAAGTGTTTACACAGATGCAGATAATAACAAAGTCTGAAAACTTTTGATTGAACACCTACACAAGTTTTTATATTATATAAAGATTTCGTCAAACTGAAGAGATTCCCGCGCGGGATTCGGGATGAACTTATCACTTATTTCGCGTCGATTTTATCATTTTATGTACAGAAGTCAGCATATCAAATTACCCTAATCTGTCAAATTTCTATGATAGTTTTTCAGCTTTATTACAAAAGCATAAGGTTCATTTTCAATTGGGAAAATTAGACAGTTAGGGATAGCTTGATGTGCTGGCATACAGAAGCCTGCACATCAAGATGTCACCCTCCATGCAGCTAAGGTCTCTACCTCACTTTTATACAGAGTGAACAACTCCATAGCGGACACACTCCACTGTTCTCAAAACGGCGAAGAAAAACATCGTGACGTAACCAACACGTCCTAGAAACAGAAATTCGAAGACATGTGACATCCACCTACGCGCACTGGGCGTGATTAGGGCCCATTCCCTCTCACAGAGAGGCCGTGTCCCAGTAGGCGGGAACATTATAGGCTGATTATGTTAGTAAAAATACAACATACCTAATACCTACATCTTTAATATCGGAGGTGATATCGTATTATAATGCCTAGCCTTTTCCCAACCATGTTGGGGTCGGCTTCCAGTCTAACCGGATGCGGCTGAATACCAGTATTTTACATTAAGCGACTGCCTATCTGACCTCCACAACCCAGTAACTGGGCAATACCTCATGATACCCCATGGTAAGACTTTAAAGCTGTCAGATTTTCGGGCTTCTGAAGACCCGATATCGTCTTATGATCTTTTAAATTAGGTGAAAAGAATTTTTCGAATCGTAGAAAAATCTACACAGGGCTCAACCACTAGGGACATTTTAAACTGTATTTTTAGAGCACAAGAAGTCTACCTTTACAACCACCAGGAGGAAATATTTCAGTCTATTCTTAAATGGGAATTTATATGTAGTTCATAAAACTTATGAAAGAAAGTATTCAACACTTGTATTTTGCCAGCGGCTTCGCCCGGATGTATGTAGGAAATTATCTCACGGGAACTGTACATATTTCCGGGATGGAGCTTATATGCTATTCCAGACTATTATCTATCTGTGTGTCAAGTTTCATCCAGATCCGTTAAGTAGTTTTGAGTTTATTTGTTACAAACATACATAAAATTCTGTTCTCTTTATAATATTAGTATAGATATAGTATAGAAGAACAAGCTTTGGCCGGATGAAGGTGAATCCGAAGTCACATTAATATGCTAACCAGTGGTCTGTTATAGCATAATCAACCTACACTGCTGTGACATAGACCCCTTCTCTGTGAGAAGGAGTGGGCCGTAATCTACCACGCAAGTTTACTGCGCGTTGGTACACAAGTCTTCGATTTTTTAGTTGTTGGATGTTTTTTTTTACCGTTTTGAGAGCAGTGGAGTGTGTCTGCTATAGAAATGTTTAACCTTTATTCAAGGCCAGTGTCTTCTTCTTGTCAATCGCTCTCTCACTGCTGAGAATGGTGACCCCGTTTCAAATTGCCGGTCTACATACAAATACATAAAAAGACAAAATTGGAGCGAGATGGTTCGACCCGCATCCCGCGTGGTATTCGCATCAGTTTGGCCAGGGGGCCTAGACAAACTCAAATCTTCATTAACGATAACGAAATTAGATGAAACCGAAATGTATGGAATTGGCAGAAGCTTTCAAAGTATCACGTGATCAATCGTTTTCGATCGCTAAGAGCTAGACAATGTCAAATTTTGTGAAGATATTTGATGAATAGTCCCATGCAAATGCGTTAACAAATGGCGTTCTTGACAAACCGAATCGCTGAGATAACGAATTGTTCGATCAGAGCCTCAAGACAGAAGAGCGGACCATTTTTGCAGAGAAGACATTAAAGCTAGTTTAGACACAATATTGGGCCAGCTATTTTAGAAATAACTGGCCAGTTACATAAAGGAAATTGAATAGTACGTTCCAATAAGATATTTTCTGACATCCACGCTGACGAAGCTACGCGAAAAAGCTAGTTTCGTCATATTTATTTCCAAAAATGTGGCCAGCGTAAAGATTTTCTATTATTATACCAAATAATAGTGCAGTGATAGCCTAGTGGTGTGACCGTCGGACTGCCAAGTCATGGGTCTCGAGTTCGAAACCAAGCCTAAACCTCTGACTTTAGGGCTCCATGTGCGTATTGTATAATTAGCACTTGCTTAAAAATCGGTAAGAGAAAACATCGTGAGGAAACCAGATATTTATTAAAGACTAGCTGCTCTCGCGCGGTTTCACCGCTGCTCGGCTCCTATTGGTCGTAGCGTGATGTAACATAGCCTATAGCCTTCCTCGATAAATGGACTATCCAACACAAAAATAATTTTTCAATTCAGACCAGTAGTTCCAGAGATTAGCGTGCAAGCAAACTCTTCAGCTTTATAAAATTAGTATAGATAAATTAGCACTATTTCTCAACAGTATGTAAAGCTCAGTCTAAGGCCCATGAGCAGCATAAAACTCTGACACCAGGTTAGTCACTAACCACACGAAAAGAAGAATATTATTGGAAATAAGTTATTAACAATGCTTTTTTGGGTAGATTCACAGCATTACGGCAATCGACATCGGGTTCTATTTAAACCCGAACCATCCCGACTTCTTACCCAACAGCCTCAACTATTCTCGCTTCACTATTTCAAATCCAGACTCCATTGTCCGCCATATTGAATCAAAGTCCCTTTAAAAATGGAAGCAGCCTCTGTGGCCAGGCAAAGACAATAAGTCTCGAACGAAATCAACAGTGTTCAAAGAGGTTTAAAAGATTTCTCCTCCTTTGATATGTCGTATTGAGTTTAGCGTTGAGACAGGTAATAATAATAATACTGACTTGTAATTGGGTTTGTCTTGTTTATCAAACAGAATTATTTTGTATGGAATCAGAGAGGCGTAATCAGGCGTTGTTTGCGACGCGTAATGTGAGTCAAAGGATTTTGGTGAACACGAGCTCATTTCAGTATTACATAACATATATATCATCACGCCTGTATTTTCCGTAGGGTTAGGCAGAGTAGTACCTTTACTACACTCACATTGCACCAGTTATGTTTGAGTCCCATGTAATATGGGGCGAACCTATTGCTATCAACTGGGCTCAAATCAAGACTCCGAAAACGGGATTGTCCGAAAGGGTTACCGCTACCCCGGAACATAAAGGGCTACGGAAGGAACATGGATGGGTTTTAGTCAGTAAGAGTCTGACACTCCCTTCCGCTCCACCCAGAGCGGGAGCAGTAATTGGATGATTTCACAGCCTTAAAAAAAAAAAAAAGGCTGCTACTGCCTCCAGGCTCATACCGGACGGCACACGTATTCCACGCGCGCCTCTTAGAGAAGTCAGCATATGAAGGGGCCCATTAGGGCCAAAGCCTGCCTGGTCAGCGGAATTGTGCGAACGGGTTACCGCTACCCCGGAACATAAAGGGCTAAGAACATGGATGGGTTTTAGTCAGTAAGAGTCTGACAGTCCGTTCCGCTCCACCCACAGCGGGAGGAGTCATTTTGATGATTTCCCACCCTCAAAAAAAAGGCTCCTACTGAGGAATTCTGGATGAAAAAACTCAACGACACTCTTATGGTAAATTCGCCATAAAACAAGTATTTAAAGTTCCGTAAAAATCAAGAATTAACATAATGAACTTGAGTATAGTCAGCAACCAAGTTGCATGTGCAGCGTAATTTCAGCGGCTCACTTTTTGTGGCGTAATTTACTTTGCGTTTACGCTTCCGTCTAGTCATGTCGCAAGTAACAATAGAACGGTTGTGTACTTTGGAGTGGAGTTAATTGGATTTGTAAAGTAGGAGGAACTGTTACCGACACCTAAAGGATGTCCTTTTGATAGGATACTTGTTAATTTGTTCGAGCGGCTGTGACACCTAACGAGCAACAGAGGCATCTGTTCCATCTCATTAAGAGAAGTGTTTAAGTTGCTTTGGCTTAATTTTCTTTGCACACAATGACTTAGGTAGGTACAAATGTTTGATGGTTCTTGGAAAAATAAAATTGGATTTAAAATTGCAAGTGTGTTCTGTTTCAACCATGCCTTTACACGCCGCCAAATGTGCCGCACAATCAAACCTTAGACTTTAATAAAAATAATAGAAAAAATTGTAACGATAAATTAATTATCAATCAAGCTTAAGAAGAAAGAAAGAAGAATTCATAAGAAGAAAAAACTATTTTTTTTTTACTTAAACTACACTGTCCCACTGCTGAGCAAAGGCCTTCTCAAAATTCCTGAAGACGTCTATCTCTTAAACCACCTCGATCCATCCTTTGCGGTATGCGTCTAGTGTTATCATTCGCCTGCCCTTATCCCAATTTATTTGGGGTCGGCGCAACATGTCTTTTTCTTCCATACTTCTCTATTAGTCGTCATCTCGGCAGACACTCCCTTTTCAGCCATATCATCTTTCACACAATCCATCCATCGTTTCTTTGGTCTTCCTCTACTTCTATAGCCATCCACATTCATACTCACAACTTTCCTGACAACATTTTCCTAATTCCTTCGCATAACATGGCCATTCCATGATAACCGATTTCCACACAACTTTTCAGTCACCGGTGTCACTTTTAGACTTCCTCTTATATACTCATTATGTATTCCATCCATTCACGTAACACCACACATCCCTCTTAACATTCTCATCTCAGCTGCATGCAATTGTCTTTTATTCATTCCTTTTGTGGCCCAACACTCTGATCAATACAGGACGGCAGGTCTAACCATGCTTTTATAAATATCTTCCCCTTAAGTTTAAGGGGAATGCGGGAGTCGCAGTACGCGTCTAGTGTGTACATACAAATTACAGATACATAGAAAAAATTAAAAATAGGTTGCATAGAAAAAAGATAATAGACTAAATAAAGAGATATAATAGAGTAAATAAAACAAAAAACATTAAATAATATGAAACCACGGTAAAATTGAAACTTTTTTTCACATTAAAGACATTTGACACTATAGGCGCCGCCATATTGGCCTTGGTTGCTCTGACGAGCGCCTTTCACTTTATCCCTACTCCGCGGCCGACCGTCACGCGACATGCAACACACAGACGAAAAAGTTTGAGACGATGTAATAAAAGTTTCACTTTAAAATAGATGAACGAGCTCAAGAAGGTTTCCACTCAGCTCGTTGCGGTGCTATGGGGTACTCACAGCACAGCGCTGATTTTCAGTGGTCGCCCGATAAAATATCACACATAGTAAAGAGTAAATATTACATTCTATTCTAAAGAAAAAAAAATACGTTTATTTCCGGCAAAAATGACGCCCAGAAACAACACAAACATAGAAGACAACTACAACTATTTACAACTTTCCATTCTATTCTCGTGTCATTGCACAACTTTATTTCAAAAATCCAATTACTACATGCAACTGAGAGAAAAAAAAGGTCCAAATCTTTTAACTTTTCTTTGGTACAAATCTTTGGAAGCCATCCAGACATGCGAGTCTACATTAAGCCGACTTTGGATTTAAACTGTAGGAATATGTCGCTTGCGATATCCTTGCTATAGGAATGAAGGATTTATTTCAATTCAGTCTTTAAGAAATCGACTTTTTGTTGGTAAGTTGAGAAAATATTATATAATCTACACTAATATTATAAAGAGGAAATATTCGCATGTTTGTAACGAAATCTGCCTAGCCTTTTCCCGACTATGTTGGAATCGGTTTCCAGTCTACCCGGATGCAGCTGAATACCAGTATTTTACATGGAGCGACTGCCTATCTGACCCCCACAACCAGTAACTGGGCAATATGATACCTCTTGGTAAGATTGAATGTCAGACTTATATTTGTAACAAATAAACTCAAAAAATAATTGACGCATTAAAAAAAAAATTCACCATCGGAATGATACATTATTTGTGTCATTCGATTTAAAATACTATACTGGTATCTCTGAATTAAAAAAAACTCGATGTTATTTCTTTTTTGATCATGTAAAGTAATTGATTAAAGTTTGCGTCAATCATATAATATGATACTGTCTTTACTCAACTGTCTACTTTCTCAAATAGGTTGTTTATATAAGGCCAGTTTTCACGGTTCTAAGAGAACATATTATGTTCTCTTAGAACCGTGAAAACTGGCCTTTTTTTGTTACTCTCAATCGTGCAATAGTGTCTATTTGTAAGTTTCACAAAAACTGTAAAAAAACAAATGCACCCTTAATATTCAATCTTCCATCACAGTTGAAAAAAAATATCTACCAATAAAAAGAATCTCGGTGCCTACCTGTTTTAAAAAAATTCAATGCTCAAAGATTTATTATTTCCATTCATCTGTAATCTTATTTCGATAAGGAAGGCGGACTTGCAATTTTTTTTGTGAAAAAAAAGACTTATCGGTCCTTTCTTCCGTGAAGCGGTGTAAGGCGGCTTGCTCACTGAAGGCAATCTGCAACATTTAATTTGCGAAGGTGGTTTACATAAGACGGTAGGTATCGTTGCTTATTTAAATAAAGAGTTTTTATCATATATTGTTTGGTTCAGAACCAAATGTCATATTTAGATTCTAGTTACATTTCCCAGAATGGATAAATAGATAAAATACTCTTTATTACGTACTCCATAAAAATTACAAATAAACTAAAATGTAGAATATTAATTATCGCAGAAAAACCAACGTATGATCCATCACCATGTCAAGTTATTTGGTTTACTTATGTTCCCTTCTTTATTGCACTTTAAGTTTGCGACAGAGAAATGTCTAATGCTAAGCCAAAGCCCATTCGAAGTAGCGTTTATTTATTTCGGCCTAAGTGTTCAATATTTAAAATGATCTACCTAACAATAGAAGATGAGATTCATTGTCTGCTATAAAATACTGGGTTTTAAAAGTACCTATCACAAAAAAAAGCAACTACAACATCGTTGCATGTTTCCCGTTGCTGATTTCATGCAGTGTACAACTAACTTAATGAAGAGCAATCCGCCAACGGATTTCCTAAGACGATATGCGCTGCTCGGAGCAATAAGTGTTGATAAGACACAAGTACTCGCTCGAAGGTTTCTGATAATATGTCTCTTGTTTTCGTATCATTTGATAAAAGCAGCGTAAGCAGGAGTCCTAAATATTTGAATAAAACTTATCATGAAATTAGACAAACAGATTGAATCGTTTATTTAATGCATAGAAAAAGATAACTAAAGACATGAAAATAAAGAAAATACAAGATGGCTACACCGTAGGCGCTGGCTGGTAAGGATAAAGCCCGTGTCACGGTGCGTTGTGTTCCACGCGCGCCTTCAAGAGATGTCAGCACTGATGAATGGGTCCGCTAGGGCTTTAGGTTTTTTGAAAGAGTTACCGTGGCCCCTGGCACAGGTAACTGAAGTACCACGGATGGGTTTTAGTCAGCAAAAGTCTGACACCTCTCGCTCCATCAACACCGGGAGAAGTTATTTGATGATTTGCCAAAAAAAATGGTGTTGCACACAATTGGAATCGTCAAGCATCGATGCCAGACGTTGATCTCTGCAGTGATATTATTTAAATTTTTCGAGGCTAAGATTAAAAGGCCTGTCAACAGCAGAATAACTTAAAATGCCTAGTGACTTTAAGTACAGGCCCACCATATTTTAAAAGGCAAATAGGTTAGTCTAGCTGGGATATAAAAAGATCTTCTAGATTATTCTCAGATTCATCTTGGCTTAGTGAAACTGAAGGACAAAGCATGACGATACATTAAAACAATGCGGTATAAAATTCCGTATCATAAGAACGACAAAACCCACATCACTAAACAGGAATTCTAAAAAACTCACCTTGAATATCACATGCCTAATTGAAATTTTAAACATGCCTTGCAGTTAATTTGGCGCCCGTTTCTTTTTTCAAAAAAGTTTTTACTGGACTCAAAAAGGATCACTTTAAAAAAGCGCTGGCAGGAAATAATCGGCTACGTGCCGATAAAAAAGAAACTGCGTTCTAAAATATTTGAATTTATTCTGATGGACAGGGGAACGAGACATTCTTTTCTAGGCTTCGTATGATTCTTAATAAGCGTGGTCATGTTGTGGTACCTACAACGTTGCCAGCCAAAGATGTGGTAGCGTGGCTGACTACTGCCTAAATCCTGGATTCATGGCGAGTGTCCTGCCCACCAGGCGAGCGTCACTGAGCCACTACTCTATAGTACCTCTTGTCGCTGTGATAAACACTCGCCTGAGTAAATAATCAGCGATCAACTCTTAATATTATCTCTTTTACTTACCTAGATGCCTATAATGGTCAGCGGGACTGTCTAAAAGGGTTACCGCTGGGCCACCATAACTAACAAACTATGGGTATACTAGAAAATTAAGCCCGATCCAGCCTGTCCCTTGCTGTCCTCCCCCAGCGACGCCCTAAGCCGAGGTCCGTACCCCATAGGGGGTGCCCTTAGCGTGTAGTCGCTTAGTTTGTGAGTGCCCAGTACTCGTTCCTTCTCGGTATGAGTACCTTTGAGCTGCAGCAGAACAATTGAAGGCTGCTATTATTTTTGTTCGTAAATCAAATTGATGTTGTTAATAAATTGTTTTAATGGAATTATGAAAAGCTTTCAGCATGCTTCTAGTGACATCAGAAACCTACTACTAGTTAAAATTACATAATGGATATTTTAATACAATTAATTAATGCAATCAGTCCTGGTGCGTGGAATGTTCGTTTTAATTCAATAATACTTCTTTATTTACGTGTCCATTTATAATGGGATACCGATAAATTGTGTTTTACTTAGCCAGAGCAACAAAACCGTTTGCTAGATTAACCAGATAACATTATCGGTCGGGGGTAGGATTGATTGGAAAATGGGATAACCGTTTGTTTCTCATTACAAACGTACGACGGACATTCAGAGCGGCATATATTTAATCGGTCCCCAATTCATTTGCATTTTGATTTCCCAGTTTTTTTGTGATGTACGCTCACGCTGCTCACTGGTCACTGCTGTAGCACTGCTCGCTTCGCTTGCTCGGTAGGTGCTCGCTTCGCTTGCTCGTGTCGTGCCTGGTAGGTGGCAGTTGTAACCTAAGCTAACCTAAACTATTTTATTGGGGTGTTCTAGCTTACCTAGTGCGACCAACTTTTAGAACATAAAAGGAAAACATATTTTCTAAATCTAAATTTTGTATTTTTGACCACTTATAGCTTACTTATCTAACAGATAAATTTATTCATAAAAATTAGTTTCGTAAATAATCTGGTACTTAGTTATTTTCCCATTAGACATTTTTCAATCTTCGAATTGAATTAAAGAATTCTTACTAGCAGTAACTGAATTAAATTATTCGAAAATTCCTCCCAAACATTACATTACATAAAAATAAGGAAAAAATCAGGAAAAACACACAAATTCCTTCCAATCTCGAATACAACTAAAAACAAAAGACATGCCAAACAAATTAACAATACAAAGGGCTATAATTGAAAGTCACGAACGAGGAACTCCAATAAATAATTATTTTGTTCCATAGCAAGTTCATTATGTGACGTAAACAAAAAACAAACAAAAGGAATTGACTTAAACATTTATTCCTCATTTAAGACAAAAATACAGTTATAAAAATAAGTTGATTTCACCGAATATTATTTTAGGGTTCCATATTCAAATAGGAAAGGTACTTAATTGTGTTATCCCATTTTTGTTGAAAGGTGATCTCTCCTTTCTACAGAAATTGGAAATTTTTTGACATTTATAAACGAATTTTTCTTTCCTTCCTCGTAAATATTGTGTTACACGTGTATTAGAACATTCCACGAATAGACATGTGATTGGAAATTGATCATACTGTTGGAATTCTTTCGTTTTACTGCCACTTCACGAAAATAATTATAGTATTTCGGTGTTTGTAACCGTTCAATCAATCCAGCCCATTTTTCCCTTCTATGTTTAAAATCCTTCTAGAATGTCATAACGCACTCCAATACGTAGCTAACACAAATTGCTCCCGGAAGCCTGCATTAGGCTGAAAAGGCTGCTAGCTTCCTGGGTAGACCTGGGATGGTTGAAGTAAAAAAAGGATTTCACACATGCACACACATGCCCAATAAGAGGCTTTGCCCAGCCCAGTCAACCTTAATCTTCCCAACTATGTTGGGGTCGGCTTCCAGTCTAACCAAAACCAGCTGGATACCAGCATTTTTTTTTGTACAAGTATCATAGCATGAAGTTCTGACCAACAGAAAACTTAGACAGATTAAGCGGTGGGTCCCAAACTAGGCACAGCCTGTATCTTGGTGACCCAAAATTTTACATGAAGCACCTGCCTATCAGACTTCCACAACCCAGTAACTGGGTAACACGGTGATCCTTGTAAAACCTAGTTGTCAGACTTTTAGGCTTCTGACTACGCGAAACGAATAACAGCCGGAACAAATGGAATAACCTACTTTCCAAGCTACGGTTTTTGTATGTTTTTAAATGATCATAACATTTATTGTTTAAAGTTACTAACTCGTACGTTTACAAGTATCAATCTGCCTAGCCTTTTCCCAAATATTATGTGGTCAGCTTCCAGTCTAACCGGGTGCAGCTGAATACCAGT
Source organism: Hyppa rectilinea (assembly GCA_951799385.1). Classification (NCBI taxonomy): domain Eukaryota; kingdom Metazoa; phylum Arthropoda; class Insecta; order Lepidoptera; family Noctuidae; genus Hyppa; species Hyppa rectilinea. The sequence goes on along the minus strand of OX637321.1, from coordinate 15,217,985 downwards.
ATTTTACATAAAGCGGCTGCCTATCTGACTTCCACAACCCAGTCAGTAACTGGGTAATACGATACCTCTTGGTAAGATTGGCCGTCAGACTTTCGGGCTGTATACGAGTATGCCAACTTTAAACTTACATTTTATGTCTGGGATGCATTCAAGTATTCAAATACTCCATTCGGCCGGTGCACTCCGGCCAGTCAGCATTGCTACTTTTCACTTGAGCAATTTCGTTCAACTCGACACAAGAGAAGCAGATCGGTGAATGTTATTTACATTTTGCTTAGGTTAGTTTTTCATTCATCTAAAAATATTCAATGTGGCAAGCCTCTTCCTAACTGCTTTGGAGTTGGCTTCCATTCTAACCCAATGTAGCTGAACAGCTGCGTGTTACTAGGAGGCATTGCCTGTCTGACCATCACAATCCAGTTACTGGGTACAAAGTTACTCACTCGTATGTATACGAGTATCAATTTGCCTAGCCTTTTCTCAACTATTTTGGGGTCAGCATCCTGTCTAACCGGATGCAAATGAATACCAGTTTTTTACATGAAGTGACTGCCTATCTGACCTCCACAACCCAGTCAGTAACTGGGTAATACGATACCCCTTGCTGAGACTGGTTGTTAAAATTTTGGGCTTCTGACTACCCGTGACGACTGTCAAAGATTTGCCTGCTAGCCAGGATCAACGGCATAACGTGGTATCCGAGGCTCAGAGGGCCTTAATATGTAATGGATGCCTATTTAAAAACCGACCGCGGCAAGCGTAGTTTAAGTTTCGAACGACTTTTATTTTTTAGCCATGGGACCCTTTACAGATTACAGTATTTAAATGAATCAATCACGTCCACAGAACCCTTCGCTGACGCAAAGACAAACTTGACCATTTTTTATTAAATTGACAGGACTTTTTTCTTGAAGCGTTGTCTCTTATCTTTATCAATCATTTTGCTTCGATGGCTGCATACAAAGAGGCTTAGCGAGTCCAGAGGACGGTTTCTACGACCTTGACCTTGAAAAAGTATTTTTTCCATGTAAGTAGATTTTATAGAAGACCCCATTTATGGCGATGGACAAAATAGCTCGGAGCTTGTTATCTTAAAGCTGAGCAATTGAGGGTAAAAAATAAGTGTTGGCTAAGAAAGGAGACTGGGTCATTGACTTTGCCTTAAAGGTGTCATGGAAAAAGCGACCTTATATCGCAGCAGGCTGGTAGGAAAATAACTCTAACTGCATTCGATCTTTCAAGCGAATTTGGAATTAGTTTCAAATAAGAATTAGGTTTGTGTTTGATGAAAAAACGGGTTAAAAATAAGCGTATTGATGTGCGCACGTTTCTCTGAGATAGATTGTTAGATCTAAAATAAATTTGATACAGTTTTATAGTCTTTTCCATCACACCCCTATTTTATACAGCCAGCGCTCTTCAAGTGTTGCAGTACTATAGAGAACTTTAACCTCTTTGGTAAATATAAAACCTTTAGAGTAATTTTTAAGAGATAATTGGTATTGCATTAGTACAAATAAAGTGTACAGAGGCCAGCACATCAAGTTACCACAATCTGTCAAATTTCTTTGATAGTATTTCAACTTTATTGCAAAGACATAAGGTTCATTTTTAATTGAGAAATTTTGACAGTTAGGGATAGCTTGATGTGCTGGCCTCTGTACATAGATTAGACAGTTAGCTGCCACTGCTGTCAACGGCAGCTAAGAAAGTTATATAATACTAGCACTTTGCCCGCGGCTTCGCTCCCGTGGTCTTTCCCGTGGGACCCGTTATTTTTCCCGGGATACAAAGTAGCCTATGTTACTCCTAGGAAACTAAGCTTTAAACAAAAAACAAAAATCAAATCTTTCCTCTTTATAATATTAGTCTAGATACTACCTGACCCGCGCAACTTCGACTCCATCACGTATCAGTGAGAGTGGTTTATGTAATGAATTTTCCGTTTTTTTTTTGCAACATTTTGCATTGATGCTCCATTCCTGTTGGTCGTAGCGTGATGTTAATAATAGCCTTTCTCGATAAATGGTCTATCCAACACAAAAGGATTTTTTCAATTCCAACTAGTAGTTCCTGCTGTTAGCGCGTTCAAACAAACAAACTCTTCAGCTTTATAATATTAGTGTAGATTCGAATGTTATTCTTTTGTTTTTCTTCGCTTTAGCTTGTATCTGTCAAGAGGATTGGTGTGTTTTCCTTTTTTTTTATTTTTTTTTCCATTTAAATCCTTTATCACGCTGAGCTTCAGTTTCAACTCATTCCAATAACCACCAAAACATACAGTCCACTTGTCATCGTTTTCAAGGACCGTGTCCCAGCAGTGTGAATATTGTAGGCTGTTTATGCTCACATGACGATGATTGTATTTAATTGCATTTTACAAACAGATGACCGGTTCTAAAACCATTTTCAGATAACAATTTCCCGAACAAAAAAGTTAAAGTAAACGCAGAATTAAAATGCAAATAACTCCTCGGAGGGTCGAAAATGAAATTAGTTTATTAAATTAATTAAACATCAAGACACTTTGGGGAGTGAAAATGCTTGTGTTATGTTTCTTCCTTATTATAATAATAATTGTTATTCTGAAGGGAGCTGTTTATCTTTTTGGCTGTTTTGGACGCCATGTTGACTTGGCGCTAAATGGATTATGGTTATGAAAAAAATATTGTTGTCCTTTCAGCGGCCATTGGGTACTTCAGTCGCCAGTGGTTTTATGTTTTATTTTTTCTAAATAATTGAAAATAATAGTTTTCTAACAGACAGAAACAGAAGAGAGAGAGAGAGAAACTGAATTTACTTTAAAAAAAAAGTCATTTATTTGTCTAACTGAGAGACAAAAGTTGCTACAAAAATTGTTAAAAATCTTTATATTGATACTCATCGCGTCTGCAGAGTTTAGGTAGCCAATTTCAAATAATATATTATCTATCCCATTATGAATTTAAATCGCTTTTCATGTCGGCGTGTGTGACTGCCTTGTTTGTCTAAACTGCACAACGTATTTTCATGAAGTGTCACTATAATTTAGAGAATTTGTTCATGTAATATACATTGATATTAATCTTCATCATCATCATTCACCCGACCGGTTCTGTGTTTCCCGCATCCCGCGGATTCCTGTGGCTTTTGCAAGGTCAACGGTCCGGTACGTCCACTTCAGATCAGTTCGCCCCCATCGGCCATCTGTGCTGCGAGGAATGTGCCCTGCCCACTGCTACTTAAGCTTAGTAATTCTTTGGGCTATCTTGGTGACCTAGGTTCTCCAACGGATCTCTTCATTTCTGATTCGGTTCCGTAAGGAAATTCCAAGCGTAGCCCTCTCCATTGCCCTTTGGGTGACTTTTAGCTATCTAATAAGGGTTCAGGATTTCAGTGACATAGGTCATCACTGGCAACAGGCACTGGTTGAAAGACTTTCGTCTTGAGACATTGTGGGATGTGGGTCGCGTATATTTTCCTCCGATTAGCATTTTTTTTTTGTTTTAATGACTTCATGTTTGCAAAATATTACTTTTAGAAAAACTTACAGTTAGTAATAAAAGGTGTTAAAGACGGCCAATTACAAGCTTCCACTAATCTATACAAATATTATAAAGAGGAAAACTTTGTTTGTTTGGTTGTAATGAATTGGGTCAAAAACTACTGGACCGATTTTAAAAATTCTTTCACCGTTCGAAAGCTTAGTTTTCTAGGAGTAACATAGGCTACTTTTTATCCCGGGAAAAATAACGGGTCCCACGGGAAAGACCACGGGAGCGAAGCCGCGAGCAAAGTGCTAGTGATAAATATAATGTCAAGTCGTTTACACTGTGCGAAACAGTGGTCACTAGTAATTATAGAAAAGTTTCAACTAAAGCCGCTACGACCTAAAACCCATCACGTAGTTTTATTCGCTTTCAATCAATGTGCCTAGCCTTTTCCCGACTATGTTGGGGTCGGCTTCCAGTCTAATCGGTTGCAGCTGAATACCAGTATTTTATATGGAACGACTGCCTATCTGACCTCCGCAACCCAGTAACTTTGTAATACGATACCCCTTGGTAAGACTGGCTATCAGATTTTTTTTTGCCACGAGCAAGTAGTTTTGTTTGCATTATTTTTCCTAAAAACTAAAATCATTTTAGAAAGCTCCAGAGCAATATTTGAAAACAAAAGCCCGATAATTTAAACTGTGCCGATAACATTGGGATGTCAACCACACGAGAATTATTCGGTATTCCAATTAACTTTTATTCAGGGCGACGTTTGACGGCCGTCATAAATGAACTGTGTTTACCATTTCTATTTAGTTTAAAATAATATAAAGCGTCGAGTTTAGAGGCATTTCGTGGAAAGAATTTTGTTTTTTGACCTAGACCTAGACCTTAGTTTTTTTTTGAGGGTGTGATACCTTCAAATGACTCCTCACGCTGTGGGTGGAGCTGAAGGGCATGTCAGAATCTTACTGACCAAAAGTCATCCATGTTCCTTCTTGAGCCTTTTATGTTCCGGAGTAACGGTAGCTCTTTCGGACAATCCCGCTGACCACTTAGACAGAAATGTCAATATTTTCTGGTTGTTTTGAATAAAATCAACGGTTTTAGTCGAGCGTCGTCGTTTGTTTGATTTAATGGTTATGGTAGCGATGTGAAGAAGTTTGAAATTAATGCTTGTGTAGTTTAAAACCATAATCGAGCAGTAAGTAAGCGTTTCCCCACTGGGAAGAAAAGACCGTTGTTCTGTGTAGTCAGTTGCAAGAAAAACTGAAAACCAGTCTCTCCTTGGCGTATTGTGTTAGTTATTGGTCTGTGGAGGTCAGACAAAAAGTCGCTACTTGTAAAATACCGGTAGTCTGTTGTCTCCAAAAGTTTAAGACTGGAAGCTGACCCAAACACAGATGCAAAAAGATGATTTTCTGTCCGAAAACAGAACAAAAAAAACCGTTAAATAAATCACTATGCAGGAACCCGTAACCTCTTGTTCAAAAACCAAACCCCCTAAAATCCGTGCTATCACAACCGCCCTTATCATCAAGATAAACAATCCCAATTAACTTTTATTTAACTGGCTGCGTCCTTCACGTGTCATTAGCCAGAGTTAGGGGCACACCAGACGTGCGTGTGACGCGCGTTCGGGCAGCGGTAACGCTTATGTGTTTACAGGCCATTTATTTTGAATGTATCGACGCGCAGTTATCTTGATAGGGCTTTATATTGTTTGCTATGGCTTGTATGGGATATTCATGGAGTAAGGGGTCCGTTGAGTGGGTGGTTATTTATAATGCAATTATTAATGTTTCACTGCAGAGGAACTCGAGGCTAAGTAATAACAGCCGCACGGCGATCCGTGCGGCTGTTATTACTTAGCCTCGAGTTGTGCCAGCCTGTTATTACTTAGCTTAACCTAATGGATCGATATCCATCAGGTTAAGCTACGCTAGCCGAGGTTGGTCTTTGGATGGGTGACCATCTTTACATAACGAGACTCCTCCGTGCCTCGGAAAGCACTTTAAGCCATTGGTCCTGGCTGTCAGTCGTTATGGGTAGTCAGAAGCCCGAAAGTCTGATGGCCAGTCTTACCACAGGGTATCGTATTACCCAGTTACTGACCGGGTTGCGGAGGTCAGATAGGCCGTGACTCCATGTAACATATTGGTATTCAGTTGCATCCGGTTAGACTGGATACCGACCTAAAAGGCTAGGCAGATTGAATTATTACTGTTTCACAGAAAACAACAAAAATGTATGTGTGTATTAATGTATGATATTTCAAATCTATGTTCGAGATAATTATTAAGAGGAGAAACTGACTGACTGATATATCAACGCACAGCCGAAACTATTGGGACTAGGAACGTGACATTTTGCACACGGCTTCCTTTGATAATGAAGGGGAGCACTAAGAAGGGGTTTATGGAAATTTGAACTTAAAGATGGTGACATCAGCGGGATTGCCCAAAAGGGTTACCGCTACCCCGGAACATAAAGAGCTAAGGAAGGGCTTCTGAGTAGTAAGCGTCGAGCCGGTTTCTCGATGTTTCTTCTGCGAGTGGGATCAGCTATTCTATTGGTACCTACATACACAGGAGAGCTGCGTTTCTAAGCAACGGTTACCTAAAAGACCACTACAAAGCGGCCGCAGTGACGGTCGTCATGAAAATTATGGCACCGGAGTTTGAGTTTACGGTGTCAAAAACGCTCTTTAAGAAAACATACCAACTTGCTTTCATAAATAACGTTTCAGTGAGTTCATTCGACGGTAAATTGTGGGCGAGAAATGTGTCGGTCACCGCATTCTTAGAAAAACTTAGCTTAAAAGAATAACGAGTAATTTTAACACGCAACTCACTCAATTGTGGTAATCTAATTTGACCTTTAAAGGGTACAGGTAAAGGTTAAAAATTAAGAGGATCGTTTTTAGCAAACGACGTTTAGGTGTAAGAAAAGCTTTATTCTTAAAAGCTTAATTCTTCAACTTTACGTAAAGATTTTTTCTAAACTTTCAACCAATAGAAACGTACTTTACCCACCTGTACAAAGAAAATTAGACTTAGTAACGTAAGCCCTTAAAATCATAAATCGACTAACAAAAAACTTCGTCCATTAAACACAACTATTAAGAAAAGTTAAAATAGATTTTCACATCAACGACTATGGGGCTCTTTATCAATCCTACATCGAGAAATCGTGTCGTCCGTCTGACTTTTATCGATTCCACTCGATATCGGACATCGATTCCGTTTTATTCGAGAATTCGATTAGGCGAGAATCGATTTGGGTCAGGGTTCCCGCTTGACCTTTGTGTTTTGGGAGGTGTCACTGTCATTTCACGAGAGCTGATAAATATTTATGTTCTCATCGTTATTTTTGACCGTGACTGCTTAATGTTGAATATGGATGTGGTGGGTGTTTCCTGGTTAATTGAAGTCGGTTTTACTTAATTAGTAGTTTGGTATTTGTCATTATTAATATGACTAGCCTGTAGAGTAGGAGGCTCATGGTTGTAGGGCTGATTTCACAAATAAAACTGAACACGATTTTCCCATCTAAACCGCGTTTAATAGCTGTCAGTGTCTCCATTGTTGGTGCACATTGACACTGACAACTATTGAACGTACAGATCGTTTCATTGGTGTGATTGGCACTAAGTTTTTGTTTGTATTTAAATTACAATGTCTAAGAGATGTACGAAAAAACACAGATTGACGCCTTTGTTAGAAAATTAATTGGGTAACACGAAATTTTTAAGCCTGTTTTAGTTATAGTAAGAAGGAAGGCTAAGATGACCAGTCTTATATATTATGCTTCATATAATCTTATGAATTAAATCGAACTGAGTAGTTTAATTCCTAAGATTTTTCGAAGGAACATCATGTTACTCCTGGATCAATCTATATTTTTAAAAATCAATTGCTGTTCGTTTGTCTCGCTAAAACTCGAAAACGGTTGGGCCGATTTAGCTGATTTTAGGTTTGAAATGTTTGTCGTAGTTCAGGGAAGGTTTAAAGTTGAGAAAAGGTAGGTAGGATAGGTAGGGTAGGTATGTAGGTAGGGTGGGGTAGGTAGGCTGGTGCGCCGTTAGATAAGTACCCGTGCGAAGCAGGCCGGGTGAAACTAGTAATTAATAGAACACTCACAAAATATTTGTCGTCACTACATATGGATTAGTTCAGTGGTTGAATCTTGCATTAATCACGCCATGAACGATCATTGGAACCATTCTGCCTGAAAACATTTTTCCCTACCTACATTTAAATTGATAACAGATAAAACCCGAAATCACAACTTCAAACGAAACAATAGCAGTTCCCTTAAACACAGAATCGCCACTATAGTGATATAGTGGCGATTCTGTGTTTAAGGGAACTGCTATTGTTTCGTTTAAAGGGTGACCTTTCACGAAGGTAACACGAATAAAACTAATACTATTAAAATAGGTACAAAAAGTGACAATTCGGGTCACGACCCCGACCTTTAGTATCGTGAAAATACCCACTTTTCGTTGGCCAAGCTAGTTTTGAATATTAAACACATGAATATTGGAATATTCGATACGCGGTGCGAATGCTAATCGTGAGAATCGACTAGTTATGCGACTTTCGATTTTGTGTTTGTTTTAATAATGCTTGTCATCGTTTTAGAGATTTTAATCGGTTTTAGGTATTTGTTTTTAGTTTTATTTTAAAAGGTTTTTGGTGAGTAAGCTTTAGTAAGCTTATTGTTTCAAAGCTTTGTTTTTTTGATAAACAATTCATGCATTTTTACGTTTTGGTCGAGTAAACTTTGCTTTTCTGAACCATTTGAATAGGAAGCCATTTTGTTTTATGCAGAACGAGTCAATAGTTGTTGCAATATTGTTCTTCTTTTTCAATGTGGTTAGTAACTAACCTGGTGTCAGAGTTTCTATGTGCCCATGGGCCTCTGACTTAGCTTCACATGCTGTTGAGAAATATCTCTCAGGCATTACGGTTTGTTCACGATGTTTTGCTATACCTATTGATATATTCCGATATAATTAATGGGGTGCTATAATCATCACCCGAGCATACGTATACCTTTAGTATACAAACATTTCACCGGTATATTAAGGTCCCAAGTAAGCAAGCAAGTCTGCTGTCATCAACCGAGCACAAATCTAGACTCGGGGCTGCTACTGACCTGGCATGTCAGCGGGATTGTCAGTAAGGGTTACTGTTGGCCCGGAACATAAAGGGCTAAGGAAGGAACATGGATGGGTTTTTGTCAGTAAGAGTCTGACACTTCCTTCCGCTCCACCCAGAGCGGGAAAAGTCATTTGATGATATCTCATTCTCAAAAAAAGGGCTGCTACTGAGAAATTCTAGATGGAAAAGCATGGCAGCTGAGAGTACGTCATGATCACTAAAATTTCTCACTGATGGTGGCGCGTGTGTAAGATCATTCAGTTCCCTATAAAATCTTTGGGATGTAGGGTACTGATCCACGCGTCATGTTCTTGGATGGGCTGTCAGTTTGGACGGGTCATCTCTCTGCCAGGGTTTATGTTTAATCTAAAATTTCTAATATTTTGTTATTGTTTGCTTGGTTTTCATTGTCCTCACATTATTCATATTAAAATACCAAGAATATTGTACAAACGCTACCACATCAAGCTATCCCAAACTGTAAAATTTTCCCAATTGTAAATTAACTCTATGCTTTTGAAAAAAAGTTGAAAATTTATCAAAGAAATTTTACAGATTGGGGTAACTTGATGTGCTGGCCTCTGTACCTAGGACTTTGTAATATATCGTAATTTATAAGAGTGTCCTTGGAGTTTCTTGTCCATTCTTCTCCATAGAAGTCTACGTTTTGGAATGGACAACTAGCTTCAACTTTTCAACTAATGACTGACTCCTTGAAGTGGCTGTAATTGGTTTAATTCAAATAAATGCTTGGAGTTCGAGTTTGACTTTACCAAAGCTAAACCAACCAATCATATTAATTATAACTAACCTATGCTGTACTTAGACAGAATTGTGTCTCAAGTCTAACAATGGCATACAACTAATATGAAAGTCTATCTATCTATAAGTTCGAGCTTGGTTCAAAGTTGCACTGCAGTAGCATCTCATACTTAGGACTCAGGTACTAAGTTGGGACGTGCAACTTGCGGGGAACCCATGTAAGACATTATTGTGGTGAGGTCTTAAAGGAGGCGGATTGGATTTGGGTTAAACCTTTTTAATCGTTTTTGATAGATGAAAAATGCATTTTTGAAACGAAGTTACGGCAGCAGTAAACTCGCAGAAAATGTGGCGTAACGAAAAAAGTGTTATAAGCATCTCGTCTTTTTCGTTACGTTACGTTTCGTTATAAAACAATGTCTCCACTTAAAACTTGAGACAAAACTAAATGGCTCTGTATTAATACGTTAAGGTATACAGCGAAAGAATCTACTGCAACTGGGTATCCCACGACACCCCTCGACTTTTTTTTTAAAATAAATCTCCCAAATAGTTGCAAATATTGATATATTGGCTTTTATATTTATAATAGTTATCTTGTATTAAACACACAAATAAAGACAATTTTTCTGTCCTTATTTGTGTGTTTAATACAAGATAACTATTATAAATATAAAAGCCAATATATCAATATTTGCAACTATTTGGGAGATTTATTTTTAAGGACAGAAAAATAGGATGGATGTAGTTTCTACATCCATCCAATTTTTCTGTCCTTATTTGTTATTCCATCTACATTGTAGATGGTTTATCAAAATAAGTTTATTAATGGGATAACCGGAAAAATCAATCTGCAGTCAAAGTCAAATCATTTATCTCAAAGCGTACCTATCTACCATATTTTAACACTATAATCCTATTTCATGAAATCATGACATTCGAGGCCAATTTTAACTTAGTGCCTACCTATTGATGATAATAATTCTGTAAATTATATACCTACATTAGTCAGGATCGTGAATCAAATTAAAGCTACCTGATATAGAGTTGCCAATTGCTAAAACAAATATGAATTTCGCACGACTCCTTATCCCGATAAAACCGTATATATTAATGTTCGTAAATTACAGTCAATTTTCCTCCAACTGATTATTACCTACCAAAAATCACTCAATCAAACGAACACCGATATCGAAACCGATACCAATACCGATACCCAATTAGCACCAAGTTTTTTCCTGTTCATAAAACCGACAGGAGAATCAAGACACGCTAATTGGCCTGTCATAGTCCCCGACTGTAGTACCGTTACCGCCACTTTCGTGGCCCTACCCAAAAATTACGGTCCTTTGAGTAGGGTTACCAACCGTCCGAATTTGTTAGGATTTTTCGATTTTGAATTATATTACATTTGTTTTTTTTTTTCATTAAAATAATATAATTTCTTTGAAAATAGAAAGATTTAAAAATCCAAAATATCGGTTTTGAGAGTGTTCTTCAAAGAGTATTTACTATATTTAGGGGTGACTGGTATATACTGCCTCCGGCATTAAGTCCGCCTATGTACAGTCGTCAGCACATCAAGTTACTACAAACTGTCAACTGTCTTAACAACCGATGTTTTAAGGTTTAAAATCATTTGGAGAAATTTTACAGATTGGTATAACTTGATGCGCTCGCGACCGTACGTTATTTTCCACTTGAGCATAAAGTTTTAATTTAATAAAAAAATATTAAGCCCTCGTTTTGACAGTCATTTAAAAATGCCATGAAAAAGTCAAATCATTTATTGTCTTGATACATATACGTAGCAAGCAAGCGCATGCCCTGTACGCCAACGACACAAATATGTAACAATACGGTACATTGTAACACGAAATAAACAATGAAATCATTACTTTTGTGTGTGTTAACATAGACATCTTAAAAAATTGAAACTAATTTAAAGATAGCATGGATATTGGGAAAATTCATGATCTTCATCTTTTCGTGTGGTTAGTGACTAACCTGGTGTCAGAGTTTTAATGCTGCCCGTGGGCCTCTGACTTAGCATCACATACTGTTGAGAAAAATCTCTCAAGCATGCCGGTTTCCTCACGATGTTTTCCTTCACCGATTTTTAAGCAAATGATAATTAAGAAGAAGAAGCTTGGCGTGGAGAACACGCGCTTGTGTGCGTTGCTCTGGCGTTCAGAAGGTTGAAGAATCGGCGGACTGATCCGGAGTTTCTAAACAAAATGGTAACCCTACCTCCGAGTTTTAATTGGGCCATTTGATTATTGGACGAAAGTTGTTAATTGGTGTCATACCTTTGAAGATACCTCGTTGTGTGTCTTGGGTTTGGACAGACTAATGTCTGGTTTAGGTAAGGGATGATACATAGTGAGTTGGTAGGTATAGTTAAATGGTTTAGTTGTAACTGTGGCATTTCGTTCGTCTGGTGATCTGTAGGGAGATATCTCCCTTTTGTTTATCTTGACGAAGAGGAGTGCCTCAGCACAGGGGCGTTTATAAAAAAAAATAGAATAAAATAGATAAAATATTATTTTTGAATAGAATTGGTTGTTTTGAGTGTTGTCCTTTGTAATTGTATGTAAGTACTAAAAATAGTTTCTAAGTTTTTGTAATTATACTAACCTTTTAAGTCTACATTTTGTCGCAAAATAAATAAATTGAATTTAATAACTGATAAACTGTCTTACTAAGGGGTATTTATCTCAGTGACTGGGTTGTAGAGGAATAGGCAGTCGCTCCATGTAAAATACTGGTACACATGAGCATCCGGTTAGACTAGAAGCTGACCACAACATAGTTCGGGGCCGTTAGGACCGATGCCTGCCGGGTCAGCGGGACTGCCCGGAGGGAAAACCGCTCCCCCAGAATACAAAGGGAACGGAATACTAAGGAAGGAACATGGATGGGTTTTAGTCAGTAAAAGTCTGACACTTCCTTCCGCTCCACCCAGATCCGGAGGAGTATTTTGATGACTTCCTAAAAAAGGAAAACGTTAAATGAGGTTTGAACTGGCAAAGACACTGACTGACAGCTACGTCTTTTGTGTCGATGGTTATATTTTTTAAATAAGCGGCCAAGCCTTTCTTTTTATCCATAATCATTTATGGGAACTTAGCGGAAGATTAATCTAGCTTTAAATAATCACTAGATAAATGTTGTATGTTGTTATTGTTGCTGGCTGTCTGCCTGAACGCGATAATCTCAAAAACTACCAAACAGATTTTCATACGGTTTCCACCTATGAACGGAGTGATTCCTTTGGGTTTCGTTGTATAATTTATTAAGGTTTTCTTAATATTGGCTGAAAAAGGACGATGTACGCCAATAAACTCCCAGTAGGCTTGATTTTATCCGACATCTTTAGCAAATGAAGATGTCGAAAAAAATCGAGCCAACTGGAACCTTCTACGTTTCCGTGTGATAATTCCCGACCTCCACGAAAGCGAAGCTCGTGGCTAAGTACTAGTAGCCGCACAGGTCGATCCATCAGGTTAAGCTACGCTTGCCAGGGTCGGTCGTGGATGGGTGACCATCTTTACATTCCGAGACTCCTTCGTACCTTGGAAAGCACGTTAGCTGCTGGTCCCGGCTGTCTTTCGTGGATCTTTGACAGTCGTTACGGGTAGTCAAAAGCCCGAAAGTCTGACAGCCAGTCTTACCAAGGGGTATTGTATTATCCAGCTAGTGACAGGGTTATGGAGGTTAGATCGGCAGTCACTCCATGTAAAATACTGGTATTCAGCTGCATCCGGTTAGACTGGAAGCCGACCCCAACATAGTTGGGAAAAGTCTCGGCGGATAATGAAGCAGGCAAAGCCGCAAGCAAAAGCTAGTATTATCATAACATGCTCGCGAAAGCTAGTAGTTACTACAAAACGAACGTCAAAGAGATGATTTATAGACACGACTTAAAGTTGCGACTAAACTTGCGCAGTTATATGATCGATGTTAAGTCGCAGATGCTATCGGACATAAGCTCATATGATGTAACTTTAAGTTACATATCCTCTCCAGACAAGGATAAAGGTAAGTTTGGAAAGCTTATTTCGTGTCGAAATATCTTCATCTATGTAGATAGTTGAAGATATTTCGACACGAAATAAGCTTAGCATTTTTTTATCTGTAGGTACATAGTATTTAAGCGGGATTGTCCGAAAGGGTTACCGCTACCCCGGCACATAGAGGGCTACGGTAGGAACATGGATGGGTTTTAGTCAGTAAGAGTCTGACACTCCCCTTCACTCCACCCAGAGCGGGAGGAGATTTAATGATTCCTCACCCTAAAAAAAACCCTATTATTATAATAAATAAATCTCAATGTTTACTTTTTCCCTTAGTTTAAAATAAGTGTTGATAAACCAAAGTGAAGGCCCTTCAAAATTTATATTAATTTAGTTTTCACCACTTTAAGTGCCAACTTTCGAGTGGGGATATTTATATTGATACAAAATAATTGTTAAAGTGTTTAGTCTAGTTTTAATAAACTATGTTTACGAAATATAATAGTTTGTCGGAGAGTCCTTAATTCATCTATTTTGATGAACCTATTAACATTGGTCTAAATTCAGTTATTAGGAAGTTTACGATTTAATAGCGTATAATTTTACTTCACTATGTGGGTATTTGAGATTTTTAATCATTAACTCCTTAGAGCTTATACAAGTTCAGCAGGTTTGTCCGATAGGGTTACCGCTACCCCGGAACATAAAGGACTAAGGAAGAAACATGGATGAGTTTTAGTCAGTACGAGTCTGACACTCTCTCCACTCGACCCAGAGCGGTGATGAATCCCCACCCTCAAAAAAAAGGAAGGTCCTGCAGAAATAGAACTTTTATTATTTCTATTACGATTTTTAAATGTGTGGACATAGGCTTTTGGTAGGTATTCTGGGGTTCAACGAGGTCTGGAGACGGTGGATGCTTCTCTTCCCATAATTTCCTTCTCTCGTTGGGTGGTTTGTCATGGATGAGGATGTATGGAGCGTAGGAAACTCTTACGACTTTTAAGCTTACCGGCGCTCCTTCGTAATACTAAAAGAGTATAGCTTCTGCTTACGACTTCCATCCGCGGGGAAGTCAGTTTTACTATAAAACATATTATTCTATGTCGTTTGGGAGCATTGGTGGCCCAGTGATAACGGCCGCGACTTAAAAGTTCTGAGTCGAAGGTTCGAAGCTAGACAAGCACTTTACTTTGTATAAATAATTTCATCATCACTGCTCTTAAAACGGTGAAGGAACATCGTGAGGAAACTGACATGTCTGAGAACCAAAAATTCAAAGACATGTGACATGTACCAACCCACACTGGGCTCTCGCGGTCGATTACAGCCCACTCTTTCTTACCGAGAGGAAGCTTGTGTCCCAGCAGTGGGAACAGTGGGCTGATTATAATAAAAAAAATAATAATAATAATATCCTTGGACATTTCACACAACGCCGTATCGTCCCAAGCTAAGCAACCTAATGCTTGTGTTATGGTAACGAGATGGCTGATAAACTACTTATATACATTTTGTTTTCTGTAAATACATACATGTTATAGATAGAAAAACACCCAGACCCGTAACAAATACTTGCAGGTCGTACAAATATTTGTTCCGTGCGGGAATCGAACCCGCGACATGCTGCGCAGCAGTCAATCGCTCAACCGCTGCGCCAACCGTGTCGTCAATTATGATGTCATATGACCTTCTATCAGAGCAGGAATTTTATAACCGGATTTGTACTTCCAGAGGTTATCTCTCAAAGCAAGTTTACCTCCTTTTAATATTCATTTAGATCAGGGCTTCCCAAACTTATTTTGTCTACTGCTCACTTTGAGAATAAATTAGTTTTAGTGCCCTCATTTCTTCACCCACTTAAAAACCACTATCTAGATATAATTACAAATCACCTCCTAAGTCTCTAACTGCCCCCCGTTAGGCCTTTTTTTTTTAAGGCTGGGAAATCATCCAATGACTGCTCCCGCTCTGGGTGGAGTGGAAGGGAGTGTCAGACTCTTACTGACTAAAACCCATCCATGTTCCTTCCGTAGCCCTTTATGTTCCGGGGTAGCGGTAACCCTTTCGGACAATCACGCTCCCCTTTAGGCCTGCAGCGGCCACAAAGGGGCGTTAACACCCACTTTGGGAAAGGCTGGCTTAGATATTATATATTATAAGTAAGTGGAGAACCTCTTGATTAAAAATGATTGAACCGATCTCTCAAAGGAACCAATAAATCATCAAGAAGAGTCTTTAGTACTATTAATTATTTTAAAGTAATGGTACTATTATTAGTAATAAAATCAATAATTTACGTTCGTTATTAATACGAAGGCTATATTTTGAGAACCCTCAGAACCCACTTGCGTAAGGCTTTAATAAATTTTGTATTTCGGTTCATACGTAGTTTGTATGAAGTATTATAATTTAAAAAAGTTTGAACAAGCTTGTAGTTTGATTTAATTTAGTTTATTATTATTTTAATAAACTGAACAAATATATATTTCCAAATATCAGGGGTTATAAAGACAAGTGTCAATCGCTCCGTGTCGATTCGATTTCGAAAACTGATGATCGAACAATTCGTTTTCTCAGCGATTCGGATTGTCAAGAACGCCACTTGTCAACGCATTTGTATGGGAATATTGATCGAGTTTCGTTACACAATTTGACATTGTCTAGCACACGATCGAAAACGATTGATCAGGTGACATTTCGAAAGCTTATGCCAATCCAATACATTTCGAATTTATCTAATTTCGTTATAGTTAATGAAAATGTGACTTTGTCTAGGTCCCCAGGATTTTGCGTGACGTCAGAGTGATGCGTATTACGCATGACGTGTTGTCTATGGCGCTACAGTTATCTTGCAAAAAAAACCCAGGTAAAACGAGCATTTTCCCTTGCCTATAAAAATACCATAGAAAAAATTAAATAAACTCACAGTTGAAAACCCTTCACAGTTAGTTAACTCAACAAAACTTCAACTAGTATGAAAAACTATAAAAATACACTATTCAAAGCTATGACGTTCGACGGCCGGTATCATTTCAAATATTCAAATGAAAATAATTCTAAAAAAAACATTCACGCCGAGGAATCAATAGTTCGGTATCAATTTTTCAAAGGTGTCACCTTTCAACATTCGAATTGCTAAAATGAAAACCGAGCTAGAATTTGATGCGTGAAACCATATGACACGTTTCATGAAAAACTGGGCAACGTACGTATGGTTTTGGAACGTTTACGTTTACGTTTTCAATGGTGTTCTATGCATGTGGTTTTAAGGGCGATTTTAAAAGAGAAACTGTCTGCCTTGCATTTCCGACCATAGTACTAGAGCATAGCTATCTTCTCTCAATCAATCTGCCTAGCCTTTGCTCAATTATGTTGGGGTCTACTTCTAATCTAACTGGATGCAGCTGAATTCCAGTATTTTACATGAAGTAGCTACCTATCTGATCTCCACAACCTTGTCACTAACTGGGTAATACGTTTCCCCTTGATATGATTGTCAGTAAGACTTTCGCTCTTCTGACGACCCGTAACGACTGTCAAAAACCACGTATGACAGCCGGGAGAAGCAGCGTAACGTGCTTTCCGAGTCACGGAGGGGTCTCGGTATGTAAAGATGGTCACCCATCCACGGATCAACCCCGGCTAGCGTAGTTTAACCTGATGAATCCATCTGTGCAACTGTTACTTAGCCACGAGCTCTCCAGGTATCGTCTCAATGGTTTCTTTAAAAGCAGTTAATACCCTATCATAAAATAACTTATAAAACACCAAGAACTAGATAAGAGATTTTATTTAAAAAAAAGCAAAGACATGACCTAAATTGTACTGGGCCCGCGTGATATATTCCCTGTCTCAATGAAGAAGCCCGTGTCCCAGGCGTGGGAACTAGTAGCTGAATATGCTTTTGCTAGAAAGCGCCGAGTTAATAAAACCCAGCTATTAGTAAGTAGAGGGGCTGATGGATGGAGTTTTCCAGACGTACATAGGTTTTACCATTCATGAAAACCACGTCACTGAATCCTTCTAAAAATGTATCATCAATTACTTGCTGTAAGAAAAACGAAACTAAAAATAATTCAAAAGACGGAACCATTCGATCAACAATAATTCGTGCTAAAAAAATCTTCTACAACATCATTCCCCATTGACAATGGCTCCAGTACCATTCAGCTCAGAAATAACACAAGTAGACGCCAGCACATCAAGCTATCCCAAAATGTCAAATATGAATTAAAAATGAATCTTATAATTTTGTAATAAAGTTGAATAACTATCAAAGAAATTTGACAGATTGGGGTAACTTAATGTACTTGACTCTGTACAGCGTCGGAACATCATGAATATTGAGCGATTGCCTTCACAAAGCAATCCATTATTATACGTATTCAATACTTACAATAAGTACTAGCTTACGTACCTATTCCGTGCAAAGAATTATTATTCTGAATGCGATTATCCGTCCTGACGTCAGAAATATCTGTGTGAGTTATATAGGTATAAGATTTAGCGATTCCTTGCCGGGATAACTTGGGAGCTTGAAATGCGTGCGATATTTTGATGAATGTGTATTATCGTATACCAATGTTAGTTTACAACGTATCACGATTTTGAAATGCTGTATTTTGTATAAAAATAATAAGTCAATCTGCCTAGCCTTTTGCCAGCTATATTGGGGTCGGCTTCCAGTCTAAACGGATGCAGCTGAATACCAGTATTTTACATGGAGTGACTGCCTATCTGACCTCCACAACCCACTGTGTAATACAATACCCCTTGGTAAAACTGGCTGTCAGACTATCGGGCTTCTGACTACCCGTAACGACTGTCAAAGATCCACGAATGACAGCCGGGACCAACGGATTAACGTGCTTTCCGAGGCACGGAGGAGTCTCGATATCTTAAAATGGTCACACATCTACACACCAACCTGTAAAAAAAATAAGTACAGAAAATAATTATTATTTAGTTTTAGTTTGCTTTAGCAAATGTAAATTTTATTGACGTTATATTGACTATATTGCTCAGCGGGATTGTCTGAAAGGGTTACCGCTACCCCGGAACATAAAGGGCTAAGGAAGGGACATGGTTGGGTTTTAGACAGTAAGAGTCTGACACTTCCGCTACACCCAGAGCGAGAGCAGTATTTTGACGACTGCCTATCCACTAAAAAAAAAACGATTTAAAACTCAATAAATTCCAACTCCATTCGTAAAACAATAGGTAACTAAACAAAATGAAATACGTGATTGCAACTTCATAGATCGGGCTAATGCGGGTATCACTGAAATTGACGTTCAAACTCCAAGCGTGGGTTGAATCGACAATCGTCGCACGTCATCGAACCGCGCCATTCGCTTTGTATTTCAGCTTTGATTTTTAGGATGAACTACGCCATGCGGGACGATATTTAGCGCGAATATTTGGCACCGTTTTAATAGTAGATACTTTGTTTACCTACGTAAATATTGGAGAGACATTAGACAGGCTTATGTTTAGCTGCTATAGGTTGATGATGATGATAGTGTTCGGATCACTTGCTTAAAAATCGGTGAAGGAAAACATCGTGAGGAAACCAGCATGTCTGAGGGATATTTCTTAACATCATGTGAAGCTAAGTCAGAGGCCCATGGGCAACTTAAAAACTCTGACACCAGGTTAATTACTAACCACACGAAAACAAGGAGAAGTGTTCGGATAAAATGTTTACGCGGCACGATCATTTTGCTTACTCCTAAGCACCATCAGAATTTATTAGTTAAATATGACTGTTATGTCCGTGTACATAATATACAGGGTGGAATTTTGTAATGCCACTTGAAGGGAAAGTACTCTTAATACTGTAGTTAGCAAATTTTACTCAATAAAAACATTCCTTTATTTTTGAATAGAAAGTAAACTGCATTCAAAGATTTTCAAAATATCGCTTGCCACACCCGGGAATCGAACCGACTAAAATCTGTAATAATGACACCCTGTAATTTTATTGCATCGATCGTTAGGATCAATTATAAGGATGAAATCTTTCTAAGAAACTTGATAAATGAAATGAAAGGAAAACCATGAACTCTTGACTTATAAATTCAATGAGTCAAGTTAAACTCATCTGTTTACTTATGCTAGTAATTAATAATTATCAATGAAGTCAATTTTCCATTAAAATGACGAGTTACTATTTAGATAAGACGATTGCTACAAAGGGTACAATCAGATGGCCTACAAGATTACCAGATTTCAGCCCTTTAGATATTTTTGTGGGGATATGTGAAAAATCAAATTTTCATTAAATCTTATGCGAAAGTAAACGAGTTGAGAGTTGAAGTTCAGAATATATCGATTTATAATATTCACTACAATACGTTATTAAAGATAGAAATTAATTCGTTAGAAGAAAACATTTGTGTATCCAAGAAAATGGAGCCCATTTCGAGCAACTAATTAGTTAGTTTACCATTTTTTGTAAATAATTAAAGATTTCATGGTTTTCCCATCATATATCATTTAATTTATCAAGTTTGTTAGAGAGATTTCATCCTTATAATTGATCCTAACGATTGATGCAATAAAAGTACAGGGTGTAATTTTTACAGATTTTAGTCGGTTCGATTCTCGGGTGTGGCAAGCGAATTTTTGAAAATCTTTGAATGCAGTTTACTTTCTATTCAAAAATAAAGGAATGCTTTCTTTGAGTAAAATGTTCTATCAACAGTATTAAAAGTACTTTCCCTCCAGGTGGCAATACAAAATTCCACCCTGTATGGTGCGGCCGCCCGCACTCGCGCGTCATTCCCCGAGCGCGCCCCCTTGCGAATAAACAGTGTGCAATTGACTCGTTTGTTTGATTGACATGTACGATGGCCCTTCCTGTCACCCGATACGCATACCTTAGAATGACAAACAAACAAAACCATAAACAGAAACCACACACACACGACATGTGACATTCACCAACCAGCGCTAGGCCCGCGTGGTAGACAACGGCGCGGCCCACTCTCTCTCACCGAAAGCAGGCCTGTTTTCCAGCAGTGGGAACATTATAGGCTGATAATATACGCACATGACAAGACTTTATTGTTGTAGAATGAAGCTAGATTGTACAGACGCCAGCACATCAAGCTATCCCTAACTGTCAAATTTTCTCAATTAAAAATGAACCTTATGTCTTTGCAATAAAGTTGAAATACTATCAATGAAATTTGACAGATTGTGGTAACTTGATGTGCTGGCCTCTGTACATACACATACAGTACCCGGCGATAAATATTGCACATCGACCTCTGGAAAGAGACAATCGGCTAATTGTCAAAATGTTCAAAATATATATTAACACTTTGAGGGACAGTGAACGTAATAACAATAAAACTTCTATTGTGTCTCGTTCACTGTCCGTCAATGGGTTAAGAAAGAAAGAAAGAAAGAAAAAATGTTTATTCAGCACAAACAAGACGCACATTTATAAAACTAAACAAAAAAAGTCACATACTATATCCGTGCAAATCAGCTAAAAAACCTCGTATTCAGAATCATTGACAGTTGGTATCTCGGCCATGGACAATGGATGGACCACAGACAACAACTGACAACCTAATCAACATATTGATATTGACATGACAACATAACACTACAACAATAAAAAATCTAAATAATTCTGTTCTAAATACTACAACGTACGAGAAACAGAAATGCCGATTGCAGGGTGATAACTCAACCACTGTTTATATTTACGACTAACACTTTGAAGCCGTGCGTCGCATCTGTGCATGAATTGGTCGTTGCTCAGAAAAAATGCTGTGACTTCAGGCGAACAGCGCGTCAACAGCGCTGATTTTCAGCAACTACCCCTGGAATGACGTAATGACGTCCCCCTGTGTGACCAAATAAATCGGGTAAGCGACGTTTATAAGATTTTCTACAGAAACAAGTGTCCAAGTGTGTGCACATAGTAGGTATCTTACTTATAATAATTATAAACTTACTTATAATAATAATTATGATCAATGTTGTGTAAAAATAATAAATTCAATAAAATAATAATTATAACATGCATTTAATAACCAGTTTTGAAAATAATATTAATAAGTCCACAAATCAATCATCAAGAGTTGTTAACACACACAATACACAGTTTTTACAATAATTTAAAGTTGTATTACATCTTTAGGAAAAAGAGGAAAACCTTTACGAGGTCAGTCACAGAGGTCGATGTGCGATATTTATCACCGCGTACTGTACAGACGCCAGCACATCAAGCTATCCCTAACTGTCAAATATTCTCAATTAAAAATGAATGTTACACCTTTGCAATAAAATTGAAATACTATCAATGAAATTTGACAGATTGTGGTAACTTGATGTGCTGGCCTCTGTACATATTTTGTATGTATAAACATAGCTTCGCGCCCAATACGTCGTAAACTACACGCGCTAATAGCTGTTGATTATCAAGCTAATTGATCTCGAGGGGTTTCATCAAAGGCCCTTTAATAGTGTCATCTTCGAATTTATATAATTGCATGTACTGACAACAAAATAGTAGTAAAACCTGGAATACACGTGAAATATAGAAGCATAAGAACATGCAAATGGGGTCAGCGAAATTGTCCGAAAGGGTTACCGCTAGCCCGGAAGGGGTTAAAGGGCTAAGGAAGGAACATGGATGGGTTTTAGTCAGTAAGAGTCTGACACTCCCTTCCGCTCCACCCAGAGCGGGATCATGTGGTGTTTTCCATTTCCTCAATAAAAAAAAATCTGCTACTGAAAAATTTCTGATGGATGACATAACCAAACCAACCAATACACCTATGACACAGCCCGAACCGGGAACCCAGGACTTCATGCTCAGTAGTAGCGCTTGCGAGCACTAGACCAACGAGGCAGAAATCGATATAGTATAATTATGTTAAACAATTTCTTTGTTAAATATCCCAGTGATGTAAACGCTGCAGAGTTTAAATTAAATCGGTAATGTATTGACAAAGGGTGTTGGGTAAATGATGTGTTAATGTGCGGGCTGATAAACAATATTACTTGTGCGATTTAAACTTACATGAGAACTCAGCTCTGTCTCTGAGATGGCAATATTGGCAACGTACCTCACGATGTAGAGCTGTACAGTACCGGAGGGCATCCTAACTTAATCAATCTGCTTAGCCTTTTCCCAGAGTCGTCTTCCAGTCTAACCGGATGCAGCTGAATATCAGTATTTTACATGAAGCGACTGCTTATTTGACCAACCCAGTCAGCAACTGAGTACAGTACCCATGCATCCGATTAGACTGGAAGCCGACCCTAACATAATTGGGAAAAGGCTAGGCAGATTGATTTATTTTTGGAACGAAGTTCCTTATCGCGCGTTGCGAAAGGGGGCTAGACGGAATTAGTCCCAACTCAGTTGTAACGACATTTTTTTTGGAGTAAAATATGATGTCTTTTTAATCATATTTTTTGATTGGTTAATCAAAGTCAAAGTCAAATCATTTATTTCAAATAGGCATAAATAAGGCACTTTTGAACGTCAAAAGTAAGGCACTTTTGAACGTCAAAGTAATTTAAGGTCAGTTTTTTTATTATTATTATAACTTAAAAGAAATAAAATTTTATTACAATTCCTTCACTAATTCATCGAAAGGAACTTCGTTCCATCCGGGTGTCCCTTGACACCTCTCAAGTTTTTTGTTGGGACACAGGCCTCCTCTCCGTGAGAAGGAAGGCCTTAATCCACCAGGCGGGCCCAGGGCGGGTTGGTAGATGTCACATGTATTCGAAATTTTGGACATGCCAGTTCCCTCACGATATTTTCCTTCACCGTTTTGAGAGCAGTGGTGATGAAACAATTTACACAAAATAGAGTACCTATTTGGGTACGAACCCACGACCTACAACTCGTCGTTGTCTGTCAATTACTCAGTCAGTTAACTGTTTCCTAATTAATAAAATTGACGTCTCTATTTATTTAATTCTCCATGAGCCAATTCTCATCGGATTTCGCACAATGCTGTACGAATATAAATGTATTTTTAAAACCGAGAACCTCCCTCGATTATGGTGCGTGCACTAAATAGAACAAAAGTTATTTCGATTCCAACTCGACGGATGTGGCTCGATTGTGTTTTTGTGAAAGTCTGATTGACAAAATGTATGTTTTTGTTTTGGAGTTTTTGAAAGGATTGTTATAAGGGTTCAGTTTTGGGGCTTGATTATGTTTGTTTTAAATAACAAAAAATGCACAAAACATGGTAAGCAATGAAGAGTTGCATACAATTATATTAACTAGTGTCTGCCCACGGCTTCGCTCGCGTGGATGTTGGAAATTATCCCAAGGGAACCTATTGCCGGAATAACAAGTATCATCATGTCTGTTGTCAATCCAGGTCGTAAACTACCTCTGCGCCAAGTTTCATCCAGATCCATTCAGCCGTTTGAGCGTGAAGGTCGGAAAAACATACAAACTGTTTCAGAAACTTTCGCCTTTATAATATTTGTGTTTATTTTATTTTCTCTCTATTATTTTACTTTTCATATAGTTGAAATTTTTTCCACAAGAGCTTTCCGAAAGCTTTCCATGACATACACACTCACTCACTAACTTTCGACTTTATAATATTAGTGTGATGATTAACATAGCTTGCAAAATGTCAGGGTTTTCGACTTACACGGCATCAACGCTTTAAACCATAAATTCGTTACAGGCAGCTACAATCATTACAATATTTGTAAGCCTTTATCTTAACCCATTCACTGTCCAATGAACCACATATGGTTCATGTTGATTGTTTAACTATTGTGTCTAGTTTGTGAACACTGAACGTGTTAAGGCGCTGTGAATAGGCGACTTTTATGTTTTTGAGGGGGTGAAGCAGATGAAGCAGGGTACGAGTCGTCCCGCATAATAATATAACTGCGGGGTGCACCGGGCAAAAATCGTTGATGTAGTCCCAAGCTAAGCAACCAAATGCTTGTGTTATGGTAACGAGATGGCTGATAAACTACTTATATACATTTTTTTTTATAAATACATACATATACATAGAAAAACACCCAGACCCGGAACAAATACTTGCAGGTCGTACAAATATTTGTTCCGTACGGGAATCGAACCCGCGACATGCTGCGCGGCAGTTAATCGCTCAACCACTGCGCCAACCGTGTCGTCAATGAGCGACGTCTTTTGTTTTTTGACTATTGTCAGAAGCGTATTTTCGTTGATCTAGTAAATGCCCGATTGGTCTAGCTCTCTACTGTTCGGCTCCGCAGTTCGCTTACGCGTTAATTCTCGCATTTATATTTTGTTGTTAAAATGGTATTGGTAGCAAATAAGTGGTAACCGTAGGTTCAACTCCAGCCAGGAAGTTTTTCATTCCATTATTCGAAGAAGAAGTTAGATAGAGTTTTTCTCCCGTTTATTTTACAAGGAAGTTTGTTTTTTTGAGTATACATGGTATTTCTCATAAAAATATTATGTAAGATCAGGTCATACTACTATGAATTTTGCCGTTAAGTTACTGAATAAATAAATAGAACTTTAATTTGATGAAGAAAAATAAAGAAAATGCATTTTTTTAACTTATTCTATAACGTATATTTTATTGTATTTTTTTCATACTCGACAACGTTTTAATAATTTTCCAACATACCTATTTGCAATACACGATCTTCTTTTCGTGTGGTTAGTGACTAACTGGTGTCAGAGTTTTAATAAGGCCTCTGACTGATGACAACACGATCAATACTTAACATCCGATTCTTTCTCTCAAGTTGAAAAGAATCAAAAATTAAAAATACCGGCTGCACCAATATTAATTTTAAATGCCACACTTCTGAATAATTAATTGCAATCGCATCCATATCCGATCGGATATAATCGGGAGCTGAGATAATCGACATAATGGATATTTTTCATGCGGCAATCGGATTCGAATGTATCGTATTTCGACGAGGAATATACACGGTGATTTTTAATTCACTATTAACCTTTCAGGGCATGGCAGTGTCAATGATTATGAGCAACTTTGTCTTGTGAAAATACATTGTTTAGGATACAATGGGGCTGACATACGCTATGCGTAAAAGCCCCTTTAAATAAATAAAGAATTTAAAAAAAAACTTTCACTATGAGACTAACTACAAAATAACAAAAAAAAATACATCTGTTTCATATATTCTCATTAATTAAATATTGCACTTTTGTATGAAAAAAACCGTTTTTTTTTCGATGTTTCAGTGTTGATCTCATAGTGACAGTTGCTTATAATCATGGGTTCTGTCACGCCCTGATAGGTTAATAGTGAATTAAAAATCACCGTGTATTAAATAGGTACTAACTGCTGCCCGTGGCTGCGCCTGCGTGGTCCCTAATTCTTTTTCTAAAATAAAATAATCTTAACTGATCGTTGATGTTATCCTCCTTATGCAGTAACTCTTTATAACATCAACGATCGGTCAGGCCGTCATAGGCGGTCTAGCCGTTTGTGATATTAGCCGGAACATTTTTTTTAATAATATTTTTCAATTCATGTTTAATAAAACAAAAAAAAATATTCTTCTCTTCTTCTTCGTTTGGTTGGTGACTAACCTGGTGTCAGAGTTTTAATGCTGCCCATGGGCCTCTGACTTAGCATCACATGCTGTTGAGAATTATCACTCGGGCATGCCGGTTTCCTCACGATGTTTTCCTTCACCGATTTTAAGCAAGTGATAATGAATCCGAAAAATCGGAGGTGCGTGCTTTGGGTTCGAACTCGAGACCTATGACTTGGCAGTCACACTACTAGGATATCACAAAAAAAATAACATTTTACTATCACTTTCTAAACATACAACCCTTCCTTCAAAAATACTAACATCCAATACACTTTCGACAAAAAAAACAGCATCACACCTAAACATTTACAAAACGTGTAGCGCTCCGTACAAGTTAGTCTTAAACTCTCATATCTCACTCCTCTGAGACTGCTACACAGTGTAATTGCCTCCGTTACCTCCGACGTACCTCCGGGAGGCTGCGAGAGGTCACGTAACTAAGATTTATGCGGTTGCTTATGCTTTGAGGTCCGAAATTGTGCTTAGCTGCCTCGCAGTGTAATGTGTTGGGGTCAAGGTTAAGATGGAGAAAAAACAGAAGGTTGTATGAAAAATATTATTGGATAAAGAACACTGGTTCCACGTAGCATTTAGTCTGTAAGGCCCAGCACCTATTGGCTGCACGGCATGGCAAAGTATTATTTAGGCGAACATTGAAATTTCAACTTTATTTTCATAGTAGTAAGTTATATTTTTATTCGTTGCCCAAAAATATCTTGCCATTCCGTGCAACCAATGGGCCCCGGGCTTTGTCATTTCACTGGTGGGCGGGGCTAACTATTACACTGATATTATGGAATGCGTCTCCACACTGGTTTAAGTTAAAAGTGTATCACCAAGTTCTTCCTACTGAACCAACAGCTGTGCTGCTGAGGTGTTTCCCAGCTAAAGCACTAAGAAGTGGTGAAGGCCAGGCGTTTTGGGGGTCCGTCTTGTCCTTCTGCTACTCTCCTACCATTCGCCATCCAAGATTTTGTTCAAGTCACCGACCGCAATAAAAGTACCAACCGAAATGAAGAATCCCTACAGTAACTAATCCGTGCCGTCCGGGAAACGTGTCGGAACCGTGTCGGAAAGACGGTTAATCCCCACTACTACTGTACTGCCGGCAGTCAGGCGGATTATACTACAAGTGTTCTTTAAAACCGACAGTGAGATTCGGAATAAAATATGATAGGAGAGGATTCTTGTTTCGTGGGTGACAGAGAGACGGAGAGATTCTTTAGGAGTCTAAAAATTCGGGAATAATTTATTTTGTTTTAAATATTAGAAGATAGAAAAAAAAAACAATTCCAATTCTTAGGTCTCGAGTTCGGACCCAAGATATGCACCTCTGACTTTTCGGATGATGATGCTTTAATATTCGTATTGTAATTATCACTTGCTTAAAAATCGGTGAAGGTAAACATCGTGAGGAAACTAGCATGCCTTTTTTTTGAGGGTGAGAAATCATCAAATGACTCCTCCCGCTCTGGATGGAGTGGAAGGGAATGTCATATTTTTAGTGACTAAAACCCATCCATGTCGACACGGTTGGCGCAGTGGTTGAGCGATTGACTGCTGCGCACTATGTCGCGGGTTCGATTCCCGCAAGGAACAAATATTTGTATGACCTGCAAGTATTTGTTACAAGTCTGGGTGTTTTTCTATCTATAATATGTATGTATTTACAAAAAAAAAAAAAAAGTATATAGGTAGTATATCAGCTATCTCGTTACCATAACACAAGCATTATGTTGCTTAGCTTGGGACGATATGACGTTGTGTGAAATGTCCAAGGATATTATTATTCTTTTATTTATTCCATTTCTTATCTTATATATTTTTAAATATTTTTATAAAATGCAAAAATAAAAAAAAACATTTAAAAATATAAAAAATAGTGGTCCGCCGATGTCGGGAGCAGAGTCCAAGGCACCGGTGGTTAGGGCTGCAGAGACAAGAACCTCCTCACAATGCGAGCCGTATCGAGGAGTACTGCCTTCTGAATCTGGCTCTTGATCCAACCGCCTAACGAGAGCCTCGAAAGATGTTGGTCGAGGCTTTTGGCTATCAGGCCATTGGCTGTTACGACAATCGGTACAATGACAGCCGAGCTCACATTCCACATGTCAACAACCTCGTGTGCTAAGTCGAGATATTTTATTTGTTTCTCTTTCTCAGCTTTCACAAGGTTCTCGTCATGCGGAATAGTAACATCGACTATCATTGCAAGCCGCGCTAATCGATCTATCACTACTATATCAGGCTTATTGGCGACAATAGTCCTGTCAGTAATGATAGACCGATCCCAGTACAACGTGACATGGTCATTCTCAAGAACTGGGTCGGGCACATACTTGTGATACGGTACCTCAGAGTCTACAAGTTTATATTTCAAAGCAAGTTGCGGGTGAATAATCCTGGCCACTTGGTTATGCCTGTGCAAATACTCGCCGTTAGCTAAACGAGAACAACCAGAGATAATATGTCTGATGGACTCACCTGGACGATGGCATGCCCGACACACGTCAAGCGTCCCGTCCTTCATAATATGTCTCCGATAGTTATTCGTCAAGATAACTTCGTCCATAATTGCACAGACGAAACCTTCAGTTTCCCCAAAAAGGTCACCAAAACGTAACCAGGACACGGACGCTAAGAAGTCTACACCGGGCTCATGAAGAACCCGATAGAAGCGCCCGTGAAGCTCCTTGCCTTGCCATATCTCCTTGCGGTCATCGGTAGTCAGTACTGCAGGTTTGCGCCAGTTCTCTTTACCCATGGAAAGCGGGGTGAGGCCTATGTCCACTACCACCACATCACGGTGCATACCCACATCGGCTTTTAAAAAATAATCCCTGAGACTGCAAATCTCGCGATTGTGGAGGGTCTTTGCATTTAAAAAGCCTCGACCCCCGCACTTCCGCGGGATATACAGTCTCATCACCGATGATCGTGGGTGATGCATCCGGTGTGCGGTCAGCAGTGTACGGACCCTCCTATCCAAGGCGTCAAGTTCGGTCTGAGTCCATTTGAGTATGCCGAAAGAGTACATCAAAACCGGCATGACCCAACCGTTAAAGGCGCGCACCTTGTTTCCGCCTGAAAGAAGACTAATCAAAACTTTATTCAGGCGACCAAAGAAGCGCTCCTTCAACGATTGCTTCATGTCAGTAACATTGATACCCAACGCTTCCGACATACCCAAATACTTATAGCTTTCGGATGAGGAGAGGGATCTAAGGTGTATGGAATCCGAGAGTTGGATTCCCTCGGATTCCACAATCTCCCCTCGCTTTACATGCATGACCGCACATTTATCCGCACCAAATTCCATCCTGATGGCGCTACTAAAAGTTTCAGTTACCTTCAGTAACTCCATCAGTCGCAATTTGTTGGGGGCAAAGAGTTTTAAATCATCCATGTAGAAGAGGTGAGATATGACCTGACCGCCTCTCTTCAACCGATAACCTAGACCTGAATCCTCCAGCAGAGTGCTAAGAGGATTCAGAGCTAAGCAGAACCAAAGTGGACTCAAACTGTCGCCCTGAAATATTCCCCGTTTAATCCATATAGGCTCATCATTCCCCTGGATCTGCGGACACCCTGGATAATGAAGAACCGTCCTCCATTGCCCCATACACGTCTCAAGGAAAATGCGTAGAGTTGCATCTATTTTGTACAACTCCAGCACTCTCTTCAGCCATGTATGTGGCACCGAGTCATAGGCTTTCTTATAATCTATCCAGCATGTCGACAAATCCTTATGGGATCGACGAACCTGTTGGTTGATGGCCATGTCAATGAGGAGTAGCTCCTTAGTACCACGGGACCCATTCCTACACCCATTTTGAGAGGCAGACATAATCGAATGACTTTCTATGTGCGTATTAATTTTCACTCTCAAAATGGATGTAAGTAGTTTATAGACCGTCGATAAACATGTGATCGGTCTATAATTCTTAGGTTCCGTGGGACTGCCAGACTTATGGAGGAGGTGGGTAACGCCTGTTGTTAAAAACTGAGGTAGCGACCCAGACTCTAAAGATGACTGGAACTGAGATGCCAGGCAAGTGTGTGAACTAACTAGCCATTTCAACCAGAAGTTGTGCAGCCCGTCCGGTCCCGGTGATTTCCAGTTCGGTAACGGACGGACTGCTCTGGCTACGTCTAACGGTGTTATTAAGACGGCTTCCATTTCTGGTATAGTTTCACACACTCGCTCGACATCCCGAGTCCAGTCAGCTTCAGCGTGACAGACGGGCACCGACCAGATGCTGCGCCAGAATGCACTCGTGGTAGCATCATCCGGGTGGCATACGTCTGTCAAATTTTGTTCAGGTCGCTCCCAAGCTCTATATACCCACCTCTCGTCACTCTGGAACATGCGATTTTGCTTGTATCGATCCACCCGCCTCTTATACCGCCGAATACGGCTCGCCCATGCACAAACTTTCTGCTTCAGGAAGTCGATGCGCTCTGTAACTCGGGACATGTATTCTAGAGGACTGATTCCAGTCCCCGAGAATGCCCGCCTTACAAAGCGCATCACTCGTGGTCGAGTATTACCCTCCCTGAAGCAGTATAATTTGCCAATGAGTACCCTGGCTCCATCGATACGACGCTCGATTCTGTACTGCCAGGCTGGTACGACTGGTTTTGGTCGACTAGCTTCGTCACTGTTTGGAAACTTAACGTTAGCTAATCGACACGCCGCAACAGCCGCGCAATACAGGATCGAGTGTGTATCAACAAGATCCTCGCTGCTTTTGAAAAAATTCTCAAGCTGCGAGTCCAAGGCACACACCAGCGCCTTATTTTGTTTATGCATAGGTAGGCGTGGTAATCGAGGTCTAAGTCCGGTCGGAATGGATCTATACTCGCGGAATGCATCCTCCAGAGCGTTCCTCAATCTGTCGTTGCACTGGCTACTTACTGTGGCAACCCTATCATCCTCCTCTTCAACACCATGATTGGACCGCGGTAGAACTACATCAGTGGTTGACGCTGGTACCGCGGTTTGTGTCGGAGTTGGGACGATAATATGGTTGCTCAATACCTCTGAGCGCAGCCTATCAAGTGCGGCATCGTCCAACCTATGATTTCGTTGGATGACACGCACCTGATCCGACAGTCGCTGGGCCGATACGTTGACGGTTGGTTCCAGTACCTGAAACAGAGACAGACATTATTATGTTCCTTCCTTAGCCCGAGAGATATTTCTCAACAGCATGTGAAGCTAAGTCAGAGGCCCATGGGCAGCATAAAAACGCTCGAACTTGGTCATTAACCACAAGAAGACGACGACGATTTGTAAACATACATCTCTAAGTACCTATATGGTGGGTATTAGGTTTGGTGGTTACCAATAATTCGAGCCAACGCGACGTCTGGCCTGACGCCTCCGGTGTACATTCATGCAATAATTCCTAGATCGGTTATGTAGTCGAGTGCCGGGCATACACGATAATTGACATTCGATTAATCCATCCTCTCGACTCCTGATTCGTGTATTAATATAGGTACTAGTTACCACAGTATGTTTATGCATATTTCTCTTGTCTTTTGTTATTTTGTCAATTTTGTTTTTTACTTCTATTGATTGATTTTGCTCCGATGGTCCTAGTTTATCATTTGTAACTTCGACTTACTGCTGTATGGACATAGTACAGTACTGCACATGTAAGCGGGCACACCCTTTATGCCTGGAGGCTCTTTTTTTATTTAAGCTTGAGTACAGTCAGTTTTTATGTATTTTATATTGGCATGTGCTAGCTGACGTGTGGCAAATGATTGATTTTAATAGGATGTGTTTCGTAATGTTAATTACTTCCATATGAAGAATGTGTAGAATAAAGTTCTCCCAACTAAGCACACAGCTGTGCTGCTGGGGAGTTTGTTGCGCCACTTCTTCTTCCCAGCTAAAGCATTAGGAAGTAGTGAAGGGTCGGCGTTTTTGGAGGACTGTGTTATGTAACTTTGACCTTCAAAAAGTGCTGATTTTCAGCCTTGTTTGAATAAATGACTTTGATTTTGATTATGAATTATGTCCTGCACTAAATAAACTTCATTCTCTTGATGAATAATTCCATTCCAGACGACAGCGATGCGGATGAGAACTTCGACGCCTAATTGTCCTTTTTGTTTTTGTATTTATTTGTTTAGTTAGATAGTAATTTAATTTAAGTATGAATCAGCATTGATTGCCATACAACGCGGCAATGCTGCCAGCCATTTGTGAACTTTTCCTGTTGACAGCGATGTGGACGAATTTTTTGATGCTCTTTAATTATTATTTTTGTACATATTTTTATGAACATTTAGCTTTTAAATGTAAATTATGATAAGACTAGCTGACCCGACAGACGTTGTCCTGTCTTAACTGTGATACCTACCCTATCTACCTACCTACCTGCCTACCTACCCTACCTACCTAGCTACCTACCCTACCTACCCTAGCTACCCTAGCTACCCTACCTACCCACCCTACCTACCCTCTCTACCTACCCTACCTACCTACCTACCCTACCTACTACCCTACCTACCTACCCTACCTACCTACCCTACCTACCTTACCTACCTACCTACCTACCCTACCTACCTACCTACCCTACCTACCTACCTACCTACCCTACCTACCTACCCACCCTACCTACCCTTCCTACCTACCCTACCTACCTACCTATCCTACCTACCTACCTACCCTACCTACCTACCTACCTACCTACCTACCCTACCTACCTAGCCTACTTAAAAAAAAAAAAAAAGTTAAAAATGTATTCTGCTATTCAGGGCGGAGACAAATCCAACGAAACAAAAACCATGAAAATTGGTCCAGCAGATCTCGAGTTATAACGAAGGGAACAAACCCGTCTTTCTTTTATATATATAGATTAACATTATAGGTATGGATTACACTTACTTGAATGTTAACCTAGTTTATAAAACGGGAGGGAACATTCACAATCATTAAAATTTCAGTATGTTAATAAGTTGTTATTATGTAGAAAAATAATAGATATATTTTTCATGTTTCAGGTTGTAAATGATATTGTACTTAAGATTTGTGTTTAATTAGTATCGTTAGTCTAGATTGATGAATAATCCTCTTTATAAGAACTTTTAATTTGACGCGTTTCGATTGAATGTCACAGTTTGTAATTTATTTTAATTAAAATGCAACAGTCGAATCAGCGTTATAAAGTATTGGATAATTGATGTTCGATAAAAATTGCGGTGGGGTTGAACAAGTCATTGAACTTTTAGAATGTTTGAAAATATGTGAGCACCATGTATTCATGACATAATTAATTTTACCTGCCATTGTTATATTGCTTTTTCTTTTCACCTTTTGTGGTGTAGTATTTTTTGTCTGGGTGCATCGTCTTCACATACATAACATTGTAAAATATTTAAAAAAAGTATCGGTGGATTTTCTTGCCCATTCTTCTCCATACGAAACTACCTTTTGAAAGGGGCAACTAGAATCAATTCTATTTCTGATTAATTTTGACGTTCAAAAGTGCCTTTCTTGTGCCAATTTGACTTTGACTTTGACACTGTAAAGTATTCTTAATTTACCAGGTGTTTTATTACCAGCTTCTGCCAACGGCCTCGCGTACGTGGATGTCGGAAATTATACCACCGGAATATACTACCGGGATAAAAGTATAATCTAGGTTATAAAATATATGTGTGCCAAATTGCATCCACAACCGATCAGCCGATCTGACGTGATTGAGTAATAAACATCCATCCAAATTTTTGCGTATATAGGACAGGGAAATTTCGTATTTTAACGGGATTATTACTTTTTTAATTATTTACGAAATTTTGGGCCAACAAAATTTTTATTTTTATTATACACAGTTGTGCAATAAACAACCTAAAACTCAAAATCTATTTTATGTTTTTGGACATAAAACATTTTGGGTTTTAGGTTATTTATCCTATTTAAAATTTGTGTAAATAAAAATTAAATTTACTCGTCTACTTTCAGTCAGTAAATGAAATAAATAAGAAAAAGAGGATGAATAGAAAGAAACGTTGGATGGATTGTATGAAAGACGATATTATGGCTAGAAAGAGATTGACTACCGAGATGACCACTAATAAAGAACTTCTTCTTGCTTTCGAGGGTTTAGTGACTAACCTGGTGTCAGAGTTTTGAGCCTCTGACTTAGCTTAGAGAACTGTGGGAGAAATTGACATGTTGCGCCGACCATCAATAAATTAGCATTAGGGCAGGAAAATGATGATGATGCATAGCAAAAAGTAAACAATAAAAACAACATCACATTACGAGTACGCTTATGAAGAGGGGTTAGACAAACGTGTGTACCTATAGTAAGGTAATAGGACCCCCCCTAGAGCTTATTCCCATCACTCAGACCAAAACATATTAGAATCCGAAGCCTGCCGGGTAAGCGGGATTGTCCGAAAGGGTTACCACTACCCTGGAACATAAAGTGCTAAACAGGGATGGGTTTTATTCAGTAAGAGTCTGACACTCCCTTCCAGAGCGGAAGGGAGTGTCAGACTCCAGAGCGAGAGGAGTGATTTGATGATTTCCCACACTCAAAAAAAAAGAGCAAAACATATTGATTCCTTACACCCCTACATACAAAACTTCACACAATTCTCAACGCGAATATAATACTAATATAGTTATAAATTATATAGGCTCTGTTTTATGGCCCATACAGTGATAAAGTTTTCAGGAAGGAATAAACCTCGCTTCGGAAGGAACAAGTTTT
The DNA here is from genome assembly GCA_951799385.1 of Hyppa rectilinea. Lineage (NCBI taxonomy): Eukaryota > Metazoa > Arthropoda > Insecta > Lepidoptera > Noctuidae > Hyppa > Hyppa rectilinea. The sequence continues at coordinate 15,183,246 of OX637321.1, read as the reverse complement.
TACGTCTGTTTGAAAGCGATAGTGAAAGAAAGTTGTTGAGTGTCATGGAAAGATTTCGGCAAGGTCTTGTGGAACAAATGTCAACTGTATGAAAAGTAAAATAATAGAGGCAAATTGTAGATCTCTACTTAGTATCGCACTAATATCTATATATATAAAAGAAAGTCGGGTTTGTTCCCTCCATTATAACTCGAGATCTGCTGGACCAATTTTCATGGTTTTTGTTTCGTTGGATTTGTCTCCGCCCCGAATAGCAGAATACATTTTTAATGTTTTTTTTTTTTTTTTTAGGTAGGTTAGGTAGTTAGGTAGGGTAGGTAGGTAGGTAGGTAGGGTAGGGTAGGTAGGTAGGTAGGGAAGGTAGGGTAGGTAGGTAGGTAGGTAGGGTAGGTAGGTAGGGTAGGTAGGTAGGTAGGGAAGGTAGGGTAGGTAGGTAGGTAGGTAGGGTAGGTAGGTAGGGTAGGTAGGTAGGTAGGTAGGTAGGGTAGGTAGGGTGGGTAGGTAGGGTAGGTAGGGTAGGTAGGGTGGGTAGGTAGGGTAGCTAGGGTAGCTAGTGTAGGTAGGGTAGGTTGCTAGGTAGGTAGGGTAGGTAGGCAGGTAGGTAGGTAAGTAGGATAGGTATCACAGTTAAGACAGGACAACGTCTGTCGGGTCAGTTAGTTATACATAAATGCCAAAGCTTGTGAGTGAGAGAACATGAATGGGTTTTAGTCTGGACTCCCATCCGCTCCACCCAGAACGGAAGGGGTAATCTGAAAATATCCCACACTCAAAAAAAAAACAGGTACTTACTAACTGCCATAATATATTCTGCTGGTTAAAAAAAAAATATTAATATATTCTACGTATGCTACATGAGACGTTACACCGTCAACTATACAGGGTGTATCAGAAAGGTATGGTCAAATAAGTTAAGGTCGAGTGGGTATAGAAACTTTTTACGGGGCAGTTAATATTTTCTTGATTACAATGGACAAAGTTGTTCTGTTTGATAATCTGTACAATACCCTAAAATTTGACCATTCGCCTTTCAGGTGCGGTGGTTAGCGCATCAAGTTATACCAGACTGTCAAATTTCTTCAATGATTTTAAACCCTAAAACGTTGTCTGTTCAGTTCAAATTCGATTGAGAAAAGACAGCTTGTGGTAACTTGATGTACTGGCGACTGTACATTCTGTATAGTTGACATGATCTCCTAGTTTTTATGAATTATAGGCCGGCGAAGGTAACTACATTTCCTCAGATAATATTTTGACTTATTTCTAACATAAATATTACCAAAAAAACCTCTTACTCCACAACCTCGCGCCCTAGAATACCACAAAGGTTGTCAATAAAACCCAGTAGATCATATTATAGCACATAAAAGCATTTGTTATTGCCAGTCGTAAAATTAATATGTCCCGCGTTATACTAGGTAAATTGCGGGTCCTTAGACATTTTATTTCTTCTCTTTTTACGACCCCAACCTAACACTATAGTGAGATTTTCTATTTTATTGTTATTTTGCACCTTATTATACATCACTATAAAGGCGTATTAAAAGAGCGGTGTGTAATATAATAACAGGAGCATTATTGGCAAGACCAGTGCCAGGTCAGCGGGATTGTCCGAAAGGGTTACCGCTACCCCAGAACATAAAAGGCTAAGAAAAAACATGGATGGGTTTTAGTCGGTAAGAGTCTGACACTTCCTACCGCTCCACCCGAAGTGGGAGGAGTCATTGGATGATTTCCCACCCGTTCCATGGGCCTTTGACTTAGCTTCATATGCTGTTGAGAAATATCTCTCAAACATGCTGGTTTCTTCATGATGTTTTTCTCTCACGGATTTTTAAGCACGTGATTGTTGTACAATACGCACATGAATCCGTAAAATCCGAGGACTTGGGATCGAACTCGAGAACTATGACATGGCAGTCCGACGGTCACAACACTAGGCTATCACTGTTATACGCACCTTTAAAGTACAATTCATCATAATCATAACAAGCCCAATGCTGCGATACAGGCCCTCTCTGTAAAAGGGAGTGAACTTTTAATATACCATTCGGGCATAGTGCGGGTTAGCAGAGTCACATGTCTTCGAAGATATGTGAACCTTTGCTTAACTTGTGATAGCAGTATTATAATTTAACTCTTCTTCTACTCTCCTTGCTACTTGCCATAGCTTAGTGTAGTTGAACGAAAGTGAGTGTGGCCTATACTATGTAGGAGATTTTTCCAACACAAGTATCTTCGGATTATTTTCTGAAAAGCCCCGGCAACAAAATTGTAATTGGATTTAATTTAACCCCTCGAGCGTCCTTATGAGCCCCCGGGGGATCATAAGGAAAAATGCTTCAAATGTCGCGTGTGCACCCGTTGGATCGTAAGGAATCGGTTGCAATTCTCAATCTTAATTTTTCTGAAGGTCTACCCAAAATAATTAAATACCTACCTACAAAATGCTTCGACATTTGAGGCATTTTCAAGCAATGTTTGTGGACGTGCGAGGGGTTAATAAACATATTTTTTTTTCTATATAAGTATGTATTACTGGTGTACTGTAACCTACACTTATGGTCAATAATCTTATATTATTATTATTATAAGAATACGCAGTTTTCGTAAAGATTTTATATTTCACCGTTTTGAGAGCCTTGGTGATGAAATTATTTACACAAAGTAAAGCGCCTGCCTAGGTTCGAACTCACGACCTACAAATCGTAAGTCGGGGCCGTAACCACTGGGCCACCACAGCTCTAAAGTACGACTTCATACTACAGTCCGCGAGGTATAAGCTGAGCTTTGCATTAGTGTGAGTGATCACCAAAAGTACAGTCAGAATGGCGCCGCGCCTCAGGCCGGTTACCCAAAATCGGTTTTTACCGGGCGAAAATGGCGCCGCGCCTAAGGCCGGTTATCACACCTACACTATCCATGTACACTCACACAAATGCAAAGCTCAGCTTATACCTCGCGGACTGTACTAAATACCTACTTACTCCTGCGAAGTTCTGCGGTCTAGCACTTAATGTTCTCCACGACTTAGTTAGTCTTGCCACCACACATTTAACTAATGCCACTTAAACTTCTTTTGGATTGGGATGTTGACTTAAATATTTTGATTTGACCGTCATCTAGATTATAAAAAAAATATGGGACACGTATTTTTTTAATCTTCCTCTTTCTTTTCCGTGTGGTTAGTGACGAACCTGATGTCAGCGTAAGTGGACGCAATGTGGACGTGTTTTATACGCACCTTCTTCTTTTCGTGTGGTTAGTGACGAACCTGGTGTCAGAGTATTTATGCTGCCCATAAGCCTCAGTCTTGCCTTTTTTATAGTAATCTAAAGATTCCGTCGATACATTGTGCTAAAATGTGCAATGACGCCACTCCTGCGTAGATTTAATACTGAGTTGTGAAGTACGCCGCGACTCCTCAACTTTAATGCGTTTTATCCAAGTATTTTTTATTAAAATGATAAATTAAAAAATACGTGTCTAATATTTTTTTTATGATCTGGCTGAGGGACTAAATATAATTTCTTTTTTTCCCTGTCATCATCTTTATTATGCCACTTTAGTAATGTAATGCAATTTTTTTTTGTCGACAGCCTTGCGAATGGAATTAGAACTTGAATAGACAAAAGCTAGATGAATGTTAATTAAATAGGTGTCGTGGTATTACTAACTCTAATCAATGTTACTTGTCACACTATATGTTTATGTTAAACACACACACGCACTCGTCTATACTAATATTATAAAGAGGAAAGATTTGATTGTTTGATAGCATTGAATAGACTCCGAAACTAACTGATTTCAAAAATTCTTTCACTGTTGGGAAGCTACACTATCCCCGGGTGACATAGGCTATATTTTATTACTACCTACTACTTACTAAAATTCCAATAATGTATTAGTTTCCGATATCCACGCGGACGAAGCCTTAGGCAGAAGCTAGTAACATAATTATAATAATTAAGGTCGAAGAATTCAATTTCCAATAACTTAGCAATTTTTTTATTCAGTGTGTGTTTTTATTATGTGTGTTCCAATAGGAATGATGTCTAACATTTATTTTATAGTCCGTCGTATTTTTCTTTTTCAAGTAATCAAACGATTAGGTACGTCGCTTCATTGTGCTAGCTATATGGCAGCCACCGCTCTTTTAGAAAACAGGACTGCTAGTACTTGGTTAGTCTAGAAATTCATTAGTCTGTGATTTAAATCTAATTGAAACAATCCCCTTCTCTAGAGCAGTAGTCGGGTAAAAAGTTTCCACCCTGTTGTCCCTTTCAGTCCAAAATTAATCCTACCCAAAATAGCTGAAATACATAAAACGTTAATTTATTTATACACCGCATATTTGCCTAAATGAATCACAGGCACATCACGAGGTGGGGACTGCGAAAAATACCGAATTTCAATCCCTTTCGGTTCTCTGTCGGCATTCCGATCATTCACGAACCCAAGTATACGAGGACCTACGGGTTCTGGATTACAGAAATAAGGGATAAGATAATTGGTATGTTGGCTGCTCCACGATTTTTTTTTTAATAAGGATTCTTTATCAATATCTGTACTGATTGGATTGCGACGTAGAAAGAATTTAGCGCCATATTGATCGGCGCCATCTTGTTTAAAATGCCATATAAGATCTACTTACAGAAATAAACATTATGTCATGTGTTTCCATAATCAAGAAATGTCTAGTATAGTTTAGTTGTAAGTTCTACTAACCATTTTTTGAGATAAAGATACTCGATTAAAGAGAAATTGTATTCTATTCTATAATCATCATTATTGGCCCTGGATTATACGTATTCATGTGCGTATTGTATAATTAAAACTTGCTAAAAAATCGGTGAAGGAAAACATCGTGAAGAAACCAGCATGCCTGAGAGATATTTCTCAACAGCATGTGAAGCTAAGTCGGAGGCCCATAGGCAGCATAAAACACTGACAACAGGGTTATTCACTAACCACACGATAAGAAGATTATTGACAGATGTACAGGCTGGATGGTCTATTGTCCTTCGTCTGTGTACGGTCACCAGTGCATCAAGTTATACCAAACTGTCAAACTCGATGATTTTAAACCTTAAAACTTTGCAAGTTAAGTTCAAAATCCATTGAGAAAATTTGATGCTTGTAGTTACTGGATGTGTTGGCAACTGTACCTACAGTGTGACAAGTTATAAAAGCGAGATGAAGTAAATTATTTTAAACAAACTAGTCATTGCATGGAACTTGAGTATCATTGACACACCTTGTAACAATACAACATGATGCAATCGGTGGGGTCCGAACCTACTCAGTAAAAGCATGCCTTGAAGAAAAAATATTGTTTAGTATTGATATGATTGTGATACTTACAATGAATATAATGTGATACATATGAATAGTTTTTTTTTATCATAAAATGTATGAATAATGATAATTAATAATAATAATAATAATAATATCCTTGGACATTTCACACAACGCCATATCGTCCCAAGCTAAGCAACCTAATGCTTGTGTTATGGTAACGAGGTGGCTGATAAACTACTTATATACATTTTTTTTTTGTAAATACATACATATTATAGATAGAAAAACACTCAGACTCTTAACAAATACTTGCAGCTCGTACAAATATTTGTTCCGTGCGGGAATCGAACCCGCGACATAGTGCGGAGCAGTCAATCGCTCAACCACTGCGCCAACCGTGTCGTCAAATTAATATAATAATAAAACAAGAGATGTTCACAATAATTAAAAGAGCAATGGTGGCAGTGGTACCGAACTCTACTTACGAGTTGTGGGTCGTGAGTTCGAACCCAGTTTCTTTACTTTGTGTATTTAACTTCACCACCACTCCAACTCCCAAAATGGTCAAAGAAAACACCGTGAGGCGTGTCCTAAAACCAAATTCAAAGACATGTGACATCCGCCAACCCGCACTGGGCCCACGTGGTGAATTCCCTCTCTAAGAGAGTAGGCCAGAGTCCCAGCAGTGGGAACATTACAGGCTGGTTATAATAAAACAATATAATGCATACCTATAGTGTAAACTGTAAAACTGTATAAATATCATCATCATAATTCTCCTGCCCTTATCCCAATTTATTTGGGGTCGGCGCAACTTTGACGGCATGGTTGGCGCAGTGGTTGAGCAATTGACTACTGCGCACTATGTCGCGGGTTTGATTCCCGCACGGAACAAATATTTGTACGACCTGCAAGTATTTGTTACGAGTCTGGGTGTTTTTCTATCTATAATATGTATGTATTTCCAAAAAAAAAATGTATATAAGTAGTTTATCAGCCATCTAGTTACCATAACACAAGCATTAGGTTGCTTAGCTTGGGACGATATGGCGTTGTGTGAAATGTCCAAGGATATTATCATTATTATTATTATTATGTCTTTTTCTTCCATACTTCTCTATTAGTCGTCATCTCCGTAGTCACTCCCTTCCTAGCCATATCATCTTTCACACAATCCATTCATCGATTCTTTGGTCTCCCTCTACTTGTATAGCCATCCACATTCATGCTCACAACAAATATATATTTTTTAAATATAATTTATATTAATCACCATTTAAATTGCAATGCCTTATCAAGCAATTTAGTGGTAAGAACCTATTTATTGTTACCATCTGCACAATTCAGTACACTTAGTTCTTAATAAAGAATTTGAATTCAAAATACTAATTGATTGTATGATGTTAAACACTAAATAGGAATTTCCAATAAGACCATCAAGCAATAATCTTAATTGTATATTCATAAGTTGTTAGAATATTATGGCAAATAGTTGTGGTTACAAACTATGTGTTATGCTTCACTGGGACGACGGTACTGTGGTATTTATATTGTGAGCCGTAAGCCGAGGATTATGGCCTCTCTTTCTTACAGAGGGGAGCCGTGTGTCCCGATAGTGGGATTGACTGATTATCTATACTAATATTATAAAGAGGTAAAATTTGTAAGTTAGTATGTAGGGGGTAATCTCCGGAACTAATGATCCAATTTAAAAAAAAAAACACTGGTAGAATGCTACATTATCCCTGAGTGCTATAGGCTATAAATTATATTTATATCATACGTATTAGCCGAAGCTATCGCAATTTTCGTCTAGCAAGTCGGGAAGATATACCTCCGAAAACAGAATTATTTGTATGCGCTGCCTAAACAGTTGTTTAAAATTGAAAGCAATGTCTGGAATAGCATAATATAAGCTATCCCGGTAAAATGTACGGTTCCCGTGGGCTAAATTCCTACATACACGCGGGCGAAGCCGCTGGCCAAAGCTAGTGATGAATATAAATAAATATCATACAAAGGTTGAAATTTAAATCATGGGCAATATTCTAAGGGATCATTGTGCTCATCATTATGAACAACTTGTACTTTTGGAAAAAATCTGAAATCGTATTACTCCACGTTTGTTCTCTGCGTATATATTGGCGTATTTACAACTTTATTTCTAAGTTGGTCCCCGCTGTCATTTGAGGATTTCCAAGGGGCTTTTTTTAGTGTGTTGCCCAGTAACCGGGTTGTGGATGTCACATAAGCAGTCGCTCCAAGTTAAATACTGGTATTCAGATGCAACCGGTAACCGGCCGACCCCTATATTAATAGGAAATGGCTAGGCAGATGATGACTTTTAAGTCTATAAAAGTAAAACATAATCTATCAATTTGCAACGGCGGGTCCTTTTTAACCTCTCAAATGTCGTATGAACCACATAGGTTCATAAGAAAAATTCTATCGAATCGACAATAAATATAACCGTATACATCGTTGAGCTCTTATAAGCAAACGGCTTCTAATAGGTGAACATCTAATGGGTTAAAAACACACGATTCACGCATGTAAATTAATATTGCCACAAGCTGTTCAAAAATTGATCCTATTGCAATCACCTAGAAAATATACTCATTTGGAAAGCGGCTGCCCTTAACCACCTTAACCACTATTCAAAAATCGATCTTATTACAATGATATAGAAAGTATACTCATTTGGGACAGCCACTCAACCACCCACAGTTCCAACTTTAAATACATAAATAGAACGAACTCAAACTTCAAGTTTCGAGTTCAGCATCAGCCAGCGTCCCAGCGCCACTAAATTAAGTTGGGTATAGTGAAATTTATAGTACAGGAGCTAACCTAACAAGTTAAGTGATGGTGCGTGCAGCTCTTAAAACTTCCTCCTTGGCTGTGGTAACAAGATTATCTACTGGCTCTCCGACTACGTTAGTACGGATTTTGTAGTTCTGTTACAGATCATGGATAGAATTTTTATGGGATTTCTGAGAGTTTACTGTTGAGGTTTTGTGTTGCAATTTGTAGATCAAATTATTGAGTGGTGTAGTTACTATGTTTTTATCATAAAATCATCGTCAAAATGTTCTTGGTTGGTAACTGGTTCTTTAGAGGCCGTGCTGGTGTATTTCTGTTATTTTTACCGTCAATACTTCAATATGTTATGTTTGTACGTGTGTGTAAATTAAATGGGCAGGTATGATTATCTAGATTCATTATTTTGACGACACGGTTGGCGCAGTGGTTGAGCGATTGACTGCTGCGCACTCAAACTCAAACTCAAAGCATTTATTTCAAATAAACCAATTACAGGCACTTTTGAATTGTCAAGGGGTCGGTCAGTCAGAGAGATGAAGCTAGTTGCCCATTCCAAAGCAGTAGGTACCTATGGAGAAGAACGGGCAAGAAACTCCATGGACACTCTTTTAAACCAAAATATGTTTACAAAACTGGGTTACATCACTCATGTTGAAATATACACGTGAGAACGATGCAGAACTTAATAAAAGCGTCCATAATTACAAGATTTTAAAAAACAATTCAAAATTAATTTAAATATTAAAACAGCCGTGGCAGCTAAGAGGTGACCAGCCCCTACTGACGGTGCCCGCTCATGAACATGACGCATGGATTAGCACCATTCAGCTCAACCATTTTGATGGGAGCTAAATGGTCCATACCGCCACCACCAGTGAGACATTACAGGGAGCATGACATGCTCTCAGCTGCCAGGGCACATTCAAGTCAATGTAAGACGTACTCAGTAAATTGTAGCTTTATAGTAGGTACATATATGTCGCGGGTTCGATTCCCGCACGGAACAAATATTTGTACGAACTGCAAGTATTTGTTACGAGTTTGGTTTTTTTTCTATCTATAATATGTATGTATTTACAAAAAAAAAATGTATAAGTATAGGTAGTTTATCAGCCATCTCGTTACCATAACACAAGCATTAGGTTGCTTAGCTTGGGACGATATGGCGTTGTGTGAAATGTCCAAGGATATTATTATTATATCTAAAAAAATATTTTTCAATAAAAAACAAAAACCGACTTCAAAAACCTAATAAACACTAAAAATTTAAAAATAATAAATTAAATTGAATAACTATAATCAAGAATTATTAACCAAAATACCTTACCTTACTTTAATCTACATTATATTTTACAATTTAACAATTTTTGGAGTCGGTGCCAAGCAATAGTTTACGGGAGTAAATTCTCATATTATTAGGTACTGATATTTTTACAAAGCTGTTAAAAGTTTTAGTCAGTGCTCGATAGATGGCGTTGTACCCTTTTCAAAACAACTCTGTCTTCAGTTGATATTCTGTTTTGTGTTGTAGTTATTTTTCAGTTTGTTTTGTTTTTTTGCTGCTATTGTACTTTTTTTTAGGTTAATATTTTGTGAGTGCGGGCTTTTTTTTTTTTTTTTTAAGGCTGGGAAATCATCCAATGACTGCTCCCGCTCTGGGTGGAGCGGAAGGGAGTGTCAGACTCTTACTGACTAAAACCCATCCATGTTCCTTCCGTAGCCCTTTATGTTCCGGGGTAGCGGTAACCCTTTCGGACAATCCCGCTTACCCGGCAGGCTTGGCCCTGAGGGGCCCCTTCATATGCTGACATCTCTTTGAGGCGCGCGTGGAACATATACGCGCCGTACGGCACGGGTCTGGCGCTGATCGGACGGTGAGTCACCCATTACTCACCGCCCGCAGGCCCGCGCCTACGGTGGCCGGGAGTCGTCACGTGGCTCCCGACGCCCGGAGCGTCTCCCGCGGCGGCTGGGACGGGAGGACCTTTCTCTCTCCCATCCCGCCACCTGTGAGTGCGGGCTTGGCACCGACTCCAAAAATTGTTAAATTGTAAAATATAATGTAGATTAAAGTTAGGTAAGGTTATTTTGGTTAATAATTCTTGATTATAGTTATTCAATTTAATATTATTTTTAAATTTTTAGTGTTTATTAGGTTTTTGAAGTCGGTTTTTGTTTTTTATTGAAAAATAATTTTATTTTCTAGTTTTTAGTTTAAGTTTGTACATAGTTCATAGTTTTGAAGTTTCTTTTTCAATCTTAAATAGAAAGAAAATTCTTTTTGTTTTATATGGGTAGGCCTACTAAACGCGCTGCTCAAATGAGACAGCGCCGTTTGGCGGAAAGTAACGACGAAAGGGAAGAACGTTTAAAGAAAAGTAGGGAAAGAAATACTAGAAACATTTCAAATGCGAGTGGTGAGCAGCGAGCGTATAGACTTTCTCAGAAGAGAGCAAACACGAAATTATCAAGGTTAAATAAAAGTCCAGAAAGTCGTGCTCAGCGGCTCAGTTTGATTCGTGAACGATTATCAAACGAGACTCAAGAGCAACGTTCTCATCGTCTTGATTTAATTCGTGAACGATTGTCTCACGAGACCGAGGAGCAACGTGCTCATCGTGTCGGTTTAATTCATGAACGTTTGTCTCATGAGACCGAGGAGCAACGTGCTCATCGTGTCGGTTTAATTCATGAATGTTTGTCTCATGAGACCGAGGAGCAACGTGCTCATCGTGTCGGTTTAATTCATGAACGTTTGTCTCACGAGACCGAGGAGCAACGTGCTCATCGTGTCGGTTTAATTCATGAACGTTTGTCTCATGAGACCGAGGAGCAACGTGTTCATCGTGTCGGTTTCATTCATGAACGCTTGTCTCACGAGACCGAGGAGCAACGTTCTCATCGTCTCGGTTTGATTCAGGAGCGCTTATCAAACGAAACCAAGGAGCAAAGTTACCGTCGTCTACACGTGCAATACGAGCGTCTATCCAATGAATCTGCCGAATCCAGAGCGACTCGATTAGATATTATGCGACAAGCTAGTCGTAATCGTAGGGAGGTATCATCAGTAAATGATTTTGAACAGGCTATTAACAATTTCGCTGACATGCCATGTGCTATTTGTTATAAAGCTTACAGTACGTTAATATCCGAAGAATTGGTGCGTCTGGGTAAAATCGTAACATGCTCTCGCTGTCAAAACAATTATAAGAAAACGATAAATTTCACCAGCAGGTTTGTGGAATAAAATGACAGTCGCGACTATACCTCAGGAGCTAATAATTTTCCAAAATTGGAAGAACAATTTTTAGGCCGTGTTGTGCCGTTTCTTAAAATAATGAAGCTACAAAACCGTTTCTCTCAATATTAGTTCAAGGGACAAGTTACACCTATACAACATATCTACAAATGTAAGTTATTTTTCACTTTTTAGTTGTAGTACCTACAAAACAAATTTTATACCACTACCTGGTATGTAAATTACAGTGACAGGAACTTATTAGAACATCGTCCACATACATTAAGTAAGATTTTTAGATTTTTGTTGATTTTTCAAAACCGCTTATCCGATTTCGATAAAAAATTTATGGGACCATTTGGGAAGTATACCCTTTCCAACAAAAAAAGAATTTTTCAAATCGGTTGGCAAGCAACGGAGTTATGCGCGAACAAGCATAAAAAAAAATAAAAATATATACAGTCGAATTGAGAACCTCCTCCTTTTTTAGAAGTCGGTTAAAAAATGTAGATGTAACAATGATAAATTACACTTTTACTGTATTATATTGTTACAATTTTAAAGCGCCTGCGGGCGGTGAGTAATGGGTGACTCACCGTCCGATCAGCACCAGACCCGTGCCGGACGGCGCGTATATGTTCCACGCGCGCCTCAAAGAGATGTCAGCATATGAAGGGGCCCCTCAGGGCCAAGCCTGCCGGGTAAGCGGGATTGTCCGAAAGGGTTATCGCTACCCCGGAACATAAAGGGCTAAGGAAAGAACATGGATGGGTTCTATTCAGTAAGAGTCTAACAATCCCTTCCGCTCCACCCAGAGCAATAGCAGTCATTGGATGATTTCCCAGCCTTAAAAAAAAAAAAGTTACACATACACAACATATCTACAACTGAAAAAAAAATTTAGATGTAACAATGATAAATTACACATTTACTGTATTATTGTTACAATTTTAAAGCGCCCTTAAAAGTGAACTGGCGTAATGCTATGTTATGGTATGTCGTAAACTATGCATACACAAACAATCGCAGCAATCGCTAGGCATGTGCTGTCGTTTTTTGAAGATTTCTATCGTCTATGGTTAGTCCATCACCTCCTGACCTGATGATCACGAGACCAAAATGGCAAACGCCCTTTCAAACATCATAGTAATAAGTTACTAAATCAGTCGATGCCTACACCTTACTGTTAAGGAGTTGTACCTTCCATCAGCAGCTCAGCTACATGAGGTAATAATTACCATACGCAAGTACTTAAATTACTTCATAAGATTGGCGAAAAACGATGTGTGGGCCCATAATATTTGAGGGTTGCCCTCGATTTCTCCAGGATCCAATCATCAGATCCTAACTTGGTGACTATGGGACCACTTCAGAAGTATCTCCTTTCGAACAAAAAAATAATTTTGAAAATTGGTCTACAATTGGCGGAGTAATCGCGTAACAAACACACAAAAAAAATAAATAAGAAAAAGCTTTTCTTTTAAGGCTGGGAAATTATCAAATTACTCCTCCCGCTCTGGGTGGAGCGGAAGGTAGTGTGAGACTCTCACTGACTAAAACCCATCCATGTTCCTTCCTTAGCCCTTTATGTTCGGCAGCGGTAGCCTTTAAGGACCGTAAGCCCGTTTCCACTCTATCATTTTATTACCTACCCATGTATCACCGCTCCAACGTGTTATGCGACTAATTTTGACACACATACATAAACAAAAATGGAAATATTATGTTTGTTGATGTCGGAATCCTACCAAATCTAGGCGACAGATTGGCTTTACAAATTCAAACATGTTAAGACTTTGTGGATTCAACAAGCTTCATCTAGGATTCTCTATGTCACCACCAACAATCCATCTTAGATGTAAAATAAACAAGTACCTAAACGTGTTTCAATTTCCCATATTTGTTTACTGGATTTGAAGGTTAACTCCACCTAATATTAATAGATTCTAATATGTAATATTACAACGCCGAAGAGTTTGTTTGTTTGAACGAGCTCTCTGGAAATACCAACAAAAAAATTGTTATTTCAAAGTGCATTTTCGTACATGATTCGAAGATCTTCTTTTAAGCAAGAATGACTTGTGTTAGGAGACCTCGCTCTTCACAGTTCGGTTTGGCTTCCAGCCTAACCGGACGCAGCTGAATACCAGTATTTTACATGGAGCGACTGCCCATCTGACCTCCACAACCCAGTAACTGGGCAATACGATACTCCTTGCTAAGTCTAGTGGCTGTCAGATTTTCGGGCTTCTGACGACCCGTAACCACTGTCAAAGATGCACGAATGACAGCCGGGACCAACGGCTTAACGTGCTTTCCGAGGCACGGAGGAGTCTTGCTATGTAAAGATGTTATTCAATCAAGTAACAATCAAATTTAAAACCCCGTGCACTAGAGGTCATTCCCCTCAAAAAGTCGAGAGCATTTCAGTAATCAGTAATATTGACGATGGTCTATTTAAAAAAAACTGGCCAATTGCGTCGGACTGGCACACGATTGGTTCCGTACCTCACAATATTCAACACTACGTATTTAAAAAATTACATCCGTTAAATAAAAACATATTTCTTGATTGGGAGACCCCAGAAATGTTATTATGTATTGTTATAGCGGCAATAGAAATGCAACTGTCTACCTATTGCGGTTCTTGAGATAAAGCCCGTAGACAGACGGCCGGTCGTAGGGACGGCCGGAAGGATAGCGAAGGTTTAGTAAAAACGTTCAATTTGGCACCCTTCGGAACCCTAAAAAGGTGAAAGCTTTTTTTTCTCTCTTATAATTAAAATAGCTGCCGTTAAGAGAACTTGCTTTCACTCTATTTAATAGTGGGGACCCTTTTGGGAGTGTGTGGTATTTTTATTTAATTTGATAAAAGCTTTCTTGTGTCTGTGTGTGTTTGGATACTTGTAAAACTATTAGGTTTATATTAAACTAAATCTGTTTAATTTTTTCCTAACTGTGTTGGGATCGGCTTCCAGTTTAACCGGATGCAGCTGAATAGGTACTTATAATTTTACATGGAACGACTGCCTATCTGACCTCCACATTCCCGTAACACAAACACATGTAACACGTATATTAAAATCGTTAAAAATCTCTGAAGCTATTATTAATTTAGATAAATAAAAATCAATTGACATGTATGACGTAGCATCACTTGAGCACGGCTCCACCAATTAAACTGTTTTTTTTTGTATTCTTAATAATTGTCAGGGCAAGATTTGTATGAAACGGTGTTTTTTTTGGAACCGGAGAAGGCGGATGGTGTTTTTTGTATGAAAATATGTATAAAAAAAATAAGATAGAGACATGAAATTCACTCGGGCAAATCTGGGCACTAACAGCTAGTACAATATAAAATAACTTGTGTTTTGGGTATCTATACAATTACACAGAATGAAATTGAATTCTTGGGCATTGTGTTAAGGGGTCATTGTACGCATCATTATGAACAAGTATCACTATGTCAACAAATCTGAAATTGAGAAAAAAAAATCAGCTGTTCCCTACATTTTGACGAGTTATGCGAGCATAATGAAGGGAACAGCTGATTATTTTTGCGAGTTCAATTTCACCCTATATTAAGCACAATTTCCCTATGCAAAGTCAGAACTAAGTGCCTATGATTATTTTAAAAAATGGTTGCTCGGAAAACAATATTAATGTACTGATTTTCTTGTTACAGGTAAACATCATAATCATCAATCTTGAGGCAAACTGCTTGGTAACCTGAACCAAATTACACAGCTATATAGGCCTTATAGCTCCGTCTAGAAAAGAACATGTAAAAAAAAGAATCAAAGTGTCCCAAAAAGAAAGTAAGAAAAAAAAAGATTCGGCACAAACAAAACGCACATTTTAAGCAAAAAAACAAGAAACTTAAAATCACTAAATACAACCGTGAAAAGCAGCTAAAAAACCTCGTATTTAGAAAAATAAAAAAATCATTGACAAAATTAGTATCTGTTTCCTACTTTGAAGTAATATTGTAATAATTCAGGGCCCCAGTTTGGTTCTCCACAAAGGTAAGAGTGATAACATAAAACATAACATTATTTTAGCTTGAAGGGCGTATTTCGGTCTTTATAGTTTGCATGCTTAATTAGTTTTACTAAGAATCACGTAGCCACCAACACCGAATAACACTTTTGCCTACCTGTGAATCGACCCCAGAACCCTTTTTTTTTGAGGTTTGGAAATCATCCAATGATTTCTCCCGCTCTGGGTGGAGCGGAAGGGAGTGTCAGACTCTGACTGACTAAAACCCATCCATGTTCCTTCCGTAGCCCTGTATGTTCCGGGGTAGCGGTAACCCTTTCGGACAATCACACTTACCCGGCAGGCTCGGCCATAACGGGCCCCTTCATATGCTGACATCTTTTTGAGGCGCGCGTGGAACATGTACGCGTCGTCACATGGCTCCCGACACCCGGGGCGTCTCACGCGGCGGCTGGGATGAGAGGATCTTTCCCTCTCCCATCCCGCCACCTCCTTCGCGAGCATAACTGCTTCGTAGAAGGAGGTGACTGCCTTCCTCTCCCTCTCGTTCCGGACCATAGCTTGCACCAGGGCCGGGCACGAGAGGTCGCCATCAATCGCTTCTACGAGGACACGGCGGTGCTCCACCCAAGCGGGGGACCCCAGGACCCTAAACCTCAGTATTCACGCTTGCAATTATGGGAACAAAGGGTCATTCAATAGTACACAGTGCACAACAACGCACCATACATACAAGCCCATTCAAAACCATCTTTATCAAATGAACTCCTTTTAACAGTAAGACAGTAACGCAACTGAGCTGTTGAACACAGTACGCGCGTACTACACGTCTCACTAGACACCAGTCATTTATCTTAGCGCTCGCTTTTTTCGCTCTTTCCGCTCAAAAAACTACTAGGTAACCATTTACTTTGGATAGTTCGCGTGGGAAAGAAAGTAATAGTTTTATGAAAGACTGGTAAATTATATGTGATTTACGAGTATATGGTGGTCCCTTAAAAATCTTGTGTGTAATTTTTGGAACCTTACAAATAAGAATGTTCTAAATTAGTTGATAGATAACTCCTCCTTTTTTGAAATCGGTTAAAAAAACATGCGAACTCCAAATTTTCATAGGTTTCTAGTAATTTGCAGGTCGGTATTAGGTTGTATGTTGCTTAAAATATGAATCGCGGTCGCAGCAAGTACAAAAATAATATTAATATTCACAGAATTGCAATCATTATGACCAACAACACAACAATACAAGTTAGAAAGGTCCTCAAATGTTATGATTTCAAAAAATAGTCATTCCGTAGAATTATATGAACTTAAAAGGATTGCATAGGTGATTTTAATGATTAAAGTTCTGTAAATACATACAATGCTACGACTGCGATTCATATTTCAAACAAGATAGAACCTGACACGGACTGAAAATTGCAAAAAACTTATGAAAATTTGAATTTTCAACATTTCGTTCATAATTTTTTTTTTTAATTTTTTTTTTAATTTTCTGACTCCTGTAATACAGGCCTCACCTAGCTCAGGAGTCAGGGTTTCAAACTAAAATATATAACCTTGTTTTTTATGTCTATAAAACATTTTTTTATTATTATTAATTTTGCGGACTACGCTGGCAGATCCTTCTTAATAGTACTAATCATTAAAGTTAAACCAACTGCTTGCTTACTTCATACGATCCCATGCCATAATAACAGTTCGTTATTATAGTACTTTAGCTACATACACACCCTTTGGGGATTACATGCGTGATGTTTATGTTTATTAAATACAACACCGCTTACATTTCGTCCCATCTATAATCTTGGGTCTTTTAGTCAAGAGTGAATAGGTTTCTTCGACCCTAGCGTGATTCATCATCGACGAAATATTTTTTTTTCTTTTGAAGTAAATAATGGATATCTAGCTTGAAGTCGCTTTTTCGTCGCCTGCGTGGTGATCGTGTATTGGGTACAGACGCCAGCACATCAAGCTATTCCTAACTGTCAAATTTTGTCAATTAAAAATGAACCTTATATACTTGCAATAAAGTTGAAATACTATCAAAGAAATTTGACAGATTGTGGTAACTTGATGTGCTGGCCTCTGTACAATGTAAAAAGTATTCTATGTCCTAGACAAGGTAACAAACTGGCAGATGGACAGAGAATCTTTCGCATGTACAATGATTTTATTTTTATTCGGTAAAAATAGGATATCGGAATCACCTTTACACGTCACATTAAAAAAGCTACATAGAGTCCGCGTTTCCTATCTGACTATTCTGAGCAGAAAGGCTGAAACAAACCCAGAGGTCAAAGTCAGCACAACACCCGTCTGATCGGAGGATCCTCTCTTTTTTATAGGGTACTAGCTGACCCGACAGACGTTGTCCTGTCTTAACTGTGATACCTACCCTACCTACCTACCTACCTGCCTACCTACCCTACCTACTTAGCTACCTACCCTACCTACCCTACCTATCTACCTACCCTACCTACCTACCTACCCTACCTACCCCCCCTACCTACCCTATAGGAGGAAAATAAGCAGCTGATCGAAAAAAAAAAAAAAAAAATGTATTCTGCTATTCAGGGCGGAGACAAATCCAACGAAACAAAAACCATGAAAATTGGTCCAGCAGATCTTGAGTTATAATGGAGGAAACAAACCCGACTTTCTTTTATATAAATACTAGCTGACACGGCAGACGTCGTCCTGCCTTAACTATGATATCCTCCTACCTTTCCTACCTACCTACCCTACCTACCCTACCTACCCTACCTACACTACCTACCCTACCTACCCTACCTACCCTACCTACCCTACCTACTACTATAATAAGCATTCTGGCACAACTTGCGTTTAACGAACGATTTGAATTTATTAAGGCTTAGATCTTGAACGTGGCTTGCAAGTTTATTATAAAAGCGTATACATTGACATCTGAACGAGCCTCCTATTTTTTTGAGCCTTGTAGTGGGTACAACAAATTTGTGTTCGTTCCTAGTATTCTTATCATGGATATCACTATATTTTTTAAACAATTTTATATTTTTATGGGCATACAAAAGATTTTCAAAAATAAACTGTGAAGGTACAGTCATTACATTTATTTCTTTAAATTTCTCTCTGAGAGAGTGTCTCGGACTTAATTTATAAATTAATCGAACAGCTCTTTTCTGCAAAACAAAGATAGTCTGAATATCGGCGGCATTTCCCCACAACAAAATACCGTACGACATTACACTATGAAAATAGCTAAAGTACACTAAGCGGGCTGTCTCTGTGTCAGTTAAAGAACGAATTTTTCTAACAGCGTATGCTGCGGAGCTTAGTTTTTTTGACAATTTATCTATATGTGGGCAATTTATCTATATCTTGACTTAGCATCCAAAGTCAAGCCCAAGAATACTGTGGTATCTTCAGGATTCAATTCTTCGCCCTTTATCAACACTTTGGTTTTCACCTGTCTAACGTGGGGTAGCGTAAACTTAATACATTTGGTTTTTTTTTCATTAAGAAGTAAGTTATTAACATTAAACCAATGAACTACCGTTGCGATCGCGCTATTTACATCGTCAGTAACCAGCTGCTGACGTTTAAGTTTAAACAAAAGTGAAGTGTCATCTGCAAATAACACTATATCATGACTATTTTTTATGAGGTAAATCGTTAATATAAATAAGAAACAAAAAAGGGCCAAGAATCGAGCCCTGTGGGACTCCCATTGTTACTATAGATCCGAGAGATCTTTTTCCATTAACGTCAACGCTCTGAATTCTATTACTCAAGTACGAAGTAAGAAGATTCAGAGCGGTGCTTCGGATCCCGTAATGGCGGAGTTTCCTGATTAATGTTTCATGAAGAACGCAATCGAAGGCCTTAGACAAATCACAAAAAATACCCAAGGCGTCGCATTTATCTTCCCATGCATTGTAAATATGTCCTAAAAGTTCAACACCGGCATCGGTAGTTGAACGACCCCTTGTAAACCCGAACTGTTTGGTATGTAATAATTTATGTTTGTTAAAAAATCTTTGTAATTGCTCTAGAATTAATTTCTCAAATATTTTACTGAAGGTAGGTATTACTGAAATAGGTCTATAGTTAGTGGGGTCTGATGTACTACCTGATTTAAACAAAGGTATTACTTTACTATGTTTCATTAGGTCAGGAAACTCCCCACAGTCGATACAATTATTAAAAATAAGAGCTAAATTAGGTGCTACAATGTCAATAACAGACTTAGCCACTTCTACAGAATTACCCCACAGATCTGCAGTCTTTTTTACATTTAAAGTGTGAAAGGTTTTAATTATGTCTCTACAGGTAATATGCTCGAAATGAATTTCCGTATCGCAAATATTAACATGTTCCTTAAGTAAAGACTCAGCAACAGAAGGTGATGAGTTTAAGGTTTTAGTAGTTGAAATGGGAATATCCGAAAAGAACTGTTCAAACGCCGCGGCGACTTGTAAGTCTGATTTAATTATGTTGCCATTAATAGACAAGCTGTAGTCAGAATTTCGGTTACTAGATTTTCCCGTTTCACTATTAATAATTTCCCAAGTCGTTTTAATTAAATTACTACTGTTTTTAATCTTCGCACTAAGATAACGCGACTTGGCTACGCAACAAACTTTTTTAAATAATTTTGAGTAATTTCTAACATATAAATTAAATTCAGCAGTATTTACAAAAGTCCTTTCATTGTATAACTCATAAAGGCGTTTTCTACTCTTATGAATACCAGTGGTAGCCCAGTCACTAAAAGATGCGCTACTATTCACCGAGATAGTCTTGGGAATAAAGGTGGAATTAAATTCTTTACAGTACATATTTAAAAAGTCATCATATTGATGAGTACGCTCAGCATGACTAGACACCACCGGTAATTTACTATTGAGTTTAACTTTAAAAGCTTCCAAACGACTTGCAGTTTTAGGGTTAACAGTGATATACTTCTTAGCCACTTTGCTGTTTACGTTCTGGATGGTAATTTTTTGCCCGCAATGATCAGAATCTAGTAAATTTATAATTTCTTTGTGGCTCGGTATAACATCAGTATAAATATTATCTAGGCATGTGGCACTAGTAGGTGTTATTCTGGTGGGCTCCAAAAATAGGTTTACAAGATTGTAGGACTGAAACAAACTTAATATTTTACTACAAGGATTTGAATTTTCTAATAAATTAACATTAAAATCACAGCAAGCAACAATAGATTTGTTTGAATTACAAATCTTGTGTAACACTTCATCCATTATCTTTTCAAAGCAGTCATACAATCCTGAAGGGGGTCTGTACACGCTTAATATAATAAATTGCTCCAATTCTATACAGGCTATTTCAACCGTCCGCTCAACAGATAGGCTCACAATATCCTTACCGTCTTTAAATTTAAGCTGGTTACTTACTAAGATTAATGAGCCACCATGTATAGCATTCACTCTGCTGAACGAACTACCAACCTGGTGATTATAAAAATTGAATAAGAACTGGTGGCTTTTTAGCCAATGTTCTGTTATACAAAGAATATCAATACTGTTAAAATTCATAAATAAGTCTACTTCTAAATCTTTGTTCATAAATCCTTGAATATTTTGATGCACCAGGTTGATACTATTTAGTGTTGAAAAACTCTACCCTACCTACCCTACCTACCCTACCTACCCTACCTACCCTACCTACCCTACCTACCCTACCTACCCTACCTACCCTACCTACCCTACCTACCCTACCTACCCTACCTACCCTACCTACCCTACCTACCCTACCTACCCTACCTACCCTACCTACCCTACCTACCCTACCTACCCTACCTACCCTACCTACCCTACCTACCCTACCTACCCTACCTACCCTACCTACCCTACCTACCCTACCTACCCTACCTACCCTACCTACCCTACCTACCCTACCTACCCTACCTACCCTACCTACCCTACCTACCCTACCTACCCTACCTACCCTACCTACCCTACCTACCCTACCTACCCTACCTACCCTACCTACCCTACCTACCCTACCTACCCTACCTACCCTACCTACCCTACCTACCCTACCTACCCTACCTACCCTACCTAGCCTACCTACCCTACCTACCCTACCTACCCTACCTACCCTACCTACCCTACCTACCCTACCTACCCTACCTACCCTACCTACCCTACCTACCCTACCTACCCTACCTACCCTACCTACCCTACCTACCCTACCTACCCTACCTACCCTACCTACCCTACCTACCCTACCTACCCTACCTACCCTACCTACCCTACCTACCCTACCTACCCTACCTACCCTACCTACCCTACCTACCCTACCTACCCTACCTACCCTACCTACCCTACCTACCCTACCTACCCTACCTACCCTACCTACCCTACCTACCCTACCTACCCTACCTACCCTACCTACCCTACCTACCCTACCTACCCTACCTACCCTACCTACCCTACCTACCCTACCTACCCTACCTACCCTACCTACCCTACCTACCCTACCTACCCTACCTACCCTACCTACCCTACCTACCCTACCTACCCTACCTACCCTACCTACCCTACCTACCCTACCTACCCTACCTACCCTACCTACCCTACCTACCCTACCTACCCTACCTACCCTACCTACCCTACCTACCCTACCTACCCTACCTACCCTACCTACCCTACCTACCCTACCTACCCTACCTACCCTACCTACCCTACCTACCCTACCTACCCTACCTACCCTACCTACCCTACCTACCCTACCTACCCTACCTACCCTACCTACCCTACCTACCCTACCTACCCTACCTACCCTACCTACCCTACCTACCCTACCTACCCTACCTACCCTACCTACCCTACCTACCCTACCTACCCTACCTACCCTACCTACCCTACCTACCCTACCTACCCTACCTACCCTACCTACCCTACCTACCCTACCTACCCTACCTACCCTACCTACCCTACCTACCCTACCTACCCTACCTACCCTACCTACCCTACCTACCCTACCTACCCTACCTACCTTACCTACCCTACAAAAAAAAATTTAGGGGTGGACTACCCCTAACATTTAGGGGGATGAAAAATAGATGTTGGCCGATTCTCATAGATACCGGATAAGCACAAAACATTTCATCAAAATCGGTCAAGCCGTTTCGGAGGAGTAGGGCAACGAAAACTGTGACACGAGAATTTTATATATTAGATAGATTAGTGAACTTTACACCCACACTTCCATACTAAATTATAAATTCGAAATTAGCTCTGTCTGTGTCTTACCTTTTCACGCCAAAACCACTAAGCGGATTTTGATAAAATTTGGCAGACAAATAGATTGCATCCTGGGGAAGGACATATAAGGCTATACAGTCTTCTTCTTCGTGTGGTTAGTGTGACTAACCTGGTGTCAGAGTTTTAATGCTGCCCATGGGCCTCTGACTTATCATCACATGCTGTTGAGAAATATCTCTCGGGCATGCCGGTTTCCTCACAATGTTTTCCTTCACCGATTTTTAAGCAAGTGATAATTATACAATACGCACATGAATCCGAAAAATCAGAGGTGCGTGCCTTGGGTTCGAACTCGAGACCTATGACTTGGCAGTCCGGTGGTCACACCGCTAGGCTATCGCTGCTTTACAGTGGCTATACATTAATAATAATAATAATTTATTTCAAATAAAACGTGTACAAAAAGTGTACATGTAGCCAACAGTAATAAGTTTTCCATTCAATTAAAGTGCCTAAAACTAAAACTAAGATTTTATTATAGGTGCAAGTAATGGTTGTTCGGAATTGCAATTTTATGTAGCGACCAGCCCGATCTAGGTTAATTTAAACCGGTGTTTCAGGCCATGATTTAATACAGATTAAATCACGTAGATCCGTGTCTAAATATTAGTACTTATAACTCAAAATATATTTTTTCGTGCCCTGTAGTACCGACAGCAAAGTTCCCGTACATACAGTGATGACTATTTTTTTAAGCGGTTCGGTCTATTTGCACTTCGATAAAAACAAATGGTTCTGTTTTGTCTGGCTATTTGTTCAAGCTTTGCGACAAACTGAACTTTTATACTTTTTCAGTTGAAAGTTTAGAGAGCAATTTAAAAAGTGTCAATCTAGGGATTGAGTGATAAAAATGCCTAGTATTTTTGTAACAAATAAATTGACTATACGGTTATTCAGGAACTGACTGAACCGGATATCAGATGTTCACACGATACTGAAAATAATACATCATTCTTCCTTTTTCGTGTGGTTAGTGACTAACCTGGTGTCAGAGTTTTATGCTGCCAATGGACTTCTGACTTAGCTTCATACGTCAGAGGTGCGTGTCTTGGGTTCGAACTCAATTCAATGAAATTCAAATTATTTATTGCAATCCATAATGTACCTATACAGGTGGTAAAATACAATTAAAAGAATCAATTATGGACCCTGTCGGGCACAGCAAAAGTATAATAAAGGTAGGAGAAAGGAAAAGCTATGACTTGGCAGTCCAACGGCCACACTACTAGGCTATCATTGCTGTGATTACACAGGGATGTTCATCTGATGTTTTCATTTTATGTTTCAATCATTCGGTAGGCGAGTGGAAGACGTCGAGTGCTGAATTAATAATAATATCCCTGGAAATTTCACACAACGCCATATAGTCCCAAGCTAAGCAACCTAATGCTTGTGTTATGGTAACGAGATGGCTGATAAACTACTTATATACTTTTTTTGTAAATACATACATATTATAGATAGATAAACACCCAAACCCAGAACAAATACTTGCAGGTCGTACAAATATTTGTTCCGTGCGGGAATCGAACCCGCGACATGCTGCGCAGCAGTCAATCGCTCAACCGCTGCGCCAACGGTGTCGTCAAAAAATTACAACATCATTGGATCAATTCACTAATGAATTCATTTTTCACTTTTGATTCATGTCGTGTTTACACGTTTCGCTTCGAGTGAAACGAAAAATAAACAGAATGTATAGTCTCATTTCTGTAATAGGTGAGTATGAGCATTTTATTGTATATTTTTGTGTAGTTTTAATTGTTAGTAAAAATATGGAATGTTAAATTTTTTATCGTCTGGGTTTTCTTCGTGTCTATCAAAGAAGTGGAACACAATCCACCAAACCCAATGGGTATTGGTGGGTGTAACGTGTCTTCGAATGGCTCTAAGACATGCCGGTTTCCTTTCGACGTTTTCTTTACCCGTTTCGAGTATATAATTAGGGGTAATTATTAAATCTGGGTACACGGTAGTGTCCCCGCCAAGACATGCCTTACATAGACATCTTAATAAAACAAAAAAAATACAATAAAAGAAAAAAATCAAGTATCATCTTTATTTTTTTTTATTAATGTTGTATGTTTTTTTTTTGTAGCATGTCTTGGGTTCGATTCCCGCACGGAACAAATATTTGTACGACTTGAAAGTATGTTCCGGGTCTGGGTGTTTTTCTATCTATAATAATTATGTATGTTTCTAAAAAAAAAAATGTATATAAGTAGTTTATCAGCCATTTCGTTACCATAACACAAGCATTAGGTTGCTTGCGACTATATGGCGTTGTGTAAATGTCCAAGGATATTATTATTATTACTTTATTTTTATAAATGGAACTGCTCTAAAGGTAGAACACGCCTGATAGAAAGCGATAGATGAGGTCTATTATGGAACAAACGTGCCCAGAAGATGCCTGTCCACTCTTGTTTTGACGGCAGACAAACAGACAATTAAGCATAAAACAAAGCAGCTATTCCACTTTAAACATGAAAAGCAACTAAAAGTAGTTTACAAATACATTTTGGTCCTTTTTAGTGCAAAGTCAGCGCGGGTTGGTCCTTAAACAACTATTCCGGTCCTTTACCCCAAAACATCTAAATTATTAGGAGCTCAAGGTGCCAACGTGTGCCGCAAAATGTTTGAAAGTTTTTCTAAGCCAGGGATATGTCAGTTTTATCTTTGCATAGAATTATTGCGGGGAGAGAATGGTAAAAAGGCGTTTATTAAAGTAATGTCTTTTGTTGACAAGATGCTGGATAATGTAGACTGCAGGATCTGATCCACCACCACGTATAGCGGCATTATTTTAACTCGTCCAATGTCGTATGAACTCCATAGGTTCGTAAGAAAAAATCTCTCGAATCGACAATAAATATATCCGTATAAATCATAAGCAAACGGCTTCTAATAGGCGAACATCTAATGAGTTAATATTACTTCAGTCTTTCTTAATTTATTGTATGGTTAGTGAATAACCTGGTATCAGAGTTTTTATGCTGCCCATGGGCCTCAGAACTTAGTTTTACGTGCTGTTGCGAAGTATCTTTCAGGCACCATCAGGGTTGCCGGTTCCTTCACTGTAATGTCTTAAACTTTTCTTCAATTTGTTGTATAATCTGTAAAAAGTTACAGGAAGTTTCTCAATTCAGATGTCTGAATTGAGGAGCCACCTTAATTCTTGAAAACTATACGACGAATCGGGCCTTCAAAATCAGTTTATATACTACAAAATATTGATAGTACCCGTGTATAAATATATGAGACATAGCTCAATCCAGCAGCAGCACATTGAGCAGACTTTCCAGAAGCAAAAATACATTGACAAAACATAGAAACAAACAACGCCCTTTTTTCACGGCTAAATCATCCAACATAGAAAAACACGAAACAAAACAGCCGCCATACGTAAAACTGCCGATTCCTCCGTTACAAGAACAACATCACGACCCAACAAAAACTCATTTAAATGTAAAAACTTGGGCTCCTAATTTGGAAATCGTGTCATCAAAAGATTATCATGGATTTTCCACTCTTTAGGCGCCGCCGGCTGTATTTATAAGAGGATTACTGTTGTGATCCTGGTACTGACGGCGCCGGAGATATGTAGGCAGGCAACCAAACACATCTCTTATCACCTACTATTAAAAAAAAAAGTGGTTACATGAATGCAGTCATAGCCTAGTGGTGGATGGGTTTTAGTCAGTAAGAGTCTGACACTCCCTTCCGCGCCACCCAGAGCGGGAGAAGTCATTGGATGATTTCCCAGCCTTAAAAAAAAAGCTTAGTGGTGGCTATCAGACTGTCAGGTCATAGGTCTCGAGTTCGAACCCAAGGCACGCACCTCTGATTTTACGGATTCATGTGCGTATTGTATATGTATAATTATCACTTGCTTAAAAATCTGTGAAGGAAAACATCGTGAGGAAACCGGCATGTCTGAGAGATATTTCTCAACAGCATGTGAAGCTAAGTCAGAGCTCCATGGGCAGCATAAAAACTCTGACACCAGGTTAGTCACTAACCACATGAAAAAGAAAAAGAAGTTTGTTAAACCATCTATTTATTACGTATAGAGTGTAATAAGGAATTGATTATTGAGTATCCCTGCAATTAGGTTCAAAGCATATTGTACGTTAACATTTTAATTTCGTATTTTTAATTTCATATCGTTGGAAAACTGTGCGATACACTAACCCTCTAACTCTAAAACGACGACGACACTTGCTTTCGTAATATTAAATCACTACCTACATAGTATAAAACAAAGTCACTATTTTTGTCTGTTTGTTTGTCTGTATGCTTAAATCTTTAAAACTACGCAACGGATTTTGATGCGGTTTTTTTTAATAGATAGAGTGATTCAAGAGGAAGGTTTATATGTATAATTTGTCGACATATTTTGCGGGCGAAGCCGCGGGCGGAAGCTAGTACATTATAAAGGCTCGCGCACGCTTAAGCCGGCCGTCCTGCATCGCAACATATTGCAAAAATGTACTAAGTCACTTAGACTTAGTACATTTTTGCATCGCAAGGTGTATTTTTGTGGCAATTGTTTTGCGTTATGATAAATCTTGGAGATTTTTTGATGAACGGTAGATGGATGACACGGATGGCGCAGTGGATGAGCAATTGACTGCCGCGCAGCATATGGTCATGGGTTCGATTCCCACACAGAATAAATATTATTACGACCTGTAAGTATTCGTTCCGGGTCTGAGTGTTTTTCTATATATGTATGTATGTATTTACAAAAAAAAAAAAATTATGTAAGTAGTTTATTAGCCATCTCGTTACCATAACACGAGCATTAGGTTGCTTAGCTTGGGACTATAATATAGCGTTGTGTGAAATGTCCAAGGATATTATTATTAAGTCCAAGGATATTATTTATAAGAAAGAAGTCGCAGGCAGAAACTGGTTTACATTTGCTTTTCCTGAATTTGGTGCGCAATAAAGAGCATTCCAGATAACGATCTGGCTATAATACTCCTGCCTACATACATGTTCCTTTTGTTGACTGTACTTTGAGATTTGCTCTCGAATGGCCAGGATACGAAGTTAGATGACAAAGTTTTGGTGCTTTAGGAGATAATTAGGTGGTTCAGCAAGTTATGTGTTGGTGGGATCATGGGTTTAATGTAGTGAAAGACTTTAGTAAAGTTTTTGGGTAACAGCCCTATTTAGTACAGACGCCAGCACATCAAGCTATCCCTAACTGTCAAATTTTCTCAATTAAAAATGAACCTTAAGTCTTTGCAATAAAGTTGAAATACTTTCAAAGAAATTTGACAGATTGTGGTAACTTGATGTGCTGGCCTCTGTACAGACGCCAGCACATCAAGCCATCCCTAACTGTCAAATTTTCTCAATCAAAAATGAACCGTATGTCTTTGCAATAAAGTTGAAATACTATCAAAGAAATTTGACAGATTGTGGTAACTTGATGTGCTGGCCTCTGTACATTCAAGGGTTGAAATCTTTACTAATATTATTAATGCGAAAGAAACTCTGTCTAACGGATTTTGATTAAATTTGGCAGGGATATACATAGATTGCATCCAGGGGAAGGACATAGGTTATTTTTGTTTCAAAAATATTTCCCGATATTCAAACTCAAACTCAAACTCAAAGCATTTATTTCAAATAAACCAATTACAGGCACTTTTGAATTGTCAAGGGGTCGGTCAGTCAGAAAGATGAAGCTAGTTGCCCATTCCAAAGCAGTAGGTACCTATGGAGAAGAACGGGCAAGAAACTCCATGGACACTCTTTTAAATCAAGATATGTTTACAAAAACTGGGTTACATTACTCATGTTGAAATATACACGTGAGAACGATGCAGAACTAAATAAAAGCGTCCATAATTATAAGATTTAAAAAGCAATTCAAAATTAATTTAAATATTAAAACAGCCGTGGCAGCTAAGAGGTGACCAGTCCCTACTGACGGCGCCCGTTCATGAACATGACGCATGGATTAGCACCATTCAGCTCAATCATTTTGATGGGAGCTAAATGATCCAAAATACCGCCACCATCAGTATATATAGTATTGCGATATTACTGAACTCCACGTGGACGAAGTTGCAAAAGCTACATAGTTACTTATAATGTTAAAAGCATGCAGAACGGGTAAGAAGCGTTTTCAAAGAGATCCCTTGGGTTATTGACGGGACCCATTTTCTATGTGTGTTATTCATTTTTGATGGGTAAGGGCTGAGGACAGAGATGTATCTATAATACCAACACCCACATTAAAAATTATGAAAAATAAACACTGTAAAAAAAAAACGTTCGTTAGTTCTTTATCAAAAATAATTTTACGTTTAGAATAGAAAATTAATGCATATTTAATCTTCAGTTACCTACTTTAACATTTTGTAACAAAGTTGTATCTATAATTCTATGTACAAGTTGAAACCGATGTTTATTTAGAAGAAACGCTTAAAAGTACATACGAGAAATAAAAAGCTAAGTGTACGAGCTACGCTGTACATGCCACAAACTTGTCCTACTTTAATAGTAAACCGTTGCAGATTGTTTAATCCAACAATAACTTACATTATTTACTTTACAACATGTTAATTTCAGTAGCAATTAAACCTTTAAACCAATCGGTTGTCTACTCAATCAACATAACATTCCAATACACAACATCAACATAACATTTTCACTGTTGGGAGTTACGCCCCAACACTAAGTCATCGGTTTTTTATAAATTGGGCACTATCACATAATTGCAATTTATCAACCCAATACATTACGAGGTACCTACAATAGTAAGTACGCACTCATCGGATAAGGGAGAATCGGCGTAAAGGAATGAAAGAGAAAACCTTATAAATTGGAACACTTACGCCTTTATCTACTGAGAGGAATGGGAGCGGGACATAAAAATAAAAATCTTACATTGTTACTCGAATGCGACATGCAACCATGCTATACATATGTATGTATATGTACATATATTCACTCTATGTGAATTTAGTGGAAGAATTTTTATTCCGGAATATATTTTATTCAGAACTAGCTTCTGCCCGCGACTTCGTACGCGGACCCTGTTGCTTATGCCAGCGACAACGGGGTCGCCATTTATGTTATTTTTTATCATTTTTCCCATTTAAATCTTTTATCACACTGAGCTTTAGTTTTATTTCATTCCAACAACCACCAAAACATACAGTCCATTTGTCATCGTTTTCATTTTGGTAACCGCATTATTATATTCCTCCTCTAGAGACCTAGAAGTCGATGCGTAGATACGCTTGGAACTCAAGCGTAATTCTCTTTCTGTGAACGACTCTGACTCGCGAGACAATACATGACGTTCACGATCAGCGGTCAGTCGCGCATCATATTCTTCACTGGTCTCTAGAGACCTAATGAATACGCTGAGAACGCAGGCGTGCTTCGCGACCCGAAGAGGTTTCCACGGAGCGAGTTGCAGCCTAATGTTCTCGAACAACATCAAGTCTCTCCTGACGCTCTTCGGTAGATTCTTGGGATCTTATGATCCTCAATCTTTTAGCTCTCTTGGAACATTGGGAAAGATTTGACCTCTTTCTAGGCATGGTCATAGTTTTATTGTGAAGATACCTGATCAATAAAAATCTAAATTAAAATGACTGCTCCCCTGCGTTACCGGGTAGGCTACAGTGAAGATAAATGGAAAAGGAAATTAAACACTCAAACAACATAAGCCCGAAGGCATATTCATACGATAAAATAAAAAAATAAATAGGAGTTTTGGCCAGTAGAGTAAAATTTTCAATGATATACCATCGTCATCGAAAATCAGTCCCAAACTGTTACCGCCTTCACCGCGTGCAGGTACTCCCAGTTTATGTTATTTTATTATTACACAGTAAAATTAGTGATAGCTTTGATTTCCACATCAGATGTTTCTGATCTTCGATTTTTATAAGTCAACAGGAAATGCCCATCATATTGAACAACAAAGACGTCAAAGACGTCATTCCTATATGTTTTATGTTGTAGCTAGGCTCTTGGAGTTCCACAACAGGTGTTCCAGATCTTCGATTTTTATAAGTCAACAGAGAGTGCTCATCAGATTGAACAACTTGTGCTAAGACGTTATTCCTATATGTGTTATGGTGTAGCTTGGCTCTTGGAGTTCCACAACAGGTGTTCCAGATCTTCAATTTTTATACATCAACAGAGAGTGCTCATCAGGCTGAACAACTTTCGCTAAGACGTCATTCTTATATGTGTTATGGTGTAGCTAGGCTCTTGGAGTTCCACAATAGGTGTTCCAGATCTTCGATTTTTATAAGTCAACAGGAAATGCCCATCAGACCGAACAACTTTTGCTAAGACGTCATTCCTATATAATTTTATAGTGTAGCTAGGCTCTTGGAGTTCCACAACAGGTGTTCCAGATCTTCGATTTTTATAAGTCAACAGAAAATGTCCATCAGACCGAACAACTTTTGCTAAGACGTCATTCCTATATATGTTACAGTGTAGCTGGGCTCTTGGAGTTCCACATCAGGTGTTCCAGATCTTCAAATTTATTCTCTCAGCAGAAAATGCTAATCACGTGGAACAATTTTTGCTAAGGTATCATTTTTGTATCTCTTATAGTTTAGCTGGTCTGTTGCGGTTCTGCATCAGGTGTTCAAGTTTCCAAGATAAATTATAGCCTATATGTTGCCCAGACTTAATACCTATACAACAAAAAAAAATCGTTCCAATCCGTCCAGTAGTTCCGAAGATTAGCGTGTACAAACAAACAGACAAACAGACATACAGACAAACAGACAACATTTTTTTTTTGGATTCATGCTCTATTACTGTTTCTAAACCCCCCTCAATTATTATTTTTTTAATATATTCATTGTACAGACACAGTTTTTTTACTGTTTTATTATATGTATAGAAGATGTAGAATTGCCCAACAGCGGGACATTATTGTTGGTATTGTTACAGTTCGGGGACTCAGCGTTAGACCAAAGATTTTGTTCAAAGTCTCAGTATTTGTCCACGCTAACGCACCCGCAAAAAAAACCAAAATAATTATTTTTAAGACCGTTTATGTAAAGTAGGGAAATTAATTGTTAATCAAATTTATTTCTAACTTAAATTGTCTGTATTAAATCACGACTGTCATTTGTTTTTTAGATAGTTGAATGAAGCAACAAATTTCTCTGACTGAAAACTCTGGCTTAAAGAGATCCTAATTAACTCACGACCCGTAAATATGAAAACTCACGAAAACACTGGCCACTCAGACAGCCAATATAAATAAATCGTTGCCATTAAAAAGCTTGAAAGCCAAAGGCCGATAGATAGAATACTTGGAGTTTCCCGACGTGATCGAATCAGACATGAAGAGATCCGCAGAAGAACCATAATAACTAACTATCTCAAAGAATTGACTCACTTGAAAAGGCGCTGGGATCGCTATTCAAAGATATAATTATAGATGGTAAGCCCTCCAAAATTGGTGCCCAAGATACAGGCTTGCCTAGTTTGAGACCAATGTTATACCGTTTGTTATCTTTTAGCAATATAGTTTATTTTCTTCTTCTTCTACTTCTTAAGTGGCAGCAGACAGAGCACATTGCTCGCAGAACAATGCCCGAAAGGTTCTGGGGTAGCGACCGCGTACCGGAAGACGTAGCGTTGGAAGGCCACCCTGGTGAACCGACTAAATCTTGTAGAAGCCGTAGGAATCCGCTGGATGTGGAAAGCACAGAACCGGTCCAAGTGGTAGTGCTTGGAGGAGGCATATGTCAAGCAATGGACGTCTCTCTGCGGAAATGATGATGAAAAAGCTTTAAAAGTTAAATACTTCATCATGCATTTGCGGTATAAGCTATTCGATTTCGATACCGCATGCTCTTTACCGAGAATCGATATTATTTATCGAATGATTCATTTTATTTATACTCGCTTCTCTTTGCGGTTCTGCCAAAATGCTTTTGCACAGAATTGATTTATGAATGAATGGGACAGAAATGACATCGTAATGGCAGATCATGGATAGACTAATGTGTTTTTGGAACGAAATAATTTATCACTTGTGGTGGGGAAACCTTGGGGCTTGAAGCTAGAAAAAATAAGGAATTTAGCAGATGATAATTTGGATTCATAATATCTGAAAAACCGGCTATTTATGTAAAGAGGCCAGCACATCAAGTAACCCCAATGTGTCAAATTTATTTGATAGTTTTCAACTTTATTAAAAAAGGATAAGGTTCATTTTCAATTGAAATAATTTGACAGTTTGGTATAGCTTGATGAGCTAGCGTCTATACCTATTTGCATATTATTATAAAAATGTTTTTGTGTATAAATAATCACACGAAACATAATAAATAAAGAAATCTCGATGTATCAAATCACAAAATCCGTACGTAACTGAAATCACTACATAGTATAAAGCAAAGAAGCTAGTCTATAAATAAAATAACATTGTAGCGGAATGAAAACTGTACAGTTAATGGTTGCATTGTGTAACTCTGGCTTTCGTGACTTAATTTTAAATTCAAAATACGAACAAAAAAACTGCACAAATCCGGTAGCCAATATATCATTCGATTACCAATGCTCCAAATCCAAAATGTGTTTTGTATAAAATACGGATCAACAGACGCAAACATAGTTCGGTCTCTCTCTAGCATATGAAATTCACGTTTGCTGGATAGAGAGGTTTTTAGCGTTCAATGGCTGTATGTAATGTCAAAAAGATGGGGAAAACGTATTACTTTTGCGATCAGGATGGCGCATACATATTGTTATTGGCAATTGAATATTATTTACCTTCACTGGGATGTTTTTCTGCATACGTTTACCCTCTTAGGATAGACGTGTCTATTGTATCGTAAAATTGAATATTGCTGGCATCCCTTACAGTTGGTAGTCAAAACTCAACAAGATTTACTTGTTGAGCTTTCATATTCTGTTTATAAACATGAATATTGTGGTTATAAAAATAACTTATAAGGTAATCTGTTTGTTGCATTAT
The DNA here is from genome assembly GCA_951799385.1 of Hyppa rectilinea. Taxonomy (NCBI): domain Eukaryota; kingdom Metazoa; phylum Arthropoda; class Insecta; order Lepidoptera; family Noctuidae; genus Hyppa; species Hyppa rectilinea. The sequence continues at coordinate 15,149,618 of OX637321.1, read as the reverse complement.
ATTGAAGTCCATTATTTCTAATGAATTAATAATATAAATGTAAAAGGGCACTCATCGATACATTTCACTCACTAATTATTCATAAAATTTCAAAACTATTGGAATTACGAAGATGAAGACGGCACAGAGGTAGATTATGAGTAGGAGAGACGTTGGTTAAGAAAGGATTTTGGAAAACTCCCCCGTAAAGAGGTAAAATAGTGGGTGGAAGTATTCATGGAATATTTTTAACACTGATGCGCGCGTAGCCACGAGCAGCAGCTTATTATATTCACTTGATACTAATTATATCAATCATAACTGTTCGTATTTGCTGGAAAGCAAGTCTGAACCTGTACTTTTATTCTTGTACTAGCTGCGCTATCAAGTTTCATCGCAATCGGTTCTTGCATGAATAAGTAACAAACATTGTACAGAGGCCAGCACATCAAGTTACCACAATCTGTCAAATTTCTTTGATAGTATTTCAACTTTATTGCAAAGACATAAGGTTCATTTTTAATTTTGAAAATTTGACAGTTAGGGATAGCTTGATGTGCTGGCGTCTGTACATTCTTTTGTTTTGGGATGGGAAATCATCAAATTAATTATCAATCATAACTGATCATATTTGTTGGTAAACATGTTTACACCTGTACTTTTATTCTTGTGTAAACAATATGTTTCCGCAAATAAATATTTACTTACGCTATCTTATCTTTTTTGTTATTTCAATATGGAAATTAAAATTTGCGTGAGTTTTTCCACCTGTTGCTAGACTTTAATAACTTACCCTTAGTTTTCTTTTTTTTCACTTCCTGGCCATATACCAAAGGTATAACAAAATAAATCATTATTGTTGCTAAAAATAGGTTAAGTTTAAGGTTGTGGACTGCAAACTAAGACAATCCCCCTTAAGTATAATAATAATAATAAGTACATTTATTTATTCAAGAATTAAGTCAAAATTAAGGTTTACATAATTACAAGCGAGGTACAATTTTTCTATGCGTAATGTGGTGTTCTTCCTGATCTAGGTTTAATTAAAACCTGTGTCTTAGGTACTACTAATGTTTTACAAAATTAGACCTTCCAAAACTGTATACTCATTATTTTTATTGGTTGCAATTGGTTTTGGGTACCAGCTGCAATACAATTTTGCCCATTCTGCTTTTCTCTTGTCAAGAGCCAATTACCACAAGCAGTTTATAATATCTACGTACACTAAAATTCTCATAATAATTTCAAATGGTGAACATTCCACCATCTGCTAACTCCGCCTCATACCGAGGACCTCGTTCCCCCAAGTTCACAACAACGCAATTCCTGTTCCTCTCACTTCAAAGTTGTGTGCGATTTGTCCGCACTAACTAATTTGTTTGTTCCTGTGTTTGAATATGAGCGAGATATTATAGTGTGTGCTTAGGAATTAACCTATTCATATTTTTGAAGTATCTTGTTTGTTTATTACCTTTTGTTCCTCTGTTCACCTTTTTAAGAAGTATGTGCGTGATGTCTTGTTGTCGTTTTGGACATTTTGTTTCTAGGTAGCTGAATATTATATACTTAGGTAACACTACAATAAGCGGGATTGTCCGAAAGGGTTACCGCTACCCCGGAACATAAAGGGCTAGGGAAGGATCGTGGATGGGTTTTAGTCAGTAAGAGTCTGTTACTCCCTTCCGCTCCACCCAGAGCGGGAGGGGTCATATGATGACTTAAAACCATAAAAAAAAACAAATGTAACGTTGCAAATTAATCGGAGAGGGCTATCAGGAAAACTCATAGGAAACTATGATGTGTTTTCGCAGTCGGTAACTTATTTTCGCAACATTTCGATAAAAAAGGTTCCTGAGTAGGAGGCTCCATAGTCTAGTGAGTCTCGAATCAACAGATTGAAAGTATTCTAAATCTGTGTGTCAGTTATAAAGTACTACGCCTGAGCAGCAAGCAATATGCGCGTAGCAATCGTAGCACTGACATTGCTACCCCGTAGCCACTCGTAGCAATTTCGTAGCCACATCGTAGCAATGGCGTAGACCAATTTTATTATAGACCTGATATTTTGAAAGTGATTAGATTATAGTACTAATTTAAAAGATTGGTTTCTTCTGCTTTTGTCACTAGAACTATTAACCTTATACGGTACTTCTCACAGTTCAAAATTCATTGAACCCTTTTCAATGTTCGTTAGACTAACATTCTCTATTTCACCACACATCTTTACCTTTTTTCTTAAAATTGAATCAAGATATTTGCTGTTACTTTTTCATTTACCTAATTGTTCCTAAGCTACCGTGAAGTTGGTACTTTGTCTGTGCTGAAGGTACTTGCAGTGTGCATTGTTTTTGGTGAATTAAATAGGAAAAAATATGATGTCTAAATCTGTTTTTGACTCAAAAGGTTTGGTTTTGCTTTATTACAGCGGAATTTCGTAAAAATTATTAAATATAGTAATTCCTTTTATTATACCGAATTTTCTTGAAGTTTTGTTTTTATTCATTCAAGTGTTCATTGTTTATTGCATGCTGATGCATTGATGCAGCTGCGGCTTTATTCGACTAATATTTTTACCGACTCAAAAACTGGACCTCTTTCTTTTTTAAATCTCTTATTTTTTTTAACTACCATGTTGTATTTATATTTTTTTTTTTGTGATGGTGAATCGATTAGCGGTGGACCGTAAAAACCCATTTTTTCTTTTAATTATCTCTTTATCTAAGAGAAAAGGAATGTATTGGTTTTTTAGACAGAACAGAATTGAAGATACAAACATATAGATGGTTTGACTACTGGTTGTAAGGGCTACTGCTGAACTCAAGGTCCTGGGTATAAGGGGCCCCTCAGGGCCAAGCCTGCCGGGTAAGCGGGATTGTCCGAAAGGGTTACCGCTACCCCGGAACATAAAGGGCTACGGAAGTAACATGGATGGGTTTTAGTCAGTAAGAGTCTGACACTCCCTTCCGCTCCACCCAGAGCGGGAGCAGTCATTGGATGATTTCCCAGCCTTAAAAAAAAAAGGTCCTGGGTATGATTCCGAGGTCAAACAAAGTGTTATTGAGTTATTTCTATATCGGGGCTTACTCAGTAACTCAGAGTCTGGATAATAGTTCCCGGTTGATGGCAAGCTCGCCTCCTTTTACATGGAACTTAAACGTAACCGGCGAACTGTGGGTGTGCCATAGGTATTGTACATTTTTGTATTGTATGAACGTCACTCATCCATACATTCATTCACTCACTGTTAAATACACGAATTTTCAAAAAATGCTGGACCTACGAAGATGAACATTTAGCACTTGGGGTCTTCTTCTTCCTTTGTCTTGTGATTAGTGACTAACCTGGTGTCGGAGTTTTTATGCTGCCCATGGGCTTTTGACTTAGCTTCACATTCCACTAAGGAATATCTCTCGGGCATGCTGGTTTAAGTCAAAGTCAAAACATTTATTCCAAATAGGCACAAGAATGTCACTTTTGAACGTCAAAATGAACAAGAAATAGAATTGATTCTAGTCGCCCCTTCCAAAAGGTAGTTTCGTGTGGAGAAGAATGGGCAAGAAACTCCACCGTTACTCTTTTAAAATGTTTCACCAATGTTTCCTCACGATGTTTTCCTTCATACAGAGACACACACATACAGAGGTTCAGAGGTAGATTATAAGTAGGAGACGTCTAGCTATGAAATAATTTTAGAAAACTCTCCCCTAGAGGAGTGAAATAGGGAGTGGAATTTGTATGGAATTTTTTTAACTTAGAAATGGGTGGAGACGCGGTCACCAGCTAATACATTATAAATACGAATAGCGAAATATCTAGCCCCTAACACACTCCAAAATATGTTATACAAAATGAACATAAAATACTGAACACCAGAAATAGAAAATTGGTAACATCGCATTAGTGAATTGAAAAAGTGACAATGCCAATTTAGGTCAGCTATAGTACGCGAGCTGCGACGTTGCCGCTTTTGTTGAGGGGCGTACTACACGGACCACTTTAACTGTTCAACTAGCTTTTGCTCGCGACTTGTTACGTGGATGTCAGAAAATAACCCTCGAACGCACAGCTGCAGACATCGAGTCTATTTTTATTCTGCAGAAAAGAGCTATCAGAGCCATTTATAATCTTCGTAGGCGCGATTCTCTAAGGGAACGGTTTAAGGTTATTAACATCATGACTGTACCTTGTCAATATATCTATGAAAACATCATGTACGCACGGAAAAATCTGCATCTTTTTAGTAAAAGAGGTGAAAGACACAACTATTTCACTAGAAATAGGGACCAATTAGTTCAACCAGGTTTCAGGCTGGCTAAAGTAGATTCATCTTTCATGGGGTACTGTTTAAAATGTTACAATAAAATACCTCCCCACATTCTTGAACTTAATGAAACAAAATTTAAAACTTGTATAAAACGCACACTATGCAGCCAAGCGTATTATAAATTGGGAGATTACATTGCTGATAAAAATGCTTGGGTCAATGCTAGTCCAGCTCCACAAGGGCGCATCAACTAATTTATTAGACTACTGAAAACTGTTGGAGCTGCGGAAGATCAACAACAACAAAAAAACATCTTTGCATTGTATAAATTCAATCTCTTAATATTGTATAACTGCTTGGCACATATGTGAGTACTATGTACCTACTATAAAGCGACCAGTCTCTGGGTGCGTCTTTCATTGACTTGAATATGCCCTGGCGGCTGAGAGTATGCCATGCTCACTTTAATGTCTCGCTGATGGTGGCGTGTGTGTTGGATCATTTAGCTCCCTTCAAAATGGTTGAGCTGAATGGTGCTAATATATGCGTCATGTTCGTGAACGGGCGCTGTCAGTAGAGACTGGTCATCTCTTAGCGGCTAAGGCTTGTTTTAATTTAATTATTGAATAGTTTTTACATATTTTATATCTGATGCTTTTAACGTTCTGCATCGTTCTCACATGTATAATATTAATATGAACTATGTAACCAATATTTTGTAACCATATTTTGTTTAAAAGAGTGTCCATGGAGTTTCTTGCCCGTTCTTCTCCATAGGTACCTACTCCTTTGGAATGGGCAACTAGCTTCATTTCTCGGACTGACCGACACCTTGACAATTCAAAAGTGCCTGTAATTGGTTTATTTGAAATAAATACTTTGAGTTTGAGTTTATTGGGACTAAAAGTACCCTGTAAGTTAATCCAGATTATAAATTATAAGTGCGCTAAATTTCATCAAAATATGTTCAGCCGTTTTTACGCCAATCCCGAACATACATCCAGACAAAGAAATGGACAAAAATTTTTCGTTAGTATTTTAAGTATGCACAAATAGATTCAGGGCAGTTGTTTACATGTGACGGCATTTTCTACAGTGCACAAAACATTTGTTTCTAAACATAATATTGGTAAGCAATATCAGAATGTAAGGTCAATATAAAGTCAATATAAATAGATACTTTTGTGGAAACTAACAATACTAACATATGTATTTAAGTACCATTGTTACTAACACCAAAATCCTAACAAACCTATGGACCGTATAGAGGAAAGATTTGATTTTTTGTTTGTTTGTTTGAAATGAATAGGCTCCGAAACTACTGGACTGATTTAATTTTTTTTCACCGTTGGAAAGCTTAGTTTTTTAGGAGTAAAAAAATAACGGGTCCCACGGGAAAGACCACGGGAACGAAGCCGCGGGCAAAGTGCTAGTCTGAAATAAAGTTATTATTATTATTTGGAAAAGCCGCCACCCTGAAAGCACAGTGCAATTTAGTTCGCGTAAATGGGGCTTACGTTTTTTTATCTATACGCTATAAAGACTGAACTAAATTACCCTACTATTTGCTTTACAACTTCAAGCAATAGTTGCCGGACAATTATTGCCGAAAAAATTGCCCGTGTGCCCGAACCTCAAGGGTTACACGCCGCCGATCTTTGCTGAGTGGTTCAAGTGGAAGTAATGTGGGTACAGCTGCTGATTGGATGACGTACCCCTCACGTATCTATAGGTACCTGGGTGCGTGTGTAGTTGGGTTTAGGGTTACACACGTGGTAAGCCAATTTACGTACGTAAGCTGATATTTAGGATAAACAACTCAGGGAATTGTTAATTAAGAATATGTTTTGTTGAAGTGTTGAATTTAGATACATAAACTCACGCCTTACTCCCATGGGGATAGGCAGAAACAAAAGTACCAGCTACGCTTCTTAAATACTCCTTGTATTTAAGAAGCGTCGCTGGTACTTTTCGTAGCAGCGTAGCAGCTACGCTTCTTAAATACAAGGAGTATTTAAGAAGCGTAGCTGGTACTTTTGTTTCTGCCTATATCCATAGGAGTAAGGTGTTTGCTTTGTTTACTTTCATAGTGAAGGAGCTCGTGGCTTAGTTATATCAGCCGCACGAATCAATCCGTCAGGTTAAGCTACTCTTGCCGGGGTTGGTCTGTGGATGGGTGACCATCTTTACATACCGAGTCTCGTTACCAAGCACGTTAAGCCCAAGATCCCAGCTGTCATTTGTGCATCTTTGTCAGTCGTTACGGGTCGTCAGAAGCCCGAAAATCTGACAAGACGGGTCGTTACGGGTCGTCTTGGTAAGACTGGCGTCTTACCAAGACGTATCGTATTGCCCAGTTACTGGGTTGTGGAAGTCAGATAGGCAGTCGCTCCATGTAAAATACTGGTATTCAGCTGCATCCGGTTAGACTGGAAGCTGACGCCAACATAGTTGAGAAAAGGCTAAGCAGATGATGATGCTTCGTTTAGTTTGATACATCTGGTCATGCACGTATGACGCGCGTACTACAAATCTTCTTCTTCTTCTATTTTATGACGAGGCAAGCTTGAGTCTGGATGTATGACATTAGGCTCGCCCCTATAATACGGGCGAGAATTACATGGGACTTGAACATAACTGGCAAAATGTAGGTGTACCTACTTTGGATACACCGCGCGCTGCCTAGCCTTTCGCGGAACAAGTCGTGGTGGTTTCACGAACTACGTAATGTTAGAATGATGTAAACATAAGTCTTTTGAGTAAAAGTTTTCTATTCCATTAGTCGTTTCCTTGTGAAACGAGCATAGAATGCAAAGTCTCCACATTATTCCCAAAACAAAAAAAAAAACAAAACTTGTTCTCAAACAACAAAAAAGAAACTGAGAAACTTTGTATATGATATCCATAATATGCTACGATACAGATCAAGATTAATGATCGGCGTACACTTTCGGAAAGTAGGAGTGAAAGAGGGAGAATGTATCAAGATTATTATTCAAGATGTTCTCCGTATTGTATCGAGTTTGGTGCCATATTTATTATGTTACGAGGGAAAATGTGGAATTCATTTGAAGTGAACTTAGACACCTACTTATGTTGCGGATATTTAAGGAAAGGGCTTGTTTAATATTTCTGCAATGCCCTCAAAAATAAGTACACTAGCCTAAAAAAAAAAAAGCCTGCGTAAACTACATGCCGTTTTCGGACGGCGCATAAGGTGCGTCCGCACCGCCCGCAGTACTTTAGAAGCAAATTCATAACTGAGGCTCATAGTTCAAACGCAAAAAAAGCTATGGGCGCACGAGCTCCGCGCGCGCTGCACTTGCGCCCCACTCGAAACTAGCCGGAGTTGTATTAGAACGTAAGCTGTAACCGCACGCGAGCAAAACGCACGCGTTTCGCAAGCGGCGAATCATCTGCCTATCCTTTTCCCAACTATGTTAGGGTCGGCTTCCAGTCTAACCGGATGCAGCTGAATACCAGTATTTTACATAGAGCGAGTGCCTATCTGACATCCACAACCCAGTAACTGGGCAATTCGATACTCCTTGGTAAGACTGGCTGTCAGATTTTCGGGCTTCTGACGACCCGTAACGACTGTCAAAGATGCATAAATGACAGCGGGGACCAACGGCTTAACGTGCTTTTCGAGGCACGGAGGAGTCTCGGTATGTAAAGATGGTCACCCATCCACAGACCAACCCCGGCAAGAGTAGCTTAACCTGACGGATTGACTCGTGCGGCTGATATAACTAAGCCACGAGCTCCTCCGCTATGAAAGTAAACAAACCACCTATCCACGGCCAACGCCGGTAAGCGTGGCTTAACCTGATGGATCGACCTGTGTGGCTGTTAGTACTTAGCCACGAGGTCCACGCAAGCGGTGAATGTGAAAGAAAAATAAAACTCTCACATTCAATGATCATTTTAGCCATTCCATCAGGTACATGTTACTTTGAAGCGCAAGTAGTTACGTATGTATACAGTGAGTTCCCAAGCTCGGCCAATCAGCGTGTTCCAACGCATTGATTGACGCTCAATCAAGTACTTCCGAACCGAATGCAGCTGCCATAGTGATTGGCAATCTGTAGCTTAACAACCGAAACATGTTTCCAAGAGATGATTGTTAATGCGATTTTGAGAACTTTAATTTGATAATTATTGAAGAGAAAAATCTAGAATCGAGAAAAATGTTTTTCCCGATGTTTTTATTTTAACGACTTAATGTTAATGTTACGGATGTATTTCTCGGAGAGGTAGGGGGTACAGTTACCTATGTCTAAGACCCATGTAATAGGGGACTAAAATGTTCCTATAAATTAGGCACAAATCTATACTCCGTGTTGCAACTCAGTTATTTATGCTGAAAAAACCAATAAAGTAAAGTCAAAAACAAATCATTTATTTCAAATAGGCACAAGAAAGGCACTTTTGAACGTCGTTTACTCAATTTACTTTTAACCCTATTTCAATTTACTCTTTACCCGACCTGGAAATTGAACCCAGGACGCGTAAAGTCGCGCTTTTGACCTGTAGAGCAACTTTTTTTTAAGTTTCTAAAACTCTACAATAACATGCTAACTTCAATCTAAACAATGACTTAGTAAGATACACTATCAACGCCTACATTAAATGACCTCTAGTTACCTAGACGCCTACCCTCTCACTTTAGACTAAAACAACAAACACACATTGTCCCTTCAAGTAATATGTTTATATAACAATAACCTCATGAAAACGGGCAGGTGGCACAAGTTTTGTCATCAAAATGCTTATAAGAGTCTAGGGAGCGTCAGCAAAACAGCTATCTTCATACGTCACATGATACACTAGGGTTCTACTGTGGTTTTGTACGAAACAATTATTTAATTTGTCCATTTTATTCTGCTCTCGGAGGAGTTCGTGGCTAAGTAATAACAGCCGCACGGATCGATGCATCAGGTTAAGCTACGCTTGCCAAGGTTGGTCCGTGGATGGGTGACCATCTTTACATGTCGAGACTCCTCCGTGCCTCGATAAGCACGTTAAGCCGTTGGTCCTGGCTATCATTCGTCGATCTTTGACAGTCGTTACGGGTAGTCAGAAGCCCGAAGGTCTGACAGCCATTCTTACCAAGGGGTATCGTATTATCCAGTTACTGATACCGGTCTGACCTCCACAACCCAATGCTTGTGGAGGTCAGATAGGCAGTCTCCATGGTCCTTAAAATAATGCCCATGAATTCAATTTCACCCTGCATAACGGCTTAAAACTCAAGGGACAAAAAAAAAGGGCGAGTCCACCAAACTCTATAGTAATTTACGTCAATACATTGACTTTTACTACCAATTAGAACAAGGATAACTCCATTGGAAACTCATCCCATACATGAGACATTCGTTTTCCCATCCTCAAGCTACCAGGAAAGCCGTAAACGTGCCAATAAATAAAGTACTTGAATTAAATAGACTGACAGACGCACAATAACCAAGTGAATAGTTGACAATAAGTCGTATAAACAGAAACTGAAGTGCTACCCATATATTACCTCAAGAGCCTGTGACGTCATCTACTCTCTCAAACAAATTGATGTCTTGGGACAGTAATATTAAAGTGCTTTTTTGTGTGCGGGCACAATTTAAAAAGAGAAGACCCCTTTTGACAAGTGAAATCGTTTCGGAATCCAAAAGTGTAGTTTATGCTAGGTACAAAGATTAATAGGATGCCTTGGTTCTAGGTTTCTCGAGAGCCAGCACTGTTTAATTCAACGAATTCGTTTTTGTTTGTCACTCGCTTGTCACGTCTCACCCTAAGGGTCCGAACTACTTTCTTATTTACGCTTTTAGTTTCACTGTTCGTAAATAATGATGGGTCTCAAGTGATAGGTTGGAAGAGGCCGCATGAGAAGAAGTTTACCACCGAATAATATATTAAACCGTCAATTGAAACGTTTACTGTTTAGACAGTTCATAATGAAGAGCGTAGCTTAGGGTTCCCGCGAGATTCACAAAAAATATACATTATTCCATTTGTACGAGACCTATCTCTCCAACAGATCTTTTGTAGGTTCATACATATCTATCAAAAGACTAGGAACTAATATTAATCCATGGGAATTAGAAATACAATACAAAAAAATGTGATATTTATTTTTTCTATCTAACTACGAATTGAAAATACCTCGGGGTAATAATGGACACACTGTCTTTCAGAAACCATATTGTAAGTTTAGTTAAAAGAGTATGCAAACGAAAATAATTATGCTTTAAAAGATATACCTAAGTACCTACATACATACATACATACACAGACAATTAACTATTATAATACTTTGAAAATCAAAGAATATGGTTTACCAACTGTTATTTTGTGCCAAAAATAATTATATTTTTTTCAAAATATCGCGCTTTTAAGAGATATCACCATATTAAAAAATTATCATCTTAGTAAGATGTATTGACACTTGGATACGTTTCAAATCTATTGGTTGGTGTAGGAGTTGAGGGGACGATAGACGCATCGTACTTTATAAGTCTTTTTGTTTTTTTTAATGGCATCTCGCAGTTCAACCATAGGTTTGTCTACTGCTTAACCGGACTTGCCTATGGATGCCACAAAAGAATTGTAGCCTCAAGCCAGGGCTATCAATCATTTTAACATAACGCCTCGTTTGTATTCCCCCAGTGTTTAGGCAGAGGTGTACCTATAGTCCACTCACATTTTGCCAGTAATGTTTGAGTCCCATGCAATAGGAAGTGAGCCTATTGCCATCAACCAGCCATAAATAAAGACTCCTAGCTGTTATTGAGAAATTTTCAATGAAAAAACCCATTAACACATTACCCGACTCGCGAATCGAATCCAAGCAGCAACTCAGCAGTAGCGGTTGCGACCACCTGACCAATGAGCCTATATAGAACGTAGAGAAGTCCTAGAACAATGTTGAGATCCCTGGATCGAATTTGCGTCCCACTCCACATACAATATGATACTCGAAGAATATTTATTTAAGCTTCTAGGACGACACACGTGACACTTCAAATATCACGTCAAGTTGGTTGCGTTACTAACAAGAAATATGTCTAAATGTGCTAGAGTATGAAGCTACACCTCACAAATCATTATGGAGTTTATTGATAAACTTTGCCTTTAAGTTAAGTAATAATTAGCGATTGATTAACCATACATTTTTGACGTTTAAAGGTCTGTTACTTTAAGCAGCGTTTATAAATAAAGGGGAATTAGATTATGAACTTTTCCAAAGAATACTACTCTCTCCTTCCAAAGCAAATAAATAAGATCTATAAAAACTTTTTGGCTGAGATATCTACAACAATTCGTACACCTCTAATTGCTGCGTAATATTACCAACATACGGTAAGGGTTATATGGTCATATGGTAAGGGGTACTATAATATTACAGAGTTTTTAAATGACAAATTTTGATCATTTAATATGTGATAGTTTTATTCATTTTATTGTTTTAATTAGTTTTGGATTGACTGTTATTATATATTTGAATTAATTTTGACTATGTATTATTTAATAATAATATTTTGACATGCGTATCATATTGACGAATTTTAATGTATTTTGACATGAGAGATCATTAATTTATAAGGTACTTTTGCATGATAAAATAGGTTTAGATTAGATATTAATTAATGAAAACATATAAATATGCATATTGTACGCCCTATGGGTATGTTACAGCGATCTACATATTACGATGATAAGAACTGCTTTAAACCTGTGACAAACAATAAATTATTTTGATTTTGATTTACACCAAGTGGATTAAATAATGATGTATTATTTATTGATGCTAACTCATAGATGACCCAAGCAAAAATAATAAAATTAAATGGGATCACCGCCCCCCCCTTCCTCTATGATACAAAACATTAAAACCTCCTCCTTTTTTAAAGTCACCAAAAAGGATTTACTCTTACATTCTGTTCTACAGGTGCAAAACAAAAAGAAAGATGGCCGTTCAGTTTCCAACTCATTCAATAGAGACCTATTCCACCAGATTCCTCTCAGAATGTCTTCGATATTTTTTAGTACTGTTAAGATTTCCTCTTTTATGTATGTTTTATTAGGCACTTTTATTTAATGGTCAATGGGATTGTTACGATTTCGGAACGTGACGCGGGTATTTCTTTAAAGGAATTAGGTCTTCCTTATGCTTAGTGTTTTTAGTTCATTTTCGTTTGCTTGGTTACTAGTGCTCAATAAAAGTAATCAGATATTTACGCTTTTTTTTCTCGTACGTCGGCTTACTTATCTACATATTTATTTTAACTATGTTGATGTCTTTGACTTCTTTTTCTTCTTAGCGTGTCGATGACAATCTAAATGTACTCGGCCCAGAATTCGGCTACCTACGTGTTTGGCGCCATCACTAGCGTCCATCAGTTCCTATAACGTGCATACGGCAGGACACGCAGGACACGATATTAAGTGTCCCATCGTTTGTGCAACACTACCGCATTTACACTCCAGGGCACCTGAGCAGGTTTTCCTTATTTCGGCCAATCTGGGTCCGTAGTCTGTTTAAAGACTTCCAGGTTGGCCAAGGCAAGTTGCGCCCAGGAGGGAGACTGTCAGCAGGTGGAACATAGGGGGTGGGTAAGGAAGCACTGTCTCGCCACAGCTTCAGTCTTTCTTTTGATGGTTTGCCTTTTTATCTAGAGAACTTTTTACATATTTAGAATAATTAATATACCTACCTACATACCAAATAGCAGACCACAATCATATCTTTTTTTATTTCTGGTTTTGCCAACTCGTTATGTACCAGTGTCAGAGATTTATTTATTTATTATGCACAATTTATTACCTTAAGTCATTGACTGCCACGCAGCAGACACAATAGAAAAACTATTGTTTGTCGGACACACGGTGACCGCGTTGGCGTTTAACGTGTTAAATATTCTGTTCACACAATCCCGTAACAATCACAATACCCGTACTAGTTGATAATGTATAACAGATAATTCATAAACAAAGTTCAACCCATCACACGGCGCATTTAGTTCGGTTTATGATCTTATTACGTGCATTAAATCACCAAAAAACTCCATTGCATTTCCAATCAATTGATCATTGGATCCCCGACAGATCGCATCAATAAATGCCAAGACTTCGTCTCCAGCGCTATCTAATAAACCGTTCTGAACCGGGACGGGAATTCTTCAAGCTGCTGAAAACGGAACAGCTTCGGAACGATTCAATTAAGTGTCGGAACTGCCGCTCAGGGGACATGTGTGTAGTTCTGGTTATAGGTAGGTGACGTGTCAAGTACATGTTGGTGGGACGACTTAACACTGATGACAGTTGACATGAAAAGAAATAATAACGTATTTTAATTTGACGGCCCCTTTTACACGTCAATGATCAAGTGATCAGTACGAATGATTTTAACGGTAAAAAGTTAGAATCCCCAATTGACAGGCTCGTTGGTCTAGTGACCATGAGGTTCTAGGTTCATTTCCCGGGTCGAGTAAAGTGTTATTGGGTTTTTCCGTGTGAGATTTCTCAGTAGCTGCACGGAGTCTGGATTTCTGCCCAAGTGAAGATAATAAGTTTGCCTCCCTATTACAAACAACCGGCGAAATATGGGTGTACAATAGGTATACCTTTGCTTAACCCTTCGAGGATTCCAACAATAGTGTTGCCAATAGTTTCCATACAAACGAACCATTTCAGCTGACTGCATTTGGTTTTTCCTACCGGCCTCATTTCATTTATTGCAAATAGGTACATTAATGCTAATATATTTATTGAAGTTTGGACAAGTCAGAATTGCCATACAACGCGGCAATGCTGCCAGCCTTTTGGGAACTTTTGCGTCATGTTTGCCGCAAATAACGTATTTTACTGACTAAAACCCATCCATGCCCCTTCCTTAGCCCTTTATGTTCCAATATAGCGGTAACCCTATCGGACAGTCCCTCTGACCCGGCAGGCTTCGGCCCTGACAGGCCCCTTCTTTATTGCTGACATGTTAATCAGGTAAAGATAATCTTTTCGGTAATTATGTCAATTCCAATAGGCACATTAAAGTTTCTCCATCCTAAAAGAAAAGAACGGGAAACAAACTCCACAGTTTTTTTAATTTTTTTTTTTAGCCCACACTGTCCCTCTGCTAAGCAAAAACCTCCCCTAAACCCTTCCAGACATCTTTCTCTTGAGCCACCTGGATTCTTCCACTCCACAATTACTCTTTTAAAATGTTGGAACCTGACACCATAAGAATTTAGAAGCATTCAGGACTTTCATTTCTATTTTATTTAATTCCATGCCTCCTGCCTAATTTCCCGAACAAGAGTAAATCTTTAAAGTCCAATTACCATTTATTTGACGTTTCAATGAGAAAATTACATGCCTTCAAATCCTCTAATATACGCTGAAAGGCTTTTACGCAGAATTTAATGACGAATGTACTTGTATGGAGATTGTATTGAGATAAACCTTGAAACGTGGAACGAATTTGACGGGTGACAGTAATTGTTCACTCGTAAAATGAAGTGTTTCGTTTTACGACTGTTTCTGAATAGGTTCTTAACCTTTAGGTTATAAATAGGATGAAACATACGTGTGTGAAGGGAAATCAAAGTATCAAGGTTTATTTTCGCTGTACAGAACCGGGTCAAAGGCGACTGTTTCTTGGTAGAGAGGCAGCCACTTAACGGAGAAAAGTCAGGTGAGCCCGTGAAATTCATATTTTGCAATTTACAGGTTAGTGTCAGGTAGTATTTTGATCAAAATTCGAATGGAATGGAATAGAATAGAGTATTTATTTGTATTTGCATATATGTTACGTTAACATATTTATGCACTATGTTTCGCTGTGAAGGCGTACAGTGTTTTTTTTGTAAAAAATTAAAAACTAAAATACTTAAGAACTAAATAAAAACAAAAAAATAACTAAACCAATATTAAAAATTATCATTAATAAAATATGGAACACTTTAATAACATTTATCAATTAATGGCGAGGTGAGAACTTTCTTAAACTTTTATAGGGGCTTATTTTTTTATTCTATCAGGTATTTTTTTTTTAAATTTCTGAAGCCTGTCATTCCATTGAAAATCAGGTACTATGAGGTAGGAAGGTACTATGAGGACGGGGAGCCCGTACCTGTACCTAACATTAATGAGTTTATGGGCACCATAGCTACTTTCCACTAATTCACCTTGACTCGTGTGTCAAAAATAAATCAAAAGCAATAAATAAATTCTAGAGCCTTTACAGTACCTAGCATTTATGGGTTTATAGGCACCATAGCTACTTTCAAACACGTCACCTTGCTCCGTGTGTCAAAAAAAAATAACAAAGAATTTCTACAAACATATTCGAGCTTTACCACAATAATAAGATCCACACAAAACTAACATTCGTTAACACCTAACCAAAGAAAACAATCTCACGCCTGCTTTAATAATAATTTCTTAGCATTTCCTCGAACAAGAATATCGCTCCCCAAGCAAATGACATCAAACGGGAAAGGTAATTAATATTTACTTACTTATGTATGTACGAGTACCTATCCATCCCTTAGTTATTACGAAATCGTGATATTGTTGTTATTATTCTGTTGTAATGTAAATAACTAAATTGGTTTTGAGAATGTCTCGAAAATGAGGATACAGTACCTACCTGTTATTATGTATTTAATTATTATTTTAAAAAAGGTGTTGGGTCTCAGTTACACAGTATGTTTTTTTATGTTTGTTTATTACGCGATTACTCCACCAATTAAATCTGTCAAGCCTTTTTTTTCTTTTTTCTGTTTGGGTCGGCTTCCAGTCTAACCTGATGCAGCTGAATACCAGTATTATACATGGAGCGACTGCCTATCTGACCTCCACAACCCAGTAACAGGTAATACGATACCCCTTGGTACGACTGGTTGTCAGATTTTCGGGCTTCATACGACCCGTATTGACTGTCAAAGATGCACAAAATAATGATAGCCAGGCTCAACGGCTTAACGTGCTTTCCAAAGCACGGAGGAGTCTCGGTATGTAACGATGGTCACCCATCTACGGTCCAACCCTAGCAAACTTACCTATTTAACCTAGCTTAACCTATTGGATCAAACCATAAGGCTGTTATTACTTAGCCACGAGGTCCTGCAGCAATTATAAACTTGTTTTGATAATTCTGTTTTTGTTTGATAGATCATACTTAAGAGATGGTCCCATATCAATATTATTAACTTCGTTTGGACAATTTTTGAGTTAGCTTCGATAATTACGTATTTAATCCACTCTTTTTAACCAAAAATGCGAAGACAGGTGACATCTGCCAACGCACTAGGCTCGCGTGGTGGAATACGACCCACTTCCTATAGGAGCATTATAGGCTGATTATGCAACAAGCTGAAGATATTTCATATCTGAAATTAATATTTATACTGGGTGTAACCGAAAGGGGCCAGCACATCAAGTTACCACAATCTGTCAAATTTCTTTGATAGTATTCTAACTTCATTGCAAACACATAAGGTTCATTTTTAATTTAGAAAATCTGACAGTTACAGGGATAGCTTGATATGCTGGCGTCTGTACAAAAGGATTTGCTGCAAACCATCAAACTGAACAACTTTTACTATGGGATCAACTCCTAAAACGTGAAAAAAAAGTCCCGTGACCAAAAATGTATAGAACACCTGGTTTTTTTTTCACAACAACGAACAGCGATTTTGGAGTTGGTCCCATAGTAAAAGTTGTTCAGTTTGGTGGTTTGTAGCATATGCTTTTGTATGTATATACCCTTTCGTTTACACCCTGTATACATTCTATTATAAAGACTAATATCTCCTTTGAGTGCGTCATATTTTTATGACAACTATAAAGGTGTGAGCACACAATAGTAATAAAACACGTAGGTAAGCGTAGCATTTACTTAAGTGGCGTGATAAATTATTACACTTCATATTAGGATAACAAATGATGACCGTGACACTATCACGTCTCTAGCACTTATTAGTGTACTCGGGTTTACTTTAACTGATTATAACTTTCTTACCTTTAAATAAATTATATTTATTGTTTAAAACAATATTCTGGCTTTTGCTTGCAATGTCATATTAGAAGATACATAAATACATACAGCAGTGATAACCTAGTGTTGTAACCATCGGACAGTCAAGTCATAGGTCTTAGGCGGGATTGTCCGAAAGGGTTACCGCTACCCCGGGACATAAAGGGCTAAGGAAGGAACATGGATGGGCATTAGTCGGTAAGAGTCTGACACTCCCTTCCGCTCCACCCAGAGCGGGAGAAGTCAATGGTTGATTTCCCAGCCTTAAAAAAAAAGGGCTCGCGTTCGATCTTCGAACCTAAAACACGCACCTCTGATTTTACGGATTCATGTGCTTATTGTATAATTATCACTTGTTTAAACTCGGTGAAGGAAAACACTGTGAGGAAACCAGCATGTCTGAGGGATATTTCTCAACAGCATCTGAAGCTAAATCAGAGGCCCATGGGCAGCGTAAAAACTCTGACACCAGGTTAGTCAGTAACCTCACGAAAAGAAGAAGAAGATAAAAATAATAAGAGACGATCCCATTCTGAGTCTACAAATGAGCTATGTCTTTCACGGGATCATATCTCGGATTCTATTAAATTGAATGGATGACTTTTAAATAACAGATTGTTCGTTGTTGTGGCATGAATTAATTTTTTTTTTTTTTAGTTGTTGCTCATTTTTCATAAAGCTTAAATAAAAATAATATTCTATCACCTTTTCACACTGAATTTGATCACCATTTTTAGCCAATTCTAATACAATCAATCTGCCTAGCCTTCTCCCTTCTCTTCTATGTTGGGGCTAGCTTCTAGTCTAACCGGATGCAGCTGAATACCAGTATTTTACAGGAAGTGACTGCCTATCTCACCTCCACAACCCAGTAGCTGGATAGTACGATACTCCTTGGTAAGACTGGCTGTCAGACTTTCAGGCTTCTGACTACCCGTAACGACTGTGAAAGATTTACGAATGACAGCCGGGACCAACGGCTTAACGTGCTTTCTAACGTGAGTCTTGATATGTAAAGACCCATCCATGGACCAACCTCGGCAAACGTAGCTTAACCTGATGGACAGATCCGTGGCGCTGTTATTACGTAGCCACGAGCATAAACATATAAAACATAAACAGGTTATTTCTTCTTTCAAACATTCTAAATATAGTCCTCAAAACCCACATATATCCTACTCCATGCACGTCACAAGAAGAGCTATAATATCCAATGATTTATTACCGTCATGACCTTCAACATGACACGTGTCACGTTGTGTCACGTCTGTCTGTATTGTGTGTACGCAGCTTTACTTTCGCCACTTCATGGAGGGTCGAATTAAGTGTTGTAATAAAAAGTGTCTGAGTCCCATTGTGTTGGGGGTTGGGAGTGCAGTGTGCAGTGGCGTGGAGTGACGGATTAAGTGTGGATTCTTAGACGATAAATCGTGTCGTAATTTTAATAGGTATGAGCCATGGGCAATCTTATTTTATCTTACTAGCTTCTGCCCGCGGCTTCGCCCGCGTAGATGACGGAAATTGCATGTTATTCTACATAATAAACCTTCCTCTTCAATCACTCTATCAATTAAAAAAAAACCGCATTAAACTCCGTTGCGTAGTTTTAAAGATTTAAGCATACATAGGGATATAGGGACAAAGAAAGCGACTTTGTTTTATACTATGTAGTGATTTGTTGTAACCGAAGGGCTATATACATACACAAGCATATGCTACAGACCACCAAACTGAACAACTGTTACTATGCCCCTTTTTTTTTTTAAGGCTGGGAAATCATCCAATGACTGCTCCCGCTCTGGGTGGAGCGGAAGGGAGTGTCAGACTCTTACTGACTAAAACCCATCCATGTTCCTTCCATAGCCCTTTATGTTCCGGGGTAGCGGTAACCCTTTCGGACAATCCCGCTTACCCGGCAGGCTTGGCCCTGAGGGGCCCCTTCATATGCTGACATCTCTTTGAGGCGCGCGTGGAACATATACGCGCCGTCCGGCACGGGTCTGGTGCTGATCGGACGGTGAGTCACCCATTACTCACCGTCCGCAGGCCCGCGCCTACGGTGGCCGGGAGTCGTCACGTGGCTCCCGACGCCCGGGGGTTACTATGCCCCTGTATTTAGCTCCCATTAGCCGGTCGAGCTGAATGGTGCTAATCCATGCGTCATGTTCATGAACTGTTAGTAGGGACTGGTCACCTCTTAGCTGCCACAGCTGTTTTAAAATTTAAGTTAATTTTGAATGGTTTTTTTTATCTTGTAATTATGGACGTTTTTATTAAGTTCTGCATCGTTCTCACGTGTATATTTCAACAAGAATGATGTAACCCAGTTTTTGTGAACATATTTTGATTTAAAAGAGTGTCCCCTTTTTTTTTTTTTAAGGCTGGGAAATCATCCAATGACTGCTCCCGCTCTGGGTGGAGTGGAAGGGAGTGTCAGACTCTTACTGACTAAAACCCATCCATGCTCCTTCCATAGCCCTTTATGTTCCGGGGTAGCGGTAACCCTTTCGGACAATCCCGCTTACCCGGCAGGCTTGGCCCTGGGGGGCCCCTTCATATGCTGACATCTCTTTGAGGCGCGCGTGGAACATATACGCGCCGTACGGCACGGGTCTGGTGCTGATCGGACGGTGAGTCACCCATTACTCACCGCCCGCAGGCCCGCGCCTACGGTGGCCGGGAGTCGTCACGTGGCTCCCGACGCCCGGGGCGTCTCCTGCGGCGGCTGGGACGGGAGGACCTTTCTCACTCCCATCCCGCCACCTCCTTCGCGAGCATAACTTTTTCGCAGAAGGAGGTGACTGCCTCCCACTCCCTCTCGCCCCGGACCATGGCTTGCACCAGGGCCGGGCGCGAGAGGTCGCCGCCGCCGATCGCCTCTACGAGGACACAGCGGTGCTCCGCCCATGCGGGGCAGGTTTGCACCGTGTGCTCTACTATGTCCTCTGGGCGATCCTCGCAGTGGTGACACCCGGGCGTTTCCTCCCGCCTGATGATGTGCAGGAACATCCCGAAACATCCATGTCCGGTGAGGACCTGCGTCAGGCGGTAGGTGAGGGCGCCGTGACGCCTCTCTAGCCACTCCTCAAAGAGGGGCCTTACCGCCACTATCGTGGCGTGCCCTGCGCTGGGTTGCGACAGTCGCTGATTCCAGGCCGCCATGAGATCGCGCCGGAGGTCCGTCCGCTCCGCCGCAATTTGCTGCGGAAACGGAGTTTCCCCCCGGCTTAGTACCTCCGCGCGCCACTCGAACAGGCGCGCGAGGACTATCGCCTCCAGATCCCACGGCGGCAGTCCGGCAAGGAGGCTTGCCACCTCGCCCGAGATCGTGCGGTACCCCCGGATCAGCCGTATGGCTACCACCTTTTGGGGCGCGTTCAGATAATGGGCGGCTCGCCGCCGCAGTGAACGCGCCCACACCGGGGCTCCGTAAAGGGCCATGGACCGCACGACTCCCGCGTAAAGCCTCCGGCAGGAGGCGTTTGGCCCCCTCAAATTGGGCAAGAGCCGCTTGAGGGCGGCCCCAGTCCGTTCCAGCTTGGGGGCCAAACGTCGGAAATGCTCCACGAAATTCCATTGGCTGTCGAGGACCAGACCCAGGTATTTCATCGTGGTCTCGACGCCGATGTGAACCCCTCCTACCGTAAGTTGGGATCCCGATGGTGGCCTATTCCGAGGCCCATGAAAGGACATGGCCTCGGATTTGTGCAAAGCCACCTCGAGACCCAACTGCCGGATCCTCTCAACGACTGTCGCAACCCCGCGTGTCATCGCGTCGGCCGCCGCCTGAAGCGACCTCCCCTGCGCCAGGACCAGCGTGTCGTCAGCGTAGCAAACTACGCTGACGCCGTCAGGGAGGTCGGCCCCAGAACCGATCCCTGCGGGACACCGCACGACATCTCTCGCCGGTTCCATTCCCCAAAGAGTGTCCCCTTGACAATTAAAAAGTACCTGTAATTGGTTTATCCTACTACTATTATAAAGGCGAAAGTTTGTAAGTATGGATGTATGGATGTTTGTTACTCTTTCACGTAAAAACTACTGTATAGATTTGGATGAAATTTGACACAGAGATGGTTTATATCCTGGATTAACACATAGGATATTTTTTATCCCGGTAGAACATTCCTGTGGGATAATTTCCGACCTCCACGCGAGCGAAGCCGCGGGCAGAAGCTAGTTTGAAATAAATGCTTTGAGTTTGAGTTTTAGTTTATGGGACCAACTACGTAATCATTTTTGGTTACGTGACTCGTCGAAATGTAGGGAACAGCTGATTTTTTTTTTACGATTTCGGAGTTGGTCTCATAGTGGAAATTGTTCAGGTTGGTGATCTGTAGCATATCCTTTTGTAAGTATATACCCTTTCGGTTACATCCAATATATTATGTATATTTATATGTTCATTATACATATAGGGTGTTAAAAAATTAACTTTAAGAATTTCGTAAGAGCA
Organism: Hyppa rectilinea; assembly: GCA_951799385.1. NCBI lineage: Eukaryota > Metazoa > Arthropoda > Insecta > Lepidoptera > Noctuidae > Hyppa > Hyppa rectilinea. The sequence goes on along the minus strand of OX637321.1, from coordinate 15,127,886 downwards.
TTGTACTCATCGTTACGAACAACTTATACATGGGATGAACCCTGAAATCGCGAAAAAAATACGAGCTGTTCCATACATTTTATTGAGTTACGTGTGCATGAATGTATGGAACAGCTCATATTTTTTTCAGTTAATTTTTTAACACCTAATAATAATATTTCATATCTAAATACCTAATAATATGAGAAGACTTTTGTTATACTTTTTAAATGGAAATGAAAAACAAATACTCTTCCTTGTCTTGTTATAGCATACTCACATTTCGCTAGTAATGTTTAAGTGCCAAGTAAGGAGCGACCATATTGCCATGCCTTGTACTCAAAATTCCTTAAACGAAAATTTTATATTTCATTGCGCGTAGCGGGTTCGGTACCCTGACACTCCGGACCTGCCCGGCAGTTAATCACGCGAATAATATATGCTACGCCGACACGGCATCACATATGCTCGAAGTTTTTACAAGTTTAAAACTAGGAAATTAAACTCCTTTATGAAATTAAGAAGAGAAACACCTTTATGCTTAGAAAACTAAAAAGACTATCTTTCTTTCTTTCGTGTAGTTAGTGACAAACCTGGTGTCATACTTTTTATGCAGCCTATGGGCCTCTGACTTAGCTTCATATGCTGTTGAGAAATATTTCACAGACATGCTGGTTTCTTTACGATGTTTTCCTTCACCGATTTTTGAGCAAGTGATAATTATATAATACGCAAATGAATCCGTAAAATCAGAGGTGTGCCTTGGGTTGGCAAGCGTGCCTTGGGTTCGAACTCGAGACCTATGACTTGGCAGTCCGACGGTCACACCACTAGGCTATCACTGCATAAGCGGGATTGTCCGAAAGGGTTTCCGCTACCCCGGAACATAAAGGGCTAAGGAAGGAACATGGATGGGTGTTAGTCAGTAAGAGTCTGACACTCCCTTCCGCTCCTCCCAGAGCGGGAGAAGTCATTGGATGATTTCCCAGCCTTAAAATAAAAAAAAGGCTATCACTGCAAAAAGACTATAAAAGATAGATTACATGCTTAACTTCTAGCAACAGTGTAAGAAAATTCATAATAAAACTAGAACCTCTTTCACAGTATGACAACGATCTCATACACTAAGTTTCTATCCTATACCCAGATCAATGTGAGAACTATCTACTCCAACTTCATAGTGGAAAGGTTTAACTTTGAAACGTAAATTTACTTTAAAAGTGTAATATCACTTTACATGAAATTTATCATAGAACTTAGTTGAAAAATGACTAGAAGCTTCAGCGCGAGTCTTTTAATATTAGATGGGAACTTGGTGTGGAGCGATTGATGGTTCTACTTGTGGTAAGTTATCTATATAACTTACTCACTATACATAAGTATACGTTTGGGTAAGCTAGCCGTTGCCCGCGACTACGTCTGCGTGTATTTTTTTTAATCATAATAGATGGATGTAAGGATAAAAATAAATCTAAGTCAAAGTCAAAATCGTTTATTTCCAGAAGACACATCTTCTTCTTCATATTTTTTATGCTGCCCATGGGCCTCTGACTTAGCATCACATGCGGTTTTGTTAGTTGTATTTCTCAGTCATGTGGATCTCACGATGTTAACCTTCACCGATTTTAAGCAAGTGAATATTATACAATACGAACATGAATCCGAAAAATCAGATATGATTGCCTCGGGTTCGAACTCGAGACCAATGACTTGGCAGTACGTCAGTCATACCACTAGGCTATCACAGCTTTATACACTTAAAAGGCACTTCTCAATGTCAAAATTTACAACAAAAAAAATAGTACAATCGATATTTTTTTATTTAGTTTTGTTTAGAGAAGAAGAGAACTCCACTGTTAGTCTTCCGGCTAAGTCTTTCTTCAGGTATATTATTGATACGAAACTATCTGTGTGTCTGCCCAGTCTTCCCGGACTACTCACCTGTCAAATTACTAAATCATTAGTGTACGGGCTTTGACAATCATTACGGGTGGGCAGAAGCCCGAAAGTGTGACAGCCAATCTTACCAGGTGGTTTCGTATTACCCAGTGACTGACTGGATTGTAGAGGTCAGATAGGTAGTCACTCTATGGAAAATACTGGTATTCAGATTTATCTAGTTAGACTGGAAGCCGACCCCAACATACTTGGGAAAAAGCTAGGCAGATTGATTAAATATTAGTATACAGACATACAAATAGAGTTACTTTAGCATTTCTAATATTACATAGACAGCTGCCTATCTTCGCACTATTTCCGAGGAGCTATTTGATGATTGATTTGAACCTCAAAAAAAAACAGGTTCCTTTCGCATTAACAATGTATAATATGTACAAATTACATGGTACATACCGTTCCTTCAATTTAATGAGACAAAACCACGTCCAATCAAATTGCGAATATGGAATTTCAAGATCAAACGGCTTGTCTTCGGAATTGAAGGCTTACAAAAGCATCAAGATCAAAGGTCCAACTAGATTGTTGTGACATTTAATCTTTTCTGAAATCCTGGTGCGCCTAACGATCGCAAAGGTCAAAGATCAATCGAAGGAATTAATTGTAAAATAGATGAAAGAGGAGATGAGATTTGTCTTTTTTTTTCGAGGAGCAATTTATAATCATGTCAGAATAAGGGTGCCTTTCCACCAGAGATATGCTATGTTATGTTGCTATGGATGCGGATCCGGCTCGAAGGACCAAAATGTAAGGGCAGGAGCCTTTACACTTAATGTAGAATGTTAATAAAATAAATGTTAATGTTCAAAAAGGTATTTAATATGAAATTACACTAAATTAATTAGATAATAAAAAATGTTATAAAATGTTGGATGTTGCGCGAGCTCAATATTAAACCGAAGACTGACGTATTTGTGTACGTGACATTACTATATTTTCTAAATTAACGAAATTTGCAGTATTTTAACTAGGCCAAAGTACAATGTGCGGTTGCTGACCGTACACGTTTGATATCCGCCAACAATACTCATTGGTCTATATAGCATAGCACTGTTGGAAACGGGTTCTGCTAAGCTATGCTAAGCTAAGCTAAGCTATATATTTTATATAGATGGATGCGTGCTATGGATAGTCGCGAGTGGTGTAGCAATGTGCAGAGCACCGCACCCCATGAGATACTTTCAAGCAACGTAAGAAGACGCACTCCCACTCTAAGTTGCGTAATACGGTGCAATGTGCGAATCGTATAAAAGCAACAGTTATGTCTAAACCTTCAATATATGAGTGTAGTTTTCATCAAAACAATAATTGACAATGTTTCTTTTTCAGTTTTTACACGAGACTTTTACAAGGCTACACTTGTGAGGAACTAGTACATATTATTGTAAATTAGTTAGCTAATTGACATGAAATACGTTTTTTATAATTTCTCACATTATTAATTCTATGTATAATGTTGACTTAAAAAAAATGTTTTCAATGTTATTATTTGCATGCCGTAAGGCAAAATATAGCTGATCTCATTTATTTATGTAATTAATCGTATACTATCTGTTTTAAGTATCGATTCTTATTTTGATACATCAACAGTGAGATCTTCCTCTTATCTTATGAGGTTATATCTTCCAGGGCTTCTCCTCCCGGCCGTAACCACTCACATCAGTCTTGTATATACCTTATGTAAGTATGGCGCCTTTTACTCATCCCCTCAACATGACCAAACCAAGCATAATCTTTTCAAAAAGATCTAATATCTTTAAGTAATGAAACTTATTCCCGTTTTCATGAAGCTCATTCATTTACTTGAGGTTTTTATTACATAATATGTGGTCGCTAGCGCTTCTGCTGAACATGAGGACTTGGGTTCGATTCCCGGGTTAAGCAAGTGTTATTTGGTTCTCCATCCGGAATTTATTAATAGCAGTCCGGAGTCTGGATTTGTGTCCGTTGATGGCTCATACTTATATTAGACTAGCTGCTGCCAGCGACTTCGCCCACGTAGATGTTAGAAATTTTCCAAAGGGAATGAACCGCACAAAAAAAATAAAGTCCTCCTCTATGTTTTAATCGAGGTCATAAACTACCTCTGTGCCAAGTTTCATCTAGATTCGTTCAGCCGTTTGAGCGTGTAGGACGGACAAACATACAAACTCACACACAAACTCACGAACATTCGCCTTTATAATATTAGCGTGATGTGATAAGAATGAAAACAAAACAACATCATCATACAAAAATCAAAGACAGGAGGATCGGTACAGTAATATTTTGTCATGTTTATACCGGATCCCATATACATAATTTAATTCAAAGATGGCGCCTGTTTCAATACTTCCTTGCATAAATGTAAGCTCTTGCTATGGAATATACTAGGTGTTGTTATATAAAAGTCACTAAGTTTACTGGTGGGCAGTTCTTTTTAACGTTATGCCAGAGAAATATGTAAAGAGATACATTTAATTGGTTCGTTTTGGCAATGTTTTTATTTCCGGTTGCAAATCTTTAAACACAGTATAGTCGACCTCCAACCATAGAGAAGCACAAGTTTCAATTCCCAAGCAATTGAAACTTGCACTTCGCTATGGTTAAAACTATATAGCTGTTATATTGACCAAAATAGATCCTATCGTTTTATGACGTTCAACTGACATTTAATCTAAAGGCGGTAAATAAAGAGAACGTTTTTATTGGGACTCACTCAGAAAGATCACAGATTAAAAACCCTATATAAACAAAAAAACCGAAATGTCAAAAAAAAAACCAAATAAAATGTAAAAATAAAGTATACAATATGTTAAAAAAAATATATAATTATTTACAAGGATAAAAGACCCCTATCCCAGAATGATGCTGCGACATTTAAAAATAGCTGTCGCAGCGATGGTATTCTGTTAGGGCCCGCTGTGATATTTGTAAAATATCAATTTAAAAAATACAATTTAATTATTTTTACAGTAATATCTGTAATTTCAAAAGTATTCTATCTATAAATAATGATCTAGTATAAAAGAAACTAGACGGTAGGTCGCCTCCAACTTAAAGAGAGAATGCTGATGTTATGACTTTGTACGACTTTGTTTAACTTAATACGACATGCAGTCACTATATTATTCAATCTTCATTTTAATAGTACTTTTGACTAACCAGGCAAACAAAACCGCATAACTATAACCCATCCATGTTCCTTTCGTAGCTCTTTATGTTCCTTTCTGTTAAGCTAGCAGACACTTATGTTATAACTCGGGTTTTGGGACAGTTCTCCTACAAATATTAGGCGTTTTGGTAACAACGATAAAAAAAACCTGCCATACGGTAGGATATTAAAAAAAAAACTAACTTTAGCAATACATTATGCTCATCAATACATACATATATCCGCAAATTCAAGCATAATTGCCTTTAACCTCTTTTCAAAGATTTTCAAAGGCCGTTTGACTGCCAATACATGTTGTGGGGTTCACAAAACGCTGCGTAATCAAGATAAGTAGGACCCCAAGGGTTACGGAACCCCCGCTTTCGAGGGGGCCTTTAATTTGTTTCATGTAATAAAGTTTGTTTCATTTTCTCCTTTTACTGTTGATTGGTATGTATTTCTTTTTTAGTGATGTGAATTACGATAAGGGTTGATCTAGATTGAATATACATTTGATTGACAAATTATACTGCCTCTGACAGCTAAATTTTAAAAGTATTTACTGTTTTATTTTAATACTTATTTATTTATGTCAAATTCAAATCATTTATTTAAATAAAAGGCACTTTTGAATGGCGAAAGTTTGTGAGTGAGTGTGAGTGTGTGAGTTTGTAGGTATGTTTGTCCGTCCTTCACGCGCAAACAGCTAAACGGATCTGGAACGAAACTTAGCACAGAGGTAGTTTATGACCTGGTTTAACACATAGTATACTTTTATCCCGGTAGTACAGAGGCCAGCACATCAAGTTACCACAATCTGTCAAATTTCTTTGATAGTATTTCAACTTTATTGCAAAGACATAAGGTTCATTTTTAATTGAGAAAATTTGACAGTTAGGGATAGCTTGATGTGCTGGCGTCTGTACGTTCCTTTGCGATAATTCCCGACATCCACGCGTGCGAAGCCGCGAGCAGCAGCAAGTTCATAATAAATATATCATATAGATTTAATAATTTTAACATACACACAAACATAAAAGGCGGGCTTTATGCCAAAGGTATTTTACGTCAGTCAATTTAGATCATAATATAGAGGCAAACAATGGTAGATGCAATTACGAAAACTTGAGGAATAAATATTTATTATTTCTTTGCTGCTTTTATAGTGTGTCAAACCTGTAAATGAAATATTATTTTAGAAAAAAATTACGTTAAACAAATTGAAATACAACTTACGGAATCAGTTTCTTATGTCAATAGTTAATCAATTTATGAAAATTATCATAAAACGCTACGTAAAAAATAATGACAACTAACACAAGAAATTCGTGAAATCCCTATATTGATTTATAGAGCGACGCCCAATGATCGTTGACAAAGCGGTCCGGCGTGATGGGAACCTCGTGAAAGCCGAGAAAGATAAACAAATGAAGTATCTTGACTTGTCCCGCGAGGTTGTTAACATGTGGGATGTGGACTCGATTCCTACATTATTATTAGTTGTAGCAAATGGTTAATTACTGTAAACAGGTTTAGTATTTACATACAATAACATACTTTAGGCAGAGGTCAGGTCAAATCTGACAGTCAGTCTTACCAAGGGGTACCGTTATTACCCAGCTACTGGGCTATGGAGGTCAGATAGGCAGTGGCTCCATGTGAAATACTGGTATTTACGTGCATCCGGTTAGACTGGAAGTCGACCTAAGTGGTGGTGGAAGTCGTCATCTTTAGATATCGAGACTCCTCCGTGCCTCTGTAAGCACGTTAAGCCATTGGTCCCGGCTGTCATTCGTGGATCTTTGACAGTCGTTACGGGTAGTAGGAGCCCGAAAGTCTGACAGCTAAGGGGTATCGTGTTACCTAGTAACTGGGTTGTGGAGGTCAGATAGGCAGTCGTTCCATGTAAAATACTGGTATTCAGCTGCATCCAGTTAGACTGGAAGCCGACCTCAACATAGTTGGGAAAAGGCTAGGCAGATTGAAATAGTTAAACCAATGTAACTAAATAACACAGTCATAAAGATTACTACCTAAGCTTACATCGGAAACTGTGACAAACTTTGAACATGTTTTACAAATACGCAATTCATTAATACTGATAGTCATATGCACAGAATTATGCTCAGGAGGATTGTAATCACACCTATGTATGACATTTGTTGTTATGTTAGCACGTTTGTAGCTCCCAGAGGGGAAAGACAGATGTGTTGATGTACACGGGTACATAATGTTCCATTATGTAGGGAATTCAATAATATTAGAAAACACTTGTAAGTAGGTACTGGGAATATCCTGATGAAAAAACTTAATTATACTTTGCTAAATCCGGGACGAGCTGGATAGATTCCGTCAAAACTGGAAAGAGGACGCACGAGCTGGCAAAAGATGGAAGGATTGGAGGGAGGCCTTTGCCCAAGAGTGAGACAGCGTAGGCTAAAATAAAATAAAAAAACTAAAACCTAAACCAGAACGCCACGCCTGGCAGATTGACACAGAAATTATGATGAAGAAGTCAAACATATATGAGACATAAGCTATCAAAAAGTTCGTTGTAGAAATAAAAAACGCCTTGAAATCAATTGCTACTTACGGATGCCAAACATCTCTGCTAACCTCCACGGCCAACTAAAAAGACTGAGAGGTAAAGTAAAACAGTCAGTTTTGGAAGGGATGAGAGATTCTAAAAAATAAGTCTTCATTTTACAGTGCGCTCGGTGGGCGATAACATAATAATCTTGACACTGATGATTGCAATCACCCTGGGGATCAACTACCGTCTCAAAAAACAGTTTTATTTAATACTAGCACTTTGCCCGCGGCTTCGCTCCCGTGGTCTTTCCCGTGGGACCCGTTATTTTTCCCGGGATAAAAAGTAGCCTATGTATGTATGCCTACTTCAGTGTGAGAAAGAGATGAAGAATATATAAGGTTTAGTTCCTTCTCTTTCCCAATGTGAAGCAATATTAAAGTTATACTGTTTGTAATCATCAAATGATTCCTCCCGCTCTGAGTGGAGCGGAAGGGAGTGTTTGACTTTTACTGACTAAAACCCCTCCATGTTCCTTTCTTAACCCTTTATGTTCCGGGGTAGCGGTAACCCTTTCAGACAGTCCCGCTTACCCGGCAGGCCCTAACGGGCCCCATCACATGCTGACATTTCTTTGAGGCGCGCGTGGAACACGTACGCGCCGTCCGGCACGGGGCTGGTCCTGATCGGTCGGTGATTGACCCAATGGACTCTTTGTTAAATGTTGTAATTTCGAAGAGAAAAACCTTGGATCGAGCCGGGACGGTAAATTTGATTAACCAATCGACGGCGTGCCATGCAACCACACACTTACAGAATCCAATAAGGCAATGTAATTAAATTTTCCCAATAAAGTAAGGTCCTCAACTTTTATAATTATAATTTGTTTCTGTGAACATTATGCTTGTTCGATTTTTTTATTTTAATTAATTATTTGCTTTACCTGAAATTATGGCTGTGACTGCTCTTTGTATTCATACAGTAAAATAAAATATAATTATTTTTTATGTTTATGTGGCTTAATTACTGGTATTAATTTTATCCAGTGGACGTTTTTCTTATGAAAAGTGATGCAGTGAATAAAGTTCAGACAGATTTTGCGTTGCAGCATTCTTATTTTAAATGAATTTTTATTTTTACTTTTAATTATTTGGGTCGAGATTTATAATCGATATTTAGCATACTTTGACTTACGTTTCCGTCCCTATCTTTCACTTGTAGTTTGACAGTTATCTGACAGTGACAGAAATAATGTTAGGCTAAAGGACTTGCTAAGTAATTCAGCATAATTATAGTATCTTGACCTATTACTTCTTTTATCTTACTTGTCGTCTGTAATTGTTGTGTTCATATTTCATTGATTTTCAAAAGTTACGTAAATTATGTAATGCGAACTTTTTTCAGCTTGGATGCCTAACACTTATTGTTCAAGCTCATTTAATAATTTACAACAGAAGCTATTGTCCAAATTTATCCCATGTTAAGGTACGATTTAGGATAATTCGGTAAATGTGTAAGGAATCTTATTAACGTCTTTATGATTGAAATTGATTTCATTCGGATGTGTGCGAATTGATTCATTAATATTCATGGGGAAGCTGGAGGGTTAGATCAGCATTCGAGATAATAAATCTGCTAATAGGTATTAGGAAAGCAGTGGCTGCTTCTGTATGCAATATTAAAGCTCTTCTCATATTGAATTTCTTACGATAGGGTTGAGTATTGGATATTACAAACATAATAATAATAATGATAGACGACATGCAATTTAGGTGTTTTTATTTTATTTTTAGGTGATTGCCATCCAACGTGGCAACGCTGCCAGTCTTTTGGGAACATTTCCCACTGACAGCGATGAGGATGAATTTTTTGACTCCCCTTTATTTTTATTTTTTTTACCACTTTTACATAATATACATGGTGTAACCGAAAGGGTATATACGTACAAAAGGACAGACGCTAAAGACCACCAAACTGAACAACTTTTACTATGAGACCAACTCCAAAATCGTGAAAAAAAAATCAGCGGTTTCCTACATTTCGACGAGTCACGTGACCAAAAATGTATAGAACAGCAGATTTTATTTGCGATTTTTATTTGCAGTTTTTGGTTGTATATTGTATTTAAGATTTGTGGTTAAATAAAATTTATATACTGTCAGTGAGTGGACGCTTTTAACAAAACGGTACTACTTTTCACTAAAAGGACATGGCCAGTATTTGCCCCAAGCTGTACATAATTAAAAGTATTACAATTAATTAAATTCAAATAAACAAAGACCTTATAATATCTCATAATATTTCATAGCAGTCTCTGAATAAAATACTAAAATAAAAGAATTGTAAGCGATTTTATCCGTTCAATGTCACTTTAAAGTATCTTCAATGTTGCCATTTAATAATATTAATGCTTAGAGGAAAATATAACTAAACGCATGTAGCCATTAAAATATTCATAACAAAATATTTATTTAAATATATTTTTGACGGTAAGTAATCCATCAAACCAACCTTCTCGTTATGATTTTATAGATCAAAAGTCAAAGTACGCTGACTTATAGCATATTTTAATACAGTTACGTCGTGTATTGTAGCATTACAATATTGACATAAAGGTATTACTTGACTTAATTACTAGTAACATTCAATGAATCCGTCAAACGTCAAAACTGGTGTTTCCGCGGTAATCGGTTGCTTCGTGTTTGTGTTAGTATTTTATTGCATCTTTATTTTATTGTGTCGTAGCCCCACGCGAGTGCTCCGTGAGTGATATTAACTCATTACCTAAGACAAATATATTATTATATACACCTCAACCTATTAAACGGTCAGGAAATTATAATTTTATGAATACATTGTAAAATCATGGTGAAACCCGAGTGAAAAAATCAAGACTTTCAAATCTTCATAACTTTGTTCCACGACTGCATAGCTATAAGTAACTTACAATTCTTAATAATTGAAGATATGACCTATTGAACGACATTAATTTCATCTCTGTACATTCTGGGGCACAGGTCCTAAGAGATTCTGGCCATCTCCTTTGACTTTGACTACTGAAAGGGATAATTTTAAGGCTTTATACAAGGCATGGTTGTCACCACTGTACATATCTGTGATAAAAAACCGTGCCCAATAATTGATAATAGCAAACTTTGTAAGGATATTTTCAATAAGCCCACACGTTCCCTTTCGAAATTCCACGAAACTGTCATAAAAACGTAATCCCAGCCAATATATGAACATAATGCCTCAAATTCTTCCCTGAATCGGCCCGATAAAACCCAAAATTAACCGAAAGATATAGCTGAAATAAAATCTCATTCAAATCGGGCCCCATTTGCTATCTTTGCAATAATGAGCGTTACATAATGCTATATCGACAGTATAAATCCATTCGACGTATGAATAGATTCTAAGATAATTAAGGATGCCGTCATACGAAATATTGCCTCAGTTAAAGCGGCTAAATTAAAATATTCAAAAGGCTTTAAACCGGTGCCAGGCAAACTGGGCGAGGGTGTGATTCCATTGGAGAACGAAGCGAGCCGGGTATTTGATTTTGTTTAGATTTTTGTACAAAAGGAAAATTGTATAAGCCGGGTAAATGTTTTGATTATCTTCGGGTTAATCGTGTGCACTGAGTCAATTGTAACGGCAAAATTTGATGTTCAGAATAATGTTTGTTTATTGTTGGCGGCATTTTACAGACCAGCACGCGATAATAGTGTTTTATCATGCAACAGTATTTTTATGAGTGCAAAATAAATCATCCAGATAAACCAGTTTTACATTATACATTTTATTTTTGGGAAAAATTTGGAATACATGAACTGTTTCTAGTAGTGATAGTTTCATTCTTTAATGTTATTATAGTAAATATATGGCCTGCAATAATTTTGCATAATGAAAATATGGTCATTACCACCTGATAGAAAGTAATTGCGTAATCCAAATTGTCCTTCATGCAACCTTTGGCTACGTGTGAAATTTTGTGTTCACCACATAATTTCACGTACGTTTGAGAAATTGTAATAGACGATATCAAATATTCCATCCAACACGTATCTCAAGTGGGTGTAAAGTAAAATTGATGATCTCATTTGAGTTTCTCTGACATTTTGCAGAGATTTTAAGGTTTTTTAGCAGGTTATCTGTCTGGTGAATTTTGTAACTTGGTAAAGTGATTCTGATCATCTTAAACATTCATCATAGTTCTATATTACTCAAGATTTTAGTATAACTTTGGTTTCAAAATTTTTATCGCACTGAACTCTATGTTGAACATAACGACGATAGTTGCAATAAAGCTATGAAAATAATTACGGTGCGTTATTTTTAACTTTGAAAAATGATATTCAGTGTTTGAAGCACCACCTATTGAAACTATTAATATGCAGCCAATGACCCAGAAAACATTACCACGTACCAAAATTGAAACGGAAACAACAAATTGTAATTATTTTGTAGCAGCACAATAATCTCGATCATTATACCAGCATGTCAAACTGAATAATATAAATAAATGAGTGAGAACCGTACACAAAGCAACAAATTTAACTCCTAATCCTGAAACACACAACTGCTATCCCTGTCGTTACAACCATTTTAGAGTTTGATAGAGAAGGATGGAGAATCGCTCCCCAAAACAACGGAATCGAGGCCTAAAACGGTTTCCACTTCCCCATCTCGCCCCAGATTAAAATACAAATTTACTCATTGAAAACGTTTTACAGGCAGATTACCTCCGTATTTATATCCGGCTTGTGTGTCAGTAACGTGTCGTTTCTAAGCTTTCTACATTTTCCTATCTAAATAATCGGGTTTTGTTCGTCTAGAATTATAAATCAGTACTGTTTTTTGTTAATTGAAAGATTAAAATAATGATATTTTTTAATAACACAAAAACACAAGTGGAATGTCAAAGTATTGTCACGTAAAAGCTTTGTTATACCTTGGGCTCCTCGGTTTATAGCAAGCATTTAAATATAATGATACAAAATTATAATCTTAGAAACTTGAACATTAACATATTAGATGAGAAAAATTGAAAACTACTAAGATTACGTTTTTTCGTGTTCAACAATGATGTTTTTCAATATTCAATTCGCAAAAAAACAAAATTTTTGGAAGAACCTTTCACAATATGAAAACCTTGTAAGTACTTATTTGAATTCTTAATACAAATCCCGACTACGAAAGAATTTTACTTATAACAAATCAAGTCACGAGATATTCTTAGCGCTTATATAATATTTAGATCGAAATAGATTGAACATTCACGAGAAATTTCTAATAACAGAATATTGTGATGAAGTTTCTAACTTATAACATGTATATCACCAACGAGAAGACTAATCAAATTATTATTAAGCGTGTCTTTCGCCTCCCAAGAGTAAAAACCCCTAGGAAAAACAGTGTCAGTATTCCACGCTTCTTTCTCCACTGTTTTTATGAAATATTCTCATCTATCCCCATGGGTGCCTTAAGAGATGACTGAGGGATAATACCAGGAGAATTTACGGTAAAGTTGTGTTTAATCAAAATGTAATCTTCGAAATAAGTTGTTGCCTAAACGTGTTGGTAATTAGTTAGTGGTTCAAATGTGTTCGTCTTTGAGAGGCTGTGCTAGATTTAACATTCTAGGCTTCATAATTATAAGACATATGTAATAAAGTATTTTAATATCATCATCATTCTCCTGCCCTTATCCCAATTTTTTGTCCGTCATCAATATCTTTTTCTTCCATACGTCTCTATTAATCGTCATCTCGGTAGTGACTCCCTTTCTAGCCATATCATCTGTCACACAATCCATCCATCGCTTCTTTGGTCTAATATATTATTTTAATAGTACGCCATTAAATGGTTTGTATATTTTTATAGAAACACTATACAATACTAATACTTACACTGTGAATACGACCCTTAGTGCTACGAAATATAAGTGCTGTCAATAGTAAATTATTACCAGTGATATGCAGATGACTGTACATTCACTCATAAATAAATTAAATGGAATTCTATACCCACGCAACTAGAGCCACAAATAGCAAAAATAATTTTCTCGACCCCGGTTCCTCGAAAAAATTTCTTCAGCGTGATCCTCACCCCTAGAAACGGGTGAGCCATCTGAACTTGATTAAATTTAAGATTTTGATAGCTCCATAAAAAAGGGAAGTGCTTCTCATGATAATAACCGAGTAGGTGGTAGACACACGGGTGGAATTACTGCTGCCATTTGCATACGTTAATACTGTCCTGGATATTGTCCAAAAGGGGGGAGGGATCAAGGTATTTGATATAATTTGGATTTATAGATAGACCCTATTAAGGATTATAGAGTAATGTGTTAACAATTAATTGGGTAACTCGAGTCATTTAATAGAACAGCCGTTCAAAAAAATTGAGAGAAAATAAATGTTGTCTTCGTTAAGTCATCATCTGCCTAGCCTTTTCCCAACTATGTTGGGGTCAGCTTCCAATCTAACCGGATGCAGCTGAATACCAGTATTTTACATATAGCGACTGCCTATCTGACTTCCACAACCCAGTACCTGGGTATACGATACCCCTTGGTCTGAAGTCTGACAGACTTTGGGACTTCCGACTACCCGTAACGACTGTCAAAGATCCACGAATGACGCCGGGAAAAACAGCTTAATGTGCTTTCCGAAGCAGTCTTGATATGTGAAAGAAAGAAAAAGAAAGAAGAAAGAAAAAACGTTTATTCTGCACAGACAAACAAAACGCACTTTTCTAAAAACAAAATTGCTTAGTAACTAAATATACCCGTACAAACCGGCTAAAAAACCTCGTATTCAGAGCCACGATTGACAATCTGTATCTCGGCCATAGACAATGACAGACAACATATGTAAAGATGGTCACCCATCCACGGACCAACCCCGGAAAACGTAGCTTAACCTGATGATCGATCCGTGCGGCTGTTATTACTGAGCCAGCTGTTATTATCTTCGTTAAGTAAACGGGATAGATTAAAAATATACCTGACAGTAAAACTAATATTGTAAGCAGTTTCAGTACCACTAAATATTATCCGTTTCCTCAAGTAGCAGTAGTATTTGCTAGATAGTATTAAATATCTGACGGCTTTGTGGTTTGCGCTAAAATATCGTTTACTTGAGTGACGTAATCGACTAAGATGTTATAGCCTAAATTATTGCTTCTGTAATCTTTGCATTTAAATCACTCTTCAGTTACCATTTCATCTTAATCTAGCATTTTGACTATTCATTGTTTCATTTCAAATCTATGGTGATCGTTATAATGAATAGAATAGCAGTCCCGCGGGATGATTGCGTAATACACTAACAGTAGCAATAGGTTTCGTTTTGACAGTTCAACAACATTCATTGCGTTATTTACGTTGTTGAGTAGACAATTCTTTTTAACATAAGACGCAATGTATTAGCAATATTCTTCAAAACCATTCATCATACATGTGATTGATAGATTGTTACACAATTAGGGTGCTTATTGCATAATCACTCTAAGGTTGAATACCACTAGCACATCGTAAAAGAACACAATATCTAGTTACATAGAAACATAGTTTCCATCTATTATTAAAAAAATTATTTAGAGTGAATTTTTGTTGAATGTAGTAAATTAATTCTAAAATATTTTTTTTAAATAACACATTATTATAATACCTATGTCCACTCCTGTTACTATTGTTAATAAGTATTCAATATAATAGAGTTTATTTTTTGTTTCGGTTGCTCTTATTTCTGGAACTACTCGTCGGTAAGTCGGCCAGTTCTATTTTGCATTTGATAGTCCAGTTTTCGAGGAAGGTTATTTAGCATCACGCTCCAAACCTCAGGAGCTGAGCAAAAAGAAAAAATAGTCAGAAGAAGAACGCAGAGCGAAAACGAAGTAATAGCGTGGGCGGGCGATGCGATGCGACGCGGTGGACCGGGGAACAAGTTCCTCGAGCTAGTTTATTAAAATACCTAAGGCAAAAAGAACCTTTAAAATCATGACAAACTTTGATTTTAGGCGTCTCACTCACACACCAAGTTACAAAAAGTATTTCAGAATCTTTTCTCGCTCCGTTTAATTCGCATGTTTTTGTCAGATTTGTTCAATGTTTTTCATGAATTTATTTCACCAGGAGACGAAAATATTTTTTGGTGTAGTAACTTGTTTATATAGGTAGGTATATTATGGATCGTCTTATTGGATTATCCCTGCTCGTCCCTATTCTCATGTTGATTTGGTAAAATAGGTTATAAAAGTTTTAGTTAATCCGTGATGGTGAGGTCTCGTTTGATGATCTGCAAATAGGCTGGGGACGGATTAATAATATATGAGCTGCTTATTTTGTAAAGTTTTACAAACTATGTGGGAATTTGTTGCTGACCTTTCGAGATTTAGAGAGTTAACGCCAATCGGTTTGTTCAAAATAGATAAATTATCGTTGTTCGTTTCTTTTTGAATCTTCTTCAGTTCATGAGCAGCAGGAGAAGCTTCTTCTTCTTCTTCATCTGGTTAGTGACTAACCTGGTGTCCGAGTTTTTATGCTGTCCATGGACCGGACTTAGCTTCACATGCTGTTGAGAAATAATATCTCTCAGGCATGCAAGAGAAGCTACGGAGTAAGAGCCACATGGGTCAATCTATCAAGTTTAGCTACGCTTGCTGGGGTTGGTTCGTGGATGGGTGACCATCTTTACATACTGAGACTCCTCCGTGCTTTGAAAAGCACGTTAAACCGTTGGTCCCGGTTGTCAATTCTGCATCTTTGACTGAAAGTCTAACAACCAGTCTTATCAAGGGGGATCGTATTACCCAGTAACTGGGTTGTTGAGGTCGGATATGCAGTCGCTCCATATCTTCTTCTTTTCACGTGGTTATAAGGTGGTAGGAAAAGAATAGGCGGAACGAGTGATTCTCGTGTTACAATGACTTTTTTTTGTTACCATTGTGTGTTTTGCAGATGCGTCATGTGATCTAAGGGAAGCCTCATATTTCTTAAGATGAATATGATTCACAGAAAAGAGTCTTTGAATGAGTTGCAACGACCTGAAGGAAAACTTCTGTATTATTACTAATTTGAACTGAACGTTGAAATAAATGAGAATCCAATTATCAAGTTCATTAGATAAAAGTTTGTTCTAGTCATAAAAAAAACTATGTTTAGCCTTCACAATAAATTCCTTTAACTCAAATGAAGAAAAACCGAACCTAAAAAACAATAAATATAACCGTATAAATCGTAGAGCTCTAATAAGCAAACGGTTTCTAATAGGCGAACATTTGACGGGTTTAAGTACATTTTGAAAATCGAAGTTCATCTTAACTAATAACTCATACAAATGCAGATAATATGACTGTATCTTTTAATACTGTCGCCACCATTTTGTAATTAAAATAAATGAATTTACCACCTACAAGTGTTAATGAGCCGCTTTATGGCGTACAATGTTGTTTTCATTCAAATCTTTGGTTTAAGTACCCATTAAGAGGTTCCGTAGAAGTATGCTCTTATATTTAGTACGTTCTTATACTTAGAAGTAACCGCTTCTATTAGATAACAGAGGGTTAGTAAAGAGACAGGGTTAAAAACAGTTTTATTTCTTTTTTTTTCTTACATGTCGTGGCGTGGTCACCACGGGCCGTATCAGAATACCATTGCTTTTTTTTTAGGGTTAAAATCATCAAATGACTCCTCCCGCTCTGGGTCAAGCGGACGGGAGTGTCAGACTTTTACTGACTAAAACCCATAAGCATACCAGCGCTGCGCTGTTATTTATTCTTAAATATCGCAGCATTATACTGAGGTAGGGACCTTTTTGGCCTCCCACAGGTCTTTATTTTTTTATCGTTCCAAATTTTTCATTTCTAATTTTTATTTCTTATTTTCCTTTTTATATTCTGTTTTGTATTTCCTGTGCGTGTGCAGAATAGAATATTTTTCTTTCTTTCTTTTTGTAAGGGCTCCTTAAGATAGTTTCGACAGTGTGACGCGATTTTGGCAGAATAATGTCCATGAAGTTTGCATAGAATTTGTTCTACTAGAGCCAGGTCACGATTTCACATCGCCTGCCTTGCCTTTATTGAGAAATAAATATTATAAAAAAATAAAAAATAAAATAGACTAAAATCTGTGGTATAGGGTTTCATTTAGGAATTTCTTAGTAGCAGTTTGGAATTCAGAACCAGCGGTTTGGCAATTAGGTTTATAGTATAAATGGGGTGTGTCAGGAACGATATAAATTATGGAGAAGATAATGTGACGGCCTATAGCAGAAAAGTGAAGCGTTCCTCGCTGTCGTGAAGTAAAATGTGACAAGGGCTGTCAGAAAAAAAAGGCTTATTAGGTGATTCGCACATAATCTATAAATCTATATCTATATCTATCTATCTATATCTATCTATACATATAATAAAACAGTAAAAAAACTGTGTCTGTACATTGAATATATTAAGAAAATAATAATTGAGGGGGGTTTAGAAACAGTAATAGAGCATGAATCCAAAAAAAAAATTTTGTCTGTTTGTCTGTTTGTCTGTTTGTTTGTACACGCTAATCTTCGGAACTACTGGACGGATTGGAATGATGTTGTATAGGTATTAAGTCTGGGCAACATATAGGCTATAATTATTATTTATCTTGGAAACTTGAACACCTGATGCAGAACCGGAACAGACCAGCTACACTATAAGAGATACAAAAATGATACATTAGCAAAAATTGTTCCACGTGATTAGCATTTTCTGCTGAGAGAATAAATTTGAAGATCTGGAACACCTGATGTGGAACTCCAAGAGCCCAGCTACACTGTAACATATATAGGAATGACGTCTTAGCAAAAGTTGTTCGGTCTGATGGGCATTTCCTGTTGACTTATAAAAATCGAAGATCTGGAACACCTGTTGTGGAACTCCAAGAGCCTAGCTACACCATAACACATATAAGAATGACGTCTTAGCGAAAGTTGTTCAGCCTGATGAGCACTCTCTGTTGATGTATAAAAATTGAAGATCTGGAACACCTGTTGTGGAACTCCAAGAGCCTAGCTACACCATAACACATATAGGAATAACGTCTTAGCACAAGTTGTTCAATATGATGAGCACTCTCTGTTGACTTATAAAAATCGAAGATCTGGAACACCTGTTGTGGAACTCCAAGAGCCTAGATACAACATAACACATATAGGAATGACGTCTTTGACGTCTTTGTTGTTCAATATGATTGGCATTTCCTGTTGACTTATAAAAATCGAAGATCAGAAACATCTGATGTGGAAATCAAAGCTATCACTAATTTTACTGTGTAATTATAAAATAACATAAACTGGGAGTACCTGCACGCGGTGAAGGCGGTAACAGTTTAGGACTGATTTTCGATGATGATGGTATATCATTGAAAATTTGACTCTACTGGCCAAAACTCCTATTTATTTTATGAGAACGCAGGCGTGCTTCGCGACCCGAAAAGGTTTCCACGGAGCGAGTTGCAGCCTAATGTTCTCGAACAACATCAAGTCTCTCCTGACGCTCTTCGGTAGATTCTTGGGATCTTATGATCCTCAATCTTTTAGCTCTCTTGGAACATTGGGAAAGATTTGACCTCTTTCTAGGCATGGTCATAGTTTTATTGTGAAGATACCTGATCAATAAAAATCTAAATTAAAATGACTGCTCCCCTGCGTTACCGGGTAGGCTACAGTGTCACGAAGATTAATGGAAAAGGAAATTAAACACTCAAACAACATAAGCCCGAAGGCATATTCATACGATAAAATAAAAAAATAAATAGGAGTTTTGGCCAGTAGAGTCAAATTTTCAATGATATACCATCATCATCGAAAATCAGTCCTAAACTGTTACCGCCTTCACCGCGTGCAGGTACTCCCAGTTTATGTTATTTTATAATTACACAGTAAAATTAGTGATAGCTTTGATTTCCACATCAGATGTTTCTGATCTTCGATTTTTATAAGTCAACAGGAAATGCCAATCATATTGAACAACAAAGACGTCAAAGACGTCATTCCTATATGTGTTATATTGTATCTAGGCTCTTGGAGTTCCACAACAGGTGTTCCAGATCTTCGATTTTTATAAGTCAACAGAGAGTGCTCATCATATTGAACAACTTGTGCTAAGACGTTATTCCTATATGTGTTATGGTGTAGCTAGGCTCTTGGAGTTCCATAACAGGTGTTCCAGATCTTCAATTTTTATACATCAACAGAGAGTGCTCATCAGGCTGAACAACTTTCGCTAAGACGTCATTCTTATATGTGTTATGGTGTAGCTAGGCTCTTGGAGTTCCACAACAGGTGTTCCAGATCTTCGATTTTTATAAGTCAACAGGAAATGCCCATCAGACCGAACAACTTTTGCTAAGACGTCATTCCTATATATGTTACAGTGTAGCTGGGCTCTTGGAGTTCCACATCAGGTGTTCCAGATCTTCAAATTTATTCTCTCAGCAGAAAATGCTAATCACGTGGAACAATTTTTGCTAATGTATCATTTTTGTATCTCTTATAGTGTAGCTGGTCTGTTCCGGTTCTGCATCAGGTGTTCAAGTTTCCAAGATAAATAATAATTATAGCCTATATGTTGCCCAGACTTAATACCTATACAACAAAAAAAAAATCATTCCAATCCGTCCAGTAGTTCCGAAGATTAGCGTGTACAAACAAACAGACAAACAGACAAACAGACAAAATTTTTTTTTTGGATTCATGCTCTATTACTGTTTCTAAACCCCCCTCAATTATTATTTTCTTAATATATTCAATGTACAGACACAGTTTTTTTACTGTTTTATTATATGTATAGATGTTACAGTGTAGCTGGGCTCTTGGAGTTCCACATCAGGTGTTCCAGATCTTCAAATTTATTCTCTCAGCAGAAAATGCTAATCACGTGGAACAATTTTTGCTAATGTATCATTTTTGTATCTCTTATAGTTTAGCTGGTCTGTTCCGGTTCTGCATCAGGTGTTCAAGTTTCCAAGATAAATAATAATTATAGCCTATATGTTGCCCAGACTTAATACCTATACAACAAAAAAAAAATCATTCCAATCCGTCCAGTAGTTCCGAAGATTAGCGTGTACAAACAAACAGACAAACAGACATACAGACAAACAGACAAACAGACAAAATTTTTTTTTTGGATTCATGCTCTATTACTGTTTCTAAACCCCCCTCAATTATTATTTTCTTAATATATTCAATGTACAGACACAGTTTTTTTACTGTTTTATTATATGTATAGATATAGATATAGATTAAGCGAATCGACAACTCCAGAAATACATAATAGGCTATTGGCACAGAAGGGGCCCGTTCCGGCCGAGCCTGCCGGGTAAGCGGGATTGTCCGAAAGGGTTACCGCTACCCCGGAACAACGGGCTAAGGAAGGAACATGTATGGGTCTTAGTCAGTAAGAGTCTGGCACTCCCTTCCACTCCACCCAGAGCGGGAGGGGTCATTTGATGATTTCCTACCCTCAAAAAGAAAAAAAAAGGCAATTGGCATGTTTTGAATTCTATGCACGTAGTTACGTAAAAAGTCCAGAGTGAAATAGGTAGTAGTAATATTACATTAATTAGGCTGTACTGCATGAGATCAACACAGTCAGCAAAGACTTGGGAATAAGTTACAATACATACGACAAACAAAACAAACGGCAAAAAAAAACACGTTTATTGTATGGGAGCCCCCTTAAATATTTATTGTATTTCTTTTTCTTTCTTATTCTCGTAACTTTTTATCTAAGTAGTAGTAGAAAAATTAATTACTATATACAACCTAAAACTAAAAAATATATACATTATGTACAAGTGGTAAAAAACGGGGAAAACCTCATAGGGCGTCAAAAAATTCATCCCTATCGCTGTCAGTGGGATATGTGCCCAAAAAGCTGGCAGCGTTGCCACGTTGAATGGCAACGCATCAGCGTTGGCCTAAAAATTGACCAGCCCTCTGGTCACGTGTAGAGTCGACCAACCGCTGGGCGATATACTTATTGTATACTGTTTTTAGTATTTTTTGTTATAGCGGCAATAGAAATATATCATCTGTGAAAAGTTCAACTAACTATCACGGTTCATGAGATACAGCCTGGTGACAGACGGAAAGACGGACGGACAACAGAGTCTTAGTAATAGGGTCCCGTTTTACCCTTTGATTTAATTTAAAACGACTAATAACCAAGGAGTATCATATTACCCAGTTACTGGGTTGTGGAGGTCAGATAGGCAGTCGCTCCATGTAAAAATACTGATATTCAGCTGCATCCGGTTAGATTGGAAGCCGACCCCAACATAGTTGGAAAAAAGCTAGGCAGATTGATTTTGATTGGAGTGCCTGCTTGGTTTTGAAATCAAGACCTTGACTCGTAAGTCAGATCCGATATCACTGGACCACCTCTACTCCTATCAGGTATATACGTGACATTAATTACGTCAACCTAAAAATAACTACACTCACACAAACACACATACCTCTCAATGTTGCCAACAATCGAGCGTCAGTGTTGCCAACCCACATTTAATTTTAATGAGCTTTAAAAGGGACCGCCCTCAACTTAATTAGTTAAAGCTTATCTCTACAAGTTTCGTCGTATACATGTTAATGTAACATAGTCGTTAGACATACGGAACCTTTTACTTAGGGACGTGACTTTTTAAGTAAGCAGGTTTTAAAGTTTTATGTTGCCATGTTTTACTATGTTTGAAAGTATGTTTTGTAGATTTTATTAAGGTTTTGGTTGGCTGGTGGCTAAATAGTAACAGCTTGGTCAACACTGGTTGATCGAAAGTTAAGCTACCCTTGCCGAGGCCGGTCCGTGGATGGGTGACCATACATTACCTATATATAGAGATTGGTCCTGGCTGTAATTTGTAGATCTTTGATTGCTTAAACACAGAACCTCTACTCGAATGTGAGATTGTGTACTTACCGTTGTTGGATGTAAAATTTTTCTTAGATTTTTTAGTTTCAGGATATGCCGGCTCCCTCACGGTGTTTTTTCACAATTTTAGGAGCAGTAGTGAAGAAATAATTTGCACAAAGTAAAGTTCTTTTCGGGTTCGAACCTCGTTAATCGCAGGCGTAATTGGGACACACTTGTTATAAAAATAAACAAAAGCACACTCAGTTTGTACAGAAAAAAATAGACATATTCCTTTTTTATAAAAAAGTCAGCGCATTTCTTCGTAGCGAAGAAATAATAGTGCACAAGACACAACAATAGGAACAACAACACAAAACACTCGCAACAGTCCTAAGAAACGACATGACAATCTAACACTCGCGACATCAAATTAAACCATAAGCGTGCACTAACCACACTGCCTTACAGTTAGTGAGCCGGGAATTTATCTACCCCGATTTAATTAAAGGTGGGTATAATTAGAAGGAATGGCTGGAGGGTCTGGAATTAAAGCGCATAGGTGAACGACGTCAACGTACTACGTGGAATTTCGTAATTTATGTTGAGAGGGATCGTGTGTTGTGTTTGCCCTTGTGATTTAAAGGTTGCTGTGATCTTAGCTGAGATGTAGACGTCAAAAATTGTGCTTCTTCTTTTCGTGTGGGTACTGACTAACCTGGTGTCAGAGTTTTAATGCTGTCCCTGGTCCTCTGACTTAGCTTCACATGCTGTTGAGAAATATCTCTCAACTGGTTTTCTCACGATGTTTTTCTTCACCGTGTTTTTAAGCAGCTGATTACCCGTATTTTAATGGAGCGACTGCCTTTCTGACCTCCACAGTAACTGGGCTATACGATACCCTTTGGTATGACTGTCTGTCAGCTTTTCGGGCTTCTGACGACCCGAAACAACTGTCAAAGATGCACAAATGACAGCCGGGACCAACGGCTTAACGTGCTTTCCGCGACACGGAGGAGTCTCGTTATGTAAAGATGGTCACCCATCCACGGCCAACCTTGGCAAGCGTAGCTTAACCTGATGGATCGACCAGCCGTGCGGCTGTTAGTACTTAGCCACGAACTCTCTCGATTGTACAATACGCACATGAATCTGAAAAGTCAGGGGTTTTGGTTTGACTTATGTCTTGGCAGTCCGACGGTCACAACACTAGGCTTTCACTGCTGAAAAACGATGCTGTGCCAGTGGGGTTGCCATTTAAAAGAAATAGGTTATTTTTTCAGAAAAATTCCTCAATACGATGTAAAATATTATGTTAGTGAAAATTGTCAGACTTACAAAAAATATTGATCGGGTGCGATAGATTTAAATTCGGCTTGAAGTAGATACTTCTGTTTCAGAAGAAGAAAATTAGACGGGCTAGCGATTTCAGGCATATATTTACACAAGCACTTCGCCCGCGTGGTATTTTTAATATAGCCAAATAACGTAGCTTTCTATTGGTAAAAGAATTTTCAAAATCGGTTCAGTAGATCCAAAGATTACCCCCAACAAACTCACAAACTTTACCTCATTATAATATTAGTATACAATATGTATGTAAGTCCCTAAACTGGTAACAAACAAACGTGAAGTGAGAAGTATTCATACAATTTCATATCTTGAAAAATATAACTGAAACGTACCAACAAATTACACTTACGTGGTCTATCCCAAATACAAAAAAAAACTCGGCGGGATTGTAGATAAAAATAAATTAAATAAGGCTTACCTACGGTAATCCTAGATTCAACACACATACGATTACAATGTTAGTGTGTTGTGCACACACAATATGTTGTGTGGGTGTTTGTGTGAAATATGTGATCATTGTGTTCACGGCTTAACGCGAGGTTTTTTTTTGTATTGAATGGTGTTTATGTTTTATTTTTTATTTATTGAAGGAGCAGTGGTGATCGAGTGGCTCCAACTTAAGTGTTGTAGGTCATGAGTTTGAATCCCGCTACCCCGGAACATAAAGGGCTACGGAAGGAACATGGATGGGTTTTAGTCAGTAAGAGTCTGACACTCCCTTCCGCTCCACCCTGAGCGGGAGCAGTCATTGGATGATTTCCCAGCCTAAAAAAAAAAAAGGCTGGCTCTGTACTATGTGTATTTCATTTCATGAACACAGTTCTCAAAAATGGTGAAGTAAAACATTGTGAGAAAACGGCATGTCCTCCTTCCAGTCTAACTTCGCATTATGTAAAATGTCCGTATTTAGTTAATAGAGGTATGAGGAAAAGGGTGTAAATTTCACATTTACTCTATGGAAAAGGGAGGATCCTCGGACGAGACAGTAGTTGTGTCTGGTGGGTTACTGCCCGACGATTGATGTCGGAATGTTGTATAATTATATTCTAGTCACGCGGTAAACTTTGCTTGCGCGATGCAGGATTTTGCGTGACGTCATGTAGTTTGTACTCGTATGTGGCGATGGCGATGCCTACAAGCTTATAGACGGTGATTTTAAATCACTCTTAACCTTTCAGGAGATGAGAGTACTCATGTTTATAAACAACTTTCACTATGGCACCAACAACGAAATGATAAACATCATTTTGTTTCATACATTATATTATTACATTATAATATTGCATTTTTGTATGAAAAAGCAGACTTTTTTTTTCGATATTTCAGTGTTGATCTTATAGTCAAAATTGCTCATATTCATAGGTCGTTTCACGTCCCGAAAGATTAACTGAGTGAATTAAAAATCACCCAGTTAACAAAATATGTATATAAATCTCAGGGCTGATTTTTCGATCAGGTTGACATATTTTCCATGCAAAAGCTGTCAAACTGCCATTTTTATTCCTTCAATAAAACTTTTGTGACTATTGAAAAATCAGCCCTTAATATAATTCCCGTCAAACAGCCCTAAATAGAAGTCTATTTTGGTCCTTAAGTACATTCTGAGGGAGAAGTCTTAATAAAGTTTGGTAAAACTTTGATAATCCACAGAATATTTGAAATATTACTTTTATGTTCTCCTTGAAGACCATTAAGCGAGTTATTTATATTTCAGAACCAATACCGACGTTTGTAAAGATTCAATTACAATGTAAATTAAGATTTAATTTTGTTCACAATATAATCGGATTGTTTTTTATTTACTTAAACCCGAAGTCTCTGAAAGCGTACAATTTATTCTGGTAAATCTCTCTCTCAATCTTATGTCAACTTTTGTGATTAGTCATTATTTTAGTATCTACAAGCTTTATTTCAAATAAACCAATTACAGGTTATTTTGAATTGTCAATGGGTCGGTCAGTCAGAAAGATGAACCTGGTAGCCCTTCCCAAAGCCTACTGCTTTGGAAGGTACCTTTGGAGAAGAACGGGCAAGAAACTCCATGGTAACTCTTTCAAATCAAAATATGGTTACAAAATGAAAATGTGATTGAATACATCTAAGATTTATATTGTTACATAAAAATGTAGGTAATAATTGTATTTTTTTTTCATTTTTTTAATGGTAATATACTTTATTCTTTGCTGGTATGGACGCTATTCTATTGTGAGTTAATTTTATTTTACTATTTATACACACACACATTAAAAACAGAAATGAATAAAGGAACAGGAAAATACGTACAAAGTTCTTGAAAATAAAAATGAAGACGACCAATTAAGTCGTAAGTAGAATAATATCAATCAGAACCGCTACTATGAGATCTCACCACAGATTTACTGACCACACTTTTAACCATTTTTTTAAGGAAAAAGTGACTAAATTGGCACAAAGCCCACGTAATTGATTTTCTTATTTACGACCTTAAGAGTTAAAGATCAGAATACTTACGTTAAGTATTTCTCATGCGTCCTGCATCACAAGCCAAGTGGGTAATAAACATCTTTTAAGTTCAAAAACATAAAAATTTTAGTGCTAGTAGAATTTCTCGTGAAAGAGTTAATCCGGGGTACTTTTACCACTATAATATTTTCTTATCAAGTGGGATTGCAGTGACAAGACATGTTTTAAGTTTAAATGGGTGTGAGAAAAAAGAATGGCATGTGAATCTAGCTCGGAAGAAAGTGTACACCAAAGTAGTGGATTATTGGGTATTCAAGACCACTACAAGGCCAGCGTAATTAGAGCCGTGATGGTACGGAGGTTGGTAGAAGCAAGCGGTCATGTTATGTTGGATATGGTGTAGAAGAGGTTTGAGGCGCCCGAAGGGTTCCGTGCCATTATCTATAAAAGCGGCAAAAAATGACGTTTGTTGTGTGAGAGCCCCCTTTTTTTTTTTTTTTTTTTTTTAAGGCTGGGATATCATCCAATGACTGCTCCCGCTCTGGGTGGAGCGGAAGGGAGTGTCAGACTCTTACTGACTAAAACCCATCCATGTTCCTTCCATAGCCCTTTATGTTCCGGGGTAGCGGTAACCCTTTCGGACAATCCCGCTTACCCGGCAGGCTTGGCCCTGAGGGGCCCCTTCATATGCTGACATCTCTTTGAGGCGCGCGTGGAACATATACGCGCCGTACGGCACGGGTCTGGTGCTGATCGGACGGTGAGTCACCCATTACTCACCGTCCGCAGGCCCGCACCTACGGTGGCCGGGAGTCGTCACGTGGCTCCCGACGCCCGGGGCGTCTCCTGCGGTGGCTGGGACGGGAGGACCTTTCTCTCTCCCATCCCGCCACCTCCTTCGCGAGCATAACTTTTTCGCAGAAGGAGGTGACTGCCTCCCACTCCCTCTCGCCCCGGACCATGGCTTGCACCAGGGCCGGGCGCGAGAGGTCGCCGCCGCCGATCGCCTCTACGAGGACACGGCGGTGCTCCGCCCAAGCGGGGCAGGTTTGCACCGTGTGCTCTACCGTGTCCTCTGGGCGATCCTCGCAGTGGTGACACCCGGGCGTTTCCTCCCGCCTGATGATGTGCAGGAACCTCCCGAAACATCCATGTCCGGTGAGGACCTGCGTCAGGCGGTAGGTGAGGGCACCGTGACGCCTCTCTAGCCACTCCTCAAAGAGGGGCCTTACCGCCACTATCGTGGCGTGCCCTGCGCTGGGTTGCGACAGTCGCTGATTCCAGGCCGCCATGAGATCGCGCCGGAGGTCCATCCGCTCCGCCGCAATTTGCTGCGGAAACGGAGTTTCCCCCCGGCTTAGTACCTCCGCGCGCCACTCGTACAGGCGCGCGAGGACTATCGCCTCCAGATCCCACGGCGGCAGTCCGGCAAGGAGGCTTGCCGCCTCGCCCGAGATCGTGCGGTACCGCCGGATAAGCCGTATGGCTACCACCTTTTGGGGCGCGTTCAGATAATGGGCGGCTCGCCGCCGCAGTGAACGCGCCCACACCGGGGCTCCGTAAAGGGCCATGGACCGCACGACTCCCGCGTAAAGCCTCCGGCAGGAGGCGTTTGGCCCCCTCAAATTGGGCAAGAGCCGCTTGAGGGCGGCCCCAGTCCGTTCCAGCTTGGGGGCCAAACGTCGGAAATGCTCCACGGTGAGAGCCCCCTTAAATATTGATTTTATTCTGTTTTTTTTTTTTTTTGTATTTTTTGTTAAAGCGGCAACAGAAATACATCATCTGTGAAAGTTTCAACTGTCTAACTATCCCGGTTCATGAGGTACAGCCTGGTGACAGACGGACCGACAGACGGACGGACAGACGAACGAACAAACAAAGGGACATGTTTTAGTTTAGCCAATTGACTACGGATCTATAAAAAAGGTGCTTAAATGTTCTTTTATCACATTTATGATTTTAACCCATTTATTGCCAAATATAACTTACTAATTTCAATATAATTGATTGCTGAAAAAATTATATGTAGGCTTTCTATAATCGCTGAAGGCAAAGAACTTAAGACGCAGATGAAGCCACAGTTAAACTTAATAGATCTATGAAATTATTGGAGTTTTTACCGAGCGCTGGAATTAATTTATCCTCTTTTTTAATTATCTTTAGCCTTTGACGGTAAGGCTTTATCCCTGTACTTTTATTATGGAAATAAGTCAAAAAGGTTGTGTCTGTTTGTCGTTCCGAAAAAATACACAGCGTGGAGGTAAAATAAAAACATTTTAATTGTAAATTTAAAACAAGTGTGCATTTATGGTTCAGTAGAATATATTAATCTAGGCCTAGTGTTATAATAAACTGGATAAAA
Organism: Hyppa rectilinea; assembly: GCA_951799385.1. Classification (NCBI taxonomy): domain Eukaryota; kingdom Metazoa; phylum Arthropoda; class Insecta; order Lepidoptera; family Noctuidae; genus Hyppa; species Hyppa rectilinea. The sequence continues at coordinate 15,099,242 of OX637321.1, read as the reverse complement.
ACTATGGTATGACAAATGTAAGATCACAGTTAAAAATAAAATAGAATTCTAAAAGTAATGTAGTGAGTGCGTTGCCCCATCTAGGTTTATTTAAACCTGTGTTACAGGTCATATCTCTACTTAGTAGTAATCACTACATAGTATAAAACAAAGTCGCTTTCTCTGTCCCTATATCCCTATGTATGCTTAAATCTTTAAAACTTCGCAACGTAATTTGATACGGTTTTTTTTAATAGATAGAGTGATTCAAGAGGAAGGTTTATGTGTATAATTTGTCGACATATTATGCGCGAACAAACATAAAAAAAATATATATATACAGTCGAATTGAGAACCTCCTCCTTTTTAGAAGTCGGTTAATAAAAATCGCACACATTTTGTTTATTTATTTATTACTACAAATGTTTTACAGGAGCTCGTGGCTAAGTAATAACAGCTTAGCCTAATGGATCGATCCATGCTCCATTAGGCTAAGATAGGCTTGCCGGGGATGGTCGGTGGATGGATCTTTACATATCGAGACTGCCTCGGAAAGTACAACAGTAAGCTGGTGGTCTTGGATGTCATTCCAGGATCTTTGACAGTCGTTAGGGGTAGTCAGAAGCCCGTAAGTCTGACAGCCAGTCTTACTAAGAAGTCTCGTATTACTCAGTTACTGACTGGGTTGTGGAGGTCAGATAGGCAGTCGCTCCATGTAAAATACTGGTATTCAGCTGCAAGGGGGCTTGGTATCTAAAGATCTCATCCATGGACCAAAAATTGGTAATATTTTGACTGACAGGCTCCAAATTTATAACCCTTCGATTAAAGTGGGTGACTAACTAACATGTCTAAAGTTAAGTCTCTGAGTACCGCCGTTTTCAGAAGCCTTTTCATGTCATTACGAACGACTAATTAATCTCTTAATTCCGAATCAAAATAATCTGCGTACCACCTATAAAGATATACCACTAAGATTATTCCACAAGCCAACCCAGTGAGATTACGTACTCCATAGCGAAGATATATCACCCAACTTGTTATATAAGCAAGAAACAGGAATTTAATTTACCGGGTTTAACGGTAAATGTACTTACGGTTACCGGTAAGTTATCCCGGTAATGACTTTCGAGAGCCTTTACGGAGTAAAGGGTAGCTGAAATTGCAAGGGGTATGTTAAAATGTATTTGGTAGTGCAGGTAAGGTGAGATGGCTTGTCGTGTGTATGAAGTTGATCTTAGCAGGTGAATGTTTAGGAGGAATGTATGTGTAAGTTATGAGTTTTGGGTTTGTGATGTTTGTTTTGATATACAGGCTGAAATTGAATTCATGGGCATTACTTTAATAAAAGGGGTCATTGTACTCATCATTATAAACATCTTTCACTATAGGAACAAATCTGAAATCGCGAGAAACAAAATAGCTGTTGATACCTACCTATATGATAGATGAGTTGATACCTAACATTTTGAAGATTTATGCAAGAATAATGTATGAGCAAGCTGTTTTTTTTTTCGCGATTCAGTGAATTCAATTTCACCCTATATTCCGGCCACTGAGAGAATGCGTTCCTGACACCTGTCAGTCGGACACGATAAAGAACTAACATCCCCATACACTAAGTGACCAAAATAAGTGTTATTGAAGCTTACTCCAAAACCAAGCAAAGATGGGAAAATTATGGTTACCGCGGAAGCATCCCATACCGAATGAAAAACGAATTTTCTAAATCGGTCACAATTGACGGATTAGTTCAAATTTCTTTAGGAATAAGCAGTACCTTTGTACGAAGTCTATTTGTAGTATCTTAATGTATTTTACAGTGTGTACATAAATAATATAATAAATTAATAGAACCTCCATTTTTGAAGTCCGTCACAATCACCATCTTTATAAAGGCATTTTAATATTAAAAGGATGTAAGTGAATAAAAATAATGAGCTTAAAAGCTTCTATGTTCATGCTTTTTAAAAGTAAAATACAACCGACAGTCGTGGAAATAATAAAATTTACAGTACATAACTTAATGGTCTATAAAAAAACATATTTTATTTCCAACGACAGCTCGTTAAAGTTAAGTTAAATAACCAGGTTCTACCATTATCTATTTTATTATTTACCTTTTTATATTTTTCCTCATTTTATTTACGGTCCTTGCTTCGGGTTTAAAACCTGGTATTTATGCATTTTTTTTTATTAGGGCTACGCTGTCCCACTCCTGGGCAAAGGCCTCAATTCCTTCCATCTTTTACGAGCTCGCGCGTCCTCTTTCCAGTTTTGACAGAATCTATCCAGCTCGCCCCGCCATCGCCTGCGTGGTCTGCCACGACCCCGCCTCACTGTCTCAGGGCATCAATTCTGTGCTATTTGGGCCCAAGACTGGTTTGGCATACGGCAGACATGCCCAGCCCAGTCCCAAGTTGGGCAACCTTTTGAGCCACGTCTGCTACCTTTGTTTTGGAGTGCAGTACTGTGTTCTGAACACGATCCGATAATTTAAGACTTGTTCGTTGGTAGACCTTGAGTTTGGACTTCTGGATGTTAGTCAAAGACCAAGTTTGTGCACCATAGGTTAAGACGCGAAGAATACACATGTCCATGAGCCTGAGTTTCAGTTTCATAGGCAACTCAACCTTAAATAGTTCCTTCAAGGTCTAGTTGTTCCTCACATTGTACTCGCACAACTCGTTAAAATGTTCGGAGCAGCTGTTTTCTTTGCCACGATTTTAGGTATGTTTTATAATAAAAGTTGTTCGTCATGATAGTAAAATGACCCCTTAAAATATTGATCATGAATTCAAATTCATCCTGTATATGCCAGCGATAGACTTTCAAATAATTTTGAATTTGAATTTGAAAGTATGGACCAAATAAAACCAATAAAAAAATTGAGTATAGAATCATACATCCCCATGTAGAAACAAATTTTGTTATATGATTTCATTAGATTTACTATTAAGCTAGGTACATCGCCCTACTTTTAATAATTTTATATGAACATATTACTTTAGGTGAGCCCACACATGCGGGCTGCAACAAAAACCGCACTAGCGCTAGTGACTTGGGCTAATAGGTTTGAAATGCAGGCAAGTGGAAACGAGTCCTGGTTTTGCTTTTGGTTAAATGTGTGTGCTTTACCGCTCTTCCATCAGAGAGTTGATTGCAGTGATGTAAGTGCATTCTATGTATTGTTATATACCAATACCGAAATAGTATCTAAAGTCGGTAAAAAAAGAGGTTAAAATAATAATAATTAATACTTTAAAAAAATTTAATGAGAATAGAAACGTTTTCGTCTTTTCTTTCATATAATTAATAATAATAATAATAATCGTTTATTTCTCATCCACAAATAAAACAAATGAATGAAATACTTAATACTAACAAAACAATGGAACTTAACTCCGATCATGATAACTTAAGTAGGTAAGTATTCTTTGGAAATGTTACACATATTGAAACAATATTTTATTTGTGGGTGACTGGTGCCTAAACTAAGCCGAAGCCTGTATTTTAGGACACCAGGTCCCCACTTAAATGTATGAGATTATACAAAGTCAAAGTAGTTATACTCCAAAATTATAATAATAATCGAAGAAAAGTAAGTAAAATTTCTAAAACCAAAATAGACAAGAACTAACAAACAACATAATATGCTATTCATCAGTTCCCGCCACTGCTACTAGTTATTATAAATATATTAGAAGGGTGAGAGAGTGTGTGTGTATTGAAACAGACTATGTGTATTGTGTAATGAGTGTATGATGAGTGTGTGGTGTGTAGCGAGTGTATGTGTAAGGTATACTTTTATATATTTTAGATATTACTATTTTATTTTATATTTCTATTTCTTAATTTCCAGGAGTTCTTCAGTATTCTGAGTCTAATCCACGTAAAAATGAGACCACTTTTCTTTTGCATTCGTGCGTGTTATCATTAAATATATTCTTAGATTTATTAATTTGATTGTATAATCTAGGTCCGATAAAGTTATAGAATTTTTGTGCAAATCTGGTTTTGGTTTTATAGGTATTGCAAACGGTATAGTGCCTTCTCGTGTTAATGATTCCCTGATTAAACTCAGATGCATCGTTATGCTGCCGAAGGACAGTTATTAGCATGAACAGCTGTCTAACAGTTAGTACTCCAGTTTCCTGGTACAGCTCCCGGGTAGAAAAGAGTCTTAAAAAAGGCTACCTTCAAAATCAGCCTCTGTGCTCGCTCCAATTCTAATAACTTTGTTTTGTCTGCACCGCCCCATGAAGAAATACAATAGGTCACTATAGACTGAATCAAGGCAAAGTAAACCATGATCAGTGTCTTGCTATCAGCCACATGTCTGAGTTGCCTAAAAATATACGTAAGTTTGCGCACTTTTTGAGAGATATTATTAATGTGTTCTCCAAACGAAAGTTTACTGTCAATAGTTACCCCCAAATAACGTATACTTTTTTCTGATTTGATAAGCGGGCAATTTCTACACTGTGATGAGGGAGGGAAAGTACAATGATGAGCGTATATTACATTATGTGACTTCACTGCTACGTCACGAATGGAAAATTGTATGAATTTTGTCTTATCCGCGTTCAAAGTCAGCGAATTGGCCGCAAGCCAGTGGCAGACAGTGTTAAACCCAGCCTGAGCCCTTGAAAATATGTAGGTACGTCACGTCATAAACATCATGTACCATAATTTTATTATAAGTCATTGGCAGTGGTTGTGAGTATTGTAACGGCAGGGGTAAAAAAGTTATTTTGCGTTATTTTTATATCAGCGTGCTTCCGTTGCATCTGCTGATGTGTCTCTGCCTTAAAGTAGGAATATTGAAGAAATTTCTCCAATTTAATATCCAGAGTTTGTCAAGGCATCCAACGATTTATTTACTTGCTGCTGAAGCTAAGATAGTTACTTAAGTTCTAGAGAGAAATGATTGCTTTTTAAAAGAGATGGCCGATATTTTGTCTCGTGCTAGGAAATGCAGCGCTTTTAAAGGAATGCTACAAGATATTTCTTGTAAAACTAGCGCAGTTATGTAAAACAGAAAATGTTCTGTAGAGAAATTAATATACTATCGGATAACTGAAAAATAAGAAATGATTAAAAAAAAATTAAGGCCAATCATTTTATACCTATCTGTTTTTTTATGGTGTACGTCAATCAATCTGCCTAGCCTTTTCCCAACTATGTTGGAGTCAGATTCCAGTCTAACCGGATGCAGCTGAATACTAGTATTTTACATGGAGCGACTGCCTATCTGACCTCCACAACCCAGTCAATAACTGGGTAATACGATACCCGTTGGTTAAACTGGCTGTCAGACTTTCGGGCTTCTGACTACTACGGGTACGACTGTCAAAGACCTATGAAAGACAGCTGGGATCAACGGCTTAACGTGCTTGCCAAGGCACGGAGGAGTCTCGGTATGTAAAGATAGGCAGCCATTTAAGGACCAACCCCGGCAAGCGAAGCTTAACCTGACGGATCGGCCCGTGCGGCTGTTATTACTTAGCCACGAGCTCTCTTGATTTTTGTAGTCATATTAAAAAAACTAAGAAGTGATAAAGCCCCTTTTGTGTCGCCCCTTTTAAAATGTTCTTTTATACCTATCTGTTATTTTTATGGTCTACGTAATAAAGAGTATTATATTCCATTCTATTGTAATATACGCGTCGTCTTGAATACCCTCTTCCTGTTTTCGTTGGTGAAAATAATTCTATAAAAAGTAGCGATTTCCATAAAATACATTACCAAACACCGAAAACGTTCAAACGTGCCCAATATTAAGATTGGTAGCACGGAATTGAGTACCGTTTGTCACGTATGCCCAATGAAGTGTAAAAACCTGTTAGCAATGTGGTCTGCGGTACCTCGGCAGCCTACCCGCTTTCATGGCGAAATGAAAGCTTGTGGCGACTTTAAATTTATATAAAAGCTTTCGTGGGAAGCGAAAATAAATTTAATTTAAAGTGAATGCTGTCGTGTGGTTATGTGTTAAGTGACGTTTTTGTGTGGCTTTTTTCGTGGATATTGTGGAGTTAGGGATCTATAATAGATTATTGAGCTGTGCACAGCTAATATAAATGGATGCGGATCAAATCAGATCTGTCAGCAATAACTTTGCAAAACTGTATTATATACCTATAATTTGTGAATCTTTGACAGTCGTTACAGGTCGTCTGAAGCCAGAAAGTCTGGCATCCAGTCTTACCAAGGGGTATAGTATTACGCAGTTACTGTGTTGTGGAGGTCAGATATTTAGTCCCTCCATGTAAAATACTGGTATTCAGCTGCATCTGCTTAGACTGGAAGCCGACCCCAACATAATATGTAGTTGGAAAAAGGCTGGGCAGATTGATTTTTGTTATACACCTACCTTCGTTTTCAAAGCTCTCATTCACTTTAAGACTTTCAAAAATCATGCTTAATATTTGAAACAATCAATCTGCCAAGTTATATTGGGCCTATAGTCTAGCCGGCTGCAGCTAAATATTTGATACACTCTCGATCCAATAAACTACCCACATATTTCCGAAAATAAGTGTAGTTTATATCAGGATTAGTCGCAGCTGCGGGCCCCAAGCATTTGTTTGTTCTCAGTGACAGATCTGGTCATCCGTAACCATCTTGTGTAATCAATTTGGCTACTCTGCCCTCGACAGGCAACCAACTAACATAGACCTCTAAGTTCCTTACTAAAGCCCCCTCTTTCGTTAAGGAGGCAAGGCAATGGGAGGGGGCAGGGAGGTCAAGATAGCTGGATTATTTGCAGATTGACCGGGCTGTACGTGTTTTCGGCTTCCTTCATTTTTGTAACGATGTTTGTTCAAGCTCTACTCGATATTGGGGGTAAAACAAACAGATACGGGAGGCTAAACTAGCGGTTTGACCAGTATGTTAAAGTGGAAGTGATGATTTTTTTTTGTTTTTTTAAACCAGTATTTTATTATAGCCAAAAGTGTATTGCTTGAAAATTTTATGACTCGACTCGAAGTTGAGATCTTATTCCAATTTTACCAATGAAATTAAACGCGGTCAGCACATCTAAAACACGTTTAAGAGCTTTCAGTATCAATTTTCCATAGAGAAGAATGACACTGACAGTTCTTAAACGTAGTTTAAGCGTTGATCGCGATCATTGGTGAAATCTATTTATAAATATGTGTGTGTGTGTGTGTTTGCAACTTTCATTTATTTATTAAACAACAACCAACATTTATGTCCAATACGTTGGATAAAATGTGCTAATGCGGCGTCGACGTCCATTACAGCATTAATTAAGACTTCAGGCTCTCAGTAATACTAAGCCGATTACAAGCTAAATCATACCTTATTGAATAGTGAATGACTTGGTGGATTCCTGGAAACCACAACGCATTAGTAGAAAAACTTATGCACATACATGTATGCATGACAATTCGTCATATTTTGAAAAATCCATTCATTGAAAATAAATTCGTCAGACGTATAAAAAATACATATTTGTAAATTCGTCACAAATCCTCATTTCAAATATTTTAATCTTAAAGTAGCGGTAGCAACCAAAATTATTGATTTGAATCATTTACTTAAAAACTGTGATTTTTATTTAGATATAATGCGAAAGTAAACGTGCTGTGATTATGAAAAATATACATAATTTTTATTCTTCTTCTTGTTTATTTATTTTTTTGCTATCGGTAATTTCCTTAAACCGAAATTCGTCACATGGTTATAATCCAACCATGTGACGAATTTCGGTTTAAAGAAATTTATTCTCATAAGAACTTACAGTCCACTTTTAATGAGATGCAAAGTAATAAGTATAGTACAGTACAATTTACTCCTGAGTATTAGAGATTACAATGTTGAAACATGTTTTTTAAGCTTGTTTTTAAATTCATTTATGTTATTTATGGCACTCTTTAATATCGTCCAGTAATCCGTTGAACAGCTGTACTCCTTCAAACAATATGGTATTTCTACCGTAATGAGTGCGTGCGCTGATAATTTCAATTTACAATAAACAAAATTAATTTATTGGGAATTGTGACGAATATACACTTTTTTTTTGTGATGAATTTACTTTGTGACGAATGTACAACAACCCGTTTCTCGTTTTTATGTAAAATAAAAATGTTAAAAGGAAAATGCAGTCATCAATGTTGATATCGGACGGACTGCCCAGGGCAAAGAGATTAACAGCTATATTCGCGCGTCACCTTTATCCATTCATTTATATTCCCTTCATACAAGGGTAACGAGAATTAATTCGACCCAACCGTTTTTTGGACCCAGCGAAGCCTAAAAATGTATGTACCGTGTTCGTTATTAGTACAAACCATGTCTCATGTTAGGGCGCACTCACATCTGCTGTATTGTGTAGCGTTTTGAACGCTTTCCACCCGAGTCGAATTCGACGCTTGACCTCTTTCTCTAACCTATCTTTTTTTTTTTGAACTCACAATATTACTTTATTAGACAAACTTAAACCTTTTAGGCTATTCAACGACAAGACTATATTTTTTCTACTAGTACTTTGCATAATCAGCCTATTTTTTTTGAAGGGTGGGGAACCATAAAATGGCCCCTCCCGCTCTGGTTGAAGCGGAAGGGAGTGTCAGATTCTTACTGACTAAAACCCATCCAATTTTCTTCCTTAGCCCTTTATATTCCGGGGTAGCTGTAACCCTTTCGGACAATACCGCTGATCTTTAACCTACTTATCTGAACAGTTTGTCCAAGGTTAAAATAGTCGTCCATAAATTCTAGTGTAGCGAACTCCAATTTTCATGTGAGAATAATGATGTTATTAAAGCTACTTCTATTTACAATGCTTAAGACGGTAACAATCAGTAGAACAGCCGGTTTATTCTGTAAAATACAAGTGAAGTGAGCTGTCAATCTCCACCAAAGTGGAATGACAGCTCACTTTAATCTCACTTCACGTTACTTTTCACTGTGAGATTTTTACAAAACAAACCAGCTGCAGCAATAATAATGATCCACTGACATCACAAATCCAATGACAAGTGTGACATATGAGATGTGTGACAATTTAGAAATATTTATTCGACTCGACACACCGTTGATCGATCGCCCTACACGCATTTTTTGACTTTCTCTCCAGCCCCGAACGTTTGTTGCAGTTGTTGTCTGATTGAAGTGCTTCATACATAGATTTTTTGGCGCTCGTAAGACACTGCCAGAGAGGTTCTGTTGGTATGCATTTTATGAAATGTATTGAACAAAACAAGATGGCGACAATAGTTTTCAACAAAAGGAAACGAGCGAGTTTTCTTTGTGGCGTTATTATATTCACGTTACGTTTGTCGTCTCAATGTGTACGCACCCTAATTAGCCAGGGGTCAACAACATAAAGCTATATGTACAATAGCACATGTATGTGACTGTCCGACACATTTCTGCGTCATTGGCGCGTCCCTTCCGTATTTTTCTAGCCGCATGACAACCCTGGTACATTATCTCTACATCTGTTATATACGCTTGTTTGAGGGGCGAGGGTTGTCAACTTTGAATGGACACGTATTAAATTGAGGTTAATTAAAATTTGACGTCATAATTTTTGCGGAAACCTGGGAGTTTACCTGTGAAGTCACATTTGAAAATGGAATACCCACATTTTACCAGTTATATTTAAGTCCCATGAATGTAACACACAAGGATGTTCATTTTAATACCATGCCATTTTTTTGTGGCTAAGTATAACAGCCTCACGGTTCGATCCATCAGGTTAAGCTACGCTTGCCGGGGTTGGTCTGCGGATGGGTGACCATCTTCAAATATCGAGACTCCTCCGTACCTCGGAAAGCACGTTAAGCCATTGGTCCCGGCTGTCATTCGTGGATCTTTGACAGTCGTTACAGGTTATCAGAAGCCTGAAAGTCTGACAGCCAGTCTTACCAAGCGGTATCGTATTACCCAGTTACTGACTGGGTTAGGTTAGGTTGGATAAGCAGTCACTCCATGTAAAATACTGGTATTCAGCTGCATCCGGTTAGACTGGAAGCCGAGCCCAACATAGTTGGGAAAAGGCTAGGCAGATTGATTGTTTTTTTTAAATAATCATAATGGTCTGTAAGTACACGGTCACGTAAGCGCTCAACTGTGACTAAGGAGACACAATAACTTTTTCAATTGTTTTAAATAAATAAATAAATAAATAAATAAGTCAAATGTAATAGGAGGTTAACCTATTGCCAACCGGGCACAAATCCGGGTTGCTGCTAAGAAATTCCTAATGAGAGAAGCCAACCGACCCAAACTGTGAAAAATGTTTTTTTTTTCTAAAAACTTATCGCCACCCACTATAATGTCACGTTTAAAAAGTAAACTAATGTAGCAGCCCTATTACAGGCAGTCGAGTTGTTTTCGCAATAGTCCGCAGTATACCGATGGGATCAACCGCTGAATGTACCGTTTCAACTTCAAACGACTGGAAAATTACCGATTAATAAAGTTAATTTAAACTTATGTTTGGTTATTTTCATTATTGTCGAGTTTCCGAGTTCCGGGATCCGGGTTTATCATGAGATATCAGTTTGTGTAAGGAGTTAAGGATTACTTGGGATGTTTTTGGAAGTGTTATTTATAAAGTTTTATTTGAAAGCGGATTGGGTTAATATTGAAGTAAGCTGGAGCATATTTAAATATGTACAAAAATTGTATTTAAAAAAGTACAAGTTATTTTTGATTAAATACTTACTAAATAATTATCACTTCACTGAATTTTTAGTGAACGGTATACTTGTGTTTCTATAGATGACATTGATGCTACGGCGTAGCATCGCCTACGCGGCTACGCTTTCGTAGCATGCGCTACGAAAAGCTTGCTACGCATCAAATTGACAAGCCGTGTCTTCTATGGAATTTCGCATCGGCAAAAATTTCGAATTACCATGCAAAACTTTTATCCCCTATTTAACCCTAAGATGAATTTTCAAAATCTTTCCTCTCCTACGCGGTTAAACTTATTTATTTCCCAAAAGAATTACACATCTACTTACAGAGAAAACATAATCACATTTGATAAACATAATTATCAATTATATTGATATTTGGTGCAAAATTCGAGCTGCTAGACTCAGCGGTTTAAGCTGTCTGTCTGTAACTAGAATATTTTACTAAGATTTCACCAATGACACTGAACGCGACCAGCACTTCGAACCCTCAATCAAGAGCTGTCAATATCAAAATTTCTATGAAATATAGGCACTAACAACTTAAACGTGGTTTAGATGTATTCAAAGCGTTCAGTTTTATTGGTGAAATTCGCCCTAAGTGTCATTCGACTTCAGCTCTGGGATTGTCCGAAAGGGTTACCGCTACCCCGGAACATAAAGAGCTAAGGAAGGAACATGGATGGGTTTAGTTAGTAAGAGTCTGACATGCCCGCTCCACCCAAAGCGGGCAGACAATTTTGTAAACAAGGCCCTTAATGTAATATTCTAAAGTAATATAATATAAGACTGCCCAGAACTACCAGCGTTCCCCTACAATATAATATTGTGCTCCCAAGTAAATGTATAGACGGTGGACGTAATTCGATTTTCATACTAATGTCCCCCTTTGAAGTGGTTCCCCATCGCCGGACGTACTAACGAACCAACGTGCAGGGACTTTAGGGGGTAATGTTGTTATAAAATGTGGGGGAAATGGTAAATTATTGACTTTAATGTAACCAATTTCCTGGCCCTTAGTGGCTGTTGGCCCTGTTATTGAGTCATGCTACCCTGGTACCAGCTGTTGATTGCAGAAGTTGATATTGTTATCTTACGGCGATTTACACACGCCACCGCGCTCCGCCGCGGTAGGCGGTGAAGCGGATCTCATGTCGCATTGGTCTCTACGAAATCCGTTGATGCCTAACACACGTACACCGCCCGACCGCGCGGTCAAGCTATGCTCGTTTCGACCTCAAACTGATCCTACCGCGCGGTCGAGCGGTGCCGTGTGTTAATCGCCTAACATCATGTCTATAATTTCTGAAGGATTATGCTGCTGTGTGACTGTAGTACACCGATATTTCGCCAGTTATGTTTGAATCGACTAGATTGAAACCAGATGACTGTGTCGTACGTCGCAAGCGCAGCTGCTTAACGTGAAGTTCTGGGTTTGATCCCCAGTTTGGGCAATTTTATTACGGCTTTCCATTAGAGACCTTTCTTCTGTAGCCAAGAGGGGCTTAAATAATACACGGCAATGGCTTTAAAGCGTAGCTTTTTTATTACATAAAAAGTAAATAAGTAATTTCAGTATTTATTGACCAAATGTGTTAATACCTACTTACCACTTCTGCCAATCTCTTCATGGAAGACAACCGTCATGATAGTGATGAAGTGTGTTCTTCATACTCAAAAAAAAAAGAATGTGCAGCTGGGGAGTTTGTTGCGCCTTTTCTTCTTCCTAACTGAAGCACTGTGTTATTTAATTTTGACGTTCAAAAAGTGCTGATTTTCAGCCTAGTTCGAATAAATGACTTTTGTTTTTGATGTTTCTAAAATATTATTATCTAGCTTTTGCCAGCGGCTTCGCCCGCGTGTATGTAGGAAATTATCCCACGAGAACCGTACAGTTTACCGGGATTATATGATATTACCAGACTATAATCTATTTTTGTGCCAAGTTTCATCCAGATCCGTTTAGTAGATTTTGAGTTTATTCGTTACAAACATACATACAAATCTTTCCTCTTTATAATATTAGTAAAGATGTAATTGTTATTTTGTACAGATTCCATACAAAAAAAACCTTCGCTGCATTATCAACCCTATCTATTGACCTAATTCCAACCGAATATCAGCCGAAGCCTATAAATCAGACATCCCGACATTCCTTACAACTTCTGCCTATTGTCCGTACACTCAAACACTTCCTACCATTATTATTAGTAGCCGATTTAACACGAATAACACAATATCGTTAGTCTCTGAAACAATAGAGAAAATACTGAAGTTCAAAAGTCGTTTGAAACTTCGTTCATAATGCAATTGTTAGTTTTGAAAGTCCGTGTTGAGTGGAAGTCGGAATTTATAAATTTCGTTATAGAAATATTGTTAAAGATGGAGTGGTAACGAGTTATAATGAAGTTAATTGTTTAGGAACAATTTATTGAAGACGGGAGTCATGAAGAATTTTAGTACGAGCAAATGGTTTATCAATTTATGTGGCTAACAGGTCGATCAAAGTCGAACGATCGGTCGGGTTTCGCCATGGGAAATTCTCCCGACAATGCATGTGCTGGGACACGGGCCTCCTGTCGGTGAGAAGAAGTGAACTGTAATTGACCACGCGGGGCCAATGCGGGTTGGTAGAGGAATGTGACATCATTTCAAGGCCATGCCAGTTTCTTCACGATGTTTTCCTTCACCGTTTATAAGAGCAGTGGTGATGAAACAATTTACACAAAGTAAAGCACCGGTTTGGTTTCGAACCTAAGGCCTACAACTCGAACCGTTACGCCCCTAGTCTCCTGATGATCCTTTAAAATCCTCAACAATGATCCTTTCTAAGATTCTTATTTGTAGGGTGCCCCTAAAAATAAATACCACTGAAGGTAAACTTTGTTTTACTAATTCTCCAGCAGCAAAAAGCAAAAAGCAGTGATAGCCTGGTGGTGTGACCGCCGGACTGCCAAGTCATAGGTCTCGAGTTCGAACCCAAGGCACGCACCTCTGATTTTTCGGATTCATGTGCGTATTGTATAATTATCACATGCTTAAAATCGGTGAAGGAAAACATCGTGAGGAAACCGGCATGCCCGAGAGATACACACATCAAAAGTGTCTAGGGATCAACATATATTTTTGCAATAACTTTTCTCTTGATTGATATTAATTTAAATTTTCTTTAAGGATTCATCAAATAAAGTGTTTTCGTTTGTCACAGTAACGATAAACCAAGTCACCTTTGCATTAATAAAGAAATTTGCCATTTTCCTAATAAAGGGATTTTTGACATTTGAACCACTAACATTAAAGTTCGAAAAAAAGACTGAAATAACAGTTTTCTTTAAAATTTTATTGGGTAACTTAAACAATTAATAATCCGTGTTTCTACCGCGAACACTAACAACACAAGAACATCGGTTTGGCATACTCAAAATGAGTTCATCCAAATCACGCTGTGGAATGGCCGCCCATGTTCGTTGCAACAACAAAAAAAGGTCTTCTTGCAACTGGATACCCTCCATATTCGGCAGAGCTCTTCTCTGTAGCATATCCCATGCATGCTCAATCGGGTTCAAGTCTGGCGACTGAGCAGGCCAGGGCAGGACATTGATGTTAGCTGCGGCGAGAGTCTGTCTTACAACTCTTGCGGTGTGCGGTCGTGCATTATCATGCATTAACTGAAATAAGGGACCGATTTGCACTTGTAGAGGAACGATGACGTCAGATACAATCGTCTCAGCATAAATTTGAGCGTTGAGGTTGCCTCTGATCCAAATCAACTCAGTTCTTCCGCCGATCCAAATACCCGCCCATACCATGATGGTTCCACCACTATAAGGATGGACTTCCTGGCAGGATTTTAATCGCTGTTGGCGTCCAGGGGTTCTCCAGTGTCGTATACGTCTTGTATCCGGTCTCATACCAAAACGAGACGTCATCGTTCCTCTACAAGTGCAAATCGGTCCCTTATTTCAGTTAATGCATGATAATGCACGACCGCACACCGCAAGAGTTGTAAGACAGACTCTCGCCGCAGCTAACATCAATGTCCTGCCCTGGCCTGCTCAGTCGCCAGACTTGAACCCGATTGAGCATGCATGGGATATGCTACAGAGAAGAGCTCTGCCGAATATGGAGGGTATCCAGTTGCAAGAAGACCTTTTTTTGTTATTGCAACGAACATGGGCGGCCATTCCACAGCGTGATTTGGATGAACTCATTTTGAGTATGCCAAACCGATGTTCTTGTGTTGTTAGTGTTCGCGGTAGAAACACGGATTATTAATTGTTTAAGTTACCCAATAAAATTTTAAAGAAAACTGTTATTTCAGTCTTTTTTTCGAACTTTAATGTTAGTGGTTCAAATGTCAAAAATCCCTTTATTAGGAAAATGGCAAATTTCTTTATTAATGCAAAGGTGACTTGGTTTATCGTTACTGTGACAAACGAAAACACTTTATTTGATGAATCCTTAAAGAAAATTTAAATTAATATCAATCAAGAGAAAAGTTATTGCAAAAATATATGTTGATCCCTAGACACTTTTGATGTGTGTATTTCTCAACAGCATGTGATGCTAAGTCAGAGGCCCATCGGCAGCATCAAAACTCTGACACCAGGTTAGTTACTAACCACACGAAAAGAAGAAGACTAATTCTCCAACACGATCTTTATTGAGAAGCAAGAATCTCGTGGCTAAGTAATAACAGCCGCATGGTTCGACCCATCAGGAGCTACGCTAAACGGAGTCCGTGGATGGGTGACCATCTAAACATACCGAAACTCTTCCGTAACTCGGAAAGCACGTTAAGCCGTTGGCCCGCCTATCATTCCTGGATCTTTGACAGTCGTTATAGGTCGTCAGAAGCCCGAAACTCTGACAGCCAGACTTACCAAGGGATATCGTATTTCCCAGTTACTGGGTTGTGGAGGTCAGACAGGCAGTCGCTTCGTGTAAAAAACTGGTATTCAGCTGCATCCGGTTAGACTGTAAGCCAACCCCAATATACATAGTTGTAAATAGGCTTGCCAGATTAATTTTTATCGAGAATAGGCCATGCCTCGGATCACGTCTCAACTATGCAAGGTTTTAGTAAAACCGGGTATCTACGTGCTGTACTGAATTTAGATTCTTTATTAAAAGTTTTCCTTCAAAGTTCTATTCATGTGTATAAAAATTATTTCTCTTATTGTACCTATTCCCTTCTATTTTTAAACATGAAAAGAAACATATTTTCCAATCAATACACACCCTGGAATAACAAAATTAAAAATATACGAACGTCCCGAATCATTTTTGGAACATGAACTAAAATCCGACATTCATGACACATTTCCGACAGACGGGTTCCGCAGGTATCAATCAATGGGTTTTTTTTTATTTGCAAAGGAAATTCCCACGCATTCATCATTATTCATGTCACGAATGTTTATAGCCGGCAAGGGTGCCTTTTTTTGTTTTTGCCTTTTTATGAGGTGCATGGTGTATACAGATGCAAGTTGGTGGAAAGATTAGCAATTATGAGTGTATACGTATATACAGGCTGAATTTGAATTCATGGACAATATTTAGACTGGAAGCTAAGCTAAAATTTGACAATCGTTACGGGTCGTCAGAAGCCCGAAAATCTGACAGCCAGTTTTAGGGGTATCGTATTGCCCAGTTACTGGGTTGTGGAGGTCAGATAGGCAGTCGCTCCATGTAAAATACTGGTATTCAGCTGCATCCGGTTAGGCAGGAAGCCGACCCCAACACAGTTGGGAAAAGGCTAGGCAGATGATGATGATTGAGACTGGAAGCTGACTCCAACATAGTCGGCAAAAGGCTAAGCAGATTGATTACTACGTCAGGTTCTGACCCTTAGCAATCAGTTGTTTGCTTCATTCTGAGTTGACACGAAACAATTTTCAAAAGCCACAGACGTTAAAATAATGTATCAACCAATAAACTTGTCAAAATCACTCTTTTTCAAAAACGATGCCAAGGGACATTGTCCCTCGATCCATCCATATTATATCCAGGGCGAGTCTGACGGCTGTTTGGGCTGGCATCAGCCAGTTGTTTCACTCCCGAGACGCCCAATGTCCCGGTTAATTATGAACCAATTAGGATTTCGTTGGAACATCCCTGAGGTGTTGTGCAAATTGTTTCTGGCGAACATTTTTTCCTGGAATTTTGATGTGAGAGATACTTTTTTTTTGTTTTGTGCGGAAATTGAATTAGGAATGTTCGCGAAATTAGCCATGTTGTGTTTCAAGGTCATTTATTTATTTTATTATTTACACACATTTAGATCAAATCTGAAATATTATAGTATCTATAATAATGTTATAAATATCTAAAATATTATATAATTTTAGTACAAAGGTACTAGGGGCGACTAGAATCAATTCTATTTCTTGTTTATTTTGACGTTCAAAAGTGCCTTACTTGTGCCTATTTGAAATAAATGATTTGAGTTTGACTTTGGTACTGCTTATTTTTTGAGAAATTTCTTCCAGCAGACCTGCGAAAGGAAAATAGATAAAGAAATGTAGACTATTATAGTGTGTGGTAACAAGAAGAGAAGAAAATAAATTAGTCAGGTCTTAAAACATTGAATATCACTATATAGTATAAAGCAAAGTCGCTTTCCGCGTCTGTCCTAATGTCTGTGTATGTATGCTTAGATCTTTCAAACTACACAACGGATTTTGATGCAGTTTTTTTTAATAGATAGAGTGATTCAAGAGGAAGGTTTATATGTATTAACTTAGTTCAGATTAAGAATAGTTTAGATAAGTACACTATCGAATTAGGTATACCCTGTAATGATAGATGTAAGTTGGAAATAAATAATAATAATAATAAATAAAAAACTTAACGCGTGCAAAGCCGCGAGCAAAAGCTAGTTAAACTATAATTAAAAGTTTTTATATATTCATATAATATTTATAGAATTTTAAGACTTATAATATTAATAACTAGCTTCCGCCCGCGGCTTCCCCCGCATAATATGTCAACAAATTATACACATAAACCTTCCTCTTGAATCACTCTACCTATTACAAAAAACCACATCAAAATCCGTTGCGTAATTTTAAAGATACAGACAAACAAACAGACAAAAATAGTGACTTTGTTTTATACTATGTAGTGATAACTAAGCACAAGTTTCTAAAACGGGACGAAAAATAATCAAGTTCTCAAAAGGCTGGCGGCATTACTACGTTGTATGGCAATGCTGATTTTTTAAAAATAGGCCAACCCTCTAGTCACTTGAAGAGTCGAGTGATATGTAGATAGTTAGAAATAGATATCATACTATAAGAATCCTCCCGATCAATACTTAACTTATTTACCTCCCATTCATTGACGTAATGATGTATTTTGGACCAAAACTGAGTAATCTCCTAACATTTTTCATGCACCTTAGCACCATTTCCCGGGCCATATCACATTTACTCTGACTAAAATCAATTTGACATATCCGAACGCGAGAAAGGAAGTGACGTCAGCCGTCACCAGTGGCCATCAATCATAACATGACAAAGTAGACGCATCTATCTGATGCTACTTAATGACCTTTGTGCTGTGATTTTTGCAAAAATACTCTTCCCACCCCGTCCTTTCCTTACCAATTCTCCATTAGAGCGAACGAGATGGATAGTGTTTTGTCAGTCCAGCGGAGCGGAGCTAACGGAGTTGCCCGAAGCGATGTTCTTTTTTTAAATTTATCGGAATCTTTTTGTAAGGTTTTCTCTAATCGTAGATGTCCGTTGTCATAATCGCTTTCGTTGTCTTTTGTTTTTTTTGGAGTTAAAAGCGTTTAGGCTTTTATTGATGGGGAAACAATAAGGAGTCGTGTGTTGTACTTTTTACTGAGCGCTAAGTGCGAATTTTGGCGATGAAATTGAACGCGATCAGCACATCGAAACCGAGTTTTAAGAGGTGTCAGTGTCAAAATTCCACTCAAAATAAAGACACTAATAGTTCTTAATCTTTTCACCGCCAACGTACACAGTGCTATGCCTCACCCAGCGCCAAGCTATAAATGCATAACGAACAAGATAGTTGAAATGAAGAACTTTATATTATGAAGTCGTGGAATTTCTATTCAAGTGCTTGGCGGTGAAAAGGTTAAACGTGGTTTCCGCGCTGATCGCGTTTAGTTTAATTGGTATTTTTTCCCATAGACGGAAAAAGACTGAGGATATTAACTGAATATAGTGAACTTATGAATTGTAGAATAAACATACTTATCTATACGAATATAATAAAGAGGAAAGATTTGATTGTTTGTTTGTTTGTATTGAATAGGCTCCGAAACTACTGAACCGATTAGAAAAATTCTTTCACTGTTGGGAAGCTACACTAACCCCGGGTGACATAGGCTATATTTCATTTTCAAAAGAAATTAGGGATCCTTACTAAAACTCCAATAATATAACAGTTTAGCGGGCAGAAGCTAGTTATTAATACAATGATCTTACCTGTAATCTTGATGATACCAATGAGCAAAATTAAAAACATTGCTTTATCAATAGGAATCCACTAATATTTTTAATTGGCACTCTTCACTTTGAACACACTCATAAGTTAGTTAATTAAAATAATAGTTTCATTTTACCTGTTAAAGCTTATAAAATACGTGAGGGTCTGTAGTAACAAAGCTTCGTAATTAAAATAATCCACTAGTTATAATTTCAACCATAAAGGTCGGTTAATTACAGAAATGGGTCATTTGAATACAATGTATGATGTCTATATAGACTATCGAACCTTTTTGGCATGAAGTTCAATGCTCTCTCACAATGTTTACCACGTAACTGTGAAGTTTCCAAAACTTGTATGAAAAAGCCACGCTGCCAAAGCTTTTTAGAGTTCCGTTTCTGAAGGATGTCAAACGGAACCCTATTACTATGCCACCGCTGTTATTTTATTTCTGACGGACGGACGGACGGACCAACCATCTAAAGAAAGAAAGAATATTATTTTATTTGGCTCAGGTGAAGGGCAAACAATATTTATAAAAAATGGCCTAAAACAGTACCTATTATGCGCCGCATGGCTACCTTTCTCTCAAGAACCGTAATAGGTAGACAGTTAAAATTTACACACGGATTAAGTATTTCTATTACTGATATAATAACAAATATAAAAAATATACAAGTTAAATACTAAAGTCTTCTTCTTCTTTTCGTGTCGATGGTACAGACGCCAGCACATCAAGCGATCCCTAACTGTCAAATTTTCTCAATTAAAAATGAACCTTATGTCATTGCCATAAAGTTGAAATACTATCAAAGAAATTTGACAGATTGTGGTAACTTGATGTGCTGGCCTCTGTACTTTTTTTTTAATGTTATAAAATTGAATGCGCCCAGTAGGCTGCCACATTGATTGCGACATCAGTGGCATTCTTTCGGTCATGCGAGGTGCAGATGAACGGGCACTTCGGGCACTCCAGCAGGTCAGGCATGGTCTGGTCAGAAGCTCTGCAATCGCACTGGGTGTTAGGTGGATCAGTTATCCTCCACTTCGACAGATTGTGCCTGCAGCGGAGTACTTGGGTACGCAGTCGATTGAGAGAACATGTTCCTTGTGTACCTACAACAAACGTGTTTTTTTTTAAACTGAAGTATTTGATTAAAATAATTAAAAATTGTTAAACAATGTATGTTGTCACGGAACCCTTCCAGTCCGTCTCGTACTTGACCGGTTTTTGTCTGTTTACAATTCTTATTGAAAAAGTTCAATGTTCTTTCTTTAAGACTTTGTATTCACTAGTTGTGGATAGAAGCTTCGTAGGTTATGTTCCCATGGTAGAAAAATATTTAGTCATTCTGTTGTAGAGATAAACCACGATAACATGGCCCACCCATCCAAAATTCAAAACGTTTGAAAGTATTTGTGAAACTATATATTACGAAGCGCCACCAATGTATGTTGCTGCCGGCTTGCTACTGAAGACGAATTCTTACAAATACCATGCGAAATCGTAAAGATGTTGCTGCGAACATTGAAACAGTAATTTGAAGGAGCGCGCCATGTTATCGTAGTTTATGTCTGTCATATATGCAAGCGTGCGTTGAAACGCTTGGCTGACAAACATGACGCAGTTAAAAAAATCCGAAAGGTTTAACCACTGTCCCGGAACACAAAAAGCTAAGGAAGGAACATAGATGAGTTTAAGTCAGTAACATTAAAATCGGGTTAGGAAAGCATTGTCAAAACCAGCGTCTCTGAGAGATATTTCTCAACAGCATGTGAAGCTAAGTCAGAGGCCCATGGGCAGCATAAATACACTGACACCAGTTTAGTCACTAACTACACGAAAAAGAAAGTAAGAACCTTACACTCCCATCCACTCTACTCACGGCGGGAGGAGTCATTATTTGATGATTTCCCATCCTTAAAAAAGGGGTAAAACTTATAAAAGTTTAGTATCCGTCCTTACAGAATTAAATCAATTAGAATCCAACTACAGTACCTCAAATAATATTTCAACGAGCAACCTTCGTGCCGAAACAACCCGCGCACACAAATACACATAGAGCTACACAAAATGGGCCATACTGTTCGAGATCTTGGCTGGAACTTGGGAATTGGGCGCGTGACAATGGCTCGATGTACCAACTTGTGTATATCTCTCATATTTTACTTTGTAAATGTTTCGCTTTTGTTTTTAGTGCACTGTACTGATACTGTTTTTTGGCCGAATCTGCCTGTGCGACGTGTAATTTATTGTTATGGTTCTCGTATGGTGGTTGGAAGCTAAGGGTTCCAACGGTGAATCGATTTTTGAATCATATTCGCTTTGTTACGGTTTTTAATTACGTCTAACTTTATTGTTTTTATAGTTTCGGTTATTCTACTTATGGTAACATCCGTGCTTACTTAGGTAATAAACTCAAACTCAAAGCATTCATTTCAAATAAACCAATTACAGGCACTTTTGAATTGTCAAAAGGTCGGTCAGTCAGAGAAATGAAGCTGGTTACCCATTCCAAAGCAGTAGGTACCTATGGAGAAGAACGGGCAAGAAACTCCATGGACACTCTTTTAACCAAAAACGGGCTGGTGTTCGCCACTTCACGTCAATGCACGTATTTTCCGTACGGTCTGTACTTACGATATTTTTGTGAGTTGGTATTGTAATCTTCTGAAAAACTGGTCCGATTCCGAAAATTCCGTCACTCATGGTAAGCTGCAGTATTGCCGAATGTTATAGGATATAATTTATGACGAAACAAGCACTTGAATATGTTGATTCAATGAAAATAGTTATAATTATAACCAAGCCTGTGTTTTCATCGCATGGTTTTCGAATAATAATAATATTCTTGGACATTTCAAAGCTAAGCTACCTAATGCTTGTGTTATGGTAACGAGATGGCTGATAAACTACTTATATACATATTTTTTTGTAAATACATACATAAGTATTATAGATAGAAAAACACCTAGACCCGGAACAAATACTTATAGGTTCCACCAATATTTGTTCCGTGTCGTCAACCATGTCCTCAAACATAGTTAAAACACGCTTTAATATAAGATTTAAAACTCTCGCAATAAGTACCTAAATAAAATTTAAAATCAAATTACAGAAAATCGTCGCAAGAAAAAACATTCTCGTATTCAATGGCGCTAACAGTTTAAATATGAAACTTAGCAAAGAAACTGTTTATTGAGCCAATATTTACTTGTTACAGGTACACTGGCGAGGGGCCAAAGCTGTACGTTTAATAAGTAACCGACTTTATCACAGTGCTACGGGATTTATGAGTACATTTCGGTGTGAGGTGAGTACCTACATAGTTTTAAGTGTTTTAGCACATAAGTATTATATTTGGACATGAATGAAGATAAGCTTGGTAGAATACGCCTTAGTCATCTTATTATAAAGCTGAAGAGTTTGTTTGTTTGAACGCGCTAATCTCTGGAACTACTGGTCGGAATTGAAAAATTATTTTTGTTTTGGATAATCCATTTATCGAAGAAGGCTATAGGCTATATAACATCACGGTACGACCAATAAGAGCTGAGCAGCGGGTAAAACCACGCGGGGACAGCTAGTTAAGTCTAAGCCTTTTTTATAAAGTTTGAATAAATTATTTCATAAGCCAGCCTCACCTCTCAGCCTTGACTGCCTCGTTGGTCTAGTGGTCGCAAGCGCTACCCATGAGGACCTGGGTTCGATTCCCAGGTCGGACTAAGTGTTATTGGGTTTTCCCGTTTGGAATTCCCCCGCCTAACCGCTCTGAGAAATAAAGCGTGATATAAAGTGTTTTGTTAATTAAGCAAATTTTTAAGGCTTCAGCAGTGGGTCACTAGGCTAAGTGAAAAAAAAAACTCAATTATTCAAAAACCTTAAATATATGCTTAGATTGTACTGCCATATTTTGTTTGCAGTATAATTATGTGGATGCGTTTATACTGACCATCGTCTAACACTCGAGTTACAGTTACGTATTGACAACCGTTTACGCGGAAAACGTTTTTTTTTTTTTAAATAAAATAATATTCAGCCAGTGTTATAACTTAAAAGCGAATTCTTACAAAACTATATAGCCTGTAATATCAATAAAAAGAAAAGCGTATCAACCCTTATTACTTATTTCCAATCAACCCCAAAGCGTGAGTTAATTACCACCAGCTCTCCAACAATGTACACCAGAACAATAAGGTGCCGACAGTATATTGCCCGATGCGATCCTAAACATCTGAGCAATACGTTTCAGCATTAATAATTCACAGCTTCCAGCATGTTGTTCAGTTCTAACGTTAAATTAGATTAAGTGCATGTTTGCAATTTGCACGAACTTAAACTATACATCTTATGGAGTAATGAAACCATCACGTGCTTAAGTAAGGATGCTGCACCTTGGGCAGATGTGGTCTTACTGAATAGTTAAGCTTTAAACCGAAATCTGAATGAACAGTACTGTTGGCTGAACGGTTAGGCATGGTTAGTGGTGGATGACAGGGTAAAAAAAGGAAATTATATTATTAAGTTCGTCAGTCAGATAATAAAAAAATATTAGACACGCATTTTTTCACATGTTGTTGAGAAGTGTCTAAAGTCAAAGTCAAAGTCAAAACATTTATTCCAAATAGGGACAAGAATGGCACTTTTGAACGTCAAAATAAACAAGTAATAGAATTGATTCTAGTCGCCCCTTACAAAAGGTAGTTTCGTGTGGAGAAGAATGGGCAAGAAACTCCACCGTCTCTTAGGCATGCAGGTTTGCTTGGGCGGAGCACCGCCGTGTCCTCGTAGAGGTGATCGGCGGCGGCGATCTCTCGCGCCCGGCCCTGGTGCAAGCCATGGTCCGGGGCGAGAGGGAGTGGGAGGCAGTCACCTCCTTCTGCGAAAAAGTCAAGCTCGCGAAGGAGGTGGCGGGATGGGAGAGAGAAAGGTCCTCCCGTCCAAGCCGCCGCGGGAGACGCCCCGGGCGTCGGGAGCCACGTGACGACTCCCGGCCACCGTAGGCGCGGGCCTGCGGACGGTGAATAATGGGTGGCTCACCGTCCGATCAGGACCAGGCCCATGCCGAACGGCGCGTATATGTTCCACGCGCACCTCAAAGAGATGTCAGCATATGAAGGGGCCCCTTAGGGCCAAGCCTGCCGGGTAAGCGAGATTGTCCGAAAGGGTTACCGCTACCCCGGCACATAAAGGGGTAAGGAAGGAACATGGATGGATTTTAGTCAGTAGTGTCTGACACTCCCTACCGCTCTACCCAGAGCGGAAGGGAGTGATTTGATGATTTCCCACCCTCAAAAAAGGCATGCTGGTTGCCTCACGATGTTTTCCTTCACCGATTTTTAAGCAAGAGGCAAGGGGTAAGCTAATTCAGACCGTCGGGCTGCTAAGTCATAGGTTTCGAGTTCGAACCCAAGGCCTCCTCGTATTGCATAATTATCACTTGCTTAACAATCAGCAAAGGAAAACATCGTGAGGAAACCAGCATGTCTGTGAGATATTTCTCGACAGCATGTAGAGCTAAGTCAGAGGCCCATGTGCAGCATAAAATCTCTGACACCAGGTTAGTCACTAACCACACGAAAAGAAGAACAAGAAGACGTGTTTTTGTTTTATCATATTAATAAAAAACTACTTAGATACAACGCATTAAAGTTGGGTACTGGAGGCGCACTACGTCACAACTTAACTTTTTCCTTATTTTTGCTAGGATATACAATAAAATAGATTCTCAGACACAAACAGGCCTTCAATCTACTATCCAAGTCATGTGGTATTCACTAATGACCACAATTTGTTATGCAAAACCACTTACGTATCGGTAGCGCGGGACTGAATGCATACCGATAATTGAATGCACCGCAAGTATCTACTCCGTATTCCAGTTATTAGCTGTATTGGCTACATTGGGTACTTGACCAGATTTTGTGGTTTAAGCTGGTAACCCCTTGTATTTAAAATTACTAGCTTTTGCCTGCGTATAACCACCGAGATATAAAGTCATATGTTTCAACCACCTGTGTGCCAAGTTTCATTCAAATCCATTCAGCCATTTTAAACAATAAAAAACTACAAATTTCAACCTGACCACACGCCTAGGTGTTGTCAGGTTGAAAAAAGAAATTATATTTAGTCTGTCAGACAGATAACAAAAAAATATCAGACACGTATTTTTTGTTTTATCATATTTATAAAAAAAAAACCGGCCAAGTGCGAGTCAGACTCGCGCACCGAGGGTTCCGTACAAACCTGTAGGTATATAAGTAAAAGTTATGGTATTTTTATTGCTAAATGAAATCCATAACATAACAATGTGGAAAGCTGACGGTACCTTGTCAATACATATATGAAAACATTATGTATGTTCGGAAAAATCTTCATCTCTTTAAGAAGAGAAGTGATAGACATAATTTTAATACTAGAAATAGGCACAATTTGGATCAATCTCGGTTTAGATTGGCTAAGGTACGAAATTCTTTTATGGGGAATTGTGTAAAATTTTATAATAAAATACCACTGCGGATTCTACAACTGAACGAGACAAAATTTAAAACATGCATAAAACGCACACTATGTAGACAAGCATATAAATTATAAATTAGAGGATTATATCCTTGATAAAAAAGCTTGGCTTAATGCTGGTCCTGCTCCACAGTCACAGCACGCGCTGTACCTCGGTACCCCTTCCCTTGGCTAACCGCCTGCCCCCGCGCCCGCGCCCGCGGCCCGCGTGACTCACGCGCCATCAAGCGTCCCATCCCATCCCACTTCGCCAGTAAAAACAATACAAGCAAGCTGTTTGATAATAACCGTATAGTATGTATAATCTATGATAATGACCAACAATCTTACTTCTTACTTACCTATATATATATATACATATATATATCTTACTAATATTATAAATGTGAAAGTTTTTGAGGATGGATAAATGTTGGTATGTATGTTTGTGGCTCTTTCACGCCTAAACGACAGAACTGATTTAGATGAAACTTTACATGAATACAGATTATACATCAGAATAACATATAGGCTACAATTTATAAAGGTTTTGTGTATTTTTGGTCTAATATAACGATAAGTATTAGGTAAGTCTGAAAAATTTTTGCTCCCTGAGAGCTATCTTGGCGTGCGCTGCCTATACCGTTGGAGTTACATGAAGTTAATGTACTGTAAGTTTGTTTATCTTAAATAGTTCTAAATAAAAGTCCGCGATAGCATATATCTATCTCTTATGTGGTAGCCACTATATGCAAAATACTGAGCCATGAATACAATTAAATTGGATACATTTTTTACCATGCACATTTTAGAATATCTGTCAAATTCTTATAAAAATTGATAAAATGGTCGTTTTAAGTATTTAATATAGATAAACTTTGTCTTTTACACTAAGTAATTTTGACTAATCGTTCAAAAGTTATCACGATAACATTGACTTGACGCAACGCAGTAAGCCATTGTGATAACGCGAAGACTCTTGGATGAAATAGCGAGCGATACATCAACGTACCACTCCATCGATACAGTCATGTCATTCGAAGATTGTACGAGCTACCCCGTGGAGTTTCTAAACTCTTTAGAGCTATCATCCCGTATGCTGGAATTAAAAGAGGCTGGCATTAAGTCCGCCTCTGTACTTGTGTGCATGAAGTGTTAAATAAATAAATAAATAAATAAAAGTAGGTCTACCCGTTTTCAACATTGCGGCGGTAGTGCCCCTCTTTGAGGAGTGACCGTGAGTTCCGCCTGACGCAGGTCCTCACCGGACACGGGTGTTTCGGGAGGTTCCCGTTCAGGATCAGGCGGGAGGACACGCCAGGGTGTCACCACTGTGCGGATCGCCCAGAGGACACGGTGGAGC
Organism: Hyppa rectilinea; assembly: GCA_951799385.1. Taxonomy (NCBI): domain Eukaryota; kingdom Metazoa; phylum Arthropoda; class Insecta; order Lepidoptera; family Noctuidae; genus Hyppa; species Hyppa rectilinea. The sequence continues at coordinate 15,072,262 of OX637321.1, read as the reverse complement.
ATACGGTGGAGGTCTGCCCCGCTTGGGCGGAGCATCGCCGTGTCCTCGTGGAGGCGATCGGCGGCAGCGACCTCTCGTAGGGCCGGGCCCCTGGTTCAGACCATGGTGTGGAGCGAGAGGGAATGGGAAGCAAAATTCTCGTGTCGCGGTGTTTGTTTCCAAACTCCTCCGAAATGGCTGAACCAATTTGCATGAAATTTTGTGTGCATATCGGGTAGGTCTGAGAATCGGCCAAAATCTATTTTTTTATTTTTTTTTGTTAATCGCATAACAACGTTTGCTGGGTCAGCAAGTCTAATATATAAAATTCTCGTGTTGCGGTGTTTGTTTCCAAACTCCTCCGAAACGGCTGAACCGATTTGCATGAAATTTTGTGTGCATATCGGGTAGGTCTGAGAATCGGCCAACATCTGTTTTTTTTTTTTAATCGCTGAACAACGTTTGCTGGGTCAGCTAGTAAGTTTATGATTATTAAAAAAAATATACTATGTGATGTAACTAAAAATTTAAGATTTTCGGAATTTTTCCTATATGTGTACTTTATAACGTTGCTTCATGCCAAATTTCAAGATTCCAGGTCGTCTGGAAGTATCCTTTAGGTTTTGATTCCCTTGCGAGTAGTTGCGAGTTTCAAAATATGCGGCTTTAATTGCTGTATCTTTTGATTGCGTTGACGTAGAAGTTTGATTTTGTTACAGCTTAAAGATATTATAGACTGAGTATTTGTTAAGAATTTCAATATAATACCACTACGCGTTCATGAGTAAAGGGGTAATAAGTTTAAAATTATTAAAAATATTTTTATTATATGATGTAACTAAAAATTTATGCTTTTCGCAATTTTTCCTTTATCTGTGTTATAAGACGTTGCTTCGTACCAAATTTCAAGATTCTGAGTTCACGGGAAGTACCCTGTAGGTTTTGATTCCCTTGCGAGTGTCGAAAATTTGCGGCATAAACGGGAGTATCTTTTGATCGCGTTGACTTAGAAGTTTGATTTTTTCACAGCTCCAAGAGACCATAGACTTGAGTATTTGATATGAATTTCAGCTTGATACCTCCACGCGTTCCTGAGAAAAAAGGTCTTGACAGACAGACAGACAGACAGACAGACAGACAGACGGACAACAAAGTGATCCTATAAGGGTTCCGTTTTTACCTTTTGAGGTACGGAACCCTAAAAATAGATAAAACTAGTGTTGCAGCAGAACTCTGCTTCCGCTTCCGCTTCTCCAGAAGTGCCGCAAGCTTTTTCACTTCTGTTTCCGTTTCTGGTTCCGCAACTTTATAACAGAACTCTAAACGGAGAATACAGCGAGGAGCGCGGGGGTGGTGGGGGGCGGTTTAATATAATATGAAGAACACCGAAACAGACTCAGAGGTGTAACAGCGGCCAAATTAATAATAATAATAGCCTTTATTTAACAATCTTACAATAATTTTACTTAATCTATTACAGTTTTTATTTAATTATTTAACACCGGTAACCGAAGATTGTCTTGCTTTCCAGCATAGGCCTCCCCTAGAGCTTCCCACAGTGAACGGTTCTGCGCTTGTCTCATCCAAGTGATACCCAAGTGATACGCGGCCGTAGGAGGGGTTCACATCGGCGTCGAGACCACGATGAAATACCTGGGTCTGGTCCTCGACAGCCGATGGAATTTCGTGGAGCATTTCCGACGTTTGGCCCCCAAGCTGGAACGGACTGGGGCCGCCTTAAAGCGGCTCTTGCCCAATTTGAGGGGGCCAAACGCCTCCTGCCGGAGGCTTTACGCGGGAGTCGTGCGGTCCATGGCCCTTTACGGGGCCCCGGTGTGGGCGCGTTCATTGCGGCGGCGAGCCGCCCACTACCTGAACGCGCCCCAAAAGGTGGTAGCCATTCGGCTAATCCGGGGGTACCGCACGATCTCGGGCGAGGCGGCGAGCCTCCTTGCCGGACTGCCGCCGTGGGATCTGGAGGCGATAGTCCTCGCGCGCCTGTACGAGTGGCGCGCGGAGGTACTAAGCCGGGGGGAAACTCCGTTTCCGCAGCAAATTGCGGCGGAGCGGACGGACCTCCGGCGCGATCTCATGGCGGCCTGGAATCAGCGACTGTCGCAACCCAGCGCAGGGCACGCCACGATAGTGGCGGTAAGGCCCCTCTTTGAGGAGTGGCTAGAGAGGCGTCACGGCGCCCTCACCTTCCGCCTGACGCAGGTCCTCACCGGACATGGATGTTTCGGGAGGTTCCTGCACATCATCAGGCGGGAGGAAACGCCCGGGTGTCACCACTGCGAGGATCGCCCAGAGGACACGGTAGAGCACACGGTGCAAACCTGCCCCGCTTGGGCGGAGCACCGCCGTGTCCTCGTAGAGGCGATCGGCGGCGGCGACCTCTCGCGCCCGGCCCTGGTGCAAGCCATGGTCCGGGGCGAGAGGGAGTGGGAGGCAGTCACCTCCTTCTGCGAAAAAGTTATGCTCGCGAAGGAGGTGGCGGGATGGGAGAGAGAAAGGTCCTCCCGTCCCAGCCGCCGCGGGAGACGCTCCGGGCGTCGGGAGCCACGTGACGACTCCCGGCCACCGTAGGCGCGGGCCTGCGGACGGTGAGTAATGGGTGACTCACAGTCCGATCAGCACCAGACCCGTGCCGTACGGCGCGTATATGTTCCACGCGCGCCTCAAAGAGATGTCAGCATATGAAGGGGCCCCTCAGGGCCAAGCCTGCCGGGTAAGCGGGATTGTCCGAAAGGGTTACCGCTACCCCGGAACATAAAGGGCTACGGAAGGAACATGGATGGGTTTTAGTCAGTAAGAGTCTGACACTCCCTTCCGCTCCACCCAGAGCGGGAGCAGTCATTGGATGATTTCCCAGCCTTAAAAAAAAAAAAAAAAAAAAAGTGATACGCGGCCAAATTACTTTTTATTAAATATAATTTACGTCTGTTTAACTTCGAGTAGTAAAAGTACAAAATACAAATTCTATTAAACAAATCTGAAAAAAATAAAAATGTGTTTATTCTTCATAGTATTAACACTTCCGCTTCCGCTTCCGCATCCGCTAAGATTTACTTTTGACATCTGATTCCGTTTCTGCTTCCGTTAAGACACTTCCGTTGCATCACTAGATAAAACGCATTCAAGTTGCGGAGTGGGGGCGCTACGTCACGATTCAGTATAAAATCTATAAAGACTATACGTCATGCCACATTGTAACACAATGTATCGACGAAATCTTTTGTTTATATGAAAAAGAAAAAATATGTGTCTAATATTTTTGGATAATCTAGCTGATGGACTAAACAAATATTTTTAGTCAACATCCAGATTGAGTAATAAACATCCAAACATACTTAAACTTTCGCTTTTGTAATAAATAACAAAACATAACATCTAACAGTGTGACAACCAGTCTTACCAAGGGTATCGTATTCCGCAGTAACTGGGTTGCGAAGGTCAGATAGGACGTTACTCCATGTAAAATACTGGTATTCAGCTGCATCCGATTAGACTGAGCCGACCCCAACATAGTTGGAAAAAGGCTGGGCAGATTGATTATACACCTAGCCTCCTTGCACCTACACGTTATTCACTTCATACGTTTAACGCTAAAAGTAAGTCAACTATAATATTATTGTCTCTTTCATGTTCAAAAGACTGATAGAAACAGAACGATGTTTTAAATACGTTACTTGAAAAGTGACTTGAAGTGCAAGCGACTCTATATGTCCACAGATAAATAGTAAAATCTATGGTTAAAATGAACACCATAAAACCGCAAACATTAACATAATACGAGCAAAAAGCTACTTCATTATTTCCAAAAAGCCAACGTTAATGCAATTTAAAATTTATATATAAATCCCCGGAGTTTAAAACCATCCAATTCCACCTTCGAATACCAATTGCGTTCGAAAACCGAACAAAACCAACCACCACCAGGTACAATGAGATCTGAACAACCAATTAACGTGTCCCCACAATCTTGACTCCCGCAGGACAGTCGCGCACAATTGGAACATGTATCAATTACTGCGTAACACTTGTGTGTCGACGTGTACTTCAATGTACAGGGGAATGATTAGAAGTTTTGTTGGATGTTTTTTTGCTTATTATTCTTTTCTGTTATAGGGCAATATTTTCGCCCCATAATACGTGGGATTTCAACATAATTGGCAACATGTGAGTGTCCTATAAGTGCCTTCACTTCTACCTAACTCTTCGGGCCATCAGGCTGATTTGATATTATGATTCTGTACTGTACCTCTTCACTGCAAGGTTTTTGTGTTGAAATCAATGTGATTTTTGTTGCCCAATCCTTGAATTGACTTCTTTTATTCCCGAGTGCCTTTTTAAACACGGATTAGGTTTTTTTTCTTATGTGCCTGTATTGTCGCACTTTAAGGCAAAAGCCTCCTTTCTCATCCCAACCAGCTATGATAAAGCTTATAAATTTCAGACAGTACTAAACAAGTTCTATTTATAAACATTTTCTGAAACAAAACATCCGTTTTACTTTTCGATATTATAATTAAAACACACTGCCTTTTATAGATGTGCAAAGATCAAATTGCTATAAACGCCTCACGGACAAACAGCTCTCAAATACTCATCAAACTCAAACATCACAATTACAACCAATAAAACGCTCAAAATGAAAATCGTTTTGAAACCAATTAATTCAATTACTTCCCATTACGGAGGTGCAATAACTTTTGGGTTTCAATTAATATCGTTTTCGAAATTCGAACAATTTCAAATCGATCAAAAGGAGTTCGAACGTATTGGAGTATTCAAATTAACTTTTGTGCCGGTTCTACACGATCGGATGCTGGAACCAAAGCTTGACTGTGAATAACTAGAATCAGGTAACTCTGTGAATTCTTAAATTCATATTTTATTGTTTTTTCATTTTAATTTATGAGTACAGATTAGTGATAAATCCTCTTTTTGTGGTTGACTTTAAAGAAAAATTACATGCGTTTTGCTTTTTTGTTTCCCGAAACAAAACATAAAAGCCTACTTTATAGACAAAATTTGCCTAAAAACAAATCATACCAAAAAGACAACGACACACAATCTTCAAAATCAATGTCCTTCATTGATAAAGAAATGCATTTAAACAAAACAAAAATAATTCACTCTTGAATAATAAAGAAAAAATCATTTAATTTGTTCTAACCCATGACAACTGAACAGTTTTGTTTCACGTTTTGTGGTATTCAATGGCCGCACAGCTGCATGGTCGGTGGGCACATAGAATATGCAGCGGGCAAGGAATATCAATCGACCTGCCATGGGGTTAAATAGAGCGGGGAACAATGGCGAACTAAACTACAGTCGCCATTTTCAGTGAAGTTTTCGAAAGGGGCTGGTAGTACATACCTATACGCAGGTACGACACAAACTAGTAGAATTAAATATAATGATTTAGTCCATGTTCAACCACCACAATCTTTACCGCTGACCATGTTGATCCCCTAAATGTTTCCATGTTTAACGCCATGGGGGTTGGAGAGAATAGAAAATAATTTATTGTAAAAACATAAGTATACATCAAATGATATGTTTTGTCATTTATGGCGTACAAAATCTATACTTCCCTACATAGTATAAAACAAAGTCGCTTTGTCTGTCCCTATATCCCTATGTATGCTTAAATCTTTAAAACTACCAACGGATTTTGATACGGTTTTTTTAATAGATAGAGTGATTCAAGAGGAAGGTTTATATGTAGAATAACATGCAATTTCCGTCATCCACGCGTGCGAAGCCGCGGGCAGAAGCTAGTAATATTATAAAGCTGAAGAGTTTGTTTGTTTGAACGCACTAATCTCTGGAACATCTGGTGCGAATTAAAAAATATTTCTGTGTTGGATAGTCCATTATCGAGGAAGGCTATAGGATATGTAACATCACGCTATGTAACCGCGCGGCAGCAGCTAGTAATATATATTTTGGTTTAAAATACGTACATAACAGCTGAGCAAAGGCCTCCCCAAATCCTTCAAGGAACTCTTCGAGGGCCTTCCTAGACCAGCCCTCACAGGGCGCGTTCAGGTCAACACACTACCGCTTCCGGGGCAGCCTCGCCGGCGCCGTCCAACATATTATTTATTTAAAAATCGGCCCAAACTTTCAAACCGAAGCAACACACACAATTCAATACCTCTCAACACAATACGTGCACAAACCAATGCAATACATAAAACATAGCACATAATTGCAACTGTTTCATTTTGCACAGTGTGCACAGTTGGAAACATGAGCAGTTTGTTTGTGGTTGCTTCGAGTTAAATATGTATTGATAAAGGACTGTTCATATTATTACGGCACGAATAAAGGACTGTTCATAATAGTTCGGACGGTTTTCGACAAAGTTGCGCGGATTGGAAATGTGTTTTTGCTGAGTTGGCTATGGGTAAATATCGTGTTTGTAGGTCCCCAAAACTGTATACAATAGTGTTGTGTTTGGGCCGGCTTTAACACCTACAGATAATCAAATTCTGTGCGATTTTTTTTTCTGGTGGATATTCAATGAGGTCTTGGCTAAGTAATAAAAGCCGCACGGATCAATCCATCAGGTTCCGTTTCCATTCAGCAACGCTTGCCGGGGTTGGTCCGTGGATGGGTGACCATATTTACATATCGAGAGTCCTCCGTGCCTCAGAAACCGTTGGTCCCGGCTGTCATTCGTGGATCTGAAACAGTCGTTACGGTTAGTCTGACAGCCAGTCTTACCAAGATGTACCCAGGCGTAGGATCAACGGTTTAAAGTGCTTTTAGATGCACGGTGGTGTCACCGCCAACTTCCTAACTCCGGGCAAAGGAACTAAAAAAAAACCTTATGGAAAGACCCAATATCACTTTGCCCCACCTGGAAATCGGACCCAGGATCCCACGTACAGCAGTCACACTTGAAACCACGAGACGAACGGTGCATGGTGTTTATTAAACACTGCTAAATTAATCCCCCATTTCATAGACTAAATGCAACCAAAATTGACTTTCTTGTCCATACGAAACTACCTTCAGGAAGGGGCAACTAGAACCAATTCAACTTTTTGTTAATTTAGACGTTCAAAAGTGCCTTTCCGTGCCTATCCACACTTCCACACTATATATAATATTATAAATGCGAAAGTAACTCTGTCTGTCTGTCTGTTACCTTTTCACGCCTAAACCACCCAACCGATTTTGCTGAAATTTGGTATGTAGATAGTTTGCATTCATGAGAAGGACATAGGCATATTATTTTTTGGAAATTCAACCCCTAAAAGGGTTACAAGGGGTGGCAAAGTTTATATGAGAAAAATATTTTTATTGCACATTTTTGCATAGGTAGGGTAGGTAGGGTAGGTAGGGTAGTTATGGTAGGTAGGGTAGGTAAGGTAGGTATCATAGTTAAGACAGGACAACGTCTGTCGGGTCAGCTAGTTTGAAATAAATGAATTAAATTTGACTTTCGCATGCTTTACTAATATTTACTTTTAAAGACATTGTTATTAATCCTATAATGAGTTCTATAAACTTGAATTTCTCAGCGCACCCCCTGGTTCTCTGCGAGCAGACTTGTACATAATGTAACTTTCGCATACTTAATACACTGATCTTTAAACTTAACACCTGAATGTCTGCAAGTAGCGCCTTGCACCTGCTGTGGAGAAGTTAAAGTTGTGTTTAAGTTACAGCTTGAATAAGAGCGTATGGACTATGAAAGCTGGGGTTGAAATAGACGTGTGTAGGTTGGTTTGAAATATAAAATTAGCGTGTATAAATTTGTTCGTAATTTAAAATTACATATTAACCCTTAATAAGGCGCGAGCCAGTAGGCTAGTTAGAGAAGAAGTTGAAATTGATTTAGGGTAAGTTGATACTCTAGAATATGAAAAATTAAAAAAAAGGGGGGGTTTTCATGGGGGGAGTACCTTTTTTTTGGGTGGGAAATAATATCCCTTTGCCCGATTAGGTTTATATATAATTTGTCGATAATATTTTATAAATAAAACATCGTGGTGGGAAATAATTTCCCCTTGCCTTATTAAGGGAGACTTTTTTCACAGCGGCCTTAATCAATAATCAACTCAGCCTATCGTAGGTAGCAGTAGCCTAGTGGTTTGAGCGCCGAACTGCCAAGTCATAGGTCTTGAGTTCGAACCCAAGGAACGCACCTCTGATTTTTCGGTTTCATGTGCGTATTGTATAATTATCACTTACTTAAAAAACGGTGAAAGAAAACATCGTGTGGAAACCAGCATGTCTGAGAGATTTTCATCAACAGCATGTGAAGCTAAGTCAGGGGCCCATGGGTAGCATAAAAACTCTGAAACCAGGTTAGTCACTCAGTCATCACTCAGTCTCAGTCATACGAAGAATAAAAAGAAGCACAATTTCCTCGTTAATTCCTGTTAATTTAACTCATTTTCTGTGAAATTATCATTTAAATAAGCTAATTAGAACTTACTGAATTGGTAATTAGGTTGGACAATGCAAGTGAGCTTTTTCTGTGAGAAAATTATTTTTTAGTATCATATTATGAAGTTTTCTAAAGTTAGGTTGGCTAGTTTATTGGATATGAAAACATCAGTTTTGTATTAGTATGTTAAATTATTTTCGTTAAAAATACAAAGTTCGCTTTTAGAGTTACTCTCATAATATCGAATTACGCAATGGTGCGAGCATCAATTTCAGTGAAAACAATATAGATGAACTATTACAGCAGAGTTTATCTAGGCTAAACTACCGTGTTAGTCTAGTGGTTGCAAGCGTGACTGCTGAGCACGAGGTCCTGGTATTGATTCCCGGGTCGGGCAATGTGTTATTGGGTTTTTCCATCTGGAATTTCTCATTAGCAGCCCGGACTCTGGATATGTGACAAGTTGTAGACTCGACTACTAAATTTACAAAAAAAAATCTGCCTAGCTTTCTCCCAACTATGTTTGGGTCTGCTTCCAGTGTCCACTAAATGCACCTGAATACCGGTATTTACATGGAACGACTGCCCTAAAACCCAGGCATTAAAGTCAAACTTAAAGTCAAGTCAAACCATTAACTTCAAATGACACAAGAAAGGCACTCTTGGACGTCAAATGAACAAGAAATAGAATTGATTCTAGTCGCTCTTTCCAAGTAATTTCTGAGTAATACGATACCTCTTGGTCTTGTTGTCATATTTTCGGGCTCCTGACGACTCGTAACGACTGTCAAAGATGCACAAAAGACAGCCGGGACCAACGGCTTAACGTGCTTTCGGAGGCACGTCGCCTCCATTACCTGGGACTCAAAATATTTAGCGAAATGTGGGTGTGATAGGTACACCTCTGCTTAGCCCTTCGATGATTGCAAGCGTGTTGTTATGTTATCTAGATTACACATTTATTATAATATTTTGGCTACTTTATAAACCTTATTTTCCTTCCATAATTAGTTGGCTAAATCATTTTTAACTAACGGGCCAAGTTTTCCCTCTTAACTCATCTTTATAACACTTTAAAAATTCCTGTTTTAGTGCAAGAATTATAGCGAGATATTTACTATGCATGATACTGTCATTTATTTTATGAAACTTGCCCTAGCCTCAGTTGCCAAGTTTTTTACAGGATTAATTTTGGACTTGGCCGGCTGGAATTGGGGCAAGTATTGAGGCTGAGATATCGTGGTATAGAGGGGGATGTTTTTACGCGAAATGTAAAAAATTACTGTGGACATCTGGAGAGTTGTCAAAGTTAGTGATGTTAGCTTTTGTTATTGTCGGTTTTCGGCGCTTTTCTTAGAAACTCTGGTCATCTTCTGTGAGATTTTGTTCGTTAATTTTTTATGTTTTTTTTTATTTACTTTGCGTGTTACTTCCAATCCCTTTTGAATTATTATAAACTCTGAAAAAGAAATCGTTATTCAACCCTGAATACCTCAACAATCTCTTTAAATGTCGTCTCATACACCAATACACCAGACATTTGGTTTTTACCTGTTAGATCGCTTCAAAGTCAAATAATTTATTTAAAGAAAAAAAATGTTCATTCTACACAAACAAATATTACGTAAACATACGTTTCTAAAAAGAACTAAAAAGTCATTAAATACCCATGCAAAGCAGCTGAAGAACCTCGTATTCAGAAACATTAAAACCATTGACAATTAGTATGGACATGGACAATGGATGGATCACAGACAAAATACTGACATGTTTTAAATAGGCAAACATGAAAGGGACTTTCATATTTGCTTATTTGACATAAAAATGATTTTTTTAAACATAAAAAACAGTAAATTGAACTAATTTATTTAGTTACCCCTTTCAAAAGATGTTTCATTTGGAAAAGAATAAGCAAGAAACCCCACCATGCACTTACGAGGAGGATTGTACATAGGCTTAACCTTAACAAAGTTCAGTTGCCATAAAGAAGCAACCAAGTATTAATCAGAAAGGTCCACTACCCTCCTTTACAACATAAATAAAAAAAGGAAATCCAATTTTTCAGACTTTCCTCTTGAATATAAATCGCTTCTAATTTAATAAGGAACGCAGGTCTGGAAACAGTTTCATCATATTAATTGCAAAGTTAATTAGAAGGAAGTTTATCTCATAAGCCTTTAGAAAAATAAATCTTTCTAATAGTCTGACATGGCTTGAAGATAGATACTGTAGGGTTAGCAAAAGTGGTAAGCAGAGAACAGCATTCTTTCTTTTCGTTTGGTCAGTGACTAGCCTGGTGTCAGAGTTTTTACGCTGCCCATAGGCCTCTGACTTAGCTTCACATGCTGTTAAGAAATATCTCTAAGACATGCTGGTTACCTCACAACTTTTTCCTTCACTGATTTTTAAGCAAGTGATAATTGTACAATACGCATATGAATCCGTAAAATCATAGGTGCGTGACTTCGGTTCGAACTTGAAACCTATGACTGTCTTGGAAGTTCTATTGTCACACCACTAGGCTATCATGGCCAGAACTGCTTTTCCATAGTTTAAAAATAAAATAAAAGCATGGATTACCACATGTACAAAATCAAGGCTCTTTTCCCACGGAATAGACACTACAGATAGAAACTACAGAACGCCATTGCTACAAACCTTACGTACTCTTTTTGTAAATAAATGTAATTATGAAAAATTTGCCAAGTGTGACTCGGACTCAAGCACTAAACCTAGATACCTACATTATGTAGGCCTAAAAATAACTACTTAAGTAAGAATAAGTGCATCATTATTATTAATATTTTAAGTCTTTTTATTCATGTAAATACTATGTGTATAAATAATAATAATATATATCAATTCTACTTCTTGCTCATTTTGATGTTCAAACGTTCCTATTTTGCGCCTATTTGAAATATTACTTAAATATGTTCAACTTAAACTTTGACTTGCAGTGAAAAACTACTTAAGTAGGTAATAAAGAAATCATCAATATCATTTCATAAGGTCACTTTCTCACGTATTCCTACCAGAAATATGTTGTATAATATTAGTATACAGGGTGTAACCGAAAGGGTATGACAAACACTATCGTATTGAATCCAAATCAAGAGGAAAATAATACTACAAAAATAGGGATGTGTCGACTGGCTTATCGATACGATAGCTAAACGTATAATCCCCGCACTTGCAGATCTGTACGTGTCTTCAATTTAAACTACAGTATTACCCGTGTTTAATTTCGGATAAATATAAAACAATAAATTCCGTTTAAGCATTCGATTCCAATATCGTTGCAGTCTCATTTAATGGCAATTTGTGAAGAATGCAGTTTTATGTGGCGCGCGGGGAGTAAGGCGAACTAAAGAACAAAATGGGATTTTCTTTTGTTTTAGGGCTAATTTCACCAATTTAACTAAACGCGTTCAAGAGCTGTCAGTTTCAATAAGTATGCCATGGATAATAATGACACTGACAGTCCTTAAACTGGGCTTGTGTGCTGATCGCGTTCAGTAACATTAGTTAAATCTGCCCTCAATCTCATAAGTTAATATCAGATGCGTTCACGAAAGTGTAGGTTAATTTTTGTTTCATTCTACTTTTACAAAACACCAAAGAAATTTCATAGGAATGAACTTAAAAGAGTTTAAATAAATAAAACGAAATTCCTAACATCTTACAGGCGTTACGTTATGTTTGTAAAAAAAAAAAAAATTAAATACACACATTAATTTGTTCGATTCGGCAGCACCTGTCGTCAAAATGCACCCCTTATGCTTTATTTAGAGACTAGTTAAACGGCAAATCCATGTTTCATAATTATGCACCTAATTGAAATGTCATTAATCATCGCAACAAATATCAAATGAATTTTCAGTCGAATTATACTTGGCTCTATTTTGCGAACCGCAATACTAATTAATGTTGAATGAAAACCACGTCAACGCTTTGTAATTTGAGTTGAGTGCTGTTTGTGAATGAACTAATGGTACTAGTTGACCGGGCTAGTGGTAGCAGGTGCATTCATGCCTCTTGAGGTCACTTCGGTTCAAAAGGATCTTACCTATAACTCACACACGGAACAAACCCAGACTCCGGCTACTACTGAGAAATTTTAGATTGAAAACCTAATAACACTCCGCTTAACTTTTTATCCCGTCACAATTGACGTGACATATGCGGTTAGGTATGGTACCTTTTTTTTTTGGGTAGAATCGTTTTTTTTGTACCCCTAATTGAGCAAAACAAAGTTTTAAAGCGATTTGTGGGATATTAGGAGTATACATTTGGGAAGATCACGTGATGGGTCTAAATTTGTTACCTGAGGAGTCGACGGAGCCACGCATCGCGGGTCTCCTGGTTTAAAAAAAAACTCGATCGATAAGTTAGCCAGAAATTGAGTGTGTCTTCTGAAGACACGCGTTGAAGCTTACTATAAAAACCTACCTACTGGTTGAGATTTTTTAGAATACGAAATCTACCTTAAACTAGAAAAATATGAAAATCATACCGTTTGTTAGTTAGAGAAAATTTTAAACCAGTTGAGCAAAGGGGGGTCATCTAATTGTTTAGCAAACTCAAAGTCAAATCATTTGTTTCAAATAGGCACAAAAAAGGCACTTTTGAACGTCAAACTGTACAAAACAAAAAAAAATATTATTGTCAAACTAAACCAATTATTTCAAAACATAAAAATACAGAACATAATTACTTCCACATTTCCTATAAACTTCCCTGTACCTTATACTATCGCCCTCATTTCAATCCTGAAAGTTTACCATACTTCTGATTCCGTCGAAGCACCTGAAATGATTCCAACTTTTCTAATTTACTGCAACTTATAAATTCCAATTGCGAGAAGGTATGTCTCGATAATTAAATCGAGGTTTGAGTTTGAATATCTGGAATGTGTAATTTTTTTAATTCTTTGTTAATAAAGTATAATCTGCCTATTATCTGCCCCACAGAACAGTTAAATCTGTTAAATCTGTTCTGTGATCTGCCCACTGCTGGGACGCAGGTGAGGTGAGAGGGAGTGGGCCGTAATATAACACGCAGGCCCAGTGCGTATTGGTGAATGTCATACGTCTTCGATTTGTCGTAGGACATACCGGTTTCCTCACGATGTTTTCCTTCACCGTTTTGAGAGCAGTGGTTGTTCAGGTTCACACAAAGTATTGCGCCTGCCACTGGCCCAGTGGTAAAAGGTCGTTATGAGGTAGTGGGTTCGAACCCAGCCAGGCGCAATACTTAGTGTAAATATTAATATTAGCTTTAGGTATTATAAAAGAATAAAAAAAAATGGTACTGGGCTACCACTGCTCGATTAATAGACATTTTTATCCATAAGTATAGGACAATTACACCATACCTTTTGTTACCCAAAAATGACATCCAAATGAAAAATTCATTTGTTTTTCATTTGTTTACCTAACAAAAATCTGCCTAACCTTTTCCCAACTATGTTAGGGTCGGCTTCCAGTCTAGCAGCTAGTATTTTACATGGAGTGACAGCCTATCGGAACTCCACAACCCAGTCAGTAACTGGGTATTACCATACTACTTGGTATGACAGGCTGTCGGACTTACGGGCTTCTTTCGGACTACCCGTAACGACTGTCAAAGATCCATGAATGACAGCCGGGACCAACGGCTTAGCGTGCTTTCCAAGGCACGGAGGAGTCTCGATATGTTACCCATCCACGGACCAACCCCGGCAAGCGTAGCTTAACCTGATGGATCCGATCCGTGCGGTTGATATAACTTAGCCACGAGCTCCTCTGAAATCATCCTATGACTTCTCCCGCTCTGGGTGGAGCGGAAGGGAGTGTCAGACTCTTACTGACTAAAACCCATCCATGTTCATGCCCTTTATGTGCCGGGGTAGCGGTAACCCTTTCGGACAATCCCGCTTATGTAAAATAGGATGGATCTGTCTTTTTGACTACCTAATTGACGGTGATATGTCATTCTTCTGCTAAGTTCTGGCCAAAAACTTGAACTTGTTATTAATTGTTTGTCAGGTCATCATTGACTTGTCAACGGATTTTGCAAATGACGATAGTGTAAAACTTAATACTTAAGAGATTAATTTATTAGTTAGCAATGTCTATAATTCTGCATCCAGGCTCTGATTCGCAAGCATCAGGCCATGGGACCTTCTCTAATGAGCCATGGGAACAGTTCCATGTTCAGTTCGCTGAACCACTAAACATTTTTTATTTTTATATAAATCAACATGCCAATTCGCCTTTTAGAGCAGTCGCGTAACAAGAGAAGGCTTCCCCCCAGCGCTGGAACACAAACACGTATAAGCCAAAGAATTCTGTTTAAACGCCGCACATCCAGTGCCAACTAAAGCTAGCTAATAGTAACAAAGTACACATCTAAGCAAGAAACATTAAACAAAATTAAAAGCGCAACGTAACACCTTAGTGCCTCCGTATTCTCTACGTCTCTCATTTTAGAGGAAAACTAGTTTAATTGGTTAATCCCATTAAGGTGTATCGCATTAGATACCGTCTGAGGTTTCAATTAAACGTGTAGAACACTGTACTGACACTAAATAGTTAACTGCAGAAGGTTGGCTCTGTTTAACGCACACACACGTAGGTCACGCGTACATACTGCGATTAATTAACTAGCCTTTTCCCAACTATATTGGGGTCAGCTCCAAGTCTAACCGGATGCAGCTGAATACCAGTATTTTACATGGAGCGACTGCCTATCTCACCTCCACAACCCAGTCACTAACTGGGTAATACGATACCCCTGGTAAGGCTAGCTGTCAGACTTTGAGGCTTCTAACGACCCGTAACGACTGTCAAAAATCCACGAATGAAAGCCGGGACCAACGGCTTAACTTGCTTTCCGAGGCACGGAGGAGTCTCTTTATCTGAAGAATGTCACCCATCCACAACCCCGGCAAGAGAAGCTTAACCTGATGGATCGATCCGTGCGGCTGTTATTACTTAGCCACGAACTACTCCTTACATACGGCGATGTCAAATTAAAATCGGACTTTAAAGCTAAGAACACATAAGCGGCGGGCCGCAACTCATCGCATTGCAAAAATCCGTCTTAGCACATTAGGTGGAACCCCGAGTATTCACATAATAATGCCGTCATTGTTTGAAACAGATTAACTATCGAATTTGAATTGGAGTTGTTTACAATCCAGTGTAATGAGGCTTGCGCTTAACTATTTTTTATCGTTAATTATTCTCTAATTCGTTCACTAACACTATAGCATTTTTAAACGCGTTCAAGTCTGAACTGTGTTCAGAAGCTGCCAGTGCGAATGCTCCACAATAAAATTCGCCCAAAAGTCCGAGTGTCGACAAAGGCAATTCGTTTCCAGTCCCTATACGTGAAGCGTGTGTGTGTATGCGTTTACACTCGCTGTGTAGAGACTACCATCATCATCATCTGCCTAGTTTGTTCCTAACTTTGTTGGGGTCGGCTTCCAGTCTAACCGGATGCAGCTGAATACCAGTATTTTACATGGAGCGACTGCCTATCTGACCTCCACAACCCAGTAACTGGGCAATACGATACGCCTTGGTAAGACTGGCTGTCAGATTCTCAGGATTCTGACGATCCGTAACGTCAAAGATGCACAAATGACAGCCGGGACCAACGGGTTAAAGTGCTTGCCGAGACACGTAGGAGTCTCGTTATGTAAAGATGGTCACAACCAAACCGCCAACCCTGGCAAGCGTGTCTTAACCTGATGGATCGACCTGTGCGGCTGTTAGTACTTAGCCACGAGGACCTGTGTAGAGACTACCTTCTGTTCTTATTCTGTGGTACTCGTGGGTGGATTCTAGACCTTGATTATTATAAGGTTTCTATGTGTCTTGTCATTGAGTTTGGTTGTGTGGTTAAAGTTTAGCGATCTAGTCAATGTGTATGATGCCCAAGGTTTTGCGGAGTATAATGAGTATTATCGGATTTAAACATTGATTCTTTGTGTTAGTGTGTATCTTCCTTATTCGGGCTTAAGAATAAAGCTGAAACATAGCAATACCAATACTTTCTGAGCGGTTTCGCCCGTGAAAAGTATCCAATTTGTTAATACTGAATATAAACTATTTGTGTGCCAAATTTCATCCAAATCCATACAGTAGTTTTTGCGTGAGTAACAAACATTCAAACATCTAAACATCGACACAAACTTTCACATTTATAATATTAGTAGTATGCATCCTAATAAATAAAATAATATAATAACTGGTATCTCAGTATACTGGAGCGGAAACAGTTTTAATTCATATTCGATATTTGAATCTGTCTCGAGCAATAACTGCGTTGCGGTGCGATGCGGCCCGCTGCGGGTATGATGTGAGCTTAGCTTTAAAATTCGAGTAGGATAATAATTGAGACCGCAGTACGAACGCGACTATACAGGGTGTAACCGAAAGAGTATATATATATATAAAAGAATATGCTACAGACAAAAAATCAGCTGTTCTATACATTTTTGGTCACGTGACTCGTCGAAATGTAGGGAACAGCTGTTTTTTTTTGTTCAGTTTGGTGGTCTGTTGCTTATCTAATCCTTTTGTATGTATATGTGCGGTTTTGGTCGTTGTATAGAGCCGGTTCTCGGTAATTTTTCATTAATGTTTTACGCTTAACAAACCTACACAATAAGCCTATAATATTCCCACTGGTGGGACACAGGTCTCATATGTGAGACATTGTGGCCCAGGGTGGTTTGGTGGACATCACGTGTATTTGAATTTACGGTTCAAGGACGTGCCGGTTTCCTCACGAAAGAATGTTTACTAAGTAAAGCCCCTGTCTGGGTTCGAATTCGAACCTACGACCTACAGCTGTAAATCGCGGCCGGTAAAAAAAAAAAAAAAAGTCGCGGCCTGTAAAAAAAAAAAAAAAGTCGCGGCCACTGGATCACCACTGCTCAACTAACCTATTTGAAACTATTTCGTATTTCATTTACCTACCACAGCCTTTCCCAAACTGCAGGAGACGCCCCGGGCGTCGGGAGCCACGTGACGACTCCCGGCCACCGTAGGCGCGGGCCTGCGGACGGTGAGTAATGGGTGACTCACCGTCCGATCAGCAACAGACCCGTGCCGTACGGCGCGTATATGTTACACGCGCGCCTCAAAGAGATGTCAGCATATGAAGGGGCCCCTCAGGGCCAAGCCTGCCGGGTAAGCGGGATTGTCCGAAAGGGTTACCGCTACCCCGGAACATAAAGGGCTACGGAAGGAACATGGATGGGTTTTAGTCAGTAAGAGTCTGACACTCCCTTCCGCTCCACCCAGAGCGGGAGCAGTCATTGGATGATTTCCCAGCCTTAAAAAAAAAAAAAAAAAAAAAAAGCCTTTCCCAAACTGGGCGAAAACGCCCCGGGAGTAAGACACTCAGAAAAAAAAAGGGGGCGATGTGTAGAGGCTTTTTTTTTAAGGCTGGGAAATCATAAACATCATGAGGAAACCGGCATGCCTGTACGAAACTTCTCAACAACATGTGAAGCTAAGTCAGAGGCTATGAGCAGCATAAAGTCAAAGTCAAAACATTTTTTTCAAATAGCCACAAGAAAGGCACTTTTGAACGTTAAAAATGAACAAAAAATAGAATTGATTCTGGTCGCCCCTTCCAAAAAGTAGTTTCATGTGGAGAAGAATGGGCAAGAAACTCCACCGTTACTCTTTTAAAATGTTTCACAATGTTTTGTATAAATAAAACATAAAAACTTTGACACCAGGTTAGTCCTTTTTTTTTGAGGATAGGAAATCTTCCAATGACTTCTCCCTCTCTGGGTGGAGCGGAAGGGAGTGTCAGACTCTTACTGACTAAAAGCCATACATCATGTTCCTTCCTTAGTCCTTTATGTTTAGGGGGCGATTTGTAATTTCATCTAGATAGTGGTAGTTAAGTAGGTGAAAAATGGGGACGCTAAAAATATTTTTTTATTATCAAAGTAAGTAGACAAAATAAGTTTGGGAACCCCTGACCTACCATTACATTGCCGATGTCAACGCACTTCCCCATTTAACCCAATTCATAAGTTAATTTGCCTCTCCTCTCCATTAGCACTTACGCTGGTTTTAATATAAACGCACTTAATGTTGCCACCGGTAAAATTTCTCCATTCCTCAAGAAAATTAAAAGATAACTGGGAAATGATTCCGGCCGTTGCAAAAAAATTTGGTTGTTTTTGTTACTTGTAACATTGTGTTACGAAAATATGTCAGTTTGTACGAAAATTATTACCATAAGGCCTTTATTTATTAATGTATTAATAATAATAATCCAAAACATTTAGAATGTTCAAAGGGGCTTCTGCGAGTTAGGTTCGGCTCCTCGTACGCCTTCCAAACACCCGAGACCCCAGGATCCCGAAATGTGTCGAAGACAAAGAAATAATTATTATTTTATTTTTAGGAGATAAAAATAAATAGATAAATTTTATATATTAATCGTATACGATAATAAACTAATACATATTAAAAACTTTAAAACGATGAGGCGTAGTGTTTCGTTGCGTGGTGTCGTACCTACATATACTATCTAACATCTTCTAAACCACATGAATTCAAAATATAAATAACCGTCCTTGGAAACCTCGATATAGGACAATTTTCGGCCAAAGTCCTCTTTCAGGAAGGTCCTTAGATGTTGGGTTGAAATTCCTACCACGAATGATTTAAACTTGACGTTGTAACGCAATTCCAACCTTTCAACCCTCAGAGTCCAACTGGCCTTCCACCTCCAAATACCACACAACTACCGCTGTTGTCGTGGAGTGATGCAGACGCGAAAGGTACAGCTACGTCGTAGGTAGAGCAGGGCGCAGCTTTTGGGTCAACTAGGTGCAGAGCCACACAGGTTACGGGAACAGGGCTTCTTCTTTTTCCTTTCTCTTTTCGTGAAACCCTCCACATCATCTTGGCTGGCTCTTGGCATAGAGCTACGGACCATAGTCAGGGCAGGATGACGATTCTTTTACCTTTTACAACTTTTACGTCTTTACATGTATTAGACGATACGTTTTTTTTAAACAGAAGGAAAATGAATTGGCCTTGTAAACCTCTTCAATTTAGGCATATAATACCCAAGAAACTTAAACAAAGAAAGGTGTTTCGAAAACCTAAACACACAAGATAACATCCGAACAAACTTTGCTCCAGAAGTTTTTCATTAAACATATCAGTTGAAGTGTTAACATTAATTTGTACGTACATTGGGTGTAATTGAAACCTTAATTACCGTCATTTTACTTGGTAATTATAGAACATATGTATATAATATTACAGCCGATCTATTCTGTAAAAATCTCACCGTGGACACTTAGGTGAAAGGAGCCGTTATTAGTGTGCTTAAGTTGGAATCTTCTTCTTAACGTGTTGAAGCCAATCTAAATGGACTCGGCCCAGAATTCGGCTCCGTGTTTGGCGCCATCACTATCGTCCATCAGTTCCTATAGTGTGCATACGACAGGACACGCAGAACACGATATTAAGTGCCCCATCGTTTGTGGGACAGCACCACATTTACACTTAAACGCGGAGTTGTCTATGATCCCCCAGGTTTTGCTTGCTTCGGCCAAGCTGTGTCCGGAGTCTGTTGCAAGACTTCTAGGTTGGCCAAAGCAAGTCAAGCCCAAGTGGACCTTTATCAGGTGGAACGAATGGTGGAATGACAACTCATTTCAAAAAGCGTGTTGCGTCTCACGAACTCAACGTATGCGATGCATCGTGGGATAATGGATGTGCACACTTGTCCCATGTATGCAACGTGAATTGGCATCAGACGCTGCTGTAATTTCTCAGAAGGTGAATCTCTACGCGTAAGTTCTAGAAACACACTGGTCACACGCGTGACTTGTAATGAGACCATCGGCCTGCCAAGTCACAGGTCTCGAGTGCTAACCCAAGGCACGCACCCCTGGTTTTACGTATTCCTGTGTGGATGTGATTGTACAATTATCACTTGCTAAACATCGTGAGGAAACCAGCATGTCTGAGAGATATTTCTCAACAGTATGTGAAGCGAAGTCAGAGACCTATGGGCAGCATAAAAACTCTGACACCAGGTTAGTCACTAACCACGCGAAAAGAAGTAGAGTAGAACTTTGTCAGAGAAAATCGTTGTCAAGGAGCTCTATTACAAGTAAGCTCAATTAAACGTGATTTTTACTGCACTATAACGATATAAAAAGGTTCTAAAAGTACAGCCTCAAGCTCCAGTTTCACTTAAGTAGGAAAAAACCCAAGCGAAGGAATACGCTTATACTGCTTCGTCTAAAGTATTTTTTTCTATCTCGTTTTTCCTCTAACCTGTTTACTTATCGCGTTAGCTCAGATTGTGGATCCGATGTTTTCCGCGATTTTAGTTTGTTTTTCTTTAATGTTTTTAGTAGCTATAGTAGGTGTGTTTTGAGGCTTGAAAGACTTGTGGCTTAATGATGTACGTAGCAGACTTAAAGACGTAAGCTGATAGGTTATATAGATGGGTTATTATTTAGAAGAAAATTGAATGATTAACGATTTCTCAATAGGTGTTAACAATTCATTTGCTTATTAATTAGATAACCTGAAAGAGTAATGAATAATCTCTCAATATTTATATAATTATTCATTTGATCTTAAAAGCTAACAGTTGTAACTTCCTTATCGCTAAACTTAAACTCAAAGCATTTATTTGAAATAAATAAATTACAGGCACTTTGAGTTGTCAAGGGAAGTTGAAGCTAGTTGCCCATACCAAAGCAGGTACCTATGGAGAAGAACGGGTAAGAAACTCCATAGACACTCTTTAAAATCAAAATACAGTTACAGAATCTGAGTTACACCAAATAATCTTCTAACAATTGAATTATTAGCTGAGAATTGGTTTTTATAAAATAGCCTTGGTAAGACTGGCTGCCACTTTCGGGCTTCTAAAACCCGTAACGACTGTCAAAGATCCACCATCGGCTTATCGTGCTTTCCGAGGCACGGAGTAGTCTCGATATGTGAAGATGAACACCTATCGACGGACCAACCCCGGCAAGCGTAGCATAACCTGATGGATCGAACCGTGCGGCTGTTATTACGTAGCGGAACTAAAGTAACGTAAAATAATTCGGTACTTCAACAGCGAATCCACTGGTAGAAAAAAGAAGCTGTAAAGACCAGTTAATTACACGCTATAATTAAGAAGCTAAGTATTATTACATTTGTTCCACATAATTACACCTCCCAAAAATGTTCTTACATTAATGTAAGCCTTATTTGACTCCTTATAAAATATTCCCGTTGCGTTCTTGTTTTTGCCAGAGCAGTTGGCAACAGATGCCATTTTTAAATGCCTTGTAGAAGCTCGTAGAGGCTACAAAGTCTTGTAATTTAATCTTTCTTCCTTCATTCGGTTTTTTAATTATTTTATTTTTTCAGTATCGCTGGTGGATTAAGTCGGTAAGCACTGAGAGTCTGAGAATTGCATTTAATGTTCTTTTTTTATGAATTATTTGCGGAACTGGGTCAAAAGTTTTTTTTTTATGTAGGGCTGCTTTTTATAGAAAATATTCTAGAATATTTGGTCTCTTCTACATTCAAAAAGCACTCTATAGTGCGGTGTATTGCAATATAGAAAACTTGTGGAGCTTCATTACGCAAATCTATGTCTAAGTATGGTTTCGTCTATTTGTTTCAAAGTAGAAGAGTTCATACACCTTCCGCTGCCAAACAGTAGTGCTGTACTCAAACTGCAAAATCATGTATTTCAAATAAACCAATTACAGACGCTTTTGAATTGTTAAGACGTTGGTCAGTCAGAAAGATGAAGCTAGTTGCCCATTCCCAAGCAGAAGAACGGGGAAGAAACTCCATGAACACTCTTTAAATCAAAATATGGTAACAAAATCTGGGTCACATCATTCATGTTGAAATATACATGTGACAACGATGCAGATCGTAAAAAAGCGTCCATAAAATAAAAAAGATTTAAAAAAATAAAAATCCAGAGATTAAATTAAATTTTAATAGAGCCGTGGCAGCTAAGAGATGACCAGTTCTTATTGACGGCACCTGTTTACAAACATGATGTTTTACTAGTCTCAAGGGTATGTACGTCGAGACGGTGGAATTGTAGGTGCATGCGACTTTTTCTCCAATAGCCACTCTGGCAACACCCATTTCCGTTGTCCAGCAGTGGACTGTTAAGGCTAAGTTGATTGGTTGATTGCAAGTTATAAGCGCATAGGAATTTTTCTGTAATGGCCGCGCTGGAAACACCTATTTCTATTGTCTAGCAGATGATCGCTAAGGCTGAGTTGTCTGATTGATTGAACGGTTCCAATGGCCTTGGAAGACATTTCGAATAAAGGCAGTTTGTTTGCATTTACATTTATGTAGTTTATAGAAAGAAGTTTTCGTTTAAATCAATTCAAAATATAAAAATGTTGTCTGTTTGTTTGCTCGACTGACTGTCAGAGAGCTGATATTATAAGGAGTAACTTAGGCTGCTATTATTTAAGAAAAAGAATTAGAGTCCACGCGGGCGTAGCCACGAGCAACACTTAGTCAATCTGCCTAGTCTTTTCCCAGCTATATTGGGGCTCTTGGTCGGTCGAGTGGGTCGGCTTCCAGTCTAACCGAATGCATACCAGAATTTTATATGGAGCGATCTGACCTCCACAACCCAGTCACTGACTGGGTAATACGATACCCCTTGGTAAGACTGGCTGTCAGACTTTCGTTAGTACCTACTCAGATAAAATTAAAACAACATACCGCTTTTGGCACCACTTATCTAGATTACTACCAAAACAATTATTACTAAGATACCTCAAGAAAGAATGTAAGTAATACTTAATTGAGCATACAGAGACCCAAGAGAATTAACGAAAACAAAATTGGCTCAGACCACCAGGTAGATACAATAACATAATGTACTTAAAAGGTATTCGTTAATATAGTTAATTCTATTAGCTGGCCTTTATTTTGCGCACAAGTGTTGTAATGCCCATTGTTGGCTCACCTTTGTAGTAACAAGGTTCAGGTAATCATGGGAAGTAGGTAGGTATTGGAGGAGCTCGTGGCTAAGTAATAACAGCCGCACGGGTCAATTCATCGGGTTAAGCTGTTCTTGCCGGTTTGGTCCGTAGATGGGTGACCATCTTTACACACTGAGATTCTTACGTGCCTCGAAAAGCTCGTTAAGCCGTTGGTGAGGGCTGGCATTCGTGTCTGTCATCTTTGACAGTCGTTACGGGACGTCAGAAGCCCGAAAGTCTAAAAACCAGTCCTATAAAAAAAAACCAAAAAAGAAAACCAAAGGGTAACGTACTACCTAGTTACTGGATGTGGAGGTCTGATAGGCGGTCGTTCCATGGTAAATACTTTTTCTTCATTTTTGAGCTTATTTAATCAAAATAGGTACAGTAGTAAAAATAAAAAAAAATGAGCAGCTGTTATTTGAAATGCTGAAAAGCAGTTTATCGAATCATTTTGTGTCAATTATGATGACATGAAAACGTACATAATTATTAACACTTTACGTTTTGTTGTTGACCGTATGTACAGACGCCAGCACATCAAGCTACCCCAAACTGTCAAATTTACCCAATTGAATATGAACCTTAAACTTTTGTTATAAAGTTGAAACACTATCAAAGCAATTTGACAGATTGGGGTAACTTTATAAATAATAAAATAAAATAAAATAACGTTTATTTCGGACGAGTTACATCCATAATGGGTTAGTACATAAAGAATCTTATATCTATGTTAGTACACCTTAATATTTAGTTACAAGATTATTGTTCGAGATACATCTTCGAACAATATCTTGCAATAGTGGAGAGTCGTACCTCCATGCTATAGTCTTCAGAATGGAGTTGGAGCTGGCCCGCACTCTGCAGAGCAACGAGGCAGATTTCTTTCTGAGAATGGCATGGAAGCCATCAACGTGCGCTTGGGTAAACATACCCGATGCACTGCAGAAACGGGGCAGCCCCATCAACATTCTGAATCCATTATTATATTGAACCCCTTTATGTGCTGGCCTCTGTACATTCGAATAAATATTTGATTTTAATGAAACAAATGATTCTACTACCTAATATTATTAGAATCAAACGCCGAAATTAACATAATCAACCTATAATGTCCCACTGCTGGGAAAAGCTTCCCTTCTTCAAGGGGAAGTGGGCTATAACCTACAACGCGGCCCAGTACGGGTTGATAAATGTCACATGTCTACGGATTTTTCGTTCTAGGACTTTCTGGTTTCGTCCATTTTGAGAGCAGTGGTGATGAAGATAAAGAGCCTGCCTGGGTTAAAACCCCAACCTACAACGTGTAACTCGGGGTCATTAACACTGCTCGAAATTAAGAACACATCAATCCAAGCATACACAAAGTTTCTGAGATAAGTGCCAAAAATATGAGTGGTACGAGTATAAATAATGAAGAGCTATAAGACCATTGTTTAGAAGTTCAACGCTCTCTGAATAAACTAATTAATCTTATTCATACTCCTCATAAATCATTTAAGACATTCTCCTTACATTAATTTCTTCGCCTTAAATATTTATTTCATATACATTTAAAATGCTTATTAGTAGAGCAAGCAAGCGTTATCTAGTTTAAATACAATAGGAATTTAATTTAATAACTCACTATACAAATGACATTTAGGAGTGAAGTCACCAATGATGAACCTGACCGCGATCAGCACACATACCCCGTTTAAGGGCGGTCAGTGTCATTATTACTTCATTTCATAGTATAAAACAAAGTTGCTTTCTCTGTCCTTATATCCCTATGTATGCTTAAATCTTTAAAACTACGCAACGGATTTTGATGCGGTTTTTTTTAATAGAAGGTTTACGTGTGTATGCGGGCGATGCCGCGGGCGGAAGCTAGTTTTCTTATATAATAATGACACTGACCGAATAATGACAGTAATAGTCTGTTCTTGAAAGCAGTTGATGTGGTCATCACATCAACTGCTTTCAAGAATTTGTGATTGGTGAAAAATAATTATTTAAATTTCTTATTCTAATGTTTTTTGTCATGTGCTATCCTTATGCAATAAGTTGATTAAGTTGTCAGTATTTTGTCTGTGGTCCATCCATTGTCTATGGCCGAGTTACTTATATACTAATTGTCAATGGTTTGAATGTTTCTGAATACGAGGTTTTTTTGCTGCTTTGCATGGACTTTTAGTATATTTTTAGCAATGTGCGTTTTGTTTGGGCAGAATAAACATTTTTCTTTCTTTTCTTTGTAAATTCGCTTTGGCGTCGAAGTACTCGTCCGTATCGCTGTCATCCGAAAACGTGCCCAGAAGACCGACAACATTGCCACGTGGAATGGCAATGCCAGTACTTTGGCCAGCACCGATCAGTCGGTGAGGTTTTTTTTAAAAAAAGACGTGCACTCAGGTTTCCTTACTCTAGCGCTTCGACCCCTAACGGCTGTTACCCGTATTTCTTTGAACATTAATTTCTTCATTAGCATTCCCCACAAAATATGTACGAATGAAACATCTAATTTTCGCCTTAAATTCATTTTTAATTACAGCTTTATCTGTATCATCTTGGCGTCTAAGTCGAGTCACATTAATTTACTTTTCATAATTATATCTCGGTTTTTACGCAAAAAGTTTGGTAGCATGAAATATTTGTGCGACATTTTTGCAAGATTTTTGGGTAAATAAACATGGAATCGTTGATGAATACACATTTACGAGATGAATGAGTTAAAATATTATTATTTCTATATTATCCACTAAGATATTATTAATGTTGAGGTTCTTGAAAACAACGGGCATTAATATAATTGTAGTGATGTTACCCTCAATTCGGAAGTCTGTAGTAATGAAAACGCTGGTTGGTTCAAAGTAATAAATAACGTGTAGAATTCATTTATACTAAAGCCTCCCACAATCTTCTTCTTGGTCGTGTACTGCGTACCTGAGGGTCGTGTCTATAAAAGGCCTTCGTGGTTTTGTGAATGATATTCATCCACGTTGTTTGGTTCTCGGCTTCTTCTTTCTTTTTTATTCGTGTGGTTAGTGACTAACCTGGTGTAAGCGGGATTGTCGGAAAGGGTTACCGCTACCGCTACCCGCTAAACATAAAGGGCTAAGGAAGGAACATGGATTGTTTTTAGTCAGTAAGAGTCTGACACTCCCTTCCGCTCCACCCAGAGAGGAAGAAGTCATTGGAAGATTTCCCATCCTCAAAAAAAAAAAGGACTAACCTGGTGTCAGAGTTTTTATGCTGCTCATAGCCTCTGACTTAGCTTCACATGTTGTTGAGAAGGATCGTACAGGCATGCCGGTTTCCTCATGATGTTTTCCTTCAGCGTTTTAACAAGTCCTTGGCTTCTCTCGGGGCAGTCGTAACAGAGAGTCAAGTGAGGGTGGTGACTGACCCTCGCACAATGGTCCGCCTGAAGGACTAAGGGCGGAAACCATAACCTCCAAATATGGTCTGACCAGTGGTTAGGTGATTGTCCGTGAGGTCTTTCACCTTCCATCTTGACAAACACCTCCAAATTAACAAGGCTATCTGGTTCCAAAGCAATCAAATAGTGACTAATATAACAGAGAATCCTTTGGTATCAGATCATGGCTAGTTTGTTACTTATGCCAACTGCGCAAAAGTAAAAAACTAGCCGAGAATTTGAGGATAGATTTTTGTTCGTTCACATCCAACAACTACAATTAAGGCAGAATTCACAAATGAAACTAAACGCTATCAGCACATAAACTGCGCTTAAGGGTCAGTGTCATCATTTCAAATGGAATATTGACACAGACAGTTCCCAAGCGCGCTTTAGATGTTATGATCGCGTTCAGTTTTATTGGCGAAATTGGCACTTAATCATACAAAATCCAGGTGTCAAATCTACCAAAATTATAAAACCTATCTTGGACGAGATATTAGATGTACGTCGGTTATCCAGCCGCAAAGGAACGGAGGTGGCATACTAATGTGTAGGAAATCGTTAGAGCACCACTTTGAATAGTCACTTGGTTCTCTTTGACCCTCGGTCATGACTGGAAACTAAATCATTTTACGGTAAATAGGTCAGCAGGTTATGCAGTGAGGATCGCAAGGATAATCGTGATTTAAATTCATGGGGGAATTTCAGGTGTGGAGTTTTTTGGGCTATTAGGGGTTGATATGGGTTTGCCTTTAATGCCAAAAAACCAAATGCATTAGATTTACATTACCTAATGTTAAAAGTAGTGATTGTGATCATCATATCATCATATTGAACGGAGAGAAGCTGGAATGTATTAAGCAGACGGTTTTCCTGGAAATCACGCTAGACGACAAGTTGCAATGGGTTCCCCACATAACAACTCTTGCGGGACGGCTTAGTTCGGCCGCTTATGCTGTTAGAAAGATAAGGCAGATGACAGACGTAGAAACCGCGCGTTTGGTCTATTTTAGTTACTTCCACAGCATTATGTTGTATGGCATTTTACTGTGGGGTCGGGCTGCTGACATTGAATCCATTTTTATTTTGCAAAAGCGAGCGATCAGAGCCATTTACAATCTTCGTCGTCGCGAATCGCTTAGGGAACTATTTAAAAGGATTAATATTATGACGGTTCCTTGCCAATTCATTTATGAAAATATTATGTATGTAAGAAAAAATAGACATCTTTTTAATAAAATAAGTGATAACTTTAATACTAGAAATAAAGATAAAATAGTTCAACCATTTTTCAGATTGTCCAAAGTACATACATCTTTTATGGGGTTCTGTGTTAAATGTTACAACAAAATACCTTGTGACATACTGCAATTAAATGAAAGAAAATTTAAAACTCATATTAAAAGTACACTTTGTAAACAAGCTTATTACAAATTAGAGGATTATATCAAAGATAAGGATGCTTGGAAACATGCTGGTCCTGCTCCACAGGACAATCTAGTGTCTAGACAAAATCAAACTGGTTGCTAAGTAAATTAGGTAATAATTTATAATTTGTACCATATTATTTTATTATATTGGAATAACATCTCACACATTGATTAATTTACTATTGTTAACTTTTAGAATGTTTGTAAATATGTGAGCACCATGTACTTATGACATAATTAAGTTTATTTTCCACTGCTACATGCGTTTTTCTTTTCACCTTTTTGGTGTATTGTTTTTATTCTGGGTGCATCGTCTTCACATATTATAATATTATAATACATGTATACAAAACATTGTGAAACATTTTAAAAGAGTAACGGTGGAGTTTCTTGCCCATTCTTCTCCACACGAAACTACCTTTTGGAAGGGGCGACTAGAATCAATTCTATTTCTTGTTAATTTTTGACGTTCAAAAGTGCCTTTCTTGTGCCTATTTGAAATAAATGTTTTGACTTTGACTTTGAATGTTAGTCTACGCATGATAGGTGAAGGACCCAGGTTATTATTGTTTAAGATGATTTTAGGATCATAAAATAAGTACCACAATATCACTAGTTTAAACTCGCGTTGCCTCGATAATTTACAAAGACTGGCAACTTTTGATCCACGCAAAAAAAATATACGATTTGGAATTAAAAACAAAACTGAATATTCTACGACTAATGCAAATAAAATCTGGTATTATATATGCCTTACAAACACGAAGCAAAAATAACCTTCACAATTAAAATATGAGCATGAGATCCTGGGTTCAATTCTGAGGTCGGACAAGGCTGTTATTGAGCCTTTCAATTTGAAATTTGTCTGTAACAGCTCGAAGACTGGATTCCCTAGCTCGACACCCGTACTACATGGAACACAAACATATTGGCGAAATGTGGGTGTCCTACAGGCACACCTCTGCCCAACGCTTGGTGGATTACAGGCGTGATGTTATGATAACCTACGATGAAAGTATCTCCTATGAAAAACGAGATCCTTGATTCTATCTAACAACCCAAACACATCTGAACAAACAACCAATAGACCACGCTTAATGCCCCCACATCTTGTCAATCTACCCCATACCCACGCTCGCACAGTCACGTGCACAATTCCTCACACATGTCGATGACAACACGTACCGCCGACGAAGATTCCGCCCTTTTCTGCAGCCCTTATGATTGAGGGACAAGATTTAATGGGATTAGAACTAAACCAAGTTTGGCGAGTGTTCGTGATAATATAGAGTAATTCAGGAGTTAATTACACTTTGCTAGAACTGATGTAACTTGAGGATTAGGTAAATAGATTTAGTTGTTGCGTTGTTGGGTAAATATTGTGAGGTAGATTATATTTTAACGTACCTTTGGGGTTGAATTTAAATTTATACAAGTACCTACTGGTCCCGAATTTATTAAATTTTCATAAACATTAAAATGCTGATACACAATATTGAACACAACTAATAGCAACTAGCTCGTTCTTGATTACATGGGACTTAAACATATCTGGCAAAATTTGGATGAACTATAAGGTACACCTCTGTCTTAACTTTCAGGGCATACTGGCGTGATATTAGGTTTAGTTAACTTTAGTATGGAAAATATGTCAAACTGTCATATTTGTTCTTCAGATAAAAGTTATTTACCTAGTGACTATTAAAAATCAGCCATAAGTTGAACAGTTTTATTTAGTAAGAACAAATAATGAGGATATTACAACGCAGATAAAAGAAAACTATAAATAAAAATACTACGAAGAAAAAACCCGGTGGTTTGTGAGAGTAAACTCAAAAAGCTTTCCGTGCTTGAAAATGAGAAAGACTTTATACATTATTGAACGTTCTACTATCTATGTACAAAGAACGGAATTGGTAACAAAACCCCTGAGTGAGAGTCTGAAATAAACAATTCAACATCAACACAATTCGAAGTGACAAACAAAGCACTAAATAAGGTTAACGTTGACAATCAAAAATCAAAAACTATTGTTCATTCCAAAATAAAAATCAGGGGCAACAAAACGGATATAGTCACGCGCATTCCAAAGCATTGAAACTACACTTTGTATGTTAATATTAACGTTATCGTGAGGAAACTATCGGAGATAACGCAAAAAGTGCCGACTACGATGTTCGACTTTTAAAAGTCAGAATTTTATTGAAGAAGACTATTCTATTTGCTGGTTATTCAATTCGCAGTGGAATGTTTAAAAAATGTAAAAATACGACGTTGTTTTGTTGTGAGTATGGTACTCCCATTCTTTGGATATTGGATCTAGCACGAGGATATCAGCAAATAGTTTTGTGGAATTTTAAATGTTGGAATTATAGTTATTAATTATATACGTTGTCTTTTGTTTAAAAAAGTATTTTGAACGGTTGAATGTCGTTATTATAGAAACAATTAAAAAAGCTATTATATCTCGCATGGATCCACGTTCTATAAAGGAATAAAATAAAAAAATGTTGATTTTGTATTTACCTAGATGATATGGGTCTATAAAACAAGGAGCAAAAAACGGTTATAAGTATTGCCTTCATTGGCCCTGGAACAAAGCCAAAGCTGCCTAAAAAAAAAGATTAATTTTCCTTAATTATTTTACATGAAGTAGCTCTACACAAAGACTTAATAGTAGCGAAACTGCTTCAAGTAAATCTAAAGAGTTAAAATGAAGTTTCACGTCCATTTTAATTGAAACTCGGGTCCAAATGGAACTAACTTTGTGAATAGAAGAAAAACATAGAGTGTAACAACCAACTCCTTACGCTAATAAGACGAGTAGAATCCGATTACGTACGGCTAACTACATACGTACACGGACTGGGATATAGGTAATTGACCTGAAATACAATGTTCAAAGGCATTAGCAACACACATGCAATGCTAATTGGCTCAGACGATGTCATGCGGAAAACTTAGGAAGCTCTGAAACATACATAATAGCTACACCTCGCTCTCTCGCGTTATGCCCTCTCAGACGTGAACAGATCTCGAAGACATCTACGATTCCCTCAGTTCAATTTATAATCAGAGTCGATTGCCATTCCCCGTTTAGAATAATCCCCTGACGGTTTCCTAGCTCGCGTCTACGTAATAACTCCCCCGAGTGTACAACTTTTAGCGAAATTAACAAAGTTGGGACCCCTCATTGCGGGTCGGGATCTCGGGAAACATAAATTGTGATGAAATTTGAAAATAAAAATAGGCCCAGGGAAAATTTAAGGCTTAACTGGTCTGGATTGTTTAAAGCCGGTTAGGTGCTCAATCAATTTATCGCTCGTTGTACTTCGTGTGGGCTTCTTTAGGCTATTTTTTTATTGGAGAATTGTGGCGTTCGTCAAATATTTTTAAAGGGTTGCTTTAAACTGGTTTCGTGGCAGATTTTTTTCATGTTTCGAATTATATTGTTGGTCCTGTTGGAATCTCTACATTGTATAAAACAGAGTCGCTTCCTGCTTTCTGTCCCTTTGTGAGCTTCGATCTTTTGTGCGGTTTTCGTCAATAGACAAAGTTATTCAAGAAGAAGTTTTAAACGTATAGTTTAACTAGTTTTCACCCGCGGCTAGCGCATGATTGTGTCTACATTGCACTCGTGCAAAGCATGGGTGGGTCGCTAGTAAATAATAAACTCAAACCCTTCCCGACCCCTTGGCTGACTAAGCGATCCCTTGCTAAGAATGATGAAAATAGTTGCCCATTCCAAAATAGAAGCTACCTATGGATAAAAACTCAGTCGAGCAATGAGAGCCAATTGAAGGGTTAGTCGAGGCAATCCGCTATTAGGCCATTAACGGTAACAATTATCGTTATAATCCACGTCCCACATGTCGACAACCTCGAGTACTGAGTCAAGATGCATTTATTATTATGACAGATAATTTTTTTTTAACTCAAAGTCAAAGTCAAAGCATTTATTTCAAATAGACACAAGTAAGGCACTTTTGAAATGAACAATAAATAGAATTGATTCTAGTCGCCCCTGCCAAAAGGTAGTAAAGTATTGCTTCTTCAATACCGCCCGATACTAGCACGTATTGTTGCACGAACTCATTTCAACTTAAAACAAAAGAAGACCGGAGGACCAGCCTATTAAGTGGGGATTTCACCAATGTAATTGAACGCGATCAATACAAAACCGATTTCAAGAACTGTCAGAGTCAATATTTCATAGCAGTTTTGATACTGACAGTTCTAGAACGCGGTGTTGATGTGCTGATAGCGTTCAGTTACATTGGTGGATTACGCCCTTGTTTTTTGTTGAGGTTGGGAAATCATCAAATGACTCCTCCCACTCTGGGTGAAGCGAAAGCGAGTGTCAGACTCTTACTGACTAAAACCCATCCATGTTCCTTCCTTAGCCCTTTATGTTCCGGGGTAGCGGTAACCCTTTCGGACAATCCCGCTTACATGGATTTCACCCTAAGTTGCACTAGCCTACTTTTCATCGCACAAAGGGTGTAAAATAGTTAAGGCTGTAACGTTAATTGGTAACGCGGTGTATTAATTAAGAGCCCGCTTTAATAAGACAGTTGACTAAACTTGTTACGAAGTTTCTGTTTTTCGAGTTATTCGACCAATAAAAGTGTAAAGTTTGTTGAAATTAAATTTTCGCGTCGTTTGTTATGCGCTTGGTTTCAGTTTATTGAGTAGGTCCTTTGAGGAGTTTGTAGGTATTAGCAGGTTGATCGCGCAATTTGAACTGCTGTTTATAGTTTTTTAGTAATGAATAGCCAGTAACTAAAAAAAATAACATCACGCCTGGTTTCTCCGTCGGGTATACCAAATACACCCATATTTTGCCAGCTATGTTTAAGTACCGTAGAAAGTTTAAGACCCCACTACTGAGGGGGCTCAGTGGTAGAGCGTGTAATGTGTGTACCTATAGGGGTTTTTCTATGAAAGCAAACACATGAGACGAGAAACACCTCGTATATTATCTCTTGATTATAACGAATACATCTGTCTAGCTCCGCCGCCTGAGGCCAACTCTCTACTGTACAAAATGCCTAACTACTAACCTAACTAATTGACATATTATTTTAAAGGTTCGAATGCCGTCCGATTGTTACCAGCCATGTTCAACATAAGGTTTTACTCCAGCCATGTTCAACATAAGGTTTTACTCCAGGGCTCTACAGTACTATGGAATAGGAAATGAGTCTTTTACCATAAACGCAGCACATGTCTTGTCATGTCGGGCTTTTGGTGTCATTTTAAAAACGAACTAAAAGTATGGACTTTTTTTTTTGAGAGTGGGAAAATTATGACATGATTTTACATTGTAATGACTCCTCCCGCTCTAGGTGAAGCGGAAGGGAATGTCAGACTCTTACTGAATAAAACTCATCCATGTTCCTTCCTAAGCCCTTTGTGTTCTGGGGCAACGGTAACTCTTTCGGGCAATCCCGCTGACTGCGCTCTGGGCTACTACTGAGTAATTTCTAAAGGGAGAACCCAATAACACTTTGCCCGACCTGGGAACCGAACCCAGAACCTTACTCTCAGTAGTAGCGCTTGCGACTACAAGATCAATGAGGCAGTCAAAAATATTTGTTTTATTAATTTGGTTTTGTTACCTTGACCTTGACCTTGAACGTTTATAAAGTCAAAGGGTTGTTAAATCCATGAAAATAATATTAAAACAGTCAACCTCAATAATGAAATATAATAAGAAAAAACAAAAGACAAGCACCCAAAATTATTGAACAAAACAAATGAGTGACGCAAGAACAAAACAAGCAACAAAGTAACTAAGTACCTATCAAAACATTCCCCACCTACCAACCCAACGAAAAACTTCAGCACCCAAACATCAAAGCAGGCGATTTGGGATCAATATACTAATATGTCTGCGGCAAGAAACTTCGGCGATCCATTCACCATCAAATTGATTAAGCACATAGGATAATGGAGGGGGATCCATCTTGCTACGGTAAATAGTTGAGAGATGGCCACTTCAACACTTTGAAACTTACAACATTAATCGTTGATGTTTTCAGACTTTCCCGAGGAATTAGGTTCTACAAGGATAGTTCAAAGTTGAAGATGGCTGAATATTGAGAGAGAAGATAAAATTAATAAAAAAAGGTTTAATAGCGGGTCAATTGCTTTAAACAAATAAAATGGCAATCGATTACAATTCCTTTCATTTTGAAATCGATTGCTTAAATAAAAATCCGTCTTGAAAAATCCGTCTGCTAAACAACTTAAATAACGTAATGAACTTGGCTGTCAAATTAAATGGCATTGCGATCAAAGTCAATGTTAATTTCAAATAGGCACAATAAGGGCACTTTTCAACGTAAAAATTAACAAGTAATAGAATTGATTCTAGTCTCTCCTTCCAAAAGGTAGTTTCGTATAGAGAAGAATCGATTGCTATTTAATGTGCGTTATGCAATTTCCCTGCAGGTTGAGTAGACAGCGGAATGCTCCGAAAGGATTACCGCTACCTCGGAACTCAAAGAGCTAAGGAAGGACCTGGATGGGTTTGAGACAGTAAAATTTTGACACTCCTTTCCTCTCCACCCAGAGCGAGAGGGTCATTTGATGATTTCCCACCCAAAAAAGTGGGTTGGGTACAGGAAGTCAAGTGTTTGAATACTGAACGTAAGGCTCTAGTGACTTCTCGCTCGTCTTATCACTACATACAACGTAATATATGTACTTATCTTTATAAATATTATACAACTAGCTAAACCCAGTCACGTTTCGCCGTGGCTCTGTCCAATATTAATTATTAGTGGAGTTATATTCCCAGATCCCGTTGGAACGTAGAGATACAAAGTATTTATAAACTCTTGGGTAAAAATGCAAGGACCAGTCCAAATTTCATGTCATTCCAGCAACTACATACTTTTAAAGTTTTGTGACCACTAAAATACAAATGCTGTATTTTTAAGTGCAAAGTTTATAAATGAGAGTTTTTTTTGTATCATCATTTAAAGACGAATAAAAAGTTTAGACCTATTTTTTTGAGGGTAGGAAATCATCAAATGACTCCTTCGGCTCTGGTTGGAGCGGAAGGGAGTTTCAGAATCTTACTGACTAAAACCTATCCATTACTTCCTTAGCCCTTTATGCTCCAGGGTAGCGGTCATCCTTTCGGACAATCCAGCTTTAAAAAAAATTAAATGGACCTAAGGTACAAAAGCGGAGAATTAATAAAATATGCAAATTAGAATCGTTTCAATGTAGCTGATTAAACAGAAACAGCAAACGTGAAACAAAAACATAATTACAAAATGGTGACAGACGAAATAACATATTAATTGTGTGCAAGGAAATTAATGGTCCAGCAAAATTAACAGAGCGTTGCAGTAAACGAGGTTTTGGTAAATAAATCTGGAGAAATAATATACGTGGGTATGTGGAAATTTTTCGTTGAATGTACACCTGCTTGGGAAACACCTGTATAAATTAATATTAATAATAAACCTCTGATTTTTTGGAATCATGTGCGTATTTTATAATTATCACTTGCATGAAACCAGCATGTTTGAGAGATATTTCACATGTCTTGGAAATCTATGGTTCTTAGACATGCCCGGTGTCCTCACTGTGCACTTTTAATTCATAGTTTTTAGAGCAGTGGTTATGACATACACTCGAGAGCAATGAATCCGGGTCACTTAAAGAATCCTAAAAATCTCGGAAACTAAAAATGCTAGGTTAATGCAATAAATTGTATTTAATAGACAATGTAATACTCCTTAAATGAAGGTATTAAAACTTCTTAGTTTTTGTAAAGTTATATCATAAAAAAATCAAATTTGAAAAAGGGCCACTTTCGAAGATGGAACTACGAAATTACAGCATTTGGTTTTGCTTTTGTTTGTAATCTGTCATTTATGTGGGTACATAAACCATGTTGATAGTGCTCTATATTCATTATTCAAGCTGAAATTATGTCGCTTACGCCTGAAGAATGCACCAGAATACTTACAATGCTGGAAACCGGCCGGAGTCAGCGCGATACAGCCAGGACTGTCGGTGTGTCGCTGTCAACAGTACAAAGAGTTCTCCGACGTTACGAAGAAACTGGTTCTAACCTACGCAGACCAGGAACGGGCAGAACCAGGTGTACCACAGCACGAGAAGACCGATACTTGGTGAACACCATGCTTCGAAATCGCTTTCTCACAGGAACTGAACTCACAAATCAGTTTCGACGCCTCGGAGGAAGTAACCCAAGTGCATGGACAGTAAGACGTCGGCTTGCTGAATCTAACTTAAAACCCCTTAGACCTGCAAACGGCCCTAAACTGGAGCGTGGGCATCGTATTTCGAGACTAAGATATGCCCAGGGCCACGTAAATTGGAGTATTGAAGATTGGTCAAAAGTTATGTTCTCCGACGAATCAAAATTTATGCTCTACAAGCACGATGGAAGACACAGAGTGTATCGAAGACCAGGGGAAAGATTCAAGCAAGCATGCATCGAAGAAAAAGTAGCCTACGGTGGTGGGTCTGTACTTGTGTGGGCCGGAATTTCTTCTGAAAGTCGCACAGAGCTGGTGATCATAGAAAACGGCTCTTTAACTAGCGTAAGATATGTGGAAGAAATCCTCAATGATCACGTTGGTCCATTTATGGTCAATTTAGGTGAGGATGCTATATTTATGCATGACAATGCCCGACCTCATACAGGTAGGATTGTGAATGACTACCTTCAAGAGATGAACATTACTCGTATGGAGTGGCCAGCGCGCAGCCCGGATATCAACCCGATCGAGCATGCTTGGGACGAGCTAGGCAGATGCGTAAAACAACGAAACCCTCCCCCAATCACGCTTCGTGAGCTCAAAATTGCTCTCACAGAGGAATGGGAGAATATTCCCCAAAATCGTATAAGGAACTTGGTGTACAGCATGCCAAACCGCGTAAACGCAGTAATGGAAGCACGAGGAGGCAATACGAAGTATTAAAATTCAAGAAAATCGTAATAGAGTTCAAAAATTTCATGTTTCCTATTTTTGTTTTAAGGAGAGATCAGCAGTTTTTTTCTTTATGTAATTTTGTGTTAATAAAATGTATGGTGACTCATATTTTTTTTTACTTTAATTTAAGGAGTATTACATTGTCTATTAAATACAATTTATTGCATTAACCTATCATTTTTAGTTTCCGAGATTTTTAACATTCTTTAAGTGACCCGGATTCATTGCTCTCGAGTGTAGTATAAAATTATAGATTTTCTGTATAGTTAGGTATTAAATTTCGTACAAAGTGTAAATATTTTTAAAAATAATTACCTACTATTATATAAAAGTAGTACCTAATAAAAATATAATTACATAATAAATTCATAAATGTTATGTATTTTCACTAATGAAATTCATGTTTGAAAAACTTTAACTAATTCAACTTACGTAGTTGCTAAATTGAATAATACATTTGGTTTTGGAATCAACCTGCTTAGTAAAGTTTTAATATTGAAACTAGATCAAAGCTGAATTTCTAAAAAGGTTTCATCTCATATTTTTATTAGAGTTCAGAGGGAAAATGTTTTCATACACGTATACAAGTTTCATTACGTCATATTTTATTTATTTTACGTCAAGTAACTTTTTAATATCAATCTTGAACGTTAATTTTGCTGTCTAGTCAAATCAGAATGACGTAAAGGTTCGCTGTGGTTGTTTATTTTGAAATAATCTTTGTCACTTTATTCTTTTTTTTTTAATACTAATTACTTTTTTTTTCAAAAAATATTATCACCCTACACATATCTTCAAGACTGTATAGTTATGTTCTGGTATCAAATGAGTAAGACATTGGTTCGGTACCTCGGTACCAATGTCAAACTAGGCGAAAGCCTTTATTTCGACAGTGCCAAAACCCCTTAAATAATAAATTCCCAAAAATAGTCATCAAGTAAAGATATTATCATCAATCATTCTGCATTGCCTTTCCCAGCTATGTTGTGACGGCTTCCAGTGTAACCGGATGCAGCTGAATACCAGTATTTTTCATTGAGCGACGGCCTATCACTGGTCACTCCACAACCCAGTCACTGGGTAATGCGATACCCCTTGGTAATATTGAATGTCAAACTATCGGGCTTCTGACGACTCTTAATGACTGTCACAGATCAACAAATAAAAGCCGGGACCGTGCTATCCGAGACACGGAGGAGCTTTGGCATGTAAAGATGGTAACCTATCCACGGAACAACCCCAGCAAGCGTAGCTTAACCTGACGAATCGACCCATGCGTTATACTTTCAATGAACTCAAAAATAATAATAATAGATGGGGGCTATGGGGCTTCTGCGAGTTGGCTTCGGGCCCTAGTACGCCTTCCGAAGGTCCGGCACCCCGGGATCCCGAGAAATGCTACGAGTAAGAGACAAAAAATAATAAATCTAAATTAAAATAAAATCTGAATAGTTTATCTTCTATAAGTGTGCTAAAGAGCTATGGAGCGCAGCGTTTTGGGCATTAAACGAACTGACCGAATACGAAATGCCACGCTACGCTCCAAAACTGGGATCGTTGACGTTAGCAAAAAGGCTGCCAAGCTAAAATGGGATTGGGCGGGTCACGTTAGCCGCATGCAGAGTGACCGCTGGGCAATAGTCGCTACAAGGTGGGTGCCTGTGGATTCGGGCGTCGAGGCCGGCCCAGGAAGAGGTGGCGAGACGACCTAGACGCATACCACAAGGGATGGATCGAGGGGGTTGCGATAGTCGTTGAGAGGATCCGGCAGTTGGGTCTCGAGGTGGCATTGCACAAATCCGAGGCCATGTCCTTTCATGGGCCTCGGAACAGGCCACCATCGGGATCCCAACTTACGGTAGGAGGGGTTCACATCGGCGTCGAGACCACGATGAAATACCTGGGTCTGGTCCTCGACAGCCGATGGAATTTCGTGGAGCATTTCCGACGTTTGGCCCCCAAGCTGGAACGGACTGGGACCGCCTTAAAGCGGCTCTTGCCCAATTTGAGGGGGCCAAACGCCTCCTGCCGGAGGCTTTACGCGGGAGTCGTGCGGTCCATGGCCCTTTACGGGGCCCCGGTGTGGGCGCGTTCATTGCGGCGGCGAGCCGCTCACTACCTGAACGCGCCCCAAAAGGTGGTAGCCATTCGGCTAATCCGGGGGTACCGCACGATCTCGGGCGAGGCGGCGAGCCTCCTTGCCAGACTGCCGCCGTGGGATCTGGAGGCGATAGTCCTCGCGCGCCTGTACGAGTGGCGCGCGGAGGTACTAAGCCGGGGGGAAACTCCGTTTCCGCAGCAAATTGCGGCGGAGCGGACGGACCTCCGGCGCGATCTCATGGCGGCCTGGAATCAGCGACTGTCGCAACCCAGCGCAGGGCACGCCACGATAGTGGCGGTAAGGCCCCTCTTTGAGGAGTGGCT
Organism: Hyppa rectilinea; assembly: GCA_951799385.1. Taxonomy (NCBI): domain Eukaryota; kingdom Metazoa; phylum Arthropoda; class Insecta; order Lepidoptera; family Noctuidae; genus Hyppa; species Hyppa rectilinea. The sequence goes on along the minus strand of OX637321.1, from coordinate 15,032,616 downwards.
AGAGAGGCGTCACGGCGCCCTCACCTTCCGCCTGACGCAGGTCCTCACCGGACATGGATGTTTCGGGAGGTTCCTGCACATCATCAGGCGGGAGGAAACGCCCAGGTGTCACCACTGCGAGGATCGCCCAGAGGACACGGTAGAGCACACGGTGCAAACCTGCCCCGCTTGGGCAGAGCACCGCCGTGTCCTCGTAGAGGCGATCGGCGGCGGCGACCTCTCGCGCCCGGCCCTGGTGCAAGCCATGGTCCGGGGCGAGAGGGAGTGGGAGGCAGTCACCTCCTTCTGCGAAAAAGTTATGCTCGCGAAGGAGGTGGCGGGATGGGAGAGAGAAAGGTCCTCCCGTCCCAGCCGCCGCGGGAGACGCTCCGGGCGTCGGGAGCCACGTGACGACTCCCGGCCACCGTAGGCGCGGGCCTGCGGACGGTGAGTAATGGGTGACTCACCGTCCGATCAGCACCAGACCCGTGCCGTACGGCGCGTATATGTTCCACGCGCGCCTCAAAGAGATGTCAGCATATGAAGGGGCCCCTCAGGGCCAAGCCTGCCGGGTAAGCGGGATTGTCCGAAAGGGTTACCGCTACCCCGGAACATAAAGGGCTACGGAAGGAACATGGATGGGTTTTAGTCAGTAAGAGTCTGACACTCCCTTTTGCTCCACCCAGAGCGGGAGCAGTCATTGGATGATTTCCCAGCCTTAAAAAAAAAAAAAAAAAAAAAGGGATGGATCGAGGTGGCTCAAGAGAAAGATGTCTGGAAGGATTTGGGGGCGGCCTTTGCTCAGCAGTGGGACAGTGTAGGCTAAATAAAAAAAAAATAAAAAAAGTGTGAGAGTATATAGCTGACGACACGGTTGGCGCAGCGGTTGAGCGATTGACTGCTGCGCAGCATGTCGCGGGTTCGATTCCCGCACGGAACAAATATTTGTACGACCTGCAAGTATTTGTTACGGGTCTGGGTATTTTTCTATCTATAATATGTATGTATTTACAAAAAAATATGTATATAAGTAGTTTATCAGCCATCTCGTTACCATAACACAAGCATTAGGTTTGCTTAGCTTGGGACGATATGGCGTTGTGTGAAATGTCCAAGGATATTATTATTATTATCTCTTCACTCACAATACGTCTTGTTGACCACAGCTACCCGTACATCTCTCTATCAATCAATAGCACATCTGAGTCTGTAGAAATAGCTGTCCAACAGATTGATTGAAGACCTTAGTTCGGTCCCATGTCCCAAAAACTTTTTGTTTACCAAACTGGGCCCAAGTTGCCCAACTTCCTTTGGTTTAGAAATGGGTGATGTGTATCGATGGTGTGGTAAATAAATTGTTGGTGAGAAAATTTTGTGGCATTATTTACACGTAAACATGATTTGCTATAAAAAAAAAATTAACTGTCTTACTATCACGGTTCATGAGATACAGCCTGGTGATAGACGGACAGATTGACAACGGAGTCTTAGTAATAGCTAGGGTCTCGTTTTACCTTTTGAGTATAGAACAATAGAAACGGAACTTGATTTTAATATTTGGTTACAATAGGATAAATAACACAACAAAACACCAATCATAATGCGCTTGTCACCTTGTTAGAGACAAACGATTACAGGGAGGGAGTACCAGAGACGATAGACCAGTACAATCCGAAAATGGTTTTAAATTGACCTGATAGATTGGTCAAGTACAGCTAGGGTATAAAGACATTATTAGGAATTCTTTGCAACAAAAGAATGAAGTTACACAAGCTCTGCCCTGAACAAGCTGAAACCTTCAGCAACTAGCAACTACCTGCAATGCAGTGATAGCCTAGTGGTGGTACCGTTGGGCTGGCAAGTCAAGGAAGGAAGGAACATGGATGGGTTTTAGTCAGTACGAGTCTGACACTCCCACCCTTCCCAGAACGGGAGAAGTCATTAGATGATTTCCCAGCCTCAAAAAAAAAGTGAAGGTAAACATCGTGTGGAAACCGACATGTCTGCGAGATATTTCTCAACGGCATGTGAAGCTAAGTCAGAGGCCCATGGGCAGCATAAAAACTCTGACACCAGGTTAGTCACTAACCACACGAAAAAGAAAGAAGCAACTATCTGAAAAACTAACACATCTGAACAGTACACAATTCATATATTTACGCACAACGCAGTATCCATTCGAACAGAAAACATCAATCGTAAGGGTCGATGCATACTCGTACGTGTCGCGAACGATCTCGGACCGGACCGGTCCGGTTTCTTAAAGTTTTATTTTACTGAGATTTTTTGCGGAAACAGACGGTGGCACGTACGAAACAATGTAGAGTGAAACTTTTAGCGAATACGTCTGGATGTGTATGGACTTTAAGCAATGCGTTTTCTTTTGTGTCTGTTTCGGTTTTTCGCTTCGTTTTTTTGGTCCTTTTGATCTTCTTCCTTTGAAATGAATGTTTTGAGAGTTATTTTTAGTAAGCTATGATGTCGTTGTGGCAATATTTTAAGGAGTTCCTGTACTCAAAATTATGAACAACTTTTATTGCGGGAACACACCTGAAATCACGAAAAAAATTCAGCTGTAATCACATTATGCAATCGCATAACTCGTCAAAATGTAGGGCACCGCTGATTTCATTTTTTTTGCGATTCACCCATCCATGTTCCTTCCTTAGCCTTTTATGTTCCGGGGTAGCGGTAACCCTTTCGGATAATCCCGCTGATAACCCACATCCCTTAGTAATGAATAATATGTCATCAATTTTACTCTATTTCCCTCCCAAATATTCATAATTTCCATGCATTTGTGTGAAGACTGACGCATCTTCAATCGGTGATATGAGTATAGTGGGAGCGCAACTTTACTCGTAGACAGCTACAATATAAAAAATACATGAAACATAGTTTCATAAATACTAGGTAACAAAAGCTTACTGATATTCTATATTTAACCATCGCGTTTGAATTAAGAACCAGATATTATTTCAGAACCCAGTTTCTGCACCCACACATAGTCTTTTTAAAAAACACCCTCAAAGAACAATGGGACTATAGCTGAAACCCAAACTAATACAAACATGAGAAATCAACAAAAACATCCCCTTTTTCTGTGCGAGAGTTCCCTTTGTTCCTAACATTACCTGAGCGTGCTCTAACGTTCATGAATTATGGAATACGCTTGAAGGTACAGCCTTTTATTTATCATCATTCATTAGTTTGATGTGGGTATCTGGCTGGTTAGACTGTGGCTGGAAGTCAGCCTTATTAATGTTATGAGAGAATGAAAGATTTAAAAAAATGAGGGTAGAAGGACAAAACTCATGACATAACATCAAGCCTGTAGTCTCTGTAGGGTTAGGCAGAGGGGCACCTTTAGTTCACACACATTTTGCTAGTTAAGTCCAATGTAATAGGGGGCGAGCCTATTGCCATCAGCCAGGTACAACCCCTGACTCCGGGCTGCTACTGAGAAATTGGATGGAAATCCCAGTAATACTTTGCCGAAACTCATGCTCAGCAGTAGCGCTTCACGTGAACTCCCGGCCACCGTAGATGCGGGCCTGTGGACGGTGAGTAATGGGTGAGTCACCGTCCGATCAGCACCAGACCCGTGCCGGACGGCGCGTATATGTTCCACGCGCGCCTCAAAGAGATGTCAGCATATGAAGGGGCCCCTCAGGGCCAAGCCTGCCGGGTAAGCGGGATTGTCCGAAAGGGTTACCGCTACCCCGGAACATAAAGGGCTACGGAAGGAACATGGATGGGTTTTAGTCAGTAAGAGTCTGACACTCCCTTCCGCTCCACCCAGAGCGGGAGCAGTCATTGGATGATTTCCCAGCCTTAAAAAAAAAAAAAAAAGTCTAGTTACTCCTTATTACATCAGCTACCTGCCGACGATAAAAGTGCCGTCAGAATCGGTCCAGCCATTTCAGAGATTAGCCGTAACAAACAGGCAAACAGACAGACAAAAATTGAAAAAAAAATGTTATTTTGGTGTATGTACAGACGCCAGAACATCAAGCTATCCCTAACTGTCAAATTTTCTCAATTAAAAATGAACCTTATGTCTTTGCAATAAAGTTCAAATACTATCAAAGAAATTTGACAGATTGTGGTAACTTGATGTGCTGGCCTCTGTGACGTATTATATTCATATTCATGTAGTAAAAAATGGTTATTACAATTTTACAAACAGACACACCAATGTTATTTATATGTATTATTTATTTGTATGATTTTCACATTTATAATATTGTTAGTTTTTTTTTAAATTATATTCAGGCTGTCAGTTTGGACTTTAACAAAACACCTTATTTCTGAAAATCGGGTCGAATGGATCATTTCACACATGCTGAAACTACACCCCAGGTCCAGTTCCACACAATACACTCGTTCAAGTCTATGTTATAAGTTGTGTAAAGTTCCAATTGAAATACAAGACTCAGTAACAGGTTCTACTACGTACACAATGGTTACTCATTTCCTTCAGATGACGCGTCATTTACTGTGGAAATTGTTGTTAGAGAGAAATGGATCGTGTTTCTGTTGTTTAGTTTGTGATAGAATTGAATTCGATAGGAAAAGTAATTTTTATGGTTAAATTATAGTCTTGCCGGCTTCTTTACATGGTATAAACCAAACTCGCTCTCCGCTGTCGGTCCTTCTGTAGCTTAGACCTTTAACCTTTTGAACGCCATTGTCATATATACGTTACAAGCAAGCGTATGCCCCGTACGACATCGAAACATATATGACGGAGAAACGACCTCCATTGTGTTTTTAAAAAGTGTGACGTCAGCACAGCTGACGTCACTATTGTTGGCATCTTGGTGATCACTCATCTTCAATTTTCCAAAGAAAACTTCACAAGTATTTTTCGGAGACTCGTTTATTCAACGGGCAGCGTAACGACTTATTTTAGAGAGGTCCGCACAGTCCGGCGGCTCGAGCAAGACTGCTTGAGCGCGTTTTTTTTTTTTTTTTTTGTTAATGGCATCTCGCAGTTCAACCAAAGGGTTGTCTACTGCTTAACCGGGCTTGCCTGTGGCTGCCACAAAAGAATTGTAGCCTCCAGCCAAGGCTTAATAAAAACTAAACCTAACTTACAAAACTAAGCGACTACACGCTAAGGGCACCCCCTGCGGGGTTCGGACCTCGGCTTAGGGCGTCGCTGGGGGGGGGACAGCAAGGGACAGCTGGATCGGGGGTTTTTAAAACTACTGGCTCAGCGGCAACGCGGGCTGGCTCGAGCAAGGGTCGGGAGGATGAGAGTAGACAGGGTCGTCGCGACGGGCCTCGACGGCGAGGACGGAACGACGGAAATTTGTATCTGTATGTTACTCTAACAGTGCTAGTAGCCGGGCTGCTCTCCTGGAGGAGAGTGGTGGCATCGTCGGGGGCAACGAGGGTATGCCGTGGACGGCGAACCTTACTGATGCGGGACGGGGTGTATCGGGAGGCGGCCGCAATCAGGGGATTGCGGTGCTTTATGGCAGTGTCAAAGAAACGCTGCGAGAGGCGTTTCATGAACTGCTGAACTGTGGGGAGTTTAAAATCTACATGAAGGTCCATGTTACGGACGTAAAAGGGAGCTCCTGAGACCTTACGGAGGAACCGGTTTTGAAGTGTCTGCATTCGATGCAGATACTTGGGTTTGGCGTGCGCGAAGACGACGCAAGCGTATGTCATAATGGGACGGATTACAGCCTTATAGAGACGCAGTTTGCACCGGAGTGACAATTTGCTGCGTTCTGTAAGCATGAATTGGAGCCTACCGAGAGCGAAAGCGGCCCGCGAACGGACCTGCTTTATGTGCTCTGCGAAACTGAGGTGTTGGTCGAGAGTGACACCCAGGTACTTGGCATGCTTCGCCCAAGGGATCGGCTTGCCGTACATGGTGATCGGATTAGGGGGGTTGGGGAGGGCCCTACGAATTCTCCTAAAGAGAACAGCCTGGCTTTTATCGGGGTTGACCTCGATTCTCCATTTCCGGAACCAAGCGCCGAGGACGTTGGCCGAGGTCTGGAGAGTCTGAGCTATAGCTGGCGGACTGGTCCCCGTGTAGTAAATGGCCGTGTCATCGGCGAATAACGCCAATTGGGCCTTTTTACTCTTAGGGATGTCGCTAGTGAACAGGGTAAAGATTAGGGGGGAGAGAACGGAGCCCTGGGGGACTCCGGCGCGAATCGGGTGGGGGGAGGAGAGAGCGCCCTCGATGCGGTAGCGGAAGGTGCGGTTCGACAAAAAATCCCGTAAGATGAGCACGAGACGGTCGGGCACGCCGAGCTGGTATAGCTTATATATTAAGCCATTGTGCCAGACTTTGTCGAAAGCCTTCGCTATGTCGAAGAACAGGGCGCCAGTCATAGCGCCACGCTGGAAGCCGGCACTGATGTGCTCGACTATGCGGTGCGCTTGCTGGACGCACGAGTGTTGGGTACGAAACCCGAACTGCTCGTCCGGAATCAGGCTCTTCGCCTCAGCATAGTCCTTGAGACGCTTATAAATAAGCCTCTCGTAGATTTTGCCGAGCACGTTGAGCAGACTGATGGGGCGATAGCTGGTGGGGTCGGATTTGGGTTTGCCGGGTTTGGGGATACCTATAACAGAGGCCTCTTTCCAGGCTTGTGGGAACATATTATTACTCATGGCGCCATTGAAGATGGCGGTCATGAGCATGATCAGTTGGGCGGGGAAGAGTTTGAATACCCTATTGGTAATTCCATCTGAGCCGGGGGCTTTACGAGCCTGAAGACCCTTGATGATGTCTTGCACCTCGTCAGGGGTGACGGGGGGCAGAGGATCATCAGGGTCTTCGACGGGCGGGAGAGAGGCTCTACGTTCGACCTCGGCGTCGACTTTGGCGAGGTGCTTTGGGTCGACCGGAAGGGAACTGGGGGAGCATTGGGACTCGAGACTGTCGGCTAGGAGCTCGGCTTTTTCAGAGCTATCGAAAGCGATGCTCTTGTCGGGACGGATGAGTGGAGGGGTGGAAGATTCTTCGGGAGCGCGAAGCTTCCTCTGAAGGTTCCAGAAGGCTTGGTGATTGGGCTCAAGTTCACCGAGTAACTTGTCCCAGTTGTCCGAACGAGCTTCCGCAATGCGTTTCTTTACAGCACGCTGTAAATTGCGCATGTGGGCTTTGTTCGCATCGCAGGGGAAGGAGTCGTAGGCACGGATGGCTGCGTTCTTCTCGGTTATCAGCTCACGTACGTCAGCGGGTAGTTTCCAGCGGTGGTCTTCCACCACCGGGACTTCCCGTGAGCAATCCGTCAAAACGGATTGCACGTGTTCTGTAAACGAGGCGATCGCGCCAGTAGTGTCATCGACAGAGACGATGAGGTCAGGGATGGATTCCAGGTGTGGTGACAGAGTGTCGGATTTAAGCTTTTCGCTTACTTTCCTCCAGTCGGTCACCAGCTGGGTGCGGGGCGGGTGGTCAGGGTCAAGCGGACCCCCCGTGTAGGGGGTGAGGTGCATGACGACGGGACGGTGGTCAGAGTTAAGCTCGTGTAGCGCCTCTAAAGATTGCAAACGGAGGTTCACATTCTTGAGGAGCGCTATGTCGAGGACGTCGGGCGTTTGGTTAGGGTCGCCGGGATAGTGGGTGGGAGTCATCGGAGCGATGACGTCAAAGTTAAGGGAGGCCCCTAAGTTGAACAGTAATCTGCCTCTGGTAGAGGTGAGATTACTGTTCCAGGCGGGATGTTTGGCATTGAGGTCGCCCGCCAAGATGACGGAGTCGCTCAAGCCGAAGAGGAGTGAGAGGTCGGCGGCGATGGATAGATGATCCTCGCTACCGTTGGTCGGTGGGAAATAGCCGGAGATGATGGTGATCGGTTGATGACCGGTCATGGCGAGCCGACAGAGAGAGATCTCCAAGTGAGAGAGGAGAGGGGGGGGATCTAGCGGGATGCAATGGAGAGTCCTTCTGAAATAGATGAGGGTTCCGCCCTTATGACAGCGTGACCGATCATTGCGAACTATGCGATAGTTGGCGATGTTCGGGTTGCGTATATGGGGCTTCAGAAAGGTCTCCTGAACTAATAGGACGTCAAGCTGATGGTCGCGGAGGAAGGCGGCGATCTCATCGCGTTGACTTTTAACGCCGTTAGCGTTAAAGAAACCTAGCTTGAGGGACCGGGGCTTTGTACATCTAGCACCTTTTGTAATATCCATAATTGATATTTAAAAGGTGAGGTTGGAGATGGCGCGCAGTACCCCGGGGTAGCTGTGGTATGCCATGAGGATTTTAATAGGGTCGCCCTTGGCGGCGTAGACCTGATCGGCCATTGCGATTGCCTCCGGGGTTTCGAACACTTGGTTCATAACCGCGAGGGTGTGGACGAGGATCTCCGTCGTGGTGGGCTTGATACCTGCTGGGGAGAGGGAAGGGACCTTTTTCGGAGCTGCCGAGGCAGGCTTCAAGGGGGCGGCGGGTGGAGTTGCCAAAAGGGCCACGGGGGAGGGGGTTGGCCCAGGGTTAACGGTAACCTTAGGCGCGGGGTTGGTAGCAGGGGGCTGAGAGATGGGGGCCGCGGTGACTGGAGCGTCGCTGCGGAATAAGTTGGCCCAGGGCATGGGTCGTTGGGGGCTGAGTCGCACTGGCAACTGCGCTGAGGGCACCTTGATGGTAGCCGAGGGGCTTTCCCTCTTCAGGCGATCGCTAGCGCGCTTCGCCAGTTTGGGGGAGGAAGCCTTGGGGGCTTTAGGGCAGCCACGGTAGTTGGCTGGGTGGCCAGATTGACCACACAGTACGCAGCTCGGGGGTTCGGTGCATAAAGCCCGATCCTTGGGGCGGGGACAGTCCGCTGTGCCATGGTCACCCAGACACTTGACGCACCTGGGGGTGGCGAAGCAGTTAGACTGCGCGTGACCATATAATTGGCAGCGATGGCACTGGCCAATTATATTAGTGCGGCGGGGTTTCTCAATAGAGATCCCCGATAGTGAACAGACCGACTTGATCTTGAAGATCGGGTGGTGCCCTTCTACAGGGTCACACACCACGAGGACCATGTCGTAGGCATGTCCGTGACGCGCCTTGTGAAGGCGGTGCACCGCTGAAACTGAGATGCCTTGGGCAGAGAGGTCATCTTTGATGTCCTCCGTAGGGATCTCCTTCGGGACTCGGCGGATGACTACGCGAGTCGGTGTCTCTTCCGGGAGAGAGTAGGTGTGGAACGAGTAGTTCCTCGTTCGCAGCATAGCGGTGAGCTCCCTGTAGTCCGCGGACGAGGGAACGGACACCTTGATGCCCTGTTGGGTTGATGTGGCGCTGGTGTACTGGATCTTACGATCCACGCACATCTTGGACACTTCGGTCCATTTGGCCTTGTCTTGGATAAAGACCGGAGGCGGGGGCTTTTGCTTCTTTCCAGAAGCGGAAGCGGGTTTCGCCTTACTGCCGCAGGGGCGGGGAGCCTGAGAAGGGGCAGGGGTGGGGGAGGATGAGGCCGCTACGGCCTTTTTGGCCTTGCTGGCCTGGGATGAAGACCCTTTCTTCCTCTTCCCTCCTTTTCCGACGACCTCGTAGTCGTCTTCCGAGGATGAGGAAGAGGCAGAGAGGGGGCCATCGTCGTCCGAGATCGGAGCGGACGTGTCCATGCTCTCCGGTAGAGCTTGGACTGGGGTGGTGGGGGCAGCCTTTGTCATTACCGGGACAATAGAGCCCAGTGCAGCTGCGGACGGAACAATAGAAGTGGCCGAGACAATGGGTCTCGCACTAATTGGGTTCGCGGAAGCGGGCTCAATTGTCGGTAATGACAATGGAGCCGGAATTCCGGCAAGCGGGTTTGAGCAAGCCGCTTGAATAAGGCCTTGATCGGCCGGCGGGGGCGAGAGCGGGCTGTCGAGCGCGTCGGTGAAGTCGGCGACTGCCGACGATGACGCGGTGGGACTGGCACGCAAAGCACGGGCGGAATGCTGGGCCACGAATTTCGGGTCCGGGAGCAATTCCGTAAGAAAATATTTGACCCATCTCGGGTCGTAGTCCGACATTGTCGGTAGGGAAAAATTAAAACCTAAATGCGAAAACACATGGCATTCGCACCTAACGGCCCTAGAACCTAATTCCCCGGGTGGATAGGCCCGGGGATGTGTAGCCTCCCTGTCGGGCGTAGACAGGGAGGTGAGTACCTATGGTGAGCCCTAAGCTTGTAAACCGTTCGCCAATCTTATTGTGCGAACGGGCCCTGACCGGGTCTAGTGCGAAGGGGTAGACACTCCCAACCGACACTAGGTGTGTTGCTGTGGACGAAGTCAGAAACTAGAGTTGACTAGGAGATCCCCCAAGGCCAAACTTCTAGCTCTCGGCTCCAATTGACTGCCTCACCCTGAAGGGGATCGGCGGGTGTGATTGGGTCAACACCCCACTCGGCTTCGTTGACACCGTGAGGTTTCAACCGAGGACCACGAAACTGTGGTTTTACCCAGAGGGGGCCAAGACCGACGATAACGTTTTGACACAATTTCTGTTAAGAAATAGCGACTGTAACTACCTCCTTGAAAAAGGCAGTAGTATACAGGAAACACTTGTAGTCGATGACTACGAAACTGGCGTCGACAGGAACGTCGACCGGAACACACTAGCGGCGAGACAGGGTGCGGCGAGCAGGTAGCGGAGAGCAGGTAGCGCGCGGCACGTCCGTCCGGGGCGAGTGTCGGGCAGCGAGTGCTTGAGCGCGCTCTGTGCGGCCGTATTTATAGTGTGGCGAGCACGTGTTCATAGTTTTTAGTTTAAGTATTGATTTACGTGAATCACAAGATTTTTACATTGCAATAATCAAACAGTAATTAATTAATGGTTTACAAACTAATTTTAACTTAATCAAATCATTGAATTGAGTTATTAATTAATAATTAATTCTTATAATGATCGACGAACTATTGTTGTTGCGCCGATACGGCCATACTGACAGGCGGTGCGCGCTCTGCACCAGCCTCGTTGATTTTAGTTCTTATTTCTACCTGCAACAATGGAACGGACTTTCTTTGAGTCGGATATCTGTAAGCAACTTGTGTTGCTTTATGTTAAGTTTGTTACACAAACACACAACGTCTTGTATGTTTGGTATTTGTAGGTTTTTAGGGGATGTCATAAAGAGTTTTTGGAGGTTCTCGTAGAGATCTCGAAGTGTCTCGAAGATTCTCGGAGGTTCTCGGAGGTTCTCGGAGGTTCTCGGAGGTTCTCGGAGGTTCTCGGAGGTTCTCGGAGGTACTTGGAGGTTCTCGTAGACATTTATTTAAAAGTCTCTTGTAGAATTGGTAGTCATTCATAAATATTGAGTTGAGTTACTTACGGTTTATTTTGATGAATTGCCTTCATTCTGTAGATCGTGGTTTGCCGGAATTGGCAGCCCTTCTCGTGAGGTCGATGGAACCGGCTCAATTGGTATTGCAGCAGAGTCCTGGTGATTGGGTGATGTATTTCCCGCCGATACGGTCAACTGTTCACCAGGCTGTGGAGCGCGGCGCAGCTGATCATGAGCAACTTTGCGAGGTCGTCCTCTGCCGATTACTTTTTTGACTAAATAGCGGTCATTTTCCAGTATTCTGCAAACTTCGTATGGTTCACTGAATTTAAGGTCGAGTGAGGTTTGGTTGCGGGGATTGTTCTTAATCAACACATAGTCTCCTCGTTGAAAATGATGAATTTTGGCTTTATGTAGGTTGAATCTTTGTCTATCTTGTTCACTTGAACGAGACATTTTCTGTTGTACCTGATGAGTAAGTGCTTCGATATCTACAGTTTGGTTGTCAATATTCACCAAGCTGAGAAGCTCAGGAGGTACGCAGTGTTTTCGTTGTGTAATAAGGGTCAATGGAGCGACACCAGTAACACGATGAGTCGTACAGTTCATTGCCAGTTGCAGTTCCTCAAGCGTAGTGTGCCACTGCTCTGCTTCGTAGTTTTTGATCATTACCAAAGCGTTTTTGAGGGTTGCAATGACTCTTTCCACTTGTCCATTCGCTCGGCTAACTCCTGGAGCTATGGCGTGGATATTTATTCCAACATGGTCGCAATAGTCTTTGAATTCGCCGAGGAACTCTCTTCCTCCATCAACTATTATTTGAACTGGTGCACCGAATAGATGCACAGTGCGTTTCAGGGCAGCTAAGGTACTGTGTGGGTTTTTGTTGCTGGAGAAGTAGAGTAACACGTACTTTGAAAAAGCGTCAATGGTCACTATTACGTACTGCTGATCATCTGGAGTGCCCAGCTTCCCAGTTATGTCCATATGGATAACTTGGAAAGCAGCCGTTGGTTTTTGAATTGGGTGTAATTGGGCTTGAATAGCACCAGATCTTCCTTTGGATGTTCGGCATATTACACAATTATCTACAAATCTTCGAACAGAAGAACTCATTTTGTCAAACCAATAAGTTTCTCTGATCTTCTGTAACGTCTTTTCCCAGCCAGGATGTTTCAGTGCGGTGTGAAAAGAATTGATAATACTCCATTGGAATGACTTGGGCACGACTGTGCTAAGCTGTTGGCCAAAGACGGGATCATTAACGTGCTTCTTTAAGACGTTATCCTCCAAGATATAGTCCTCTACTGGGCTATTATCGCTAATGCTGTCCATTATAGGTCGTAGTTCATCATCGCGTCGTTGTTCAATTTTGAGCCAATTCAAGTCTCTTGTCATAACGTTGACTGCCAATTCAGTTGGGTTCCTACTGAAAAAATCAGCATGTTGGAGACGTTCACCCTTGCGGTACTCTACCTTGAAGTCGTAGTTTTGCAAGAATGCCCACCAACGATGAATCCTCGGTAAAGGATCCTTCTTGTGTTTGGATGCTTTTAATGCATTGCAGTCTGTTATCACGGTGAATTTTCGCCCATACAAGTACTGGCGAAAGTGTTTTATAGCACGCACTACTGCTAATGTCTCCAGTTCGTAGGAGTGATAGCGGCTTTCGGCTTCAGTAGTTCTCATACTCATAAAGGCAACCGCATGTTGACGTCCGTCAATCACTTGCACTAGTACTGCACCAAATCCAAGGCTGCTGGCATCCGTATATAGTTGTATAGGTGCTTCTTCTTGGAATAGTGTCAGTGCTGGAGCGGACGTTAAACATTCGATGATTGTGTTACGTGCTTTCTCGTGACTGTCTGTCCACGTCCATTTTGCACCTTGTTTTGTCAGTTCATACAATGGTAGCATTATACGTGAAAAATCTGGAATATATTTCCTGAAATATCCTGCAAGCCCATTGAACTGTCTCACCTGCTTGACAGTCTTAGGTACTGGAGCTTTGACGAGAGCTTCCACTTTACGTGGGCTTGGTCGTACTTGTCCATCGGAAACTACATTTCCGAGGTATTCAATGGATCGTTTGAAGAAACTGCACTTGTCGGCGTTGATAGAAAATCCAGAATCTTGTAGTGCTATGAGAATCCGTTCCAGGTGCAATATTCCTTTCTGAAAATCTGCGCATTTACTCAGCACATCATCCACATAGACTTGTGCAGCTGTCCCCAGCAATGATGACAGAGCTCTGTTGATGCATCGCTGGTAAACAGAGCAAGCATTACTCAAACCAAAGGGCATGGTGAGGTATTCATACAGGCCATCTGGTGTGACGAAGGCAGTCTTTTCGATCGAGGTCTCAGCAATAGGTATCTGGTGGAAACCAGCTGCCATATCAAGACTTGAGTAGAAATGGCCATTTGCTAGCTGATCAATCTGGTCGGAAATCAGCGGAAGTGGGTAGTGATCGCGTAGCGTATTCGAGTTAAGTTCTCGAAAGTCGACGCAGAGTCGATCATCACCATTTTTCTTCTTAACTAAGATGATAGGGCTTGAGTAAGGAGATTTGCTTTCGCGTATAATATTATGTTCCAATAGTTCTTGTATGATGGTACGAACCTTCTCCCTTTCCACAGGGCTGAGACGATATGGCCTTCTTTCGACAAATTTGTCGGGGTTTGAAAAACCCCGACAAATTTGTCGAAAGATGAAATCAAGCAATTACGTGGACTTCTGAATAAATACGAGCATCTGTTTATTCGTGGATATCCTAAAACTCGTGTCAATACCGGCGAGTTGGAAATCAGACTGAAAGTCCACGTAATTGCTTGATTTCATCTTCGTTGGTGAGATCACAGTCCAAATTATTGAAGAGAGAAGAGCTCGTACTCACATGATTGATAACTGTGTTATGAATTAACTTCGTCCCGTTGGATGTAATTATCATACTCAGATTGGTATCATGAATTAGGTTCATACCGACTAGAATATCTGTTGACATTTCATAGTCAGGTAATACGTAGAACTCCAGCTCAATACTGATGGTGTCTATAACGCATACAGTTGTAATCTTGGTTAACGATAGAGCGGGAAATTATCCAATCCCTTTCAAATAGTTCACTGCTGGACTCCTCTGACCAGGTAGAAGTATAGCAACAGATTCTCGCATGATTGAACATTCTGCCCCACTATCGAACACAGCTTGCAATGTTCTTTCGCCTATTTTGATGGAGATAGGAGCCAGCTTATTGCTTGCTACGTAGTTGACGTTTGAAGTCAACGAACGTTCCCGTTTGAAGCAAGTTTCATAAGTGTGGCCTGGTTTCTTGCAATAGGTACAGGTAGATATTGTTTGTGCTTTAGGATCCTTGTTGCCAGCTTCAGGTTTAGCTTCTGAAGGTTTAAATCTGCAATTTTCGGTTGAATGGTTCGTCTTCTTACATATGCGGCAGCTTGATGTTGATTGGTGATTGTCCGCATATCGTGGACGCTTGTTAGGTATTGTGGAGTTTGAGCTTGGATTAGAACGCTTCTTCCGTATGGATGTTGCCACTGAAATCAGTTCAGGAACAGTGGTTGCTCTGGCATTCAGTAATTCGATGCGCAAACGCTCGTCATTAACGCATCCAATCACTGCCTCCAAAGCGTGCTCATCTTCTAGATTGTCCTTGGTGACCCTTCTCCATAGGACCCATGCCCGTGACAAGAACTCTGCAATATCTTTTGATGAGTCATAAACATGTTCTCTGAACATGACAATGTCTCGGGAGTATCTGTTCTCGGGTTCGAATGTAGTGACGAGGTTCTTCCGCAACTCTTCCCATGTTTTAGTAGTCACCATCCAATCATCGATCCACAGTTTTGCACGCCCCTTCAACAGGCTGCAGACCTTCATGCGAACGTCGAAATCGTTCAGCTTGTATGCCTCAATGGCTTGATCTATATGCTGACACCATTCTCGTATTCCGACGTGGGTATCCGGGTCGAATGACGGTAAATAAATGTCATTGATCCTTATTTTTGATTCGGCAGGTGGAGCGCACAAGCGCTCTGACATCTTCTGCATCATCTCCATCATTTGCATAAGGAATTGTGGTGGTATTCCATCCACGCGCATTCCTTGGTGAGGGTAGTTATGCAATCTTGATTGTGGTATGGCTTCCATTTGCGTATTGGTGACCAACACAGGTTCCTGTTGCTGGGTGTTGGTTGGTTCCAGTTGCTCAGGTGGTAAACGAGCTGATGAGGAAGTGGCCTGAATAGGGATCCCTTGCGATCCCACTTCTGATGACGGAGAAACGACCTCCATTGTGTTTTTAAAAAGTGTGACGTCAGCACAGCTGACGTCACTATTGTTGGCATCTTGGTGATCACTCATCTTCAATTTTCCAAAGAAAACTTCACAAGTATTTTTCGGAGACTCGTTTATTCAACGGGCAGCGTAACGACTTATTTTAGAGAGGTCCGCACAGTCCGGCGGCTCGAGCAAGACTGCTTGAGCGCGCTCTGTGCGGCCGTATTTATAGTGTGGCGAGCACGTGTTCATAGTTTTTAGTTTAAGTATTGATTTACGTGAATCACAAGATTTTTACATTGCAATAATCAAACAGTAATTAATTAATGGTTTACAAACTAATTTTAACTTAATCAAATCATTGAATTGAGTTATTAATTAATAATTAATTCTTATAATGATCGACGAACTATTGTTGTTGCGCCGATATATATTATAATAATAAATAATAATAGATCATGTCATCATTATGTGACAATGGCAACAACACTATAACATGAAATAAACAATTAAATCATTACTTTTGTGTAATTATGTTTATACAGATATCTTAAAAATTGAAGCTCTCATACGTATTTAATGACATGAAACAAATTAAAAGACACCATGGATATTGAGAAATTTATGATAACAAGAAGAAATAAATTTGTAGCTTGGACGTGCTTTGACTTAGACATATTGCCGTCTCTGTCTTACACTTATAGTTTCACAGTACGTGTTGAGTATCGCCTGATAGTATTAAGCTGAGCATTTTAGCATTTTTATTTATCATTATCGTTTACAAAAATAAAATTATTTATCATTTATGCTTTTAATAATGCATCGTTTAGAAAACGGGGAACTTATAATTTTTTTTTTACTTTTCCTACACTGTTCCACTGCTGAGCAAAGGCCTGCTCCTCCCCCTAACCTTATTCTACTAAGCTTATAATAATTATCGTCACACTGCCTTTTTACGTGCACGTCTCCAAAGACCATTCATTGCAGCAAACTATCCTATAAGAAGGTATCACCAGCATCGTCCATTATGTACACGCCCCACACCCATTCTCTCGAACTACACACTCAAACTTGCGACGGTTTTCTTTTCCAAATCAACATGTATATGTGTAGGCATTTTTCATTTTTAACCCTCGGCGCAAGGATAATGGTATATTTTTATTTATGGCAACATAAATCATCAAGAGTTATCCGTGCTTCATATATTTTTTTGTATTGGTAACACTTTTTCGGTATGAGATTAGCCGTCCATGTGTTTAAGAATGTGTTGTAAAATAAAATATGTTTAGGTACTTTGTTAAATAGAAGATCACAATTTCATTTCGAGTGATAACCCCAAGGTCAAGGGAACTTCGTTAAATGAGAATGACCCTACAGATAGAAAGAAAAAACGACTTTGGATTTTGCTGGCAGCGCGACCATGGTGGCGCAACCAGCCATGGTGGGTGGTGCCCTAGTGAGATATAAGCCTAGCTCACTGGCATGCATAGTCTTTCAACGATCGTCGCCGCGTCGCTGAGTGAGTAATCTCTTTTGTCGCTGTGGGACAGGTGCCTTAGGCTTCCTCTAATGAGAAGGTTTGCTGTTTTTAGACCAGGCAATAACCTTTGTCTTTCGAAAAAATCACTAGTTACTTTCTAATTTCGGTTAGAACGCCTCTAACTAGGTAAAAGGCAAATCGTGATGAAACTTCTTTATTTATGTTAGAAATTGTCATCACAAAATCAATTCTCGTGAATTTTTTTTTGTAAACAAAAAAAAATTAAGTAGCCAAAAACTGCCCCAGTTTTTTAATTATCAACTGTTTAAAAGATCACAATTTTTGTATTATTTCGTCTAACGAATGTTTTTTCCTATATTGTCCCACGACTTCTGCTAGTCTTATTATCAGCAAGCGTGGTGTTAGTAAACAACGCGGGTGCGACAGCGTGTAATTGGGGATCATCTGATCTAGACGCAGTATCTAGGCTTAACCTAGGTCGAATGTAGGACAAAATAATGTATTTTTGGGCTCACTACTAGACTAAAACAAATGTCTTGTATGTATTAGAATGTTGGACCACAAAAGGAATAAATTTAAAAAAAAATGCATGCAGATGAGATGAGATTGCTAAGAAGGATGTGTGGTGTTATGCGAAAGGATATAATTACAAATAAGTATACAGTGTGTAAGGTTAAAACTGAAATCACGAAAATTGTTTTTCGTGATTTCAGGTTTGGTCTCACATTCAAAATTGTTCATGAGTACTATACCCCCTGAAAGTATGTCCATCGTTTAACCTAACACACTGTATAAGGGAAAGTCTTAAAGTGACACCGGTGACTGAAAAGTTGCGTTGAAGTCGGTTGTCATGTTTTGCGGAGGAATGAGGAAAATGGCGTCAGGAAAGTTTTGAGTATGAATATGGATGGCTATACGAGTAGGGAGAGGACACAGGACACAGAAACGATGGATGGACTGTGTGAAAGATGATACTCGTATAAGTAAGGTCAGATCTACTACTGAGATCACGACTAACAGAGACATGTTGCGCCGACCCCAAATAAATTGGGATAAGAACAGGAGAATGATAATACTAAACTAAAAGAAAATGCTTCAAAACTATGTTCATTGTTCTCACCGCTTATGGAGTAGAGGTGGTGTTACTTCTATGACATGGGAAGGCAATAAAGCAGTTATACGATGAGGTCTATGAGAGCTAGACCTCATCTGCACTAACAGAGGAGTTCGTGGCAGCGTGGAAGTAGCTACATGCGAGCTAGAATGTGAATTGGAAATGCGAAGAGGAGGAGACGCCTGCGCACATCCTAGCTGATTGCTCTAGCCTTTCTTTAAGGGTGGTATGTCATCAAATGAGTCCTCTCATTCTGGCTGGGGCGGCAGAGAGTGTCAGAAAAACCCACCCATGTTCCTTCCTTAGCTCTTTAAGTTTCGGGGTAGTGGTAACCCTTTCGGACAATCCTTCTGATCTTTCTCACACTCCCTTCTACCAAGAGCGGGAGGGGTCAATTGATGACTTCCCACCCTCAAAAAAATAAAAGCATAAAATAATAACCCCGAAAAACATTGACCTTACTGAGATTAAAACAGTTTTCTTATTAATTTCCTTCCCGAAACACAATATTCCTTGGAGAGACGCGTCGGCAACTTTTTTAGCTCTACCCCAAATTGTAGCCCAAAATCCAGGCTAGGCATCAATCTTGCAAAAAGTGATTTATCGTTTAACAAGCACTGAATGAAGATAAATCAACTGTTTGTGTGTACTGTCGGAGTAATTGTTTATTTCGTTGTAATTGAACTTAGTTGGTTAAGTAAATGTGATATACACTCGAGAGCAATGAATCCGGGTCACTTAAAGAATCCTAAAAATCTCGGAAACTAAAAATGCTAGGTTAATGCAATAAATTGTATTTAATAGACAATGTAATACTCCTTAAATGAAGGTATTAAAACTTCTTAGTTTTTGTAAAGTTATATCATAAAAAAATCAAATTTGAAAAAGGGCCACTTTCGAAGATGGAACTACGAAATTACAGCATTTGGTTTTGCTTTTGTTTGTAATCTGTCATTTATGTGGGTACATAAACCATGTTGATAGTGCTCTATATTCATTATTCAAGCTGAAATTATGTCGCTTACGCCTGAAGAATGCACCAGAATACTTACAATGCTGGAAACCGGCCGGAGTCAGCGCGATACAGCCAGGACTGTCGGTGTGTCGCTGTCAACAGTACAAAGAGTTCTCCGACGTTACGAAGAAACTGGTTCTAACCTACGCAGACCAGGAACGGGCAGAACCAGGTGTACCACAGCACGAGAAGACCGATACTTGGTGAACACCATGCTTCGAAATCGCTTTCTCACAGGAACTGAACTCACAAATCAGTTTCGACGCCTCGGAGGAAGTAACCCAAGTGCATGGACAGTAAGACGTCGGCTTGCTGAATCTAACTTAAAACCCCTTAGACCTGCAAACGGCCCTAAACTGGAGCGTGGGCATCGTATTTCAAGACTAAGATATGCCCAGGGCCACGTAAATTGGAGTATTGAAGATTGGTCAAAAGTTATGTTCTCCGACGAATCAAAATTTATGCTCTACAAGCACGATGGAAGACACAGAGTGTATCGAAGACCAGGGGAAAGATTCAAGCAAGCATGCATCGAAGAAAAAGTAGCCTACGGTGGTGGGTCTGTACTTGTGTGGGCCGGAATTTCTTCTGAAAGTCGCACAGAGCTGGTGATCATAGAAAACGGCTCTTTAACTAGCGTAAGATATGTGGAAGAAATCCTCAATGATCACGTTGGTCCATTTATGGTCAATTTAGGTGAGGATGCTATATTTATGCATGACAATGCCCGACCTCATACAGGTAGGATTGTGAATGACTACCTTCAAGAGATGAACATTACTCGTATGGAGTGGCCAGCGCGCAGCCCGGATATCAACCCGATCGAGCATGCTTGGGACGAGCTAGGCAGATGCGTAAAACAACGAAACCCTCCCCCAATCACGCTTCGTGAGCTCAAAATTGCTCTCACAGAGGAATGGGAGAATATTCCCCAAAATCGTATAAGGAACTTGGTGTACAGCATGCCAAACCGCGTAAACGCAGTAATGGAAGCACGAGGAGGCAATACGAAGTATTAAAATTCAAGAAAATCGTAATAAAGTTCAAAAATTTCATGTTTCCTATTTTTGTTTTAAGGAGAGATCAGCAGTTTTTTTCTTTATGTAATTTTGTGTTAATAAAATGTATGGTGACTCATATTTTTTTTACTTTCATTTAAGGAGTATTACATTGTCTATTAAATACAATTTATTGCATTAACCTATCATTTTTAGTTTCCGAGATTTTTAACATTCTTTAAGTGACCCGGATTCATTGCTCTCGAGTGTATTAAATAAAAGCTAAAAAAATATTTAATACTAGCTGCCGCCCGCGGCTTCGCCCGCAAAATATGTCGACAAATTATACACATAAACCTTCCTCTTAAATCACTTTATCTATTAAAAAAACCGGATCAAAATCCGTTGCGTAGTTTTAAATATTTAAGCATACATAGGGATATAGGGACAGAGAAAGCGACTTTGTTTTATACTATGTAGTGATTATTATTTTTCTTTAAGTACGCTGTACTGGTCGACGTCATTACATCTATGGTGATGATGACTTAATTTTTTTGCGACACGTATTTTTTCTTTTTTTACGCAATGCAAAGATTACGTCGATATATTGCGTTAAAATGTGGTCTGACGTCACGACTATGTAGTTTTTATACTTGTGACGTGGCGAGCCCCACTCCCAAACTTCAGTCCTTTTTTTTGTAAGTCTTTTTCTACTATTTATGATAAAGCAAAAAATACATGTCAAATATTTTTTTATTATCTGATTGACGGAATAGATATTCAACTCCCTAATAGAGATGATGTCAAGGTAAAAACAAAGTCTTGTCTTTCGAAAAGTGCTGATTTGTTGCCTAGTATCATTAATAATAATATTTATTCAGATTTAAACTGTTAAAATGTTAACATTAAAATCTTAGAAATAATTTACAAAGGTATTTATATTGTAAGATGCCTGTACTAGGATGAACCTGTATCACAGGCGGCAAGAGCGCATACATTATGGTATTTGTAGGACAATATTATTTCACTAAACACAAAAAGTATTAAACAATTAAAAAATTAAAGAATGGATCAAGGTGGCTCAAGAAAAAGATGTCTGTAGAGATTTGGGGGAGGCCTTTGCTCAGCAATAGGCCAGTGAAGGCTAAAAAAAAAGTTTTGAACGGTAAAAATATTAAATTAATTCATTACTATTTTAAACCCAGTTTACAAGACTTACATACCTTACTTTAAAATTAAAATAACTAAGGTAAGTATTTTCTTAACAAGTCAGCGTAACATATTTTCTAATAGTTCATTAGCTCAATAAACGCAAATGTAAGCTAACAGTGTTGAGCTCAACATCCAAAATGGGATACAGCTTTACAACAGATACGGCTCACAAAGAAGCCTTCCGATTTTTGACTCAACAAAACGCCAGACTTCGCGATGAGTTTTTGTAATGCATAGTTTTCGTATAGGTTAGTATGATTCTTTTGTTGTAATTAGAGCAAATAACTTGGTTTTCTGAACAAACATTTAAAATAGTATTTTTAAAGTGAAACTTTTATTACATCGTCTCAAACTTTTTCGTCTGTGTGTTGCATGTCGCGTGACGGTCGGCCGCGGAGTAGGGATAAAGTGAAAGGCGCTCGTCAGAGAAGCCAAGGCCAATATGGCGGCGCCTATAGTGTCAAATGTATTTAATGTGAAAAAAAGTTTCACTTTACCGTGGTTTCATAAAACAACAAAATACTTTTTTTTTGTACTAGGTTTGGCACGTGACTTCTGCCGCGAGGCTCTCGGAAAATATGCCTTAGGACCTTATCAAAAGTGCCCTTTGAGATTATCTGGGTTATTGTCTATCTGTATGCCTAATTTCATCCAAAGCCGTTAAGCTGTTTTTTCGTCAATTCGGAACATACATCCAAATTAACAGACAAACGTACAAAAATTCTAAAAAAAGAAAAATGAAAATTGGTATTACTAGATATAGATAGATTAGTCACCCACCCCTGCTTCACTAAGCGGGATTGTCCGAAAGGGTTACCGCTACCTCGGAACATAAAGGGCTAAGGAAGGAACATGGATGGGTTTTAGTCAGTAAGGGTCTGACACTCCCTTCCGCTCCACCCAGAGCGGGAGCAGTCATTGGGATGATTTGTCCAGCCTTAAAAAAAAACCCCTGCTTCACGCGGTTTTTACGACTTTAAAAACATCATGATTTCTTTAATATAGGTAGGTAAATCTAACATGGAACAACATTGTACTCATCATTATGAGTACAATACCCCTTAAGATATTTTCCATGAATTCATTTTCACCCTGTATTATTAAAACCATCCTAAATCAATTTCCTAGATGATTTAGGATGGTTTTTTTAGATAAAAATCGCGTTCACACAGACAGATATGAATAGCGACTATTATCTCTAAGATCGTGATTGATAGTAACAGAAGGCGACGTGACACGATAAACAACACGTATAGATTCAAGTCAAATGACAATTTGATGGACCGTTTTATTATTCCCGACAAGGAGTAGATCACATGTCACGGTCGTAAAAGCGTATAAAGCAATATTACTACCAAGCGTGTTCTGGGGCTCAAGTCTGCTATTACAATAGTGTCAGAATGGTCGATCATTGATTTCAAAATTGTTGATATGGACAAGTTTCGTAATCTACTAATATAATGGCGTCATTATGACTTTCCAATGGTCAACCACTGACACACCATTGAAAGAAATGGCTTAAATTGGTAATCTCGTACGTAATGACAGTTGAATGTCAGACTTAAGCGGTAATCTGCTAAAATTTTGACAGTTCCTTTGATCATTGAACTACCATTCCAACGTCATTGTGCAGTCATAGCTTTTAAATACGTGCAATACTGTGCGTCCATAAAGTTTTTGCATTTAAATCGTGTTTGTGGAGTAATATTGCATCCAAGATGCATTCAGTGCGATCTAACATCTTGGAACTAGCTAACGCAGTGGATGCTGGAGAAAGAAGATGCAGGGAATCCAAACAACGTCGATTGGCCCGTCGGTTAACAAGTTACTAGTATTGTGTTTGTGGAATATATAATGATTGGAAAAGGACTCAGTAAGGAAGTTAATTGAAGAAGTCATTACCATTATGGCCAGACGAAAAGTGAAACGATAGCGTATCGGCAGAAATGAAGGTGAGAAAACTGAATTTGTCAATGATTTATTATTCTATAGCTATAAACACGAAATAATTTGATTAATCGTAATTTTTTATTGCAGATTCTAATAGCACTTGCATTTTATGCATCAGGGTCCTACCAAAATTTTATTGGACAGAGTTCCATCCATAATGTTTCACAAATCAAGAACAATTAATGAAGTTAGAGGCATTAAGTAAAATATATAGCCATTTACTATATTTTAATGTAATGTAATCATCATTCATTTAACATAAATAAAAACAGATAAAACGTCAGTAAGCAGTAATGTCACATTTGACTTTGACAGCTAAACAGATAAAATATTGAGTTGTATAGTTTCACATATTTTATCCGCGTTGCACATAAATTTAATGTTTTTTTGCTATTGACGAACTTCTTACTACTTCAGATTACATAAAACACTAATAGATAATATGTAAAAATATATTTAGATGAAACCTGAAATGAATAAATGTTCAAATTTCTTAGTAGTTTTTAGGAAATCATTTCTACCAACGGTTTTTATAATAATGGCAATACGACAATGTCATTATGACACAATTCTATTACGAGACCATTGACCGATCAATGATCGACCATTATAAATTTGCAGATTACGAACTTTTAGCAAAATGACAACGGGATCGTGTTGGAATGACGAATTTATTAAAAATAGCAGACTTGGGGCCCTGTTAAAAAAAATCAGCTGTTCCATATATTATGCTTGCATAACTCGTCAAAATGTAGGGAACAGCTGATTTTTTTTTCGAGTTTTCAGGTGTTTTCCCATAGTAAAAGTTGTTTATAATGCTGATTACAATGACCCCTTGAAATATTGCCAAGGAATTCAATTTGACCATGTCATTGTATTATACACACAAACCATTCTGAACACATTTTCTAGATAACATGTCACTGTCGTAAAAGCGTATGAAGCAATATACTCGTACCTATCAAGCGTTTTCTGTTCGTAATATAACTGACTAGCTTTTGTCCGCGGCTTCGCTCGCGAGAATGTCGCGGAAACGTACTACTGCAATATAAAGTATCCTATGTCCTAACCTAGGTTATGGTCTACGAATGTGTTAAATTTCATCCAAATCCGTTCAGCCGTTTTAGCGTGACAGCGTAATAAACGAACACGCTTTCGCATTGACAGTATTAAAAAAGGGATTCGAAACATAATGTTAGTATAATAATGTTTAAGCGGGATTGTCCGAAAGGGTTACCGCTACCCCGGAACATAAAGGGCTACGGAAGGAACATGGATGGGTTTTAGTCAGTAAGAGTCTGACACTCCCTTCCGCTCCACCCAGAGCGGGAGCAGTCATTGGATGATTTCCCAGCCTTAAAAAAAAAAAAAAGTATAATAATGTTGTTTGGCTTTCAGTCTAACCAGATACAGCTGAATAACACGCAGAAACTGCCACTATGTCAGTTTCTGCGTGTTATTCAGCTGTATCTGGTTAGACTGAAAGCCAAACAACATGTTGAAAAAGGCTACTATCAGGGCAAAAATTAAAGTAACTGTCATAGTTTCGGTGGTACGGAACACTTAGAGTGCGAATCCATATCACACTTGGCCGTTTTTTGCAATTATTGCGCGACCCAAGTTCAGATTATCCGATATTAATATGAAAGAAATAATTACGTGTTTTGGCCTTGACCTATTTTGTTGTGTGCGGTCGGAAACACAAAAGTTGCAAAACTTTGGGCAGTTTTGTTTGTATAAGCTTGATACGTTGGAAGCCCTCTTGAAGAAGAAACTTAGTAACCTTTAGATCAGGATTCCGGAGCAGTGTTACCTTGTGGTGTGACCGACGGACTGCCAAGTCTTAGGTCTCGAGTTCGAACCAAAGGCACGCTCCCCTGACTTTTTGAATTCATGTGCGTGATGTATTACTTGCTTAAAAAACGGTGAAGGAAAACACCGTGAAGAAACCAGAAGGCTTGCGAGATATTTTTTAACAGCATGTGAAGTCAGAAGCCCATGGGCAGCTTAAAAATCTCTAATTCCAGGTTAATCACTGACTATACGAAAAAGAAAGATAGAAGGATTTCGGAATAGGTAGTCAATCAAAGTACCACTGCTCTTAGTGGTGGGCGATTTGTAATGACCCCGACTGTCGTGGATTGTAGTTGAGTAGCCTGAAAGGTTTTCGTTCCTCAAATAAAATATTATTAGTTCATAAGTTGTTATCTGACATTGATAATACCTTTGTGTCGTACAAGTAAGATCGGTTTTCGTTGTTCAAGTGTTAGTATGGACGAGCAGCTGACTGTATTAAATTCATTTTCTTTATGTCATTGAATGCCACGCAGCAGACACAATAGAAAATGTATTGTTTGCGGTCATCGGTGACCGGCGTGGCGTCTAACTTGTTAAAGATAGGGGACCTTTTGCAAAAAAAATATAACATAATTTCAGAACAAGAAGAAGAAGAAGATGGAAGGAAGAATACAGGTTAAGCAGAGGTGTGTTTAAAGTACACCCACATTTTGCCATTTCCCATGTAATAGGGGGTGAGCTTATTGCCATCGACCAGGCACCAATCCAGGCTCCGGGCTGCTATTTATTACATGTACAAACCTAAAAACACTTCGCCCAAATCGAGAATCGAACACAGAAACTCATGCTCAGCACTCGGTAAGCGGGATTGTCCGAAAGGGTTACCGCTACCCCGGAACATAAAGGGCTAAGGAAGGAACATGGATGGGTTTTAGTCAGTAAAAGTCTGACTCTCCCTTCAACTCCACCCAGTGGGAGGAGACATTTGATGGGGAAATCATCCTCAAAAAGCAGTAGCACTCCAGACCCATACACTGTACTTACTGTGCATAATATTGCAGAAGTACCAGTATATTCTATTCTCAAACAAACAGAATAATTGAAATCATTAAATGGAGACGAAATAAAAACGATTTAATATTCTACCGCGACAACTCCTTTTTTAAAAAACAAATAAACAACTCCAAACAAAATATTAATCTCGCAATATCAACTTATTCACAGAACAACTACAGCGCAATAAAATATTTTTAACCCTAAAAAAGCTGCGGGACTTTCGGTCGAACAATATTGAAAAAATAAAGTTTTTAAATTAAAACTACCGAACAGATACCAGAGAGTTTTTAAAAGTGAGCAATCAAAATGTATTGAGCTTCAGTGTTCGATTTTTAAACGGTGTTTTTTGTAAACAAGCTTTTGTCGCGGTTTCGTTTGAAAACGGACTCGCAGTTATTGGTTGTTTTACTAGCAAAATCAATTCGCGGAAGGTTCGGACCCGTGTCGGGTCCGCGTGGTGGTTTGTGGCCCGCTCGCACTTACCAAGAGGAGGCCTGTGTCCTAGGAGTGGGAAACATGATAGGCTGAATGAGTTTTTTTTATTATTGTGTGGTTTCGTCATTGGTCTGTTAAGGCGTGAAAAGATTTCAGAGTGTCTATGGTGCATTACTAAATAAGAACGGTAGTGTGTTAACCCTTAGTTTTTTTAAATTGATTGTTAGTAAAGATTAGCATCCATAAACTCACCTACGGCAAAGAAGTTTGGAAATGAATAAATTACATAATTGTGTGGTAAAAAAAATATTTAGACCAGCTTGCAGGTATTTTTACACAAAAATGGCTGGCTTAACACCATATTTGAAAATATTCTGTAACCCAAGTACTTTTTAAAATGATTTACGTTAATACCTCGCTGGTCTAGTGGTCGCAAGCGCAGCTTTTCAGCATAAGATCCTGGGTTTGATTCTCGGGTTTATCTATCTAGATTTTTTCTGTCCTGGAGTCTCGCTTTGCGCCCGGTTTTTTATTTTTATTTTGAACAAGGCACACCAAAGACATATTTACAAAAATTTTAACAAAGGGTGACCACAAGTCTTCAATGCTACACAGCATTGTGCTATGCTACTATATTTAAAAAAAAAAATATTTTACCCTCTTCTGCAGGCCTCGTAAATTATACAGCACAATCCAAAAATTACTTATAACAGACATAGACACAAAGATACTCCGAAGGAATTCCTTTGGAAAATTGAAGAGATCTCGGACAAAAGAACAAAATAAGGCAACAAATGGAAGGAGCGATCAGTCGAGTCGATAGATGTCGTGGTTCTCTTTTGTATGAACCGATCGTATAGAGTGCAATAGTGACGCAATCTGGTTTGAAATGCTGTATAATAAAATGCTCCCGTTCCTTTGAGATGTACATGGTGTTTCGAATCTGAATATCGGGATATTTTTGTGTGTGTCGGAAAGTGGTTTAAAGTGTAAAAGTTATGTTTGATATTTCTTACGGAGCGAGCTGTTATTTGTTTAATCCTTTAAGCACAGAAATGTACACAGGCGGGCTTAATGCCATAGGCATTTTCTACCAGTCAACCTTTGGGTGATAATGAGATAAACGGTAGTAGGTGCATTAGAAAAATTTTGGAAGAAGTATTTTTGGGGATTTTTGTTAACCCTTTTTTGTAGGGTGAGAAATCATCAAATGACCCGTCCCGCTTCTGAGTAGAGCGGAAGGGAGTATCAGACTCTTACTGACTACCTTAGCCCTTCATGTTCCGGGGTAGCGGTAACCTTTTCGGACAATCCCGCTGAGAGCTGTTACCATGCATTGGGGAAATATAGGTTGGTTTATGGAGTATAAACAAACACATAATATATAGATATAGTTGTAAGGAAATGGGGTCTATAAATATATGTTTCAAAGGTATTAGAATGAAATTGGTTAATTATTCCTCAACATTATTCATAATATCAATCAAATTAATAATTGGACAGAGGTCATAAAAACAATGGATTATGTCCACGTCACATTATAATAAATTCTCGATATTTTGACAAAATCATAATTATAAGTATTGCCATTCAACGTGGCAATGCTGCCAGCCTTTTGGGCACATTTCCCACTGACAGCGATGGGGATGAATTTTTTGAGGCCTTATGAGCCTTGTTTACCACTTGTACATAATGGATATATTTTTTAGTTTTAGGTTGTATATATTAATCATTGTTTTATTTTAAATTAAGTATGTATGTATAAGTTGATTAATGAGCTAGTTATTGAATAAAAATACTTAGCATTAAAAAAAATAAGTATTACCACTGCTCCCAAAACAGTGAAGGCAAGAACTAAAAATTCGAAGACATGTGACATGGAAGAGAAGAGCCCTGTGTCCCAGCAATAAACACTATAGGCTGATGAAGGAAGATGTAACTCCAGCCTGGTAAAGTGGGGCTACCTCAACGCAGCTACGCAAACTATGCTCCATCTCATCTCCTGGCCTTTGTGTCCCAAAGAATGCAGCCTAAGTGATCTTTGCGCTGCCACCGACGCCGCTGTGGAAGTGACAAAGTTATGACCCAACAAAACTTAAATCTATACTAATATTATAAAGAGGTAATACTAAAACCATATCAGTTATCCGTAACTAGCTGACCGGCGCAACTTTGTCTGCGTCACAATTTTCATTACAGCTCCGCTCCTTTTTCCATTTTTCAAATCGGACCAGTTGTTCCTGAGATTAGCGCGTTCAAGCAAACAAACAAACTCTTCAGTTTTATTTATTAGTATAGATAATATAATTCGCTGCTGTTCACCATTTTAAAGCGCCTTTAAGTTTTTAATAGCGAAATTATAATCTATACAACTTATTGCTAGTGACCTGATTTGATGAGCGGTTTAATGAAACTATTTTTGTCTAGTCTGTTGTAATGACAAGTTCTCTGAGTTTTCTATTTATAACAATTTAATGAGCAAATATTCACGAATATAAAACAACAAAAATCATTGGTGTACACTAAATTCTATAACTATGCCGACGTCCTCACAAAACTGGCCATGTCATGTTACCCCCTCCCTACAAGTTAGTATGTAGGGAGGGGGTAATCTCCGGAACTAATGATCCAATTTCAAAAAAATTTTCACTGACAGAAAGCTACATTATTCCTGAAAAAAAAGCTGCTATAAATTTTATTTATATCATACATATTAGCCAAGCTATCGCAATTTTCGTCTAGCAAGTCGGAAAGAAATACCTCCGAAAACAGAATTATTTGCATGTACTGCCTAAACAGTTGTTTAAAATTGAAAACAATGTATGGCAACCCGGTTCGCCTTAATTATTTCTACAAAAACGTCCGCGACACCATGTTCCTATCTTTTTTAACTTTTATATTTCGTTTTAAGTTTAAAAAAAGTATTTTTTCGACTAACTTCTGTTTGGATGATTATGTAAACAACAAAATATCAATTCTTATCAAATTAAATTATTTTATGATCACAAGAACATCACAGAGATAAGATTTGCCCTCCACAGTATTAGCCGCAGACGAAGTCGCGGGCAGAAGCTAGTTTCAAATACAGTCGTACCAGCGACACGAAGAAGAAGAAAATTATGGAAAAATCACAAATGCATTATTCTAATGCATTTACGATTTTTCCACGTTTAATACAACGTAATACTTACTATTGAGTTTTTTTGACAGTTAATCTAGGAAATACAGAAAATAATTATTATAAACAAATAATATAAATGACTGAAAACCCAATGGCCGCCGGCGCGGTATGACTGAACTAATCTCGCAATTTGCCCATTTAATGAGCCGCGCCGGTTTAGATTACCCGTGCTAATTAATTTAAAGTGTACTTATTTCAGTTTCTACATCCCTGTTTTATTAGTACTCATATTTTATTGTGGATTTGAAATTAAATCCTTTTAGAATACATTAGACTGTGTTGCTCACAGGAATAGTGATGATGACTAAAATTTATTTTCTTGTCCGTCAGCTAGTATAAAGCAAAGTCGCTTCCGCTGTCCTAATGTCTGTATGTATGTATGCTTAGATCTTTAAAACTACACAGCGGATTTTGATGCAGTTTTTTTTAATAAATAGAGTGATTCAAGAAGAAGGTTTATATGTATAATAACATGCAATTACCCGTCATCCACGCGGGCGAAGCCGCAAGCAGAAGCTAGTTATTAATAATATCGGACACGTATTTTTTCTTTTTTCACGTAATCAACAGATTACTTCGATACGTTGTGTTAAATGTGGCGCGACGTCACTTTTATGTAGATTTTATACGGTGTTGTGACGTAGCGCGCCCCCTCTCCTTAACTTTAATGCGTTTTATCTTAGTAATTTTTTATTAATATGATTTAGAGAAATGGCTTATATTTTTTTATTATCTGACTGACGGACAAATTTTTTTTTTACCCTTCTATCATCTCTATTGAGAAACAATCTGGGGGTTTAAGATTCGCGTAGGTATTCGTTTGGGAACTTTAAGTTTGAGGAACCCTGGTCTATGAGACTAATCCCCAGGTCAATCAGGGGTGCTTATGGGTTGTGCATTGAATAGTCAGAATCAATCGCAGTAGATAAACTTTTAGTGATGGACCTCGTCCTCAAATCGGGATATTACTCTTCATAGGTAAAGTCAGCCTCTAAAAGGTATTGGTAAACATCGACAAGAAAGAATTAGGTAGTTTTTCTACGACTCCCGGCCACCGTAGGCGCGGGCCTGCGGACGGTGAGTAATGGGTGACTTACCGTCCGACCAGCACCAGACCCGTGCCGGACGGCGCATATAATATGTTCCACGCGCGCCTCAAGAGATGTCAGCATATGAAGGGGCCCCTCAGGGCCAAGCCTACCGGGTAAGCGGGATTGTCCGAAAGGGTTACCGCTACCCCGGAACATAAAGGGCTACGGAAGGAACATGGATGGGTTTTAGTCAGTAAGAGTCTGACACTCCCTTCCGCTTTCTATGATTTATGTTCTATAACTTTGTATCCGGTTCTTATATGAATCTGTTTTGAGTATGAATGTGGATGGCTGTACAAGTAGAGGAAGACCAAAGAAGCGATGGATGGATTGTGTGAAAGATGATATGGCTAGAAAGGGAGTGACTACGGAAATGGCGAGTAATAGAGAAGTATGGAAAAAATAGACATGTTGCGCCGACCCCAAATAAATTGGGTTAAGGGCAGGAGAATGATGAACGCTGTATACTGACGACGTGCCTATGATTCCTTTTCCTCCATTTTTATATACAAGTATATATTATTTCTTGAAGTTGGTTTTTAGGAGTATACAAGCTATATTCCTAAAAGGAAAAATCTAATAACTTACGTCTGACCTTTGAATCGAACCACCTTTGGCAGTTGCACTTTAGGTAGAAGCTTTAAGACACTTCCAAAACCATCTCGACGCGACGACGAAGCGACGAGATTATGGGTGAAGAATTTCCATAAGGTTTTCAAAGTCAAAGTCAAGTCATTTATTTCAAACTAGCTTGTGCTCGCGTCCACATACCTACTACTAAACTTTCTCTTTCCTCGAGAACGGTCCTTTTTTGAAGTTGAAAGGTACCGTTGGTCCATTTCTGTACACCTGACAACGAATATTTATAATTCCATGATGATCAGTTTAGTGGTTTAGGCGTGGAAAGGTAAGTAACCAACAAACTTATAATATTAGTTCGGATTAGAATAGGCACATGGAGGAGCTCGTGGCTAATTATTATCAGGCGCACGGATCATTCCATCAGGTTAAGCTACGCTTGCCGAGGTTAGTCCATGGATGGGTGACCATCTTTACATACGAAGACTCCTTCGTGCCTTGAAAATCACGTTAAGCCGTTGGTCCCGGCTGTCATTCGTGGATCTTTGACAGTCGTTACGGGTTACGGTACTTTCAGTCTTACCAAGGGGTATCGTATTACCTACTCAGTTACTGGGTTATGGAGTTTAGATAGGCAGTCGCTCCATGTAAAATACTGGTATTCAGCGGTATCCGGTTAGACTGGAAGCCGACCCCAAAATAGTTGGGAAAAGGCTAGGCAATTTTTTTCAGATTAGGATAGGCACATGAAAGGTACTTTAATCGTGAAACTTATATAATTAACTTCAGCTGCCCCTTATAAAAGGAAAAAGAAAAAAGTAAGAAAAGTTTTTCAAAAAAATATTTCTAGGTACAGACGCCAGCACATTAAGCTATCCCTAGCTGTCAAATTTTCTCAATTAAAAATGAACCTTATGTCTTTGCAATAAAGTTGAAATACTATTAAAGAAATTTGACAGATTGTGGTAACTTGATGTGCTGGCCTCTGTACAAGAATCGTGTCGCAATGACGCGCCGTGACTGCCTGCGAGAGCCTATAAGTTCTGTTGCTTATGGTAGTTTTCTAGAAGGAAATGAGGGCAATATCCAATATTTTTTAGGATGTTGACTGGTTTTCTATTTTTTTTATTCACACATATTTTTTTATCCCTTTATTTATTTACGTTTGCAACTCATACTTATTACTTAACATATTTATCTACTTGCGGTTCACCAAAATTTCCAACACAATATCTAATTTCCCGTTTTATTTAATGAATTTTAATTCGCTATAGATAAAAATCCCCATCAAAAGTATCTCAGTAAACGTTTGACCTTGTTCCCTAAACCGCAGAGATCTCTTCTCATAAATAAATTAAACTCCTCATTAATTTGTGCATAATAATGTACTACAAATTAATTTAACCTAAACGTTACAAGAGATATCTGGGGCTTAAATGATTGTGGTTATCAGATACTTACTTATAAGAAGTTGTCAGTGAGATGCTAACTATGAAACAATTAATGTAATTGCATTAAATTAATTAGATCCATCCGGGTAAGCTACGCCTGCCGGGGTTGGCCGTGGATGGGGGACCTATCTTAACATACCGAGATTCCTCCGTGCCTCGGAAAGCACGTTAAGCCGTTGGTCCCGGCTGTTATTTGTGCATCTTTGAAAGTCGACATATTTATGGACCAAGTCTGAAATAAAGTTTTTATTATTATTATTATTTGTTACGGCTCGTCAGAGCCCGGTTACTGGGTTGTGGAGGTCGGATAGGCAGTTGCTCCATGTAAAATACTGGTATTCAGCTGCATCCGGTTAGACTGGAATCCGACCCCAACATAATTTTATTGGCAAAAGGCAGACAGGCAGGCATGCTAATTTGACAGACAAGAGCTTCCATCAACCCACATATTCCTCAAACTTATTGCCTAAGCATGATAACCAAACCCCAAGTGGACGATGACAAAAACATAGCCCAACCCTCATCGTGCTACTCACATATAACTACACATTGTCTTCGGGTCCAAACGACCGCCCTCCGATTTAATTGTCCAACTTCCTGACTTTATGCACTTGGCTTTTAATGGCAGCCGACGGGTTAAAATCTTGATTGTAAAGATCGTGGTATAGTGAGAGTGGGTATGGATGAAATAAAATGATGTATAGTATAGTTTTTCTTACTGGAAATTGAATTAATTTGTGCTGCAAATAGATACAGGGTGAAATTGAATTCATGGGCAATGTTTTAAGGAGTCATTGTATTCATCATTATGAACAACTTTTACTAGGGGGACAAATCTGAAATCGCGAAAAAATATCAGAAAATTATTTGTAACAAATAATTTTCTGTATCAAAAATTGTGTTTTTAAATAAACACATTGTACAGTAACAACATGAATGATTTAACCATATTTTGTTTATAAGAGTGTCCGTGGAGTTTCTTGCCCGTGCTTCTCCACAGGTAACTACTGCTTTGGAATGGGCAACTAGCTTGATCTTTCTGACTGACCGAACCCTTGACAATTCAAAAGTCCCTGTAATTGGTTTATCGTCGACGCTTACATAATAAATGCTAAAGTTGTGAGAGAGAGAGTGTGTGTGTGTGTGTGAGTTTGAATGTTTCTCTGTCCTTCACGCTCAAACAGCTGAACCGATCTGGATGAAACTAACTGGGCACAGAGGTAGTTTATTTATCATCCCGGTAGTACGTTCCTTAAGGATAATTCCCGATATACACGCAGATAAAGCCGCTGGCAGCTGCTAGTTTGAGATAAATGATTTGAGTTTGAGTTTGAGTTCGTAAAAAATACCTAAGACTAAATATTGCTTCATAACTGTATGTGAGTAACACACATTTATCTCACGGCCCATTTGATGTAGAATGTGGAAACTTGGCATCGGTAAAGGAAGTGGTTGCCCAGTTATTACATTCGCGTATGTACTGTAAGCCAAGCACAGAACTTTTAATATGAATGTATTTTTATGAATGAATATTTGACAAATTCATTTTGTATTTTCTTCAAGGACTGAGTGCACATACTTTTTCTGGCTATGCTCGTTCCATCGTAGACCTCATCCATTTATATGTAAAGATTCTGAATTAACAGGGTGGCCCCGTGTCCAATGGCTTAAACTTGCGCATCGCTTAATAACATGTCTCAGAAGCAAAATGTCGAAGATATCTAACGACCCGCACTGGGCCCGCGTGAGCGTGCTGGATTACGGTTACTATTTCTCACAGAGTTCAGGCCTTTGACCCAAACAGTGGCAGCGTTTTAAACCTTATGCTATTATGCTTCACCATGCTTTTTTTTTTAAGGCTGGGAAATCATCCAATGGCGGACGGTGAGTAATGACTCACGGTCCGCAGGCCCGCGCCTACGGTGGCCGGGAGTCGTCACGTGGCTCCCGACGCCCGGGGCGTCTCCTGCGGCGGCTGGGACGGGAGGACCTTTCTCTCTCCCATCCCGCCACCTCCTTCGCGAGCATAACTTTTTCGCAGAAGGAGGTGACTGCCTCCCACTCCCTCTCGCCCCGGACCATGGCTTGCACCAGGGCCGGGCGCGAGAGGTCGCCGCCGCCGATCGCCTCTACGAGGACACGGCGGTGCTCCGCCCAAGCGGGGCAGGTTTGCACCGTGAATGCTTCACTATGCTTCAGATCTATTGGAACTAACTATTAAAGATAGGTATCACAATGGTGTTAACAAGAATGTAGCAAGGTGATAATAACAATTGAGCCTGTGTGTGTCAGACAGGCAAAAATGAGGATCATATAACAAATTCTCTTTATTTTAACTAGCTGATAGGTACAGGAATTTGAGACCTTTTTTGTCCATTATGACTTTAGTATAGCATTTGCAGAAAAAAAAATCCTCCAGAAATGTGGACGGCTATATAAATAGACGAAGAGCAAAGAAACGATGGATGGTTTGTGTGAAAGAAAGGAAGTGACAACTGAACAGAGATGACGACTAATAGAGAAGTATGGAAGAAAAAGACATGTTGCGTCGACTCCAAATAAATTGGGAAAAGGTCAGAAGATGATGATGCTCAAAAAACAGATTCTTTCTCTTTTTTTAACTCTTCAGCTTTACTATGTTTGCATATACATTTTTTTCCTTTTACAAAACTTTATCCATATTTCCATAATGCTCCCAGTGTATTCCGCCCCAAAGACGTGTTCAAATACGAGGAGACATTAAGATCCGGGTGAAAACTTGAAGTTTTATAGCAGAATTATTTTAATGAACTGCGGTAATTACATACATTGTAACCGAGCTGGTTCATAAAACAAATAAGCACTTTAGAAGGGGTATGAGGGCGTTGGAAGCCATGAAAGTGGTTATAGACTGTAATTATGTGAAGATACTTCGAAGAAATTTATTGGTTAGGTAAACCATTGTGGTTACAGGAGTGAATTGTAAATATGTGAGCACCATGTACTTTTGACATACTTAAGTTTACCTGCCATTACTATATATGTTTTTCTTTTCACCTTTTATGGTGTAGTGTTTTTATTATGGGTGCATCGTCTTCACATAATTATAATGTTATAATTCATGTATACAAAACATTGTAAAACATTTTAAAAGAGTAACGGTGGAGTTTCTAGCCCATTCTTCTCCACACGAAACTACCATTTGGAAGGAGCGACTAGAATCAATTCTATTTCTTGTTCATTTTGACGTTCAAAAGTGCCTTACTTGTGCCTATTTGAAATAAATGATTTGACTTTGACTTTGACTTTGAAATATATATATTCTTAGAATATCTTTAGGTGACATTTAGAAGGTATTGTATTCATAGAACTGTTCGAGAAATATAAACACTCTTATTTTTGAGGGTGGGTTATAATCAAGTAACCCGCTCTAGGCGAAGCGAAAGACAATGTCAGACTCTTACTGACTAAAACCTATCGATGTTTCTTCTTTAGCCCTTTATTTTCCGGTGTAGCAGACAATCCAGCTGAATATGAACACCCTACGTTAATTCGGTGTGTTTTAGCCTTTTAGCCATGATATACAACTGCCAGGGAATAAATGTTGTGATTTTAATATTCATACAATATGAGTTGGTAGTAAATTTGCTTAACAATTAATTTCCCTGATTGTTTCCCATAAGGTCGTCAGGTCAGGGAAGTTTCTCACTAGAAATACACAAAGCGACTTTGCAGCCAATACCTGTCCCTTACAAACACTATTGATAAAATCTTAATTTGTTTTAATTTTAAGTAAAAGGACATTCCCTGACGTGAATTAGAATATTAGTAGGAAGTAACCGTTGGGTTGTCTCACAGGGTTACCGCTACTCCGGAACATAAAGGGCTAAGGAAGGAACATGGATGGGTTTTAGTCAGTTAGAGTCTGACACTCCCTTCCGCTCCACCCAGAGCGGGAGGAGTTATTTGATGATTGACCCTCAAAAAACCCAAAAGAGGTTCACTACTGGAGCAGACCCTTTCCCAATTACCGCTGTAATAATTATTAAGGGCGTTATTTATTCGGCTTTTAAGTTTAGGATTACTTTAATATTTTTTATGGTTAAGGATTACTTTTATTTAAGCCAAGCTTTCAGGATTAATTTACTTAAAAATCTATTTGATTACTGGACTAAATGTGATTGAAAGGTATCGAAAAAATATAAAAGCAGAACGTGGACGAGATTAACTTGAAGATTAGTTCCATGACAACCTTCATTGATTTTCAAACAGCAGCATTTATAGAAAACCGGCCAAGTGCGAGTCGGACTTGCGCACGAAGGGTTCCGTACTGTTATCTATAAAAATGGCAAAATCACGTTTGTTGTATAGAGTCCATTAAATCTTTATTATTCAGTTTTTTTAGTATTTGTTGCTATAGCGGCAACAGAAATACATCATCTGTGAACATTTCAACTGTCTATCACAGTTCATGAGATGCAGCCTAGTGACAGATAGGCGGACGGACGGAAAGCCGCGGAGTCTTAGTAATAGGGTCCTGTCTTACCGTTTGGTTTAACTTCGAAGAAACACTGGTCCTAGATTTCTGATCAACACGGATCTGAATTAAATAAAAAATTGCACATATAGCTTTGAAATAAGAACTATCCACGTGTTCTTAATCAAGACCGGCTTTAAACATATAATTAAACTTTCACGTTGCTTTATACCGAATAAGAATGGATTTTAATATAATATACGAAAAAAGACTCATCTGCTACACGTGGCCAAGGTATTAAGATTTGAGCTACATAAGTAAACAGGAAAACAATTTCTACAAAATTGAAAGCCCAACAAGACACGATTATAGTATAATCAAATATTAGTCGATAAAGAAATTGATAATCGATTTTTACAAGTGAATAGTACGTCACAAACGCTTAAGACTCGACCAGGGTGAGCGCGGTAACAGTTGCGGTGGCGGGCGCGGTAGCGGGCACGATTGGGTGACCACAGAGCGTCGCGAGTGGTTGTAGCTGGCAGTACCGAAGAGACTAGACGTGTATCCATCCAAAGGGTTCAAACAATCAGCGGGATTGTCCGAAAGGGTTACCGCTACCTTGGAACACAAAGGGTTTTTTTTTTTTGGGGTGGAAAATCATTCAATGACTTCTCCCGCTCTGGGTGGAGCAGAAGGGAGTGTCAGTCTCTTACTGACTAAAACCCATCCATGTTCCTTCCTTAGCACTTTATGTTCCGGGGTAGCGTTAACCCTTTCGGACAATCTCGCTTAAACACAAAAGGCTAAGGCAGAGTCCACGCAGAGTGGGAGGGGTAATTTAGTAAAACAATAGACGATCCCTCGCTGACCACATCGTTCTGTTTGATCTATGTATTCTGTCATGCTTGGTTGCTAATAAGTATAACAAATGCATAAATAACTCTTCTGTTTGTTTGTTGCCTTTTGACTACTTAATGGCTGAATAGATTTCGATGTTTGCTTAAAAAAACCGTTTATTATGAAAGAAAAAACATTTATTTGGACGCAGTCGGTGATACACAAAATACAAATAACAAAAAAAATACAAAAAAATGTAATTCAGACTACAAATGTCCATTGTGTTTTTCTTGTCATTCTGTATAATTTGTTTGTGTGTTGTTTTGTTTTTTTCTTACTTAGTATCTTATCCTAGTAGTTAGTATGTTACCGTGAAATTATAACCGACACCCACTTCAAGGCACTACCTGAAATGTCACGCAAGCTACTCACCCTGAACGAGGCCTTAGTCTATCTAGGTAAACTACTGGGAGATGAAGCATACAATGGGGCAATTGTGCCGGGCTACAGGTAGCAATCAGTGCCCAATGCGTTAGTATGAGCAATTTGGGAACTCAAGACGATATTCCGAGACACGTCTGTGTATTCGATAACCGTTTAGGAGGTTAAGGTGGTTTGGGGCTTAACGGTTTAGTGAACGGCTGTCTTTGTATAAACCGACTCACCGAGGCTCTCTTCCTATCTACTCGGTTAAATTTTAGTCGTTTTAATCCCCTTAAGGGGTCATTGTACACATTATAACGAGCAACTTTTACTATGGGACCGAACCTGAAATCGCAAAAAAATAATCAGATTTTCAGTACATTTATGTTATCCTAACTCGTCAAAATGTACTGCACAGCTGATTTTTTTTTCGCGATTTCAGGTTCGTTCCCATAGTAAAAGTTGCTCGTTATAATGTGTACAATGACCCCTTAAGGGGATTAAAACGACTAAAATTTAACCGAGTATACTGCGTTCGTGGTCTATCTTACGAACACGTAAACAAATACAGACTGAAATTGAATTCATGCAATATTTTAAGGGGACATTGTACTCATCACTATGAACAACATTATACTCACGCAAATCGTCAAAATGTAGGGAATAGCTGTTTTTTTTCGCGATTTCAGTTGTGTTTCCATTGTAAAAGTAGTTTATAATGATGAGTACAATGACCCCTTTAAAATATTGCCCATAAATTCGATTTCACCCTGTATATGTTTTTGTAAACAGCTTTTATTATGAAGTTTAGTTTGCGTTACAACTTTTTTTAAATTAATTATAACCTATCATCCTATCTATACTACTTTTGTGGTCTACCTTACAAACAGGTAAACAAATATGTATTTTCGGAAACAACTTTAATTACCAAGTTTATAGTTTGCCTTATATTTTTTTTTTCATTGGAATTTCATAAAATCTTTACCAATAACGCCACCTGTCAGGGTTATTCAAGCGATAATAGTTCGCTAAAAAATTAAGAGTAGGTACATTTACCTCTTTAAAAAACGGGCGTAGTGTTATGCCGTAAAGGTAAGTCGAGTTGAGTTTGTACCTTGAATTCTGAGAATCACATGGCTTTTCAAAACCACCTTAATAATTCAATATGGCTTGTTTTTCACGGAAACTGAAAATGGCAGGCATATGACATGTCACCAAACAACATTTCATTCTAACGATCTTTCGAAAAACCTTTAATAACAATTTACCTAGAAGACGAGAATCAACATCAAAAGCTAATCCGAAATCATGACATAAAACTGAGTCACCACTTTATTTAAAAATGCCTTCAAAAACAGCTTTCCTCAAAGCAAACAGAAAAAAAAACAAAATAAAATCTACGGCCAAAAAACAAAACGATTTCATAATCGCGCTGGCTGGATGAGAGAGAAAAAAAAAACAAATTTGTTTTAGTAAAAAAAAAAGTATGTGATAATATTTTGGTACAAGAGTTTTTAAGCCCGAAGCACTGCGGGTTGGTACGACAGAATTATGAGCCCTAGCTCGGTTTCGGTGACAACACCCTTAATCCTGTATTTTATGGCCTACTGCAACGCTTGTGATACATAAGGTTAGGGCACACTGTGGGGAGGAAATTTTATGTTGAATTTAGAGTAAATGTGGTGAGGTAGTCCAGTCAGCGAGTAACATCTGCAAGAAGGTTGTTTTGTTTCCAAACCTTTGCGCAAAGCGTGCTTTTTTAATATACTAGTTCTTCAATATATCGCTGCTACTTTAAATGTGTGTCTAGGTATAATTAGCGTTTAGTAAGCTTGAAGCCATAAACATAAAACAAACATGATAATTATTATATTTTAACTAGCTACTGCCCCGGGCCTTCCGGCCCTCGTGAGCTAACATAGAAAGCAGTGATAGCCTAGAGGAGTTCGAACCCAAGGCAAGCTCCTCTGATTTTACGGATTCATGTGCGTATTGTATAATTATCACTTGCTTAGAAATTGGCGAAGGAAAACAACTTGAGGAAACTAGCATGTCTGAGAGATATTTCTCAACGGTATGTTAAGTCAGAGGCCTATGGGCAGCATAAAAACTCTGACACCAGGTTAGTCACTAACCACACGAAAAGAAGAAGAAGTGAGCTAACATTATAACTTCAGATAACTGCCAATTAAACTCCCGTCAAAATCGGTCTCAAATCAAACACTTTAATATGCTTTTAGTAAAAAAAACTGTTATTTTGTCATTACAAACAGTCATATGTCATAAATTTTATTTATTCGTAGATGTATTAGTTATGACTAAATAAACTACCGAACTGATTTATAAGTCGTCAAATAGAGCAATCCTTAGTCACCAATAATAGGCTTTCTCTATTTAACGACTTAAGAATCGGTATGCATGAACTAGCCTTTTCTTCAAGACGTAATCTCCAGTAAGTTCTGCTCTCGTTATAATAGTGACCTTTAAGTTCTTATGTCTGTGGCCCATTTCGGGTGGCTATCCCCTTAACTCGTAAAAAAGGACAACGGAACTAAGCCAAATCTGTGGAGAATATCCCTAAATCTGTCAACCGTAAATTGTAGCTTTCTAAAAAGTGTTCCTTTAGGATGCTTGCAGTACCTTTACAAAGATATTTAATTTAATTTGTTTAAATAAAAATTTGTGTTACGCATTTTTGTCATAGAGGCAAGTAAAGCACTGATAGCCTAGTGGTATGACCGTCGGACTGCCAAGTCTTAGGTCTCGAGTTCGAACCCAAGGCCTCCAATTTTTCAGATTCATGTGCGTATTGTATAAAATATTATCACTTGCTTAAAAAACGGTGAAGGAAAATATCGTGAGGAAACTAGCATGTCTGGAGATATTATTTCAAAGTTTATGTCAGAGGCCCATGGGCAGCATAAAAACTCTGACATCATGTTAATACCACACGAAAAGAAGAAGATAGAGGCAAGTAGAAACTACGGAATTTTACGTTCCACGTACGTTCTTTTACGTATAGACGCTAGCATATCTAGCTATCCCACACTGTCAAATATTCCCAATTAAACATAAACCTTATCGTATTGTAATAAAGTTGAAAACCTATCAACAAAATTTGACAGATTGGGGTAGCTTGATGTGCTGGCCTCTGTACTTACACGTTAGTTTTTCAGACATCTATGGGCCCGAAATATTGAATAAGCAATAATTTCAAATTAATATCTCTAATGTTAGTAGGTGTACAGTATTGTGGTAACATTATGGCAAACGTGGCATTTGTTACTGCGCATTCTATTTTCGAAGAGCAATTCTATTTTATTATATTCTATTTTTGAGAAGCAAAGAGAGCCTTTTTTGAATAGTCATGATCTAATAATAATAGTTTCAAATTAAGAATTAGCGCTTTTTGATCGTCATAAAACAGCCACCGAAAACACCCGTCCTTCACCACTTCCTAGTGCTTTAGCTGGGAAGGAGAAGTGGCGCAACAAACTCCCCAGCAGCTCAGCTGTCTAATCAGTATTAGAATAAATATTCGGAGATACGAGAGGATCTATATAAAGACAAATGCGTGCACTGACTGGACAGTTCCCCACCGTTCATGAAACGCGCCTCTCGAAGCGTTTCTTTGACACTGTTATAAAGCAGTGCCGTGCAGTCCAAGGCGGTCTGCCTTGGACGGCGAACCTCATTGCCTCCGAAAATACCACTACTCTCCTTCAAGAGAGTAACCCGTCCACCAGCACTGTTAGGAAACCCTACAGGCGCCGATTGCCATCCTTCCGTCCTCGCCGTCGAGGCCCGCCGCGACGTCCCTGTCCATCTTCGCCCGCCTTTCTTCTCAGACCCGATCCGATCCCCGATCCGAGTTTTAAAAATATTACTGACGTAAAAAAGTATTTGTAAAAACCTATTTAGAAAAATAAAATCATTTATATCCTCTCGTGTGTATCTTACACGCGTTCACTTTGTACCCTTCTATAAACTTTTAGCAATATTCCGTGCCTCTTTTGTTTTTAAATCGCGGCCGCTTTTATTAAAGTGAAGGTAAATAAAACGAAACTCCTTAGATTTTATAATAAAATCATGAGTTATGAGATCGTATAAAGAAAGAAATGGGTAATATTGTTACCGCGTAAAAATATTTAATGTTGGCAGGTATTTTGTATGTTACCTATGTTTTCGGTTCTTCGTTACTTTTTATATATGTGAAAAGCAATTAAACCTAAATGAATTGACATTTTTATTTGTCCATAGGAGCTCGTGGCTAAGTAATAACGGCTGCACGGATCGATCCATCAGGTTAAGCTACGCTTGCCGGGGTTGGTCCGTGGATGGCTGACCATCTTTACTTATCAAGACTCCTCCATGCCTCGGAAAGCACGTTAAGCCGCTGGTCCCGGCTGTCATTCGTGGATCTTCGATAGACGTAACGTTTAGTCAGAAGCCCGAAAGGCAGACAGCCAGTCTTACCAAGGAGTATTGTGTTACCCAGTTACTGATTGGGTTGTGGAGGTCACACAGGCTGTCGCTCCATGTAAAATACTGGTACTTAGCTTCTTCCGGATAGACTGGAAGCCGACCCCAACATAGTTGGGAAAAGGCTAGGCAGGCAGATTTTGTCTAGTTCTAGATACGACAGTCTCGTTGGTCTAGTGGTCGTAAGCGCTACTGCTGAACATGAGGTCCTGGATTGGATTCCCAGGCCGGAAAAACTGCTATTGGGCGTTTCTATCTGAAATTTCTCAGTAGCAGCCCGCATTCGGGATATGTGCCCGGATGAGGCTCCCTATTACATGGGACTTTAACGACGAATTTCTTCGGTGTACTATTGCAGACGACACGGTTGGCGCAGTGGCTGAGCGATGACTGTTGCGCAGCATGTCACGGGTTCGATTTCCGCACAGAACAGATATTTGTACGACCTGCAAGTATTTGCTCCGGGTCTGGGTGTTTTTCTATCTATAATATGGATATATTTACAAAAAAAAATTACGTAAGTAGTTTATCAGCCATCTCGTTACCATAACACAAGCATTAGGTTGCTTAGCTTGGGACTATATGGCGTTGTGTGAAATGTCCAAGGATACTATTATATAACTATTGGTAATTCTCTGCCCATCCCTTCGGAAAAACAAGGCGGGATGTTTAATTGCCATTCGAATTAAAGTGTGCTTTTCAAGCTTTTTTTTAACGGATATTTTTTTTCTTTCAGGTACACCTTCTTCGAATGAAACTCCATATCTGCACAAGGTAAATTTTACATATAAAAAAAAAATCTTCATAAAATATTTCAGTTCAGAATTCTTTACTTCGTTCCCTAGTGTTGGTTAAACAGTTGGTAGGCTTAAAATTAATGTAACAATTACGCACCCTGCCGGGCACAGCATGTTAGGAGGAAGGAGGAAGAGTGCTTGCGTATACTGTGAAGACCAGATGAGCCTTCACTTAGACCTCTCAAACTCAAACTCAAATTAAAAAAAAAAAACAATCAGTCTATCAATTCAAAAAGAAAACAAAAAAAAAACAGAACAAAAAAAACAAATCATTTAATCCTCAGTGGTAGAGCACGTGTAGTGTGTTGTGTTGTATTTCAATCCCACAAATAGAAACATACGGGGCAGCAGCTATTGAATTATATTACTTTTAAAGAATACATGCGTCCAGCAGCGCGACTACTGACAGAATCCATCATTCATTTCCTTTATAAAAACCTATCAAAATATTCTATCATTTTGTCAAGTCGAATGCTGTCAGTTATTTTCTAACCGACCAGCTCTAGGTTCCACATTAAGTTTCGGCTAGGCTCTACAATGCTATTTATATATTCTGTTAATAGCAGTGATAGCTTAGTTGTGTTACCGTCGGACTGCCAAGGTCTCGAGTTCAAACCAACCCGAGTCATGCACCATGTGT
Organism: Hyppa rectilinea; assembly: GCA_951799385.1. Lineage (NCBI taxonomy): Eukaryota > Metazoa > Arthropoda > Insecta > Lepidoptera > Noctuidae > Hyppa > Hyppa rectilinea. The sequence goes on along the minus strand of OX637321.1, from coordinate 14,988,076 downwards.
TTGTGTTCCAATAAAGATTAGAGACCTTTGACTTTTTGAATTCATGTGCCTGATTGCCCCTTGCTTATAAAACGGTGAAGGAAGACATCGTGTGAAAAGCGGCATGCTTGAGAGATATTTCTCAACAGCATGTGAAGCTAAGTCAGAGGCCCACGAGCAGCATAAAAACTCTGACACCAGGTTAGTCGCTAACCACTCTAAAAAGAAAGATAGATTCTATTTAAATTATTTTTATATTTTTTGTAATTAAATATTTGGCTTCATCTCTTCAAGTTATCTAACTATTACTACTTGAAAAGTAGGTATTTTGTATAAAATCTATTCAGTTTTACTTAGTTATTCCTGTTGTTCAGTATTTGCTCTAAACTATTTTGCCAAATATACATTAATATAATTTTCTTACTCTAAAATGTTTGTTGTGTTCTATTTCATTACAGCTGTTAAATATTTCTGTGCGCACAAAATACTAAACTACAAAAAAATCCCTGAAACATCTGAGTCAACTATATAAATATACCACTGATCTCAAAACGGTAAAAGAAAGCATAGAAGATATAAATATATTTAAAGGACAGTAACTTATGTATCTATACATATAATAAATTTGTAGAAAAGTGGTGTCTGTACAATAGAAATATATAAAAAAAAAGTAGCAGGGGTTGTTATTATATCGATGCTGAACCCGAAATTGTATTTTTTTTTTGTCTGTTTGTCTGTGTGTTTGTTCGATTTAGATACGGTTCACATATATATTGTAGTAAGCTTCACTTAACATTTAGTGTTTATTTCATGTCAATCGGTTCATAAATAAAAAAGTTATGTCAATTTAAAGAATCACGGCAAACATTTGTTAAGGTATTCTATGAGAGTACGTATACGCATCGCGCCTGCGCGTCCGTGGCTATTTAAAGCGCGCTGAGAGCCGCGCCGCTGTTACCCCCAATCCAGCTGTCTCTTGCTGTCCTCCCGCCCGCGCAGCGACGCCCTAAGTCGAGGTCCGTACCCCACAGGGGGTGCCCTTAGCGTGTAGTTGCTTAGTTTGTAAGTTTTTATAAGCTCTGGCTGGAGGCTACAATTCTTTTGTGGCATCCACAGGCAAGTCCGGTTAAGCAGTATACAACCCTATGGTTGAGCTGCGAGATGCCATCATCAAAAAAAAAAACACGCCGCTGCCATAAGGATTCAGTTATTCGTAGCGAATGCACATATCCTGGAGAGTATAGGCGAATAGTTGCATTCGATTATTGCGATTCACTTGAATACTGACTGTTTGCATATTTCATTTATTTATATTTTAGGGTTTGTAGGTTAGGTTATTTTTCTAAATTTTCCTTAAAATCTACCTCACATCAAGCTATCCCTAACTGTCAAATTTTCTCAATTAAAAATGAACCTTATGTCTCTGCAATAAAGTTGAAATACTATCAAAGAAATTTGACAGATTGTGGTAACTTGATGTGCTGGCCTCTGTACTTATATCATTGAAAATTTGACTCTGCTGGCCAAATTTATTTTTTTATTTTACCAAATAAATATGCCTTCGGACTTATGTTATTTGAGTGTTTAATTTCCTTTTCTATTCATCTTCGTGACACAGTAGCCTGCCCGATAACGCAGGGGAGCAGTCCCTTAGATTTTAATTGATCACTTATATTCACAATAAAACTATAACCATGCCTAGAAAGAGGTCAAATCTTTCCCAATGTTCCAAAAGAGCTAAAAGATTGAAGATCATAAGATCCCAAGAATCTACCAAAGAGCGTAACGAGAGACTTGATGCTGTTCGAAAACATCTGGCTGCAACTCGCTCCGTGGAAACCTCTTCGGATCGCGAAGCACGCTTGCGTTCTCAGCGTATTACGCATCTACATCCAGGTCTCTAGAGACAAGTGGGGAACGTGATACGCGACTGATCGCTGATCGTGATTCAGATCTTCGATTTTGACGACCCCGTTTGCGCTGGCATAAGCAACAGGATACGCGTACGAAGTCGCGGGCAGAAGCTAGTATGGGAATATATGGGATTTCACTTTCCAGTAGTGAAACAGCTAAGTCTGAGGCCCATGGGCCGCATAATACTCTAACACCAGGTTAGTCACTAACCACACGAAAACAAGAAGAAGGAGCAAAATTAAGAAGAATCTTCTTCTTCTTCGTGTGGTTAGTAACTAACCTAGTGGAAGACTTTCCTTGCTGCCCATGGGCTTCTGACTTAGCCTCACTTGGTGTTGAGAAATAATATTTCTCAGGCATTTCAAAAAAACAATAATAAAATTATAATATTTTGTAGGTAGTTCTCGCTAAAAGCATCCGTTTTCAAATATAATATTATTTTGTATGATAAAATATTACCGACATGTGGGCGCAATCACATTTCAGCATTTAATATAACTTTAGGAACCATTCCGAAATGCAATATCATAATGAAAACATTACGTTATAATACTGGGAATTCATATTTATTTTATTTGCAACATCCAATGGTTTTCAGATGCGAGAGGCACGGGAAACATGCTTAAAAATATAGGTCCTGGCTTCGATTCTTGGGTCGGGTAGTGTAATTGGGTTTTTCTGTCAGGATTATCCTAGTAGGTAACAGAGTCCTGGAGTGGAGAATGTTTATCTTTGCCTTTTCTTTTTCGTGTGGTTAGTGATTAACCTGGTGTCAAAGTTTCTAAGCTGCCCATGGGCCTTCGACTTAGCATCTGTCTTTCTGCTCTTCTGACTTTGAGTCTGATTAATTATTAAACCAATTAAGATTATAACTTTTGTTGAGAAAATAAACGTTTAATTATTTAAAGTCGCTAGCACATTAAGCTATCCGAATTGTCAAATTTTCCCAATTGAAAATGAACGTTATGTTTTTGTAATAAAGTTGAAAAACTATCAAAGTTTTACAGATTGTGGTGGCTTAAATTTGTAATACATTTTTATTGCCTAACATCACCTTGTTACAAAAACAAACCGTAACATCATATCATTTTGATACGTCTCCCTTCATTTCCAAACACACACACCAACTTTGATTGACACGCACATCTCGTACGGAATACCGGTCCATTGTTTCCCATTTATCTTTTTTCGTTCCCTTAATAAAATGCAGTGGTAAAAAAGGAACACGTCTAGTATTACATTTATTTATATTTCCCCTTTATGTCATTCTTTGTTGCTAGGGAATGGTTCGAGTGCGAGCGATTAAATATTTACAACTGTTTCTTTATGTTTTATTTGGCAGTGAAGTATGATTAGGAAAGTGGTTTTATTTTAGAAATATTCTGTCTTGTATGTTACGTCGTTTTCCTCTTTAGCACTGTGAATTCGGATCCAATGCTATTTAAAATTGATCAAGGTCTTATTAAAATTTTATCTTAATTTTTTTATGGAATTCCTTATTTGAAACTAGCTTCCGCCCGCGGCATCGCCCATATAATATGTCGACAAATTATTCACATAAATCTTCGTCTTGAATCACTCGATCTATTAAAAAAAAACTGCATCAAAATCCGCTGTGTAGTTTTAAGGATGTAAGCATACATACAGACATTAGGACAGACGCGGGAAGCGACTTTGCTTTATACTATGTAATGATAGTGCCGTAATATGAGGAACGTTTAACAGAAACTGCAGTGATCTTCCTCTTCATTTTTCTCTTGAATGACACCATACAGGGTAGAAGCAGTGGCGCACCAGTGGTAGCTGCCCGAGATACGAGTTGTAGGTCTTGGGTTCGAACCCAGTCAGGCGCTCAAGTTTTTGTGAATAATTTCGTCACCACTGCTACCAAAACTGTAAAGAAAAACACCTTCAGAAAACTGGCATATCCTAGAACCACAATTCGAAGACATGTAATATCTACCAACCCGTACTGGGTTCGCCTGGCGGATTACCGTCCTTACCTCCTCTGTACATTTTCTGTCAGCGGGATTGTCCGAAAGGGTTACCGCTACTCCGGAACATAAAGGGCTAAGGAAGGAACATGGATGGGTTTTAGTTAGTAAAAGTCTGACACTCCCTTCCGCTCTACCCAGAGCGGGAGAAGTCATTGTATGATTTCCCACCCTCAAAAAAAAAACATTTTCCTTTTCCCAGTAATGGGACCATTATAGGCTGATTATGCTTTATTAATAAATAATATAAAGTTAAGGTCAATGATAAGTGTGGGTGCAATATTATGTATTTACTGAAAAACTCGAAAGTAGAAACAATTGATTGCTATTCGGGCTATTTCATCAATGTGTCGTGACGTCTCATCAGGTAATATTACTTTGCTATCATTTTGTTAGTTATGGCAATCAAACCCAGGTGATAACTGTTGGGGTTTTTCAGAATATAGCATAGATATTTGAAAATATTTTTAATTTTTTTTGCACTGTTACACACAAGAGGTTATTAAATTAATATGACAGTTAAGAAGTGGCGCCACGAGGTGACAAAAATATGAACTACCTATTGCGTTCCATTTCTTACAATAACTACTATTATAGTTTGGTAAATAAACACGATTGTCAACACTAGACATCTATAACGAAATAAATCAGACAGGCTGCCGTCAATTTTAATGCTCCCCAGGCTAAATTAGATACGATTGCATCGATGTCTAGACCTCCAGGCTATGCATTTGATATTCTGATCAAAACATCTGTTTACATTCACTGCTAGTGGCAGCCATCTTGGATTTTCAGTGGATCGAGGGAAACGTACCAGTGTCTCTTACTGCAGTCAGAATCATGATGTTTATAGATTACTGGCTTTCAGTTAATAAGAGGTATTTATTGCAATACTAATCTATTTCTATAGACTTTTAACATTTGATTTTTATTTTTTACTGCTGCCAGGCAGTCGCCCGCGTTGATGTCGGAAAATATCATAAAGGAAAGTACTGCCAGAATAAAAATATTCTATGTGTTAATCCAGATTTTGACGACACGGTTGGCGCAGTGGTTGAGCGATTGACTGCTGCGCATCATGTCGCGGGTTCGATTCCCGCACGGAACAACTATTTGTACGACCTGCAAGTATTTGTTCCGAGTCTGGGTGATTTTCTAACTATAAATTACGTATGTATTTACCAAAAAACAAAAATGATGCTTAGCTTGGGACTATATGGCGTTGTGTGAAATGTCCAAGGATATTATTATTATTAGATCATAAACTACCTCTGTGCCAAGTTTCATCCAGATCCGTTCAGCCGTTTGAGCGTAAAGGGCGGATAAACATTTAACCTCACACACAGACACTCAGTCCTTCGCCTTTATAATATTAATGTGATTCTAGCTAACTAACCAAGTCTGACATTACATTTAATGTATTATGTACATGTAAAAGGAGAAACTGACTAACTGACTGACATAGAGAGTTGATATGACATTAAATTACACTACGTGTACTATACGTGTTTAGTATTAATTCGATACGCTATTAAAATAAAAAACACCAAAAATGTGTTTTTTTTTGTTCAAACAAACTAAATAGCTTACAAATCAGAGTAAAACGCAACCAACCTTTGTAAATAAAAACTGACCTTGTAACAACGCACTCCCAAATTCTTCTCCACCGCTACGCTGTCAGTGGGAAATGTGCCCAAAAGACTGGCAGCGTTGCCACATTGGATAGCAATACTGATTCTTTGACCTAAAAATTGACCAGCAGTTTGTAAACTTAAGTTAAAGTTACATTTTTAGTTACAGCACTAGCATCGGATGCACAATCGATGGTGTGTCTTTCAACAACATCAGTTATGCTGACGATATGGTGCTGCTGAGTCCGTCGATTAGTGCTCTTAGAAAGCTGTTAAATATATGTGAGTGCTATGCTGGGGCCCATGGATTGAGGTACAATGCCAAGAAAAGCGAGCTGTTAGTGTTTAGGGCACAAAACAAGACCTATGAAGTGGTACCACCAGTCTCGCTATGTGGTACCACTCTAAACAGAGTCAAACAGTTTAAGTACCTTGGTCACTGGGTTACGGAGGATGGCACTGACAACTGTGATATTGAGAGGGAGCGTAGGGCGTTGGCCGTAAGATGCAATATGCTGGCCCGCAGATTTGCAAAGTGTGATAGCAATGTCAAGATAACATTGTTTAGGGCTTATTGCCAGATCTTTTATACCTGCAGTCTGTGGTCCAGATACACGCAGAAAACGTTTAATGCCCTGCGTGTGCAATACAACAATGCTTTTAGGATGCTGCTGTCACTGCCTCGTTTCTGTAGCGCTTCAGGCATGTTCGCAGCAGCGCGTACAGATGACTTCTTTGCGATCCTTCGTAAAAGATCCGCTTCACTACTGCGTCGGATGCGGGGCGGTGACAGTGCTCTTCTGAGCATTGTTGCTAGTAAGACTGAAGGCCGCCTTATGGGGCATCTGTGCGCAGTGCATGTACTGTTGCCGGGTGTCTCTGTGAGGTGGTGTAATTAATTTATTGTGTGTTATAGGCTGTTATACTAACATAGGTTAAGGAATACTAACAAATTTATGGGTTATACCTGAAATAAAGATAAATAAATAAAAAAAAAAAAAGCATAGACATCTATAATTATTAATTTGTGGAATATTTCAGTGTCCCGTTAATTAAAAGAGGTTTTACGTAAACTCAATTTCAAAGACTTCATCTTCTACCTGGCCGTTTCCCCTCTATATTCATGTCGGTTTCCAGTTTGATTCAAATTCAAAGTATTAATTTAAATTAAATCATCTTAAAGTAGGTATTTTGGGTCGTTCAGTTACACAGGCGATTATTATTAGTGGCTCAAAGAATGGATTCTTTGAATTTGTTTGCGAAAGGTAGCATTTCCGTGGAAATAGGTACTCAAAGCCAACCGCAGTATAGTCAAAAGCTAGTCTAATAGATACTAAAGATTGTGGTTTCCAGTACCTACGGCAGAAATTCTAATTCAGATCAAATAATTTGTTTATTTCACTCACGATTTTAAAATAATCCTAAAAAGTATGTAACAGAGTACGAAACATGACTCTGTCTCTTTCTCCCTTTTGTGCTCGCTACAAAATCCTATCTTACTTAAAATAAATATTATGAAAGTTTGTTTATATGGTTGGGTGTTTGTTACTCAATCACACCAGAGCGGCTGGACGAATCTGAATGAAATTTGGTAAACAGATAGGTTGGCACCTGGATTAAAACATAGGACAGGTTAGGTATAGGTTTTCGACATGTACGCGGGCGAAACCGCTGGCAGTAGTTAGTCCAAAATAATGTTATTACAATGATTATGATTATTTAGTCAATTAATAGTGTTATATAGGTACTTGTACATAATAATAAATAAAAAATAATAAAATAAAAATAAAAAAGCCTTTTATTTCTTCCAGAAAACAACATTTACATTCTACAAGTTTTTTTTTTTTTTTTGAATTTTGTTTCTAATGTAGCTGTAGTATACATATATTTTTTAAATTATTCTTTAAGAACCCCTCTGCGGCTGAAGGCCTCCTCCAACTTGAGCCAGTTTTCTCTGGATTTCGCTCTCTGTGTCCAGTTTGGACCCGCTATACGTTTAATTTCGCATCCCACCTGGTGGAAGGTCTCCCTTTCTTTCTTTTGCCATCTGGCCTCCTCCATTCTGTCACTCTTTTTGTCCACCTTTGATCTTTCAGGCGTGATATGTGTCCGGCCCACTTCCATTTTAATGCCAGAGCTTGAGTTAAACCGTCTGTTGCTTTTGTGATTTTGCGTATTTTTGTATGTCTTATTTTATCTATTCTTTTTATGTTTAACATACTCCGCTCCATTCCTCATACATAACAAATGTTTATTAGTTTTTAGTGTTAGATTGAATATTGTATAAATGTTGATCCTTACAAAGAACATTTTTATTTTGTACTAGCTTCTGCCCGCGACTTCGTACGCGGACCCTGTTGCTTATGCCAGCGACAACGGGGTCGCCATTTATGTTATTTTTTATCATTTTTCCCATTTAAATCTTTAATCACACTGAGCTTTAGTTTTATTTCATTCCAACAACCACCAAAACATACAGTCCATTTGTCATCGTTTTCATTTTGGTAACCGCATTATTATATTCCCCACTTGTCTCTAGATACCTAGAAGTCAATGCGTAGATACGGTTGGAACTCAAGCACAATTCTCTATCCGTGAACGTCTCTGACTCGCGAGGCAGTACATGACGTTCACGATCAGCGGTCAGTCGCGCATCATATTCTTCACTGGTCTCTAGAGACCTAATGAATACGCTGAGAACGCAGGCGTGCTTCGCGACCCGAAGAGGTTTCCACAGAGCGAGTTGCAGCCTAATGTTCTCGAACAGCATCAAGTCTCTCCTGACGCTCTTCGGTAGATTCTTGGGATCTTATGATCCTCAATCTTTTAGCTCTCTTGGAACATTGGGAAAGATTTGACCTCTTTCTAGGCATGGTCATAGTTTTATTGTGAAGATACCTGATCAATAAAAATCTAAATTAAAATGACTGCTTCCCTGCGTTACCGGGTAGGCTACCGTGTCACGAAGATAAATGGAAAAGGAAATTAAACACTCAAACAACATAAGCCCGAAGGCATATTCATACGATAAAATATAAAAATAAATAGGAGTTTTGGCCAGTAGAGTCAAATTTTCAATGATATACCATAGTCATCGAAAATCAGTCCTAAACTGTTACCGCCTTCACCGCGTGCAGGTACTCCCAGTTTATGTTATTTTATAATTACACGGTAAAATTAGTGATAGCTTTGATTTCCACATCAGATGTTTCTGATCTTCGATTTTTATAAGTCATCAGAGAGTGCTCATCAGATTGAACAACTTTTGCTAAGACGTCATTCCTATATGTGTTATGGTGTAGCTAGGCTCTTGGAGTTCCACAACAGGTGTTCCAGATCTTCGATTTTTATAAGTCAACAGGAAATGCCCATCAGACCGAAAAACTTTTGCTAAGACGTCATTCCTATATATACGTATGTTATAGTGTAGCTAGGCTCTTGGAGTTCCACAACAGGTGTTCCAGATCTTCGATTTTTATAAGTCAACAGAGAGTGCTCATCAGATTGAACAACTTGTGCTAAGACGTTATTCCTATATGTTTTATGGTGTAGCTAGGCTCTTGGAGTTCCACAACAGGTGTTCCAGATCTTCAATTTTTATACGTCAACAGAGAGTGCTCATCAGGCTGAACAACTTTCGCTAAGACGTCATTCTTATATGTGTTATGGTGTAGCTAGGGTCTTGGAGTTTCACAACAGGTGTTCCAGATCTTCGATTTTTATAAGTCAACAGGAAATGCCCATCAGACCGAACAATTTTGCTAAGACGTCATTCCTATATATGTTACAGTGTAGCTGGGCTCTTGGAGTTCCACATCAGGTGTTCCAGATCTTCAAATTTATTCTCTCAGCAGAAAATGCTAATCACGTGGAACAATTTTTGCTAAGGTATCATTTTTGTATCTCTTATAGTTTAGCTGGTCTGTTGCGGTTCTGCATCAGGTGTTCAAGTTTCCAAGATAAATTATAGCCTATATGTTGCCCAGACTTAATACCTATACAACAACAAAAAAATCATTCCAATCCGTCCAGTAGTTCCGAAGATTAGCGTGTACAAACAAACAGACAAACAGACAAACAGACAAACAGACAAACAGACAAACAGACAAACAGACATACAGACAAACAGACAAACAGACAAAGTTTTTTTTTTGGATTCGTGCTCTATTACTGTTTCTAAATCCCCCTCAATTATTTTTTTTTTAATATATTCAATGTACAGACACAGTTTTTTTACTGTTTTATTATATGTATAGATGTCCATCTCATTAGCAGCATAGAATTAACACTGGGTGGATGAAATGGCGGCAGGTTACGGGAACAATTTGTGACTCCCGGGAAGATTTATAAAAGCATGATTAGACCTGCCGTCTTGTATGGATCAGAGTGTTGGGCCACAAAAGGAATGAATGAAAGACAATTGCATGCAGCTGAGATGAGAATGCTAAGAGGGATGTGTGGTGTTACGCGAATGGATAGAATACGTAATGAGTATATAAGAGGAAGTCTGAAAGTGCCACCGGTGACCGAAAAGTTGTGTGGAAATCGGTTGTCATGGTATGGGCATGTTATGCGGAGGAATGAGGAAAATGTTGTCAGGAAAGTTGTGAGTATGAATGTGGATGGCTATACAAGTAGAGGGCGACCAAAGAAACGATGGATGGATTGTGTGAAAGATGATATGGCTAGAAAGGGAGTGACTATAGAGATGACGACTAATAGAGAAGTATGGAAGAAGAAGACATGTTGCGCCGACCCCAAATAAATTGGGATAAGGGCAGGAGAATGATGATCTCCTCTGTGCCTCAGTTGTCAGTTTTACGGGTCGTCAGAAGCCCGAAAGTCTGACAAACAGTCTTACCAATAGGTACCGTATTACCCAGTTAGTGACTTGGTTTTGGAGGTCAGATAGGCAGTCGCTCCATGTTAAATACTCGTATTCAACCTACTATGTTTTAGATTGTATATTCCGTCGCGTCATAAATATGTATATAATTCTGTAACAATGATTTTTTATTCCTAGCAGTCTTATGTGATAATTTGTATCACAAAGGGCCACTGGCCTTGTAAAACTCCTGGCACACCAAAATGACCTTTATAAACGTTTGCATAAAACAACACTCTTTCAAACTTTACCCATCAACTTTCCACACGCGTCCTCGCTCTACCTAGCACCCGTACCTCAGTTTTATATAAATTTCAGGGCGCAATTTTATTACGACCCCAACGGTACATATGTAGTGGGATGAATAATGGAAAGTCTAAGACACATATTGGATTCGACGCACCTAAAGTATTGAATTCGTAGAGGAATAGGCGTAGTTTTGTCTTTCAATAACGTTCTATTTTATTGGGTTGCGAAATTGGTCCTTAGTGGCGCGGTAAAGAATCGGAAATTGGATGTTTTGTTGATTTCCTTTAGGAGTACTGGCTTTCAAGACTAATTAGAGCAAGTTATTAGAAATAAATAAAAAGAAAGTAGGTTTGTTGGTCACAATTACATTTGCAGATAAAAAGTTATAATTAACTGTAGTAGGTAAACAGAAAAATAAAATAAAATTGACTATAACAATATGTATTCAAGGTAGCGACCATGACATGACAATAAATTAGTCCGCGTATAACTAACACCGTTCTCAGCCTGCATGCAAAAATTCAATCAAATGTATCCAATAGTTTAGTCACTATTTCTGGTCAACGATTGGCGAAACCCGTTGTCGGATCATCACTACTATATAGTTTGTTTAAAAAAAAAACACTTTTGATTTCGATTTTGGGATTCAATTGATAGCTCCTAAACACTCCCGTGCAATAAAATTGTCAGTGTTTTCATTTAATCGTATTGTTGGTTCTAAATTGTACAATGATGAAACTCGATTTTTTCAGTTTTGTCATATAACACCTTTGTTCCCCCTTCAATTCGCCCCCTTCAATTAGTATCCAATAGATAATAAACAACACGTAACTAAAGGTAATTACAAATTGTTACTGTAGGTACGCGTAAATTTAGTAAATACTATCTGAACTGGCGAACTTCGTTCCGCCTAACAGTCATTTTTCTAAAATACACGTAGTCTAAGTTACTCCTTATTACATTAGCTACCTGTCAATAAAAGTCCCAACAAGTACAAACAGACAGACAAAAATTAAAAAAAATGCTATTTTGGTGTATATATGTCACCGTAAGATTGTAAACATCGTTATATTACAATCTATCTAAATCTATCTAGTAAGATTGTAAACTATCGATAGATTGTGAACCGTATCATTATGATTGCAATTTAACGCATCATTTTTCGCTTGATTGTAATCTATCGATGGGAAGCGGTCAAATTGTGAACCGGCGTAGGACGTTTAAAAAAATGGTTAGGTTAGGTTAAAACTGTGACCACCTACGCACGAGCCGAGCGAGCGAAGCGAGCGGTGCCGCGGCAGCGGCCGGCGAGTGCCAGAAACGACTAGATTATATAGAAAAAAATATGGAAAAAAGAGATTATTTTTATTCAGATTGTGATTTAACGGTTTCACTTCGGTAGATTACAATATAGCGAAGAATAATGAGTCAAATTGCAATCATAATGATACGGTTCACAATCTATCGATAGTTTACAATCTCGCTAGATAGATTGTAATCTAACGATCTTTACAATCTAACGGTGACATATACATGTAGTAAAAAATGGTTATTTCAATATTACAAACAGACACTCCAATTTTATTTACTTATATGTATAGGGTATAGATAATTAGTTTGTACACGTCTTAGGTTGACCTTTAAATGTACAAAATCTATACATATTATTATAATAAAACAGTAAAAAAACTGTGTCTGTACATTGAATATATTAAAAAAATAATAATTGAGGGGGGTTTAGAAACAGTAATAGAGCACGAATCCAAAAAAAAAAATGTTGTCTGTTTGTCTGTTTGTCTGTATGTCTGTTTGTCTGTTTGTTTGTACACGCTAATCTTCGGAACTACTGGACGGATTGGAATGATTATTTTTTTGTTGTATAGGTATTAAGTCTGGGCAACATATAGGCTATAATTTATCTTAGAAACTTGAACACCTGATGCAGAACCGCAACAGACTAGCTAAACTATAAGAGATACAAAAATGATACCTTAGCAAAAATTGTTCCACGTGATTAGCATTTTCTGCTGAGAGAATAAATTTGAAGATCTGGAACACCTGATGTGGAACTCCAAGAGCCCAGCTACACTGTAACATATATTATAAGAATGACGTCTTAGCGAAAGTTGTTCAGCCTGATGAGCACTCTCTGTTGACTTATAAAAATCGAAGATCTGGAACACCTGTTGTGGAACTCCAAGAGCCTAGCTACAACATAACACATATAGGAATGACGTCTTTGACGTCTTTGTTGTTCAATATGATGGGCATTTCCTGTTGACTTATAAAAATCGAAGATCAGAAACATCTGATGTGGAAATCAAAGCTATCACAAATTTTACTGTGTAATTATAAATTAACATAAACTGGGAGTACCTGCACGCGGTGAAGGCGGTAACAGTTTAGGACTGATTTTCGATGACGATGGTATTATCATTGAAAATTTGACTCTACTGGCCAAAACTCCTATTTATTTTTTTTATTTTATCGTATAAAATAAAAAAAAGAGCTTATGTGCTTTTCTTTAGCGTTCTCAGCGTATTCATTAGGTCTCTAGAGACCAGTGAAGAATATGATGCGCGACTGACCGCTGATCGTGAACGTCATGTATTGTCTCGCGAGTCAGAGACGTTCACGGAAAGAGAATTACGCTTGAGTTCCAAGCGTATCTACGCATCGACTTCTAGGTCTCTAGAGACAAGTGGGGCACGTGATGTGCGACTGACCGCTGATCGTGAACGTTATGTATTGTCTCGCGAGTCGGAGACGTTCACGGATAGAGAATTGTGCTTGAGTTCTAACCGTATCTACGCATTGACTTTTAGGTCTCTAGAGACAAGTGGGGAATATAATAATGCGGTTACCAAAATGAAAACGATGACAAATGGACTGTATGTTTTGGTGGTTGTTGGAATGAAATAAAACTAAAGCTCAGTGTGATAAAAGATTTAAATGGGAAAAATGATAAAAAATAACATAAATGGCGACCCCGTTATCGCTGGCATAAGCAACAGGGTCCGCGTACGAAGTCGCGGGCAGAAGCTAGTATTTAAATAAATAAATAGGTAACAAAATAAAATAACCAGTACTTACCATTATAATGCAACTATACTACCAATTAAATTAAAGTAATATTAAAAGAGTGAGTTTTTTTAAGCGTGTGACCAACGTATTGTTATGTTTCCCTGTCTGGTCCTTCCATTAATGATTGAAGGAAAAAAAACAACAACAGAACAAGTTGGGGGAAAGTATGCGACTTATCAAAGCAAAACGGCCATCGCTAAGCATAATGCTTCAATCAATAATTTTACACTTAATTATAACCAAAGGGTTGCTTGTATCTGAGGACCAGAAGGCTCCTTGAAGGCTACATTTATCTTTACCTTTGCGCCAAGATATTATAAATGCTTAACGAACAGAAAGTTAAAAAGAAGAACTTCATATGAAGTTACCGCACTGGTGGCAAGAAAATCTGGAACTTCTATTCAAGTGCTTGGGCTAAGGAAGGATTGGTTTTGGTCAGTATGAGTCTGTCACTCCCTTCTGTTCCACCCAGAGCTGAAGGAGACACTTGATTATTTCCGACAATAAAAAAAAAAGTGCTTGGCGATGAAAAGGTTAAGTTCAAATGAAATATTCAAGGAAGTCAACCTCAAAATACTCCCTTTAAAATGGAAAGACACGTCTTGACATAATTTCATAATGGCTCGAATATAAAAGCATACTGCCTCGTGTAATTTCAAGGAAATTCTATACAAATTTCTCGAACGTTCTCATCAAAAGCTTCAGGCTACATTAATAATGTTGAAATAGCTTTTCAGATTACGCTAACTTTGAAAATGTTTAAGTACTATAAACCAAGTAATTTAACTAGTAACAAATCTTCGAAGAAGTCTGTACTATTTAATTTGTTCAGTGCCTCAATTTATCTTTGGGTCCTCACAAAGGGTAAATAGGGCTAATAATAGAAGAGGTCTAACTTAAAAGGAAAGCCCTGAGTGAGGTGACCTTGAGAATACTTAGGACCGACGCGTGAGTTAAAAACAAGAATATAGCAAAAAACCGGACAAGTTCTTGTTCGACCATGCACAATGAATGGTTTCATAGTTGGCATGAATTAATCCCGAGAAAAAAACTTAACATTGTAGTGAAAAATCGTGTTCTCCTATGCATTTCAACTGCAAATGTCAGTAGGTCGACCATTATTCGTAAACTTGTAAAGCCAGTCATAGTTTTTTAATTTCGTTAGGTACAATTATGTACTACAACCGTACTAGCCTTTTCCCAACTATGTTGGGGTTGGCTTCCAGTCTAACCGAATGTAGCTGAATATTACTATTTTGACTGCGACTGCCTATCTGACCTCTACAACCCAGTAACTGAGTAATACGATACCCCTTTGATAAGACTGGTTGTCTGACTTTCAAAAATCCAACGACCCATAACGACTGCCAAAGATCCATGAATGATAATGACAGCCGGGACCAACGGCTTAAAATGCTTTTAGAAGAATGATCACCCATCCACGAACCAACCGTGGCAAGCGTAGCTTAACCTGGTTGATGACTCATACGGCTGTTTTTACTTAGTTACAGTCCCCTACGTGCGCGTGATTACTCTTGTGATTTTTCCGTTTTACTATTTTTATTTTTTATATTTACGTGTTTCTATGACAAATAAACTACGAGTATTATCTTTCTTCAGTACCTCAAAGCTTTCCTATCAATAGTAACAACCGGTGATAGATTTCAGTACCTACTCAAAACGGGGTTCGTGAACTCGTGAACCGGTAGATACACAAAACAGAATCCAACGATCTGAATCGCAAACAAACAACTTGTAACATCGTTAGCACACACAGAGCGAGTGGAACGATTTGTAAATCGTCACGGTGTCGCGATACATTGAGGAATGGCTTTCGGTACAATACGTTATCTGTGTATGCATACTATGACTTTCTTATCTGTATACAGTGTGTAAGGTTGAAAATCAACAACTTTGTCCATGGGACCAATTCTGAAATATAAAAAGAAAATTATCATCTGTTCCATAAATTTTGACGAATTATGCGAACATGAATGCCCTGAACGCGAGCTGTTTTTTTTTTCGTGATTTCAGGTATAGGTAGTTCCATAGTCGAAGTTGTTCATTTTAATGAGTATAGTAACTCCTCGTTGAACCTTACACACTGTATATTATATGTATATTCCTTTTCTATCTACTATTTAAAATATTTATTATAAAAGCGAAAGGTCACATTTATACATTCACTCACAAAAAAAATTCAAATTTCATCTTCGCAAGTCAAGGAAAAAAAATAACATTTCCTTAACTAACAGCTGTTCTCGTGGTTTCATCCGTGTTGTTTCATAATACATTTTCCTAAGAAACCTATGCCCAATTGAAAACTCGCTAAAGTTAAGTTTTGTACCTACTTTTGAATCACGTACGTGAGCTTTAACATGTCCTCTGTCCTCAAAACAAAATATACATAAGTAGATGAAACTCAACAATATCATCAAATTTAGGATTCATTCCAACAAAATGTCGGGGCACGTTGACACAAAAACCTTTGTCCCTCGTCTGACCGCGGCAATGTTCGAACAACCTACGTAGGGAAATATTTACACGGAGTTAAAGCCTTTTGACGTGTCATTGTCACCTTCTCACATAGTTAATTAAGAATTTAGGATAAAATTATTAACATTATTCACTAGCTCTGTGTGTTTAGGATAAAGTACAGATGTCAGCACATCAAGCTATCCGTAACTGTAAAATTTTCTCAATTAAAAATGAACCTTATGTCTTTGCAATAAAGTTGAAATACTATCAAAGAAATTTGACAGATTGTGGTAACTTGATGTGCTGGCCTCTGTACATAATGTGCTCTTGCACTTTGTTTGGGAGAGGTGTATGTCCAGCCGTAGACTGTGATAGGCTAGGTTGATTACAGTTGTCTTTTCTAATCACAAAGTTTGTATGTGCTTTAAGTCATTTATTGATTGCTGGCCTTAGAATGCAGTCCCCCTTTTACTCTACTACGCAACAGCAAAGACGTCAGAATATGTTTTAATACCACTTTGTTTGGGACATTAATGACTAAAAATAAAACTAACATTCATTAAATCGAACTGAGTATAGAGAGATACGTGGATATTTTATTTGAAATTTTAAATAATTATGAGTTATAGGCCAAGCCTACCACCATGTCCTGAAAACGTCAGTCGACATAGAGCCTGGCCCAAAAGAAGATGGGGAGGCGAGCCTGACGACTACAGACAGTATTACTCCACATTAGCTCAAGCTAGATAGAAGTGGAAAAGAGAAAGGGAGGCATTTGCCTTTAAAAGAGTAACGGTGGAGTTTCTTGCCCATTCTTCTCCACACGAAACTACCTTTTGGGAGTGGCGACCAGAATCAATTCTATTTCTTGTTTATTTTGACATAAATGCCTATTTGAAATAAATGATTTGACTTTGACTTTGACCTTGCCCTACAGTGTGGGACACAGGACACACAAAATAACAAAATAAAAGAATAACTTGGAAAAATATTTAAACAAACAAATTAATACATTAAGTAAGTGCTAAAATACTTTAAATTCAAGAGACGATTAACAGTAGACTGACAATATAGTCAGCATTATTTACTACACCAGCATAAAAACTCGGAGAGCTCAACAATGAATTTCTAACTCAGTATTAACTCAAGCAAGGGTGGACAAAAACCTCGGGCTCCGGGCCTAACCGCGGCAGTTAGAACACATGAAACATGGAACTAAAGTTTTGTGCATGGAAGTTTCATGCAAATAGTATGGAGATAAGGGCAAAATATGCTGTTTTATGAATGCTTTCTTGTCTTGTGGGTTGTATTTCTCTAGGCTATAAGCAAATAATTTTGTTTTTTAAATTATTTGTTTAAATAGTTGTAGTGACAACAATTGAAAAGAAGAAAGAAAAAATGTTTATGCTGCACAAACAAAACGCACATTTCTAAAAAATTAACTTAGTAACTAAATACACCCGTGCAAAGCAGCTGAAAACGTCGTATTCAGAGCCATTAAAACCATTGACAATCAGTATCTAGAAAATGTATGGACCACTGACAAAACATTGTCAACTTATTGCCTATTAAAATGAACATGACAACAAACACTAAGACTAACAAATCTAAACAGTTCTTTTTTAAATAATAACATAAAAATGCACGAGAAACAAAAATGCTGATTGCAGGGTGATAACTTTAAGCAGGATTGTCCGAAAAGGTTACCGCTGCCCCGGAACATAAAGGGCTAAGGAAGGAACATGGATGGGTTTTAGTCAGTAAGAGTCTGACACTCCCTTCCGCTCCACTCAGAGCGAGAGAAATTATTGGATGATTTCCCAACCTCAAAAAAAAAGGGTAATCACTTAAATACTATTAAAAGAGTTATGCTTCGTTGGTGTGGTCATCTCGAGAGGATGAATGAAATGATAAATGATTTTATTTTTGTTAATAGAGGTTTTCACAAACACTTTCGTGGATTCGACACGCGGGTCCAGTGCGGGCTTGTGGACCTTATTATTTCTTTATAAAATTATTTTCTTTCCTCTACGTTACAGGATAATACTTACTAAGTGTTTTGTTTACATTTCTTGCGTTTCATAATACAAAATTGTAAACAAGATAATTCGTTGTTATTTTGCTTGTGTGTTACCACCTGTTTACCAAATATTTGTTTTGAAAAACACGTGTTTACAGTGTGTAAACACGTTTTTGCAAATTTACAACTAAGAATTTCTTTCTTCGCATATTTTGGTTCTGGTGAAAAATCAGAAACAACAGTTTTATTTTTCATGCTTGAAGGAAGAGTCAGACTCTTACTAACTAAAACCCATCTGTGTTCCTTTCTTAGCCCTTTGCTTTCCAGGGCAGCTGTAACCCTTTCGGCCAATCCCTTTACCCTAAAGCCCTGTTTTTCTTTTAAACATTGTCATCCCAAATCAAGTAAACAACTTTATCTAAGAAACGCACTCACCTACTTGCACTTTAATAATATCTCAGTAGGTACTACTATCTTTTATATCCACGTTGTAAAACACATACATTCTTACTCCGAGCAAATAAAACTAAGGAATGCTTAAAGACAATGTCACTTCTAGTTTTAATAATATATGTACCTACGTACATAGTTGGAACAATCTGTGTTTAAATCTGCTAGCTCCTCGACTACTGGTTTTGCTGCTCCAAATCAATCCATCCTTGTTTTAGTAAATTAGAATGTAAGGAAACTGAGAAAATTAAACAAAACAATGGCGTAAGAACTATCTTGTGGTCTTTTGTCTTTGTTTTGTTAGATTTTGTCTCATTAGGAAACCTAAGTGCTAAGTGTTTGGTCAATGATTTTTTGTCGTAGGTCTATACTGCATTAAATCGCGTTTTCTTTTTAAATTACTATGCGTCACGTACAGTTTGTAGTATTCATAAACTCAAAGCATTTATTTCAAATAAACCAATTACAGGCACTTGTGAATTGTCAACGGGTCCAGCATAAGAACTCTGACACAAGGTTAGTCACTAACCACACGAAAAGAAGAAGACTATTCATCATTTAATATATTATTGAATTCGATCTCGTGTAATATTATTACAATTAAAGGTGAAAACTGTTCAGTTCACAACCAAAAAGCCAAAAAACACAAAACCCACAAACTGTACAGTACAGTTATCAATTTCCTTTCCTCTTGGGATCGGGACGATACGAACGCTTGAAACCAATCTAAAGATGAAGTATACCGGGCAAGGTCAGTGATTGATAGTGGAGCCTTCTATCGGGTACCTCTGAAGATTTATGTGCGCCTGGAACCGAATAATTATACGCACCATCCCGTTTTATTGTTGACCTGTGAAATTGGGATAAATTATTGAGGTTAGAATTATGATCGCCGTTTGTTTTTGTAGCTGAGATTCGTGGGTTTTGAAACTAGAATATTCTGTTATGTATTTTAATTTAATTTTGTATTTTTTGAAAATGGAACGCATGGGTAGCCCGCGATATTATTATCGTTTGAATAAAAAAAACAAAATACGATTATTAATAGAGAATAATTAGAGATTATTAATAGAGAATTTCAAAAAGTTAAGATTATGATATTACGGTCATTTCAACTAACCTACATTTATTTAAGTATTGTTTGTACATATATGTATATTGCTTCAGCTTTGTGATGGCTTGATGGATTTTAACGTATGAGGTGTTGTTAGATTTGTCTTAATAATTGTGGAAGTGACAACTAAATAATAGTTATTTAATGCATCTGCAAATATACCCGTTTCTCACTGTGTTGTGGAGGTCAGATAGGCAGTCGCCCCATGTAAAATACTGGTATTCAGCTGCATCCGGCTAGACTTGAAGCTGACCGTAACACAGTTGGTAAAAGACTCGACAGGTTAATCTGCAAATATAAGGAGGGGAAGGTTTTTATTAAGTAGGTATAATTTCTACAAAATTTTTGTATAAACTGAAGACAACAGTACAATGTTTATTGGGTCAGCTAGTGTTATACAAATATTATGTGGAGACCACAATGCAGCAATATGTAAACACTGGCAACATTAATACATAGAAGTTACATATTTTGGAACTATCAAATGAGTTCTTACAACTGAATGAACAAAAGTGATTTTATCAAACAAAATGAATAGTGTTGGTGGACCGACTATGGGTTTTGCCAATCTTTGACTAGCTATAGTGGTATGGGGACATAATTAGATACACGCAGTTTAATTTATTATCGTATTGTCGCCTCCACCTTGTATATAAGCTACTTATTACCATGAAAAAAATCAATTTGCCTAACCTTTTCCCAACTATAATGGGGTCGGCTTCCAGTCTAACCTTATTCAACTGAATACCAGTATTTTACATGGAGCGACTGCCTATCTGACCTCCACGACCCAGTAACTGGGTAATATGATACCCATTGGTAAGACTGGATATCAGACTTTCGAGCTTCTGACGACCTATGACGACTGACAAAGATCCACAAATGACAGCCGGGACCAACGGCTTAACGTGCTTTCCGAGGCACGGAGAAGTCTTGTTATCTAAAAATGGTCGCCCATCCACGGACCAGCCTCGGCAATCGTTGCTTTCCCTGATGGATCGGCCCACATGGCTGTTTTAAGTGCCATAAAAACAAATCCAAAATTGATACCAACTTTGACAACTGGTCCTAAATTACACAATACTCTTTATCTGGGATCGTCTAAATCTGTTTTTATCTTTGCCTTCGCATATTTGCTGACAATTCTAGGCATTTATCCGCTGTTGTAGGGACCTTGACTGGGGTCTAATAGGACCACTATGCAAAGTTCAGGCTTAGTCGAAGCTTACCCGTTTTTTATTAGACAATAGGTTGCAAGGATCTGCGAAAGGGTAAGATGTTGTTTTTGTACCGGCTTTTGTTTTTTTTTTTGGTGATCTAGGAAGGATAGAAAGTTAGGTTAGGTTAGCTTTGACTTTTTCATTTATTTTGTATTTCTTCGTGTCAGTCTGGCTGCGTTTTCTTCTAAAGTACGCAACAGATTGGGATGCGGTTTTCAACATGATTTAGAGGGTGCATTTCGGAAGTTCTTTCAAACTGACTAGCCTTTTCCTAACTATGTTGGGGTCGGCTTCCAGTCTAACCGGATACAGCTGAATACACGTATTTTACATGGAGCAACTGCCTATCTGACCTCCAAAACCCAGTCAGTAACTAGGTAATACGATACCTCTTGGTAAGACTGGCAGTCAGACTTTCGGGCTTCTGACTACACGTAACGACTGTCAAAGACCCACGAATGACAGCCAGGAGTAACGGCTTAACGTCCGAGACACGGAGGTGTCTTGATATGTAAAGATGTTTACCCCTCCATGGACCAACCTCGGCAAGCGTAGCTTAACCTGATTGATCGATCCGTGCGACTGTTATTACTTACTATTGAGCTCCTCATAAGTAAATTTACATATTAAAAATAATTCTTAAGGTTTTATCAAGTCGTAAAAACCGTGTGAACCAAGATATGCTTCTTCACAGTTTTGAGAGCAGTGGTGATGAAATAAATTTATACAAAGTGAAGCACCTGTCTAGAACCGTACCTACAACCTTACAACTCGTAAGTCTGGGCCCGTAACTCTTGGGCCACTACTGTTCCCCACTGGGCTCCCACTGAACCTCTTATATATTTTTTTTTTTTTTTACTTATCCTACACTCTCCAACTGCTGTGCAAATACCTCCCCCAAATCTTGTGGCGTTTTGTCATCAGCACAATGCACCCGTGCAAAGCAGGGGTGAGTTGCTGGTTCGTTATAATAAACTGTACGACAAATATTTTGCTTTATCCGGAGTAAAATACAAAATCAAAGTTCTTCCTCCAATTTCCTGTTATTAAAGTTTCTTTGAGAGCAAGTTTTACTGAGACGTCTCCTGCACTAATAGCCCTTCCGAGTAACGATGATTAAACTCCACTATTAACCGGGAGGTAGACTATTCTCACGTAAATTTTGTCCACGGAAATCCGGGGTTTTTCTGATCACCATTATACAGGGTAAAATTGAATTCATGAGCAATATTTGAAGGGGTCATTGTACGCATCATTATGAACAACTTTTAGTATGGGAACACACCTGAAATCGCATCACCATACAATATGCTCGCATAACTCATCAAAATGTAGGGAATAGCTGATTTGTTTTTTGCGATTACAGATTTGTTCCCATAGTAAAAGTTGATCTTAATGATGAGTATTTAAATATATATGAATAAAATATCCCTAATGCACATATAATATTCACAGAACTCTTAATAAGCCTTAAAATGCATGAATATACGGAACCTCGCACTTTTTTTGAATACTGTTAAAAACCAAGTAACGATTCCGAAATATTTGTAACTCTTCGCTCGCAAATCCTATTATGCAAATATGTCAAAGCCGCTTGTATCGATCGCCTGATATTGGCTTTTTGATTTGCAAACATTTGCCTCCCGTTTTTAAACGAGCATCGAATTCTGTTAGCTGTCTCGTTTTATTGTTTGCGAAGGGAGCGAGATGAAGGATGAGCTATCGAATCTATTCGATTCTTCATTTTCAAGTAAAGGTTTTCTTTTGTTTGTGCCTTGTTTTTCTTCAATTCTTTAGGTTAAGTAAAAAGTGTGTACGTAAGCTCGCGAAATCGCTACATATATTTTTTTAGAATAATGTTGAAAATATAGAACAGAGAAAGCAGTAGAGTTGTTTTTGGCCAAGAATTAACGAAATGGCAGTTTTGTTTTTGTATTAGAAATAACCCTTGTCAAAGCAACAGTATTAGGTACTTATGTAAAGAAAGAGAGAAAAATAAATATTCAGGATACGCACAGGAAATACACAGAAAAAAAATAACAGATCAGAATATAAAAATTAAACAATATAAAAGAAGGGTCATCATCATCATCATTCTCCTGCCCTTATCCCAATTTATTTGGGGTCGGCGCAACATGTCTTCTTCTTCCATACTACTCTATTAGTCGTCATCTCGATAGTCACTCCCTTTCTAGCCATATCATCTTTCACACAATCCATCCATCGTTTCTTTGGTCTCCCTCTACTTGTATAGCATCCACATTCATACTCACAACTCTCCTGACAACATTTTCCTCATTCCTCCGCATAACATGCCCATACCATGACAACCGATTTCCACACAACTTTTTAGTCACCGGTGTCACTTTCAGACTTCCTCTTATATACTCATTCCGTATTCTATCCATTCGCGTAACACCACACATCCCTCTTAACATTCTCATCTCAGCTGCATGCAATTGTCTTTCATTCATTCCTTTTGTGGTCCAACACTCTGATCCATACAAGACGGGTAAAGAAGGGTAAAAAGATTTAAAAAAAACAAAGACCTGTGCGTGCCCGAAAAGGCTATAGGTAATAAATAAATACCGCAGCGCTGTTATTCTAATATGTACTACTTACGGTACCTACGGTTACGCGTTTTTTTCCAAGGGAAGGCAGAAACAACAAAACAATAATACAAACAACTGACTTTCTAGAAAGATATCTCCAATAAGGTCAATCTGACCTATAAGAAAGTCTCCTTACTTAAAAAAAAACCGTATATTTGCGTGATGGACCTCGCACAATCAGGGGTTCCGTAGTTAGGATAAATTTATCGCAACACCAAACTTAACATTGTAGCTGAAAAAAATGTTCTCCCTTACAACTGTCAATTCTCCAATTGCAAATTAATGTATGTAAGTTTTGAATCGCGAGTTATTTTTTTTAATATGATAAAACTACAAATTAATGATTTTCGGCCATTTTCCTTTACTTTTATTTGACCTTCTTGCCAATTTTCATAATTCTAGGTCAACAGGAAGTACCCCTTAAATTTTGATTTTTTTGCGACTATCATATAATTGCTTTGACATAAGACTAAGAACCTCCACGTGTACCAGAGAAAAATGTCTTGACAGACTGTCATACAGACGAACGAACGACGAAGTGATCCTATAAGCCTTCCGTTGAGGCACGGAACACTAAAAATAGTTTCAAAAGACCTAATAAACATTTCCTCCGCTCATGAAAATAGCAATACCTATATTTTTATATTCTAGGATCTAAAAAACATGGCAATACTTTTTATATGAAATAAAAATCTACAATAAAACATTATCTGTTCTATTTCAATGTCCGAAAAACATTCCCAGCTCCTACAGGAAATAAAACGTCAGTTTCACGACATAGGCTTAACTGAGGACGTACAATGAGGCCCAGAACTGTTTTTGCTCTATTAGGGACTGTACACACTTCGTGTGGTTCGGAATGTTTCGGGGTACTTCGGTTATTGAATCGGCAAGGCATGTAAGGAGAACAGTGGTGGCCTGGTGACTGCCCCGACTTACGAGGTGTAGGTCGTGCGTTCGTACCCAGCCAGGTGCTATACTTCGTGTAAATAATTTCATCTTCACTGCTCTTTAAACGGTGAAGGAAAACATCTTGAAGAAACCGGCATGTCTTAGAACCTAAAATTCGAAGACATGTGACATCTACCAACCCGCATTGGACCCGCGTGAAGGAGTATGGCCCACCTCCTCTCACATAGAGGAAGCTTATCTCTCCGCAGTGGGAACACTATAGGCTGATTATGTAAGGCATGTAAGTCAAGCAAGCTAGGGACTGGTCACCTGTTTTCTAGTGGTACTTTTAGATACTACCTTCGTTTTTTTCTAAAGAATATTTCTGTAAAAATTTACACTCATATATTCATACATCGACGGATGCAGCCATAGCAAGCTCGCTCAGTGCTCAAACACACGGGCGGCACGTGTCAATAAAACAGCATACAGAAGCCGACATTTTAATAAAAAAATAATTATTAAATCACTTTCTCGCACTTTCTTATTCGCTTTCTCTCTCCCTATGTCCCTATGTATGCTTAAATCTTTAAAACTACGCTTGTGATGCGGTTTTTTTTAATAGATAGAGTGATTCAAGAGGAAGGTTTATGTGTATAATATTTTGTCGACATATTTTTCGGGTGAAGCCGCATGCGGAAGCTAGTTAATTAATAAAAAAAAATTTTTGGGCTTCAATCTGATACGAATTTTTTTTTTTGCCTTTTCTAGTACATCTATCACACGAACCGGGCCGGCAGTGCGGTGCGTACAAATGTATACTGGCCCTAACGTAGACAGCTTTTTGCTCCGTAACATTTGAGGTCAGAGGCGGAACGGTGTCGACAGTCGTGTATTGTAATATTGTTACTTTATTATTTTTATTTTTTTTGATTTCGTTTTATTTCAAAGTATTTTTAAATAAAGTCTTTCTCTAAGCTTTCTTTGTTATAGCAGTGACAATAGATTTGATGGACGTTCATCTTAGTTTCTCTTATCCCATTGCTGAGCAACTTATTCGATCCTTAACAGGCAAACCATGGTGCTGCGAAGCTCATTTTAAATCTAAATTTTGTTCAGGGGTTTTATCAAAGATAATAATATGTCAGCCCCATCGTATCTTTTTACATTAATTGGCTTACTTAATAGCTAATAGGATTAGATTCGTTCGGGGAGGGCAATAATTAAATAGCACAACTTTTTAATAATTCTCGAAGATGGTATAGATAAAATGGATTGGATTATGCTTATATCAAATTTATTGATTTTAAAATCCTTTACGAATTACTCACGTTCTACTCTGTTCCGAGCACACTCCATCAGCAAATGTTGTATCTCTTCGAAGCTCGAGGATTATACAAATGTCAGTATTTGGTCTCATCTTTATTTTTATCTGTTATTCTTGGTGACGGTGCTCGTTGCTAAATAAAAACAGCCGCAAGGATCAATCCACCAGGTTGAGCTACGCTTGCCGGGGTTGGTCCGTGGGTGGGTGATCATCTTTACATAATTCGAGACCCCGCTATAACTCGGAAATCACGTCAAGCCATTGATCTCTGATAGTCGTTACGGGTAGTCAGAAGCCCGGAAGTCTGACAGCCAGTCTCACCAAGGGGTATCGTATTACCCCTTGGTGTTATAAAGTTACTGACTGGGGTGTGGGCTCAGGTAGGCAACCGCTCCATGTAAAATACTGGTATTTAGCTGCATCCGGTTAGACTGGAAGCGGACGGGCTTTGAACCAAGGAGTTATTTGATGATTTCCAATCCCCATAAAAAAACTTTTAGAGAATATTACCCCTTAGGCCTTAAGGTCAATGAACTCTTTCTGAAACGTTCTTTATAACATAAAAATATTAAAAAAAGAACTATCAAATCTAATAAAATTAACGAGATATCCTCACATGATGTACGGGCTTACATTCCATTCCACACCATTGATACTCACGGTAGCGCGAAAGTGTTAAGATGTTACATCAGTGTGCCTAACAAGAGAGAAGATTCATTCGTTCATAAATCTAAAAAAAGAATAAAAGATTTCTTTTTTATTATGTGCCTGATAGTTTTAATGGAGTTTTAAGTTTACAGCTGTGTAGGTCATCATCTGCCTAGCCTTTTCTCAACTGTGTTGGGGTCAGCTTCCAGTCCAACCAGATGCAGCTGAATACCAGTACTTTGCATGGACCGACTGCCTCTCTGACCTGGTTAATACAGTACCCCTTGGAAAGACTGGCTGTCAGATTTTCGGGCTTCTGACTACCTATAACGACTGTCAAAGATCCACGACTGACAACGGCTCAACAAGCTTTCCGAGACACGAAGGAGAAGTAAAGATGTTCACCCATCGATGGACTAACCTCGGCTAGCGTAGCTTAATATGAGGAATCGATCCGTGCGGCTTTTATTACTTAGCCACGAGCTCCTCATATGCAATCCTCCGTATATGCAATCAGTTTACATATAATATTCCATAGCAACTAAGAATCCAATAGCTAGCATGAACCCCCATAAAATAGCATAAAATCCGACGCTACGCTATCTCCCGTCTCATGTGTAACCCGCCTTACAAAAGTAATATACATCAAGAGTTTATGAGCTGATCCACACGAAGGCACTAATTAACTAATTATGAAGCGTACTTCATAAATTTCATCTTTTTGTTACTGTTTGCTGAGTAGAGATGCCGACTTTTACCTGATGGTGATTTATTACGATGACTTGACAGTTTCTATCAATCAAATTTAATTACCCTCGTAAAGTAAATGTCTACTACTGGACCTTACCTACCAACTATTAAAGCATTATTATTTCAATATTACTTCAGCATGAGAATGAGACGGAGCTAAACAGGAGATATAGCTCCATCTCTTTCACACACACGTCACAAGGTATTTTGTTGTAACATTTTACACAGAACCCCATAAAGTATCTATGCACTTTTGAAATAATCTAAAAAATGGTTGATCTATTTTATATTTGTTTCTAGTATTAAAGTTATGCTTTTTTTTGAGGGTGAGAAATCATCAAATTATTCTCGCTCTGGGTGCAGTGGACACGGAGTGGCAAAAGTCTGACACTCCCTGTGTCAGAATTTTACTGACCATCCAAGTTCCTTCCTTAGCCCTTTGTGTTCCGGGCAGTGGTAACCCTTTCGGACAATCCCGCTAACCAAGTGACTATCTTTTTCCCACTGTGAAGTAATATTTAAACAATACAGCGATGGTAATCGGCATATGAACTTTTTTTTTTAATCTTAATCTTTTACTTTCTGGCTGATTGACATTGCATTAAACTCCATTTGTTTTAACATTACACAAATAACGACAGTTATTGTGTTATGTTGTTGAAAAAGCTGCATTTAAGAGTTATTTTTTATGCAAATGATGAGATTTCATTACTAATGTATTCAACCTGAAATAACGGAGTCACGTTTTTATCGAAATAGACTTACTAGTTTTAACTAAAGAGATAAACACCGTTACTTAATAAAAAATAAAAATAAAACATTTTTATTACTTTATTATTTATAACTGCTTCAGTAACAGACAATTATATTTATTGCGAATCATTTGACGCGTTTGTTTTGGACATATTTCATTGGTCGGACATTATGAATAATGACCTGACAATCGGTTTTCCACAACACGTATAAAGTTGGACATAATGGTTATACAATTGATGAGATGGGGTTTTCATGACAGACTAAAATTACTATGTAAACTTTTACTATTCTAGATATTGCATATACTAAATTAAATTAAATTTCACAATATTGCTACAGAATAGATCAGAATACAATGTCAATGCAATTAAAATAAATGAATTTGTAGATACATATTAAAGTTAAATGACAATACAAAGGTCACCTTATTAAAATTAAATGCCAATTCAAGTAACATAAACGAAGATTGAAAGGTACACATAGTCTAGGTCACAGAATTCTAAATTAAATTAATATATGTGCGAATGATCCCTCATTCATACTATGTATGGGATGCCCGGCAGAAAACCTCCACGTGTGCCCGGGGACTGGAGTTCCTTTCTGGACACGTCC
The DNA here is from genome assembly GCA_951799385.1 of Hyppa rectilinea. Lineage (NCBI taxonomy): Eukaryota > Metazoa > Arthropoda > Insecta > Lepidoptera > Noctuidae > Hyppa > Hyppa rectilinea. The sequence goes on along the minus strand of OX637321.1, from coordinate 14,959,462 downwards.
GGGGGGAAGGCCAGTCTTTGGGCCGGTGCATCCTGGGGTGCGGGCAGCGACTTCCCATTGGGGCTATCTCCCAGTGGGTTCTCGCTGTCCGCATGCTAATGTTCTGCCAGGAGGATCGCTCCACACCTGCCGCTCTGAGTAGCAGAGCGGCAGCTGTGGTGGAGTCAGAGCGGGCCCGGTGTGCACTTACCCTGCCGCCGGGCAGGCAGGAGGGGTAACCCTTCTGTCACCGCTATAATCTCGTAGCCCCGGAGACAGTTACGGTCATGTCTCTGACTGTTGAAGGGGGTCGAGGGTCTTGGCTTAACCGCCCGGACCGCGAGGAAGATTAACCTCTATAAAAAATTCCCCAAACCCCTAAGCGGCGGCGCACCGTGAGAGGGGTTGCAAGCTTGACTGATGGGTAGCTTGATTCAGTCGCTAGTGCGGACCACATTATTTGAGCAGGTACCCAAAGTTTATTACTCGTGGGAACAAATATGGAAAAAACAATTTAAAAAAAAAACCCATCGACGAAGAGGAGAGGAGTGGTGCGGGATCGGAGTCCGATCCTGCATCTGGTGGCGCGAGCACGGGAGGCTCAGGGAGCTCCCGTCGCACCAGGGAGTTGGCCGCTGCAGCGAAGAATCGCAGGTTCTTCGCCAAGCGGCCAAGGTCAGAGGACGGCCAGGGGTCGTCTTCCGAGGGAGAGCTGGCCTCAGCTCGTAAGATCCCCACCAGCAAACGGGGGGGGGTCAGAGAGCGAGGCGTGGGGAGGGGGCTCACTGCCCGGGAGGCTACCGAGCTAGCAGAGGGGCCACAAAAGGAGGTGGAGACTGCTGGAGCGGTCGATGCGGGGCCGTCCAGCGATGAAGCGGGCGCGGCCGGCGGTCCCAACGCGGACCGCAAGGACGAGTTTGCGGCGGTCGTGGAGGCCGCTATCCGAGATGTGTCCCTAAAGAGGGTACGGGCCTCTAGGAGTAAGGCCATCGTCTCGGCTACGGCCTCCATCATGGCGGCGGCCAAGGAGGCCGGGTGCGCCGGGCCTCCAGCCAGGGAGGTGGCCGATTTGCGGGCGGAGGTCGCCCGCTTGGCGGCCGCCATGAAGCTCCTCCAAGAGGAGAATGGGAGGCTCCGAGCGGATCTGGCTGGCCTTAGGGCCGCCAGCAGCCGCAAAGCCCCCCGGGAAGAGGGCCGCCCACCGCAGCCGCAGCCGCAGCAGCAGCAACAACAACAGCGGCAGCAGGGGCCAAGCCGGCCCGAACCGGAGGGGAACCGGGTCCTGGACCTGGTTCGCCAGGAGCTAACCTCCTTCCAGGCGCGGTTCCAGGAGCGATTCTCAGTTATAGAGGGAATCGTCCTGCGCCCGTCTCTGGCGCCTGGAAGGACGGCCACAGGCCCGAAGCCGGCCTCGTACGCAGCCGCTGCGGCGGCTGCCGCCCCGAAACCCGGGCCGTCAGGCACAGCCTCGGCGCCGGCAAAAGCGGCGCCGTCCGGCAAGGCCCCGACGTCGGCCCGGCAGACCAAGGCCAAGAAGGGCAAAAAGTCCCCACCGGCGCAGGTGGTTAGGGTCCCAGAGCCCTCTCCCCGGCGCCCGGGGCCTCCCGCGACCGATGCCGAGTGGCAAGTGGTCGGGGAGAAAAAGAAGGCGGCAAAGGCAGCGAGGAGGAAGGAGAAGAGGCGGCGCCGCAAGGAGCGAGCCGTCGCGGCGAGACTCCGCGCCCCAAAGACCGCGGCTGCAGTCATCACACTACAGCCGGACGCGGTCAAGAGGGGCGTCACGTACCGCGACGTGCTCACAAAAGCGAGGGCGACGGTGGACCTCCAGGAGCTGGGAATCACCGGGGGCCTCCGGCATAGAGTGACGGCAACCGGCGCTCGCATGCTGGAGATCCCCGGTGCGTCGAGTGGCCCCACCGCTGACGCCCTAGCTGAGAAGCTAAGGGCGTCCCTCAACGCGGAGGAGGCTCGGGTCTCCAGGCCCGTGAAATGCGCAGATTTGCGCATCATGGGCCTGGATGACTCCGTCACGGAGGAAGAGGTGGTGGCCGCCGTCGTCAGGACGGGCGGGTGTCTCGCCGACCAAATTAAGGCAGGCACCATACGCCCTGACTTCACGGGCATGCGAACCGTAACGGTAAGCTGCCCCGTGACGGCGGCCAGCAAAATTGTGGAGGGCCGAAGACTCCTGGTGGGCTGGGTGAGCGCGCAGGTCAAACTGCTGGAGCCCAGACCTCTGAGGTGCTACCGTTGCCTCGTCGGGCACCACGTCGGTGTCCAATGCACCTCGGAGGTGGACCGCAGCACTCTGTGCTTCCGCTGCGGTCAGCCCGGTCACACGGCCGGCTCCTGCAACGCCGCGCCGCACTGCGTCGCATGTGCGGCTGCTGGCAAGCCGGCCGATCACCGGGCGGGGAGCAAGTCCTGCGCCCCGCCTGCCGGGACCAGGAGGAGAGGTAGGCCCTTCGCCACCACCCCCACCGTCGCCGCCGCCGCTGCCGCCACTGTCACCGCCGCCGCCGCCACCGATGCCACTGCCGAGGGACCCTCGCAGGGGACCCAGGGGGGAGTCAACATGGAGGAGTGATGGCCCCACTCCGCTTCCTCCAGGCGAACATCAACCACTGCGCCTGTGCACAGGACCTCTTGCTCCAGAGCATGGCGCAGTGGTCGATTAATATCGCCGTGGTCGCTGAGCCGTACTTTGTCCCGCCCAGGGATAACTGGGTGGAGGACCTGAGCGGCTCAGTGGCCATAACTTCGTCGGCCGCCGCCGGCACCCCGTCCCTCGAGGGCGTCTCGAAGGGACAGGGGTGCGTCGCAGCACGGTTCGGAGAGATTGTGGTAGTGGGAGTGTACTACTCTCCGAACCGAACTCTCGCCGAGTTCCACAACTCTCTCACAGAGTTGAGTGTCGTCGTCTCCAGAAGCCATCCCTTCCCCGTGCTAGTGCTCGGGGACTTCAACGCCAAAAGCCTGGCCTGGGGTTCCCGCTACACGGATGTGCGGGGTAGGATGGTGGAGGACTGGGCTCTGGAAGCAGGCCTAGCCGTCCTCAATCGGGGTTCTGTTCCCACGTGCGTGCGGATGCGGGGTGAGTCCGTTGTGGACATCTCGTTCGCGAGCCCCGCTCTGTCACAGTGCGTCCTTGACTGGCGCGTAGTAGAGGAGGTGGAGACCTACTCCGATCACCGGTATATCCGGTTCGACGTCTCCACCCAGACCTCAAGCGCGCCGGTCCGACAGGCCCCGAGTGGTCCGCGGTGGGCGCTGAAGCAGCTGGACCGGGAGCTCCTCCTGGAAGCCTCGATCGTGCAGGCCTGGGTGTCATCACCGGTCAGGCCTGCCGACATCAACGACGAGGCAGAGTGGTTCCGGGAGGCCATGTCCGAGATTTGCGACGTGGCAATGCCCCGAGTCCGGCCAGGATGCGCCCGACGTCAGGTGTACTGGTGGTCGCAAGAGGTGGAAGAACTTCGCAAGGAGTGCGTCGAGGTGCGCCACCTGTACACCAGGCACCGCAGGCTCCGCATCCGCCCTCCGGATGCGGCAGCCACGGAGGCGGAGCTGTACGAGGGGTACAGAGCGGCGAAGACCGCCCTCCAAGAAGCTGTCCAGCGGGCCAAGGACTCGGCCCGCGAGGAGATGGTGGGGACTCTGGATAGAGATCCATGGGGGCGCCCATATAAAATGGTGCGGAACAAGCTCCGCACCTGGGCCCCCCCTCTGACGCAGAGTCTCCGCCCCCAGCTGGTGGAGGAGGTGGTGAGCGCTCTGTTCCCCTCACGGGGGGAGCATACTCCCCCGCCTATGGCTCCGCCCGAAGCGGACCACGAGGACGACGACGACATCCCCGAAGTGACCGAGGTAGATCTGAGAGCGGCGGTTGGAAGGCTCAAGGCCAAGAATACCGCCCCAGGACCCGACGGCTTGCCTGGTAAAGCCTGGGTCCTGGCCTCAGGGGCTCTCGGGCCCCGACTGGAGGCGCTCTTTAGCGCATGCATGGAAAGAGGCCAGTTTCCGCTCCGTTGGAAGACGGGGAAGCTGGTCCTTATACAGAAGCCAGGGCGCCCTGCGGACTCTCCGTCCGCATTCCGGCCCATAGTGCTGCTCGACGAGGTCGGCAAACTCTTCGAGAGAATTATTGCGGGCCGCCTCGTCGGGCACCTTGGAAGGACGGGGCCGGACCTTGCGGACTGCCAGTTTGGCTTCCGCAAGGGGCGCTCGACGGTGGACGCCATCATGCGCGTTAGAGCCCTCACGACGGGGGACGCGGTGTCCCAGGGTAGGGTCGTCGTGGCGGTGTCACTCGACATCGCCAACGCTTTCAACACCCTGCCCTGGAGTTGCATTGGGGAAGCACTCCGGTATCACCGGGTGCCGACCTACCTCCGTCGAATAGTCGGGGCGTACCTGACGGACAGAGCCGTCATCTACCCCGGTCGCGATGGGGAATGGAACCGGCGAGAGATGTCGTGCGGTGTCCCACAGGGATCGGTTCTGGGGCCGCACCTGTGGGACATCGGCTACGACTGGGTGCTGCGGGCCGACCTCCCTGACGGCGTCAGCGTAATTTGTTACGCTGACGACACGCTGGTCTTGGCGCAGGGAAGGTCGCATCAGGCGGCGGCCGACGCGATGACACGCGGTGTTGCGATAGTCGTTGAGAGGATCCGGCAGTTGGGTCTCGAGGTGGCATTGCACAAATCCGAGGCCATGTCCTTTCATGGGCCTCGGAATAGGCCACCATCGGGATCCCAACTTACGGTAGGAGGGGTTCACATCGGCGTCGAGACCACGATGAAATACCTGGGTCTGGTCCTCGACAGCCGATGGAATTTCGTGGAGCATTTCCGACGTTTGGCCCCCAAGCTGGAACGGACTGGGGCCGCCTTAAAGCGGCTCTTGCCCAATTTGAGGGGGCCAAACGCCTCCTGCCGGAGGCTTTACGCGGGAGTCGTGCGGTCCATGGCCCTTTACGGGGCCCCGGTGTGGGCGCGTTCATTGCGGCGGCGAGCCGCCCACTACCTGAACGCGCCCCAAAAGGTGGTAGCCATTCGGCTAATCCGGGGGTACCGCACGATCTCGGGCGAGGCGGCGAGCCTCCTTGCCGGACTGCCGCCGTGGGATCTGGAGGCGATAGTCCTCGCGCGCCTGTACGAGTGGCGCGCGGAGGTACTAAGCCGGGGGGAAACTCCGTTTCCGCAGCAAATTGCGGCGGAGCGGACGGACCTCCGGCGCGATCTCATGGCGGCCTGGAATCAGCGACTGTCGCAACCCAGCGCAGGGCACGCCACGATAGTGGCGGTAAGGCCCCTCTTTGAGGAGTGGCTAGAGAGGCGTCACGGCGCCCTCACCTTCCGCCTGACGCAGGTCCTCACCGGACATGGATGTTTCGGGAGGTTCCTGCACATCATCAGGCGGGAGGAAACGCCCGGGTGTCACCACTGCGAGGATCGCCCAGAGGACACGGTAGAGCACACGGTGCAAACCTGCCCCGCTTGGGCGGAGCACCGCCGTGTCCTCGTAGAGGCGATCGGCGGCGGCGACCTCTCGCGCCCGGCCCTGGTGCAAGCCATGGTCCGGGGCGAGAGGGAGTGGGAGGCAGTCACCTCCTTCTGCGAAAAAGTTATGCTCGCGAAGGAGGTGGCGGGATGGGAGAGAGAAAGGTCCTCCCGTCCCAGCCGCCGCGGGAGACGCTCCGGGCGTCGGGAGCCACGTGACGACTCCCGGCCACCGTAGGCGCGGGCCTGCGGACGGTGAGTAATGGGTGACTCACCGTCCGATCAGCACCAGACCCGTGCCGTACGGCGCGTATATGTTCCACGCGCGCCTCAAAGAGATGTCAGCATATGAAGGGGCCCCTCAGGGCCAAGCCTGCCGGGTAAGCGGGATTGTCCGAAAGGGTTACCGCTACCCCGGAACATAAAGGGCTACGGAAGGAACATGGATGGGTTTTAGTCAGTAAGAGTCTGACACTCCCTTCCGCTCCACCCAGAGCGGGAGCAGTCATTGGATGATTTCCCAGCCTTAAAAAAAAAAAAAAAAAAAGGCATCCAAGCTGAAAAAAGTTCGCATTACATAATTTACCTTACCACCTTTAGTTCACACACATTAATTTACCACCTTTAGTTCACACACATTTTGCTAGTTAAGTCCAATGTAATAGGGGGCGAGCCTATTGCCATCAGCCAGGTACAACCCCTGACTCCGGGCTGCTACTGAGAAATTGGATGGAAATCCCAGTAATACTTTGCCGAAACTCATGCTCAGCAGTAGCGCTTCACGTGAACTCCCGGCCACCGTAGGTGCGGGCCTGTGGACGGTGAGTAATGGGTGAGTCACCGTCCGATCAGCACCAGACCCGTGCCGGACGGCGCGTATATGTTCCACGCGCGCCTCAAAGAGATGTCAGCATATGAAGGGGCCCCTCAGGGCCAAGCCTGCCGGGTAAGCGGGATTGTCCGAAAGGGTTACCGCTACCCCGGAACATAAAGGGCTACGGAAGGAACATGGATGGGTTTTAGTCAGTAAGAGTCTGACACTCCCTTCCGCTCCACCCAGAGCGGGAGCAGTCATTGGATGATTTCCCAGCCTTAAAAAAAAAAAAAAAAAATTCATACTATGTATATTCATTTAATTTAGAATTCTTTGAAATATTTTGATTATGAATAGAAATTGTATTTGGGGTATGAAGGTGACTGATCATTTATTTTTTTATAAATGGTCTCGTGTAAGTCACTTTTGAATGTCAAAATTGACAAGAAAATAGTGTTGATTCTAGTTGCCTCTTCTAAAAACTTATACAAGTATGTAGATAATTGGCGAGAAACTACACGGTCACTTATAGTTTTTTTCATTTTTTTGCATACATTTAAAATATTTTATTTTATTCTATTTTGGAAACTTACAGCTAACTTATACAGTACAGTAATTACATTTTCAATATGACATTTAGGGTCATTAACAAGTTACCACAAATAAATCATGAAGTATGACAACATAGTGTCTCTATGTATGTATGCCTAGATCTTTAAAACTACACAACGGATTTTGATGCAGATTTTTTTAATAGATAGAGTGATTCAAGAGGAAGGTTTATATGTAATATAACATGCAATTCCGTCATCCACGCAGGCGAAGCCGCAGGCAGAAGCTAGTAAAATATAAAACACAATGTACCTAGAACAAAAATTACTATACCACAACGAGTTTTAAACACATAATTTTCACAAAAAAGTAAACTTACAATATTTTTTATCTTTATTTGTCAATTAGCAGCTCAAAATAAGTCCGAATCTGCATATCTATTACGTGAAAAATATTTTGAGGGATTCTATGCATAACCCTATTAGCTCGTTCAAAGTTTAACCCTAATATTTCACCAGGCTCTATTTAACTTTACCAGTTACCATAACTGTAGGTGTTGCAAACCAAATGCGAAGCTTTGAAAACTGAAAAGTGGTTAATTAGGTGCAAAAGTCAACAGTCGCCTTAAGGCCGCGGTCAGTTCATAAATTATGATTGCAGAAGATCCACTCAGTGGGGATCTCAGTGTGCACTTCTCTCCACTCTATTATATCATAAGACAAGTAACGGTTTCCAACCTATCAGATGAGTTAAAATGAAAAAACATATACATGTATATGTACCTACTTTTAGTTATACAAATAAATAAATAATTTATTTCTTGATTCATTTTATTTTATGAAAATGTATTATTTGATTCTAATTTTGTTATATTTATAGACTATGGACGTTGTCTGAAATAAATAAATTGATTGATTAACTAGCTAAAAGTCTGATGTTAGTTTAAAAAAAAATGAATTGTTTGTCAAATAATACGTTGTTAAAAAAAAGTTTATTGGATAGTTATTTTCTTAAGTGAATTATTGGAAAAACAAAAACTTGTTGGAATTTACAGGAAAAAGTTTTTGCCAAAATTTGCTTGTCAAGTAGAAATTTGTAAATTAACTTTTGGTGTACTAACTGTGCACTATTTAAACCAGGTGCGGTGACTTGGCCAAGACAAAAATATGCAGTCGTTATTTCTCAATACTAATAATATACACGTTTTCATTACAATTAGAATTACGAGGATAATGGTTAAACCACTCCTCCATTATTTACTTTTCTGCCATCGTTGACGCAGATAGAATTACTTTCGTCTAGGCTTTTTGAGGGTCATAAATCATCAAATGACCCCTCCCGCACTGGGTGGAGTGAAAGGGAGTGTCAGACTCTTACTGACTAAAACCTATCCATGTTTGTTCCGTAGTCTTTTATGTTCCGGGGTAGCGGAAACCCTTTCGGAAAATCCTGCTGACCCGGCCGTCTAGGCGTGAGATCAGTTTAAAAATATTGCTCCTAGAAACAAGCATCATTAGAAGTTTCTAAAACTAAATACTAACGTGAAAACGTTAACACAAAAAAAAAATACAAGAAGTAGTAAACTTCTGCAAATTTTCTGTCTTATTAATCCCCGCGATGGGATTTAAATTTTATGCGAGGCGACGCGTCAGTGTTGACGTATGAAAAGTTGTCTAACCCATTTAAAGCGATTAAATTTAACTTTTTTTCGTACTATTTTTGACCGTCGTTGGTTTAGAACACGCCGTTTTTAGGTCAACGTTGCATGTTTGTTCTGCTTCAGGGTCTTAGAACTATTCTTTCACGATATTTTTTTATAGATATATAATATATATATTGGATAATGTACCGTGACTTGTTTCTAGTAATTATTTACTAGTATTTCAATACTATTTTTATTTATTAAAACTTTATGCACAAGTAAAACTTTATGTAGGTACCGTACAAAGGCGGACTTAATGCCTGAGGCATTTTCTACCAACCAACCTTTGGATGATGCAGTGAAAACATGGCAGGTGCAACATGAGATTGATAACACGAAATTAACTATAAAATACAGAAATAAATATATTTTTGTGTTAGTTAACAAGATTCCCTTACCCATTGTTTAAAAGTGCCATTCTTGTGCCTATTTGAAATAAATGTTTTGACTTTGACTTTGACATTCCCATTTTAGCTTGGCAGCCTTTGGATAGATCGAGGTAACTCAAGAGACAGATGTCTGGAAGGATTTGGGGGAGGCCTTTGCTCAGCAGTGGGACAGTGTAGGCTTATTAAAAAAAAAAAAGTTTTCACGTTAGTAAAAAGGTTTAGACGTAGAAACTCCTAATGATGCTTATTTCAGGTAACAATGTTTTGAAGCTGATCTTAGGCCTAAACTCTGGGTTCTGGGTAGAGCGGTAAGGAGTGTCAGACTTTTACTGACTAAAACCCATGCATGTTCCTTCTTATAGCCCTTTGTGTTCCGGGGTAGCGGTAACCCTTTTGGACAATCCCGCTTACCCGGCAGTCTTCAGGCCTATCGGGCCCCTTCAAATGTTGACATCTCTTTGAGGCGCGCGTGGAATACGTACGCGCCGTCCGGCAGGGGCCTGGTGCTGATCGGACAGTAAGCTACCCATTACTCACCGCCTCCAGGCCCACGCCTATGGAATCGTCACGCGGCTCTTGACGCTCGGGGCGTCTCCCGCGGCGGCTGTGGGTCCTCCATAGCGCAGCATCATGCTGATAGGAAGTCTTCTTGTCACAGACATGACGCGCTATTGCGACAATTTCTGCGGTTTGTGCGGCTTCGCCCGCGTGGTTGTCGGAAATTATACTAAGGGAACGTACAGACGCCAGCACATCAAGCTATCCCTAACTGTCAAATTTTCTCAATAAAAAATGAACCTTATGTCTTTGCAATAAAGTTGAAATACTATCAAAGAAATTTGACAGATTGTGGTAACTTGATGTGCTGGCCTCTGTACGACCGGTATAAAAAGTATCTAATATATCCTATGTGTTAATCCAGGTCATAAACTAGCTCTATCCGTTTAGCCGTTTGAGCGTGAAGGACGGACAAACATACAAACTTACACACAAACTTCGACACTCAACTTTCGTCTGTATAATATTACTCTGATTATATTAAATGTATTTGTTTTATTTTTCAGTTGACCGTTACGTGTTAATGTGACATCATCATCTGCCTAGCCTTTTCCGAACTATGTTGGGGTTGGCTTCCAGTCTAACTAGATGCAGCTGAATATCAGTATTTTACTTGGAGCGACTGCCTATCTGACCCCCATAACCCAGTAACTGGGCATTACGATACCCCTTAGTAAGACAGGCTGTCAGATTTTCGGGCTTCTGACGGGCCGTAACGACTGTCAAAGATGCACAAATGACAGCCGGGACCAACGGCTTAACGTGCTTTCCGAGGCACGGAGGAGTCTCGGTATGTAAAGATGGTTACCCATCCACAGCCAACCCCGGCAAGCATAGCTTAACCTGACGAGTCGACCTGTGCGGCCGTTAGTACTTAGCCACGAGCTCCATTACGTGTTGACAAATAAACCTATTTTCCTTTCTTTTTCTTCATCATTAAACGTGAGCCTTCCATTGGCGCTTTTCAATCAACGATTTTGAGGAACAAGAAGGCTCCTAGTCCCTTCTTCTACAATCGCCAATCACAAAATTCTTCCTTCTAAAGTCGATAGTAAAAATATCGCGTCTAAAATATCTTCAACCTATCCTTAATGTAAAACTAAGCCCGTTTTAAAAATACGGCTATCCCCGACCCATATTTTAGACAAAAGCTGTATAAACGACATCATAAAGTAGGTGCGGTGTCGATAATGTTATAGCAAATTGAAAATTTTATAGAATAACACTTTAAACTTCTTGTGGGAAGCTGAGTTAGCGTATAGTTTTACATGCTGTGAATATGTGCTAAGTTTTGTATTTATTTTTAGAAGAAGTTTGGATATTTCTAACGAAGTTTGCTTCCTGGTTTTAAACATAGCGTAACACGTAAAATACTTCAAGAGCTCGTGGCTAATTAATAACAGCCGCACGCTAATAAGCTAAGCTTGCCGGGGTTGGCCGTGGATGGGTGACCATTTTTACATACCGAGACTCCTCCGTGTCTCGGAAAGCACGTTAAGCCGTTGGCCCCGGTTGTCATTTGTGCATCTTTGACAGTCGTTACGGGTCGTCAGAAGCTCGAAAATCTGACAGCCAGTCTTATCAAGAGGTATCGTATTACTCAGGGAGTGTGGAGGCCAGATAGGCAGTCGCGTCACGCGTTGAACACGTAAAAGACTTCCATAAACTCACATTTTATTCCCATGGGGATTGGTAGAAGCTACATAGCGCCACCTGAACCTTACTTACTTCTTTTACTTTCATACAATCATGTGGTCATACACGAGTGCCAATCCCACCATTCCTTTTTTTGTGGAGCGAATAAAAAGCCTAACGCATACTACGGCATCCGGGGAGACAACGTGGTCATGTGGGGCTTGCATCCCCTAAAAACTGCACCTATGAACCTACTTACGCCTTGGTGGATGGGCCGCGAGAACTGGTACGTTTGACATTCTCGACCCATCCAGGGTGGCCCACTTCTGAGCTCCATCTTTTTGCCTGCTTCCGGGCTAGCACCTCCTTCAGCGATGTGCAGGTGCACTGGGACATCACTATAGTTCTAGAGACCGTGTAGGGGCTAGCCTCATCCAGGTTCTACTCGCGATGGTAACAATGTCATCCGCACTTCTTGCCAACGGACGATTGACTCTTTGTCTTCCAGATTTTGGAAGCCACTTGGCCACTGTTTTACACCACCTTTCATCACTGCTCCTGGCCAGGTGTCTGGCCCTTTGAGCTTCATAACTCATTTTCCAATATTGAAAACCTTCGTACGTCTTCGGATCTCGGGCAATTACATTCATGTAACATAATTACAAATAAATCAGTGAATTAATTGATAATTATTACTAATAAAATTAACAGCATTGTTAAGTTAATGAACTGACGTACAAAGTTAAGTAAGTTATACTTTAAGAGGTATTTTAAGTAATTTGTTGCGGCTATTAAGGACACCGCTTTTTATGACTTTCTCCGCCCGTTTAAAAGATTTTCTCGAGGTTTATTTGATTTTTAGTAGCAGCGATTCTTGAAGTCTTGCGTCCGTTTTCACAAACGGTTTTGAAATAATTAGAGGACTACCGACAACCAACGTATTTTCCTTAATTTTTAGTCTATTCTGTAAATATCTCACCGTGGTAACTGGGGCGAAGTGAGTTGTCTTTCTACCAGTGGTGTTATTCTCTACAAATCCCACCGTGAATATGTAGTTCTTTGAAGTGAGTCTCAATTTTAAAGAATAACACTGCTATAAGTTGTAAAAATATTTCTCAGAAGGTGAATCTCTCTGAAAACGCGTAAGTTCTAGAAACATACTGGTCACACGCGTGGGGCAGCGTAGGAACATCCTCTTCCCATGCCAATCTGGACCTCGCAGATCGACGCTGCGTTGGAGGCGTGTGAATGCGTTGCACACGATAAGTGTGTTTCTATTGCACTTAGCCACGAGCTCCAAATCTCTCTCTCTATCTTTAATGTTCTTAGCTAATATTCGTTCAATACACTAACTATGTACCCGCACCCCTCTATTAAAAGGCGTGAACATACTCCGCTAGTTTCATTCACCTCATCTGCATGCGGTGGGTTGATTACCGCGAACTTGAGAGGATTACTTGTAATTAAACGTAATTAAGTTCAGCTCATTGTGGCTGCTACACTGCTTGTTACTAATTCGGAGAATACTATCACTATAGTTCGTTTGTGGAGAGTAAATAATTAGTTATTTGACACGGGCAAAAATGTATATGAAATCGCATAGCAAAACGACCGCTCGTCTTAAAAACTTCACACGTCGTAAAATTGGATTTAATGTCAATAAGTTTTTTTTTTTTTGATGATGTAATTTGGTAATAAATATTTTACTTATGCAAAAAAAAACGTTTTATTTGATTAAAAAAATGTGTGAGGTCACATTTTAATATTTTATACAAAAACCGTAAAAATTTCGCGTTTTGACAGTTTAAAAAAATTAACTTTATTGACTACCCTGTCAAATACCCAAGTTGTAGGGCATTGTACCAGCCTTAGACTTAACTACTGTCAGTAGGTAAAATATGTACAGAGGCCAGCACATCAAGTTACCACAATCTGTCAAATTTCTTTGATAGTATTTCAACTTTATTGCAAAGACGTAAGGTTCATTTTTGATTGAGAAAATTTGACAGTTAGGGATAGCTTGATGTGCTGGCGTCTGTACCTACTTCCCTACATATTAAAAAACAAACTCGTTACCTGCCGTCTGTCTCTTTACGCTTAGATCTTTTAAACTGCGCAACAGATTTTAATGCAGTTTTCATCAATAGATAGAGTGATTCAAGAGTAAAGTTTATAGTTTAATTAGCTTTCGCTCGGGTGATGGTATTTACATTGCACGGTCTCACAGTATCTACATTGTGGGGTCGCGCAATGACTACGTTTCTTCTATAAATAAGCATTACATGCACAATAAGCATAACACTACTACACTAGAGGGAGTGGGCTATTATCCAGAACGCAGTGGGTGCTGGTGGGTGTCACGTGTCTTCGAATGTTTGGATCCATGATATTATGCCGGTTTCCTCCCAATGTTTCTTTCACCTGATTGATATAATTAATGAAACTTTTAATATTATCAAAATGTTTTTCTCTCTGAATTTGTTCTTTCAAAAGAAAAATGTGTTTTTCGGCATTCCATATTCAGCCTTTAATGTTTTCATGACTGGAACACAGGCTTCTTCTCTATGATAGGGAGTAGGCCATAACCCACACGTGGGCCCAGTGCGTGTTGGTGGATGTCACATGTGTTAAATTTTTGGTTGTAGGGCATGCTGGGATGTTTTACTTCACCGTTTTGAAAGCTGGCAAAGAAATTTACAACACAAAGTAAAGCTTCTGCCTGAGTTCGAAGTTCAAACTCACGACCTAAAACCCGTCGTTTAACGGCATAAAAGCAAAAAAAAACACTCTAAGAACACATGCACATACTAGGACCACTATCCTTTTTATAGACTGTCATCATTCTCCTGTCCTTATCCCAATTTATTTGGGGTCGGCGCAACATGTTTTCTTCTTCCAACATCTTTATTAGTCGTCATCTTGGTAGTCACTCCCTTTCTAGCCATATTATCTTTCACACAATCCATCCATCGTTTCTTTGATCTCCCTCTACTTGTATAGGCGTCTACATTCATACTCACAACTTTCCTGACAACATTTTCCTCATTCCTCCGCATGATATGTCCATACCATGACAACCGATTTCGACACAAGTTTACTTTCCTTTTTACAGACTGTACACTATAGAAATCGATGGAACCATCTCACCAAATTGATTCGAACATTCGAGAACAGTTGCTAATTGGATTATACATACCCTTTGTTGGTTCATTCGTTACTCCACTGTAATTTAGTTAGTGCGATGTGGTGTCGGAGTTTAATACATTCGTGTATTGAACGGATCTTGAGGAGTGTGTTCGAAGATCGCACGGTGGACGGGGGTCTAGATAGAATGGTGTATAGGAGTTTGAGAGGTGAAATGTTTATTTGTAGGTTTGTACTGAAAATAGGTCTTGCTTGTTATAGTTGTTGAAGTTCGAATGTTGGACCAAGGATGTATATATTGGCGGATCGAACCACTAGGCTTCGAAGTTTATCTTACACTTATCTTCATAATTATGGTGATGAATTGAATGACTGTTTTCATTGAAGATCAAAATAAGCATGAAGCTTGGGTAAAAAAAAAATGTATTGAGTCTGTCGGTCAGATAACGAAAAATATATTAGACACCTATTCTTTGCTTTATCATATTTATTAAAAATTACTTAGATAAAACGCATTAACCCGTTAGATGTTCGCCTATTATAAGTATTGCGTTTGCTTATTTATAAGAGCTCAACAATTGTTACGGTTATATATTGTCGTTTCAAGAGAATTTTTATTATAAATATATGGGGTTCATACGACATTCGTGGTTTAAGTCGGGGAGTGGAGGCTCTTTACGTCACAAATCAGTATAAAATCTACACACGGGTGACGTCATGCCACATTTTAACTTAATGTATCGTCGTAATTTATTTATAACGTAAGAAAGGAAATACGTGTCAATTATTTGTGATTAATTAAGATGATGAACCAAACAAAAATTAGACATCATCCCTATTAGACCATCTTCTAAATCACGTTAAATTCTGCTGAGTCAGCTCTAATTAATAATTAATGTTGCTATCATAATCACTACGTATGGCAGGGAGTAAGGTGACAACTATTAGTAAGCTAATATAAAGATTCTTTAAGCATGCCTGAATCAAAAAACAAAACAGAAAACGGTCCAAATACATTTTTGCAAAACCATTATCGTAAAACAAAAGAATAGCTTAAAATCCACATTTTTCCCGCGAAACCAACATTTTGCAATAGTAAGCATTAACCTCAACGGATTTGGGCGAAAAAAAATACAAAATTTCTGCCCATCCGTGACGTAAAACCGCACAATTTGAAAACTGTACGTTGGTTTTAAAAAAGCACAGCTTAATTCAACGTTCTGGATTGAATTTGGAGCGATTGAATGGAGGCATTATTTTTTTAAAGAAAAATCGACTATCGTTTGGAAATTACGATGGGAAGCGGTGGAGTGTGCTAGCAAAAACGGAAAAGAATAAATGTATTGGCAGCTTTTCAAAACTTAGATTTAAAAAAATGTTTAAAATGACCCATTCATTAATTCAATGGCACAAATCATTCATAAAAGTCTTCTTTTACAACAGAAATAACAAGAACAATTTATTTATTTAAAAAGGTTTGCTTCACAGTTAAATAAAAATAGGTAGATACCCTTTTCATGTTACGAATAATAAATATTAATATTATAATATCAAATACGGAACAATTGCTTTCAACTCTAACATTATTACAATAGAAATTCGATATTTATCGCAAATAACGTTTGAGTCCCGGGCGTTTTTATAAATGTCTCGGCTACCTAGACTCGAGACACTAGGCCACTATTAATATCAGGCATAAAATTAACTCGATTCTGTTTTTATTCTGAGAAATCCAGGGACGTCCCGGGTTTTACCAAACCCTAGACATAGTATAATATTTTTTAAATTAAATAATTAAATGTCGACTAATTAAATTTAGTTTCTTCTTTACCGCTGACAACGAAATTAATTTAGTCGGAATTTGAATTTTAATAATTACTGTGAATTAAAGAAGAACTTTAAGTAACTTTTGGTTATTAAATTGGATTCAAACTTTATAATTTAACAATGTTTTGGCAACTAAGTTACAATAATTGAATTAGTCACTGCTTAGTTTTTTAGTCGTAATTTGTGAAAACTGTTTTAATTTTTTTTGACTTACCCATCTAAACCCTGTTTTAGTAAATACCTACTTAAGTTGTCTGCGATTTAAAATAACTGAATCAGTAAGGCAGTATTAGGAATAATTTACATAAAACATTTAAAACAAAAGCTTACCATAAACTTCTTGCCAGTCTATTTAAGCCCTTTTAATCAACGACTTTACTGATTAATTTATTCTTACCAAGGTAAAGGTTAATGAAGTACATAGATTTTGAGTCAACTTTTATTTAGAAGTTTAAATTAACGGTAGTTTTGTAGATAAATGTATATTTTTGTGGTTTTACTGAAAGTTGTAGCTGTGACGACTATTTTGGGTGTTAGGTAAGCGGGATTGTCGGTAAACGGGATTGTCCGAAAAAGTTACCGCTACCCCGAAACATAAAGAGCTAAGGAAGGTACATAGATGGGTTTTAGTCAGTAAAATCTGACACTCCCTTACACTCCACCCAGAGCTGATGTCCACCCAGAGTCTTTGATGATTTCTCACCCTCAAAAAAAAAAGCCATGAAATTAAAATAAGCTTACACAAAGAAAAAATAATGAAGATAATTAACAGCCTCAGTTATCAAATTGATTAACTCAGCCTATTGCAATCCACAGATGGATATAGGCCTCTGTCCCAGCAACCTTTTTAAGGTCATCGGTCAACTAGCTGGTGGCATCCCACACTTCACTTGCATGGTCTCTACTCCAGGACTCGTCTGCTCTACTGGCCGTTGGTCCTTCGGCAAATATGGCCAGCATACACCCATCTAGCGGGTGATGTTCCACACTACGCTTGTTGATACGTGGTCTCTACTCCAGGACTCGTCTACTCCACTGGCCGTCAGTCCTGCGGCAAACGTGACCAGCCAACATCTATCTAGCGGGTGATGTTCCACACTACGCTTGTTGATACGTGGTCTCTACTCCAGGACTCGTCTACTCCACTGGCCGTCAGTCCTGCGGCAAACGTGACCAGCCAACATCTATCTAGCGGGTGATGTTCCACACTACGCTTGTTGATACGTGGTCTCTACTCCAGGACTCGTCTATTCCACTGCCCGTCAGTCCTGCGGCAAACGTGACCAGCCAACATCTATCTAGCGGGTGATGTTCCACACTACGCTTGTTGATACGTGGTCTCTACTCCAGGACTCGTCTACTCCACTGGCCGTCAGTCCTGCGGCAAACGTGACCAGCCAACATCTATCTAGCGGGTGATGTTCCACACTACGCTTGTTGATACGTGGTCTCTACTCCAGGACTCGTCTACTCCACTGGCCGTCAGTCCTGCGGCAAACGTGACCAGCCAACATCTATCTAGCGGGTGATGTTCCACACTACGCTTGTTGATACGTGGTCTCTACTCCAGGACTCGTCTACTCCACTGGCCGTCAGTCCTGCGGCAAACGTGACTAGCCAACATCTATCTAGCGGGTGGTGTTCCACACTACGCTTGCCGATACATGGTCTCCACTCCAGGACTCGTCTGCTCCACTGGCCAGCGGTCTTGAGGCAAACATGGCCAGCCTACACCCATCTAGTGGGTGGTGTTCCACACTACGCTTGCCGATACATGGTCTCCACTCCAGGACTCGTCTGCTCCACTGGCTGTCAGTCCTGCGGCAAACATGACCAGCCAACATCTGTGTAGCGGGTGGTGTTCCACACTACGCTTGCCGATACATGGTCTCCACTCCAGGACTCGTCTGCTCCACTGGCCAGCGGTCTTGAGGCAAACATGGCCAGCCTACACCCATCTAGCGGGTGGTGTTCCACACTACGCTTGCCGATACATTGTCTCCACTCAAAGACTCGTCTGCTCCACTGGCCAGCGGTCTTGAGGCAAACATGGCCAGCCTACACCCATCTAGCGGGTGGTGTTCCACACTACGCTTGCCGATACATGGTCTCCACTCCAGGACTCGTCTACTCCACTGGCCGTCATTCCTGCGGCAAACATGACCAGCTAACATCTATGTAGCGGGTGGTGTTCCACACTACGCTTGCCGATACATGGTCTCCACTCCAGGACTCGTCTGCTCTACTGGCCAGCAGTCTTGTGGCAAACATGGCCAGCCTACACCCATCTAGCGGGTGGTGTTCCACACTACGCTTGTCGATACATGGTCTCCACTCCAGGACTCGTCTGCTCTACTATAGATACTATTTTTAAGTAACAATCAACGTTCGCGACGTTAAAAAAAAATTACCCTATATCGCCAAATTTTTAAATTTTAGAGGAACAGTGCTACTTTTCAATTTGTTTGAGCAGCTTGGTAAGATCAAACTACTTAACAATATTACTTGCGAACATCACTAACATTTTTAGCCAAAACTATCAAACAAAATACATAGGAACTTCAAACATTAAATAAGAAATCTAGAATTTTCTTTATCAGAATAGATTACTCCTTCTAAATACATCAAAGTTTGCCTTCTAAGATTACAGTTTCCAATCTAACTAATCAGAAAATGACTGAAAGTGAGGATAGTGGGTAAATCCTAATACATTTCAGGCCATTGTTCCGATGAAGCATTGATCTTGTGTCCAACAACTCAATTCCGTGTTTTAATCAAGACGGGGAGGTCGGGCAAAAATGGCTACGTCTCGTTAACCCGGCCTTATGGCAGTATTCCGATTAGACGGGGTTGTGGTACGTGTGCGTACAGACTTGGGGAGAATGGGGCTGTTAGTGTTTAAGTTTTGAGGGGAAATTAGTTTCCTTGATAGTGTTGGTTACGGATGTATGGATTATTATCGATAATGATAAATTATCGTGTTTCTTTTTTCTGGATTGGTGAGTGAAGACGTATGCGTCAAAATTGAAGCCGTTGACACGCGTTGATGACCGCGAGGGCTTTTTTTATAGGTGGGGTATCATTACATGGCTCGTACCACTGTGCGTAGAGCGGAAGAGAGCATTAGACTCTTACTGACTAAATATGTATAATTGACACTTGCTTAAAAATCGGTAAAGGAAAACATCGTAAGGAAACCAGCATATCTGAGAGACATTTTTTTTTATACTACAGCATGTGAAGCTAATTCAGAAGCCCATCATCATCATTCTCCTGCCCTTATCCCAATTTATTTGGGGTCGGCGCAACATGTTTCTTTCTTCCATACTTCTCTATTAGTCGTCATCTCGGTAGTTACTCCCTTCCTAGCCAAATCATCTTTCACACAATCCATCCATCGTTTCTTTGGTCTCCCTCTACTTGTATAGCCATCCACATTCATGCTCAAACTTTCCTGACAACATTTTCCTCATTCCTCCGCATAACATGCCCATACCAGGACAGCCGATTTCCACACAACTTTTCAGTCACCGGTGTCACTTTCAGACTTCCTCTTATATACTCATTCCGTATTCTATCCATTCGGGTAACACCACACATCCCTCTTAGCATTCTCATATCAGCTGCATGCAATTGTCTTTCATTCATTCCTTTTGTGGCCCAACACTCTGATCCATACAAGACGGCTGGACGGCTAATTCAGAAGCCCATGGGCAGCATAAAAACTCTGACACTAGGTTAGTCACTAACCGTGTGGTTAAGTTAAATAAAAAGGAAGAAGAAAAAGACTGACTAAAACCCATCCATGTTCCCTCCTTAGCCCTATCTGTTCCGGGGCAGTGGTAATCCTTTTGGACAATACCGCAGACGGGAGGCAGTGGCCCTAACGGACCTCTTCACCAATGCTGACATCGAGGGCTGCGATTGCTCCTCGGATGACGTATGTCACTCGTGTGTACTTAGTGACTACTCTGCGAAGAAAGACCGAATCAAATCAGCCTATTATGTCCTCACTGCTAGGTCACAGACCAGTCCCTTTGAGCCTAGGTTATAGGCCATTTTCGGTAGGTAGATGTTTTAGATCAGGCCGCAAAAATTAAATAAATACAACAAGAACAGCGCCTTCTCTGTACACACACAAGGCACGCCTCCAGACGTACATAGGTACATTAATCCTTGCGTCTAATAGTTAAGTAAGGCGGGGCACACACACGCGATTAACTCCTGCGACACACTAACGATGACTTACTGTGGGAACTAAACTCTGATTAAAGAGATGAGGAGTCACGATCAAGGTCACGTGGTTAAATTGGGTAGCATTTGGTCTGGAGATGAAAATAGGACTTAGAAGTTTTGTTTAAGAAACTGGTGTTGCAAGCATAAACTATGCACGTTACGTCACGTAAAAAAAATATGAATATAAGCTGTATCATCAGCTCACTACCTTTTAACGTTATATTTACAACTGACTCTAAACAATTTTAATTTTACTAGACTATTTTGATATGTTTTATATATGCCTTTGCTTAATACAGTGAAACACTATAATTATTGGTAAACTGTGTTCGCGATTATGTATAAAAATGTAATAAATACGTATGTGCCTTTTGAAAAACAATTTTAACACCTACTTGTAAAGTTCAGTTTACGCTACAATTTCAAACATTTTAATATGAATATTCTGATTGTAGTGGTTATTCAAAAATCTACAATCATAGTCCATAGATGGTGTTGACCTACTCTGTCATATAGTTGATATTAATTTCAAGTTAAAATAATATTATATCGGAATTAATGACTTACATATGCTACGACTACGTAGCAGTCGTAGCGCTACGAAGCCACGGCGTAGCAATCATTCAGTTCCTGCGTAGCAACTATTCATTTATTTGCACGTAAACATCAATCAAGTGCAAAAAAGTGTGTGAACATGCAACTTAGAAAAGCATTAGGACTTACTACATTGTTTATGATGCTAAAAATGTATAAGAATACATTTTAGCAAAAAGTGAGTGGGTCTGATATCGGCTTAAACCGTAAAGAAAATGGAATGAAAACTAGAAAACAAGTTACTTCCCTATAACTCACTCACGCGTCAATGTCTCGTGTTTAACGCTAAGGCCTAACGACATCATTGTCTCATGTGGTTTATGTTGTGCAGTGTTGAGCCAATTCGAGTGTTTAAAAAATTATGGCTCAGTATGAATATACAGGGTTATTTGTAAAACACCAGAAACCTCTTAAGAAGTCATTAAACTCATCATTATGAACAACTTTTACTATGGGACAAAACCTGAAATCGCGAAAATAATATCAGCTGTTCCCTACATTTATGTTTGTATAACTCGTCAAAATGTAAGGAACAGCTGGTTTTTTTTTTCGCGATTTCAGGTTTGGTCCCATAGTAAAAGTTGTTCATAATGATGAGTACAATGACTTCTTAAGAGGTTTCTGGTGTTTTACAAATAACCCTGTATAGCCTCATTACTCGTCATTCTTAATTAATCAAAATATTTATCATGGTTGAAGATCTTCTGAAAAAATATTGTGCTCCTCTTCTACAAAAATCACAGAGCGTAATATCCCAAAAATCTTTCAGTGTAACATAATCTGCATCACTCAAAAAATCTTTTCTCGAACCATAATCAGAGTTAATAATATAAGTTTTACAATACATTATTGGGCTCGTCCGTCCGTCCGTCCATTTCCTACGCCAGCCGCCATGCCATTTCCTGAAAGCGTCTCGACCGTAGATCAAACGTCTGCGTATGAATGAGACAAATTGCTAGCTGAGGTTTTTTGAAATTACCCTATTTTGCATTGGTCTATTTAGTTTAAAAAAAAACATAATATATATAACTTCACTCTTTCCTGGTAAGTCTTTTTTAATGGTGTAGTAATAAGGTTTTAATCCACTGATTAAAACCGTATTACTACACCATAAATAAATACATCAGACATGTCACTACACGTCTGATGTATAATTTAATTACATGATTGTAAATAATGACTGCAGATAATTTCTGGTTAACTTCAAACTCGCGTTAGCCTTAGTTGGTTGAATAAAATAAACTAACTAATTTTGTGAACTGAAAAAAATAACTTTTTTGAAAGTTGACTTGAGAATAGATCACATAACTATAATCTTTAGAAAGTAGATTTTAAAAGAAAATAAGAATGAACTTGATGATTCCTGTTAAAATTTCATGAATGAAAATGAACGCGATCGGCGCATATAGAGAAGTTGGATGAACGCGTTCATGAACTGTCACTGTCATAATTCTAAAGGATATTGACACTGTCAGCTGTTACAGCGCGTTTAGCAGATCGCGTTCAGATGCATTAGTGAAATTGGCTCTAAGATAATTACTGAAAATCAACAAGAGAAAACATAAATATATATTTTTTACGGATGGGAAACTATTCTTACTGACTAAAACCCACACATGTTTCTTCCTTAGCCTATTATGTTTCGGGGCAGCGGTAACCCTTTCGGACAATCGCGCTGACCAATGTATGGGATGATGAAGTGATTTCATGGATTGTCTAATTCATACTCCTGGTAAGACAATCTTGCCTGGTCAACCGTTTTACGATATTCGGGATGTTGGACATTGTGATCAATAAATTGTCCGATAGACCCGAGTCTCGGACTGAAATGCCAATTGTTATACTATTAGCATTGTCTTCGATGGTCAGTTTAGTAGGATCTGTTGGTCATAATGATTAGAGACAGGCTTGTGGCTGAGAAATAACAGCCGCATGGGTCACTCGGTCAGGTTAAGCTACTTTTTACATACCAAGATCCCTCCGTTCCCCGGAAAGCAAGTTAAGCCCTTGCTCCCGGTTGTAATTTGTAAATCTTTGACAGTTGTTACGGGACGTCAAAAGCCAATAAAAGTCTTTACAAGGGGTATCGTGTAAACTAGTAACTGGGTGAGTGGAGGTCAGGTAGGCAGTCGCTTCATGTAAAATACTGGTATTTACCTGCATCCGGTTAGACTGGAAATCGACCACCCACCACCACCAATCGACGTTAGCAGTAATTATGTATATTGTAGATAATAATGAAATACTATCAAAAACAATCAATTTTGGTTGGTCTCTAGATTCTCCTGAAACGTAAGATGAAATTAACATTGTGGTGCTTTCTTAGTAAAAATATTACTTTGAAACTGAAGCAAAGTGTTGAAAATTATATTATTGGCAATGATCCGTTATCAAAAAAGTTATTTTGTATCGAATTGTCCGTGTAAGGTAAGTAGAGTAACATGTTTCTAGAATAATAGCTCCGCAACTTTATTATGTT